>CM075673.1:23490000-24740000 GCA_037962975.1 Clitoria ternatea | reverse complement strand
AGCCACTATTGTCGGACTGGACTCCCCTACCACCGGTGTATAGATTAATTTCTTTTGCTTGCCTTGTTCCGGGATAGGCTCCAGAATTTTGAAAACTTGTAAAGCCGTAGTGCCTCCTCTTTTAATGGAATGACTTTTCATACTTCTTGGTTTCTTCTCAACTCCTTAACTGCTTAATTTTTGCAAGTTATTGGACCCTTAACCGATGTATAACTGATGAAAACTTGAAATAACACCCTCTACATAACATCGTCTAATCACCAATTGAACTTTTGGACGAAGTAACAACAAAAACATTGTTTTTGGCCTTTTCACATCGTCCATCGAAACCATTTACCCAACCAAGGGAATCAAACTCTTGGATGAAGTAATAATAATAACGTCATTTTCACATCGTCCACTGAAACCATTTACCAAGTCAAACCAACAGAACCCCTTTTAAGCTTCAGCCGGTGTGGAACTGATTGACAACACCGATCTTTATCCTAGCCCAGCCCAAGGTTTTCACCAGTGTAAGTTCTGTTTGGTCTTGGACGGGATTTGAACTTCTGCTTTGCTATGACATTGGTATAGCCTCGTCGGTTTGGAATGAAACCCTCTAAACCGACGTCAACACCAGATCTTTAAAAATCAATTTTTTTACCCTAAATCTAGAAAAGAATTGTGGTGATGTCCCAGTTTCAGTAGGAAATGGTTAATCGAGGATTGCCCTTTTGGCTAACAGGAAAGTAATGGTTGAAGGTGTTGCCTCTCAATTTGATGGAAAAGTAAAGATTGAGGGTGTTGCCTCTTGGTTGACAGAAAAGTAAAGGTTGAGGGTGTTGCTTTTCGGTTGACAGAAAAGTAAAGATTGAGGGTGTTGCCTCTCGGTTGACGGGAAAGTAAAGGCTGAAGGTGTTGCCTCTCGATTGACAGGAAAGTAAAAGGTTGAGGGTGTTGCCTCTTGGTTGGCAGGAAAGTAAAGGTTGAGGGTGTTGCCTCTCGGTTGACAGGAAAGTAAAAGGTTGAGGGTGTTGCCTCTCGGTTGATAGGAAAGTAAAAGGTAGAAGGTGTTGTGTAACACCCCTAATTTCGTTATTTCTTATTTAAAATAAAATTTCAAAGGAATTTGATTATAGTTCTTTAGAACTTTTTGATTGTTATATAATTTATAATTTTTTAGAATTTTCTTATTTTTTTAATTATTTTTTTATTATTTTTTTTATTATTTATTTATTTTGAGAATGACAAAAATACCCTTAACCTTTCATCTAATAACCAAAATGCCATTACTGACATCATCGCTTACATCATTATCGCTTACATCATCGCTTACATCATGAATAGTAAAATAAATAATTAAATAATCTTAAATAGTAAAATTTTCTTCCTATAAATAGATGGCTCATTTACAACATTTCCACACCAAAAATTAGAGAGAGAATCTAGAGAGATAGTGCGTAAGAAATTAGTGGGGAGTAAATTCTTTTGGTAAAAAGAAGTTCTGCTGGAGGTGTAAGGTAATAACTTTCTTCTATATTCTTTTTATAATTTTAGTTTTTTTTAGCACTTTTAAACCATTGATATACTAGTACTATTATGAATAAGTTACTATAGTAAAAATAATTTACCACTGTGTTATTTTTACTATTTACCGTTACTATTCAAAATTTACTATTTACCGTTACTATTCAAAATTTACTATTCACTGTTATTGTTCATGATTTACCATTTACCACTACTATTCAAAAAGTTACTATTCATAATTTACTATTTACTATTACTATTCAAAAATTACTATTTACCATTACTATTAATGACTTACCATTTACCGTTACTATTTATTATTACTATACATATTTACTATTTATCATTCTGATAGCAATCTTAATTTTCATCTTAAGCTTATACTGAAATAAGTTAGTATTAATATTTTGTTAGAACTTGGAGGCGCAGAGCGAATTCACTTTTGGTAGCAAATCAAGGTAAGGGGGGTGAGATTAAGGATATAATATGAAAATACATAAGAATATTGGGAGGAGTCCCCTACTCCTTTTAAACATAACAATATTATTATTTTAAAATAATAATTTTTAACTTAAAATTTATAATAATTGTTATTAATAAATTAAGCATCTTGTGTAACTTAATATCTAAAATATTTAAGAACTTGAACTATTATGACCTATGCGGACTGGATTGAACCTATGCAAGGACTTGAACTATTACGAACTTGACTGAACCTATGCAAGGACTTGGACTATTTATGACCTATATGGACTGAACTAGACCTATGCAAGGACTGGACTATCTTGGATTTACATAGACCTGTGCGAGGAATTGACCATAGAACTTAAAACGAACTTTATTAATTTAAATAACCATTGAATTTTAAAATTATCATATTTATAACTGATGCTTAATTATTTGATTTGATTATGATTGTTAATATTTATTTATGTTTTATGATGTTTGATTGTGATTGATAATGTTTGATTATGATTGATAATCTTGTACTGTGGAGTTTGAGCATATAGCAAGCATGACGGAAAGCTAAAATTCAGTAAGAATTTACTTATCTCCTACTTCTTTATTTACTTATTCATATTTATTCAAATTACTTTTAAGAAATTTCTTAGATTTCAATAAAACTACATAAGTTTTTAGAAATCTCTTTTATATTTTAATATATATGTATATATCTTTACTAAAATTTAGATTTTTTTAGTTAGTTTATTAAAAAGAAAAAGAAAGAGAAATTATTTTATAAAAATAAATTTTTTACTAATATTTTAATATATACATATACATATTATTTAAATGTATAAAAGTATTATACAAACTTTTCAAGTACTAAGGTTTTAAAGATTGATAATTCCAAATTTGTGTTTTTAGAAATTGATTTTGAATTGACCTATAAACTTTCTAAAGAAGGTTGTGAAATATATTTAAGGCTTTAAAACTCAAATTTATAAGGAGATTTGATTTGTGATTTGAAAAGGAACTGTACTAAAATTCTATGTGCGTATTTGAGAAGTTGAAAAAGTACAGTTTACTGGGGTGGATATGTCGCGATTCGTAGGCCCTGGTAATATAATTGAGTTTCTAAAAGCCTTAACCAACTAAATACGCGAGTAGTTCATGCATCATGAATCATTGAAGAGAAACAAAATGATATTGTCTGGGGACGGATTATAGAAACCGAGGATACATTAGAGGAGGCTTAATTGTGAGCCTTGGGATGAGAGGGTGTGAAAGGGTGCTTCAGGGGACCTGGGGTAGCTCCCTAGTGTCGGGTACTTTCACAATAAAAACCTTTTCAATCTGACTAGTCTCTAAGTGTTTCCATGCCAGTTGAGCTGTTCATGTTATTATTATCTGGAATTATGGAACAGTGTAAACTCCTGGTTGGCCCAGTGCAAATTAAAATTTAAGGGGCCCACATATATAGATAAGTTATGATGAAGATATGGCATATCATTCATACATTCATAAATTGATTGTGCTTGTGATTGTGATTGATATTATTATACTAGTTTATGAAAACCCTTTATTGCTTATGTCCCATTTGGGAATATTATATTCTATTTCTCACTCCTTTCTCTATGTTTTTGTTTCATATGTTTTAAATTAATGGTTCATACAGAGGGAAGGATCGAAGAACATTGACAGTATATATAGCACGTTCTAGAAAGGGAGCTCGGTATGAATACCGTGGTCCAATGAATAAATAATGTCACTAGGCAACTGCTCTTGGGCCATGGAGTTTCCTCTCTTTCTTATAATGTTTAATGTTTATTTTCTTCGGATGAATGTACAAATACTTTATAAAGTTTTAATAATATTGAGGTATTTCAGAAATAATGTATATAATTTATTCTGATAGTTTCTTTTTGACAAACATATCTTTAGTAAAAAAAAATTATTACGAATTTTTCTAGAATTTATTAAGGTGTAACAGAGGGTGTTACAAAGTGGTATCAGAGCAGTTAATGCAATAGGCCTGGGGAAAAGGTCTATCTTGCTTTGTCTGTAAACTCTGTATAGGTGATAGAGAATAAAATATTCAGCTTGGTAGTAACTGTGATTGATGTGACAAATCTCAGTTACTGTGAAACAAGAAGCTAATGGCTGGAAACGATCTTGCTGGAGTTGTAGAACGCTTAATCAATGCAATGGGAGCACGTGAAGGTCAAGGTAACGATGCCTTGAGAAGACTGGACCTATTCGAAAAGCGCAATCCACCTCGTTTCAAGGGAGGATATAACCCTGACCGAGCACAAATCTGGATTCGAGAGATAGAGAAGATCTTTAGAGCATTGCAATGTAATGAAGCTGATAAGGTAGTCTTCGCTACTTATGCCTTATCTGAGGATGCCGAACATTGGTGGGATAGCACGCGTAGACAATTCGAAGTCAACGACGTGGAGATCACTTGGGATTATTTCAAGGATATGTTTTTGGAGAAATACTTTCCAGCTGATGTTAAAGAGAAAAGACAATTCGAATTCCTGTCGCTGACCCAAGGAAATATGACCATTGGAGAGTACGCATCCAGGTTTGAAGAGCTATCTCGTTTTCATTCTCATTATAATGATGCTACTAATGAAAGAGATCGGTGTGTAAAGTTTGTAAATGGATTGCGGCCAGAAATTAAGGAAGCTATACGAATGCAGGAAATCCGTGAATTTTCTGTATTGGTAAATCGCTACAGGATCTTTAAAGAAGATCATAAGGATAGAATGACCAAAAGTCGTGAGCCCATTCACAAGGCAGGAGAAATGAGAAGTGGAGGACCTCACAATTACCAAAGAAGAGACTTCAGGAGAAATAAGCCTTACAAAGCGCCATTTCACCGGTTTGGAGCAGTATCTGTTCCTAACAGACCCCAAGCTTCAACTGGAAGCTATTACCCAACATCTGCACCAAATTTTAAATGTTTTGTCTGTGGAGGACCCTATTTGAAAAGGGATTGTCCTAAAAACACTTATGTTTGCTTTAAGTGTAACAAACCAGGTCATCACATCAAGGATTGTCTGGAGATGAAGAGGGAAAACCCTGAAGGTGCAAGTACAAGCATAAATACTCAAGGAGGCACGCACAGTGCAGTCAGAAGGCCGAAGGCAAAAGGAAAGGTTTTTGCAATCACTGGAGAAGAAGCATCTCATTCTGATTCGATGGTGGAAGGTAAGTGTATCATTAATAAGATTCCTTTAACTGTTATGTATGACTCAGGTGCATCACATTCCTTTATTGCCAATGACTGTGTAGAAAAACTAAAGTTACCTGTGATAGAACTGCCATTTGACTTATCTGTACATACTCCTGAAAACAATCCCATTGTCACTTCTAAAGCCTGTTGGAAATGCCCTATTGTCATAAATGGTAGGGACTTTAACTGTTTACCCCTTTCTGGCTTAGAAGTTATTATTGGGCTAGATTGGTTGTCTGACAATCATGTTCTAATAGATTGTCATAATAAAACCATAATGTTTAAAGAACCAATGAATTTGAATCCTGAGGATTCGAGATTTCTAACCGCCAACCAAGTGAGTGCCTCTTTAAAAGGAGGGGCTCAAGGATTCATGCTATTGCTTTCAACGAAAGGAGAGCAAGAATCAAAAATCAAAAATCTGCCAGTTGTGTGTGAATTTCCTGACGTTTTTCCTGAAGATATCCCTGGTTTACCCCCAGAAAGAGATGTGGAATTTGCCATTGATCTAGTACCTGGAGTTGGACCCATTTCAATTGCACCATACCGAATGTCACCTTTAGAATTAGCAGAGTTAAAGAAACAACTTGAAGATATGATAGAGAAGCAGTTTATACGACCCAGTGTATCCCCCTGGGGTGCACCAGTGTTGTTGGTTAAGAAAAAGGATGGTAGCATGAGGTTGTGTGTAGATTATCGGCAATTGAACAAGGTGACGATCAAGAACAAATATCCTCTGCCAAGAATTGATGACTTGATGGATCAGCTGCATGGTGCCACGGTGTTCTCCAAAATTGATTTGAGGTCTGGATACCATCAGATAAGGGTGAAGAAAGAAGATGTACCAAAAACTGCTTTTAGAACACGCTATGGCCATTACGAATATCTAGTAATGCCTTTTGGTGTAACTAATGCACCAGCCGTATTCATTGATTACATGAATAGGATTTTTCATCCATATCTAGATAAATTTGTAGTGGTGTTCATTGATGATATATTAGTGTACTCTAAAAGCAAAGAAGAACATGTTGAACACTTGAAGGTTGTGTTGGAAATCCTGAAAAAGAAACAACTGTATGCAAAGCTATCGAAGTGTGAATTCTGGTTGGAAGAAGTGAACTTTTTAGGACATGTAATTAGTCAAGGAGGAATAGCTGTAGACCCTTCCAAGGTGGAGGCAGTTTTAAAATGGGAGAGACCAACCACGATCACTGAGATTAGAAGTTTCTTGGGCTTGGCTGGATACTATAGGAGATTCATTGAAGGATTTTCAAAGCTAGGATACCCATTGACCAAGTTAACACGGAAAGGACAACCTTTTGTGTGGACGACACAATGCGAAAATCGTTTTCAAGAGCTGAAAGATCAACTTACTTCTGTGCCGGTGTTAGTACTCCCCGATCCACATCGAAGTTTTGAAGTTTACTGTGATGCGTCTAAACAAGGACTAGGAAGTGTACTCATGCAAGACAAGAAGGTTGTAGCCTATGCGTCGCGCCAATTAAGGAAACATGAGATTAACTACCCTACCCATGACTTAGAATTAGCCGCTGTAGTCTTTGCCTTAAAGATTTGGAGGCATTATCTATACGGTGCAACATTCGATGTGTTTAGCGATCATAAGAGTCTCAAGTATTTATTCAACCAAAAGGAGTTAAACATGAGGCAACGGAGATGGATGAAGTTCTTAAAGGATTACGACTTTGAGTTACAATACCATCCTAGAAAAGCGAACGTAGTAGCTGATGCTTTAAGTCGAAAGTCTCTGCATGCGTCCACAATGATGATTAAAGAGTTGGAATTGATAGAAAACTTCAGAGATCTTAACCTAGCAGTAAAGGTTAATGCTAACAGCTACAGATTAGGAGCGTTGCAAGTGACAAGTGAATTCCTGAGGTAAGTTTTAGAGGCTCAAAGAGATGATGAATTCCTGCAAGAAAAGAAAGAACTCTTGAAACAAGGAAAAGAAGTCGAGTTCAATGTAAGAAGTGACCAATTGCTGAGGTATAAGGATCGAGTGTGTATCCCTAATCAAGAGGAGTTGAGGAAAGCAATTCTGGAAGAAGGCCATAAAAGTTATATGAGCATTCATCCCGGAGCTACTAAAATGTATCAAGATTTGAAGAAGTTATTTTGGTGGCCAGGAATGAAGAAAGCAGTGGCAGAGTACGTAGCTGCATGTTTAATTTGCCAGAAGGTTAAAGTGGAACATCAAAAACCCCCTGGAATGCTACAATCAATAGAAATACCAGAATGGAAATGGGATAGCATTACCATGGATTTTGTGACTTCTCTACCTAAAACTCCATTAGGACATGATTCAATATGGGTAATAGTTGATAGACTAACAAAGTCTTCCCACTTTATTCCCATCAATATTCGTTACTCTATGGAGAAGCTGGCAAAATTATACATCGAGGAGATTGTGAGATTGCATGGAATTCCTTCAAGTATCATTTCTGATCGGGACCCTCGTTTTACATCACAATTCTGGAAGAGCTTGCACAAGGCTTTGGGAACAAGACTGCGTCTAAGTTCAGCATATCATCCTCAGACGGATGGACAATCAGAAAGAACAATCCAATCTCTAGAGGACTTGTTACGAGCTTGTGTGTTAGAGCATAAAGGAAGTTGGAATCAATTCTTGCCATATGTGGAGTTTACTTACAACAACAGTTTCCATGCTAGCATTGGCATGGCACCTTTTGAAGCATTATATGGAAGAAAATGTAGGACCCCACTATGTTGGTCTGAGACTGGTGAAAACTTGATGCTAGGACCAGAGTTGGTACAACAAACCACGGATAAAATTAAAATAGTTCAGGAAAAGATGAAGGCAACACAGAGCAGGCAGAAAAGTTACTATGACAAAAGAAGAAAGCCGCTCGAATTTCAAGAAGGCGATCATGTATTCTTGAAAGTCACACCTATGACTGGGGTCGGTCGGGCAATGAAATCTTGAAAACTAACTCCTAGATTTATTGGTCCATATCAAATAATTCATAAAGTTAGTCCTCTTGCCTACCAAATAACATTACCACCTTTTCTTTCTAATATCCATAATGTTTTTCATGTGTCAGACTTACGAAAGTATATATTTGATCCTACACATGTTATTGAACCTGATGTCATACAAGTTAAAGATAATCTTACATATGATGCACCACCTATCAGAATAGCTGACAGAAGAATAAAGAAGCTAAGAGACAAGGAAATTCCACTCGTGAAGGTCATTTGGAGTGAAACGAGAGGGGAAGATGCTACATGGGAACTAGAAAATGAGATGAAAGAGTCTCATCCCCAATTGTTTTACTAAAAAAAGTATAAATTTTGAGGACGAAATTTTTTTTAGGGGAGTAGAGTTGTAACACCCCTAATTTCGTTATTTCTTATTTAAAATAAAATTTCAAAGGAATTTGATTATAGTTCTTTAGAACTTTTTGATTGTTATATAATTTATAATTTTTTAGAATTTTCTTATTTTTTTATTTTTTTTAATATTTATTTATTTTGAGAATGACAAAAATACCCTTAACCTTTCATCTAATAACCAAAATGCCATTACTGACATCATCGCTTACATCATTATCGCTTACATCATCGCTTACATCATGAATAGTAAAATAAATAATTAAATAATCTTAAATAGTAAAATTTTCTTCCTATAAATAAATGGCTCATTTACAACATTTCCACACCAAAAATTAGAGAGAGAATCTAGAGAGATAGTGCGTAAGAAATTAGTGGGGAGTAAATTCTTTTGGTAAAAAGAAGTTCTGCTGGAGGTGTAAGGTAATAACTTTCTTCTATATTCTTTTTATAATTTTAGTTTTTTTTAGCACTCTTAAACCATTGATATACTAATACTATTATGAATAAGTTACTATAGTAAAAATAATTTACCACTGTGTTATTTTTACTATTTACCGTTACTATTCAAAATTTACTATTTACCGTTACTATTCAAAATTTACTATTCACTGTTATTGTTCATGATTTATCATTTACCACTACTATTCAAAAAGTTACTATTCACAATTTACTATTTACTATTACTATTCAAAAATTATTATTTACCGTTACTATTAATGACTTACCATTTACCGTTACTATTTATTATTACTATACATATTTACTATTTATCATTCTGATAGCAATCTTAATTTTCATCTTAAGCTTATATTGAAATAAGTTAGTATTAATATTTTGTTAAAACTTGGAGGCGCAGAGCGAATTCACTTTTGGTAGCAAATCAAGGTAAGGGGGGGGGGTGAGATTAAGGATATAATATGAAAATACATAAGAATATTGGGAGGAGTCCCCTACTCCTTTTAAACATAACAATATTATTATTTTAAAATAATAACTTTTAACTTAAAATTTATAATAATTGTTATTAATAAATTAAGCATCTTATGTAACTTAATATCTAAAATATTTAAGGACTTGAACTATTATGACCTATGCGGACTGGATTGAACCTATGCAAGGACTTGAACTATTACGAACTTGACTGAACCTATGCAAGGACTTGGACTATTTATGACCTATATGGACTGAACTAGACCTATGCAAGGACTGAACTATCTTGGATTTACATAGACCTGTGCGAGGAATTGACCATAGAACTTAAAACAAACTTTATTAATTTAAATAACCATTGAATTTTAAAATTATCATATTTATAACTGATGCTTAATTATTTGATTTGATTATGATTGTTAATATTTATTTATGTTTTATGATGTTTGATTGTGATTGATAATGTTTAATTATGATTGATAATCTTGTACTGTGGAGTTTGAGCATATAGCAAGCATGACGGAAAGCTAAAATTCAGTAAGAATTTACTTATCTCCTACTTCTTTATTTACTTATTCATATTTATTCAAATTACTTTTAAGAAATTTCTTAGATTTCAATAAAACTACATAAGTTTTTAGAAATCTCTTTTATATTTTAATATATATGTATATATCTTTACTAAAATTTAGATTTTTTTAGTTAGTTTATTAAAAAGAAAAAGAAAGAGAAATTATTTTATAAAAATAAATTTTTTACTAATATTTTAATATATACATATACATATTATTTAAATGTATAAAAATATTATACAAAATTTTCAAGTACTAAGGTTTTAAAGATTGATAATTCCAAATTCTAGTTTTTAGAAATTGATTTTGAATTGACCTATAAACTTTCTAAAGAAGGTTGTGAAATATATTTAAGGCTTTGAAACTCAAATTTATAAGGAGATTTGATTTGTGATTTGAAAAGGAACTGTACTAAAATTCTATGTGCGTATTTGAGAAGTTGAAAAAGTACAGTTTACTGGGGTGGATATGTCACGATTCATAGGCCCTGATAATATAATTGAGTTTCTAAAAGCCTTAACCAACTAAATACGCGAGTAGTTCATGCATCATGAATCATTGAAAAGAAACAAAATGATATTGTCTGGGGACGGATTATAGAAACCGAGGATACATTAGAGGAGGCATAATTGTGAGCCTTGGGATGAGAGGGTGTGAAAGGGTGCTTCAGGGGACCTGGGGTAGCTCCCTAGTGTCGGGTACTTTCACAATAAAAACCTTTTCAATCTGACTAGTCTCTAAGTGTTTCCATGCCAGTTGAGCTGTTCATGTTATTATTATCCGGAATTATGGAACAGTGTAAACTCCTGGTTGGCCCAGTGTAAATTAAAATTTAAGGGGCCCACATATATAGATAAGTTATGATGAAGATATGGCATATCATTCATACATTCATAAATTGATTGTGCTTGTGATTGTGATTGATATTATTATACTAGTTTGTGAAAACCCTTTATTGCTTATGTCCCATTTGGGAATATTATATTCTGTTTCTCACTCCTTTCTCTATGTTTTTGTTTCATATGTTTTAAATTAATGGTTCATACAAAGGGAAGGATCGAAGAACATTGACAGTATATATAGCACGTTCTAGAAAGGGAGCTTGGTATGAATACCGTGGTCCAATGAATAAATAATGTCACTAGGCAACTGCTCTTGGGCCATGGAGTTTCCTCTCTTTCTTATAATGTTTAATGTTTATTTTCTTCGGATGAATGTACAAATACTTTATAAAGTTTTAATAATATTGAGGTATTTCAGAAATAATGTATATAATTTATTCCGATAGTTTCTTTTTGACAAACATATCTTTAGTAAAAAAAAAATTATTACGAATTTTTCTAGAATTTATTAAGGTGTAACAGAGGGTGTTACATGTTGCCTCTCGATTGGCAGGAAAGTAAAAGGTTGAGGGTGTTGCCTCTTGGTTGGCAGGAAAGTAGAGGGTTGAGGGTGTTGCCTCTCGGCTGACAGGAAAGTAAAAGGTTGAGGGTGTTGCCTCTCGGTTGACAGAAAAGTAAAGATTGAGGGTGTTGCCTCTTGGTTGGCAGGAAAGTAAAAAGTTGAGGGTGTTGCCTCTTAACAGAGAGAAACCTGGGATGATGCCCCAGTTTGACGATATTGAAAGGACCCTGGGGTACTGTCCCTTGACTAAAAAGAAAGACCAGGGCTGATGCCCAGTTTGACATGATTGAAAGAATCATGGGGTACTGCCCCTTGACTAAAAAGAAAAACTAAAACTAGGGGTGATACCCCAGTTTGACTTGATTGAAAGAATTTTGGGGTACTGCCCCTTGGCTAAAAGAGAAAGACCAGGGGTGCTGCCTCGGTTTGACATGATTAAAAGAATTTTGGGGTACTGCCCCTTGGCTAAAAGAGAAAAGACCTGGGGTGCTACCTTGGTTTGACATGATTGAAAGAATTTTTGGGTACTGCCCCTTAACTAAAAGAGAAAAGACTGAGGTGCTGCCCTGGTTCGACATGATTGAAAGAATTTTGGGGTACTACCCCTTGGCTAAAAGAGAAAAGACCTGGGGTGATGCCCCAGTTTGAAGGAATTCGGGGTACTGCCCCTTGACTGAAAGAGAAATGAAACCCGGGGTGATGCCCCAGTTTGACAAGATTGAAAGAATCTTGGGGTACTGCCCCTTGACTAAAAAGAAAGACCAGGGGTGATGCCCTGGTTTGACTTAATTGAAAGAATCTTGAGGTACTGCCCCTTGGCTAAAAGAGAAAAGACATGGGGTGATGCCCTAGTTTGGAAAGGCTGAAGGAATTTGGGGTACCGCCCCTTGGCTGAAAGAGAAATGAAACCTGGGGTCATGCCCCGGTTTGGAAAGGTTGAAGGAATTCGGGGTACCGCCCCTTGGCTGAAAGAGAAATGAAACCTGGGGTGATGCCTTAGTTTTACAAGTTCAATGGGAAGAGTGTGATGGGCGTTAGTTTCGGCAATGATGATCTTACCGGGGAAGTTTCACTAGGGAAGAAAGGTATGACAGGCCCTCGTCTAGTGGCCATCATGGAAAAAGGATTCGGTAATTTTACTTGGGGTGAATTCTGGAGTTTTGTCAGGGGAAGGGTTGCGCTTGGCTACTGGACTGTGTTTCCACTAGGGACAAATAAGTTTTCCTAAGTCCGATTAGGAAAGGGTCTTTACTGGGGAAAGATGGGTCCAGTCTGTAGGATTACTCAGGAGGAGTTCTTAATGTGTGTTCCCCTTAGGATGAGTAATGGGTCTACTGGGGAAAGAGCTTTGGTGAATACCTGCTTCTGGACCATGGACCCTGGTCACCCCTTAAAAGGAAAGTGAGTAGTACAAAACAAATTGAGACTTTCAGGTGAAACTCCTTGGAGGCCGGCTTCGAAACAACTCATGGATGAAATGGAACCAACTTCTGACTTTGGGTGAGCATGCCTAGCGGAGTTGGTATGCTTGTCTGAAGCAAGGTCTGGCGCTGGGAGGAATTTCGTTCCCCACAACTTCATGTTTCGTCGTTTTCATTTCAAAAAAATTTATTAGAAAAACTTGTTCATTTATAAGACTTAGTCATGAACACGTGCAGAAAGAAGGGTAAATTTTATTTATGAACATCAGGCATGTACAGTGGTAATGAAAGCAATGTAAAACAAACAGATGCAACAAGGCATAAAGAATTGAAGATAAGTGGAAAAGGGAAGGCTCATGAATCCTTCAACGATTTCCTGAGAGCGATGAGAATCTTGATCCTCTCTCACGACTTCATGTTCATATTCTAATTTTTTTCTTCTGAGGACGTAATTTGATAACGACTCGTATGCCCCAGTATGATTTTCCCATTTTTACCGTGCCAGGACTTTGGGTTTTGATTTTGTCTGAGCCGCCCTTTGGGGTTTTCGACTCACCAAGTAGCTCTGACTTTTGCCCAGGCCGCCTTTTCAGGTTTTCAGCCTAGCGAGCCCATTTTTTATGCAAAGTAATTCTTGACCGCGTCCGCTTTTATAGGCATAGGCAGATCCTCTCCATCCATGTTGGTGAGGGTTAAAGCTCCTCTAGAGTAGGCCTTTTTCACCACATAGGGACCCTCATAATTAGGCATCCATTTGCCACGCTCGTCTCTTTGGATCGGTAAAATCTTTTTGAGGACCAATTCTCCTTCTTAGAAATGTCGAGGTCACACTTTCTTCTCGTACGCCCGCTTCATGCATTTTTGATACAACTGTCCATGGTAGAGAGCGGTTAGCCTTTTCCCATCAATTAGGTTCAATTGGTCGTACTTGGCTTGGATCCACTCAGCTTCCTCCAGCCTGGCCTCCATGATTACCCTGAGGGATGGGATCTCTACTTCAAAAGGCAGTACTGCTTCCATTCCATAGACTAAGGAGAACGGGGTTGCCCCAGTCGAAGTTCGTACCGAGGTCCAGTATCCGTGCAAAGAGAAGGGAAGCATTTCATTCCAATCTTTGTAAGTCACCACCATCTTTTACACTATCTTTTTGATATTTTTGTTAGCCGCCTCGACTGCTCCATTCATTTTAGGCCGATAAGGGAAGGAATTGTGGTGAGAGATTCTGAAGCTTTCGCAGAGTTCCTTCATCATCTTGTTGTTCAAATTTGTACCATTGTCAGTAATAATCTGGCTTGGTAGGCCGTATCGGCATATCAGTTCACGCTTGATGAATTTGACCACAACATTCTTTGTTACATTGGCGTATGAAGCTGCTTCCACCCACTTGGTGAAATAATCGATGGCGACTAAAATGAAATGATGGTCGTTCGAGGCTTTTGGCTCAATGGGTCCAATAACATTCATACCCCACATTGAAAAGGGCCATGGTGCCGATAAGACGTTTAGGGATGAAGGGGGTGCATGAATGTGATCGGCATACACCTGACATTTATGAAACCTTTGTACATAAGCAAAACAGTCTGTCATGGTCATCCAATAATACTTGGCCCTCAAGATCTTCCTTGACATGGCGTGTCCGTTTGTGTGACTTCCAAAAGATCCTTCATGGACGTCTCTCATGATTCGATTTTCCTCGACGATGTCAACACAACGGAGGAGGACGGAATCACAATTTCTCTTGTACAGTACGTTTCCACTTAAAAGATAACCCATAGCGAGCCTTCTCAAGGTTCGTTTGTCATTATCTGTGATGCCTTCATGGTATTCTTGGCATTGGAGGTACCTTTTGATGTCATGATACCAAGGCTTGCCATCTGGATCTCCTTCTATGACCTGGCAATACGCAGGTTCTTGTCATTTTTTCACCTCAATGAGAGGTATCTCGTATTCACTGCTGACCTTGAACATCACAGCTAGGGTGGCCAAGGCGTCTGCCATTTGGTTGTCGTCCCGTGGAACATGATGGAAGGTAATTTCATCGAACTCTTTGATTATTTCTTTGATATGAGCGTGATAGGGAACTAGTTTACTATCTCTAGTTTCCCACTCATCCCTCAATTGATGGATAACCAAAGCCGAGTCTCCATAAACTTCTAGGGTCTTTATTCCTGCATTCATAGCCGCTTGTATCCCCAAAGAACAAGCCTCATACTCGGCAACATTTTTAGTACAATCAAAACATAGCCGAACGCAAATGGGGATGAGTTCTTTGTCAGGTGAGATTAGGATGACCCCAATTCCATGTCCCAGTGCATTGGAGGCTCCATCAAAGCTCATAGTCCACTTGATTTCTTGACCATCTTCTTTTTTGAAAAGAGCTAAAATATCTTCGTCCGGGAAGTCATGCTGCATTGGTTGGTAACTGCTAACGGGTTGATGTACCGAGTAATCTGCTAGCGCACTTCCTTTTATGGCCTTTTAGGTGACATATATTATTTCATATTCTGTTAGAAGTACTTGCCAATGAGCAATTGTTCCAGTCAAAGCTGGCTTTTCAAAGATGTACTTAAGGGGGTCCATCTTAGACACCAACCATGTGTGTGACTGAGCATATATTGATGTAAGCACCGGACAACACAAGCTAATGCACAGCATGTTCTTTCGAGGGAAAAGTATCTCATCTCGCATTCGTTGAATTTCTTGCTCAGGTAATAAATGGCAAGTTCTTTCTTCCTAGTTTCATCATGTTGACCTAGTACGCATCCCATGGATTCATTTAACACGGTCAAATACAGGATCAGTGGCTTCCCAGGAATGGGTGGCACCAAGATTGGCGGCTCTAACAAGTACTGTTTTATCTTTTCAAACATAGTTTGGCAATCCTCATTCCATTGCCCGGGTTGGTTCTTGCGAAGTAACTTGAAAATCGACTCACAAGTTGCTGTCATTTGGGAAATAAATCAGGCAATTTAGTTTAACCTCCCTAGAAACCCTCAGACTTCTTTTTCTGTGTGAGGAGGCGGCATTTCCAGGATTGCCTTGACCTTGTCAGGATCGACCTCTATCCCCCTTTCGCTTACAATGAACCCTAACAGTTTGCCAGATCTCGCACCAAAAGTGCGCTCACTAGTGGAAAAAATGGATATAATCATGGTTAAAAATGGCCTTTAATCACGGTTAAAGAACCGTGGTTGTTGTAGCCGTGGTAGTAGATGAGGGCCTTTAACCACGGTTAACAACTATGGTAATAAATCACATCTAACCACAGTTGTCGATTATAACCGTGAATATAACAGACAATTTATATTCACGGTTATAGTAGAAACCGTGGATAAAGAGAATCTATATTCATGGTTGTTTAGCACAACCGTGAATATAAGTAGTAAAAAACATTCACTTACAGACTATTTATAATCACGGTTATGGTAGTAACCGTGGATAAATAGGGTCTATAATCACGGTTGTTTAGCACAACCGTGAATATAAGTAGTAAAAAAAATTCACTTACAGACTATTTATAATCACGGTTATGGTAGTAACCGTGGATAAATAGGGTCTATAATCACGGTTGTTACCATAACCGTGAATAAATACTGTGGTTTTTTTTAATATGGTTTCTGTTTTATTGTTTCCCAAACCTGCATTCAGACAACCAGCACAATATACAGTATCCCAGTATATCCAGCAACAAACCATATATAAAAAGAATGGTATATATATAACAATTAATTTGATATGAATTCATAACAACCTAAACAATGAAACTATATACAATTCAGATGAATGTAACCTAATAAAATGTAAACCCTAAATCCTACACCAGATGCATATTTAAGAGAATAAAGATCCTATATCTAGCTAAGTTCTTTTGCTGATTTCAATGAAGTATGAGGCCTATTGCTTTCTAACATTATCTACAAGTATCTTAGAGAAGTATGACCGGTCTTGGAAGTACTGCAAACAATTCACAAAACAATTAGAACAAAAGCTATATTTATTACATGAAATTGATGAAATTGTTAGAAAAGTAGTACAAATGATGAGACTTACATCTGTCTATCCATCTACTAAATGTTGTTGGACGATGGTCAGCATGGTATGCATGACGTAATAGCCACACTCGAAAATACCCTCCTGCCTGTAAGACTACAATGGACATAAAATATAGAATAAGTGAATTCGCAACTTAAAAAATATATATTGAAGATTTGAATGAATACGATTGACTTACTTTTGGGTGCACCCACACAACTTTTCTTCCGCTAGACTTAACTCCAAGCAGTCGATTGTATCCAACCACCGCCCTACATCAAATAAAACATAAGATAAGTTAGAATCGTATAGGTCCAAAAATGATGTAATCGAATTTGTACTTATTTTGTAGGGATTAACTTACCCGTCTACTATACTTTTCAGGTCTTGTGGAACTGGCCGATGCATAGTATCAAAGTACAGAGCAAAATAAGCTCGAGGACAGATCACCACAAGCATCCAGTGAGCGCTGCAGTTACCAGTGATAAGTGAGACTTCAAAATGCAAAAATTAATGACAATAATTATGGAATAGAATATTACCCTTTATGATAGGGGCCCATGTATACAGCCTTCCCAGACTCAAACATCCAATTCTGGATGTATGCCTGGGTGTCCTGCATGGTGTTTCCTTGCTTCTGTATGAGAGAGGGCTCTAAGAAACCATAAGTTCCTTGGAAACCCAAGTCCACACAGAGTTTTGTCAGAAACCTAAACAAGTTGAGACATGGTTAGCGACAAATAACTTGTATAATGAAAAAATTAGACAAAAAACGATATACTTACAGCTCCCACAGTTGAATGATGGAGATGTTCAGCATCGACGTCCCCGAAATAATCTCACACATGTAAAAATGTGTAATGTAAAGTGGTACTGCACTTGGACGGCTGAACACTAGTGGCTCCCATGGGACTTGAACAGTCTCCTCTCCTTGCTCATACCCAATGCGCCATAGCATCTGGATGGGATCGTCGGCCGGGTCTGGCCTCTTCAATGCCTGTTCTTGTTGAACAATTGACAACCATCACAGTTTGTACCATAATTGACAATATAACAAAATTAGTTAGTGTTTAAGGTGTTTACCTATCCAGGGGCAACCGTCAGAAGTCTGTTGGGCCACATCAGAAAGTGGCCCACCGCCTGACCGACGGTCTTCACCTCTAGAGTTGCCACTGGCACAGCAGCATCCTCCTCGAGGACGAGCACAACAAAGACCTGGGATATACCATCAGGTAATGTCTGATGGTGAACCACAGGGCCTAAGTTGTAGACCATGCCAGTGGCAACTGGCTCCTCCGACCCGTCAATGAACAGCTCACATTGACGGGTATCTGGAGCCATAACCAGACAGAACTTTCACACTTCGTAACGATTCACACAGACTTTGCTTTTCCTTTCTGGACAACGTATGACATGCTGGGGGCAAATATGTTCTTTTGCCCTTTGATTGTGGATGTAAATCCTGACGTATACCCATCAACTCCAAGTCCATACGCGAGTTTAGGCCATCCTTAGTCTTCCCGGGTATGTTTAAGAGTGTACCAACTAAACTATCGCACACATTTTTCTCTACATGCATTACATCAGTGTAGTGTCTTACATCAAGCTCCCTCCAATATGGCAGGTCAAAAAACACTAACTTTTTCTTCTAGTTGTTTTGTGTCAGGTGCTGTTTTTCACACTTACCAAATTGCACGTTGACGTCTTTCACCTTTTCATATGCCTGGCGACCAGATAGTGGTGGGGGAGCCATTTCAAAATCTTGGGCAACGTTAAACGACTTCTTCAAGCTCCGAAACAGATGATTCACTTTAAGAAACCTTCAATGTTGAAGATAAACATTTTTCCTACCATGATGCAACCGTACAGAACTAGTCCCCTCCTCACATACTGGACAAGCTTTATGACCCTTCACGCTGTACCCGGATAAGTTACCATACGTTGGAAAGTCATTGATCGTGCAAAATAGCATGGCACGCAATTTGAATGACTGCCCGGTAAACCTGTCAAACACATCAACACCTTCTTCCCACAACCTTCTGAGGTCTTCAACCAATGGAGTTAAATATACATCAATGTCGTTCCCCAGTTGTCGTGGACCAGAAATCATCATCGATAATATGACATATTTCCGCTTCATGCACAACCATGGCAGCAAGTTGTAAACAAACAACAAAACAGGCCACGAACTATGGTTTGTGCTCAGGTTCCCAAACGGGTTCATGCCGTCTGTGGCTAGTGCAAGCCTAACATTTCTTGGTTCATGGGCAAATTCCGGAAAAATCGTATCTATTTTCTTCCATTGCGATCCATCGGCCGGATGCCTTAGTAGTCCATCAACAACCCTTTCATCAGCATGCCATCAACAACCCTTTCATCTGCATTGGCAAACAAACGCTTTAGTCTTGGAACTATAGGCAGATACCACAACACCTTTGCAGGAGACCCTTTAGTGCATACCTCATCAGAATCCGCCTCTTTCTTCCTATATCGTGACACCCTACACCTAGGACATCGATGCAGCATTTCTAAATCACCCCGGAATAATACACAATCATTTGGGCATGCATGTATTTTCTCATACTCTAAACCCATAGGACACAACACCTTTTTGGCCTCATAGTTACGATTCGGCAAGGTGTTTCCAGCTGGGAGCATTTCTTTCAACAACTTTAGTAAGTCAGTGAAACTTTTATCCGTCTACCCGTTTATGGCCTTCAAATTAAACAATCGTAAAACTGCTAATAACCTCGTGAAATTGACACAGTTTGGATACAACGGCTTCTTAGAGTCCTCACACAGAGTCGTATATACATGAGCTTTCTTAAAACCTTCTACCCCCATATCACGGATCATATCCTCGAGTCAGTCATCCATGTCGACATCGGTCTCATGCATCGAGCTTCGATTGTTAGTTTGAGAGCTGTTACTTGGCACTACCACATCTTCACCATGCCATATCCAACGTGTATAACTACGCAGAAAACCGTCACACAGTAGATGTTCTCGTACCCCTTCCAAGTCTACCCGACGCAGGTTCAAGCATTTAACACAAGGGCAAAAATACTTTCCATTCACCTCCACTGCATTCCTCGCTACGAGTTCTACAAATGATTCAACTCCCCCCTCATACTCCAAACTTAGGCGTGATGCAGTTATCCAACTCCGATCCATACCAACTGTTTACAAGGTGCTATGATCAACCTCACTTTTTCTACAAAGGTGGTGGTCCTATACCCATTCAGGATGACAATTGTTTTTATACGTCATTCATATATACAGGTTAGGACTTATTTTAAAATTTGATGAAATTTTGGCAGCATTTCGCATTGGTTTCTAAGTACACAAAATGAGAGTGGTCAAATCAAATTCAACCACAACCAAATATGCACCCAGAGAACAACACAAAATACAAGTTACCGAAAGTTTATCAAATTTTAAAATAACTCCTAACTTGTACATACTAATAATGACGTATAAAAAATAATTGTTCATCCTAAACTGTCCAAATGGACAATTCAAGATTCAACACAAATGATGAAATTAATTAATTTAATGACCATTTGTGTTGAATCTCAAATGGGGAACTATGGTTCACTCATGCACAACAACTTTCATACTAATTAACTAGTATATGAGCCTCCGAGTTTGCAAGATTAACAACCACACACATACAACATCAATAGAAATAACATATAAGAGCAACCAACAACAACAGAAATAAAATGGATAAAAATTTAGTTAACTTTTTTCCTAAATTAGTATGATGTTTTTAATTTGTGTTATTTTGAAGTAGAAGTATGATGTTGGAGTATGAATTATGGATTATGGATTATGATGTTGGTTTATAAGACTTTTAAATTTTACACTTTTATTTAGTAATTAGTATGATGTTTTTAAATTCTATTATTTTCAAGTAGAACTATGGTGTTGGATGATGGATTATAGATTATGAGAATTTTGAAGTTTGAACTTTCATTTTATAGATTACAGCTTATGTATGGTGTTGGATGTTGGATTATGGATTATGTATTATGGATTATGGATTATGTATTATGGATTATTGTAGACACCATTCCCTTCTTTTATTATTCATGCTTTTTAGAAAGATAAAATAAAAAATTAAGAGCCCAGACCCCATTTTCCAGCAGCTCCATTCTGGGCATGAAAAGAGTAAGGAAAAATTGATTCAATAATCCGCTAGACCTTGTTTAAAAAACCATACAAATCAATATCAGAGGTCTTCTTTTTCTTTGGACACGGATTGAACATCTTCATCTTCTTCACTTTCACCAATCACCAAATCAAAAAACCAGAGAACAAAAAAAAACTTCATCATCCCATCCCAATCCGCTTTGTTAACCCGATTCGCTTAAGGGAAATTTTCTAAAAAGAGTTAAAACTTCATTCAATATAATTATAATTTTTATTAATAAATTCACACTAAGTATCCTGTTAGTAAAGTAGATAATTTTTGGTCGTTCTGTGAATGTGAGCCTTGCCTTCAAACAGAGTCATGGTATACTCACCAAAAAGAAACAGCCATGGGATATAAATTAATTAGCAGATTCCAAGTTTTATTATATAGTATATGTTAAACCAAATGCACAAGATACATATACACAAGATACATAATAATCAATTAGTTTCAGATGACATTTTATGAACTACCATCTATAATAACTAAAAACAAAATGCTAATATACATAGAACCAACAAAACAGAACAAGCACATTATACACAGAACCAGTAAAACAGAGACAGAAACCCCTTTCAACACAAAACAAAACCCATATAACGCATCAACATAACCTAAAACAGATTTAACTCAAACAGGGACCAACACAAACAGTGACGAGTAAAACAGGGACGACTTACAGAACAATGTAACGAGCAACGAGCACAATGGGATAAGCAACGAGCAAGAAGAAGGCGACAACAGCAACGAGCACACTAGGATAAATGGAGAAGATGAGAAACAGCTCGAACGAAGAAGGAGAAAATGAAAAAGCAAAAAACAGGGATGGCTTACGTGACAAGGATGATGAAAGAAGAGGACAAAATGAGGCAGAGAACTTACATAAATACGAGAGCAACAGGGCAACAAAAGGTGGAGGAAACAAAGAAAGACCAGTGTGAAAGAATGAGAAGAAGCAAAAAGCTATCAGGCGTGACTTTTGAAGTTTCTAAAAATATATATATTCACGGTTACCATTGAAACCGAGAATATATTACACATATATTCACGGTTTAACAAAAACCCGTGGATAAATGTTAACTATATCACCACGGTTACCACCCCAACCGTGGATAAATATTAAATCTATAATCACAGTTGTAGAAACAACCGTGGACATACAGTACCCAGTGATTAAACCCCTAAAACCTGAACTATATATCCACGGTTGGAAATACATCCGTGATTATAGACATCAATATATATCCACGGTTAACATCACAACCCTGATTATACCTATCAATATATAGTCACGCTTGTGCACACAACCGTGAATATATATTTCAGGTACTATATATCCACGGTTTACTCCTTAACCGTGAATATATATTGAGGGTACGATCACGGTTATGATGTTAACCGTGGATATATAGTTTTCTCTGATTATATCGTTCACTTTATAATTTCAAAAATGCCACCGCGCATGTTTTTATCATGGATCCACTTCAACCCGTGAATATATCCCATTGTTATATCCAATTTTTGCACTATGACATAGAAGGATTTAATCTGAGCTTGAATTTCCTCAGTCGCTCGAAGAGCGTCCTCAGATCAGTAATGTGTCCTTCTTCTGACCTAGATTTAGCGATGATATCTGTTAGTCCTCAAATTTACAATAAATCTTTTAAGAAAAATTTCATAAAAATAATAAAAATTTGGTTAATTTGTTAGAAAATTAGGTTTTAATTCAATAAATGGATGTTGTTGGAAATAATCTACCCTTGATTAATTTTCTCTAGTTTTGCAGTGAAAAAGTAAAGAATTCAAGAGAAAATTATACTGGAGGATCTGACGCGTTGCATCAATCCCACACGTAGCGTGGACTCTGAATTTTTATGCCGACGCTACGCGTCACAGCCACACGTAGCGTCAGTGCTGCGTGGACTCCAACTCCAACTTGGCCAACCACTCCACTTGGACTCAATAATGGGTACTCCACTCAGCACCAAGGGCCACCCCACTAAGCACAAATGGTCAAAATACAGTGGAAACACGTCCAAGTGGCCAAGCATGATAAAATTTAATAATTTGAAGTGGCCATTATCAGCTGTTTAATGGAAGCTGAGTCAGGGGCCTGACGCGTAGCGTTACACTGACGCGTAGCGTCAGCACCCTTGCTCAGCCCTATAAATAGGGCCATCCAACACCATTCAAGATATCCCATTCTCATTCACTTCTCTTCTTTTCTCTCTTTGTGCTCGACTTTGAGTACTTCTTTTGTGAGTTGTAGTTCTAGAATAGTTTTCTAGATACTTGAGAGTGTTATGGTGTATTGTGATCGTTGTATCGTGAAGTTTCTATCGTCTTCGTAATGTCAAACTCTATAAGTGTTGTTTTTACTTTCACCATGTGTAACTAATTTGTTTATGTTGGAATTGGTAAACTAATCTATTGAGTATAATGTTGTGAATTCGACCTCTGCATGTTTATGATTCAAGTCCATGTTAGTATTTCAACCTTTTATTAATATGAACGTCAAACGGGAGAATGATTTTCATGTGTATTGAAACTTGTTTTATTAGTATGAATGTCAAACGGGAGAATGATTATTCATGCCGTATTGAAACTTGTTTTAACGAAAGTAAAAGTTGGAATACCCTTGGTATCTCAATTCTATAGGGGTTGTTAACCATTGTTGCCATAAGGCCAGGTCTTAATGCAAGTTTTTACTAAGAAAGCTCACGAGGGATCGGACTTTATGGTGAATTTTTAGAATTTATATCACGAGGGATCGGTTATAATGATTTTAAGCTGCAATGACATGAAACTTGATGATTAAATATGCATGTCTTGAGTTCCTCATTGTTATTCTAGATTAGGGATCCAATTTCCAATATAATTTGTTTATCTGTGTTTATCTCAAGTATCTTACCTATTCTAGATTGCAACTCAACTTTTTAGATAGATTTTTATTTTTTTTATCTCATGAACAACTCAACCATGCTATCTTGTGAATATTGTATAAATTGTATATAAATCATTCTTTTGTCCATAACTTTCTTCACATTTACCATAGTGAATAGAAAATTACTGTTGTTATTGGACTTTCAATCCCAGTGGAACGATATCTAAATTTTGAAAACTACAAACGATTGGTGCGCTTGCCAATTAACAACCCGGTGGTAGAAACGAACGGTTCAGACGCTATCGCCGGGTTAACAATATCATCCACATAAACTTCTATCTCTTTGTGCATCATGTCGTGGAAGAGAGTTACCAATTGCCCTTTGATAGGTTGCCCCCATATTTTTTAATCTGAAGGACATCACTTTGTAGCAAAAGGTGCCCCAAAGAGTGACAAACGTGGTTTTCTCCATATCTTCAGGTGCCATCTTGATCTGGTTATAACCTGAAAATCCATCCATGAATGAGAAGATGGAGTGTTGAGCCATATTATCGACTAGTATGTCAATTTGTGGTAGGGGAAAGTCATCCTTAGGGCTAGCCCGATTTAAGTCTCTGTAGTCCACACACATCCTTACTTTTCCGTCTTTCTTCGGAACAGGGACTATGTTTGCTATCCATAGAGGGTATTTAGCCATAGCCAAAAAACCAGCATCAAATTGCTTCTTAACTTCGTCTTTGATCTTAAGAAGCATCTCTGGTTTCATTCGTCACAGCTTTTGTTTGATCGGTGGACATTCCAGTTTCAAAGGAAACCTGTGTTCCACAATGCTGTTATCCAAACCCGACATATCTTGGTAGGACCAAGCGAAAACATCTCGAAACTCCTTGAGTTGCTTAATCAGTTCATCTTGCCGCTCCTTGCTTAAGAAGGTACCAACCTTGACCTCTTTAACCTCTCCTTTGTCCCCCAGGTTAACGGTTTCAACCTTTTCTTGATGGGGATTAATTTCCTTTTCCTCCTGCTCTAATAACCTTGTTAATTCGGGTGAAGGTTCAAAGTCTTCCTTACTTTCCTCGTCAGTGTAATCGCTCGGATAATCAGAATCGTGAAACAAAACCAAGTTCTTGCCGCTTTCAGAGGAATCGTTTTTGGATCTACATTTGGTTGTATTATAGCAAATGAAAAAGGAAACAAGCAAGTGAAAGGCTTAAGAAAATAGAATCAAGAAAAGATGAGATATTGGAATCAGACAGTGTTCATTAAATCAAATAAATAAACAAGTTTTTTTTGCCTTTATTACAAAAGGGGTCCCAAATCCTTAGGCATAGCAGAAGGACCAACAAGTCATAAAATAATGTGATTACTTTGACAAAACATTCATAGTCGTAGGGAACTCCATGATTTCCCAGTTATTCAGCTCCTGACCCGGTGAGTGAGCATACACAAACTTTATACTATGGCTAGGATAATTTTCAATCGTGGCCACTTGACCTGGATGCATTATCCCTGCGCTCTGGAAGCTCTGATAGAGGTCACGAATGGGGATTCTCACGGTGTTGAATTCTTGACTAGTGAGGCGAGCCATCCTTCTTTCCCTCCTTTCCTCTCTGACCCTCTTCCTGTCGGCGGCTGTGGGTTTGTATCCCAAGCCATATCTGTCTTTGTTCTCTGGAAGGCACACAGGTTGGACTCTCCCTTCCAGTTCATGCCTCAGTCCTTTTCCTGGCTTGTATCCTTCCCGCAACATTGTTTTTGCCACTGCTAGAGGCACGTTTAGAAAGGATGTTCTTGCAATGCTTGTCGCATTGGCTATTTCCAAAGCCTGGAATGAAGTTTCGAGGGCTTCTTCGGCTACTTCGATGTACGGGGTAGTGACAGGCTTGCTAACCAAAAGGTCCTCTTCCCTGGAAATAATCACTAGTTTGTTGTCAATGATGAATTTCAACTTCTGATGCAGCATGGAAGGGACCACCCCAGCTGAATGGATCCACGACCGTCCTAGCAAAAAACTGTAGGCGGGCGTGATGTCCATGACTTGGAAGAGAACTTGAAAGGTACATGGTCCAACCTGTATCGACAACTCAATCTCTCCCATGACCTCTCGTCGAGTCCCGTCGAAAGCCCGTACGACCATGGAACTAGGCCTCATGTATGTCCCATCGAATGACAACTTTGCCAACGTAGATTTTGGCATTACGTTTAAGGACGATCCATTATCGAGAAGTACCTTTGCCAGGATATGATCTTGACACTTTACAGAAATATGAAGGGCTTTGTTGTGCCTTGTTCCTTTGGTGGGTATTTCGTCATCCGTAAAGATCAAGTAGTTATTGGCAACAATGTGTCTCACTATACCTCCAAACTTGTCGATAGGTAAGTCATGCTTGACATGGGTGTCACTTAAAACTTGCATCAATGTATTCCGATGTGGTTCGGAATTCATCAACAGGAACAACAAGGAAATTTTGGCCGGGGTATGGTTTAATTGATCCAGCACCTGGTACTCACTGTGGTGAATGAACTTTAAAAACTGCTGGGCTTCTTCCTCAGTCACAGCCCTTTTTGTTTTGCCGGTGGTCCCTTCCTTCCCAGCTTTGATATCCCCGGTAGCTTTATCGTGTTTTGATTCTGGAGGTGCATATACCCTCCCACTCCGAGTCATTCCCCCAACCCCGACAATATTTGTAACAGAAGAGGATGGCGCAGAGTCAACTGCCACAGGGTTGGTGACGACCACATCCGTACCATATTTCCATGGCACGACATGAGAATCCTTAAAAGGGAACGGAGTAGGTACTCATACTGAAATAATAGTTTTGGCAAGAGCTAGAGCTGCCGATGCGTTTTTGTTGTAGAATATGACCAGGGGTTTTGGAGCCTACACCCTGGTCTGTCCTAGTACCATGTTTATTTTGCCTCCACGGCGTCTGTAGATCTCCACAGTGCGGCTGTCTATGAGCTCTTGAAGGGCTTTTTGGAAGCCTCGTCGCCCCATAGATTGTTCATCATTGTACTCTTCATCCCACGACCCTCTTATCAGTCCCCTTTTAAGTAGGAGGGAACGAATCACTTCTAAAGGAATTTTTATGTCCTCAACCCTTGAAATACATTCTTCCTCTTCCCCAACAGCATTAATGAGACGCCCCTAAAATTCGGGGGTAAATTTTTCACGAATTTAATGTTATTAATTTATGAAAAATATGAGTGATGAAGCTATCATCCGATACCCCGGATCAATCAGAGACCTATCTCATGTATGAAGATATGAAAAGGTATCAAAGTACGCAAGATATATTCATGTGCAAATCAAAGTCCCTAATCGATTACGGGACACGAATTAGTCAATTACCATTCCATAATCGATTACAGAGCAACAGATAATCGATTACAGAGCTCCTTGAAATGGCACAATGAATCAGGTATTATACTAATCGTTACAACTTTCCAAATAATCGATTACAATGTCCCTGTTTGGTCCGTAATCGATTATTCTGTTAACTCTAATCGATTACAAAGTTCCTGGTGTAACACCCTAATTAATTGCAACTAAAAAAAAAATTCCAAACAAAATATCAGAAAATTTCTCACGAAACAGTCCCGTATTATTCGATATATGAGGGAGCAGGCAAGGGAAGAACGAAAAAGCCTTCACTCGCACATAGCGACCTACAGGGAAAACTAAAACTGAGACCGGCTCGATGGATTTATCGTAACGTACTAACACTAGGGCGGATTGCGCAACACCGTTCATTCGCTTAGACGGGGTCTTACACCGTCCAGGCGGAGTATGGTAATACAGCAGCGGATAGAAGAAATTTCGCACTGAGGCTTCCCTTCGAGAATTACTGGTCACTCAACAGGAGGAATAGATAAGGGAGATATGTTATTACATTCATACGCATAGCATTTGGTGGAAAGGCGAAGTTAGAATCATCCTACTTGGCTAGGCGGGGTATATTTATCTTGGGCGGGCTGTCCTAGTTACTAGGGCGAGGTATGACGCCGCCTAAACGAAATCTACATAACGCCTCTTTAACACAACTACAAGGTAATTTCCTCCATCGGTTATGGACAAGGGTTCACTAAGTAAATCCTCACACTCGCCTTTCACTCAGAAAAATGAGAAGTTACAGGGTACACATACGTTAGTAGGTTGCGGAGAAAGGAGGGATCTGAACCTATTCCACCCAGCTCAACTAAGTATGACGACGCCAGGGCGGACTTAGCCATAACGCCCAAATCCGGGGTTCAACACCGGGGTCCGGATTACGTTAGTATCACAACGGATAGGAAAGGATAAAGGTCGATATCTCGCTCTAGTATTTACTCGCTTCAGCGTGAGTCCTCGCGCTTGGGCAAATTGCTCCCACACTTCGGGCGGGATA
This sequence comes from Clitoria ternatea, assembly GCA_037962975.1. NCBI lineage: Eukaryota > Viridiplantae > Streptophyta > Magnoliopsida > Fabales > Fabaceae > Clitoria > Clitoria ternatea. Next base: position 24,711,608 of record CM075673.1, on the reverse strand, counting down.
CGACTCCGCCCAACGTATCCGACATAAGTTTTCCTAAAACAATTCTCAATTTACTCTGACTGGGCTATATCCTGCTCAAATCATACCGTCCCTGCGTATCTATTAAAGCTCACTTATAAAACAAGGCAGCACATAGCATCACACACACAAAACCATACATCCATATATATACATAAAAGCGTATATTACTATTTACAATGCAAAATCAGACTTCTACTTGTTCATAAAGTTCTATTCATCACAAAACATTAACATCCGGTATGAACCAGTCCGGGCTTCATCTAACAACGCCTTAATTAAACCTTCGAAATGCATCAGCACTCCGCCCAGCATTCCAGCTCTGCCTCTGATCCTCCTCACGAGAGACATTCACTGAAAATGGCCACTGCAGGGGTGAGCTTTTACATGTAAAATGATACTCACAGACTCGGTATCAGCGTCAGTACACGCTCCTGCTATACCTCAACCTTTCTCAAGTAACCAAAATCATACAATTCAACAATGTTCATGACACACATAATTCACCGAGTTTATTCCACATCCAAATATATAATCATGCATTCAAAATCATACACTTGCACATACATAGATTTATACATCACCACAATCAGCCTTATTCCTATATGCATGCCTGCGGATCCGACTCGGGAAAAGACTCTCAGTTACGGCCCCCTTTTCTTTTGGCCCCTCGTCCCTCAGCTCTTACCAGGTGGCACCGGCCTCCCCACGGCGTCTCGAGACTCACTTCTCTAGCTCCAACGGCTACCACGAGCCCTATTGGGATCTAGCCAGGGTTGGTAACTGGAAGTCATTTCCCTTGGGGTTCTTGACCTTCCATGGGTCACCCCACTCTTACTCATGCAACTAACACATTCATTATTACACATCATCGCGCCATGAACACATTACCGTAGTCATTAAGTAAGAACGAATATCCTCCACTACTCGTCATCATTCAGTCAATCACACCAGCGCATGTTACAATCGGTCATCAGACTAACAACATTGAGCAATCCAATTAAGAACATGCACATACATACTTTTCATAGTGACAACAAAATAGATCCATCATTATCATCCACGAGCAGACTACGCCATAGCCACGAAGATCACTATCAGAATCTCAAATCATGCATCAGTTTTAGTAATTGTGAATACATGCACACATGCACAGCATCAGTTCTAATGATTATAAAAACATGCACACACACACACTCGCATTCAGCAATGCATTCATCCGGTACCGTTCTTAGACCATGCATTCGACATGCAAGCGCCCCCTACCTTTAGAAGAATCCTCAGAAACCTTTTCCGTTCTTGTTGTTGGGTCCGATGTCCTTCTCCTGGTTCGTCCGGTCTTCCTTGGCTTTGTCGTATTCTGCGCCTGATTCTGGGATGAAGTGTGGTTCGTTCTTCAGTACTGGAATCAAGATCTCCAGGAGCGAAGAGTAAGATGGAAGAAGAAGAAAAATGGAGACGAAGAGAGGAAGTAGAGGATGAAGTGACGGAGGAGAGAGTCTGAAGAAAGAGTAAGTGTGTTCCTCACTAAAGGCTCACGATATATATATATATATATGTACATGCGCATGAACAAGAGAAGAGTGGGATGGGAGAGTGTGTGCTGCAGCAGCCACGTGCACTCCACTCCATCCCCTGACCATCACCATTTTCATATTTTAGTGGCTTAAATCTACTTAGTTAAATACAATTAACAGTTATTTTCTGGTTGGAATCAAGTCTTAATGGTTTATTCTTCATTCAACATTTAATTTTAAAACGGGGATGTTACAGTTCTCCCCCACTGAAAAAGAATTTCGTCCCCGAAATTCAGTCGGTACTTACGTAGGTAAACAATTCGGGGTACTGCTGTCGCATGGCGTCTTCGCGTTCCCACGTGCAGGAGGTGATCTTGCCTTGCTGCCACTCCACCTTAACCAGCCTTACGTTCTTGTTCCTTAAGCGTTTTACCGATTGATCCACGATTCCAACCGGTGTAGTCACAGTGGTTAGGTCTTCCTTAATTTCTACCTCGTCGTCAGGCATCGTGTGGCTGGGGTCATGCAAATACTTCCTTAGCTGAGACACATGAAAAACGTTGTGTAATCGGGACAAGTGAGTTGGTAACGCGAGGCGGTATGCCACGGAGCCAATCTGTTCTACTACCTCATAAGGTCCGATGTAGCGAGGGCTTAACTTCCTACTTTTTAAGGCTCGTCCAACTCCTTTACTCGGAGAGGTTCTCAGAAACACTCGATCTCCGACTTGAAATTCCACTGGCTTGATGCGTTTGTCATGGTAGCTCTTCTGCCTGTCTTGTGATGCTTTCATCTTCTCCCTTATTACCCGGATCTGTTCTGTGGTTTGCTTCACGATGTCTGGTCCCAGTAATAGACTTTCACCCGCTTCCGACCAACAGAGTGGGGTACGGCATCTACGCCCATATAATGCCTCGTAAGGTGCCATGCCAATGCTGTGATGATGGCTGTTGTTGTACGTAAACTCGATCAAGGGAAGGTACTGCTCCCAGTCCCCACCGTACTCTAACACACACGCTCTCAATAAGTCTTCTAGACTCTGAATCGTTCGCTCGGATTGTCCATCCGATTGGGGGTGGTAGGCAGAACTAAGCCAAAGCTTCGTCCCCAGTTCTTGATGCATGGTGGTCCAAAACCTGGACGTAAATCTAGGGTCCCTATCTGAGACGATGGAAGTAGGTATGCCATGCAGTCGAATAACTTCTTGAATGTAGATTCGAGCCAATTTATGCAATGGGTACTTCATATTTACAGGTAAGAAGTGTGCACTCTTCGTCAATCTGTCAACAATGACCCAAATGGCATCATGGCCCGTTCGGTTTTTGGGTAATCCCATGATAAAATCCATCGCAATTGAGTCCCATTTCCACACGGGGATTTCTAGAGGCTGCATTGCACCGTATGGTTTTTGGTGCTCTACCTTCGATTTCTGACAAGTGATACACCGGGCCACGTACTCCGCCACATCCTTCTTTAGTCCGGGCCACCAAAACTGTCTCCTCAAGTCGTGGTACATCTTCGTGGTTCCTGGGTGAATGCTGAGTAGGCTTTTGTGGGCTTCATCAAGCACCATTCTTCTCAATCTTCCTTCACTTGGTATGTATATTCTGTTCCTCACCCGGAAGATCCCATCTGACCCTTCTGCCAAGGATAAATCCTTCCCTCTAGCCTGAATTTCCTTCATTTCAGCTAGGTAAGAGTCCGCCTGTTGCTGTTCGTACACGGATTTTAAGAATTCGTTGGCAATCCTCAACGTACCGATTGTCATCTTCTGAGAGGAAGGGGCATCAACATGCAAGTTCATGTCTCGGAACCGCTCCAACAACTCAACTTCTTTTGCCATCATGGCTGCTATGTGGAGGGATTTTCGACTCAATGCGTCTGCTACGACATTTGCCTTACCTGGGTGGTATTTCAACTCGAAATCATAGTCCTTCAAAAACTCAATCCATCTTCTCTGCCTCATGTTCAGCTCCTTTTGGTCGAATAGGTATTTAAGGCTCTTATGATCGCTGTACACTTCAAATTTGGATCCGTACAAGTAATGCCTCCAGATTTTCAATGCAAAAACTACTGCTGCCAACTCCAGGTCATGGGTCGGATAATGTTGTTCGTGGGGTCTCAATTGTCGAGAGGCATATGCTATCACTCGATCCTTCTGCATGAGTACACATCCTAATCCGAGTCCGGACGCGTCACAATAGACCACGAAGCTTTCTCGTAACTCAGGTAATGCCAACACCGGAGCAGTTGTCAACTTATTCTTCAGCTTTTGGAAGCTGCCCTCACACTCCGGACTCCACACAAAAGGAACATTCTTTCGAGTCAATTTAGTCAGAGGTAATGCCAACTTAGAAAAACCTTCGATGAACCTTCTATAATAACCTGCCAAGCCCATAAAACTCCTTATTTCCGAGATCGATCTGGGCCTCTCCCACGCTATTACAGCAGCTACCTTCGCAGGATCCACCGAGACGCCTCGCTTGGAGATCACATGCCCGAGGAAGTGGATCTCATCCATCCAAAATTCGCACTTTGAAAGCTTTGCAAACAATTGCTTCTCCTTCAACACTTGGAGTACCGCCCTGAGATATCCTTCATGCTCCTCAGATGTCTTAGAATAAACTAGAATATCATCGATGAAGACAACAACAAACCGATCTAAGAAGGAATGGAATATGCTGTTCATGTAATTCATGAAAACAGCAGGGGCGTTTGTCACACCGAACGGCATCACTACATACTCATAGTGACCATACCTAGTCCTAAAGGCAGTTTTAGGAATGTCCGAGTCCTTCACTCGGATTTGGTGATATCCCGATCGTAAGTCGATTTTTGAGAAGACTGAGGCTCCACGCAGCTGGTCAATTAAATCATCAATTCTAGGCAGTAGGTATCGATTCTTGATTGTGAGTTTGTTAAGCTGTCGATAATCTATACAAAGTCTCATGCTGCCATCCTTCTTCTTAACAAGTAGCACAGGCGCGCCCCATGGTGACACGCTTGGTCTAATGAACTGCTTCTCAAGTAACTCATCCACTTGTTTCTTCAACTCTACCAATTCAGTTGAGGACATTCTGTAGGGTGCACTGGAGACCGGTTCGGCTCCAGGGATCAAGTCTATAGAGAATTCAACTTCTCTATGGGGAGGTACACTCGGGACGTCCTCTGGGAACACTTCTGGGAATTCGCAGACAACCGGAATTTCATTCGCTAGGGTCTCATTCTCATCTTTGGTTAGACAAAGCATCATAAATAGTTGGGTTATACCTTGTGCCGCGCCATCTTCGGTGGGTTGTTTTGGGAAAACTATCTCTCGGTTTCTACAATCTACTAATACCTTATTGGCTGAAAGCCAATCTATTCCAAGCACAATATCAAGACCCTTTAAGGGCATGCAAATCAGATCGAAGGTGAAACTCCGATCATACAACTCAAATGCTACATTTTTACATATAGACGATGCGAACACACTAGGGCCAGTGGGGCTGGCCACTTCTAAAGTCCGGTTCATAGACACAGTTGGTAGCTTCAACCGTTTCACGCACTCATCAGCTATAAAAGAATGGGTTGCCCCCGAATCGAAAACAACATTAAGCGTATTCATTCCAAGTGAGCACTTACATTGTACTAGATCGTTTGCTGGTGCAACATCCTCTGCATTGATGGTGTAGATCCTTCCTGTCGCTGTTGGGCCGGTGTTCCTCTCTCGACTGTTCGGGGCATGCATCATATTTCCTCTGGTTCCGTTGCCTCTGCCTCCATGTCGTTGGTTATCATTCACTCTGGTTCGATCTTGAAATCCTCCTTGACGCACATTGGTGGTTGCCTGGCGGAGTTGGGGGCAGTCCGGGCGAACGTGTCCCTTCTCTCCGCAGTGGTAGCATTTAACATTTGTATCATTGCATTCCTTAGCAAAATGATCACCGCCACATTTAAAGCACCCGCCATACCTTGGTCGCCCACTCATCTGTCTTCCTCGGTCGTTATGGTTTTGATATCTGGTGAAGGGTTCATTCCTCCTCACGTTCCCTGGCCTCTTGAAACGTGATTGCTGAGGCCTCAGGTGCTGATTGGCTCTACTGCACTGGCCCGAATGGGCCCTGTCATCCTCTTCGAATATTCTACACTTGTTCACTAAGGCAGGGAAACTCCGGATTTCATGGTATCTGCAGGCCCTCTTGATATCCGATCTCAGTCCGTTCTCAAACTTAAGACACTTGGAGTGCTCCGTTCCTGGCTGCTGGAAGGGCGGATAGAATAGGCACAATTCCTCAAATCTGGTCGCGTATTCTTCCACAGTCATGGAGCCCTGTTTTAACTCCATAAACTCCAGCTCTTTTCGACTCCTCACTGTGTCGGGAAAGTATTTGTCTAGGAAGCAGGCCTTGAAATCGTTCCACGTCAGGTGATTGTCATCTTCGGGGAATTGGCTCCTAGCTATCTTCCACCAATTCTCCGCTTCATCTCGCAGCATATACACTGCGCATTCCACCTTCTGGGCTTCGGTACAGCGAAGACCCCTAAAAATTCTCTCTAATTCCTGAGTCCACTTGAACGCCGCCTCAGGGTTCCGTCCTCCTAAGAATTCACTCGGCTTCCTCTTCAGGAAGCGGTCCAGCACATGGCCATCCTCAGGTTGAGTTTGGCCTTGCCTTTCAAACACATCAGCAAAGCGTTGGAATGCTGTGGCTATAGCCTCCATACTTTGACGATGCGCCATTCCTTATCCTGAAATTGACATTTAAGGATAAGTATACGGAGCCACTTACTACCGATCTAATTATTAGTCCAACAATTAATAACTTAGCACATTATGTCATTCGCCTAAGTCATACACACAATCGGACCAGGGGAAAACAACCCCTTGTCTTCAAGACAATCATCAATCAGGTCAACCAGCATCAGAACAATTTCAACCATTCAATCAAAAGACACAGACACCACCGCTTACACTTGGTAAGCATACTTTGGCCTTGGACTTTTCGGTCCGCTCTGATACCAAAATGTAACACCCTAATTAATTGCAACTAAAAAAAAAATTCCAAACAAAATATCAGAAAATTTCTCACGAAACAGTCCCGTATTATTCGATATATGAGGGAGCAGGCAAGGGAAGAACGAAAAAGCCTTCACTCGCACATAGCGACCTACAGGGAAAACTAAAACTGAGACCGGCTCGATGGATTTATCGTAACGTACTAACACTAGGGCGGATTGCGCAACACCGTTCATTCGCTTAGACGGGGTCTTACACCGTCCAGGCGGAGTATGGTAATACAGCAGCGGATAGAAGAAATTTCGCACTGAGGCTTCCCTTCGAGAATTACTGGTCACTCAACAGGAGGAATAGATAAGGGAGATATGTTATTACATTCATACGCATAGCATTTGGTGGAAAGGCGAAGTTAGAATCATCCTACTTGGCTAGGCGGGGTATATTTATCTTGGGCGGGCTGTCCTAGTTACTAGGGCGAGGTATGACGCCGCCTAAACGAAATCTACATAACGCCTCTTTAACACAACTACAAGGTAATTTCCTCCATCGGTTATGGACAAGGGTTCACTAAGTAAATCCTCACACTCGCCTTTCACTCAGAAAAATGAGAAGTTACAGGGTACACATACGTTAGTAGGTTGCGGAGAAAGGAGGGATCTGAACCTATTCCACCCAGCTCAACTAAGTATGACGACGCCAGGGCGGACTTAGCCATAACGCCCAAATCCGGGGTTCAACACCGGGGTCCGGATTACGTTAGTATCACAACGGATAGGAAAGGATAAAGGTCGATATCTCGCTCTAGTATTTACTCGCTTCAGCGTGAGTCCTCGCGCTTGGGCAAATTGCTCCCACACTTCGGGCGGGATACGACTCCGCCCAACGTATCTGACATAAGTTTTCCTAAAACAATTCTCAATTTACTCTGACTGGGCTATATCCTGCTCAAATCATACCGTCCCTGCGTATCTATTAAAGCTCACTTATAAAACAAGGCAGCACATAGCATCACACACACAAAACCATACATCCATATATATACATAAAAGCGTATATTACTATTTACAATGCAAAATCAGACTTCTACTTGTTCATAAAGTTCTATTCATCACAAAACATTAACATCCGGTATGAACCAGTCCGGGCTTCATCTAACAACGCCTTAATTAAACCTTCGAAATGCATCAGCACTCCGCCCAGCATTCCAGCTCTGCCTCTGATCCTCCTCACGAGAGACATTCACTGAAAATGGCCACTGCAGGGGTGAGCTTTTACATGTAAAATGATACTCACAGACTCGGTATCAGCGTCAGTACACGCTCCTGCTATACCTCAACCTTTCTCAAGTAACCAAAATCATACAATTCAACAATGTTCATGACACACATAATTCACCGAGTTTATTCCACATCCAAATATATAATCATGCATTCAAAATCATACACTTGCACATACATAGATTTATACATCACCACAATCAGCCTTATTCCTATATGCATGCCTGCGGATCCGACTCGGGAAAAGACTCTCAGTTACGGCCCCCTTTTCTTTTGGCCCCTCGTCCCTCAGCTCTTACCAGGTGGCACCGGCCTCCCCACGGCGTCTCGAGACTCACTTCTCTAGCTCCAACGGCTACCACGAGCCCTATTGGGATCTAGCCAGGGTTGGTAACTGGAAGTCATTTCCCTTGGGGTTCTTGACCTTCCATGGGTCACCCCACTCTTACTCATGCAACTAACACATTCATTATTACACATCATCGCGCCATGAACACATTACCGTAGTCATTAAGTAAGAACGAATATCCTCCACTACTCGTCATCATTCAGTCAATCACACCAGCGCATGTTACAATCGGTCATCAGACTAACAACATTGAGCAATCCAATTAAGAACATGCACATACATACTTTTCATAGTGACAACAAAATAGATCCATCATTATCATCCACGAGCAGACTACGCCATAGCCACGAAGATCACTATCAGAATCTCAAATCATGCATCAGTTTTAGTAATTGTGAATACATGCACACATGCACAGCATCAGTTCTAATGATTATAAAAACATGCACACACACACACTCGCATTCAGCAATGCATTCATCCGGTACCGTTCTTAGACCATGCATTCGACATGCAAGCGCCCCCTACCTTTAGAAGAATCCTCAGAAACCTTTTCCGTTCTTGTTGTTGGGTCCGATGTCCTTCTCCTGGTTCGTCCGGTCTTCCTTGGCTTTGTCGTATTCTGCGCCTGATTCTGGGATGAAGTGTGGTTCGTTCTTCAGTACTGGAATCAAGATCTCCAGGAGCGAAGAGTAAGATGGAAGAAGAAGAAAAATGGAGACGAAGAGAGGAAGTAGAGGATGAAGTGACGGAGGAGAGAGTCTGAAGAAAGAGTAAGTGTGTTCCTCACTAAAGGCTCACGATATATATATATATATATGTACATGCGCATGAACAAGAGAAGAGTGGGATGGGAGAGTGTGTGCTGCAGCAGCCACGTGCACTCCACTCCATCCCCTGACCATCACCATTTTCATATTTTAGTGGCTTAAATCTACTTAGTTAAATACAATTAACAGTTATTTTCTGGTTGGAATCAAGTCTTAATGGTTTATTCTTCATTCAACATTTAATTTTAAAACGGGGATGTTACACCTGGAATCGATGTTAATCGATTAGAGAGTTGGTAGTAATCGATTACAGAACTCCAGGAATTCATGTAATGCATCAGACATCCCACCTAATCGATTACAGGGACAATTCTAATCGATTACACGACTTCAAATAGTTGATAATCGATTATAGCACTCAGTGTAATCGATTACCTTAAAAACAGAGGCCCTATAATCGATTAGGTCAGCAGGACTAATCGATTATACCCTGTCTTATGTAGAAATTATGCAGATTTTATAAGAAAAATAAACTTCACAACTACCAAAACCTGTTCAAAAGATATCGGAATGACACCAAATTTTGACACAGGCTAAAACACATTATTTATGATGTGTGGCCACCGGCCTCACTCAAAAATTCCCAAAAATGAGAAAGTTATGCAAATAAATGTGTTTATTCCATTCTTGGGCCTTTTGGAGTAACTTAGGGGTCTATTCTCAATGGAATTGACCCGTTCCAGTTCCTACAAGTCACAAATCATGTATTTAAGCTATTGGAACTACCACACACTATCCAAAACTCATAAAAATCATTTTGACCCTATTGGTTCGTCAATTATGCATGAACTCCATATGTAATCTTCACAAATTAATCAATCAATCACACATCATGCATACACTATTGTCATCAATTGACCAAGAAACTTGATAATTAATATTCATTCCTCAATATGGTAAGCTAAATCAACATATTCATATCAACATCAACCATTATTAAGGTCACTACCCAGAAATTGGCCTCTCAAAAGACATAGGGTCCAATTTTCGCAAGTGATCCCCAAAAGAATACATACTAATATTCATGAAATAAAATAAGCATATACATATAATTGTTGTTTTACAAAAGGAACGCCGGCCAAGGCTTACAAACTTCTATTCACACCACTACAAAATCAAAATGTTGCCGGCCAAGGCATTCTTTACCCAAATAGGCTTCCTTCACACTTCTCCTCCACACAAAAGCTCCATGTACAGCCCTACAACACAAGAGCTAAAAAGATATACCACATGGAGAGTGAGTATACTTTCTCAATGATGAAAATCCAACAATTAAGGCAATATATGCATGAATGCAATACAAACATTCCTTCCTCAAAGGAAGTTCATTCAACACCAAATCATTCATTTATCAATTTCATCTAAATACATATACCCATCAAATTTCTCAAGATCACATCAACCAATATCACAATCAAAGTTAGTAATTCAAAGAAAAGGGTTCCACCTACTCCTCACATAACCTCATCAATAGGGTATCACTCTATGCCATGCTTCTATGGCTAATGCACATGCCGGTGTTTAAAATGCTTATGCACGGATCCGATTTTCATTTCCACGGGTGATCACAACCACCATAATCATTCATTCATATTCGTGGGTTTCCCGCCTCGCAAGGGGTACTCCCTCTAGAAGCCTCGCAAGGTGCTTTCTCATGATCGCGACCACGTTCAACATTTCATAAAGGTTTCCCGCCTCGCAAGGGGTACTCCCGCCTCATGATCGCAACCATGGGCACTCAATCTCAATGGTCCCGCAGGGCCTTTCATTTCAAACACCAGGTGATTGCAACCACCGGTCCAATAATCATAGGAACTCGCAAGCCCTTTATATTTCTAACATCAAGTGATCGCAACCACTTATCAACATCATCATGATATGTATGCCATGCCATGTATGCAATGCTCATGCATGTCTCAACCTCATTAGGGTTATCTCACCCTCTCATCTAGGGTACATTTATACTCAACCACACAATTATCCATCAATTCATACACAAACATCAATCCATATATTCAAGAAACATTCCGGCTAAAGGTTTTATGTACTCATCATATCTTATGTGAAATCAACAATACATCATCACATAATATGCCATCCATAATCTCATTTAGGCTTCATCATATAAACACTCATTTCAAAATACCATACACAATTCTCATCACATAAGCACAATATCACATTTATCCAAGAAAACATGCCATATTATGCATAAATTATCATCACAATTCTCATGTATTTAGAAAATACACCCCTCTCCTACCTCAAGAGAAGTAGATTTCCGGGTTTGATGTTCCCGCTTCACCCGCGTTATCAAGTCCTACACCAATCATTATAGGACCACATCAATTATTCATTCAAAAGCCATTTCAATATACATATACATGTCTATGTACACATGATTCTTATCATGTAGAAGTTATTATAGGTTTATTCATTTGCTTACTTAGGCTTCGGGAATTCCTTCCCTTAAACCACCATTCATTATTGTCAAGGTAACAACCTAATTTGTTAGGTTACCCCATTTGCCAACCTTACCTTAATCCCATTCCAAGTGGGGTTTTTTTTATGTTCTCCCACCATCATCTCTAATCATCATTAAATGCTTCTACCTCATCATTTATTACACTTCCCTCATGAATAAATTTTAACCCCTTCATTGTTACACATTTCCCCCAAATTTCATAAGTTAGGGTTTTATAAAAACTCAACCACATCATAAATGCACTTCTTCACTCATCATCTTATAACCCTATCGTCATATGCCTCATTTATTACTCATAGATACCCATATTTATTTCACCCCCTACCTTAGGGTTTATGCATTTAGTGTTTCCTCTCAACACCCACAAACATTTAATACTCTCTCAAGTCACAACCCTCTATCCCCTAGGCTCCAAACACAAAAGAAGTGATAGAGAGCTTACCTTGCTCCAAAATGAAAATGGAAGCCAAGAAGGAGGATGAGGATGACGAAAATGGAGAGGAGAAAGGAAGGAGCTTCAAGCTATAATGTCCTCCTTCAAGCTTGGAGAAAATGAAAATGGGGAAGAAGAATGGGCAACCACTTGCTATATTTTTTTTTTAAAAGAAAAAGAAGAAGGAAGTGAAAGAGAAGGAGAAGAAGAAAATGAATTTTTTTGGTTTAGAGGAAGGCAACGTAAGAGTGAGAAAGGAGTAGGGAAAAAGAATTAAAGTTGATGCCTTCATTAAAACTTTTCCAGTTTTTAGACAAACAGGCTCGCCGTTCGAGTTCAATACATATCCTAAAAATTATTCCGAATACATATTCGGATTCCCAACAATTTTATCTACAGCCCTGACCAACGACATCTCAATTGGAGATACTTGGTCCGACTCCCATATTTTATCCGGGTTAGTTTTCAACTTATCTGGTCAAAATGACTCACTAATAGTCTCTGAAAATCTTATTTAAATTATATCTAGCATTTTGGGATATTAATTAGTCCATATTTAATTATTCAATATTTATTTTCTTAATTTAACTTTCTATTTTTAAAAATTCGGGGTGTAACATTTAACCCCTGACCCTCCGTGGTTGGGCAAAGGGTTTGTTATCACACTTGGGTTCCCCTCCCAAAAACTTATCCAATCGGCCCTAATCAGATCCTTTACCTTGAACTTCAAAGCCAGACAATTTTCTATAGAATGCCCCGATGCGCCAGCATGGTAATCACACCTTGCATTCGGGTCATATCCTTTTGGATAAGGTGGCTGAAGTGGCCTCAAAGGACAGGGAACCACCAATGTATTTTTGATAAGATGAGGGAGAAGCTCGGTATAGGTCATGGGGATGAGATCAAATTGAATCTGGGTGCGGTCGTTGTTCTGCCTTCTTGGGTTTGGGTTTGGCGGTTAGTTTACGTGCGGCGGTTGGTACGGTGTTTGGGATGGTTGGTATGGTGCTTGTGGTGGGGTTGGTGGTCGGATAACAGGTGGTCGGAAGTGGGGTGGATTTGGATTCTGAATTGCAGCCATATACGGATGTGGTGCGTTAGGATAGACTGGTGGAAAGGTGATGGGGGTAGGCAGCATCGACTGGTTTCTCTTGTGGTTATAAGAGATCGAGTTAGTCTCTCCATCTCTTCTCCTGCCCTCTCTGAGTGTTGGCTTCTTTGTCGTTCCTGCCCCAGGTGGGCCTCCGGTGATCTTTCCGATTCGCAGTCTATTCTCTATTCTTTCTCCAATAGTGACAATACCGGAGAAATGAGATGAAACGCTGTCAATTATCCTATCATAGAAAGGCGACTGGAGCGTATCGATAAACATAGAAACCACTTCCTTTTCAGACAAGGGATGGTCAACTTGTGTCGTTACCTCACGCCAACGCTGGGCGTACTCTTTGAACGTCTCGTTGTCCTTTTTTGTCATATTTTGCAATTGTACTCTATCCGGTGCCATGTCCAGATTGTATTTGTATTGTTGCATGAAAGCGTCTGCCAGATCTTTCCAGCAGTGTATACGAGACCGCTCAAGATGGTTATACCAAGTGAGGGCCGCTCCAGTGTTAGACCCGAATATAATATTGTAGAAAACTTGTTAACCTCGTGTTACTGTTGGGTCTTTTAATTGGCAAGCGCACCAATCGTTTATAGTTTTCAAAATTTAGATATCGTTCTACTGGGATGGAAAGTCCAATAGTTACAGTAATTTTCTAGTTACTATGGTAAATTTATTGAAACATATTCACAAAAGAATAATTTATATACAATTTATACAATATTCACAAGATTGCACAGCTGAGTTGTTCATGTGATAAAAAGGAAATGACAATCTATCTAAAAAGTTGAGTTGCAATTTAGAATAACTAAGATACTTGAGGATAAAACACAGATAAACAAATTATGTTGGAATTTGGATCCCTAATCTAGAATAACAATAGAGGAACTCAAGACATGCATATTTAATCATCAAGTTCATGTCATTGCAGCTTAAAATCATTATAATCGATCCCTCGTGATATAAATTCTAAGTATTCACCGTAAAGTCCGATCCCTCGTGAGCTTTCTCAGTAAAAACTTGCATTAAGTCCTGGCCTTATGGCAACAATAATCATCAATTCTATCCCTAGTAATTAGCATATTAAAGGTATTCCAACTTTTACTTTTGTTAAAACAAGTTTTAATAAGGCATGAATAATCATTCTCCCGTTTGACATTCACACTAATAAAACAATTTTCAATACGCATGAAAATCATTCTCCCGTTTGACGTTCATACTAATAAAAGATTGAAATACTAACATGCACTTGAATAATAAACATGCAGAGATTAAATTCACAACATCATACTCAATAGACTAGTTCACCAATTCCAACATAAACAGATTAGTTACACAAGGTGAAAGTAAAAACAATACTTACAGAGATTGACATTACGAAGGCGATGGAAACTTCACGGTACAACGATCACAATACTACACAACACTCTCAAGTATCTAGAAAACTATTCTAGAACTACAAACTCACAAAAGAACTACTCAAACACGAGTGTATAAGAGAAGAAGAGAACTCAGAATATGAGATGGGATGCTTAGAAGTGTGGAGAATGGCCCTATTTATAGGGATGAGGAAGGGTCCTGACGCTACGCGCCAGCCTGACGCTACGCGCCAGGTCCCTGACTCAGCCTCCATTAATCAACTCGAAGTGGCCATTATTGTATAATTATTTTAATTAATCATTCCAGACAGATGTGCCTTGTCCCCCAATTTGGCTTGGACACTTGTGGGTAGTGGAGGGGTCATTGGCTGAGTGCTTGACCACCTGTCAGTGGTGTCCACGTAGCTCCTGACGCTACGCGTGGGTGTGACGCGTAGCGTTAGGATCAGAAGTTCCCATGCTACACGTGGTGTTGATGCTACGCGTCAGATCTCCAGTTCTTCAATTTTTCTCTTTAAATTCTTCACATTTTTACTACAAAACTAGAGAAAATTGATCAAGGGCAGATTATTTCCAACAACATCCATTTATTGAATTTAAAACCTAAATTTCTAACAAATTTACCAAATTCTTATTCTTTTTACAAAATTTTTATTAAAGATTTTATTATAAATTTGAGGACTAACAAATACCCCTAACTTGAGACATTGCTCGTCCTCGAGCAAGAGAGAAAATTAAAATAAAATTTGAAATCAAATTTTTGAGTTAGTCCGAGAATTTATCACAAAAAGTAATTTCACAATTTACCATTTAAAGAAACCAAAAATAGATATCCTATGTAATAAAGGTTTAATGACAAAATTTTTTACAATGCCTTATTGACTAATCAAGTATAATTTCAGGCTTACCTGACAAGTGTTTATCTATGTGCAAAGGGTAACCTGTTTCACTCAATCAATCATAAAATCAAACGAACTTAATTTTGATTTTCATCTAATCAATGGTTAATCATACAAAGTTAATTGAAAAATCACAAGGTCTTTTCACGGGTTGTAATGAGGCTTGGCTTACAAGAAATGATGGTTTTTCTTGGAATTCGAAAACCTGAAATCATAAAAGAGCATTTTATAATTTTTAGGCTTTCTCATGGTCCAAATCTTAATTCCCTTATTGATGAAAAATAAATACCCCCAACTTGATTCTTTTCTCTATTTTTGATTTGCATATATTTCTTTTCATTTTTCATTTATATGCATAATTTTGATTTTTCTTGAAAAGAATCAAGTTGTTAATGTTCACTCCCTACTCAAAATATTCTTTCCATTTTGATCAATTGCTCTTTTAATCAATCAAGTAAAGGGAATGGTTCAAATTTGATAAGGGTCAATGGTACCAAAGAAATTATTTTTCAGGCTCAAAATTGGCTTTCAAAGGATAAAATGATTTTACTATAGTAAGCTTTTTGGCCCAAAGTTTCTTTTACCAAAAATGTGTCTTGATCATTTTCTTGAATTCTCTGTACAACAACACAAATCACAGATTAAAGCAAAATCAATTTGAATGAAGTTATGTCGAAACCCTCAAGTGTTTAAAAGATCTCTCAACTCACCAGGTTATCAAAATTAGCTTGATAATTAATAAAATTATTGTAATTAAATTTATCAAAATTCCTTAATTACAAAAAGAATCGATAATTGATTTAAAAATGGTTTTATTGTGTAAAAACTTTAAGTGTATAAATTTCCTTATTTTCAAAAAAATTGATTTAAATGATAAAACTTATTTTTTTGAATTTTTGAAGAAAACACGCAAAAACATACCACGATAAAATTACGTAATAAAACATACCACATAATAAAAGACAAACTATAATATAATCCACAAAGTAAAAATACCAATGTAAATATCAAACTAAAAGTAAACTAAAGTGTATGTAAAAGATGCAGAAAATAACACCATCAATCCTCCATGTGATCCTCATCATCTCCCTCCTCATCTGCATCATTCTCTGACTCAGCATGTGCTTCGGATGGTCCACCAGTCTCAGGGTAAATGAGTAAATCACCAGGACAAGCTACATGAGCTACAAACTCACCTGGTGTGACATAAGGTGCTCCCTCTCCCTAAAGTCTGTACTAATAGAATGCATCATGAAGATGCATATAAGCTCTATGTATGGCAGCCATCATCTGCATCATATACTGATGCTCAAGAGTCATCCTAGCAAATCCATCAGTGATAGTATCAGTAGATGGTGGCTGAACTGGTGGTCTCCTCCTCCTCTGTCTAGGCTGAGCCTCCTGCTCCAATGGTGGAAGCTCACACTGCTGGACGAAATAATCTCTGTTCACTAGAACTTTGGGGATTCTCCCCAAAGAACTAGTAAACTCTGGTGATGATACAACAACCCCCTGCCTCCTCAGTAAGGCAGATATGATGAGAGGGAATGGAATAGGACGGTTCACCTTATACCCAAGGGCATAAAGGTGAATCCGCTCAGATATCAGCTCAGCAATGTCAATGGTATGGCCTTGAAGAATAGAGAAAAGAAGGCAGCAGTGATCAACTGGGATAGAAGAGAGGTGAGTGACAGGAGTGATGTTATGAAGTATGAGGTGAGACCACGTCTGAGCTATAGGAGTCAGCTGGGTCTTGAGGAGGTTTGATAGAGTCCTTCCAACCTTACTCAGGTTGAAGAAGATTTCATCTTTGCTCAAGAAATGAGCAACCTGATCTAGGAAGTATCCTAAATCACCATCCTCAGTCGCAACCTTGTTTCTGTTCTCCTTCCAAAAACAAATATCGCTCTCGGGAGTAGGCTCCCAAGGGTTACCTAGTAGGGTACTAATCGTGTCCCGGTCGTATGTGATGTGCTGACCCCTAACCCAGCTCGTCTTCTGCTGGCCGATATTTGGTGCATCTTGGCGAGTCCTGTAAGCATTTGCGTAAAACTCCATCACTAGGATGGGATCCCCCTCAGTAGGTAGGGAAAACAGGGGTCCCCATCTCCTTCGTTGGACCTCATCCTGCAGCTCAGGATAGTCCCCAGCATTCAGATCCAAGACTCTCTCCCAGATGAGTCTTTGGCCCTTTATCTGATGAAACCGAGCCCATTTTGCATCAGTGTGAAATCTGGTAGGATCTCTTGGTCCTAGCACCTCCTCTCCCTGAAGATCTGGATCTTCAGCAGTGGTGTCAGCGTCTGTGGTCCTTCTCTGTCTCTTAGGACCAGTAGAAGGAATGGATTTCTTAGGTGCCATCTGCAAAAAGAAAAATTTAAAAATCAAACACATTACACTATTTAAAAAACAAATCAAACATTAAAAAGTTAACAATTATTTTTTTTATATTTAAAACATACACGACAATAAAATATTTTCAAAAACTATTTATACAAAAGAAATTTTAACAAAAATTCACACAAAATGCAACATGCATATTTTTATTTTTAACAAAACATGCAAAATAATACAACATACATATTTACAAATTTGTTCAAATTTATGTATTTTTATTTTTATGCAAGAAAGTATAACAAACATGCAAACTTAAAATTTTTATTAATTTAAAAGAAAACAACAAACAATAAACAGAGACATACTAAATAGATTTATTAAAACCAGAAAACAAGTTATACAAATGACAGAAGATAACACACAAAAATTAACAAAAATCAGGAACAGAGGCTGACACTATGCGTGGGTGGGACGCTACACGTCAGCTCTGTTCTTCCCACGCTACGCGTCAGTGGGACGCTACGCGTGGGTTTGCAGAACAGAAACTGCAAAACAGGGGTTGTGCAGCAGCAACCTCTTTAAAACCAACGATGGCAATTTGTCATTCATTATTTATCTCCCGCTCACAGGCTTTCGTTACTTCATCAAGTTGTTGCTCCAATTTGTGGACCTGGGATTGTAGCAGCCCTTTTTGTACAAAAGTCTCCTTTTCTTTTTCTTTGGATTGTACTAACAAGTCTTTTAGAAACTATTTTTCAGTCAGAATGGCGTCACTTTGCTGGCCCTTCATTTTCAATTGAGAATTGGCTGCACGAAGGCACTGGTCTTGTTTCACCCTGTAGTCTTCTTCAATCTTCTATTTTTTCTGCATCTCATCCATGGATTGTCTTCCTTCTGAATTTTCTTTCTTCTGAAGAGCACATTCTTGTTGACACCTTAAAAGGTCTTCTTCTAACTTTTGATTCTTAGTCGTCAACTCCTCTATCTGAGCCTTCAAAACCTGGGTGACTTTGTCCTCTATGATGAGTGGTGGAGCGAGAATGCTTGTAGACTAGTATGAGGGACTTCTGAAGGGTAATTTTACAATGGAAACCCTGTTTAAGACCAATTTGTGGTATTCTGCCCCCACAGCGTGGCTTCACGCCCCTAATTCCTTTCCCATCTTGTTGACTTTCTTCCACGCATTAGCTATGTCCCGAATGACAGATGTGTAGTCTTCTTTCGCATAATACAAAACGAAAGAAGTAAGCAATTCTTCATTTGGTGGCCCAAGCAAAGGATAGGCCAACTGCCGCTTGGCTATGGTAGGATTATAGTTGATGCACCCTATCATACCAATAAGAGGAACATTAGGATAACTTCCACAATGATGAATGATTGAATTGACCTCTAGCCATTGAGGATACCATCTGACCTTCTTAGCTGTAAGACCCACAAGATGATTAATGTAACACCCTCTATTACACCTTAATAAATTATAGAAAAATTCGTAAATTTTTTTTTAAAAATATGATTGTTAAAAAGAAACTATCAGAATAAATTACATACATTATTTCTGAAATACCTCATAAATATTATTAAAACTTTATAAAGTAATTGTACATTCATCCGAAGAAAATAAACATTAAACATTATAAGAAAAAGAGGAAACTCCATGGCCTAGAAGCAGTTACTTATTAACATTATTTATTCATTGGACCACGGTATTCATACCGAGCTCCCTTCCAAGAACGTGTTATATTTACTGCCGAGATTCTTCGATCCTTCCCTCTAAACCATCAATTTAGAATATATGAAACAAAAACACGGAGAAAGGAGTGAGAAACAGAATATAATATTCTCGAATAAGGCATAAGCAACAAAGGGTTTTCACAAATCAATACATAATAATATCAATCACAATCACATACACAATCAATTATGAATGCATGAATGTTATGCAATATCTTCATCATAACTTACCTATATATGTGGCCCTTAAATTTTACTTTACACTAGGCCAACCAGGAGTTTACACTGTTCCATAAGTCCGGATAATAATAATATGAACAACTCAACTGGCATGGAAACACTTAGAGACTAGTCAGATTGAGAAAATTTTTATTGTGAAAGTACCCGACACTAGGGAGCTACCCCAGGTCCCCTGAAGCACCCTTTCACACCCTCTCATCCCAAGGCTCATAATTAAGCCTCCTCTAATGTATCCTCGGTTTCTATAATCCGTCCCCAGACAATATCATTTTGTTTCACTTTAATGATTTATGATGCATGAACTACTCGTGTATTTAATTGGTTAAGGTTTTTAGAAACTCAATTATTAAATACCTTAAAGATTTACAACATTATTTCAATAAACTGTACATTTTCTCAATTCTCTAAATTTCTGTCCTACAGAAATAAATTTGGTACAATTTTTAATTCTCATCAAAATTGAGTTTCCAAGCCTTAAATATCTCAATACTTATCCTAGAAAACTTTACATATTTTTTTTTAAAAAAATTGAATCTTAACAATATCGAATTTAGAAATCGCAATTGTTTCCAAATATCTTTAGTTATTAGGTTGAAACAAAATAATTTACTTTTAAAAATTTTATTTTACTTAAAGATAATAATTCTTAAATTAAAGAAATACTTAAGATTATAAAATTTTTCTTTACTTCAAGAATTAATTAATTTTCATAAAATGACTTCTTTTGAAATAAATACTAGATTTTTAAAGATTAAAAGTAAAATCAATGAAAATAATTTCTAAGAAGAAATAAAAGACTAAAAAATAATACTTTTTCTTAGAATTTAAGGAGTAAGGTAAGAAAATTCTTACTGAGTTTTAGCTTTCCGTCATGCTTGCTATATGCTCAAACTCCACATCACAAGATCATCCATCACAATTAACAATCATAAATAATTAACAATCACAAAAATAATCAATCAAAATCAAGTCAATAAAGCATCATTTATAAATATTATAATTCAAAGTCTAATGGTTATTAATATAGTCAATTTGAGTCCTTTTGGTTAATTCCTCGCATAGGTCTGTGTAAGTCCATATAATCCAGTCCTTGCATAGGTATAGTTCAGTCCATATGGGTCATAGTGGTCCAAGTCCTTGCATAGGTATAGTCCAGTTCATATAGGTTATAAAAGTACAGGTCTTTGCATAGGTATGTTAGAGTTAGTTACATCAGATATTTAATTTAAAATTTATTATACATTTTAAGTTAAAGAGTTAATATTTTAAAATAATATTATTATTAAATTTAAAAGGAGTAGGGGACTCCTCCCATTATTCTTATGTCTTTTCATATTATATTCTTATCTCACTCTCCCTTACCTTGAATTGTTACCAAAAGAGAGTTTGCTTTGCGCCTCCGATTTCAAGAAATATTAATACCAATCTTATTTCAGGCATAAGATGAAAATTAAGATTACTATTTAAAGAAAAAATAGTAAATTTTGAATAGTGAATAGTGAATAGTAACAGTAAATAGTAACAGTAAATAGTAAATTGTGAATAGTATACCTGTGTGAATAGTAAATCGTGAATAGTAATGGTAAATAGTAAATTATAAATAGTAACGGTAAATAGTAAATCGTAAATAGTAAAGGTAAATAGTAATAGTAAATAGTAATTTATTATTTCAATAGTAATTTACTATTGAAATAGTATTTTACTATTTAGAATAGTAACTTAAAATAATATTATTTTCAGTATAATAATAGATTTCTAAAAACGATATGAAAATAACTCTAAAAAATATAAGAGAGACGTATTCTTACCTTAGAATTTTAGCAGAACCTTCTTCCAAAAAAATTTATTTCTCTCTTTTACTTCCACCACTATCTCACTAGCACTACTATATTAAGAAAACTGAATCTGAAATTGTGAATTCTAAAGAAGAATTCCTTCGGTATTTATAGGAAGGAAAATTACTATACATTCCATTATTTTAATATAAAAGTACTGTGCATTTTTTGAAATTTAAATCCTGGTTACTGTGCATCTTTTGAAAAGTTCGTACATACACAGTGTTTTGCATAGTAACTGTCAGCAGAATTATTAAGCCAAATAGTAATCTTTCACTCGGTATATTTTAAATATTCAAAATCAGTCTTTTTTGAAATTTAGCGATATTATATCAGTCCTCACTAATTTTATAATAAGTAATATAAAGTTTAAATTTTAAAAATATAAAATTTTCTGTTAATAAAAATTTATTGATACGTTCCTAATTTTTTAACGATTGGAAAAATCAAGATTTTTCTCAAACCGATAAGTTTTAGATAAGTCTACTTGAAATGGATTTTAGAAAATTTTCTTATAATTTAAATTCACTTTCTTATAAATATTTTTAATTTTAAGTCACTTTATATGTATTTAAAATTATTTAAAATATATTATTTTATTAAAATAATTCAAAAATTCCAAAAAATCATAAATAATACGTAGATTAAAAAGTTCTAAAGAACCATAATTTAATTCCTTCAAAATTTTAATATAAAAATAAAAATACGGGTGTTACAACTCTACTCTCCTTAGAAAAATTTCGTCCTCGAGATTTACATTATTCAGTAAAACAAATGGGGATGAGACTCTTTCATCTTAGTTTCTAGTTCCCATGTAGCATCTTCCCCTCTCGTTTCACTCCAAATGACCTTTACAAGTGGAATTGTCTTGTCCCTTAGCTGTTTTATTCTTCTGTCAGCTATTCTGACAGGTGGTGCATCATATGTAAGATTATCTTTAACTTGTATGACATCAGGTTCAATAACATGTGTAGGATCAGATATATATTTTCGTAAGTTTGACACATGAAAAACGTTATGGATATTAGAAAGAAAGGTGGTAATGTTATTTGGTAGACAAGAGGACTAACTTTATGAATTATTTGATATGGACCAATAAATCTAGGAGTTAATTTTCGAGATTTCATTGCCCGACCGACCCCAGTCATAGGTGTGACTTTCAAGAATACATGATCGCCTTCTTGAAATTCGAGCGACTTTCTTCTTTTGTCATAGTAACTTTTTTGCCTGCTCTATGTTGCCTTCATTTTTTCCTGAACTATTTTGATTTTATCCGTGGTTTGTTGTACCAACTCTGGTCCTAGCATCAAGTTTTCACCAATCTCAAACCAACATAGCGGGGTCCTACATTTTCTTCCATATAATGCTTCAAAAGGTGCCATGCCAATGCTAGCATGGAAACTGTTGTTGTAGGTAAACTCCATATATGGTAAGAATTGATTCCAACTTCCTTTATGCTCCAACACACAAGCTCGTAACAAGTCCTCTAGAGATTGGATTGTTCTTTCTAATTGTCCATCCATCTGAGGATGATATGCTGAACTCAAATGCAGTCTTGTTCCCAAAGCCTTGTGCAAGCTCTTCCAGAATTGTGATGTAAAACGAGGGTCCTGATCAGAAATGATACTTGAAGGAATTCCATGATATCTCATAATCTCCTCGATGTATAATTTTACCAGCTTCTCCATAAAGTAATGAATATTGATGGGAATAAAGTAGGCAGATTTGGTTAATCTATCAACTATTACCCATATTGAATCATGTCCTAATGGAGTTTTAGGTAGAGAAGTCACAAAATCCATGGTAATGCTATCCCATTTCCATTCCGGTATTTCCATTGATTGTAGCATTCCAGAGGGTTTTTGGTGTTCTACTTTAACCTTCTGGCAAATTAGACATGCAGCCACGTACTCTGCCACCGCTTTCTTCATTCCCGGCCACCAAAATAACTTCTTCAAATCTTGATACATTTTAGTAGCTCCGGGATGAATGCTCATATAACTTTTATGGCCTTCTTCTAGAATTTCTTTCCTCAACTCCTCTTGATCAGGGATACACACTCGATCCTTATACTTCAATAATTGGTTGTTTCCCACATTGAACTCGACTTCTTTTCCTTGTTTCAAGAGTTCTTTCTTCTCTTGTAGGAATTCATCCTCTCGTTGAGCCTCTAAAACTTACCTCAGGAATTCACTTGTCACTTGCAACGCTCCTAATCTGTAGCTGTTAGCATTAACCTTTACTGTTAGGTTAAGATCTTTAAAGTTCTCTATCAATTCCAGCTCTTTAATCATCATTGTGGACACATGTAGAGACTTTCCACTTCAAGCATCAGCTACTATGTTTGCTTTTCCAGGATGGTATTGTAACTCAAAGTCGTAGTCCTTTAAGAATTCCATCCATCTCCGTTGCCTCATGTTTAACTCCTTTTGGTCAAATAAATACTTGAGACTCTTATGATCGCTAAACACATCGAATGTTGCACCGTATAGATAATGCCTCCAAATCTTTAAGGCAAAAACTACAGCGGCTAACTCTAAGTCATGGGTAGGGTAGTTAATCTCATGTTGCCTTAATTGGCATGATGCATAGGCTACAACCTTCTTGTCTTGCATGAGTACACTTCCTAGTCCTTGTTTAGATGCATCACAGTAAACTTCAAAACTTCGATGTGGATCGAGGAGTACTAACACCGGCGCAGAAGTAAGTCAATCTTTCAGCTCTTGGAAACTATTCTCGCATTGTGTCGTCCACACAAAAGGTTGTCCTTTCCGTGTTAACTTGGTCAGTGGGTATCCTAGCTTTGAAAATCCTTCAATGAATCTCTTATAGTATCCAGCCAAGCCCAAGAAACTTCTAATCTCAGTGATCGTGGTTGGTCTCTCCCATTTTAAAACTGCCTCCACCTTGGAAGGGTCTACAGCTATTCCTCCTTGACTAATTACATGTCCTCAAAAGTTCACTTCTTTCAACCAGAATTCACACTTCGATAGCTTTGCATACAGTTGTTTCTTTTTCAAGATTTCCGACACAATCTTCAAGTGTTCAACATGTTCTTCTCTGCTTTTAGAGTACACTAATATATCATCAATGAACACCACTACAAATTTATCTAGATATGGATGAAAAATCCTATTCATGTAATCCATGAATACGGCTGGTGCATTAGTTACACCAAAAGGCATTACTAGATATTCGTAATGGCCATAGCGTGTTCTAAAAGCAGTTTTTGGTACATCTTCTTTCTTCACCCTTATTTAATGGTATCCAGACCTCAAATCAATTTTGGAGAACACCGTGGCACCACGCAGCTGATCCATCAAGTCGTCAATCCTTGGTAGAGGATATTTGTTCTTGATCGTCACCTTGTTCAGTTACTGATAATCTACACACAATCTCATGCTACCATCCTTTTTCTTAACCAACAACACTAGTGCACCCCAGGGGGATACACTGGGTCGTATAAACTGCTTCTCTATCATCTCTTCAAGTTGTTTCTTCAACTCTGATAATTCTAGAGGTGACATTCAGTATAGTGTAATTGAAATGGGTCCAACTCCAGGTACTAGATCAATGGCGAATTCCACTTCTCTTTCTAGGGGTAAACCAGGGATATCTTCAGGAAAAACGTCAGGAAATTCATACACAACCGGTAGATTTTTTATTTTTGATTCTTGCTCTCCTTTTGTTGAAAGCAATAGCATGAATCCTTGAGCCCCTCCTTTTAAAGAGGCACTCACTTGGTTGGTGGTTAGAAATCTCGAATCCTCAGGATTCAAATTCACTGGTTCTTTAAACATTATGGTTTTATTATGACAATCTATTAGAACATGATTGTTCGACAACCAATCTAGCCCAATAATAACTTCTAAGCCAGAAAGAGGTAAACAGAAAAGATTAGCCTTAAAGTCCTTACCATCTATGAGAATATGGCATTTCCAACAGGCTTTAGAAGTAATAATGGGATTGTTTTCAGGAGTTTGTATAGATAAGTTAAATGGCAGTTCTATCACAAGTAATTTTAGTTTTTCTAGACAGTCATTGGTAATAAAGGAATATAATGCACCTGAGTCATACATAATAGTTAAAGGAATCTTATTAATGATACACTTACCTTCCACCATGGAATCAGAATGAGATGCTTCTTCTCCAGTGATTGCAAACACCTTTCCCTTTGCCTTCGGCCTTCTAACTGCACTGTGCACGCCTCCTTGAGTATTTATGTTTGTACTCGCACCTTCGGGGTTTTCTCTCTTCATCTTTGGGCAATCCTTGATGTGATGACCTGGTTTGTTACACTTAAAGCAAACATAAGTGTTTTTAGGACAATCCCTTTTCAAATGGGGTCCTCCATAGATAAAACATTTAAAATTTGGTGCAAATGTCAGGTAATAGCTTCCAGTTGAAGCTTGGGGTCTGTTAGGAATAGATGCTGCTCCAAATTGGCGAAATGGCGCTTAGTAACGCTTATTTCTCCTAAAGTCTCTTCTTTGGTGATGGTGAGGTCTTCCACTTCTCATTTCTCCCATCTTATAAATGGGTTCACGACTTTTGGTCATTCTATCCTTGTGATCCTCTTCAAAGATCCTGCAACGATTTACTAATACAGAAAATTCATGGATTTCATGTATTCGTATAGCTTCCTTAATTTCTGGCCGCAATCCATTTACAAACTTTGTACACCGATCACCTTTGTTAGTAGCATCATTATAATGAGAATGAAAACGAGATAGCTCTTCAAACCTGGATGCGTACTCTCCAACGGTCATATTTCCTTGGGTCAGTGACAGGAATTCGAATTGTCTTTTCTCTTTAACATCAGCTGGAAAGTATTTCTCCAGAAACATATCCTTGAAATGATCCCAAGTGATCTCCATGTCATTGACTTCGAATTGTCTACGCATGCTATCCCACCAATGTTCGGCATCCTCAGATAAGGCATAAGTAGCAAAGACTACCTTATCAGCTTCATTATATTGCAATGCTCGAAAGATCTTCTCTATCTCTTGAATCCAGGTTTGTGCTCCATCAGGGTTATATCCTCCCTTGAAACGAGGTAGATTGCGCTTTTCGAAAAGGTCCAACCTTCTAAAGGCATCATTACCTTGACCTTCACGTGCTCCTATTGCATTGATTAAGCGTTCTACAACTCCAGCAAGATCGTTTTCGACCATTAGTTTCCTGTTTCATAGTAACTGAGATTTGTCACATCAATCACAGTTACTACTAAGTCAGATATTCCATTTTCTATTACCTACACAGAGTTTATAGATAAAGCAAGATAGACATTTTCCCCAGGCCTATTGGATTAACTGCTCTGATACCACTTTGTAACACCCTCTATTACAGCTTAATAAATTATAGAAAAATTCATAAATTTTTTTTTAAATATGATTGTTAAAAAGAAACTATCGGAATAAATTACATACATTATCTCTGAAATAACTCATAAATATTATTAAAACTTTATAAAGTAATTGTACATTCATCCGAAGAAAATAAACCTTAAACATTATCAGAAAGAGAGGAAACTCCATGGCCTAGAAGCAGTTACTTATTAACATTATTTATTCATTGGACCACGGTATTCATACCGAGCTCCCTTTCTAGAACGTGCTATATTTACTGCCGAGATTCTTCGATCCTTCCCTCTAAACCATCAATTTAAAATATATGAAACAAAAACATGGAGAAAGGAGTGAGAAACAGAATATAATATTCTCGAATAAGACATAAGCAACAAAGGGTTTTCAAAATCAATACATAATAATATCAATCACAATCACATACACAATCAATTATGAATGCATGAATGTTATGCAATATCTTCATCATAACTTACCTATTGATCCGGTCTCAATACCGGTATCCGATCTGCAAGACATATTTCAATGTCTTTGTCACGACATCAACGTGTAACCGGTGTCATCGGTATACATCCGGACTGTAATTCTGTATCAGGCGCTCTCCCTATACCGGTTGTTCAGGATAACACCATGACACCGGATAACACACACGTCACTATGCAAAAGACAAGAATCATTGCTACAGGGACCGATCAATAATTCCCAGCACTACAAGCCAAATTCTGCTCACGGGGATGGTCAACTTGTTCCCTAATCCTAGTCTATACTCTTCATGCTCAATATAAAATAGCCACTTGACCCAATCATACTGGTAAGTGCGCAATAAAATAATGCTAATGGAAGTTAGTGGTTCCCCACTAACGAGTCCTCGTAAAACAAGCCAATCAGGTATATGAACTCTCTTCATCAATGAAGGGGGGGAACTTAATCTAAAAAAAATGATTACTCTCTGAAATACATTCCTTACTTGGAATATTATCACTGACTTGAGCGTCGGAGAATCTTTGCAGGTGACACCACCATTCGCCTACATCAACGCGTTAGGTCAGTGTGAAGGATCTCCAGAACGCCCAATCCACTCTCCTCACGCAAGGACAATGGATATTTATACCGGATACTCATACATCCGGTCTTCCATACAGTATTTACATACTATTTGTGATTGACTTGACTCCGGATCTCTAGACCCCGGTTCAGCACAGATCATTGGCACGCCCGGTGGGACCCGATAAAGTTATTCCCATATCCATTGAAAGAACAAGTGGTCCTCGATGAAAGGCGAATGACAAGATTTCGTGGAGAATCAACCTGAAGGTAGAACCAACCCCAACGTCTTCAGGAAACTCAACTTTGATTCTCATGGGGGCAGCTCAAAGAAGATAGTAACAGTGTCTAATCCTGATCCTCGTGATGAGCTGATCAGTCAACTTCAGAGGGAACTCGTTGAACTGCAAAGAGAAAGAAGGAAAAGCGAGGACAAGGAATCATCTCGCACACGAAACACTCCACATACAACTGACGGAGAAAAGTCCACCACTCTCCAATACTCGAACATCCCTACGTTTGAGGGGAGAGAACAGACTCATGACTCTGAAGTTGAAACTGCCCGAAGGAAGAGGGAGTCAACGACAGCACCCCTGGTAACTTATAAGTTAAAAGTTCCTTTTTCAAGGAGACTCATGAGCATCCACATCCCCAAGCACCTTCAAACTATTTAGCCACTTTCCATTGGAAAATACAACGGCGAAACCGATCCTACCAAGCACCTTGATGCTTATGTATTTGAAGCTATGTACTTGGGGCTGATGAGGATGTAATGTGTCGGATGTTCCCACGAACATTATCAGAAGAGGCCCTGGGTTGGTTTAAAGGTCTACCTTCTGGATCTATAGATTCTTGGGCTGAAATGGCAGCTACTTTTGAAACTCACTTTGTCATCTCTAGAGATGTGCCCAGGACATCTCACACCTTGGCTTAGATTAAGCAAGGTGGAAACGAAGGCTTAAAAGATTTCCTGAAGAGGTTCTACAAGGAAGCTTCCCTGGTTCCTAACCTCACAGAGTCCATTAAGTTGCATATTGTCATTGAGGCTTTGCAACCAGGATCAGCTTTTGCCCTCTCATTAGCAAAGATCCCTCCAGTAACGTTTGAGGAGTTCAGGAAAAAAGCCTCAAAGTACGTGAGTATAGAGATGCACTTAGAAGCTATAACTACAAAGAAAAAGCCACCAACACCACCTTCCCAAACTCAGAAGGGTAAGGAGGAAACGAGGTCAGAACGCATAGAGAGACCATTCACCAATCCTAAAGTTAATAACCACTCTCCTCGACCTCGAGAAAGGCAGGTTAATTCCTTCAGCCATTATGCACAACTATCTGCCAAGCCATCTCAGATTTTGAGAGAGGTCGGATGGCCAGCTTTTAGCATCTATGGCGTTAGAAGGCCAGCCCCTATGAAAAGACCAGGAAATCCCCGTAAGTATTGTGATTTTCATGAGCAGAATGGTCATTCCACTGATGAATGCCAAGCTCTAAAGAACGCGGTTGAGACGCTAATTAGAGAAGGCAAATTAAAGCAATACCTGTTCAAAGAGAAATCCTTTGACAGAGTAGAGCGGAATGAGAAAAGAGAAAGGGATCCAGACGATGGGGATGACAATAACCGTAATCCGGTTAGAAAATTCTCTGCTTCGGAGAAACAAAAGGGTGTGATGACTGATGAAATAGCACATAAAGATAGCATGCCTCAACAACAACGTCAAGGCCAGCGTGAAGTCATTGACATGATTGCTGGAGGATTCACTGGAGGAGGAGCTTCAATTACAGCCCGTAAGAATCATCATAGAATGATTCTGTCTGTGCAAGGGAAAGTCAAAGACAATCGCCCTTACAGAGGTGGGGTTGAAGCTCCAATAATCTCTTTCTCCGATGAGGATTTTGGCCCAACCGTTCCTGGTGGTGACGATGCTGTGGTTATCACTACAGTAATAGCAAACAAGGACGTCCGAAGAATCCTTGTTGACCAGGGAAGTTCCTGCGATGTTATTTTTTATAATTGCTTTGAAAGAATGGGTTTTAAAGACTCAGACTTACATCCTTATACGCAGGAACTAACAGCTTTCAATGGAGCAAAGCAATCAACAAGGGGGTACCTTGACACCCTTATTTTGTTCGAAGGCGAACCAGGGGCCAGAACGGTTAAATCCTGAGTGTTTGTGATCGATGTTAAATCACCATTTAATGGCATCATAGGCCGTTCTACGTTAAATGCCATGGAGGCAGTTGTATCAACTCTACATCTCCTTGTCAAGTTTATTGATAAGGATAATGCTGTTTCATCTATCCGAGGTGATCAAGAGATGGCTAGGTACTGCTACAACCTAAGCCTCAACATGACAAAGCTGGAAGCCTCCAATAAAAAGAGGAAGCTCAATGATTCTGGAGCAGCCGCTGGATCTGTAAGCCTTGTCGACCTGGACCCTAGGGCGGATTTGAATATTGATCCGTCCAACCCATTAAAGCCCACACCGGATGGGAGTTCCAGGGACATCGTCTTGGGAGATTCCCCAGAAAAGATCACCCATATTAACGACAAGCTAGATACAGAAATGGAGCAGCGACTACTGATGCTCCTGCAAGAATTTAAAGACCTCTTTGCATGGACTGCAGCCGATATGCCTGGCATAGACCCTGCTTTCTGCTGTCATAAATTATCCGTCTATCCAGAGACGAGACCGGTTGCCTAAAAGAAAAGAAAATTGGGACCAGAGAAACAGAAGGCAGCTTGCCAGCAAACTGAGGAATTGCTGAAGGCCGGATTTATCAAAGAAATCCGTTATTCCTCTTGGCTATCAAATGTGGTGATGGTCCGTAAATCCAATGGTAAATGGAGAATGTGCATTGACTATGTGGACCTCAACCGCTGCTGTCCAAAGGATCCTTATCCTCTTCCTAATATAGATCGGATGGTAGATGACTCCTCTGGTTATCAATACCTGAGTTTCATGGATGCTTATTCGGGTTACAACCAGATTTCGATGTGCGAAGAGGATCAAGAGAAGACAGCTTTCATAAATGATCGTGGTGTCTTTTGCTATACGGTTATGACCTTTGGCCTGAAAAATGCTGGGGCCACATATCAGCGCATGATCAACAAGGTTTTTGAGGGTATGCACACCAAACTTGTTGAAGTGTACATTGATGACATAATAGCCAAGACACCGGTTGGAGGTGATCATATTGAAGACCTACGCCAAGTATTTACCTGCTTGAGAGAATTTAACATGAGGCTAAACCCAATGAAATGCACTTTCGCTGTCCCTGCTGGGAAGTTCTTGGGTTTCATGTTAACCCAACGAGGTATTGAAGCCAATCCAGGGAAGTGCCAAACGATTCTAGACATGCAGAGTCCGAAGGATCTGAGAGAAGTCCAATCCCTGAATGGCAAAGTAGCAGCTTTGGCACGATTCATGCCAAAAATGGCTCACAGGTCACTCCCCCTGTATAAAATACTGAAAAAGTCCAAGAAATTCGAGTGGGGACAGGAACAAGAGAAAGCATTCCAAGAGCTTAAGGAGGTGTTGTCTAAACCTCCCATTCTCACGAAGCCTGACCCCGAAGACACACTCATCCTATACTTGGCTATTTCAGATGAAGCTTTGGGCGTTGCCTTGATAAAAGAAACTCCCGATGGACAGAGACCGGTCTATTTCACTAGCAAAACCTTACAAGGTGCTGAGATCCGGTATCAAAAAATTGAGAAGGCCGCCCTCGCTGTTGTTTGGGCCTCTCGACGGCTACATCCGTACTTTTACGCCCATCTAATCATAGTAAGAACGGATTTACCACTCCGCTCTGTATTAACCAAGCCCGATCTCGCTGGGAGGATGATCAAGTGGTCTATTGAACTCTCTGAGTTTGATATATCCTATGAACCTCGAAGCGCTATTAAAGCTCAAGTCCTGGCTGATTTTATTGTGGAAATGACAGGGACGAATCCAGATACCCCTCGTGTCCATTGGACTATTTACGTTGATGGTTCATCGAACCAAAGGGGCTCTGGAGTAGGTGTAGTCCTTGAAAGTGATGACGGAGTGCACCTGGAAATCTCCCTTTGTTTTAATTTCAAAACGTCCAACAACCAAGCTGAATACGAAGCTTGTTTGGCCGGACTGAGAACTGCAATTGACATCGGAGCTTCTGAAGCGACGCTTTGTAGCGATTCACAACTGGTGATTTCACAGATCTTGGGAGATTATCAGGCTCACGAACCTCAACTCCAATTATACTTGAACTGTGTCAAGGAGTTGAGAGAGAAATTCTCGAAAATGGAATTCAAACATGTTCCACGCGAAGAGAATACTAGAGCGGATATACTCTCCAGATTAGCAAGCACCAAACGACCAGGTAGCATCACTACACTGGTTCAAAGCATACTGACGTCGCCCAGCATTCCTCTTTTCCCTTCTCTAAATGCCATAATGACCAAAACCCTTTATGAAGACACATGGATGGCCCCCTACATCCGTTATTTGGCCGATGGGCAGCTGCCTACGGATGAGAAGGAAAAGACAAAGATAAGGAGGGAATTACCATACTTCACCATGATCGATGGTAATCTTTATAGAAGGGCACTCTCCGTGCCTTATTTGATTTGTCTCAAAGAGAATGAGGTGCAAGGTGTAATAGAGGAAGTACATGAAGGACAATGTGGACACCACGCCGGAGGAAAAAGTTTAATGAGAAAAATCCTCAGGGCAGGCTACTGGTGGCCCACGATGAAACAAGACTCCATTGACTTCGTCAAAAAATGCGACGCTTGCCAAAAGTTCTCTAATCTTCACCACACACCGGCGGAAGAACTCTTCACATCCACTATTCCATGGCCCTTCTACCAATGGGGATTGGATATTCTGGGCCCCTTTCCAACTGCTCCTGGGGGCATCAAATATCTCATTGTAGCGGTCGATTATTTCACTAAGTGGATAGAAGCAGAGCCGGTGGTACATATTACTTCAGCCCGAACTCGTCGTTTCATGTATGAAAACATTATAACACGATTCGGGGTCCCAGCACGAGTTGTCACAGATAATGGCACCCAATTCACGGATAGAAAATTCACAGATTTACTCGAAGGGTTAGGAATAACCCAAATATTCTCATCCGTCGAACATCCCCAAACCAACGGCCAAGCTGAAGTGGCCAACAGGGAGGTGTTGAAAGGACTAAAGAAACGCCTTGGTGAAGCCAAGGGCGGATGGACAGACCAGTTGTGTCACATCCTGTGGGCATATCGGACAACGCCTCATTTTTCTACCAACGAATCCCCATATCGCCTCACATACGGGGTAGAGGCAATGATACCCGTGGAATTGCAAATTGCTTCCACAAGGGTCAAATACTTCTCTGAAGACAACAATAACGCTAACTTGGCGTCAGAAATGGATGTCATACAAGAACTCAGAGAAGATGCATTCATCAGAGATCAGGCTATCAAAGCCAAAGTTGCTCTCCGATACAACAAACAAGTTCAATCAAGGACTTTCAACGTTGGAGATTTGGTTTTGAGGAAAGCAAGTGTAGGGAATAAATTCGCTCATCAAGGCAAACTAGCCCCAAACTGGGAAGGCCCATACAGGGTATCCGAGGTTGCTGGCAAAGGCTCTTACCGCCTTGAGAACCTTGATGGCACTCCAATCCGAAATAAGTGGAACACCCAAAACTTGCGCATCTATTATAGCTAGCTGCTGGAACGATACATACTCTCCTATCCTCATTTTAAACTGAATACTGGAGAAATTATTTTCCCGGCTATGCTTTCATTGTAATTCTTATTTTTGATTTAATAAGAATCTCATACAACAATTTAACTCTTTTCGAGTTTTTCTTATGCTGTGATTTTCAGTTTATCCGGCGTACAGAAGCATGTTCAGGACGGATAATCTCAACTACCTCTTCCGTAGTTGACGATGTAACTCCTCGAACATGTGCAGCGTACAAGAGCATACTCAGGACGGATGATCTCAATTACCCATTCTGTAATTGACGATGTAACTCCTCGAGTATGTGTAAGAAACTGAAGGCCCGGATTGTAGGATTAAACCGAACTCTGGGTACGGTTAGTAAGTTTGGCTGAACACTGGTGAAGACCTGGGCTGTAGGATTAAACCGAACCTCAGGAAATAGGTTGTAGGATTGAACCGAACCCCATTCCAAGAACGGTAAAAGGGTAAAACCCAACACCGTATTGAAGGCTTGGGCACAGTAAGCTGGTTCTTCTTCAAGACCACGCTGAACCCCAAGTAACGGGCACAGTAGGTTCAGGATTAGCCCTGATCTGAACCCCGTGTTGAAGGCTCGGATTGTAGGATTAAACCGAACGCTGAGTACGACTAGTAGGATTGACCGAACGTCGATGTAGAATCGTCAATGGGTAAAACCAAAGACCGATTAAACGAGTGGATTGTAGGGTTAAACCGAACTCCAAATACAAGTAAGTTATACTGAACTCCAAATTAATACTCTCTTTTGAAGTTCCTTATCTGAGAGTTTTATAGCTTTAAATTCTGAATCATTAATTCTTCAGTCAGAAATGCTCAATTGAAACCTGACTCATGAACTCCGACCCAAAAACAATTCATTCGGGTACGCCACAATCTTAGGCATATTCACCCGAAACCTTTCAGTCGGAAATATTTACATTCGGAATTATCAAACAAAGGGATTTCTACTCGAAGTCCTCACTCTTAAGAACTCTCACGTGAAAGTATCACTCAGAGTTTGTTCAAGGTACTGATCACCCAATAATACTGGGGGACAGTATCAGCAGTTTAACGAATATTTTGGGGAACGAACTCTTAGTGAAACGTTCTCACAATCATTTCCCCTCAAGAATTAACTTTTCAAGCCGTTCTCATGACAATAGCATTTTCACTCACAACGGCAATCCATACTATGTTATTTACGACCAAAAGGCCTGATTTTCAAGAAGCAAGATACGCTCTCTACCAAGCTTTTATATCAAATTGTTCATACTTGACAAAAAGATACTCTATCTTTTCTGTCAAATCAAGTCTTTGGCTATCAAAATGCCTATACATGAAAAACGATAGCTATATGTCTCTATCCGTTCTTCATCCCGCATGTAAAAATCTAGAATGATTCAATACACATGCAATCCTTCTATTAAAGTTATTTTCAACTAAATAAGCATATAAAGGCAAATGGTTCTTTTATTGATCAAATGGAAGATTACATGAAGAAATTCGTTTAGTAATCCGGAGCTGATCCCGGAACACAGCGAATTTGAATCAATAAAGACAAAGACAGGGAAGGCATTAAATCCAAGTTCCTTTGTGACGGTTATTAAGACATGTGCATTTAATGCAATAATGACTCGCCCACGTGAGTAAAGGCATTAAATGTCCAATCATGAGAAACGTAGCCACCATTACTCGAATACCAAGGGTTACAAAATTCAATAAACTTCTGAGATTCTCATTGTTCGAATCCGCCCTCAAGAGTTTCATCATAACGGAACCTTGTTACAAGAGCGGATATTTACACAACAGTACGATCGGTATAGCTTATATGAGCAAATCTACTAATCCCTCACATAAGCTAGGGGGCTAGTAGAGTACTACTGAAATCCGATTTCGGATATGAAAATTGAACACTCAATCCGTACGATTGAGAATCATTCATCTCAATCCGTACTCCTACGATTGAAAAAATATCCCCAGGACGGATGATCTCAATCACCTATTATGTGATCTGACGATGTAACTCCTGACGATGTGAACTTTTCCAGGACGGATGATCTCAATCACCTATTATGTGACCCAACCATGGATGTAACTCCTGACGATGTGAACTTTTCCAGGACGGATGATCTCAATCACCTATTATATGACCCAACCATGGATGTAACTCCTGACGATGTGAACTTTTCCAGGACGGATGATCTCAATCACCTATTATGTGATCTGACGATGTAACTCCTGACGATGTGAACTTTTCCAGGACGGATGATCTCAATCACCTATTCTGTGATCTGACGATGTAACTCCTGGCGCCGTACATATCCCCAGGACGGATGATCTCAATCACCTATTATGTGATCTGATGATGTAACTCCTGGTACGAACAATCCCCATCATCATTCTTATGATGGAAGATTTTGAAAGTTAATCCGCGCTTTCGCTCTCAAGTGGTATTCTCCCAGGACGGATACTCTTTATCACCTACTCTGTGGTACAATGACGTAACTCCTGGCGTAAACAAACTCCCATCATCATCCTTATGATGGAAGACTCAAACACCACTTTCTTACACCTTTGTAGTTCCCCAAACTTGGAACAATATTCTTACAATGGACGACATTGATTCTCCAGTGAGAGTAACACAGATTAAGAACAGTCATCCGTCCTGTTACACTATTTTACTAAACGATGGATCGGCTCCTCCTTTCCCCAAAAGAATTAAGGATCATGCCCTAAAGACAGGCACCCTTTTCTTAACACACACTTGGGGACATTTGTTGTTTAATCTTCCAAGGCAATTATTTCAGTTTGACCTCAAGGTTAATCATATAGAACGGATTAACAACTTAAATAACATATATGCATGAAATGTTGGAGACAAATTTCTTAAATGAATTTTATTCATGAAAAACGAAATTACACATAACTGTTCAAAACCAGAGTTGATCCCGGAATACAACTCTACATATAAATAAAAACAAGACTACGGAGGAGGAATTTGCTCTTTAGCTTTCTGTGCTTCCTCAGCTCCAGGCTCTTGTGTCCCTTCCTTTGGGATTTCCTCAGGAATTCCCCCTCCGGGAGCCTCAGTTCCTTTCGCAGACGAGGTGACCTCAGACGTAGGAAGAACGTAATCTGGTCCCATAGTTTGACCCTCAGGAAGAGGAGGCAAACCGTACAAGGACGTCGGAGGATCTTCATGACGACCATCAACCACAGTGACCAACTTTCCTCCATGGAATTCATAGAACGGATCCATTCCATAGAGGCTAAGTTTCACAGTGGGGTTGCGGTAGAAAACTTGGCGTATAGCTAGGCTGAAGGATTCTTCAACCGCCTGGTTGCATATATCAATAGCTTCCTGCTTCTCAGCTTTCACTATAGCCAATTCTTCCCGCAACCTCGATAGCTCCCCACTTGATCCTCCAGATTCCGTTCTCCCAGCCTTCAGTCCCTCGATCTCAAGAAGGAGCCTCTTCTCCTTTCGGGACCACTCCTCAGCAGCAACTTTGCTCTTATCCTCGAGCTCAACCTGCTTAGCCTGGCTGCTACGGAGATCTTCCTTTGATTTGTTAAGCGTTTCCTCCCTCTCTGCCAATTTATCTTCCAAGTCTTTGAGAATACCTTTAAGCTTAAAGTTCTCTTTGTTCATAATATCCCCGAACTCTTTAGACTTGGCAAGACGGTCTTCCATTAATTTTATAATGGCTTTATCCTTCCCTGACGAGAGGTTTCTAATTTATCACTCAGCTCATCAACCTTATCAACATTGTCAGCTAACAAACTGAACGAGTGAAGCATTCCAGTCAGTTCTGCTAATTGCCATTTTCTGGCCTCACACGCTTCCTTGATTTCTTTAGTGTTAAGCGTGGGCCAGAGTTCATACATCGGTTGAGGAAGAATCGCTGGGGTTGCTCCCCGATATGAGAGGAAGGGGGTAAGGAATGAAGTTGTTGGGTAGGAGATCGGATTAGGCTTAGGAACCCCGGCAGCAATCCCCTTATGGAATCCGGAGGAAACATCAGCTGCATCCGAGGTTTCTACAGCCTTACCTTCTGGAGTTTTACGTTTCTTCGAAGGACCCCCGAAAGAATCATTCTTGATTTTTCTCCTCCTCTCAGTTATTGGGGGCTGACCCGTAGCTGCGCCAACACCGGTTGAACCGCCCTCCACCAGCGGAATCTCCCCTTCAACATCCGAAGTCAGGATGATCAATTCAGGACGATCCCTTGCAGAGGGCTTGGCCTGAATTTCATTTTCGTGGGCTATGGATTTACCTGCCGCTTTAAATCCCTTTAACTTATTCATCTCCGGAGATTCTTGTTCTATCTCACCTGCATGCACAAACACAAGATATTGACAACCACGAAATGCTCGATACATTTGGCAAAGGAGAAAAAGAGAAATAAAATGAGAATTACGTAGATATTCATCCCGGACTCCGCTTGAACTACTTAAAAGACGCCTACACGAAAATACTTTAGAGCGTGTAGTGTGCGCTTCAAGTGCGAACAAAACTTTCGATGATTCAGGGGATAGCTCGGATTGATCAGCATAATATGCTTGGGAGTTTAAAAGAAAATGTTTATGGGTCCAACTCAAAGGAAATTTGTTAAGACCACCTTCATCCCTCCAAAAGATTGGTTTCTTCTTCCTAACAGATATCCGAGTAAAGTAGGATTTAAATGATTTTCCATCAACTTTGGCCGAATCGGTGTAAGATTCAAAGTTTACAAAAGAACAGAGAGTTCGGAGTGTCACTAGGCCAATACCGCCCTGCTTGTTAGCCCTCCGAACTACTTGAGTGTAATAAAACAGCATCGCTACTGTGGGCGTGAAGTTGAAATGATCCCCCAGAACCTCCAGAGCACGGATGAGGCCCCAACCGTTGGGATGAAGTTGAGAGGGTGCGCAGTTTAAGAACCTCAACACACCCATCTGAAGCTCGGATAAGGGAAAACGAACTCCCAGGTAATGAAATATGAAATCGTACATGTATACAGAACGGTCATTGGGTACGGCATGGCATATCCGCTCTGTAGGAAGTGGTGCAAATACCCTAAACCACCTCTTCATTTCTTCTTCTGCATGAAGCGTGAACCTTGGTTGAATTCGGGGTCCATCCTCGTCTGCATGACGGGAAGCCAAGTTCTTAAACTCACTAGCTACCCAATAGAAAGGCCATTTAGCCTGAAGTTCTTCCCAATTCAACCTAGAAACAGCAACGCTGTAAAGACCTTCTATTGTCTTCAGAATGGTATTATCTCTGGAAGTCCCTTCTCCAGCAGCCATCTGAATCGCCTAGACCGAACTCTTTAATCTACGATAAAAGATCATATCGTCAGAAAGGTGATAACCATTACTCACTTCATTTTTTAAAGCGACTACAATCAGAGGACGACTCTGAGAAGGGAAAAGTCACTTTCCACAGTGAGTAAGATCCCCTTTCTGAGCGACATGACTCAGCCCTAGGAAGAATCACAAGGATTCTTCCCCATGACTGTTAGGGTTGCGAGAAATTAATCTCCCCCTAAATAAAGCACATTCTCTTCAAGCAAAAATAGTATACCAAAACAAGATGAAAATAGCATGGGAAAGTTACCTCAGATGATGATGAGGACGAAAACTGAGAAAAATCTCGTAGAACAAGCGACAAACTTCCTTATGAAATTTTTGCAGAGTGTTGCTAAGAAATCAGAAACGAGTGGAACCCAGAATCCACTAAGTGTTTCTTTTATAGGAAATGAAAAGGCTCAGTTACCACCTCTTGAAGTTGTGATGCTCTCAACTAAACGCGTTGGTTCACAAGTGAAACGACGTAACCGTTCCGAATTCATGGGCGCCAAAACAATATCCATTCGACGAAGGGCCTATCTACTAGGCCCAAAAGTTTCGAAAAATGTAGGCCCATTATTGCTCGCCCACGTGGTTAAAAGCATTAAATGTCTAATCATGTGACGCAATTCACGCTTTACAGCCGTTACGCGAACTTCAAGAGTCTTCAATTCCAATAAACTCTTGAAATTCTCATACAACGAATCTTTGTCTGAATCTGTTGTGATAACATCACTACATCGGATCTTTTAATCTAAGAACGGTTCTTTGCAATATAATAACAAATGCTAAGGAACTGTTATACGCGTAAGCTTACCGATATTCAGACCTCTCGCAGGTTGAGTAGCTTATGTGAACAACCACTCAGTCCCTCACACAAGCTAGGGGACATATGATCCGGTCTCAATACCGGTATCCGATCTGCAAGACATATTTCAACGTCTTTGTCACGACATCAACGTGTAACCGGTGTCATCGGTATACATCCGGACTGTAATTCCGTATCAGGTGCTCTCCCTATACCGGTTGTTCAGGATAACACCATGACACCGGATAACACACACGTCGCTATGCAAAAGACAAGAATCATTGCTACAGGGACCGATCAATAATTCCCAGCACTACAAGCCAAATTCTGCTCACGGGGATGGTCAACTTGTTCCCTAATCCTAGTCTATACTCTCCATGCTCAATATAAAATAGCCACTTGACCCAATCATGCTGGTAAGTGCGCAATAAAATAATGCTAATGGAAGTTAGTGGTTCCCCACTAACGAGTCCTCGTAAAACGAGCCAATCAGGTATATGAACTCTCTTCATCAATGAAGGGGGGGAACTTAATCTAAAAAAAACGATTACTCTCTGAAATACATTCCTTACTTGGAATATTATCACTGACTTGAGCGTCGGAGAATCTTTGCAGGTGACACCACCATTCGCCCACATCAACGCGTTAGGTCGGTGTGAAGGATCTCCAGAACGCCCAATCCGCTCTCCTCACGCAAGGACAACGGATATTTATACCGGATACTCATACATCCGGTCTTCTATACAGTATTTACATACTATTTGTGATTGACTTGACTCCAGATCTCTAGACCCCGGTTCAGGACAGATCACCTATATATGTGACCCTTAAATTTTACTTTACACTAGGCCAACCAGGAGTTTACACTGTTCCATAAGTCCGGATAATAATAATATGAATAGCTCAACTGGCATGGAAACACTTAGAGACTAGTCAGATTGAGAAAATTTTTATTGTGAAAGTACCCGACACTAGGGAGCTACCCCAGGTCCCCTGAAGCACCCTTTCACACCCTCTCATCCCAAGGCTCATAATTAAGCCTCCTCTAATGTATCCTCAGTTTCTATAATCCGTCCCCAGACAATATCATTTTGTTTCACTTTAATGATTTATGATGCATGAACTACTCACGTATTTAATTGGTTAAGGTTTTTAGAAACTCAATTATTAAATACCTTAAAGATTTACAACATCATTTCAATAAACTGTACATTTTCTCAATTCTCTGAATTTCTGTCCCACAAAAATAAATTTGGTACAGTTTTTAATTCTCATCAAAATTGAGTTTCCAAGCCTTAAATATCTCAATACTTATCCTAGAAAACTTTACATATATTTTTCTTTTAAAAAAATTGAATCTTAACAATATCGAATTTAGAAATCTCAATTATTTCCAAATATCTTTAGTTATTAGGCTGAAACAAAATAATTTACTTTTAAAAATTTTATTTTACTTAAGGATTGTAATTCTTAAATTAAAAAATACTTAAAATTATAAAATTTTTCTTTAATTCAAGAATTAATTAATTTTCATAAAATGACTTCTTTTGAAATAAATACTAGATTTTTAAAGATTAAAAGTAAAATCAATGAAAATAATTTCTAAGAAGAAATAAAAGACTAAAAAAATAATACTTTTTCTTAGAATTTAAGGAGTAAGGTAAGAAAATTCTTACTGAGTTTTAGCTTTCCGTCATGCTTGCTATATGTTCAAACTCCATATCACAAGATCATCCATCACAATTAAGAATCATAAATAATTAACAATCACAAAAATAATCAATCAAAATCAAGTCAATAAAGCATCATTTATAAATATTATAATTCAAAGTCTAATGGTTATTAATATAGTCAATTTGAGTCCTTTTGGTTAATTCCTCGCATAGGTCTGTGTAAGTCCATATAATCCAGTCCTTGCATAGGTATAGTTCAGTCCATATGGGTCATAGTGGTCTAAGTCCTTGCATAGGCATAGTTCAGTCTATATGGGTCATAGTGGTCCAAGTCCTTGCATAGGTATAGTCCAGTTCATATAGGTTATAAAAGTACAGGTCTTTGCATAGGTATTGATCCGGTCTGGATACCGGCCCCTTAAGTTGAGACGTCATCTTGACCGTTCCAGAGGGTCAACCGGTATCACACGGTAATATCCGTACTGTAAAGGTATGTCATAAGAATCCTTCCTACACTGGCCATCCAAAGTTGCGTCCAAGACACCAGATACTTCCTCCGCTCTCGTTTCTCCGTCACGTATAACCGTTTGCCTTAGTGTCACAATAAGATAAGAGGAGTTATAACTTATCAGTATAGATACTCTGCATAGAAGAATGTGTCTATATCATTCACTGAAAGGAGTAAGTACGATTACAGGCGTGATATATCGAAAAGGTGGATTATCCTCATCCCTGTGTCAGAATCATACACTAATCATTGACCTACCCACTGTCACGCTCTAAATACTGAGCCACCCTGATTAATACTTTGCACACGGCATCAGAACTAATAGGCCCACTTGCGTCCAACGATTCATTTTCCACGCTCAACTATAAATAGCATATTCCCCAACACATGCAAGGTTATGTTGTTTTGACTCTCACCCTACTATTTCATTGCTTAAGTATTCTTTGAGTTCTTACTCACTCGTCTAACTTGAGCGTCGGAGAATCCTTGCAGGTGACACCACCTTTCGCCCCCTGTCAACGTGAAACTTTGGTGTGAAGGATCTCCAGGACAACGAGACCGGCCTTTCCCACTGAAAGGATGGATTATAATACCGGATACCCACTGTATCGGTGTACAGATACTCTAAAACATACACTTTATGGCTGGTTCCTATACCGGATTCTATACCCTGGCTCAAACCAGTTCATTGGCACGCCCAGTGGGACCCGATAGAGTTATTCCCACTTTTCGCAGAAGTTTAGTAGTTCACCATGGAAGGCGATGCACGTGATTTTGTGGATGGTCACGTGGAGGATGTGACCCTTCAGCAAACTGGTAGGAGACTTGTGTTCGAGTCTCTTATAACCAACACGAGGAGGATGGTACCCGTTGTAACCCCTGACCCTTGAGATGAAGTTATAAGGCAACTCAGGGAGGAGTTGATAGAGTTGAGAAGGGAGAAAAGGGGAACTGGGGACAGAGTGACGTCTCAGGTGGAAGATACTCACCATGCATCTGCAAGAGAAAAGTCCACAACTCTCCAGTATTCTAAGATTCCTACTTATGAGGAGAGGGAACAAACCTAAGATTCTGGAGATAGAGTCAGCGCAAGGAGGAAAGAGCAGGTAGTGGTAACTTCTGGGGCATACAGACTCAATGTTCCTTTACTCATGAGTGTCCTTATCCCCAAGCACCTGTAAACAACCCAGCCACTTTCGATCGGAAAGTATAATGGGGAGACTGATCCTACTAAGCATCTTGATGCTTATGTGTATGAGGCCATGTATTTGGGAGCTGATGAGGATGTAATGTGTAGAATGTTCCCAAGAACATTAAGGGAGGAAGCTCTTAGTTGGTTCAAGAGTTTACCCTCAGGATCGATAGATTCCTGGGAAGAAATGGCAGCTGCATTTGAGAGCCATTTTGTTATCTCTAGAGATGTTCCAAGGACTTCTCATACCTTGGCTCAGATAAGACAGGGAGAAAATAAAACTCTTAAGGAGTTTTTGAGGAGGTTTTATAAGGAGGCTGCTTTGGTGCCTAACCTCACGGAGTCTATTTAGCTTCACATTGTTGTTGAAGCTTTACAACCTAGATCCTTCTTTGCTTTGTCTTTGGCAAAAAGTCCTCCGACGATGTTTGAGGAAGTTCGGAGAAAAGCTTCAAAATATGTGGGCATAGAAATGCACCTGGAAGCTACTGCAGCTAGAATGAAGCCAATAAAACCCTCACCGTAACCAAGTAGAGATAAGGAAAGGGTAAGGCTAGAAAAGCATACCCAAAGGGATGATTTCATGAGCACTCGACCTCAACAGCGAGATAGGCGCGTTGCTTCTTTCAGTAACTACGCCCCGTTGAACTCCAGGTATTCTCAAATCCTGAGGGAGATTGGTTGGCCCACACTTAGTGTTTATGGGATAAGGAAGCCTTCTCCAATGAAAAGGCCTGGGAACTCATAAAAAATATTATGCCTCTCACCAGCAGGTTGGCCATACCACAGATGAGTGCAAGGCGTTGAAGAACGCAGTGGAGACCCTTATTAGAGAGGAAAAGCTGAAACAGTACTTATTTAAGGAGAAATTCCTAGACGAGCTAGACAGGATGGAAAAAAGAGGAAGGGATCATGATGATGAACGTGATAATAGTCGCAATCCGATTAGGAGGTTCACAGCAGCTGAGAAACAAAAGAGAGTGGTAATCAGTGAGGGAGCTCAGCAGGACGGTATGCTTCAGCAACAAAGGCAAGGCCAGCGCAAGGTGATTGATATGATTGCTGGAGGATTTGCTAGAGGAGGAGCGTCAATCATAGCTCATAAGAACCACCACCGGATGATTCTATCAGTGTAGGGGAAGCCAAGGGATAACCGCCC
This sequence comes from Clitoria ternatea, assembly GCA_037962975.1. NCBI lineage: Eukaryota > Viridiplantae > Streptophyta > Magnoliopsida > Fabales > Fabaceae > Clitoria > Clitoria ternatea. The sequence goes on along the minus strand of CM075673.1, from coordinate 24,667,377 downwards.
TTTCAGGGATGGCATGATAGCACCGGTGGTATCGTTCACAGATGATGATTTTGGCCCAACAATTCCAGGAGGTGATGATACAGTAGTTATCATCGCTGTCATAGCTAACAAAGATGTCAAAAGGATCCTCGTCAATCAGGAAAGTTCTTGTGATGTTATTTTTTATAATTGCTTCAAAAGAATGGGCTTTAATAATACAGATTTGCAGCCATATACACAAGATCTCACGGCGTTCAATGGAGCAGAGCAGCTCACCAAGGGGTACCTCGATACCCTCATTTTCTTTGAGGGCGAACCGGGAGCAAGAACGGTGAAGTCCAGAGTCTTGGTGATCGATGTGGAATTCCCCTACAATGGGATCATAGGCCGCCCTACTCTGAATGCCATGGAAGCAATAGTGTCTACTCCGCACCTTCTTATTAAGTTCATTGACAAGGACAACAGTGTGTCATCCCTCCGAGGTGATCAGGAGATGGCTAGGTATTGTTACAACCTGAGCTTGAATATGGTAAAGCTGGAAGCGTTTAACAAGAAGAGGAAGTTGAATGATGGAGGAACAGCGGCTGGGTCTGTCAGTTTGATTGATCTTGATCCTAGAGTGGAGTTGAAGATTGACCCTCTCAATCCCTCAAAGCCCACACCGGATAGAGGTTCCAGGGACGTCATCTTAGGGGATTCCCCAGAAAAGGTCACACACATTAATGATAAGCTGGAGTCTGCTGTGGAGCAGCGCCTGCTAGCACTCCTCCAGGAATTCAAAGACCTTTTTGCATGGACGGCCGTAGATATGCCTGAAATGGACCCTGATTTCTACTGCCATAAATTATCTGTCTATCCAGAGACGAGGCCGGTTACCCAGAAGAAGAGAAGATTAGGACCGGAAAAGCAGAAGGCAGCTTGTGAGCAAACGGAGGAATTATTGAAGGCCAGATTTATTAGATAAGTCTGTTATTCTTCTTGGCTTTCCAATGTGGTGATGGTGCAGAAGGCCAACGGCAAGTGGAGAATGTGCACTAACTATGTAGACCTCAACCGATGTTGCCCGAAGGACCCATATCCGCTCCCAAATATTGATCGTATGGTTGATGATTCGTCTGGTTACTAATACCTCAGTTTCAAGGATGCTTATTCGGGATACAACCAAATTCTGATATGGGAGGAAGACCAGGATAAGACAGCTTTTGTCAATGATCATGGTGTCTTCTGCTACACCGTCATGCCTTTCGGTTTGAAGAATGCTGGAGCTACTTACCAGCGTATGATTAATAAGGTGTTCGAAGGCATGCACACCAAGCTGGTGGAGGTGTACATTGATGATATTATTGCCAAGACTCCAGCTGGAGGTGATCACGTTGAAGATTTACGCAAAGTGTTTACTCAATTGAGGCAGTATAACATGAGATTGAACCCGTTGAAGTGTACATTTGAAGTCCCAGCTAGGAAGTTTTTGGGTTTCATGTTAACCCAGCATGGCATTGAGGCCAATCCAGGTAAATGTCAAGCGATATTGAACATGTAGAGTCCGAAAAAGTTGAGGGAGGTGCAATCGTTAAATGGGAAAGTCGCCGCTCTGGCTCGATTCATGCCTAAAATAGCGCATAGGTCCCTTCCTCTGTATAAAGTATTGAAAAAGTCTAAGAAGTTTGAGTGGGGACAAGAGCAAGAGTAGGCGTTCCAGCAACTTAAGGAAGTGTTATTAAGTCCCCTAATCTTGGTAAAACCAGACTCTGGTGAATCCCTCATTTTATACTTGGCAATTTTTGATGAAGCATTGAGCGTAGCATTGGTCAAGGAAACCCCGTAGGGGTAGAGGCCAATGTATTTCACCAGTAAGACACTACAGGGAGCAGAAAGTAGATACCAAAAGATAGAAAAGGCAGCTCTTGCAGTTATATAGGCTTCACGACGGTTGAGTCCATACTTTCATGCACATCCAATTCTGGTGAGAACGAATTTGCCACTCTGTTCCGTGCTTAGTAAGCCGGACCTCGCTGGGAGGATGATCAAATGGTCTATTGAGCTTTCTGAGTTTGAAATTTCTTATGAACCACGAGGAGCCATCAAAGCCCAAGTCTTGGCTGATTTTGTTGTAGAAATGACAGGGGTAGACCCAACCACACTTCGCGCTCATTGGACCGTCTATGTGGATGGGTCATCAAATAGTAAAGGTTGTAGAGCTGGTGTTGTTGTAGAGAGTGATGATGGTATGCACCTAGAGATTTCTCTTCGATTCAATTTCAAAACCTCCAACAACCAGGCTGAATATGAAGCATGTCTGGCTGTACTCCGAGCGACAATTGATATCGGCACAACAGAGGTGACGTTGTGCAACGATTCACAGCTAGTGCTATCGTAGATTCAAGGCGAGTACCAGGTCCGTGAGCCCCAGCTTCAACTGTATTTGAATTGTGTAAACGAGTTGAAGGGGAGATTTGATGTGTTGTAGTTTAAGCATGTACCAAGAGAAGAGAATACTAGAGCGGGCATTCTATCAAGACTCGCAAGTACGAAGCAGCCTGGCAATACAACGATAGTGGTTCAGAGTACGTTGACATCGCCCAGCATTCCTTTTTTCCCTTCTCTGAACGCTATAATGGTTAACTCTTCTTACGAGAATTCTTGGGTTACCCCGTATATCTGTTATCTGGCTGACGGACAGCTGCCCACTAATGAGAAGGAAAGACAGAGGGTAAAAAGGGAGTTAACATATTTCACCATGGTCGATGGTATTTTCTATAGAAGAGGATTCTCAGTGCCATATCTCCTTTGTTTAAAGGATAACGAGATACAAGGAGTAATGGAGGAGGCACATGAGGGGCAATGTGGGCACCACACTAGAGGAAGGAGCTTAATAAGAAAAATCCTTAGGGCTAGATATTGGTGGCCCACAATGAAGCAGGATGCTATTGATTTCGTAAAGAGGTGCGATGCTTGCCGGAAATTCTCTAATCTTATCACACGCCGGCCCAAGAACTTTCTTCGTCCGCTATACCATGGCCTTTCTACCAATGGGGCCTTGATATCTTAGGCCCATTTCTAACTACACCTAGAGGCATTAAATACCTCATTGTGGGAGTTGATTATTTCACCAAATGGATCGAAGCAGAGCCGGTAGTGCATATCACATCAGCGCGAACACGACGCTTTGTATACGAGAATATCATAGCACGATTCGGCATCCCAGGGCAGATTATAACTGACAACGGCACCCAGTTCACAGATAAGAAGTTCACAAAGTTTCTTGAAGGACCAGGGATAGTCCAAATATTTTCATCTGTTGAACACCCTCAGACGAATGGCCAAGCCGAGGTAGCCAATAGAGAGGTGCTGAAAGGATTGAAAAAGCGTCTCGGTGAAGCAAAAGGAGGATGGACAGATCAACTATGCCGTGTTCTATGGGTATACCGTACTACACCCTATTCTTCTACCAATGAATCCCCATACCGTCTGACTTACGGGGTTGAGGCGATGATTCCGGTGGAGCTCCAGACCAGATCGGCCAGAGTGGAGTACTTTTCTGTGGAGGATAATAATATCAATTTGGCGTCAGAGTTAGATGTTCTTCATGAGTTAAGAGAAGAGGCTTTTATTAGGGATCAAGCGATAAAGGTGAAGGCTGCCCTCCAGTACAACAGACGTGTGCAATACAGAGCTTTTAACACTGGAGATCTCGTTTTGAGGAAGGCGAGTGTGGGGAATAATTTCGCCCATCAGGGAAAATTGGCGCCAACATGGGAAGGCCCTTACAGAGTGTCTGAGGTGACTAGAAAGGGATCGTACCGGCTAGAAAAGCTCGATGGAACACTGATCCGCAATAAATGGAACACTCAAAACTTACGTATTTACTACAGCTAGTTGGTAAGACGGCATGTACTCTTTTTCCTCACTTGAGTTTTTTCTCATTGGGTTTTCTCAAGAAGGTTTTAATGAGGTATGACCCCAACTACGCTCCCTTTGTAATATACCTTCAATTTAATAAGAATGCAATTCATGAACTTATTGTCTTCACCTTTCCTTTCTATGTTATGATTTATAGCCTTAAGCCGCTACGCATAAAGACCCTCAGGACGGATGATCACAATCACCTATCCTGTGAATTGGCGTTGTAACTCCTTGAGGGAAGAAATGGGTTGTAGGATCAAACCTTTTTAAGGTTGTATTGAACCTCATCTGAAGACTCGGATTGTAGGAATAAACCGAACTCCAAGTACGGTTAGTAGGATTAAACCAAATACCGTTGAAGGCTTGAGTTGTAGGATTAAACCAAACCTCAAGAAATAGGTTGTAGGATCAAACCTTTTGCAAGGTTGCACCGAACCCCACACGAAGGCTTGGATTGTAGGATTAAACCGAACTCCAAGTACAACTAGTAGGTTCGGCCAAACGTTGTGGAAGAATCAATCACCGTCTTTATTTTTGAATTAGTTCCCCCAGGACGGATGATCACAACCACTTATTCTGTGAGTTGACGATTTAACTCCTGGCATGGATAATTCTCATCATCATCCTTATGATGGAAGACTCAATCATCATCCTTATGGTTCGGGTGCTTTTCTTGTAGATTCCTCAACACAGAACGCTGTTCTTAGCATTTGTTAATGATTATTACCTGTTCTGTGGTATTATGGTATAGAGATCGAATAGAGTTTCTCACCCTCAAAGGAGCTAAAGGTACCCTCTCATGACAGATATTTGTTGCCCAAGATACTCATACTTGGGGACAGCACACGTATGAAAGATTCTACACTCTATAACTTGTTGGTTATGACTTTTGTCATTTTCTCCGGGGTGCATTTTACATTTCAACGTCAAGATAATTATACAGAATGGTCTCGTGAATAGTATGAAGGTAAAAGTGTAGCATATATGCCGAAGTTATGTTATAACGGTACATTTCTTGCAAATGTTAAAGGCAAAATTAAAGAAAATCCTATTCAGTCAATAGGAATTTTATATTTGAGTAGAAATAAAACTGGAGCTGATCCTAGAACACAGCAGTAAAAGCAGGAAATAGATATAAGACTAAGAGGAAGGCTTTGGATTTTCCGTTGTGGACGCCTTTTTACCTTCGTCGTCCTCTAGGCTTGCCCGGGTCTTCTCCGCTCTAGTATCCTCCTCTTGGGCATGCTCTTTTTGTTGATCTCCTCGATCCAGAGTGGAACCAGAAGGACCCATGCTCTGACCTTCGGGAAGAAGGGGTTTCGTATAGAGTTGATGGTGGTTCCTCATGCCGGCCATTCACCACAGCAACCAATTTTCCTTTATGAAATTCATAAAAAGGACTCATACCGTATAAATTGAATTTCACGTCGGGGTTACGGTAAAAGATTTGGCGGACGGCAAGACCGAAACACTCGTAAGCCATAGCGGTACAGGCCTCAACAGCCTTGTTTGCCCTATTCCTGGCTTTAACCAAGTCCTTTTTCATTTTGGCATTTTCCTTCTCCAAGGAGTCAGTCGTAGCACTCCCTACCTTTAACTCTTCAAGCTGCTTAAGCAATTCCCTCTCCCTAGCAGTAAAATCTTCCTGGCTCTTGAGTTTATCGGCCTCTGAAGTGGTTAGGTCGTCAAAAAGCTTGGAGCTCTTTTGTTTCTCCGCCTTGAGATCATCTTGAAGTTTAGAAATCTTCCCCTCAAGAGATTTGACTGAGGTTCTCAGAGAAACTAACTCAGCTGTTTGCTCTAGTTCCAGCTCTCGAGCTTTTTCCAATTTCTCCTCCGCGATCTTCAAATGAGCCCTATCTTTTGCAGTCGAGATATTCAGATGTTCAAGCTTACCAGCTAACTCGTCTGCTTCTTTGACACTATTGACAGTGTGGCTAAGGGAGTTCAGGAGACCGGTTAACTCAGCCAATTGCCATTTGCCAGCTACAATGGCCTCTTTCATTTCATCCACCTCTAAGGTGGGGCGGAGTTTATAGAGTGGAGGAGGAAGTACGGCAGGAGAAGGCCTTTCATACACCAAGAAGGGAGAAAGAAAAGAATAGTGGCGGATCCATCCTTACCCTTTGAAAAGATGGAGCAGCAGGAAGGTTATAAGGCTGAGGGGTCGCTCCAGAAGATGTTGTGTCTTTCCTCGCGCCGGTATCATGAGCAATTTTTTGCCTCTTTTCTGACACAGTGGTGGAGGTATTCTCTTTGTCAGCGGCTTTAATAAGCCTAACTCTCTTCTTCTTCTTCTTCTCCCCTTGTGTTTCTTCTTGGGAGGCTTCCTCCTTTTCAGCTTGAGAATCCAAGAGGGGGACATCATCACCCACTTCGGAGGTCAGGGGGATGATCTCAGCTCTCGCTTTGACGGCGTTCCTCTTCGGCTGAACATTGTTTTCCTTATTCTCAAAGGAGGAGCCATCTTCAACTAGCAAGGACTTTAACACAAGCATTTCCGAGCTATTCCTTTCTATCCAGTCTGCAAAAGTAAAGAGAGAAACATAAGTTACAATAACACATCAGATTACTTTGCACATGCATAAAGAGTTAAGTTAATTAATCAGATAAATATTTCTGCTAGAAGCAGACTGCAGGAGATGCTTGTGGAAGATTTCTTTGTGAACAGAGGTAAACGCCCTCAGAGCGCCCAAGACTTCAATCAAGTGAGAGGAAAATTCACTCTCGTCTGTGAAATAAGCACGGCTGGCGAGCAAGAAGTGCTCATAAGTCCAGCTTAAAAGGAATTTGGGGATTCCATCCTTGCTCATCTAGAAAACCGGCTCTTCTGGTGTCACACGAATTCTCGTGTAGTATTATTTGAAAGAGCGCCCATCAATCTTCGTCGATTCAGTGAAAGATTTGAAATTGATGACTCTCGAGTCGCATCGGAGAGTTATGAAGCCCAAACCGCCCTTCTTATTAGCACGGCGGACCACCTGGCAGTAGTAGAATAGCATAGCCACTGTGGGTTTAAAATTGAAGTATTCACCCAGGACTTCGAGAGCGCGGACAATACTCCATCCATTGGGATGCAACTGGAAGGGAGCGCATTCTAGAAATCTTAGTACTCCCATTTAGAAATCAGTCATTAGGAAGCGCACGCCGAGGTATTGAAAAATGAAGTCGTACATATAAACAGAGCGCTTGTCTGGAACGGTATGGCAGATTCGTTCCATAGGCCGGGGTGCTAGAAGCAAGAACTTCCCACGATTTTCCTCTCCAGCAAAAACCCTAAAGCTTGGGGACGTCGGTCCACCATCTTCGTGAGCATGTCGGGAGGGGATTTCTTTAAACTCTTCCTCTACCCAGTAATAGGGATGAGTCCGATTAATAGCTTCCCAATCTAATCAGTGTGCCATAATGTTGACAAACCCTTCTTGAGTGCGTACGATAGGAACTTTGCCATGTCCCTCGATTTCCATCTTGTCTGTGACACGGCCAAAGGCGTCTGTACTGTGGTAAAAGCAGCGTCATCAGCAAGGAACCATTCCGAACCCGACGAGCTTCCTGGGGAACCGATGGCATCAGAACTAAAGAAGGGTTCAGAGTCAAGCCTAATCACTGGCTGTCTCGCGAAAGAGGCTCCACCTCTCCCTGAACCGCGAGACCCAACTCTGGAAGGACCCACAGAAATCCTTCCACCTTGATAACCAGAGGGCCTGAAAGGGATATTTCCCCTCCTATTCGAAGGACCAGCGCGGCTCTGCCTAGGGCGCATGGTTCAAAGTTCAAGAGAAATGAAGATGAAGAAGTTAAAAAGAGGAAAAGGAGGTTACCTAAAAGGAAGTTAAGGATGGAATAGGGGAGAACTTCACAAAATACCAGCAACAATCTCTTCAAAAATTTCAGCAGAGTTTCACTAAGGTTGAAGGCGAATGTGACTTTTCGAAATCGCTAAGTTGTCCTTTTATAGGTAATGAAGGGGCCCAACCGTTGGGCATAAGACGCGTCGTTTGAAGCAAAACGCGATGTTATCGGGTCAAACAGCATTGTCGTTTCAAACCACAAAGGCGTGAAACAGCGACGATTCACGAAAAGACTTGATGAAATGGGCCGAAAAAATTCAAATTTTGGGCCCAAAATAGTTATAACAACGATTATTCATTTGGAGCAATGATGACTCACATGTTAAAAAACATTTATTGTCCAAATCATTCAGAAGCATTAAATGCGTCCCAACAGCTACTCGAATACCAAGAGTTACAAGTTCCGAAAACTCTTGGGATTCCTCTTTATTACAAATCTTTGTCCAAACCCATTGTGAGAGCAATTTGGGCACGTTTCCTTCGTCCATAGAACAGTGGGACGGGCAGAACATCGGTAAGAAACTTCTAGACTTTTTTGCAAAATTACTTGCATACCACATCGGCATCCAGACTCTTTACAGATAATATAGCTTATATGAGCAACTTAATAGTCCCTCACACAAGCTAGGGGACAAATGATCCGGTCTGGATACTGGCCCCTTAAGTTGAGACGTCATCTTGACCGTTCCAGAGGGTCAACCGGTATCATAGGGTAATATCCGTACTGTAAAGGTATATCATAAGAATCCTTCCTACACCGGCCATCCAAAGTTGCATCCAAGACACCGGATACTTCCTCCGCTCTCGTTTCTCCGTTACATATAACTGTTTGCCTCAGTGTCACAATAAGATAAGAGGAGTTATAACTTATCAGTATAGATACTCTGTATAGCGGAATGTGTCTATATCATTCACTGAAAGGTGTAAGTATGATTACAGGCGTGATATACGGAAAAGGTGGATTATCCCCATCCCTGTGTCAAAATCGTACACTTTGCACATGGCATCAGAACTCATGGGCCCACTTGTGCCCAACGATTCATTTTCCACGCTCAATTATAAATAGCATATTCCCCAACACATGTAAGGTTTCGTTATTCTAACTCTCACCCTACTATTTCATTGCTTAAGTATTCTTTGAGTTCTTACTCACTCGTCTAACTTGAGCGTCGGAGGATCCTTGTAGGTGACACCACCTTTCGCCCCCTGTCAACGTGAAACTTTGGTGTAAAGGATCTCCAGGACAATGAGACCAGTCTTTCCCACTGAAAGGACGGATTATAATACCGGATACCCACTGTAGTGGTGTACAGATACTCTAAAACATACACTTTGTGGCTGGTTCCCACACCGAATTCTATACCCCGGCTCAAACCAGTTCAGGTATGTTAGAGTTAGTTACATCAGATATTTAATTTAAAATTTATTATAAATTTTAAATTAAAAAGTTAATATTTTAAAATAATAGTATTATTGAATTTAAAAGGAGTAGGGGACTCCTCCTATTATTCTTATGTCTTTTCATATTATATTCTTATCTCATTCCCCCTTACCTTGAATTGTTACCAAAAGAGAGTTTCTAGAAATATTAATACCAATCAGATTTCATTATAGGCATAAGATGAAAATTAAGATTACTACTTAAAGCAAAAATGGTTAATTTTGAATAGTGAATAGTAACAATAAATAGTAAAACGTGAATAGTAATAGTAAATAGTAAATAGTAAATCGTGAATAGTAATGGTAAATAGTAAATCATGAATAGTAATAGTAAATAGTAAATCGTGAATAGTAACAGTAAATAGTAAATCATAAATAGTAAAGGTAAATAGTGATATTAAATAGTAATTTACTATTTAAATATTAATTTACTATTGAAATAGTATTTTACTATTGAAATAGTATTTTACTATTAAAATAGTAACTTAAAATAATATTATTTTCAGTATAATAATAGATTTCTAAAAATGATATGAAAATAACTCTAAAAAATATAAGAGAGACGTATTCTTACCTTAGAATTTTAGCAGAACTTTCTTCCAAAAAAATTTATTTCTCTCTCTTACTTCCACCATTATCTCACTAGCACTACTATATTAAGAAAACTTAATCTGAAATTGTGAATTCTAAATAAGAATTCCTTTGGTATTTATAGGAAGGAAAATTACTATACATTCCATTATTTTAATATAAAAGTACTGTGCATTTTTTGAAATTTAAATCCTGGTTACTGTGCATATTTTGAAATTTTCGTACATGCACAGTGTTTTATATAGTAACTGTCGGCAGAATTATTAAGCCAAATAGTAATCTTTCACTCGGTATATTTTAAATATTCAAAATCAGTCCTTTTTGAAATTTAGCGATATTATATCAGTCCTCACTAATTTTATAATAAGTAATATAAAGTTTAAATTTTAAAAATCTAAAATTTTCTGTTAATAAAAATTTATTGATACGTTCCCAATTTTTTAACAATTGGAAAAAATCAAGATTTTTCTCAAACCGATAATTTTTAGATAAGTCTACTTGAAATGGATTTTAGAAAATTTTCTTATAATTTAAATTCACTTTCTTATAAATATTTTTAATTTTAAGTCACTTTATATGAATTTAAAATTATTTAAAATATATTATTTTATTAAAATAATTCAAAAATTCTAAAAAATTCCAAAAAATCATAAATAATACGTAGATTAAAAAGTTCTAAAGAATCATAATTTAATTCTTTCAAAATTTTAATATAAAAATAAAAATAGGGGTGTTACAATTAGCCCATTCATGCCCATTCTTTATTGCCAACTGACATAATTTCATACCAGAAACCGGACACTCGTCCTTGCAAATTTGATGGAAGGCGTGAGATGTAAGCCACACATACAAAACGGGTAAGCAGTAAATGATTCTTTTCCCCCTTTGCGTGTGACAGAAATCCATGGTGCAATATACATTGGCCAGCATTGCTGTAACTGGATTCTCAAGCCTGTGTTTACAAGCGGCGAAGACATTGATGGCATCATAATCTACATAGTTATCGAAGTTAGGGAACAAGACAACCCCGTAGATAGTAAGTGCTAAGGTGTCCATGAAGGCTTCTCATTCTTCCTTATCTGCCAAGACCTGCATGTGTTTCTCAAGAAATTCTCGAGTAAACCCGGGAACTTGATTTCTATTCATTTGTGCGCTTTTTAATGTGTCAGGACTGATTTTTAAAATGCAGGAGACAGAAGCGACGGTTACATGATGGTCGAGATGGCGATAAGGGATCTGTCCTTCCAACGGCATCCCCATAATCTGTTCATATTCTTCTATAGAGGGTGCCAATTGAAAGTCTCTAAATGTGAAACAACGGAGGGGTGGGTCATAGAATTGTGCCAAGGCTGTGATTGCTTCAGTTTGCACTTCCACCTCCAAGAGTTTTAGAACCCTTCCATATTTTCGGGTAAAGGCCATCTTTTGAGTTAGGTTTAATCTTTTCCCCATTGCTTGTAAACTACCCGTATCAATCTTCTTGGCCTTAAGATGTAATATCTTCCTCAATTCTGTCACATCTGTACCACAATTGTCATGTCCCATGTTAATTTCCATACTTGCTCAGAGACACTGCTAAATTCTGAATAGTTTCCTGTGAACACCAAGACAAAGAAGAGGAATCAGTCATTGTCATGTTTCGAAACCGGTCCCCATTGATTTAATGCAAAGCAATTTTTACTTGGGAAGCAGCGATTATCAAAACTCGTGCGAGTCCAAGTCTAAAGGGTCATAGGTTTTCTAATCGTCATTGATGCTCCAGTTGGAGGAAAACAAAATTATTTCTTATTTTCTTTTTGACGACTAGGAAAATCTATGACTCGGGACTTAGAAGTACACGACGAAAAAGGGAATTACCCACCCGTCTGAAGATTACTGAGCGTTTCAAAAAATGAGCCATTATTTTTAAAATAAAGCAATCCTTCGATGGGTAGGCAATTCGTTCATTTAGATTAAAAGGTAAAGTGAGAATGACATAAGGTAAAGTAGAGTCCGCCCTTTCATAGCCTAAGTCGGGTTTTTCTGAAAGTCTTGTCTAGGCCCTACGGCTTGTCTAAGAGTGACTCCTCACATTAGGTGGCTTGTACTAGACTTCTAGAAGGTTACTAAAGCCAAGATCCTACTCATGATATGGTCGCAACAGTAGGGAATCTACTAGGTGCGTACATCATGAAAGGTCGAACTCTAGTTGAGGTTCTTACGATCACCGGATGGGAAGTACATCCCAAACGATACCGCTACCAACCTTCCCTAACTCAAGCTTCATTTAGGGCCTGGGTATAGGGCGCCACTCATAAGTGTGTGCAAAAATGTGAGTGTAGTGTGTGAAAGGGTATTCAATACCTTTTTTTACCTCACCCCATTCTGCACAAAGAACAAACACAGGATAATAGTACAAAGTTGTCTACCCTAGGGTTCAATAATCATAGAAAGAAAATAACACATAGTCATCTATCCTAGGGTTCAACAATCATGCAAAAATTGACAATAAAATAAATGACAATATGTGATTGAAATAAGAACAAACACTTACATAACTAACAGAAAAAATAAAACAAGGGAAGAAATCAAAGCAAACAAAGGCTATATAGAAAAGAAAACACGCACTTTCAATCAAACTGGCCTGACTCTCAAATGTCCCCAGTAGAGTCGCCATCTGTCGCGACCGGGGTCGCGGCAACGCGGCCGACCCTCAAAAACGAAATAACTCAGAACAGGGAGTCACCACCAACGTTTTTATCCATAGGAAAAACATTGGAAAAAAACTTTAACAAAGCACTGGTTAAGAAAAAGTGAGATTCAAGATTGGGAGTCGGTTACGAGTAGGAAAGGTATTAGCACCCTACATCGCCTGTTAAAAACATTACCAAGATTGAAAATGCGCAGCATAAGTAGCCTCTAAAAACTATTTTATTTCTTCCTTTTTTCTTTCTTGAAATGAAGGGAATAGAACAGACTAATGAAAAGGATCGGAGCAAGGTTAAAAGGACGTCTCGTCCAAATTAACCTTGATTTTAATGGGGAAAACATAAAGAAGGGGAAGGACACTAACAAGACGTCTCATCTAAATTAATCATCCTTTCAACATGATACAAGGTCAGGAAAAAAAGGGGTTAGCGGGACGTCCCTTCCGAATTAACCCTAGCCTTTTAATAGAGATGTGTGTGGAAGCAGGAAAAAATACTAAAAGGACGTCCCGTCCAAATTACTCATTCTCTCATCAAGGTGCTAAGTTGGGGGTGAAGGGGGAAAACAGGACGTCTCATGTAACGTCCTAGGTTATTTTTGCATTTATTTTTATTCAATTGATTAAATCTTATGATAAATTTTTCCTTTTCTTGAAAATTAATCGAGGTTTAGTGAAATAGAATTTAGTTTTACTGACTTATTCAAGTGACAGCAGTCGCAGTCAAATTAAATAAATGAGATCTAGAAAGAAGAACAAGTTAATCTAAGCACAACGGATGAGGAAAAAGGGAATCAGGACCTCCCGCTTGAGCGGGGTCCCTACTCGTCTGAGCGAGATTCCGGACTCTCACTTGAACGAGGTTTCTATTCGCTTGAGCGAATACCTTTCGCACATCGGATTGGGCAAAACATGCAAACGGACTCCCGAAAAATCTCACCCTAAAAATGATTCTGTTAACCAAAGAGTTGTCATAGCTACCATGAGAGCATATGTAAATGACAGTGATGTATTTTAAAATATAGATTTGTATCCGGTCCGGTCTTGGTTAACACACAGCTAATAATAACGCCCGAAGGTTCTCATACACACATATAACTCTATAGAGTCACTCAAAGTCACTCGGACCCTGGCACCGATCTCCCCCTTGGCGCGACTCCATGGCTCCTTCCCCCTGTCTGCCACTGGTTACTAAAAAAAAAAGGGAAAGGGTGAGTGTTTGGCATTGTAATTAATATAGAATGGAACTTAACAAATACACATACATAATTATATATATATATATATATATCAAGCATCATTCGAAAGTAAGCACAGTTTACTCAACAAGTGTATTACATACGAAAACTATATTAACCCAACCAAGCAATTCCATCACATTCATCACAATCACCACTGACTCTCATACAATCTGACTCCTAGTATCCGGATACTAAAGGATTGGCCTTCGGCTGGGGGTCCTACTTGACACCCCGTGAACCCTGCTTGGTTCACCGAGTCCTGCTTGACTCTCCACCTCGACCACTGGGTCCTACTTGACCACTGGGTAGCTCAACTGGGCACGAAAACCACGGGAGCCGGAAATGAGGGGCTATCATATACCGTCGGCCATCCCACACCACATAGTCATTCAACAATTTACCTTTCACATAATAATATCAATTCTTCATCACTCGGGTAGCCTGCTTGCTAACCCGGCGTCACATAACACTGATCATTTCAACATTAGATATCACAAGATCATAACATGATAAACTCAACCACACACCCGATCCTTAACTAATTAATGTACACAGTCACGCATGCACAAGCATAAACACACAACTACGTTTAGTAATATTTTCCTTAACCTGCTTACACCATCTCAATGACCTGTATAAGAAGCGAGTCCTATTCTAATTAATTATAACCCGAACACCCCCCTTACTTTGGTTCCACGCTTCGATAATCTGCTCTCTGTGTCGATTCCTTCGTCTGAGCACTGGTTTCGCAGTCTCAACTCCGTCACTCAGTCTTCCGTTGCTTAACCTACTACCTACGGATCAGAAAGTACAGCTCGTCACTTCAACGCCCTTAGTTCATGGACCGCAATTGGGCTCATATTCACCAGAGGAGTGGAGAACAGCATCTAATATAGCCATGCATGGCCCATGACTGCCAAAGAATAAAAGGGATAAGGGAATCACAATTAGAACGGATCAGTAGACTCACCTTGACGCCTCGATCACAGGAATGGGGTTCAATTGAAGTTCAGACACAAATGGAGTCCCTCTCCAGCGCATGCAACTCAGTGTTAAGAGAGGAGAAAATGAAAGAGAAGGGACAGACCAGCAGCAGAGGTAACTCGTAAATAATGAAGAGGGAAGGAAGAGAATCTTCTTATATATATAAAGCTCATGGGCAAGATCATCTTTTCCTTTATTTTATTTGTATTCTAACTAAATTTTAATCAATTTCACCCTATTAAACTATTTCATAGTTATCAAATCAATTACACTTATTTATTCCCTCAACGTTTAATTATTCACAATTCTCTAATACTTCGCAAGAGTATAGGCCCAGTATGAATACCGGCCCCCCTGCGTCCTAGCTTAGTGTTCATACCTTGGAAATCCAAGCTACAACCTGGGAGGTCGGATATCTCATCCGTGCATGCCTCTTGGTTACCTACACCCGTTGTTTCAGTCATTATGACGTTGATCCGGGCTATGACCCCGAGTGAGGCGCTCTCCTCACATCGGTTTGGACCAAACCACCTGGCCCTGTCCGCTCTTCTCTTACACTCCCGATCTTCAACTCCGCCTGCCCGCTCATCTGAGACCGATCTCGACACCAGCTTTCCCGTCTCTGGCTCAGACAGAACAAATATTAAATAAAACTTCTAAAACATTTACTAACATTTCCCATTTCTTATAATTCTCATTAAAACATCAGGGATGTTACATCTCATCCAAATTAGCTCGATCTTTTTAAAAAACAATCGAGGTCAAGACAAAATGGAAGAAAATCAACAAGACATCGCATCTAAATTGATTTTATGATACGATTAGAATGAAATTAATTTTTAAAAGGAGGAATGAGAAGGGAAAAAAGTGGGCCCGACAGGAGTTAAGTCCTGCTCCTATGTATTCTCGAGTTTCCGAGAAATCAGGGTTACGTAGTTCTTAATAAGGGGAAGTCTCACCATAGTGTTATGAGATTTATTATCAGATCAGGTTTAAGAGAAAAAAAGGAATACAAGGCGAAGTTTTTCGCACGTGTATAGGGCATAGAAATAGTGTAGGCAAAAAGTACTTCTGCACGACACTAACCTAGAATTACCAATGTACAAGAATATCAAAAATACATGTTTTTTGTTATTTTACACTATGCAACAGAACAACAAAGGACTTTCAATAGAAACAGAAACAAATAAATAAAAAAGAACGAAATAGAGGAATTATGACCAGTGTAGAAGTGCACGTTAAGAAGACTGAATTTGATATTCGAGGCCGGTGTGGCTTGGGAAGCGATGACCGGAATAAGGCAGTGAAAATGGACAAGGCAGTTAATGAATCCGGTGTGGGAGCACAGTAAAAGGCGCATACAAAGCGAAGTTTTCCGCACGTGTATGGGTCTTAGGGATAGTGTAGGCAGAAGCGTTTCTGCACGACACTGACTTAAAATTACTACTATACCGGTTCACTAGGATATCAAAATACGTATTTTTGTTACTTTTGCATTATGAACAAAGACAAGGGAAAGTTTAACAAGAAAGTAGAACAGTAAAAGAGAAAATTAGTAAAGAAAAGAGAATAAACAGAACAAAAGAAGTGATGAAGGGATTGTAACCGGCGTAGGTATAGATACTAGGAGAGCCAGTGTGGACTGGTGTGGATTGGAACAGCAACGACTGGAGTGACAGCGACAAGACCGATTGGGTTGATTACTGGATCTGATGTAGGGGCTCAGTGTAGATCCAGCGTGGAAATGGGGAACCGGTATGGGGTTGATAAATATAGAGCCTTTTATGAGGATCTGAACGGCGTCTGGGCTGTAGGGAAGGACCCGCTTCAAGCAGGGTAAAAGGCCGGTGTCCTAATGATTAGACTTAGAACCTTGTGGTCAATTCTTTTCCTCCATACTTGAAGAATCATGAATTGAAGTGATTCTCTAAAGGACTTTAGGTTTCAAACTCCGGTGCAATTTCTTAGAATTCAGGGATTCAAAGTGCGGACCCTTGTGCCTTTTCAACTAAGGCATTTATAGGGGCCTTATGGAGCCCGAGTGCTTGGACAACTCAAGCTCCCACTCACCCATACGTGTAGTGGAAACAGCCTGGCCACTAGTAGTTATGGGGAACAGTGGCTGGTGGTGAGTTTTTTATCATTTTAATTTTTTATTCCCTATCTGTCATTTCCTGGATTTCAGGATCGAATCTTGTAGTACGATTCCAAGTCACAGCATGGGCAACCAGACTCTGCAAACGGTGTTACACGGGTCCAGTGTTGGGTTTATGAAAACACTTCCTACCTCGGATAATAACAGACACTGGTCTCACTGAATGGACTCAGCAAGACGGTGTCCCTCCCATTGGCCAAATCAGTATCTCTCTGACCCGGACTGGTGTTCCTCTTGTAATGGACATCGGACGTCGTCTCCTTGACCCAAGCCGGTGTCTGACGATGTTTCACTTCATTTTGACATCAAACGGTGTTAGGGACGATGTTGAGTTCGCTTGATCACTACCGGTGTTCACAGAAACTGGCTGGACCGAAATAGGTGTTCACAGATGTTATACAGGTTATTTAAAAATTTAGTTTTGTTTGATTCTTAAGGGAAGTACCATCGAAATTTTGGCAATACCATATAATAAGTAAGATTTTGTTACTATTATAGATATATAAGGCTTGTTATGCTAGATGTCATTAGAGCCTGTTCACTAGTCACATCCTAAGTGTGGGTCGTGATAAGCCACAATAAGAACACACTTTGCTCCTCCAATCTGGGTTAAAGCCTTTGCCTTTGCCATAGTCTTTCCTTCCATAAGCTAAATTCACCAAAAAATTCATTGTGATCCTCTTTAATTAAGACACTGAACTTCCTTTAATGTTGCAGTTTCATGGAAAATACTTGTTAATCTCAGTAAGGGTTCCATCAATAGAATTTGGGATCTCATAAGATTATAGTTTTCATTCATCCCCGTTAAAACCCTAATGATATGATCTTGTATTTTATACAGCCTAGAGTTCTCATTTGCCTCGCATCTACACTTCACTGAGCATAAACACAATGACAATGACCTATAATTTTCTAGCTCTTCCCATGAAACTTTCAAATTTGTAAAGTAACTTGTTACTAACATGTTACCTTGCTTAAAGTTATAGATTTCTTGCTGCAATCATGAAATGTTCACTAAGTAGCTTTGTGTGTAACATTCCTTAAGATCATTCCAAGCATCAAAGACATCCCCCGTGAACATTATGCTTTGACTGATTGATTGATTCACTAAACTCATGATCAAACTATGCATCAAAGTGTCACATCATTCCCAAGCTTTGAAGCTTGGATTGAAATGACTTGGCCTTGTGATGTTTCCGTCGATAAATCTTCACTTGTTCTTCAAAACTAACGCACGCTTTATTCCTCACCTCCAAGCATGGTACTTTCAACCATGAAGAACCATATTGACCAACAAAACCAAAGTGGATTAATTCATATGTACACAATACGAGCTTATTTGATTCAACACTGGATTTAAAGGAGTAGGAATTAATTAATGTTCTTTGCCACTAGAACCATATCACAGAATGTAATTAATTGTCAAAGTCCTTGTTCGAGGTTCTGATACTATCATAAGGAAAAAAAGAGAAAATGAATAACATATTGATGAACAAATAGCTCACAAAGAATCACAATGTGAATTTTCTTATATTAACTAGAGAAATGAGCATGTATTTATACAACCTTATGTAACACCCTCGGTTAGATAAGACAAATCCTTCTGTAGATTCATCCCATTTAACTGAGTGTGTTAACAGTTTTTAGAAAAAGTGAATATTTTTTTTTTAAATACGTGGCAGATCAGCGGAAGTAATATTGTATATATCACATAGTCATTCACAAACTGTAAGTAATTGTACTCTTAACAGAATGGGGCACGCAGGCACCCTTAAATATTATACAGTCATCCGGTGTCTGATTATAAATATTCTATCCTTAATGATTATTCTCAATGGGTTCAGCGTATTGCTGATCTTCACACTCGGGTTCTTGAGTTTCTAATTCCTCTGAAAAATGGTCAACAGTAAGGGTGAGTATAACCCAAGACCCTGATTGGTTAATCCGGTGCGGACATAATCCAGTTAACATACAATGTCACATAGATCATACATTTAGCATATTCACAATTATAACAATCAAGCATGTTTTTCATGAAATAAATCGTACATATAACATATTCATAATTATAACAATCAAATATGCTGTAATGAAATGCATGAGTTTGGATTTATTATGATTTATCTTTGGTTAAGTCTCATGATGCATGTGGGCCCAAGAAATCATTTCTTCTTCTCATTCTATGGAATATCACCATTCTATTGTCTAGAGCGATCAGGGTCCGCCCAAGCTCATAAGGTACGAATGAACTCATTGGTTCTCATTAATATATATATTTCATTTTGAGACTTGGATCCCTACGATCATAGTTACACCCCGTCATTTAGTCGAGGTACACTAGAATTCCTCGTCTCACCCGGCTATCAGGCGCGACTCTGATGCCATTGGGTTGCCGTTCCAGTTGTACTCCCAAGATTCTTCTACTGAGATCGAACGTGAGTGTCCTCCAGCATACCAGGTGTATGCTCTAGACTTATATTTATTTTTTTCTTCTTTCTTTTTTTTCTCCGTCAAAATATTTTCATGATGCGAAATGCATTCTTTTTATCTTTGATCATTGGGTATTTATGTGATTCCAGTCTTACCATACTTATTCATAAGCTCTTGAAATCTCATCAACCATTCAAATGTTTCAAGACGTTGCATTATCTCATTTGTAAATATATCAGTTATCCCTTAGATGAATTTATACTTTGTATAAAGATTAAAATAATATAATCCTTATTTAATCAATTATAATTAAAATATTAACGATATCTATAACAACAATACTAGTTATAATAATAAGAATAACAATAATGATATGAATAATATTAATAATAAAAGGAAAAGATCAATAATGATAATTATAATATCTTAATAATTCAAAAAGGATTAAGGAATAATTTTCGAATGAAAAATTCAAGTGAAAAACATTAAAACCAGGTTTTCCGAGTGGAACAGAGGTAAATCCGAGTGAAATGAGTATGATTCCGAGTGGAATCATACAGAGAAGGGTTCTCCAAGTGATCTGGCTAAAAATCCGAGTGAAATGACACTGGAAAAGCTGTTTTCCGACTGAAATAAGTTTGGATCCGAGTGAAATGAAGTGGAATGCTGTTTTCCGACTGGAACAGCTTGAATCCGAGTGAAATAAACTGAGCAGAATTTTCTAACTGAAATCAATAAGTAATCCGAGTGAAACAGAAGCTGAAAAATAATTTTCTTAACTAAATATCTTGAATTCTGAGTGAAACAAATTTCTGAGTGAATTAAAATATAAATCCGTGTGAGGTCAGTAGGGAAAATGGTTTCCTGAGTAGCATTGTTTGTAAATCCGAGTGAGAATGAGTCTCTAAGTGAAATATAGTATATTTCCGAGTGGTATTCAGTCAAAAAGGAGTTTTCTGAGTGAAATGAAGGTGTTTGCCGAGTTAAAATCACTGGAAAAAGGTTTTCATGAGTGAAGCTACTTAAATTCTGAGTGAAAATGAGTTCCTGAATGAAATTAAGTATGATTCCGAGTGGAATCAGTAGGAAAAGAGTTTCCTGAGTAAAAATAAGATAAGTTCCGAGTGAAACATGAGTTTACCGAGTGAATTTACTGAAAAAGAGTTCTGAGTAAAAAGTAATTATATTTTCTGAGTGAAATTAAATCAAGTTCCGAGTGAAATAATATAAGAAAGAGATTTCCGGGTAAAATAAGACTTGGGAGATGCTGTCCGAGAGAAATAGAGTGTTTTCCGAGTGAAATACTATGTTTTCCGAGTGAAATCAACTAGAAAGATACTATCCGAGTATAAATAAGCAAAAC
This sequence comes from Clitoria ternatea, assembly GCA_037962975.1. Classification (NCBI taxonomy): domain Eukaryota; kingdom Viridiplantae; phylum Streptophyta; class Magnoliopsida; order Fabales; family Fabaceae; genus Clitoria; species Clitoria ternatea. The sequence continues at coordinate 24,646,754 of CM075673.1, read as the reverse complement.
CGAGTAAAATAAGTGTAAAACCGGTCGGATTATCATAAAACATAACCTGTTATCATATTTGTTTCACTGGAAATCACACGGTACCCATGATTCTTAATATTTTCAATCCAATATTTCACAATTCATCAATGATTATATAAACTCGGTAACAGATATATATACATACATGCATATACAGATACAATTTAAAGCATTTAATTCATACACACTGAATTTGTCCTCCACTCGGTTTTCCCACAAGGCACCCAAGAATATACCCCCTTACCTCAATGAAGTTCCTGGAGGAGAAGAAAGAGGTTCCCTTCACTGTCCTGCTTCAAATCCGAGTGAAATGGAAGGGGAAAGAGAGAAAGAAACTTGCTGGGAAGGAGAGTGATGAAGAGTGTTTGGTTTGTGTGTGGTGTGAGTTCTGAGGACCTTGAGCTCGTTTAAATAGGGAGGAAGTGAGTGGGAAGACAAGTGGGAGACAGCTTTTCTGAGTGGGCTGTTAGTGGATCGCTAATGGAAGGGTCACTAAGAATTAAATAAGATATATGCTGAGTCAGTGTCCATTTCTGGTCGTCCACCATCCATAATGCGCACGATTGGATTTAAATATCATTAAAAGACAAAATTGAAGTCAATACGCACTTCTGTCAGTGAATACCGAGTGAAATTACACTCGGTTAACACTTCTGTCAGTGAATTCCGACTGGAATTCCCACTTCCGAGTCAACAATTACAAGGCTCGCTTGAGCGTGGCTTGCTCGCTTGAGCGAATCAGCCAATCCTCACTCGGCATTCCCATGAAACCGACTCATCTTTCCCATCATTCACTCGGTAATTCACCCCCACACCGACTCCTAATTTGCTTGGCCTTTCACTCGGTATTATATCCCAAATCCGGGTCATTTCTAATGGTTCTTACTCGGTTAAATCATTCTAAGCCTAGTCCTTTATTACTCGGTAATGTCCTTCAAAAACCGACTCCCTCGCATTCTTTTCCTATGTTTCTTCTACTCGAAGTTTTTATTTCAAATCCGAATCTCTACATACACTGTTCCACTCGGTAAAAGTCATCCACTTACTCGGAATGCTACTTTCCATACCACTCGGTGTATTTAACTTAAACACAATCGGGAATGTACTTCACATTCATCACTCGGCATAGACTTACAATTCTCACTCGGAAGTGTTTCTTCTAGAACCCGACTCTCTCTCCTAATTATTCAATCACTCGGAATTTATTCAAACTCTAATCACTTAGGATATATTCCAATAACAATTCATATCTTAGAAAGGAATCAATTGGATTTACCACTCAGAAATACTCAAACTTTACTCACTCGGTTTACTCATATTTCTCTCTCGGTTTTAACCAAATTCTTCAACTAGAATTCCAATCAGAACATATTAAGGCCCTCACTTCTCGGAAAAGACTTACACATACAAGTCTCACTCGGAATTGGTCCAATAGAGTATATCTCACTCGGAAGAGGAGTCATACTCATAGATTCACTCGGAAATGGCTCCTTCCACTTTTTCCACTCGGTTTACTAATCATATTCTTACGAAACCATTCGGAATCTTTCCCAAATACTTCCATAACACGTTCCAGTCGGTAAGAAGCATCAAATCAACATAAAATACTTACATGTATTCATTCACTCGGTTTATATATATATATATATATATATATATATATATATCATACACTTAGAATATATTTCCAATCCAAACCATTATAACAACTCTTTCCTCAGAAGAGGTTCACTCGGATTTTACCTTTCAGGAGCATTTAAGTCCTTCCGCACTCATTTTTCACTCGGATACTCATCTTTTAGGTACACATACACTATCCTTCCTCAAAATGTGTTTCGATCGGAATCCTTTAAGGTCTTTATCACTCAGAAAAAGAGTCATAATCATAGCCTCACTCAATAATGGCTCTAAACCTTATATATTCTACTCGGATTGGGTTCTCCTTCCTATATTCCACTCAGAATTCCATATTTCAGAGAGATTTTGCTCGGAAATAGAAGTACTTATCAAGTTTTGACTCAGAAACAATGAATCAAGGGTGTTTTGACTCGGAATTTTCACCTAGAAGTGGTTTTCTTGAACCCACTTCATTCCAGCTGTCTCTGTGATCAAGAATCCACTCGGTAGTAACCTTCTTAGTCATATATTACTCGGATAACATAACCTTACACTCGGAATTTCATCCTTCACTCGGAATCTCTAATCCTTCACTCGGAATTTCACTCTGTCACTCGGATCAGAGCCTATTTTCACTCGGAATTTGTATAATTTCACTAATGGTCCATATAAATTCCATTATTATGTACAAAAATGACATTTCTGAGATACCAAAGACTATCAACAAGGTGTATATTCACTTATTACCACTTACAGACCTTCTAAACTTCAATTTTTACTAAATAAGACTGCTACTAAAAACAGGGATGTTACATTCTCCTCCCCTTTTAGGAATTTCGTCCCGAAATTCATGGTTGGAATAATTGAGAGTACAATCCTCTAATCTTTTCCTCAACTTTCCAAGTAGCGTCTCTATCATTCAACTGACTCCAACTACTTTGACCAAAGAGATTTCCTTTCCCCTTAACTATTTTCGACATTGATTAACAATCTTAACCGGTGATGCTTCAAAGGTAAGGTTTTCTTTTCAGAACAAATTGATCGGGACTCCGAACATGATCAGGGCCTAGTACATATGTGTGGACATCATGAAGGTTTGAAATGGCTATACGGCACACATTGGTTCCTATCTTTTGCAGAATTTGATAGGTTCTATGTATCTGAGACTTAACTTCTTGGTCTTTATAGCTCTTTCTATTCCAATGGTAGGGGTAACTTGAGAAATACTTGCTACTAATATACCATTATAAGGCATTATTCTCTCATAACTCGTTGTCAAGTCCTAGACTTGTCTAAATCCAATTTACACGTTTGTATTAGACTTCGGGAATTCTTCTCCCAAAACCAAGATTCTTTAAATCTTAAAATGCTAACCACACCTAACAATAACAATACTATGATTCCTTAGCCTTAAGACTTCCAAATCATCACATGAATCATTTAATCATTACTAAAATTTAGTCAAACTCATTATAAATCTCCTGGTTTCATCTAAGATCATCACCAATTCATCTTATTTCAAAATGACATGCCTATTTATCATTTCAAATATCTTAATCCACTATCAATTGTTTCCTTAATCTACTATCATAACATCAATAGTCTAAATTAATTACTCTAATTACATACTTACTTATATACACTCCTTTACCAATCCTCAATAACCAACACCTAACGCCTCAGATATTCATTTCCCTATATGTAATCATTCTAGAGTATTTAAAGCCATCAAGATCATCAACTTAGTTAAAATCCTCAAATCACTACACTTAGGGTTTTTCATCAAAATTCAATGATCATTTCTAATAATCACCAATTTCTATTAACAACACCTACATACACATTATCGTGGGTTTTCGCTAAAAATCATCTCTCATGACATTATTATTCACTTTCCTTAAATCCTAAGTTAGGGTTCCACTAGAATCAAACAATCGTCATTAACAACCATCATCTTCTGTCTCAAATCTTGAAATTTTTTGTATACCACTTCACATCCATCCTAAAACATATATAAGTGTATTTTACCTTTGGGTTTTGCATGAAAATGGCTTCTATTCCTAAAACCCATTCACAAGGCATGCTCTTAATCACATAGAAATTCAAAATCTAGAAACAAAGATTAGAGAATTTTACCTTAAACTCCAAGGTATCCCAAGTCCTAGTATATACACGAAAATGAAGGGAGAATAAGAAAATAGGTCATTTCTTGTTTCTGAATAGGATCTCAGTTTTGGGCTTATTACTAACTTCAAAAATTCCACTAATATCCTTAATAGTCCTAACCAATGGTATCTCAATCGGAGCTACTTGGTCCTATACTCAGATTTCTAATTGGTTCTTATTTTAACTCTTATGGTCTAATAATACTTGACGGATTTTCTGTCGTAGCTCTTCTTCGAATTGTGTAAGATCGTTCCGCTGAAAGTTAGCTAATCCTTGGCTCTGCCTAGTAGAGTATGGGATAATTCTCATTGTCTTATCGTCTCCATGATTTGAGTAAGAAGTTTCTCCAGGTCATGATCATTGTTTAAGTGAATCGCTTAGGAATTTGTTGATAGAATATCAACAAAGAGGTTCTGTGTATATGTTATGTGGAGAATTCCACATAGGAAATCTAGTCTTAGGTGTTTTATAGACTGTTTAATATTTCTATCAGAGTACGTGGAAACCTAATGGTCCACTCCCCAAGCTTAATGAATCGACTATGCTCTGATACCACCTTGTAACACCCTCGGTTAGATAAGACAAATCCTTCTGTAGATTCATCCCATTTAACTGAGTGTGTTAACAGTTTTTAGAAAAAGTGAATTTTTTTTTTTAAAATACGTGGCAGATCAGCGGAAGTAATATTGTATATATCACATAGTCATTCACAAACTGTAAGTAATTGTACTCTTAACAGAATGGGGCACGCAGGCACCCTTAAATATTATACAGTCATCCGGTGTCTGATTATAAATATTCTATCCTTAATGATTATTCTCAATGGGTTCAGCGTATTGCTGATCTTCACACTCGGGTTCTTGAGTTTCTAATTCCTCTGAAAAATGGTCAACAGTAAGGGTGAGTATAACCCAAGACCCTGATTGGTTAATCCGGTGCGGACATAATCCAGTTAACATACAATGTCACATAGATCATACATTTAGCATATTCACAATTATAACAATCAAGCATGTTTGTCATGAAATAAATCGTACATATAACATATTCATAATTATAACAATCAAATATGCTGTAATGAAATGCATGAGTTTGGATTTATTATGATTTATCTTTGGTTAAGTCTCATGATGCATGTGGGCCCAAGAAATCATTTCTTCTTCTCATTCTATGGAATATCACCATTCCATTGTCTAGAGCGATCAGGGTCCGCCCAAGCTCATAAGGTACGAATGAACTCATTGGTTCTCATTAATATATATATTTCATTTTGAGACTTGGATCCCTACGATCATAGTTACACCCCGTCATTTAGTCGAGGTACACTAGAATTCCTCGTCTCACCCGGCTATCAGGCGCGACTCTGATGCCATTGGGTTACCGTTCCAGTTGTACTCCCAAGATTCTTCTACTGAGATCGAACGTGAGTGTCCTCCAGCGTACCAGGTGTATGCTCTAGACTTATATTTATTTTTTTCTTCTTTCTTTTTTTTCTCCGTCAAAATATTTTCATGATGCGAAATGCATTCTTTTTATCTTTGATCATTGGGTATTTATGTGATTCCAGTCTTACCATACTTATTCATAAGCTCTTGAAATCTCATCAACCATTCAAATGTTTCAAGACGTTGCATTATCTCATTTGTAAATATATCAGTTATCCCTTAGATGAATTTATACTTTGTATAAAGATTAAAATAATATAATCCTTATTTAATCAATTATAATTAAAATATTAACGATATCTATAACAACAATACTAGTTATAATAATAAGAATAACAATAATGATACGAATAATATTAATAATAAAAGAAAAAGATCAATAATGATAATTATAATATCTTAATAATTCACAAAGGATTAAGGAATAATTTCCGAATGAAAAATTCAAGTGAAAAACATTAAAACCAGGTTTTCCGAGTGGAACAGAGGTAAATCCGAGTGAAATGAGTATGATTCTGAGTGGAATCATACAGAGAAGGGTTCTCCAAGTGATCTGGCTAAAAATCCGAGTGAAATGACACTGGAAAAGCTGTTTTTCGACTGAAATAAGTTTGGATCCGAGTGAAATGAAGTGGAATGCTGTTTTCCGACTGGAACAGCTTGAATCCGAGTGAAATAAACTGAGCAGAATTTTCTAACTGAAATCAATAAGTAATCCGAGTGAAACAGAAGCTGAAAAATAATTTTCTTAACTAAATATCTTGAATTCTGAGTGAAACAAATTTCTGAGTGAATTAAAATATAAATCCGTGTGAGGTCAGTAGGGAAAATGGTTTCCTGAGTAGCATTGTTTGTAAATCCGAGTGAGAATGAGTCTCTAAGTGAAATATAGTATATTTCCGAGTGGTATTCAGTCAAAAAGGAGTTTTCTGAGTGAAATGAAGGTGTTTGCCGAGTTAAAATCACTAGAAAAAGGTTTTCATGAGTGAAGCTACTTAAATTCTGAGTGAAAATGAGTTCCTGAATGAAATTAAGTATGATTCCGAGTGGAATCAGTAGGAAAAGAGTTTCCTGAGTAAAAATAAGATAAGTTCCGAGTGAAATATGAGTTTACCGAGTGAATTTACTGAAAAAGAGTTCTGAGTAAAAAGTAATTATATTTTCTGAGTGAAATTAAATCAAGTTCCGAGTGAAATAATATAAGAAAGAGATTTCCGGGTAAAATAAGACTTGGGAGATGCTGTCCGAGAGAAATAGAGTGTTTTCCGAGTAAAATACTATGTTTTCCGAGTGAAATCAACTAGAAAGATACTATCTGAGTATAAATAAGCAAAACCGAGTAAAATAAGTGTAAAACCGGTCGGATTATCATAAAACATAACCTGTTATCATATTTGTTTCACTGGAAATCACACGGTACCCATGATTCTTAATATTTTCAGTCCAATATTTCACAATTCATCAATGATTATATAAACTCAGTAACAGATATATATACATACATGCATATACAGATACAATTTAAAGCATTTAATTCATACACACTGAATCTGTCCTCCACTCGGTTTTCCCACAAGGCACCCAAGAATATACCCCCTTACCTCAATGAAGTTCCTGGAGGAGAAGAAAGAGGTTCCCTTCACTGTCCTGCTTCAAATCCGAGTGAAATGGAAGGGGAAAGAGAGAAAGAAACTTGCTGGGAAGGAGAGTGATGAAGAGTGTTTGGTTTGTGTGTGGTGTGAGTTCTGAGGACCTTGAGCTCGTTTAAATAGGGAGGAAGTGAGTGGGAAGACAAGTGGGAGACAGCTTTTCTGAGTGGGCTGTTAGTGGATCGCTAATGGAAGGGTCACTAAGAATTAAATAAGATATATGCTGAGTCAGTGTCCATTTCTGGTCGTCCACCATCCATAATGCGCACGATTGGATTTAAATATCATTAAAAGACAAAATTGAAGTCAATACGCACTTCTGTCAGTGAATACCGAGTGAAATTACACTCGGTTAACACTTCTGTCAGTGAATTCCGACTGGAATTCCCACTTCCGAGTCAACAATTACAAGGCTCGCTTGAGTGTGGCTTGCTCGCTTGAGCGAATCAGCCAATCCTCACTCGGCATTCCCATGAAACCGACTCATCTTTCCCATCATTCACTCAGTAATTCACCCCCACACCGACTCCTAATTTGCTTGGCCTTTCACTCGGTATTATATCCCAAATCCGGGTCATTTCTAATGGTTCTTACTCGGTTAAATCATTCCAAGCCTAGTCCTTTATTACTCGGTAATGTCCTTCAAAAACCGACTCCCTCGCATTCTTTTCCTATGTTTCTTCTACTCGAAGTTTTTATTTCAAATCCGAATCTCTACATACACTGTTCCACTCGGTAAAAGTCATCCACTTACTCGGAATGCTACTTTCCATACCACTCGGTGTATTTAACTTCAACACAATCGGGAATGTACTTCACATTCATCACTCGACATAGACTTACAATTCTCACTCGGAAGTGTTTCTTCTAGAACCCGACTCTCTCTCCTAATTATTCAATCACTCGGAATTTATTCAAACTCTAATCACTTAGGATATATTCCAATAACAATTCATATCTTAGAAAGGAATCAATTGGATTTACCACTCAGAAATACTCAAACTTTACTCACTCGGTTTACTCATATTTCTCTCTCGATTTTAACCAAATTCTTCAACTACAATTCCAATCAGAACATATTAAGGCCCTCACTTCTCGGAAAAGACTTACACATACAAGTCTCACTCGGAATTGGTCCAATAGAGTATATCTCACTCGGAAGAGGAGTCATACTCATAGATTCACTCGGAAATGGCTCCTTCCACTTTTTCCACTCGGTTTACTAATCATATTCTTACGAAACCATTCGGAATCTTTCCCAAATACTTCCATAACACGTTCCAGTCGGTAAGAAGCATCAAATCAACATAAAATACTTACATGTATTCATTCACTCGGTTTATATATATATATATATATATATATATATCATACACTTAGAATATATTTCCAATCTAAACCATTATAACAACTCTTTCCTCAGAAGAGGTTCACTCGGATTTTACCTTTCAGGAGCATTTAAGTCCTTCCCCACTCATTTTTCACTCGGATACTCATCTTTTAGGTACACATACACTATCCTTCCTCAAAATATGTTTCGATCGGAATCCTTTAAGGTCTTTATCACTCGGAAAAAGAGTCATAATCATAGCCTCACTCAATAATGGCTCTAAACCTTATATATTCTACTCGGATTGGGTTCTCATTCCTATATTCCACTCGGAATTCCATATTTTAGAGAGATTTTGCTCGGAAATAGAAGTACTTATCAAGTTTTGACTCAGAAACAATGAATCAAGGGTGTTTTGACTCGGAATTTTCACCTAGAAGTGGTTTTCTTGAACCCACTTCACTCCAGCTGTCTCTGTGATCAAGAATCCACTCGGTAGTAACCTTCTTAGTCATATATTACTCGGATAACATAACCTTACACTTGGAATTTCATCCTTCACTCGGAATCTCTAATCCTTCACTCGGAATTTCACTCTATCACTCGGATCAGAGCCTATTTTCACTCGGAATTTGTATAATTTCACTAATGGTCCATATAAATTCCATTATTATGTACAAAAATGACATTTCTGAGATACCACAGACTATCAACGGGGTGTGTATTCACTTATTACCACTTAGAGACCTTCTAAACTTCAATTTTTACTAAATAAGACTGCTACTAAAAACAGGGATGTTACACCTTATACGGACGGTGAAAAAAATAGTTAGGAAAACTAGTTAATTGATTAATTAGACTAATCAAAAAAATGAAAGCTAACTAATAAAACTCACTCACTAACTAAATAGTTTTTGTTAAAAATCATGGGGATCCAAAGTCCCCTTCCACTATTTACATATCTATATCTATGTCCAACATAAATTTTGCTCACCTTGAAAACTCTTACTTTGTTTGACAAACTAAGCTAAGCTTATAGTTTATGACCTATGGTTTATAACTTATAAAAATTATGGTTTTCAGGTAGTTCATATTTTATAACTTTTTAGGTATCTTACTGAGATAAAGTTGTTTGGTAAAATTAGTTTAAATTATATTAAATGATTTTTAAAAAAATATATATAATATTTTAATTATATGAGAGATAAAAGTTATCATTAGAAAAAGTAAAAATAATTAATGAAGAAGCTTATAACTTTTAAAAAGTCATAAACTATCTCAAATAACCGGTTTTAAAAATTGAGAGTTTATAACTATAAAGTTTTTTTCACTAAACAATTTTAATAATTCTTAAAAGCTATAACTTTTAAAAACTATAAGCTAATCGCATGAAATATAACTCTATGAGTTAACTTTTAATAGTGTCATCAGTATCATCTTGAGGAAAAAGAAATGATAACCTCGACTGTAAGTAGCATTTGAACTAAAAAACCGAAAGGCAAAGGCAAAGGCAAACAAAAAGTGGAAATCAAAATGCGTGCCTGTAATGTTTTTGATTCCATGGGAAGTCCAAAAGCAAAAGTAGAAAAGGTGAAGCCAACCAAACCATTATTGAAAGCTAAAGGCTGTGCTCATATCAAATTGTTTCTCCTTTTGTAAATAAAAGAGCAAAATGCTCCATCGTGTATTCCATAAAGTCACCAACGCATTCAATTTTCTCATACCCATTTGCATACTTATTGTGTTAATAGTTAACTGGGAAATAGTTAGGTCGTAAACATTCATCATAAAAAAAAAAACAATGTAAACATATACTTTATATTGCTTTATTGGATCGGTTATTGATAAACAATGTAAAAATTTATAACCGATGTATGATAAACCATTGTAAATCAATATAAATTTCTTTTACACCAATCTTATAATAATGATCGATCTAATAAAAAAAATTGAATGCAAATCCAAATCCTGCTACAGAAGTCAAATAACCTTTAATTGCCTCTGCTTTTAAGCTTTCTGTAACTTAAGGATTAAGGCTTTATATATATAAACATGTTTGACGTAGTCATGTGGAAAGCAAGATAATCTGTCTCGAATGGATCAGACCTACCATTAACAATATGTAAACAATCTGTCCAAGTTATGCCGACTCATAGGAGTATTTGATAGCGATTATTATTAAATTTAATTAAATTATGTGTCCTATTACATCTTTTTCCCTAATCTTAATATACAATCAAATTTAACACTGAGAGAATCTTGGTTTAAAAAATGCATGTTCATGTTGAAATTGATTTTACAATATAACATGATAAAAATATGATAATGATCGTGTTTGTTATTAGCGTGTTTCATTTCATACAACATTATAGATATTCTACAAATAACATCTCATCTCTCTATTAGATACTTCAATAAAGTATTTATGTGCATTTCATGTTGACAAAGAGTTAAACATTTTGTCCAACAAAGTTTGATTAGATATTGACTAGGGCATATTTCCATTTAGTTTGGATATTTTGATATTGTTCTTTGTCAAAAATCAAATGTAAATGGTGTGGATGAAGAAGTCTCATATCGATTAGAGATAGACAAGTGAAATGATTTATAAGTAGATAGATTCATGTATCTAATGTTAATTGGTTTTAGTTTGCAAGGTGGTGTCATATACTTGTTGGCTCCCTATAATTCTTCACTCCTTTTATTTAGTGATATTCATTTCTTGATCCTCCGCTAGTCAAACGTGAAGTTCCAAAGACTCATGATTTCAAAAGCATTAATTGTGTTTTTTTTGAGACACTTGACCCCTAAAACCTTAAGACATTATAAGGAGTGCTCACAATACTTATATACAACTTAGGTTCTTTTATTATAGTTACTGCGGGACTCCCGCGTAGAGAAGTTAAAATATGGCATAACGAGAGAAATTAAATACAAGGTTTTTGGTTCACATGATTCAGATCCAAAGCCTGCACCAGAAAGTGGAGTTTTAAATTTTTGTTTCTTTGAAGGAATTTGTGTTATACATTGTAGCATCCCAAATGTTTAATTTAATCATTGGTGATAAGCAAAAATTTACGAATAAATCATTTGGAATTAATTATGATTTTTCGAAATTCATTATTAATTATTATAAATTAATTTACAATTAATTCAGGCAATGAGAATTAAATAAATTTATTTGATTGGTTGATTTTAAAAATTTAAATAAAAGTTAGATAGGTGATGATAAATTTTAAGTTACCAAAAGGTTAAAGGTAAAAGCTTAGATTAAAGTTATAAAAAAAATAGCAAAAGACCAAATCATCCTTAATGAAATTAAAACTCAACTTTCTCTTCTGCCCCATGATTTTCATAAGCACGTAAGGCAGAGAATGAAGTTCTTCATCTTACCTCCATTGCCATAGTTTCTAGCTTCAAATTGGATGCCCATTTTACATCGGAATCTTAAATTCATCGTGTTTTTGAGATTGTGGCTTCGAGGTAAGTATATATGCGATTCCAATTTCAAGCTTTCTCTCTCCCCCATATTTTCTCTCTCTAGCCATGTGGGTTCATGCATGTGGGGTGTCTTGCATTTTCATTTTTATGCTGAATTGGACCTTGAAAATGGCTTTTAAGATCATGGGTGGTTCAAATTCGTGTTCCTTTTTTTTCCTCTCTTGACCAAACCCTATACAAGTTTGAGGGGTTTTGATTTTTCATTTTTAAGGTGAATCGAAGCTTGATTGAGGTTTTATGAGCAATGGGTATTGTTAACGATTAATGTGTTATTCATTTTGATGCTCGTAGGTGCCGAAACGAGCTTTGGGAGGTCGTTGAACGTTATGGGTGCTAAAACTGGAAGCGGAGCGGTGAATACACAAGTTACTGGGCACAATCGGCATCAAGAACAATTAACAGAAGCTTGGAAACAAGGTAAAAAGGTGTTCTAGTTATAATTAATTAGAATAAGGTATTGCCTATGTAAGTCTGAAGAGGTAGTAGCGTAAATAGTTAAACGTTAGAAGTTTAAATTATGTTTATGCAATGTGAAATGATATTATGTGTAAGATAATTAGTGAATCAAGATTTTATATATATATATATATATATATATATATATATATATATTGTATAGAAAGTGAACTTGATTGAAGAAATATATAAATGACGATTATAGAATATATGAAATGTGTTGATTGGTTAATAGTGTGAGATAAATTGAATTGTATGAGTTATAGACGTAGCTTATGTGATATATTTTACAATTTAAATTGTATGGTGATTAAATGGTGAAATTATGATTTATACATGAAATGGAAATGTTGTACATGATGATTGAGATTGTTGACTACTATTTATTATTGGAGATGTGATACTCTATAATGGCATGATATTATATTGGGGGATGGTCTGTGTGGCCGCCCTAGTGGAGATTCATGGGCTAGGTCTGTGTGGCCGGTTTGAATAATTAAAAGGCAAGACTTTTATGTCATTTAAATTAGGAATTAAAGAATGTAAATGAATTTATGTGGTTATGTGGTGTGGGACGGGCGACAGAATGTTTTGCCCCTTGTGTTTTGCTCCTGTGGTCATTTGAGGTCTAGTTAAGCTACCTAGTGGTCAGGTAGGACCCAGTGGTTGAGGTGGAGAGCCAAGTCGGGCTTGGTGGACCAAGTTGGGTTTACAAGGTGTTAAGTAGGACCCCCAACTGAAGACCGGTCCTTTTAGTATCTAGATACTAGGGCATCATAATATTTGTTTGAGAGTCAGTTATGTTTTACATGATTTGACTTGAAATGATGTTCATATTGACGTTTATGTGATGGTTTGAAATACTGAAGTGAATTGAAACCTATCTGGGTTTATGATTAACTGATTTCATGATTGGTGAAATATGTTTTTGTATATAGTGTTGTGCAAAATGAGATGCATAATTTGTAATGGCATGCATTGGATTGTTATGGGGCTTGGTGGGCTTGTATGGCGTTGGTAAAATGAGTAATTGATAACCATTAGTTTATATTACCATTCTATATTAATTATGATTTTCCAAATACTCACCCTTACTTTTCTTTTACTAACCAATGAGAGGGAAGTGGCGGATGCACTAGAAGGAAGTGCCAAGTGATGCGCAGATGCGAAGGAAGAATTGGAATTAATGCAAGTGATATTGTGATTATGTAGTATTGCTTAATTTAATGCTTGTGGTATTATGATCTAAGTTTGAACCGAATCTATGATGTGATACTTATTATGTATTAGTTGCGTTTGTGATTTAATATTGTGGAACATATGATTAGGTATGAGGTGTATGTATAAGATCTGGAAGTGAAAGGCATTGAGCCTTAATGTAGCTATTATGATTGTGTGTTGATATAGAATCATATGTGCTTGAATTATAGCAGATGATTATGGCAGGTATTGTGTATATATGTACTTGATGTGTCAATAAGTAATTGTGAAATTGTGTGAAAAATATGAATGAAATTGATGAGTTGTGATTAATAAGGCTTTATGTTGCATGTTAGGCAAAATCATGTTAAATTAGGAACTAAAATGGTAAAATAGAGATCCAGGGGGAATCTAAACCCCCGGAGGGTGCCAATAGGTCCCCTAGGTCATTTAGAACTTAGGTGCATAGGTGTTACGTGGTTTGATTTCCATTTAAATGGTTTTGTGCATTGGTTTGGGTTAGTTTTAGTCAAATTTCATTTTTACGCATATCTTGCGCATATGATGAAATTTTGGCAAACAATGCGTAAGCAATTTTGGAATAAGGAAAACATAGTGCCCTTGAAGTTTAGTAGCAATCTGAGTTAAAACGGGCAATTTAGGTGGGCTGGAAGTTGGTTAAAGTGTAAAATTCTATATTTTGTTGATTCTGTTCTGATGGTAATCGATTACCAACTGTCAAAAATGTAGAAATTGCTTTCTATACATTGGTAATCAATTACCAAAGCCTAAAATTGGGATTTTTAAGTTGTTTTGAGTGGTGTAACCCTTAGGGTCCTATTATTTATTACTAGGAATGTTAAATGTGAAAAAATTATTTTGATTTTAGGCGAATCCCAGGATAAATTCTAGGAATCTTTAGGGGGAGTCACAGGTGGTATCAGAGCGGTTCCTTTCAGGACCCAATAAGTTGTGTAAAGTGTTGAAATGTGTGAAATATGACTAATTAAATATGCTAAATTAAATATGTATTATCAGAGTGAATTGTTGGTGTGTTTTTCTTGTGTTATTGGTAGGACCCCTTGGTATCACTCTTTTGGCACTTCGGTGGTGTAATATTTATATGTAAATAAGGTAATTTTTCTATTCCCTATGTGGTTCATTGCTTACTAATATGTTTGATTATTGTAGAATTGACCTATGGCAGAAGGATCTAGTTCTCATGGAGGGGATGATTTCTTCTTTAAGTATTCTCATATGATGAGGAGGGCTGAATCTTACCTAACTCTTGCCAAGTTTTTGAAGAGAGCTCCACCCACTTACAAGGGTCGTCATGATTATGGTGGCGCACATGTTTGGATGCGAGACATTGAGCAGGAGTTTGAATACTTTGAGTATTCAAAGGAGAAAAAGGTTCAATTTGCTACCTACTAATTGAAGGATGAGGCAAGGGTATGGTCGTCCATAACTAAGGTACAGATGAATGCTGCTGGTGAGCCTCTGATTTGGGCTAATTTTTGGAGGAGATTTCTTGCTAAATACTTTCCTGACAATTATAAAATCCGAAAAGAGGTGGAGTTTTTGAAATTAGAGCAAGGAAAAATGTTTATGACGAAATATACTGTAAAATTTGATGAGTTATGTGACTTTTATCACCCATTTTTAATTAGAGTGGATCAAAGGAAACAAGTGTGCTAAGTATGAGGCGAGATTGCGGATTGAGCTCCGCAGTGTGATTGTAACTAGGAGGGACATCTTGCTAAAGATTATGGTGCTAACCAGGTTTGCTACCAATGTGGGCAACAAAGGGCATTTAAGGCTGATTGCCAGCAAAGATGGAAACCGAGTATCCAGAGTAAACGGGCTAGTACTCCTATGGCCCATGGTGGTAATATGCAACGAAAAAGCCAAAGCGACGATGGCCGTGGAGGTCAACCTCAAAGGAGGTCTTATGCGTAATCCAGTGACTAGGCTAACTAAGAAATGATTTTTAGTGGCATTCTAAAATAAATAAAAGTAACTCAAAGGAGATAAAAATAAAAGGAGGATATATTTTCTTTTAAAATAAATAAAAGTGATTTTTTTAAAATATCAATAAGGATAAAAAAAATAAAAAAAGTTTGGCATTTATAAGCTCAAATGTTATTTCTAGTGACATTTTAAAACATGCTACAAGTTACTGAAATAAGCTTAGTTAATAAAATATGACTATTTTGTTTAATAGATTTTTCAGTTTAGAAAATAAGCTATAAGCAAGCTTAAGGGTCTGTTAGGAAAAAATTAATGAATAAGTCAGTTGAAAGCTAAAAAATTAGTTGAAAGCTGAAAAATTAGCTTAAAGCTGATAATCTAACTTATTAAATTAAAATGTATTTGGTAAAACTAACAATTGAATGTAAAGTGACATAATATATATATATATATATATATATATATTCAAAATAAATACAAGTTAATTTTTTAAAAGAATATATCAATAGGATAAAAATATAAAAAAAATAAAATAAATTCGAAACTTATAAGCTCAAACGTTATTTCAATTCAAACACTACAAACTACTAAAATAAGTTTATTTACCAATTAGTTTTATTTTGTTTAATAGACTTAAAGTAAAATAAGTTACAAGCTAGCTTATATTGCTACTTATATCGTCAAATATAGCTTAAATCGCTACTTGTGACTTAGCCAAAATGGATTGAAAACAAAACCCAAAGCGCATATGGTAACACATTAAGTAATTAATATGTAGTCACTTGATGACTCACAATAGTGTTGTTAACACTAAGGTTTATTCCTGAGACGAGTTAATAAAATAGTTAGGAATAAGATTAAAAAAATATGTTTGATTATTATTTAATTTTTTAAAAATAAGACTTTTATTCCCATAAAAATTATCTTTATGTTAGGTCAAAAGTAAAATATTTGTAAAAATATATATTTTTAAAATTACTCCTACTTTATAAAAAGTTTATTTCAAGGTAATTAAATTAGGAGGATATTTTAATAGATTTATATCAAATTAAGTGAGAATGTTTTATTCTCAGGAGATATGGAGGAAATTATAAAAGTTTTAAAAATTATTTGTAAGAAAATATTCCCAATAATCTTTCATTACTATTTATTAAACACATAAATCTTCCACCAAATATTTTAGTAACCCTTATAGATAATTTTATTACCTTCTAGTAAACATGAAAATCCTTTTTTTCTCATTTCACATACATAGGAATATAAAAACATGTCACTTAAACAACATGTCATTGAAACTGGTCAATTTTGTTTTGAAAATGATGTAACCATTAAAACATCTAAATCCTATTATAATTAATATAATCGAGGGAAAATTTTTCACGATTTTCAAATTAAATAAGTATAGAAGAAACCGCGAAATAAGAATTTAATATATCTCCCTGGATCATTTTAGAAACCTATCTCATATATGACGATATGAGGAGGTGTAAAAATTAATTAGGAGTGCTCCTTGGACAATCAATATTATGGTTGTCACAAGGAGCAGCGGAAAGCACGATTTAATTATTAAATAAAAGAAAATGTAATTTCATGATAATAATAATAATAATGTCATATTGAAGAAAATTGAATTTTAGGCAACTCGCTTGAGTGAGACCCTACTCGCTTAAGCGAGTTCTACATAGGTCGCTTGAGCGAGACCTGGCTCGCTTGAGCGAACTTGCAACAGGTATCAGACCTCCTTCCTCGCTTAAGTGAGTCACTCTCGCTTGAGTGAATTCACTCCAGAATCTATTCCCATGTTTACTCGCTTGGGCGAGAGGTGTTCATCTAGGCGAAATTCGTCCAAAACCATTTCTACCATTGCTTGCTTGAGCGGGAGTCTCAAGCAAGTCATTTTGCTTAAGCGAAATCGGTCCAAAACCAATCCTCTTGGCACTCGCTTGAGCGAGGCCAAGCTCGCCTGAGCGAAAAGAGGCCAGAGGCCACACCTCTGATGCATGAAGGTCTCGCTTTCACTTGAGCGAGTTATGCAGCATATGCATAGAAAATTAGATTTTTCACGCAGCATGACATACAACTCCCTTATACTAACTTTCAACCTACCTAATTTGCCCGTTTCAAGTCCAATTACTACGAAACTTCATGAACACTATATTTTCTCTATTTTGGAGCTATTGGCGCTGTCCATTTGTCAAAATTCTAACATATAACTAAGATATACATGAATTTACATTTTGACCATTTTGAAGCTATAATGTGCAACCTAGACTTCTCTTCTCAATTGATTTGGTCTATTCTAAATCACACAAGTCCTAAATCATGCATATAGCCTATTAAATCCCTTTGATGGTATCCAAACTTTCTAGAACTTAATATGACCTCATCAGTTCCTTAGTTAAGCATAAAGTTCATACTTTTATCACCAATCAAAGTATGAAACATCCTCTAACTCAATTAAACACAAACACAGGTCCTGCCCATTTTATTCATACAATGCTTAATTTCATGAATGTAGTTCCTAGATATAGGAATATGATCTCATATTTATATACACAAAAGGACCACCCATGGTCTCACATTTCATTATCACTACAAAAATATCATCTATCATCATAACATCACTTATATATTCAAAATGAATTATAAGCTTCCAAATGAAGCTATCAGTTAACAAACCCGCTAAGTGTTCATACATATTAAACAGATATTCACAAGAGCCGGCCAAGGAAATTACAAGCTACTGTACGCATTATGTACAAACATATATACGTAATACTCCAATTCACACTGAGTGATCTCTCATATGCCTTCGCTTCGTCCTATATCCACTGTAAAAAAAATAACCATAAATAGGGGTGAACATAATATATATTGAATGACAGTTATTGAATCGGATCACTTATCCAATTCTCTGACATTTATAAATAATGTTCACAATACTAGTAAACCTACCATTCAACATATTCATATGATCTCATCACATTTCATACATCAACATATTACCAAATGGCCATACAATTCATGTTGTTCTCAACCACATCCATCAATGCACATGCATATTCATTCATTTACATCTAATTAATCATTATTAAGTTTTGTGTTGCAACACTGGCTCTCAGCCATATATTCAGCTCTCAGCTGATCTGACCATTTTACTAGTACCAAACCGTTTACCCTCTCACGTGACACAATCACTCTCAGCGACAACGGTAGTGTCACGGGCTAACCCTGAGCCCCGCTCAAGAGGTTTGCCTTGAGTCTCACCCAAGGTCTTTTGTGGAATCCTCAAAATCATAATCATATAGATATTACATTTCATGTACATATATTATCACATAAAGCATCTCATGCTATAATTAATAATAAATCCTTTATTCTTCTTACATCTCATGCATACATATATCACAATGATTTCATAAGCACAATCTGTATTTCATGCCACTTCAATATCAATAATATGAACGAAAAATCTCATAACGCAAGATATATCGTATATATCATATAATCGAGGTATCACACTAATAATTCATAATATATAGCATAACAAAATCACCCTAAATCCGTTCATAAATCATACATTTAAAATGTAAAGCTTCACCTACCTAGAATAGAGAATTCCAGAAGCTCCTCGAGCTATCAAATGTTATCTACTTGTTATTCACAAGCTCTGATCTCACTTTTCTATAATCAAGTGATTCCCTAAAATCACAATAATTGATTTTTAATACCACCATCGATACAAACCTCGATTAACAAGTTAGAAATCATTGATCTATGACTATTCAGTAAATTATAACTCACCGAATCAAAACGTCAACTTTGGAACTCGCCTCCGAACCAAGCTTCAAGCTCCGAATCGCTCTGAAACCTTCCGAAACCACCTTAGTTCATTTAAACAACAATCATTGAACTACAATCTTATAGAATTAGCATTCAAGAAACCATTCTACTTACTTTTTATAAAAATTCAAGGTTCTTTAAGAAACTTCAAGTTGTCCACTATATCTATGGCTTCTAAATGCTTCAAAATCCATAAAATTACAAGAATTCAAGGAGGAAAGCTGTGATATAGTAAGACCCGTGATAAGAGCTCATCAATTTACCTTAAAATGGAGAATTTCAAAGCTTACTCCCTGGATCCTTGGTTGTCCACGTGAAGAGGAAAGGTGGAGAAGGTGACTTATGCCTTTAATTGATGAAATCAAACAAGGAGGATGATGAATTTGGATGGTGATGTTGTAGAAGAGAAGAAAAGAAGGATAAGTTTTCCTTTCTCTGTGGCTTTCGTATAACTTAATAGAAGAAAGGAGAAAGAGATTCTTAATTTAAATAGTTTAGGGATGTGTTGGTCATTACGGTATTTGTTAGGGACGTGTTCGTTATTTCGGCAATTGTTCTAATTAATTCCTCTTTTCCATTTAAATCTTTCTTTAAATCATGTTTTGCTAATAAATCCTATTTTTAGGATGTTACAACCATTACATAACGAAAATAAACATGTAATAATGAGAAGATCTTTTTTTCTCATTTCATTTACCTAGGAATATAAAAACATGTTCACTTAAACATGTCATTGAAACTGGTAAATTTTCCTTGAAAATGATGTAACCATTACATCATAAAAATAAACGTAATAATGTGTTACTTGTTAACAAAAAATTATTAATTGTAATGTATATTTTGGTAAGGCGTTCAATTAGCCGAAAGCTTATTTCACCAGCTCAAATGTTACTTTAAGTAATATAAAGATATTTTGGTACGTAGTATTTTCAGTTAGCTAGAGCCATTTTTAATACTACTTTGAGAGGCATTTTAATTTTTCAACTAGTTAAAAGTCACTTTTTACATTATATCCTTTAATAATTTTAATAATTATTTTATTTTTAAAAATATAAAACCTTGTGAAATACTTTACATTTTTTACTATTATATTTTAATAAAATATATTTTTATTATTGATGGAATTTTGAATGACAAAGAAAAAAAGCTAAATAAAACATCCTAACATTTAAAACGGCGGTGGAAATCTAAAGAAATTTTTTCACGATTTCATTTAAAGCCGAATTTAGATATCCAATCACTAGCAAATTTTGACATAACCAAACATACATAGTTTATGACATGCAACCACTAGTCGCACTCAAAAATATCCAAAAATGAAGGACTTATGTGCAAAAGTGTGTCTTAACCATTTTAAGTCAAAAACCTACAACCTGTCATCCAATTCTCACTAGATTTGTGAATTCCAAATCCTACAAGTTTCAAATCATGCATATATGCTATTGGAATCATTTTCAAGCGTCTAAACCATATAAAACACAAATTGACCCATTCACTTCCATGTTTATGCATAAAATCACTTAAAACCATTCATTTTCAAAATACACATCATCAATTTGTGGTTTCAATACATGATTCATTTTATGTGCAATGCAATACAGTTCCTGCCCATAACATGGATGCAATGCATCAAGGTTCACAACCACAATTCATAAATATAATGCATCTCATGCACCATATGGGACCATCCATGGTCACCACAACAAAATATCATCAACCTCTATATCATCGTCATATATATACTCAAAATATAATCTAGACTTCCAATGAAGCCGTCAGCTACCTACAATCCACTAAACAGGATATATATACATCACCAAAATAGTTGTATACAGGAGTCGGCCAAGGCTACATCACCAATATGTTGTACAACATATACAAATATGTATAAATATCTCTTGCACATCATGGTGACATCTCACCAATCACTATCAAGGTCCAGTCCTACTGAAAATAGCCATAAAAATAGAAGTGACCATCATATATGTTAAATGATAGTTATTGAATTGGATTAACCTATTCAATTATACAGCATACATCACTATATAATAACCTATCAACAATATTCATTGTCATTCAACTCAATTCATAATTCATCAGATATTCTTAATATCAATGAAATTCATGGCTATCTCTACTATATTATTCTCAATAACACACATTAATACATATATATATACACACACATATTCATACGAATCTGAATACACATAATGCAATATATAGTGTTGCAACATGAAGGCTCCTAGCCATATCATATTCAGCTCTCAGCTGATCCAGCCGTTTTACTTACCAAACCGTTTTCCCTCTCACGCAACACAATCACTCTCAGTGACAATGACAGTGTTGCGGGCTAACCTTAAGTCTCACTCAATAGTCTTGGCTTGAGCCTCACCTGAGGTGTTTTACAAAATCCTCGAAACCACTCATATAGAATCTCATTTCATATTTAATCATCAACAATAAGCATCTCATGTAACATCCTATTTTCATCACAAATAGGAAATAGATATTAATATATATTTCTTGAAAAATACTTACTATAAGTTAGTTTATTATTATTTTTTTTTAATTTTGGTATTTATATTTTTATTATTTGTTTTTTTAAAATAATAATAATAAAAAATGAAAATATTTCTGAATGAGAATTTTAAAGTGACTTAATTAATATTCACTAATTAAGAAAATTATATTAAGAATTTTTAATATCCTTATTATTCACCATTTTTATTTTATGTTGTTATATTTTTGTTTTTTTTACATATTTAAGATTTAACTCTTATTAGAATTTTAAAATAAAATTTTGAAGGAATTAGACTATGGTTCTTTTGAACTTTTTGATCTACATAATATTTATGATTTTCTGGAATTTTTTGAAAATTTTGAATTATTTTAATAAAATAATATATTTTAAATAATTTTAAATTCATATAAAGTTGCTTAAAATTAAAAATATTTACAAGAATGTAAAGTTAAATTATAAGAAAATTTTCTAAAATCCATTTCAAGTAGACTTATCTAAAAATTATCGGTTTGAGAAAAATCTTGATTTTTTCTAATCGTTAAAAAATTAGAAACGTATCAATAAATTTTTATTAACAGAAAATTTTAGATTTTTAAAATTTTAGCTTTATATTACTTATTATAAAATTAGTGAGGACTGATATAATATCGCTAAATTTCAAAAAGGACTCATTTTGAATATTTAAAATATACCGAGTGAAGGGTTACTATTTGACTTAATAATTTTGCCGACAATTACTATGCAAATCACTGTGCATGTATGAAATTTTCAAAAGATGCACAGTAACCTGGAATAAAAAATTCAAAAATGCATAGTACTTTTATATTAAAATAATGGAATGCATAGTAAATTTTTTTCCTATAAATACCGAAGGATTTCTTCTTTAGAATTCACAATTTCAGATTAAGTTTTCTTAATATAGTAGTGCTAGTGAGATAGTGGTGGAAGTGAGAGAGAGAAGAAAAGTTTTTGGGGATAAGGTTCTGCCAAAATCCTAAGGTAAGAATACTTCTCTTTTATATTTTTTGGGTTATTTTTATATCGTTTTTAGAAATCTGTTATTATACTGGAAATAATATTATTTTAAGTTACTATTCTGCATAGTAAATACTATTTCAATAGTAAATTACTATTTCAATAGTAAATTACTATTTACTGTTACTATTTACCATTACTATTCACGATTTACTATTTACTGTTACTATTCACGTTTACTATTTACTGTTACTATTCACGATTTACTATTCACTATTCACTATTCACTATTCACTATTCAAAATTTACCATTTTTTATTTTAAGTTCTAATCTTAATTTTCATCTTGTAATTATATTAAAATGAAATTGGTATGTTTTAGAACTCGGAGACGAGGCGCGCATGGATTTTCAATAACGAATCGGTATACAAGAGGTAAGGGGGAGTGAGATAAGAATATAATATGAAAGACATAAGAATAAAAGGAGGAGTCCCCTACTCCTTTTAAATTTAATAATATTATTATTTTAAAGTAATAACTTCTCAACTTAAAATTTATAATAAATTTAATATATTGTGTAACTTATTCTGAAATATCTATACATAGATCTGAATTATTATAACTTATACGGACTGAACTAAACCTATACAAGGACTTGGATTTTTATATCCTATATGGATCGAACTAAACCTATGCAAGGACTTGGACTATTATGACCTGTCTAGACTGAACTATACCTATGCGAAGACTGGATATATGGACTTATATAGACCTGTGCGAGGAATGGACTATAAGGACTCAAAATCAAATCTACTAATTTAAATAACCATTAAAAATTTGAATTATATTTATAAGCGATATTTAGTTGATTTGACTTGATTATAATTAATTATATTTGATTTCGATTAATGATATTGTGATTTATAATATTAGACTGTGATTAATAATATGCAATTATGATTGATGATATTTGATTGTGATCGATGAGATTACTATACTTGATTGTGGTTGATGAATGATTGATGATCTTGTGATATGAAGTTTGAGCATATAGCAAGCATGACGGAAAGTTAAAACTCAGTAAGAATTTTCTTACCTTAATCTTTAAATTTTTATTCCAAGAGAAAGTATTTTGTAATTATTTTAGTCTTTTATTTCTTCTTATAAATAATTTTTATTAACTTTATTTTTAATCTCTATAATAAAATCTAGTATTAGAAAGAAGCTATTTTATGAAAATCAGAGGTTGAGATAATAAATTCTTGAATTAAAGAAAATTTTTATAGTTTTAAGTATTCTTAGTTAATGATTTTAAATTATTTTCTTTAGAAATTAGAAGTTTAAAGTAAATTATTTTGGTTTTCCCCAACGAAATAACTAAAGAATATTTTGTGGAGATTTCAAAAACTCAATCTAGTTAAGATTCAAATTGAGAAAGATTATGTAAATATATGAAGATTTTTAAGAGAAAGCTTTGAGATATTTAAGGCTTGGAAACTCAATTTTGGTAAGATCTGAATTTGAAGACTGTACTAAATTATTTCAGTATAACAGAAGTTCAAAGAAGAACTTATGGAAATGTACAGTTTATTATGATGATTTTGTGAACCTTTATGGTATTTAATAATTGAGTTTCTAAAAGCCTTAACCAACTAAATATACGAGTAGTTCATGCATCATGAATCATTAAAGAGAAATGAGATGTGATATTGCCTGGGGACGGATTATAGAAACTGAGGATACATTAGAGGAGGCTTAATTGCGAGCCTTGGGATGAGAGAGTGTGAAAGGGTGCTTCAGGTGACCTGGGGTCGCTCCCTGGTGTCGGGTACTTTCACAATAAAAATTTTCTCAGTCTGACTAGTCTCTAAGTGTTTCCACGCCAGTTGAGCTGTTCATATGTCATGAAGGCATTTATGTTATTATTATCCAGCATTTATGAAACAGTGTAAACTCCTGGTTGACCCAGTGCAAACTAAAACTTTAAGGGCCCACATGCATAAACTGAATGAGATAGTAGCATAAGCATTACATAACATTCATGTGATTGTGAAATTCTATATGGATGGTTATGAAGGAAAATATAAGTGTTATGTATGTGGAAACCCTATATTCATAATTGATTGTATATGAGAATATGACTGATATTACTATATTAGTTTGTGAAAACCCTTATGCTTATGTCTTATCTGTAATATATTATATTTTGTTTCTCACTCCTTCTTGTTTGAATTTTTGTGTCCAAAATATATGTTATATGATATATAGCTAGCAGTCCAAGATGGAAGGATATGTAATTACAAGAGGATAAAGTGGTCTCATCCTCAATCGATTAGATGAAGAGATATGACAAGAGTAGGATTCAAAAACTTGATGGTTCAAGGACTAGGAAATGTTTGTTCACATTTGTAGTAGAGGTATAGTTTAATTTTATTTTGCCTTATTACAATATCAAGTAGATAATTGTAACAAGGTAAAGGTTAAACTTTGATAAACTCTTTCATTCGGATATAATATTGTAATGATTTATCACTTATGATTTCTATAAATTATTTTGTCATTATGGACAAATATTGAAAGATGATTTTTTTTTACTTTCAATATTCAAAGGAAATCAGATGTATATACGTCCTTGTATACACGAGATAAAGAGTGATAAATATGTATATCTTTCTAAAAAGTTTTTTATCTCGTGTATATAAGGGGGTGTTACATCTCATGCTATACATCATCATTTATTTAATTATTCACTTGTATCTCATGCAAAATCTCAATATAACCAATATTTATTTGCATCTCATGCATTAAAAATAACATCAATTTAATTATTCCATCGCATCTCATGCAATAACATTAATTCAATCGGTTCATTATATCTTATGCAATATATCAATATCAATTCAATCACTTTACTACATCCTGGGCAATTTAATATTAACACCATGGATGGAATCTATTATAATCATCGATAATTCTTAATTATCATATAAGAAGGGTATATCACTTATCATTTCAAAATTAAATAATTTAATTCATCATTTTTCACAACCAATCAACATATTCTACAAAGTCTATAATTTATAAACATATTAATATACCCCCAACCTATCCATAAACCATGCATTTAAAATATAATTGTTCCCCTTACCTGGAATAAACGATCCTAGGAGCTCAAAACGCTATCCACACGCTATCCAATCACCAATGAGTAACTTAAAAATTCCTAAAACATCAATATTTAATTTTTAATGACTCGTACGCTATTAAAATCGCATTTTGAATCCTATAACCAACAATTTATATGGTATTTGGTAAATTATAACATACCAGAATACACCAACAACCTTCGATATTTGTTTCCAACAAAACCCAAACTCTGAGTTACTTTTTAAACGAAAGGAACCTACGAACCACAAGGTACCCACAATTTAAATTTAACTTAGAATATTCCCAAAATGCATGAAAATACCATAACCAACTCCTAAATTCGCAGAATTAAAACTCAAGACAATGGGTTCCTTCAGAACTTACCCAAACAAAAGGAATCAGGAAATTCTCAATCGTTCAATGTTGCCCGAATCAAGAAACAACCCCAACCAGCTCTAAAAGTATAAAATTGAAGCAATTTGAGGATGGTCTTAAGAAGAATCAATGAAATAGAAGTGAAGCCATGGTCCCATACCTCACGAATTGAAGAAAATAAAGGACCCAACCCAGCAGATGCTGTCCACGAAGATGGCGAGGGAGGAAAGATATGAAATTGGCTTTTGCATGCACAAAAATCAAAGAAAATGGAGAGGATTGCTATAGTGGTGTGTCGTCCAAGAAGAAGAAAGTGAAGCTCTATTCCTTTTCTTGTTATGCGTGAATGAGAGAGTGAAATTGAGTGAATTCTAATTTTTCCTTTCTCACGGGCCCGTGTGAAGACAAAGTAAAATTGGCCCATTTAGTGTTCCTTTTACGTGTGAATGAAATTAGAATAGCATTGCAAAAGTTAAAATCAAGGATAGATAGGTAATTATGCTTGTTTAGTTAATTTTTAAAATTAACTTGTAACCATGGTTACTCAAAATACATCCCGGTAAATCTTAAAAATTAATTTAACCGTCTGGGGATACTATAACCCATTCAATTTAATTATTTGGCTAATATAATTTACCCAAAAATTAAATTTAGGATGTTACACTAAATTTTTCTAATTTTTAATAAATTTTTATTTACACCAAATTCTATAAAAAATAAAAGCTTATCTGATTGAATTTAACCATAATAGATATTGAATTATTTACCAAGAATATCATAAAATAATTAAATTTATTAAAATTTATTTGTATAATATATATAAAAATTAAATGAATTATGATAATAATTCATGATGTTTAAGATAATAAATAATTTGAGATGATTATATATATATATATGTCTGTATATATATATATATAACTAAAATTATGTTTAAATTACTGATTATGTTATTTTATGTTAGATAAAAGTTATCAACTTTTTCAACAAATAATTTTACCAAACACTTATAATACAACTAATTAGCTTATTAGGTTTTAGTTTTAAACTTTTACTTTTTTAATTAGCCTTTTAGTTTTCAACTTTTTCGCCTACTTTTACCAAATATATACTCGGTGATTCAAGCTTTACCTTCTAGGTTAAAGTTGACAAACTCTTATAATTAAGCATAATTAGTTGTATTTTATGTTTTTATATTATTTATGTTAACTCCCAATGGTTTAATGTGTTTATAAACCAATCAAATCCAACATATACGATAAAATTAACAAAATTAGTAAATGAATAAACTGAAAAGTAGATTAATTGGAAATCACAAAAGTCAAAAGTTTTTATTGGATCAAATTAAATTTTGGACCCATATTTAAAAAATGATTTAATCCAATCTAAATAAAATAAAATTATATATAATATTATTTATAAAATAAATTTTCCACTAATATTTATATAATTATATAATCATGGAATTGAATTTCATAACTATATTTTCTTTAATTTCCTTATAAAGTTATATCTTATTACCTTTAATGAGATATGTCTCTTTTGATGCATGTACAAATTTGTTAGTTTTAGCATAAATTTAAAATTAATTTTATATCTTATATTTTTCTTTAATATCTTATATTTTGTATAAAAACTAAATTTATTCATTAAGTAAAATTTAATTATCATCTTCTAATCAAATACAGTATGATGACTTTATAATACTAAAATTTTAAAGAAATTTATAAAGTAAAATTTTAAATGAAAATATATTAAAATAATTCTTATGTTTAATGGTTAACTCCAATATTTTAAAATCCGGTCTAGTTATTGAGTCCGTCAAGGCATCAGTTATCAATTTACTAGCCAAAATATGGTTGAATTATCATCAAACAGATATTGATAAAAGCATACATGTTGTAAATAACCTTTATTTTATATATGGAATAATATTCAGAAAAGTATAATTTCAATACTTTAAGGCAACAAAAACATAAATAAAATCGTAAAATAACATTTTCAAAAAATCCATAATAATATTTTATTATAAAATATTTTATATAAATAAGAGGCTTTGATAGAAATATTTTTTTAGTATTTAATAGTTAACCTGTTATCGCTCAAATCACAAGCTTAATGTGACCCTATTACAAAAACATGAGGAAATTTTTTTCCGATTTTCTCCTAGTTGATCAGATCACGCGAAAGCCCCAAAACACGTATAGATATCACTATGTGAATCCCAAGGTACTTCCTGGTGGAATGAATAATTCGATAACATAATAGACTTTTAATTTACTAAACCTCCAGTGAGGTTATCAGCTACCTATTTTCACTATACTAAAACATATATAATATGTATGAAAAGAGCTGGCAAAGGCAATACCATACCAAAAACTACAATACGATTTATCAGTCAAAGATCCAGTTCCACACATAATCAATAATTTATCATAATCATTACCACACATTGTGTCAACACAATTACATTACCTTCATTGTAATCAACTTCATCATCATACACTATAAGTTGTCCCACAATATTTAATTCATAATATTTGTACGCAAATACATATGCATACGAATCTGACTTTACTGGTGGAATTTATAATGTAGTATAAAATTTTTACAACTTATAATCCATTCCATTTTTACTGGTACCAGATCGCTCACCCATAATGCAACACCAATCACTCCCAGTGATAACGGCACCTCAACTCAAGTGTTATGGGCCAGCCTTGAGTCTAACTCAAAGGCAACTGTGGAATCCGAAGAAACCACCACAAGGTCTGTGCCTATCCAAAGGCCACTCTCCTATCTGGGCCGGCATCACAGCCCCCTACAGTCTTGTGAGTGTCTGTATATTCAAGGTTATGCAAACAACAATCATAATGATCATAACCGCCTAGTTAACATCACCAGAGGCTACCATTTATTTACCATCAGCAAGGTGTTCAATTCAACATCTCAACAAGCATAACATGCAACAACCAATCACAACACAATATTCACTAAGCTACCTCAAGCTTAATAATCACTAATTAGTCTCATCAATTTATCATCAATTCAATATCGTCAGAATCATTAATTTCATATCATTACAGCCATTACAATCTAATGCAAATCATTACAGCATTTATGAATGGCACCAAGACATCAATTTATATCAAAAACAAGATCCAAAAGGGGTATAGCACAATCACACAATCATAATCAATTCCAAGGTTCATTAATTAATTCATAAATCAGACTATATCCCCTTATCCGTTCATAATCTATACATTTAAAATATATGTTCCCTTTATCTGCGATCCTCAATTCTGAAGCTCGAAACGCTTATCGAACGCTCTAATTCAATCATTGATTTTTGGTTTTCAAGGTCATAAATTTGTAAATTAATAATAATTATTTTTAATAATCTACACGCTACATTAAAATCACATTTTGGTGCTTAATTAACCAATTCACATAAATTCTAAAATTTGATAATTATTTTAGCATCCCTTTTGTTAAAATTAAGTTTTCTCCTTAACCTTTATAAAATTTTTCTTTTATTCTTAAGCTATCAAATATTTGAAAACATTTTTGCTTAGAAGTTCTTAGTTCGTTTAAAACTTTCTAAAACTTCAACATTTGGATACTTATATAAAATTATTCAATAAACTTTACTTGACTTAATTAGTTCATGGTTAACTTATAAAAATCCCTTTTTGATCCAAATTACTATAATAAAATTTATTACTCAGATTTAACAAAAAATTTAACCTTAAACATTTATCAAAAACTTGTTTTTAAGATCAGTAAAATCTAACCTTTTTTTACACCTGTTAAAAATTTTAGATTTTAATTCTCAAAATTACAGCTTTTAACACCTTCTGATTCAGTTTTAACACCTACCACCTAACTTTTAACACCGTTACGTACTTTTTAGCCTTTAACACCTTTATCATTCAGCTTTGAATACCTTAAATTTTCAACTTTCTAACATCAAACACTTTAAGAACTATTATGAGCATCATCAAGCAATTATCATGTATGAGTTTTTTAAGCCTCAAGGACAATTCATGATACATAAAAATGTAAATCTCGAGCAACTAAATTATACGACCACTTCCACAATGCTACACATAAAATTTTCTAAACACCCAAGCATCATATTACATGTTACTTATGCATTTTTAGACAATCAATTTTTTCATATCTACACCAAGAGCTTTTCGGCCTTAACAAACAATTTACAATAAATTTTCTAAAATACCAAGAACATCATATGAATGCATTGAATTTTTAAGATCAATAAGCACACACACACACATGCAAATTAACCTTATGACCTTTATCAAAATTGCAATATTATCATCATCGAAACATCAAGGGCCATAAACATGCATCCATTGTTTCAAGTCCCAAAATGCCTAAAATACATATGCATGCACTTAGACACTCCTTGATTATCCTTTAAAATCAACATGCAAATAAGAGAGAGTAAGATTATGGAGATGGAGGGAGAAAAAGAAAAAGAGTTGAGAGAGATATAGAGGCAGAGAGGGAGATGATGTTGAGGGGGAAACGTAAGGTAGAGTGAGACCGAGTGAGATTGAGAGCGTAAGAGATTGAGGGAGAAAGTGAAAGCAAGAGACGCGAGAGATGAGAACCAAGAGAGACAAAAAGATAGAACTGTAGAAATAAGAAACAAAGAGCATGAGAAATATATAGTTAAAAGAGGGGTCCACATGTAAGAAAAAGAAAAGAGAATAATAGAGGGAAAAGGGGAAGAAGAGAGAGAGAGAGAGAACGTGTGGAGAAATAGGAAATTGAAATAATAAAAAGAAAGAAAGAAGGGAAATAACATGTAGATTAGAGAGAGGGAAAGTATGAAATCAATTAAAAAAAGGGTCTACACATTAGAAAGAAAAGAGAGTGTAAGAAATAAAACAAAAGAAAAATAGGGTCCACGCTTGTCAAAAGAAAAAAATGTACATGGGAGAGAGAGCAATTCAGAGTGGATGTTACACTTTATAATCATTTTTTGTGACCTATCATCAAATTTTTAATCAAACCAAACAATAAATCATATTTTAAAATTATGTTTGACCCACTCAAAACTGGTGAATCATTGATTTGAATGGTTAAAATTAGCTTCACTGATGACTATTTCATCAATTTTTTAATAATGTTGACCACTCTAGTCTATAGCTTAAAAGACTAAGTGAAAAAATTATAGAACATATATTTTCACTAAATTTTAAGTTAAACCTCTAACATCTCGCTATGATTACATGTGTTAAATGTTCATTTATTGATGAGTGAGATTAAAAATTAAAAATAATACATTGTATGAGAATTAAACTCATGACCTATTACATGACCACTAAACCATAACTTATTTTATGCCTATATGTGAAAATGTTATATATATATATATATATATATATATAGGATAACAATTTTTATTTTTTAGTGTTAGTTTAAATGCAACATGAATGAGGTGAATATGTATGATAAAATATAAATTTATTTTATTTACTCATGACCTATTACTAACCATAACATATTATGTATTTTAAATATAAAATATATTAATATTTAATAAATATTGATTACCTGATAGTGACTTTGGTACCCTAGTGCCCATACCGATAACACGAAGCATACATACGGTATTGAAGAAATATATTATTATTAAACATATTTATTATTTGATGTATTTTAATATGATTAAAAATATATATTTATTAAATATATTTTAAATAATATATTTATTATATTTTAAAAATATGTTTATTAAAATATACCTTTATTTTTAAAAATGATACTTATTATTAAATATATTACTATTTTAAAATATATTACTCTTAAAAATATATTTAAATATATTTAAATTATTATATTTAATAATAAATATTATTAAAAAATTTGTAGTTATATTGTAAAAAATATATATTATGTTGTGTTAAGTCATGAATTGATAAAATAATATAAATTTATATTTTGTCATACATACTCGTTTTACCCATATTGTATTTAAATTAGTACTAAAAAGATATGAATAAAAGAAGCTATAATTTAGTGGTTGAGTAAGTGGTCATTTAGTGCTAGTTTAAATAGTGGTTATATATATATAACAATTTTTATTTTTTAGTGTTAGTTTAAATACAACATGAATAGGGTGAATGTATGATAAATGTAACATCCCTAAAATTAATTTTGGGTAAATTATATTGGTCAATTAATTAAATTAAATAAGTTAAATTATCCCCAGGTGGTTAGGTTAATTTTTAAGATTTACCGGGTTTTGATAACTGTTAATTACCCGATTGGTTTTAAAATTAACTAAATGTGTGAATGTACTGAATTACCCTTAATTCTAAAATGTTAGAATTCACTTTTAATTTCCCTGCCTATTCATGTGTGTTGTGCGGAAAATGCAAATCAGAATTGTTCATTTCTCTTCTTCATTCTCGCGGGTTGTTGTGGAAAAAAGGAAAATGAAAATTCACTTTCTTCTTCTGTGAAATTCAGGCATGCAGCAAGGGGGTTTGGCCTCTTCACTTCTCCTTCACCTAATCCACTAATTGGGCAAGACTTTAATCTTTTTCTTCCTTATCTCTCTCAACAGCCATGGATGGTTAGAGCTTCAATTCTTTAATCCTAAGGTGAGCCCATGAACCCCATTTTAATTTTGTGGTTGTTTCTTGCTCCTACTTCTCAACTATTTCAATTTCATGAATTTAGAATGGATTGGTGTTGTTATCTTGGTTCGGACAACGTTGGGCATTGAAGAATCTTCCATTTTTTGTCGTTCGATAAGCTCTAATAACACCCATGGTGTTCAGCCTTAGTTTCTGCAAGTTTTAGAGCTTGATAATAATTGTTTCTATGAAACTAGGCGATTTCAGAGTAGTTTAAAGTAACAGATAGCTTTGGGGTTCTTCGGAATCTAGCTTCAGAGGTCGACACTGAAATTGGTAAGTTATTAATTAGGGAGAAAATTATGGACTAATGGCTTAAGCTTCAAAATATAGAATTTATGATGTTTGGAGCGTTAATTTGAATTATTGGTAATTTAGGAATTGTTCAGAGATATTTCAAAGTTTGGGTTTTGGTCGGTGACGAGCATCAGAGGTTGATAGCGTTTGTCGGTAAGTTATAATTACCAAATATCAAATATATTGTTGATTATAAGCTTCAGATAGTAAAAAATAACATCGTACAAGTTATTAAAAATTAATATCTATGTTTTAGGAATTTTTAAGACTTTTGATTGGTGATCAGATAGCTGTTGGATAACTATTTGGGCTTCTGGATTATTTATTCTAGGTAGGGGGAGCTATTACATTTTAAATGCATGGTTTATGGACAGGTATGCGGTGTATTGATATATGGTGTATTATGTGATTGTGAATCATGATTAATTGATGTGCTTATTCTAAAATATCTGTGAAATACTCCATTTAGTATAATATCCGAGAGATATTGAGTGTGGTGATGGTTGTCGTCCATAATGTGATGTTGAATTGCATGAGATACAAATTGCGAATGTGTTTTATATGATATATTACATGAGATGTAATGAATTGATGGTATTAAATTCTATGCATGAGATGTGATAGACTATTATGGATGATATTGAGATGATACATGAGATGCAATAGAGTAAATGGTTTAGTATCATTTGTAGCATGAGATGCTTAGTGTGAATTGCATAATGTGGCATAGATAGTAAGGGTGATCCGTGGAAGGTCAGGAACCTTGAGATGATGATTTTAAGTTACAGATTCTTGAGCTAGGTCCTGTGAGAGCCTGTGATTACCATAGAAGCTAGAGTTAAGTCTCGAGACGTCACGAGGTGACTGGTATCATGCGGGAAGGGCTAATAAAGTGAGGCCAGGATGGAATTTGTAGTTGAAATCATTGTTAAGTCGAATTTGCATGCATGTGCATTGGTGAATGTTATTGAGAATAACATAATTATATAGCCCATGTCTTCTGATATTAAGAATATTGGGTGAACTATGAATTGTGTTGAATGATAGTGAATAATACTGATTGTGCGTAATATTGTGATATGTGTTAGAGAATTGGATAGGTTGATCTGATTCAATAACTGTTATTTAACATGTATTTTGCTCACCCATATTATGTGGCTATGTTTTCAGTGGATTATGATGGTGATTGGTGAGATGTCACCATAGCTGTGAGGAAGACACTTTGCATATGATGTATATAGATTGTATAGTATTTTGGTGGTTGCTTTGGCCAGCTCTCGTAGATAGCTATTTTTGATAGTTGATGTATATAACTGTGTAGTGAATCTAGGTAGCTGACGGCTTCAACTGGAAGCCTAAATTTATTTTTGTTATGTATATGATGATGCGATGATGATATAGATATTGATGACGATGTTTGGTTGTGGTGACTATGAATGGCCCCACCAAGTACATGTGATGCAATATGATGTCTAGGAAATGTAGATGTGCAATTAATGCATTGTGTGAATGATATGTCTAGAAATTGCTCATGTGTGATTAATTGAATTAGAACATGCATTAGAATGTGATTTGATGATGAACACATAAAAAATGAAGGTTTTACATGAGCTTTATGTGTAATTAGGCAAGTGATAGGGTCATAATGCGTTCCGTAAGGTTTGGATACCCCCGGATGGGTCTGAACAACCAATATGGGATTGAATTAAATCGGAAAAATTTTCTTTGGGTTTTTATGGTTCTTTTAAAGATAAGGATGTTTCAATAAAAAATAAATTTATATTATTTTATCAATTCATATTACTTACCATATCATATGTATTTTAAATATAAAACATAATAATATTTAATAAATATATTATAATTTTTATTAAATATATTACTATCTAATAAATATTGATTTAGATCTGATATCGATTTTGGTACCCTAATGTCTATACTGATAACACAGAGCACACATCTGATAATAAAGAAATATATTATTATTAAACATTTTTGTTATTTAATGTACTTTAATATGATTAAAATATATATTCATCAAATATATTTTAAACAATATATTTATTATATTTTTGATCCGGTCTTGATACCGGTATCTGTACTACAACATATACTTGAATGTCATTTGACTGTTCCTTAACGTGTCACTGGTGTGATAGGTATACATCCGGACTATAAATTCGTATCAGGCGTTCTCCCTATACCGGTCTGTCTAGGATAACACCATGCACACCGGATGCACACATGCCACTTGACAGAAGACAATGGCCGCTGCTACAGGGATAACGACAAGGATTCCATTTTCCATACTACGAGCCAAAATCTGCTCCTGGAAATGAGTATCTTGTCCCCTAAATTTAGCCCCATGTTCTCCACGCTCACTTATAAAATTGCCACTTGCTCCAATCATGCTGGTAGGTGTATATTAAATAATCATTTATCCACATAGTGGATGATGGTGGTTATACCACTATCAGATCCTCGTAAAATGGACCAATCAGGTATAAAAACTTTCTCAAGTTTCCTCTAAAACTCTCTCTGGAACTCGTTAAGCTATCGCTTACCACTCTATGCTATTCCTTTTCTCTAGAATACGTTCACTGACTTGAGCGTCGGAGAATCTTCGCAGGTGACACCACCTTTCGCCTACATCAACGCGTGAGGACGGTGTGAAGGATCTCCAGGACGTTAAGACCGGTCTCCTCTTATTGAGACACCAGATACATAGACCGAATACTCACAAAGTCGGTATCCCATCTTAGTCATCCATTGACTCTTGTGTACTGGTCCCATACTGGATCATATACCCCGGTCCAGATCAGTTCAATTTTTAAAATATGTTTATTAAAAATATAATTTTATTTTTAAAAATATTTATTATTAAATATATTATGATTTTAAAATATTACTAAAATATGATAAAAATATATTTAAATATATTATGATTATTATATTTAATAATAAATATTATTAAAAAATAGTAGTTATACTTTAAAAATATATATTATGATGTGCTAAGTTATATAAATTGATAAAATAATATAAATTTATATTTTATCATACTCATCTTATCCGTATTATATTTAAACTAACACTATAAAAATATGAGTAAAAGAAGCTATGATTTAGTGGTTAAGTAAGTGGTCATTTATATAGTAACTAGTAAGTCATAGGTTCAATCTATATATGATGTATTTTTTCAATTTTTAATTTTGCCTATCAACTAATGAATATTTGACACATGGAATTATAGTAATTTAGCAAGTTATCTTTAATTGAGAGTAAAATTTTAGAATAATCTGTCGGTTTGCTCAAAATTGACAACCTAGTTGACCTGGTTGGATCAGTGCAGAAAATTAATTATTTTTTTATTTTTCCTCCTTTAAAATGACATTGTTTTATTTTTTATTAGGTACTTATTATTATGTGTTTGATTTTAGAATCTTGGATTATGAAATAATTGAATTATTTAGGCTACATTTTAAAAAAATAGATTGAATTAACGAGTTCAATTAATGATTCAATCGATTATTGACTTAATACCTCAATTACCAATTTGATTTTAATACTTTATAGAACAGTAAAATTTTTATGTAAAATATTCAAACCTCTCCTTAGTAGACCAAAGTTAGGGGTGTTTTCCTTATCTGTGTTTTTTTATACCAACTTTAATGGAGGGAAAAAGAACACTTATCTCCAATCTCTTAGTATTTATTTGGTATGCAGTTAGGGAACTAGAGTTATGAAAATAAAAAATCTAAAGGTTAACATTGAACATTCACATCTTTCTGGATAAAACTACGTTTGACTTTAACTAACTCTAACGAAAAACCAAACACCCCTTAATTTCCTATGACTTTATATTCTTCAAAACCTATGATAAACTCTTTTTAGGATTTTAAGAAAGAATTTGTTACTAATTCACTATCAAAATAGTGTCTAAGGAAATGTTAATTACTTGACTTCAGAATTATAAAAGAATAAAGAAAATATCATATGAAAGATGTCGAAGTCCATATAATCCGTGATTGATTATTGTGTTAATTAAATTGGAGATAAGTAAAAAAAATTATTAACTCAACAAAAATTTATTTAATTAAATAACATATAAAATCAATATTAATTATTTTTTTTATTTTTTTATAACTGATAACCAAATAAACTTAATTGGTGGTGTTTTCCTTGCACTTTGGCAGCTAGTCTTATGATTATAGTATGCATATGGAGGGGTCCCACGCACCACAAATACAATCCTGAAACATGTACCTTCTGCCACGCCACGCCACCCCACCCCCACTACCACTATCCCAAATTCTCTTCTGTCAGTATATCACATCACATCTTTCCACAATTTACTTTATATATAAAAAATAATACAATTTTGGATATAATATTTAATAATTTTCAAATTTTTAATTTGTTCATACAAATATAAAACGTTAGCTTTCTACTAGGATATAAATGAAATTTTACAGACTGAACATTTTAAAAAATTTAAGTTACTTACAATATTTTATTTATCTTAGGTACAAGCCAGAAAAACCTTGACTAAAATTAGTGAAAAGGATGTGTGATTTATTGAAAAGAAGTACTCAGATACTAAAATTGGTGATTATGCAAGATATTCATTTTAATACGAATCATTAAATTTAAAATTCTTTCCTTAATCTTAATTTGTAACTTTGTATGTACCGTTAAATAAATCACAAATGTTTAACACATCAGTCCTTTGAAAATAAATCAATATAATCATGTTTGTAGCTTCCAAATATTAAACTGAAATTTTTATATTCTTAAAAACTACCTAATGTGCTCCATTATCAAACTCTTAAATCCTCGTAGTCCTAGATAACTTTTGTTATTTTCAGCTCCATTTCAATTTATATTTAAACGGTATATATGAAATATTTTATAAAATAATACGGAAAAATGGAAAAGTTTTATTTGAAGTTGCATGGAGTACTATGTCTAATTCATTTTAAGCCTAAGACAAAACCAGTATAAATGTCCTCTTAAAAAATACAATAGTTTTATAATTTAAATAATGGATATGTGACTATAAACTCTAGACTTTGTACTATTATAATAAAAATGTAACAATAATTCTAGTAGACTATAATATTGTCGACAAAATCGTTCATAAATCTCTCACTCACTTATCTCTTACCCCTTTTTTCTCTTTATTTTTTCATGGAATTTTTGGTTGGGAAAACTAAACGTTAAAGTAGAAATAAGTTAGGTCGAACTAAGTTTTGCAGGAGTTGAGTTTGATCCATTGCTTAATTGCAAGGCCTGTGTATGTGTCATTACTTTACACAAATTTTATTTTTTTAGGTCTAGCCTACCTTATTTAAAAGTTTAAATTATCTTGATAGTTTATCAACTATCTGGACTGGGATGCAAGAGTCGGTCTAGGGACAGTTCTTAATACTTGATTTTATGTATGTGTTTTACGTCAGTCTAGTAGGGATTCAGTATTATATTCTCTATTTCAGTGGGAAATAAAGGTCTTGGAGTGATTCCTCGTACCAAATCATCAGTCTTACACGTTGTGGGGTGAAATGAGGTATCATCTGTAAGGACACTTTGACGCTTAAGTCAATGAATATTCAAGGGAATATCA
This sequence comes from Clitoria ternatea, assembly GCA_037962975.1. Classification (NCBI taxonomy): domain Eukaryota; kingdom Viridiplantae; phylum Streptophyta; class Magnoliopsida; order Fabales; family Fabaceae; genus Clitoria; species Clitoria ternatea. The sequence goes on along the minus strand of CM075673.1, from coordinate 24,607,940 downwards.
AAGCTTAAGCGTATGTTCGAGAGAGAATGTTCTACCTTTGTTACGTTGATGCATAGGTATTTATACTTGGAGGTAATGAAAGAATCTTCTTACTCACCAAGTTTCCCGTACATTATGACAGTACCTTTCAGATCCCTTGCAGAAAGGCTGACACATGAAAGGGATGTGTCTACACGGCTCTACCTACCAAACAGTCACTTTACAGGTTACTTTTTCAACATGCCGATACATACGTCAACTTGATTTTCTGGTATTAAGGGAATGAGTCATACTGAAGTCAGTTCTGGGACCTTTCATGTAATACCAGTATACCGGTGTTGTTACACTAAACTACGCGGATACCGCTTGCATTTATAATTGTTACTCACTTCATTCCTCAAAGCGCAACATTGCATGTACCGTGAGTTGTGCCAATAATGAGACAATTACTCTCAATCATGTGTGGCAGTTACACTTCTTTCATCATTTTGGTGGTTACTTTGAGCAATGGGCCTTGGAAATTGAAAAGACTTGGCCCATATCATTTGAACGAAAATGACGCTGTATTATTGTCCCTGGCCATGACTGTAAGTGGTGGAGTTAGAAACGTCGTAGAATGCGCTTGAATTTCCATAGCAAAACTCTATTGAAGTGTAGAGAGAACTTTTTGCGATTTAGGTCTTCTCCATCAAATCCTTGTCCAGCGTTGAGTGTATTGTATCTTGTATTGCAAACTTTCTTCTTTCAGGTAGCAATCCTTTCTTTTACTTCCCCCTTTTTATTTTTCTTTTCTATGTTTGCACCTTGTTGTTGAGTGTGAAAAATGAGGACCAGGGGAGGTATTAGTGGGCATGGTGGAAGGAGAAACTCTATGGGAACCCGAGGGGCTAGGTTGCAAAGAGCAAACCGAGGTAGAGGGAGACAAACCTATACCTGGTTACATGAAAACCCTGTTGATCCTAGGTTTTGTAGGGAGAATAGTGCTGAGTTGTACATCGCTGACGATGTGCGATTTTACAAATCTGTAGGTGGCTTGAAACACGTGGTGGTAATTATCAACACACAAAGAAGGAAAAAAGAAGTTATGTTAACAATGCTGGGGTGCTCGACAGTTGTTGCACACCAAATCAATTGGCAGAAGCTCTAAAACCAAAACCCCTATATTTGGGATCAACAAAAGGTAACGGAGACGATCTTGAAACACGTGAGGGCCCATTGCCCCCGACACGCGAACTATCTTTATGTACGACATATTCTTTACTCACTTGGGGTGAGATTTTCATTAACGGAGTTCGAAATGGGCGTTCTCCGATTCCTAAAGTGTGCCCCCACTCAACTGCATCCTAATGGGTGGGGCCTGGTACGAAGGTTGGAGGTGCTCAGGGAGCATTTCAGTTTCATTCTCACGGTGGCCTTATTCTTATCTTTTTGCTGGGTTGTACGTCGATCCAACCCTGACGACAGTTTGAGCTTTGTTACCCTCAGCAATGAGTAGGGATGGAAATGGGCCAGACCAGACCAGGCTTTGAAAGGCCTGAGTCTGGCTTATATCAAATTTTCAAGGCATGAGTCTAGCCTATTAGCCTATTATAGGCTTTTTTAAGGTCTTTTATAGTGAGACTTTTAAAAGGTTAAAAATAACCTAAAAAGAATTTATGTTCCCTTTCCTCATATTTTTTTTAATTGTAAATTTGTAATATTAATTTATATTATGTAAATGTAAATATGTAATATATATATATAATTTTATGTTGTATATATATATATATAACTAATAAATAATTAATCTAATTAAACAGACTGACCTATTACGATTCAAAGGCTTCTTAAAAAGGCTATGGCCTAACCTATCTAGTTAAAAAGGCCTTTTAAAAACCTAAGCTTGGCCTTCTAGTCTGACAAGCCTGACCTATGTAAGTTTTAAACGGGTCGGACCACGGACCTCCAACAGATGATCTGACCCATTTTCATCCCTAGCAGCGAGGTAAAAATTGTAAATTTTTAAGCCTTCATATAATAAAAACTTGATTTATATTAAAATTAATAAAAACACCAACAAATAAATATTAAATATCAATAAGATCAATTTAAATAAACATATAAAAAGTCAACAACTTATTCTCACTACTAATAAGTATCATAATAAACATTATCTATACACATCTCTAAACTCTTATTTTTATAAAAATTATATTATTTATTATATAAGAATTTGAATCTTTTTTAATATTGTTCCTAATTATGTATAATGTAGTTTTTTTTTAATGTAACACAACTTCTAATAAAATATTTGTATTTTTTTTATGGTTTAAAATAGGTAGATATTAGAAAATTTAAACATTGTGTTTTGAGTAATTTTGATTTTTTTATAAACATTTTTATTTTTCGGTGCAGCACTGTGATAGTGGCAGCAATAAACGATACGAACCTGTATTCTGGTATGCTCTTTCTCCCTCTGGCGTACAAACTGAGAGTCACACACTTTCTGAATTGGGTTCCGCCATTTTTATGGTTTCATCTCACCGTAACTACACGCCCTAGAAATGGAGAGTAACCTACTCCTCCTTTCCTCTCTCACACTCGGAATCTCTCTCTCTCTTCTTCTTGCCTCGCTTTTTGCCTCTGCTCAGATCATGCAAGGTACTTCTCTCTTACTATCTTCAACTTTCTCTCATTTCCTTCTCTCAACTCGAACCACTTTCAGTTCCGCCACCTATGTTTCCACCGCAAACAACGTCGTTTCAGTAGTTTTAGCATTCCTCTGTTCTCCGGTCCCGATTATCCATTTTGTCACTATTTCCACTTTCTTTTGCTTCTTTGCTTTGGCGTCTATCATTTGCCCTAAGGTGTTCTCTGGATGAAAATCTGAGTTCTGAGAACTCCTTAGCAGTTCCTTTTTTATCTTTTGTGTTTTTTTCCTAAAGATTATCCTGCGTAGCTAAATGAATTTATTTAGCATCTTGTTACAGAGAGATATATGCATAATTATTGAAGCTTGTTGCAAAATGCCTACGTAAACAATAAACAGAATAACTAAAAAAAGACTAAGATCTATGCCTTGATGTTGTTGATTCATGTAAGTTTAGTTGGATATAAATCGGTTGAGATTAAGTTTTTATGATCGTATAATGAATCTTTTATATTCTATTGTTTTTTAAAAAATTATTCCAAGGCGCGATTGTTGAGAAAGCTTTTACTAGTTTCAGTGCTGTGATTTTTTTTTTTATTTACTAGCAATTTATCTCTTGGATTTTCTGCTTATTATATTATTTTTTTATGTGATTTGTCTTGTTATTTTGATTAGTGTGTTAGTTTGAAATTGATCTGATTCGTCTAGGCTGTTACGAGTAACACAATATGTGTCATCTAAAGCAGGTTTTGTAAGTTTAGACTGTGGAGGTACAGAAAATTTTACTGATGAAATTGGTCTTCATTGGACTCCTGATGATAAGCTTACCTATGGAGAAATAAGCACTGTATCAGTTGCTAATGAGACACGGAAGCAATACACGACGCTGCGACACTTCCCTGCTGATTCAAGGAAATACTGCTACACACTTAATGTTGTCAGTAGGACGAGGTACCTACTGAGGGCAACATTCTTGTATGGGAACTTTGACAAGAACAATGTTTATCCAAAATTTGACATTTCTGTTGGTGCTACACATTGGTCTACTATTGTTATATCTGATGCTAACAGTATAGAAATGCGGGAGCTTATATTTTTAGCATCAAGTCCTACAATCAGCGTATGCTTTTCAAATGCAACAACTGGACAGCCATTCATATCTACGCTTGAACTTCGGCAATTCAATGGTTCAGTTTATTATACAGATTATGAAGAGCAGTTTTATCTCAGTGTCTCTGCAAGGATAAATTTTGGTGCAGAGAGTGATGCTCCAATTAGGTACCTTCTGCCATTCTATATGTTGCTTCATAGTCTGCTCTTGTACAGATTAATCTTCTGAAGAATATTTTGTAAAGTGTGTGTGTGTGTGTGTGGATATGGATATGGATTAATTTTGATGGACTAGTGACGTGTTATTTTAAAGTTTAAATGCACTGACAGGTGACTTCCATTCACTAAGTAAAATCATAATCATCAATTGATTGCAACTGTCTTCGTTACCAAGAGCTATTTCACACATTTGTTCTCTAATTATGTACTTGACCAAATGTGTATTCAGTGACTCTGTGTCTTGTGGTCTTAAAGCACTTTTCTGTCATTTAGATTATAGTTCTGCCATTTTTCAGGTATCCTGATGACCCTTTTGATAGAATTTGGGAGTCTGATTCCGTGAAGCAAGCTAATTATCTTGTTGATGTTGCTGCTGGAACTGAGAAAATTTCTACTGATCTACCAATTGATGTTAACAGAGATGAAATGCCACCGGTGAAAGTGATGCAGACAGCTGTAGTGGGTAGAAATGGATCTCTAACTTACCGGTTGAACTTGGATGGTTTTCCTGGTACTGGTTGGGCAGTCACCTATTTTGCAGAGATTGAAGATTTGGGTCCCAATGAGTCCAGGAAATTCAGGCTGGTACTTCCAGGCCAGCCTGATGTTAGCAAGGCTGTTGTAAATATTGAAGAAAATGCTCAAGGGAAATATCGCCTCTATGAACCAGGATTTACCAATATCTCCCTACCCTTTGTTCTTTCTTTTAGATTTGGCAAGACATCTGATTCATCCAGGGGACCTCTCTTAAATGCCATGGAGATAAATTCGTATCTTGAGAAAAATGATGGTTCTCTAGATGGTTAGTCCCTTCAATAGAAGCTCCTCTAACTCTATGATATGTTCTTTGCCTAACTTGGAACTGTGTAGGGTAGCTTTTTGATAAGCATGCCGGTTGTAGTGCAAAGTATTATGAGTTCACTTTTGTTTAGAGCATCAGAAAATTATTCATTTATGTACTATTTGGATTGTACGTTTTGCAGGAGCAGCTATTTCCAGTGTGCTTTCACATTACTCTTCAGCAGATTGGGCCCAAGAAGGTGGCGATCCATGTCTTCCTGTTCCATGGTCATGGGTCCAATGTAACTCAGACCCACAACCAAGAATAGTTTCAATGTAAAGGTTAATCTTTTTTTAGGTTATAATTTTTCCTCTATGTGGATTCCTTCTCTATATGCTTTAAAAGAGAAGTGAAAGTGATGTTACAATAGTAACTCCTGTGTTCCCGTTGGCAGCTTGTTATCCAATAAAAACTTGACTGGGAGTATTCCTTTGGATATCACTAAATTGGTTGGTCTGGTTGAACTGTAAGTTTCCTATTAATTTATATCATTTCTGAAATGCACTCCCAACATCTCATGTTTGATCCATTAAACTTATTGTGATAGTAGTACAATTTAATTCTTGGATGCAGATGGCTTGATGGAAATATGTTGACTGGTCCATTACCGGATTTTACTGGATGCATGGATTTAAAAATCATGTAATCCCTGATAACTTCTTCCCTTTGTCATGCTAGCATCCGTATGTAGTTAACTCAACCTTTTCCTCTTGCAGTCATCTTGAAAATAATCAGTTAACAGGTGTGCTCCCAACCTCTTTGGTGAACCTTCCAAGCTTGAGGGAACTGTAAGCTTCTTATATATTAGTTGTTTTATCAAATTGGAAATTTTATGCTTTTGACACATCCAATATGATCTTAGAAAAAGGATATATACCTTCACCAAAAGGATATACTGCTTAAGTTATTATTCATACTTTTGTTTTATTTTTATATAATTCAGGTAATCTTATGATATTTGCAGGTATGTGCAAAATAACAAGTTATCTGGAACAATACCATCGGATCTTCTGAGCAAGGATATGGTTTTGAAGTGAGTACAGTTTTAACTTTCTAATCTAAACATAAAAATAAGACCATGTGGCATTACCACATAAGAAAATAGAGGGAAATATTGGCAGGTTGCATCACATAGGATAATTGATGAATATTTCTTCCCTGTTAACTATTTTCTTAATTTCTTCTAGATGCTAATCTGTACATGGTTCATGTAATGTGTTGATATCTGTTACAACTCGTAATAAAATTTGCTCCATTGTAAGTTGTAACTAAAAAACATAATGATCATGGTCAGATTAGGAAAGTAGAAAATATGCAGGAGGAGTTCCGAGTTCCTAATTGTGTGCTCTTTATTTTTTCTTTTTAATTTTTTAATCTATTATCTTATACTAATTGTTACTTCTGGCATGCCAGTGAACCAAGGCCAACATCCACTTACACTTTGTTTACTTTTCATATTTACCATTGTCTCTTTCTTTAGATGTTTCTCATTTAATCTTTTGATTGCTGACTCTCCACTGGATATCACGTTGCTTCAACAGTTTTGGTATCTGTCAGCTAATATTCTTAGTAATATTGGATATTACGTTCTTTCTTCAGTCTAATTTGGTGTGCTTGAATTTTTTGTCTTTTGAAATGCAATTGCTTCAAATGTCTAGTAATTAATATATTTTATTCCAGAACATGGTTTATTCCTCTGTTACAAATTTCTAATTCCCTGTTCACCATTTTTACTTGATAATAATGACTACTCTTTTCTCCTGTCATCCTCAACAGCTACTCGGGAAACATTAATCTTCATAGAGAAAGCAGAATAAAGGGCCACATGTATGTTATCATTGGTTCAGCAGTTGGGGCCACGGTTCTTCTTTTGGCTACTGTTATATCTTGCTTGTTTATGCGTAAAGGCAAGAGAAAATTTTATGAGCAAGGTATGATTCTAAAGACAGCTGTTTAGTGTGTCTGTTTGATATTCAAGATAATAAAACATGATTTATATGTTTACACTCTTCATAGAACGCAATGATTCTCTCCCTACTCAAAGGCTGGCTTTATGGAAGAGCGATGATCCTGCAGAAGCTGCTCATTCCTTTAGTTTTTCTGAAATTGAAAATGCTACAAATAACTTTGAAAAAAAAATTGGTGCTGGGGGTTTTGGAGTTGTATACTATGGGAAGCTGAAAGATGGAAAAGAGATAGCAGTTAAAGTTTTAACCAGTAACTCCTATCAAGGCAAGCGAGAGTTCTCCAATGAGGTAACCTGCATTTAATAAACCTCTTTAGGTATTTTAGAGTTTCCCTATACCTAAGAACGTGTGATCAAATGAAATAAGGAAAGCATTATATATTAATACATAAAATCCTATCTCTTAGAAAAGAGGAAGAGTTGAGGGAAAATGAAAAAGAGCTTGTGCTATTTTTAAATAATTATTTAACAGGATAATTTGTAGGCTTGCAGTTCTCTTCGTTTCCTTTTCTTCAGTTTATATGACATCTGAACAAAAGTATGGAACCTTTTTTATATTTTCTCTTTTTTTTATATTTTTTTACTGTTTTCTTTCCTACCCTGTTTTGTTTCTAATAAAGCATTAAGTAGATAAAATAGTGACAACATTCTTAGTAAATTCTGTTGTCTTTGAATTGATATTTTCTTTGATCCAGGTGACTCTTCTTTCAAGAATACATCACAGAAATTTGGTACAGTTGCTTGGGTATTGCCGAGATGAAGAGAATAGTATGCTTGTTTATGAGTTCATGCATAATGGCACTCTCAAGGAACATCTTTATGGTAAGTCTAAATGATTTAAATCTAAGAGCAGAAATCCATATGTTAAATTATGTCTCACTTCTTGTAGGCCCGTTAGCACATGGACGGAGTATCAATTGGATTAAGCGCCTTGAGATTGCAGAAGATGCTGCTAAAGGCCTGTGCTCTTTGAACTATTAAGCTAATGCAGCATTAAAGATTATAAAATTAGTTTTGTTTTTCCTCTAATTTTCTGATTGAATGGCCCTTCTCTTAATATGATCAATCATTCGACACTAACTATACTATTCTCATGATTGTTCAGGGATTGAATATCTTCACACAGGTTGTGTTCCTGTTGTGATCCACAGAGACTTAAAAAGCAGCAATATTCTTCTTGACAAGCTCATGAGAGCCAAGGTTTCAGATTTTGGTCTTTCAAAACTTGCTGTTGATGGAGTCTCCCATGTTTCAAGTATAGTTCGTGGGACAGTAGGTTATCTGGACCCTGAGTAAGGCCTGTCATCTATTTTCAGTGAATTTGTATATGAGAAAACATAGTTTATTGTGTCCTGATCTTGGTTGGATGACTAAACTGAAATTGCCTTTGGTCCTAGTAACCTCAAACTTTGTGCTTAAACCTCTTCTGGACAGGTATTATATTTCCCAGCAGCTGACTGACAAGAGTGATGTTTATAGTTATGGTGTAATTCTTCTTGAACTTATATCTGGTCAAGAAGCAATATCAAATGAAAGCTTTGGTGTTAATTGCCGAAACATAGTCCAATGGGTGAGTTTTAATTTCTGTGCTAACATAGAATTTTGGAGTATAAAGAAAGTGCCATCCTCTGTACCTTTCCCCCCCTCAAATTATCTGTTCTGTTTGTAGTTCGCATCACTTTAGAAGTAAATCATATTAACATGCACAAGAATGCATATGTAAATCGATAAAGTTAGCAAGCTATATGATTCTTTTAGATCTCTCTGCCCTATTACCTGTTTTCTTGTAACTAAAACAAAATTAAACGCCCTGAAAATTAACCTTGCAATATTTTCTGACTGTAGTGACAGTGATCCCTCACTGAACTATATAGATGGAATGAAGATTTGGCTTATTGTGTTAAATTACATCTACATCAACTAAAATTTGGTTGCATGCATCAATTGTATCACAGGCAAAATTACATATTGAGAGTGGAGATATACAAGGTATTATTGATCCCTTGCTGCGGAATGAGTATGACCTACAATCAATGTGGAAAATAGCAGAGAAAGCATTGATGTGTGTTCAACCCCATGGACATATGCGGCCATCAATTTCAGAAGTTCTAAAGGAAATTCAAGATGCAATATCTATTGAGAGACAGGCTGAAGCATTAAGAGAAGGCAATTCGGATGAGATGTCAAGAAATTCTTTTCACTCTTCCATGAACATGGGTTCAATGGATCTGGGTGGAGCTGAGAGTTACCTGTCAATTGATGAATCCATTGCACAGCCTACGGCAAGATAGATCTCTCTCGTTAACAAACAAAATATTTTCCTATTTTTGCCCCTCCGATTTTATTTTATTTTATTTTATTTTTTCTCTTTATTTTTTTGTAAGTGGAGGCCTGTTCATATTATTATGTAGTCTAATTATTTGTGTGCCCTCCCAACCAAATGAACAATGTGTATACCGGTGTAAATGTGTTCTTCCTTTGCAAGCACCAATGGCATTGTACACACGTATTTGCCATTCTCGTTTTTTTTTTGGACGAGTTGCCATTCTCGTTTTGTAAGTGTGGATTTTGTACTGCAGAAGTGTAGGATCTCAATTTTTTGCCTTTTGTCACACTTTATTTTGGACATTCAAAGAATGGAGAGATATATTATCATTTAAATAATTTGTTATAACACATCAAGACATTTAAATTAAATGAAGTCTGCCCCCATGTGTGTTCTAACTTGTTCAAATTAAGTGTTTAAGGAAACAAATTCTAAATATACATGTTACAAAAGAAATGGGGAGTTTATCAGGACAAAAATCTGATTCAAGAAAAGTCTTGTTCTAGACTTTTCCCAAAAAGAGTCTGATTCAAGAATGTTCAGACCTTTAGACCACCAATCAGACCTCGGACTTTTGAAGTAATAAGATCATGCAACAAGAACATTACTTCAAGCATTCATCATGCAACGTTCTGAAACTTTTTTGATGATGTTTTGAGTCAAGCTCATATCAAGGAAGCAACCAAAGCAATGTAGCTACCCAGTAAGCTCTTGTGTCAAGAAGTTATAGAAGCACAATAGCAATATGTTCTACGCGTTAATTAGAAGAAGAAAGCCAACAAACGATCTTTATGCATTTAAGATCTTAAGGGACTCCTTTTTCATGCAAGCTTTAAAGTTCCTTCATACTAGCCTTTTGGCATCTCATTATCTTCTCAAGATTTTGTGCTTTCGAATAAGCAAAAACTCCTTCAAAGGATTTCCAACGGTTATATCTCCTCACGAGTTTAACAAACGGTCATCTTGAGTGGCCTATGTAACATCCTATATTTTTACTGCCTTTTTTAATAAAAGGGTAAAACTCTAAGGAAAATTATAATTTATGATTTTGACAAAATTAGCTTAAGGTCCTTTTGATTGATCGTTGTAATTTATATAATTTTATGAGATTTTCTGGATATTTTTAGAGATAAGTGAAAATAGGTCAAAATAGAGCCCTTTGGACTAGTATAGCAAATGTTGTCAAAAAATTGTAAAACTTGGTAGGGAATTCAAGTTCATGCATGTGAATTTAAGTTTCAATTTCATAAGGTTTAGAGGTCGTTTGGCTAAAAAAGTGAAACACTAAACTTAGAAAAATGGGTAATTAAACATTTAATATAGATTTTAAAAAATTTATTAAAATCTTACATTTAATTCTTAAGTACATCTTGAAGATTCATAACAAAATTTTAAATATAAAATTTATCTCATAAAAATACTTAAAATTAAAATATTATTGTTATGGATAATTATAAAATAATAATAATAAAAAAAATACCCTATATAAAGGAGGGAGGGTCATCAGTTTCACGCCATCCCTTCTTCTTCCTTTCTTTGGCAGGCAACAAGTATCATTTCCTCTCTTTTTTTATTATGTCATCTTTTCCTTTATACATACATACATACATACATACATACATACATACATACATACATACATACATACACACATATATTTACTTAAACGTTTATATATATAATATTTATTTAGTTATTTGCTTATTTAATTATCTATTTATATATTTTATTTATTTATGTTATTATTTATTGTTGTCATCTATAATTTAGTTTTGTTATTTTTGTTTCTTTATTCATCTAGTTATTTATCAATTTATTGTTTATTTATCTATTTAATTACTTATCTGTTTTTTTTTTATTTATTATTGTATATTTTATTTACTTATTTAATTATTATTGCTATTTTTATTGTGATTTATTTATTGTTTAATTATTTATTTATTAAGTTTAGTTACTTATTTATTATGTTTATTTAATCGTTATTTATTTATTTATTTATTCTTTAATCGTTTATTTACTTGTTTTTTTATAATATTCAGTGGATGTTTTTGATGGTTCGAAGAACAGACTTAGAGGGGGTTGAATAAGTCTGTTCACTCTTTGATACCAATTCCTTCTTTTGCGAGAGTGGGCCTTTTTCCTAACTGATTTGACAGCAGACTTTTATAAGCAGAGCAAAGGCTACAAATGCATCAGACTCTTGTAAGGATAAGGATAGAGAGAAAGCACACAAGAGATTTATACTGGTTCACTTCCAATGTAGAAGCTATATCCAGTACCTTCTGACTTGAAGGGTTTTTCACTATGTAAAATCATCATTTTACATATACTGCTTTTGAGTATTATTGACTCTAGTCACTCCTGACTTATACACACCAAGTGCTACTGAGTATTATTGACACTAGCTACTCTCACTCAGATTTGAGTACTCTTTTACAACACCTACTCCTGGGGCAAACTCAAGTATTCTTTCATAAGCTACTCCTGGCTTAATAACCCAAGTATTCTTTCAAAAGGTTCTTTAGGCCATAATGTTTCCCAACAAATCTTACAACCTGTGTTGAACAGATTTGAAAAGGATAAAGATATTAAGAAGAACAAGCCTTTAATTTAGCTGAGCTAAGAGAAAAGTCTGTACTACAGACTTATACATATGAAAAAAGACTTGACTCAAATTCAAGTTGCTACGGCTTCTGTGTGATGAACTAAATATACACATAGCGAGCTTTCTTCTTCTTTGGCAACCATGGAATTTTTCTCTTCTTTTCTATGAGATTTTTCCTCTGATTTTCTAGGGCTTTTTATGTATAATCATTCAGAACATGTTCACATCTTTCTTTTTCACGATCATATTTTTAATGTGAGTCTTTTCCACACTCTCTTTTTCTGACTAACTCTCTATGTATCAATTCCATTTTTTTTAGAGAGAGGGGGCTATTATATTTATATGTGATTTTCTTGAACTAACTCTCTGAGGGAGAAGATGGTTGTTAGATGACCGTTTAAGAGAGAATACAACCGTTGGGTGGTGTTTTCACAAAGGACAAAGGCTTTTAGTCAAAGAGAGTCGTTCTGTAGATATAGCATAGGGCAGAGAGCTTTGAGACTTGTGTGTACATAGACGAAGAGTTTAGAGAGAGTAGGATTAGCATAAGTTTCACCAAAGTGGAAAGTTTCTATCTAGAGGGTTTTCTGCATAGATAAGGTAAAAGGTGAAGTTAGATGCTTTAAGGTGGAGCATGATCTACCTTGTTTGGATGCTCTACTTCTCGTGAATATCCCCTTCAAACTTTGTTGAAGTTTGCTTTAGAGAGTCAACATTCTTAGGATCAGACTTGTACAAGAAAGGCTTCTGAAGTAATTCAGGGTTTGGTGATCCATAAGGTCTTGATGATGAGACTGAGAGCAAAGCACAAGTCTATTCATGTTCTTGCTTGAGAAACTTTACAAGGTCTGGAGCAGACATCGCTTGGTGACAGAGTCTGATTGATAGAGAGAAATCTTTTCTTTGTGGAAAGGGACACTTGTACAGATTTATGAGTCTTCAAAGAAGGTTACGTTCAACAGGTCTGGGTTTGTTAAAAAACAAATGTGATGTTCTTCTTTTCAGAGCATGTTGTTAAACTTTGTTTCTTTATAACAATTGATGCTATTTTTGCCTTGATTTGAGAGGCTTTGTCATGGAGCAAATTATTGATCTTGATCTTCAGACTTCAACTTGAGAGATACGTAGTTTTTACGTTTCTACTATTTATGATCATGAGTTTTTTGTACCAGATTTTGGTTCCTAAAAAACTTTGACAAACTTTCAGATTTTAACAAAATATGACTTGATTTAAATAAAAATTCGTAATGTTAGCTATCAACAAATCTAAGGTTTTTCCAAAGTCTTCTTGGTTCTAGTAGTTTTGTTATTTATTTAAGTTTTGTTATTATTATACACTTCTAAAATTTATTTTATTACCATTATTAATATTATTGATGAGTAACTAATTATCAAAAAAATTTCTCATTAATATCACTATGCTAGGTGTAAAAATAAAATAAAAGTAGAATAAAATAAAATAACTAATTCAAACACTAATAATAATCTATGTGTTTAGGTTAGCTAATCCAAGTGGGGAGATACACCTTGAAATCAAGTTTCTCAAGTAAATGGAGGGTGATATAAGAAATTACTAAGTATAAGACATGTGAGATAATAGAAGGGACTCCCTAACCTTCTCAATATTAATTTTTGTTGCTATTATTTGATGCCTTTATTTAATGATAATTCTGTTAATTATATTTAAATGTCCTTCCTTGTTATTTATATCTTTTTATGAAGAGAATTTATATTTTTGAAGTATATGTTGGTGTAACATCCTAAAATTTATAAAAATAATTAATTGAGAGGGATAAATATTAAATAATTATAAATGGGTTAATAAATGTCCCAAAAATGTTGAAATAATAAAATTGAGATTTATGAGGATTATTTATAATTTATTGAGGCTTTAAGAGTTAAAATTATACCAGGTTAAAATATAGGTGTCACACCAAGTATCTCCGATTGAGATGCCAATGGTCAGCACTGTTAAGAATATTATTGGGAATTCGAATCTATATTTGAAATAATTTTTGGATGAGGTATTGAGCCCGAACGGAGATCCTGTTTGTCATAAAACGGTGAAGTTTTAATGAAGGTTAAATTTTAAATGCAAAACTCCCTTTTCTTTTCTCCCATTCACGCTGGTTTCCAATTCACAAAGGGAAAAATATTCACTTCTTACTTTCTCCTTCTTTCATATTTCTCTCCTCTTCATCTTCTTCTCTTCTCAAAACCTAGAGAGTGTGGTGTGCCCTCCTTCCCTCTCCATTTTCTTTGCACCATGGACCTTGAGGAGATGATGTTGATTGAAGCTCCATTCTTCTTCTCTTCTCTCATTTTTGAGTTTGGCTTTGGACTTGGAAGAGAGATATGATTTTTGAACACCCATGGCCTTTCTTGATAGTTTTGAGTTTATTTAAGTAAGGTAAATACACCCTTTGATCCTCTATTATACACTGAAGTTTCACCCCGGTCCTTTTACTTTTTTTTTGTTCATGTTGGTCCCCGATCTAGTTTAAAATGTTTCAAGGTGGTCCTTCCGTCAAATAATTGTAACATCGTTTACACTGTTTCCATCATCTTCTTCATTTTAAATTTAGGGCTCCCCCTCTTTGATGGCTTCTTCCATGTTAAGGTATCTTTCTCTAAACCACTTGCAAACTCACAAAAATCGTAGAAGATGACATGCTCAAGTGGATCAAGCTTTAGCTATGGAACCAGAGCGCGCAAAGATGAGTTTCCTTTGTGTGAATACCCAGGGATACTCAGAGCTGTGATGCGAATATCAAAGACACCTGCAAACTATGGACGCAGATTCTGGGGCTGTGTGAAATATACTGTAAATATTGCTTCTTTACAGCAATATCTGATTGAGGTTCTGGGTGTGTTAATGTTGGGGTTCATTTTGTAGGGTGCCAAGAATGATGGGAGCTGTAATTTCTTCCATTGGGTTTGTGATGATGTTGGAGCCCAGAAAGACATGTTGATTCTGAGGCAAAGGAACCTAATAATAGGTTTACAAAAAGCATTAAAGAAGGCACAAACATGTGTCAAGTGGCTTGGTGTTGTTTGTTTTCTTCTAGGTTTAGTGATTGTTGTAGGGGTTATAATCTGTGTTTGTTAAGAGTTTAAGGCTGGGGCCAATGTTAATTTTTGGGGTATGATATATTTAACAATAAATAAGGAGTAAGGGAATTATCACCCTTCATAGTTGGTGTATGTTATGTTGCATTAATGAAAGTCCACTATTTTGCAGTGCATTGGTTGTTAGTTTCCCTTATAATGAGTCTAGGTTCGTTTACATTGTTATTCATTGAATTGGAAACATAATCACACAACAGAATTGTAAATTCAAAAGGAATTACATATGCTGAATAGAATTGATTCAGAAATATAACTTCAATACCCATTGCAAAAATATAACATCAAATTGTCATGTTCCAAAAGGAACTAGTTGCCAAAACAAAATAACATATACTGAAGGTACCAAATTCAAAAGGAACCATAATGTAAGACAAAACAGAATTGCAAACTTCATTCCAAAACAGACAGTATCATACTTTAATCCTAAACAAAATTACAAGTCCAAAGCAGAATTATGCATCAGTGTTTCTTCCTCTTTGGTGTTAATTTTATGCCTCCTCCTACAGTACTTGTTTTTCCTTTGAATGAACCTTGCTTGGTCTGACTTTGAGAGGGGTTTTGGGATAAGGGTGTTTGAGATGCTTGAGTTGGTGGTGGGGTTTGTGAAATAGTTTCTGTTTGACTTGGTGGTGGATTTTTAGTTTGGGTGTCTTATGACAAAGGTTTGGAGAGGCATGTGGTCTTCTTGTGGCCTGCTTGCTTACAAATACTCCATTTGGAAGTTAGACCTTTCCTTGACATGCGAATATCATCCAATTCAACTTTGTCCTTTCTTCTTGATTTCTTTGGTCTACCTGTTGGTCTCTTGTAAGGAGGGGAGAGTATGTTGTCGCGGCTAGTTGGTTCCCACATGTTCTGTCTAGGTGTGGGATAGATAATTAGTCTGTAGCATGCTGCGTATCTAGTCTTCGAATAGATTGGGGGGATGTAAATGATTGGCTCATCATTCACTTCTCCCATGCATGCTAGTGCATGGGTGCATGGAATCCCAGTGAGCATCCACCTCCTGCATGAACATTCTCTCCCACCTAAATCCACAATGAATTTATCCCCTCCTTTTTCTAGATGCTTGACCTCATATATTTTATCCCCAGACCACCTATAAGAACACCACATTAGAGTCAATAACCATAAATTCTATTGCAAAAGTAAATTAGCATAAACACTTACTTCACCAGCCATACATTAGTGAATTGTTTTGCCTTCTCAAGCTTCTTCATTATCCGAGGACATATTCTACCTTTCCCCAGGTTTTTTATTCTGTTCTTAGCCCATCTCTCCATCATGTAGGTCTTTATTGTTGTTCAAGTGGCCTCAATACTCAAGAGGGGGGGTGAATTGAGTTTTAAAACTTTTGATTGGAATACCTTTGAAGTTGATTTTTATAACCAAGTTTGTGAGATTATGCAAGTGAAACTGAATGGAGGATAACAAGCAATGCACTATAATGAGAAATGTTGCTGAAGCAATTTACCAAACACTTGGTGTGCAATATTAGAGATATAACAAGTTAAGCAAGTTCAAGTATTCTCTTCTCAACCAATCAATACCAATCAACAAATATGCAGTAAATGAAAGTAAAAGAGTAAGGAAGAGAAGCTTGCAAACCGATATAACGAGTTCCACCCAATCCGGTGTACGTCTCGCCTCTAAGCAACCCACTTAGAGGATTTTCCACTATTGTAGACTAGAGATACAACTTTGAGCAATTGCGGCTTTCTAGTGTCCCACACTCAAGAACCCAATCCTCACAAGTATAAGGGCAACCCACCCAATCTCTCAATCTCACAATATCCCAAAGGTTGAGTCCACAACCTTTGTAACCACTCAACCTAGAGTGAACAACCACTCAACCTAGAGTGAATAACTTGTGTGTTTGGTGTTTGTTTACAATCAATACACTCTCTCAATAGAGCAGATATACAAATGAAAAGCTCTCCCAAATTCTAATCTCTCAAGATGAGAGGATATATAAGTGAAAGTACAATATGCAAGAAATAGGCTTACAAAGCACAAAATAGAGCTATGAATTGTTGCTTCTTAGTTGTGTGTTTGTGCTTGTCTTCCTCTTCAATTTATAGAGCCAAGATAGCAGTTGAGGTGTGCCCTAGTTCATCATAGCCGTTGCACTTAGTGGGAATTTGAAGAATGGTGGAGACATGAGCTGGTTTCCCACTTAAATCTGTTTTTCCACTAGCGTAATCGATTACACCCTCGCGTTGTAATCGATTAGCTTCAAGTCAGAGACTTCCTAATCGATTATTTCACTTCCTCTAATCGATTAGCATCTGTACCTGATGCATTTAATTTGATTTCGCATCTGCCTAATCGATTAGACTGTCTTGCAATCGATTACCTTAAATTCCAGTGGCTTCCTAATCGATTGTGTGGCTTCCATAATCGATTAGCCATCATACCTGATGCATTTGGTTCCATTTCTAATTGTTGTAATCGATTAGCTTCTGGTGTATAATCGATTACCTTAATTCCAGTGAGTAGCTAATCGATTGTTCAGCTTCATAATCGATTAGCTTTCATACCTGATGCAATTTCTTCCAAAACAGAAAGCTCCTAATCGATTAGCATCTATGGCCTAATCGATTAGCTTCGCTGTTACTTCAATTCTGATTTCATGTCTTTGTTTTTGCATCGGTTTCTTCAAGAGTGCTTGTCATTATCAAAATCTTTGCACATCTTTTGACCTGTTAACATATTCAAACACATTCTCCCCCTTTTTGATGATGACAACTATGTTCATCTCTTGAGGGTTGTTAGTTTAAATGATATAGACTTATCTCTAAATTTATCTTTTTGCAAAAACAACTCTGCTACATTATCTCTTTTTCAAGTAGCAGATGACCAATTTCAAAAATCAGAGTAATCACATTCAGCAGCCAATTTCTTATCTCATTATTGTCTATTATCTCTTATCTATAACTCTCCCCCTATCAAAAGGAATTTAACAAACAGATAATATTTTTCAAATTTTGTTAACAGAGCATCTATTATCCATATTCATAGTATCAGAGCATATTCAAAATTGTAGTCAGAGCATCTATCAATATTATCCATCTTTGTATCAGAGCATTATCCAACATATGAACATATATTCTTCTCCCCCTTTGTAATCATCAAAAATAATTAGAGCAGTGAAGAGAAATAATATAAACTGAAATAAGATACTTTTATTGAATTTAGAAAATGGGAAATACAAGAAGTAAAAATTATTCAAAATGCAGAAAACAACAAAAAGAAACCAACGGCTAAACAAAACATAACTAAAAATCTAATTATCCGGGTTGAAGAAGCGGATTTCTGCAATTTGGTGAGCCAGCTCTTCATAACGCTGCTGCATCATCTCAAAATGTTGCTGCTCGGTCATTGAAAACTCTTGGAGGGAGTTTTCAAGTCGATCGAAGCGGCGATCAAGATGGGCGTAGAGAGATGCAAATGGGTCAGCTTGTGGTACAGATGAAGAGGCTGATGGTGCAGCTTGTGGTTGAGGTGGAGGAGGAGGAGGAGCAGCAGGTTCAGCAAAGGGGTTGGCACCATGTTCCCGGTCACTCCTTAGAATCCACATCCCAGCAATGTTGACCATCCCCATTTTATTGAGGTGGGAAGTGCCAATGCAAGCTCTTGGGGGCACTTTTTCAGAGAGTTCCCCTGCCAAATCAACACCACAGAATTTAAAAATTTTGGTGAGGAGGATACCATAAGGGAGCTTCTGCTGGTCCTTGGCATGGCGCATGTGGAATTTGATCAACTGAACCCAGTTGATCTCTTTGTGGTTCAGCATGGCCCACATTAAGAGGACATCATCTTCTTCAACCAGAGCATAGTTCCCACCACGGGGAACAATCATCTTGACCAAGAAGAAGTGGAGCAGGCGGTTGTTCATGGTCAAGTGGCCAACTAGTTTGTGGTTGCTCCTGGGAGGAGCCGGCTTCCACAAAGAACGGCGGGCAGTGATGGGATTAAAACCCCATTCATCCTCGGGTTCGCCTCCATCAAAGTCAGCATTGTTGAGGGGCCGTTTGGAAATTTCTGCAAATTGGGCATTTGAGAGTTTGATGGTGGTGTTTTTCACCTTGGATTCAACCATCCCATTGACAAGGCGGAGGTTGCAGTAGAATACTCTCATAAGCTCAGGATAGTATTCTTCTTCTTTGAGGGATAAGAAGGGGAAGATGTTGTAGTGGTTGAGGCTTTGGGTGAAGGTAAGGCTTGGGTTGTCAAAGGTGTCAGCAACGGTGTAATGAGGGGTCATAATCTCCCTTTCAGAAAAATTTTTCATAAAATTTTGAAGTTCTCTAGGGGAGGAGAAGAACCTTGAAAAATCAAGGGGGTTATGGGCTTGAGCAGTAGAGGACCTAGCTCTCTTGACATTCCTTGAGGTAGACATGGTGGAGAATGCAAAAGAAGGAGATGAAGAGAGATGAGTGCTAGAGAGTTTTAGAGAGGTTTGAGAGGAAGGAGGTAGTGTGAGATGAGAAGGTGAATGAGGGGGTATTTATAGTTGAAAATTAGGTTTAGGAAGGAGGAAAGAGAGTTTAGAAAGGAGTGAAGTGAGTTAAGAGAGGGAGAGTTTCGAGTGAGCCTAGGAAATTGGAGTTTTGACTCATCAGAACGCGTGATAATCGATTACGAGATAGCTGGTAATCGATTAGATCAATGTTTCTGGAGAATTTCAAACGTTTCAAACAGTGGGTAATCGATTAGAGGATTAGGGTAATCGATTAGTTTAGAAACAGAATCGTCCTAATCGATTGGAGCAATGTGGTAATCGATTATGAAGAAGAGGAAACGTTTTGAACTTGAAACAGAAGCTTCGTAATCGATTATGGATCATGGATAATCGATTATCTTAGAAACAGAATGATTGTAATCGATTATGGGTGAGTTCTAATCGATTAGCTTAGAAACAGAAGCTTAGTAATCGATTGGATTTAACAATGTAATCGATTATGGAGTCAAAAACTTCAAATTTTACATACAGCAAAGTTCCAATCATGAAATGTGATATATACCATGCATCATGCCATTCAACATAGTTCTTATCAAAATATTCAAACACAACTGGACATGTCAAGAATGCCTAACTCTCTTCTTATGTGAATGAATTGCTCTCTAGCCAAGGGTTTTGTGAAAATATCCGCTAGTTGCCTAGAGGTTTCTACATGTTCAATTACACAATCCCCTTTTAACACATGATCTCTAATAAAGTGATGCCTAATCTCAATGTGTTTGGTTCTAGAGTGCATTACTGGATTCTTGGAGATATTAATGGCACTAGTGTTATCACATTTAATGGGACTTTATTCAAGGTAATACCAAAATCA
Organism: Clitoria ternatea; assembly: GCA_037962975.1. Classification (NCBI taxonomy): domain Eukaryota; kingdom Viridiplantae; phylum Streptophyta; class Magnoliopsida; order Fabales; family Fabaceae; genus Clitoria; species Clitoria ternatea. Next base: position 24,587,797 of record CM075673.1, on the reverse strand, counting down.
AGAAGTTGTTGTCTCATCCAAAGAATTTGAGCACAACAACTACCAGCTGCTACATATTCTGCCTCAGCCGTTGACAATGCAACACTTGCTTGTTTCTTGCTATGCCAAGAAACAAGGGAACTACCAAGCAAATGGCATGTACCACTAGTACTTTTTCTATCAAGCTTACACCCCGCAAAGTCGGAATCAGAATATCCTAAAAGATTACATTCAACGCCTTTGGGATACCATAAACCAACATTTTGAGTACCCACAAGATATTTCAAAATTCTTTTTACGGCAGTAAAATGTGATTCTTTAGGACATGCTTGATATCTAGCACACATGCATACCGCGAACATAATATCAGGTGTACTCACAGTTAAATACAGTAAGGATCCAATCATACCTCGATATTTGGTGATTTCAATGTCCTTACCCTTTTCGTCTTTGTCTAGATAGCAGGATGTGCTCATGGGTGTAGCTATCTCGTTTGCCTTATCCATTCCAAACCTTTTAAGTAGTTCCTTACAGTATTTAGTTTGGCTAATGAACGTTCCATCAATGGCTTGTTTTATTTGTTGTCCAAGGAAGAAGGTGAGTTCTCCCATCAAGGACATTTCAAACTCATTCTGCATAATCTTGGCAAATTCTTTACAAAGATTTTCATTAGTAGCACCAAATATTATGTCATCTACATAAATCTGTACCAAGAGGATGTCATTATGTTTGCGTTTTATAAACAATGTAGTATCAACCTTTCCTCTTTCAAAGTTGTGTTCTAAATGGAATTTGCTTAGTCTTTCATACCAAGCTCTTGGAGCTTGTTTCAAACCATATAAAGCTTTTCTCAATTTGAAGACATGGTTTGGAAATTTATGATTTTCAAAACCGGGAGGTTGATCTACATAAACTTCTTCTTGAATGTAGCCGTTTAAGAATGCACTTTTGACATCCATTTGATACAGTTTGAAATCCATACAACATGCAAAAGCTAGCAATAATCTAATGGCTTCTAACCTAGCTACGGGAGCATATGTTTCTTCATAGTCTATTCCTTCTTCTTGGTTATATCCCTTTGCAACTAGTCTAGCTTTGTTTCTAGTTATCATACCATTTTCATCTAGCTTATTTCTAAAAACCCATTTGGTGCCTATTATTAGATGATTGTTGGGTCTTGGCACAAGTTCCCAAACTTCATTTCTTTCAAATTGGTTTAACTCTTCTTGCATGGCCAACATCCAATGTTCATCAATAATGGCTTCATCAATATTTTTGGGTTCTATTTGGGATACAAAGGCCAAGTGATTGCATGCATTTCTAATGGCGTTTCGAGTACTTACCCCTTTGGTTATTTCTCCAATGATTTTGTCCAAGGGATGATCCTTCAAGGTTACCCAATCTTATTGTCTCTCAATTTGTGTTGCACCTTCATTATTGTTGACTTCTTCTTCTTTGTCTTGCAAGTTCATTTCTTGGAAGGTACCTACAAGATCATCAACATCTTCCTTTCTCGGAGGGTTATGGCTATTTTCATCAAATTTGACATGAATAGATTCCTCAATGGTATTTGTTTGTTTGTTGAAGATTCTATAAGATTTACTTGATTGAGAATATCCTAGGAATATTGCCTCATCAGATTTTGCATCAAACTTTCCTAGATTATCCTTTCCATTGTTGAGCACAAAACATTTACATCCAAAAATATGAAAGTATGCAATGTTGGGTTTTCTACCCTTGTAAAGCTCATAGGGGGTTTTCTTTAAAATAGGCCTTATCAAACATCTATTCATAACATAACACGCGGTGTTTACCGCATCGGCCCAAAAATGTTTTGCAATATTGTTTTCATTTAGCATGATTCTAGCAAGCTCCACTAAAGATCTATTCTTTCTTTCAACTACTCCATTTTGTTGTGGAGTTCTAGGAGCTGAAAAGTTGTGATTAATACCATGTTTTTCGCAAAACTTTTCAAAAGATTGATTTTCAAATTCTCCCTCATGATCGGTTCTAATGGATGCAATTTTTGAGTTTTGCTCATTTTGGATAATCTTTGCAAGTTTCTTGAATGCATGATATGCTTCATTTTTATGAGCAAGAAACAATGTCCATGTATATCTTGAATAGTCATCTACTATAACTAGACCATAGTAATTACCTCCAAAGCTTTTGATTTTGGATGGTCCAAATAAGTCCATGTGCAAAAGTTGTAAAGGCCTTTGAGTAGAAACAATGTTTTTGGATTGAAAAGATGCCTTTACTTATTTTCCCTTTTGACATGCATCACAAAATCTATTTTCAAATTTAAGCTTTGGTAGACCAATTACTAAATCTTTAGAAACAAGTTTGTTCAAGTGGTCTACATGTATATGAGCTATTCTTCTATGCCATAGCCATGTTTCATCCTCTTTTGAAATGAAGCATTGTTCATCATTTGTAGACAAACTATCCATATCAATCATGTAAATATTATCAATTCTTTGGCCTACAAACTTAATTTCCTTATTGGTCTTATGCTCAATTATGCAACAATTTGATTCAAATAAAACTCTATATCCTTTGTCACATAATTGACTTATGCTAAGTAGATTATGTTTGAGGCCTTCAACATACAATACATCACTTATGGATGTGGAAGAATTCTTACCAATGTTTCCAATGCCTAGGATTCTTCCTTTAGTGTTGTCTCCATAGGTGACGCTTCCTTTTCGTTTGGGAGTGAATGATGTAAATTTGGTTATGTCTCCCATCATATGCTTTGAACACCCGCTATCCAAATACCAATGGGTGTTGCTTGCCTTGAAGCATACCTACAAAACAAAATCATTTTAGAGAACTAGGTACCCATTTTATGTTGGGTCCTTTAAGGTTAGCTTGTGGAGATGTTCCTTTGGGAACCCACACCTTTCTTAAGACCTTTGGTCCTAGTTTCCTAACACTACACTTATAAGCACTATGTCCTTTGGTACCACAATGATTGCATTTCATAAAAGGTGAGGAGGATTTGCTTGGTGGTGCAAAGAAGTTTTTATAGTGCTTCTCCATTTTGTGATTACTATGTTCATGGTCATATCCTAAACCGGTTTTACTAAACATGCATTTTTGTTGCCCAAGTAGGATATTCAAATTATCTCTTTCATTTGTGAATTTCTCTAGTGTCCTATTTAGGTCTTCAACCTTGGTTTCTAATACAATGCACCTTTTTGCAAAATCACATGGTTTATCCTTAGAGCATGTTTGAACTTTCTCTAGTTCTTCTTTTAAGCTCTCATTTTCTTTACATACTTCCATGAGATGCAATTCAAGGGTATTACTAGTTTTCCTAGATGCTTTGAGTTTACTAGAGATTTTTGTAAATTTATCATATAATTCTTCAAATGCATCTAACAGCTCATTTTTATCTAAGTCAAGAAGATTTACCTCATTATCTTTTTCTTGATGATTTGCCATTAAGCAAAGATTGGCTTGCTCATCTTCCGAGTCGTCGGAGCTGCTCACATCGTTCTCATCCCAAGCAATATAGGCTCTTCTTCTTCTTTGTTTGTCCTTGCCCTTCTTTTTGAGGTTTGGACAATCGGCTTTGAAGTGCCCTTCCTTGCCACATTCAAAACAACTTGGTGAAGAGGAAGTTTCATTAGAGGTAGGTTTCTTACCTTGGGGCTTAAAGTTCTTTTGGAACTTTTTGTTCTTCATGAATCTTCCAAATCTTTTTACGAATAGCCCAAACTCTTCTTCTTCATCTAAGTCACTGCATGATTCTTCCTCATGCATGGAGGTGGCTTTGAGGGCTAGCCCTTTCTTCTTGGTGGATTTCTCCTCTTCCTCGGCTAGCTTCAATGCTTTAAGTTCTTGCTCTTGTTCTTGTAATTTTCCAAAGAGTGTTGCAAGAGACATTTCATTGATGCTAGGAGACTGTTTTATTGCTGTGACAAGAGGTTGCCATTCCCTGCTAAGACTTTTCAAAATTTTGTGCACAAGCTCTTTGTTAGTATATACTTTGCCAAGAGTAATAAGATGGTTGATAATAAGTGTAAACCTTTTCTGCATATCTACAATAGATTCTCCTGAATTTATCCTAAAGCATTCATATTGGCTAGTCAAGGTACTAATTTTGGAGTCCTTTACATCATTAGTACCTTCATGGGTTACTTGAAGAGTATCCCACATTTCTTTAGCAGTTTGACATGTCATTATCCTAAAAAATTCATCTTGACCTAAAGACATAGTAATGAGATTTTTGGCCTTGTAGCCATATTGGACTTTCTTTTCTTCCTCGCTTGTCCATTCATCTATAGGTTTTTCAACATTCTTGCTATCTATGGTATGCATTGGTATATAAGGACCATTTTCAATGGTATTCCATATTCTCAAGTCAATTGATTGAATGAAGATTTTCATTCTCTCTTTCCAAAAGGCATACCCTTCCCCATTGAAAGCGGGAGGTCTATTTATCGCACCACCCTCGGGAAAAACATTTTGAGAACTTGAGGCCATTTAATCTCTTGAAGCTGTTAAGCTTGATCTACCAAGAGTCAAGCTCTGATACCACTTGTTGTTCAAGTGGCCTCAATACTCAAGAGGGGGGGTGAATTGAGTTTTAAAACTTTTGATTGGAATACCTTTGAAGTTGATTTTTATAACCAAGTTTGTGAGATTATGCAAGTGAAACTGAATGGAGGATAACAAGCAATGCACTATAATGAGAAATGTTGCTGAAGCAATTTACCAAACACTTGGTGTGCAATATTAGAGATATAACAAGTTAAGCAAGTTCAAGTATTCTCTTCTCAACCAATCAATACCAATCAACAAATATGCAGTAAATGAAAGTAAAAGAGTAAGGAAGAGAAGCTTGCAAACCGATATAACGAGTTCCACCCAATCCGGTGTACGTCTCGCCTCTAAGCAACCCACTTAGAGGATTTTCCACTATTGTAGACTAGAGATACAACTTTGAGCAATTGCGGCTTCCTAGTGTCCCACACTCAAGAACCCAATCCTCACAAGTATAAGGGCAACCCACCCAATCTCTCAATCTCACAATATCCCAAAGGTTGAGTCCACAACCTTTGTAACCACTCAACCTAGAGTGAACAACCACTCAACCTAGAGTGAATAACTTGTGTGTTTGGTGTTTGTTTACAATCAATACACTCTCTCAATAGAGCAGATATACAAATGAAAAGCTCTCCCAAATTCTAATCTCTCAAGATGAGAGGATATACAAGTGAAAGTACAATATGCAAGAAATAGGCTTACAAAGCACAAAATAGAGCTATGAATTGTTGCTTCTTAGTTGTGTGTTTGTGCTTGTCTTCCTCTTCAATTTATAGAGCCAAGATAGCAGTTGAGGTGTGCCCTAGTTCATCATAGCCGTTGCACTTAGTGGGAATTTGAAGAATGATGGAGACATGAGCTGGTTTCCCACTTAAATCTGTTTTTCCACTAGCGTAATCGATTACACCCTCGCGTTGTAATCGATTAGCTTCAAGTCAGAGACTTCCTAATCGATTATTTCACTTCCTCTAATCGATTAGCATCTGTACCTGATGCATTTAATTTGATTTCGCATCTGCCTAATCGATTAGACTGTCTTGCAATCGATTACCTTAAATTCCAGTGGCTTCCTAATCGATTGTGTGGCTTCCATAATCGATTAGCCATCATACCTGATGCATTTGGTTCCATTTCTAATTGTTGTAATCGATTAGCTTCTGGTGTATAATCGATTACCTTAATTCCAGTGAGTAGCTAATCGATTGTTCAGCTTCATAATCGATTAGCTTTCATACCTGATGCAATTTCTTCCAAAACAGAAAGCTCCTAATCGATTAGCATCTATGGCCTAATCGATTAGCTTCGCTGTTACTTCAATTCTGATTTCATGTCTTTGTTTTTGCATCGGTTTCTTCAAGAGTGCTTGTCATTATCAAAATCTTTGCACATCTTTTGACCTGTTAACATATTCAAACACATTTATCTCCTCAACCATGGTGATTACTGGCTTCCCCTCTTGAACCCAATATGACAACATTAAAAGTCTCTGACATGTTGTTAACCAATATGTCAGACTTTGTAGAAAACCTGAACTTAGACTTGCTCCAATGTCTAGGTGACAGTTTGATCAGTTCCTTGTAGGCATCCTCATTCACAACCCTTAATTCCAGCATTTGTTTTTCCCATGCCTGAGTGTATGTATATTTTGCAGCCTTCCACATGAGGTCCTTGAGTTGCTTGCCTGGGTGCCTCTTCCTGAAATTATTGTACAGGTGCCTTACACAGAACCTTTGCTTAATACCAGGCATAACTTCCTCCAATGCATGCTGCAGACCTTGCTCATTGCAAGTTTAACAGACAGTATCAGTTAACAGGTCTAGGGACCAACTTGAAACAATAAAAGACGACGAGGACCAAATTGAAATAACTAATTGTAAATGGAGGACTACTTTGAAACATTTATTTGATTTACCTTCTGCCGGTCTGATATGAAACTAACCTCTTTGCAGGCCTGTGTTCCACCCAGATCTCCCACCAGCAGGTCCAGGAACCACCTCCATGCATCGGTATTTTCACATTCGACCACACCAATGGCTATAGAAAGCATCTGTTCATTTGGATCTCTCCCTACTGCAGAGAGTAGTTGTCCTCCAAATGGTCCTTTTAAGAAGCAACCATCCAGGCCTATAATGGGTCTGCATTGTGTGAAGCTCTGTTTGCATGCACTAAGGCACACATAAAGCCTATGAAATAAAGTATCATTCCCCTGTGCCTGCATATCCAATTTGATAGTGGACCCTGGATTAGAAGTCAGCAGAGCTTTAGTGTAGTCCCATACCTTTCAATATTGGTCATTAAAGTCTCCATCAACAAGTTCAGTTGCTGCCTTCCTAGCCCTGTATGCTGTGGTTCTTGATATTTTTGTACTCCAATTCTCTTGTGCCCTCTCACAAATATCTTCTAACCTAATCTTAGGGTTAACACCACTGGACATTTCCTTTGATAGCCATTTTGAAGTTAGCATTTTGATGTTATGTTGTCTACCATAGCTATGCTTATCAATAATTGTCCTCAGTTGCCAAGTTTCCTCATATGGAAACTTTCCACAATAAGCATACCATGGACACCCCTCAACACATCTAACTCTAACCCTTATTTTATCATTTTTTTCAAATTGTAAATCCTTCCCATTATGGATGGCATAAGCTACCACAACCTCTTTAAATTGTTCCTTACTTACAAACGAAGTCCCCTTTTGCCATACATAATTCTTCATTATTTCAGGCATCTTAAATGAAGGGCACTTTTCACCCTCACTTTCACCTTCCTCACTATACAACTCATCTGAGTCACTGCTAGACGCTTCTCTAACCTTTGCTTTACTTTTCCCACTTCCAAATCCTTCTCCCTTTTTGTATGTCCTTGGATTCACCGTCTTCGGAATTTTCTTTCTTTTTTTACCCTTTTTTTTCTACCTCAACCATTGGTTCAACCACATCATCCTCAGCTATTGGTTCAGCCACATCACCCTCAACCATTTTAGCCACATCACCTTCACCTACATCCTGCTCATCCTCACCCCCAAATACATCTTCCTGATCAACACCCTCATCGTCTGAATCCTCAAACTGTATGTCTAGTGCGCTGTCATCCTCAACACTATCTTCTTTATCAGGTTCTTCCTCTTGCAAAGCCTTCCTCTTCATATTTACAGCCGCCTCATGTATAACCTCCACATGAACACCATCACCCTCACCTTCTCGACCCCCAACACCATCACTTTTAGTACCTTCCACCTAAACACCAACTGCTTCAACATCCTTATCCTGAACTTCACCTCCTAGAGCAGCCTTCCCTTGATCACAGACTGATGCTTCTGGGCCACTTAACTTCAAAACAACTTCAGGAACGTCTAGAGGATGTACAATGTACAACTGAACCTTCCCTTGAGAATGTGCCACCCTAGCCATCTCCATACAACCCTGATCATCTTCTAACAACTTCAATCCAACATGCAACTTATTTCCCCCTTGATTGTACCACAACTCCTCAACATTTACATAACCCATGTCCTTCAATATTCCTTTAACCTCAAAAAACTCCACCTATCCTCATCTATATCTCATTTAGACACTTCTCTTTCATATGCCACAGGATTCCCATTTTCAATGACAAATCTTCCCCCATGGAAGATCTCAAGCTTAAATTGACAATCCATAACTACCCTAACTACTTAACAAAGACACAAAGAAAAAACTTTAGAAATAACAAGCAAAGCACTACATGAACAAAAATGGAAACACAAAACAAGACAATGAGTCATACATTGGGTGACCCTTGTTTTTCAAGAAAACCCAACCCCAACAAATAAAACAATGAACAATGCATTGCATCAATGAAAAAACACACCTCAACTTTCTTCGTTGTGAACCACAGAACAATGCACTGCAACAATCACCTTTGAAATCTTCTACCTCTGTCGCGCGCGTTACTTGGACACAAAGAAATGTTCTTCACGAAGAAGAAACATGAACATAGACCGTTTTCTTTTTTCCCTCCCAATTGTGAAAACTGTATCATTTTAGTGGGTTGAAGCAACAACGAATCACTCGTTGACACGTGTGTAAAGATAGGCCCAATTGACAGCATGTCATACAACAGTGCAAACGATGTTACAATTATTTGACGGAAGGACCACCTTGAAACATTTTAAACCAGATCGGGGACCAACATGAACAAAAAAAAAGTGAAAGGACCAGGGTGAAACTTCAGTGTATAATAGAGGACCAAATGGTGTATTACCCATTTAAGTATTGTAATAGGAGATTAAAGGTTATTTTAATGAGTAAGGGTGTGTAGAACCAAACCCTATGTTAGAAAACCATTGGGGATTGTTATTGATGTTGATGAGGATTGGAATATAATGTTGTTAGCCTATGGATGTTTGAAATGATGCATATAAATGGTTGGAGTTGATGATGGTGGATTTTGATGAAAACCCTAGAAATTAGGATTTTGGGGCTTTGGGAAATTGATGAGAAAATTGTGAAAATTGATATTGGAATGATTATATATATATGAGAATGAGTTTTTGAAATGAGTAATATTGATTGTTGATGTTGAGGTATTGTTAGGGGAGCTTGAACAATGAGAATGTTAGAATGATAGTTATTGAGTTTTAAAGAATCTTGACCTTAAGATTTGGGGAAATGTATATATTATGACTAGGAGGGTTAAATTGAAGGAGGATGAATAATGTTTAAGGTTAAGGGTAGATTAAAATGGCAGAGAACCATTGATGGTGAAACCTATAAATAGGTGTTGTTATGAAATGTGTAAGAATGAATGTGAACATTAAGGTCATAATGATTATAATGGCATTTGAATGATTGAGGTAATATGGAAGGCATTTTAGATGAGGGATAAATGTGATGTTGTTGTAATTGGGTATGGTTAACCCTTTTAGATTTAGAGAATCATGGTTTTAGGAAAGGAATTCCTGAAACCTAACATAATTGTGTAAATTGATGTCTTGGATGGATTGTTAATTGAATATATGTATGTATATATGTGTAGGTTGGTGCAGATGATATTTCGGGCAATGAGGTGGAATGTTCATGATATGCGAAACGTTGTTGTTCTTCTCTCGAGGTAGAAGATGAGTTTACATTCTGAATGCATAAGTAGAATAATTAGTGATTTATGTATATCATATACTCATGCTTGCCTTTCCATGTTTATAGTGAAATGATATGAGTAGAAAATTAGTGGCTATTAAGAATGATATATGTGTATATATGTTGATGATGAATGTTTAGTGTCCCTTTGATGGGAGTAATGTATTATTGATGAATAACCCATGAGGGGTTGAAATATGTACATGTTGATGAACCATCCTTGAGGGGATGAAGTATATGTTTTGTGAATTGAGAATTTATATGGATGCTTGGCATTGAATATGATAGCCATTGTGATAGTATTGGTGATAAGATTGAAAGATAATGCATAATTGAGGAACTCATAGAGTGAAATTGAGTTTTATGTGATTTTGATGGCATGTGATAGTTCCAATAGCCCATATATGTAGTTTATGACTTGTAGGAGTTGGAATGGGACAATTCCAATGAGAATAGGTCCTTGAGTTGCACAAAGGTGACTCAAAATGGGTAAAACGCATTTATGCTCATAGATCCCTCATTTTTTAGAATTTTTAAGTACAGCCAGTGGCCACACATCATAAATAATATATATAAGTTGGTTTTAAAATTTGATGGGCATCGGAATTCGTATGAAAAAGTTAGGGGATTTGAAGTTAAAAAAATATGGCTTTTTCTAAATAAAAAGAGGTATGTGCTGTCATGAATCGATTCAAAACAGTGTTTGAATCGATTCAGAGGATATTGGATAGGCTTGAATCAATTCAAGACTCACTGGATTTACTGTTCCTCAAGTTCCCAATGCTTGAATCGATTCATACGGGGTTTGAATCGATTCAAGGTCTCTGTTTTCACTGTTTTGAGTTCCTGGAACGTATGAATCGATTCATGGAGTGTTTGAATCGATTCAAGGCCCTCTGTTTGTCAATTTGGGGATTTAAGCATGCATGAATCGATTCATGCAAGGGATGAATCGGTTCATGGCCCTGTTATGGCCACTGTTATGTTATTTTTCCAACTACTATAATTTCTTTGTTGTTTTTGGCCCATTTGGGCATCTTAATGACATTTTTGGCCTCCTACGTCTTAATGAAAGTTGTAGATAATAATGTTACAGAGGTGTGAAAATTAGTCTTACCTCAATTGGAGTTTTCTAACTCTCATGAGGTATAAAATACCGAACCCATTACGTTGTAAAACTCAAGTTTAAGAGGGTTTTGAACCCATCTTTTTATGATTGCCAAATTGGGACAAATAGGTGATATTTATGACACTTCCCTGTATTTTTGAGACTAAAAATGAACCTTTCACACGTCTCAATGTTGAAATTTGTCATGGTCTCATTATTACCTAAAACCCTTTCTATTATGTAAAAACAAGGGATTTTATTAGGGGTATGTGATTTGTGGTGTGTCTTGATGGTGTTGATGTTGAACTCATGTATTGAGAAAATGTGTATATGAACTAAATCATGTTATGAAAACATGAATGTCCACCACCATTGATATGATATAATAATTGATAATGAAAAGCAAATGTTGTGGTTATATGACACACCTTGTATGATAATGAAATTAATGAGGGGACAATTGAATGGAAATGGGTTGTATAAGTCAATAAATTTGATATGATGTTGATGATGATTAAAAGTGGATGATGCCATACATATTGAATGATAAATGATAATGTTGAATGAAAAGGGACGTTGTTGTTGAACATGCCCTTGAATAAGTAGTGTTTTCTATTATTGATGAGTGTGGTACCATTATGATTAATGCAAGTATTAACTTGTATGTATGAGATGCAATGGTGATTGCTTAATGTATGTTTTGAAATACCTTGTTGATTTCCATGTGTGGATTAATGCTATGATGCTTGATATGCTTTTGATTACCATGTATGGTTTAATGTAAATGTGAAGGTTGAGCCTTGAGGGGCCTTATGATTAATTGTATGCCAATGATGACAAAACTAAATACAATATACCCCTGAGTGAGAGGGTGAGAAATCCTTGTAAGGTTAAGATTTGACATATGCATTATTGCAATTTGCATTCATGGCATGGCATAACATTGATTATGTGGTCGTGATCACAGTGGATAGTTTTGCGGGACTATATGAAGGGAGTACCTCATGCGTGGTGGAAAACCAATTTGTGGATGAATAAAGGTGGTTGTGATCACTAGTATGTTGAGAATGATGAATGTGGTTGCGATCACGAGTATTAAAATGATAAAGATCATGTGGGATTCTATGAGATTGAGTACCCTATGCATAGGGGAATGAGTCTGTGGTTGCGATCACATGACAGATTGAAATGATTATAAGTGGTTGCGATCACTTGGTACATTGAATTGAAATTGGTCTTGCGGGACTATGAAGGGAGTACCCCATGCGTGGCGGGAAACCAATATGAATTGATTGATATGTGGTTGCGATCACAATGAAAAATCCTGTGGGATTCTATGAAAAGGGAGTACCCCATGTGTGGCAGAAAACCAATATGAGATTGATTATAAGTGGTTGCGATCACTTGAGATACCATATGCGCATATGTGATTGAAATGGATTCATTGCATATGCATTAAACAGTTGACATATGCATTAGCCATAGGTACATGACATTTGATATGGAGATGACCAAAAAGAAATGAGAACCTCTTGAGAGAATGTTAAATTGATTAAAGATTTAAATGACTTAATGATGATGATTGTGAATGCCCATAATGATGTAGGGCTATATGAATGTGTATGTGCTTGTGCTTGTGCTTGATATGAATTATGAATAATAAGGCTTGTATGCCTAAGATAATATCTTGATAATGGTTTAATGATGAATTGATGATTTATAGCAAAGCACACATATTGGTTAAATTCATGTACACCTAATCACAATGTATTTATATTCATCATTTTGAATGTATAACTCACTCTCCCATGTTGTCTCCTTTTTAGCATTGTGATGCAGGTTTACCATGGGATGAGTTTGGGTTTTTAAATTAAAGCTCTTGAAGAAGGTAAATAGTGGTAATGGAATACCTTGGCTGGTAGCATTTGCTAAACTTGATGTAGTGAATGATTTATGTATATTGAGGTTGATAAATAGAGATTTGTAAATATGTATATATCATTGTATATTAATGATGGTGATAATTGAAGGAATACTATTTTGATGATGTGTGATGTCAACTATGGAATGTGACTAGTGAATTTGAGTGTTGTATAATTATAATTATATATATATATATATACTTGAGGCATCTGGGATATATGTATGCTAGGAATTGGATAGCTCATATTCTGATTTAATGATTAATACCTCATGTAGAGGCCACCTACAATTGATGATGTATGATTATGATTTATGTACATAGTCGGTTGTGGCCTAATAGGCTTATGTTATGAAATTGTTGATTATTATGTGGTGATACACATGTCCACCATAAATGTATAATGAATGTTGATGATGTTTGATAGTGAACGATTGAAGCCTTGTGTTAATAATGAAATTGAATGATATGAATGAGAATTATCGAGAATGCCACACCAACATTTAGACTGATAAGAATAACCAATAATAATGAATCCACTAAAAGCTTTATGGTGATGTTGGTAATGGTGTTGATGATGATGTTGATGAGTGGCATGTATAGGATGCATAGAGTGAGAAATGCATATGAATGGAATTTGCATTATAGCATAGTGCATAGCTGCCAGTGTTGGAATTTTAGGGGATTCCCCCATTTGGCCCAGTGGGAGGGCGGCTCTGTGCATGAGCAATTTTATATTTCTCCTATGACTCGGTGTGTAAGTCACGAAGCTGCCCATATTGTGCTACGGGGAGCTGCATGTGGTTGACCCTTGTGGGGGGTGGCTCTTGATGAGCAGGTATCCCTGGTGGTCCTTGGGATCACAGCTGCTATGATATAACTCATGGTTGGCCTGCAACACCATGTGTCGAATGTGTTGTATACCGCGGTCATGGTGAAAATGACCAGGTGTTGCAAGATGGGCGATGCGGTTTGGTACCAGTAAAACAATTGGTGAATGCATGCAAATTTTAAGAATAAGTGTACATATTTTACTACTGCAGTAGGGGTATGGTTAGATGATCATACTTGAAACCCACAATTGATGTTTATATTCCCATAGTCAGATCTGCAATTGTTGAAAAGTTCCATTGCATATGCATTAGTTTAAGAGCATTTGCATATAGCATGGAGGTATGCCAAAGAAGATAAGTTTTGATGATGGATGTAATGGAGATGATATAATACGTAAGACAACATGAACATATGAATACCAAATAATAATTTGAGTAAAATGATGCATTGTGTAATAATCCAATGTTGCAGGACTTGATTATGTATATGCTTGTATACCTTGCTTGACTGAAAATGTTGTTGTGGTATGTGTGTGATAATGATATAATGAGGAATGAGATGATGTGTGTAAGCAAAGTATACATGTTTGATGCATATGTACATAATCACATGGTATTCGTATTCATCCTTTTGGAATGTATGACTCACTCTCCCATGTTGTCCTTTTTTTAGACTTGTGATGCAGGGCATTTATGGGAAGAGTGGACATTTTGAAGTGCATTTTGGTTGAGGAGGTAAATAGTGGTATCGGAAGTGTCTTGTCCGGAAAAATCTAGATTTTTGTATAGCATATAGGATGTATGTATGCTTACTTTGTTATCTAGATTATAGAGAATGATTTTGAGGGTCATGTAGGAAAATTTGACCTTGGTGTGTATGGCCAATTTTCATTTATGACCCAAATAATGTAAGATGGTGAATTATGATGTTGGATGATGTTAATTCTTATGAATGAATGATGAGAATTGTGTCTCGTATTACTTCATGGAATTGATGAGAAGTTGATCTCAAATGATATGCATTAAATTAATGGGAATTGAATTTGAAATGTATAGATAATTGAGTGAGATTATATTTGCATGGTTGAAGGGATATAATGCATTAAAATAGGCTAAAATAGCATGAATTGAAGTTTGAGGTGCTATATTGTGAAAAATCCACGTTTCCGCATAAGTTCTACAGAACTTGCTCAAGCGAGTAGTAGTCTCGCTCGAGCGAGACCCTTGTGAAACAGGGGTGTGGTCACTGGTCGAAATTCGCTTAAGCGAATGGCCTTCTCGCTCAAGCAAGACTCGACTGGAATCAGTGGTTGGTCACTGGACCATTTTCGCTTAGGCGAAGTGGCCTTGGTCTGGGACTCGCTCAAGCGAGGAGAGGGGAAATGGATACTGGACGATTTTCACCCAGGCGAGTCTTGCCTTGCCCAAGCGAAAATCGGGTAGAGAGCTTCTAATATCACTAGAGCAATCTCGCTCAAGAGAGATGGAACTCACTCAAGCGAGATGGAACTCACTCAAGCGAGATTAGCCCCTGAGGCAATTCTCCTTCTTCGCTCAAGCGTCTCGCTGGTTCGCCCAAGTGTGGCCTTCGAATCTCGCTTAAACGAGATGGGTTCCGCTCAAGCGAAGGGACCCCCTGATGCTTAAACTCTCCCTCGGTCAGTATTCTTCCTAGCTTCGCTCAAGCGTTACCACGTGTGCTCGCTTTAGTGAGTGTGGTTCTCACTTGAGCGAGTAGCCTTCTGATGCCCCACTTGTTTTGTTCCAAATAAATTTTTATTTCTTATGCATCAAACCCACATCATGTATCATCTTAAGGGTATTATTGGACATATTATGAATCATGGAACCTCATGAAATCCCTTCTCTTAAATTCAATCATACAACAATCAAATTAAATTAATTCTTCCGCTGTTTCTAATTAGAAGTTTATTATGAAATCATTTTTTAACTTACCCTTTCATATCTTCATATATGGGAGTCACTTTTATAGATCTAGGTGTTGAACTTGAAAGCTTCACCACTTATTTTTCTTTTCATTGAATAATGATTTTAAAATCGTGAAAAATTTACCCGTGTTTTCGGGGCGTCTCAACCTGGTATCAGAGCATTGGTTGCTCTTGATACGATCATGATTAATGTTGTTCATGTAATTGTTGTTTATGATTGAATTATATGAGCTATGATTGATTGATTTATGGATTGTTTAATTGAATTATGACTGTGTGCTATTGAAATAAAGTGAATGCATTATTGTTGAGTCCGGCCAAGAGTCCTTACACTATTTGCCTGTAATAATGAATATGTTGTGATTATGTATTGAAAAGTGATGTGATTATGTGATGTGGTGCATGATAAGCTTATAAGTGCTAGAACTTTGAAATTATAAGTTGAAAAATTAGATGTTTGGTCTAGTACACTCACGTGTGAGCCATGTTTTAACATATAGGCTTGAAATATGGCTGGTAAACCCAATCGTGAGGCTGCTGCTATGGCAAATGCCTTGAATCGCTTTGCGGACCTCTTAGAAAGACAAGGCCAGCTGAACGTGGGATAAGGCTCCCAAGGTCTTGATTTATTTCTCAAGAGGAAACCTTCAGAGTTTCATGGAGGTTATAATCCTGAAGATGCGTATGCTTGGATTAATGATCTGGAGAGAATTTATGCTAGCTTCGAATGTTCTGAAGCACAAAAGGTGGAGTATGCGGTCTTTATGATCCGCGATGAAGCCGAAGCTTGGTGGCATCTTACTTGGGGACGCATGATATCTGCTGATATTCCCTTGGTTTGGAAAAACTTTAAGGTGGAGTTCTTGAAGAAGTATTTTCCAGATAGTTATAGAAGCAAGAAAGAGCTTGAGTTTATGGAACTTAAGCAAGGTGGCATGACGGTGGAGGAGTATGCCTCCAAGTTTGAAGAACTTTGTGAGTTTTATCCGCCCTATCAACAAGAGGGTATCGAGGCGTCAAAATATGTGAAGTTTAAAAATGGATTGAGGCCCGAAATCAAGCGGGCTATCCGACATCAAGAGATTAGAAGTTTCCCGACACTTATGAATAAGTGTTGTATCTATGAAGAAGATGATGTGGCTCCTTCGAGTCATGGAAAACACGAGCCTAAGTTGAAGGGCCAATTCTCTAGTTTCAAGAAGCAAGGTCACTTCAAGAAGAACAAGTTCTTTCGTGGTGGATCCTCCAATGCTAGAGGATATGGTGCTTTTAGGGGTGGTTACGGTGGTGGTAACCAAGGTCGTGGAAATGTCCAAGGCCTAACTTGCTTCAAATGCGGTGCTAACCATTTGGCACGAGATTGTCCACAAGATGATGTGGTGTGCTACCAATGCAATCAACCGAGGCATATTCGCCCTAATTTCCCATTGAATGCAAGGAATGCTAATGCCAATACTCCTTACGTATGAATCCTAATGGTAACCGTGGAGGTCATGGTGGCTTTGGAGGCTGTGGCCGTGGAAATGGTAATGGTAATAATGGTGGCCGAAATGGTAGCCTTGGTGGAAGTCATAACGGTGGAAGAAATGGTAATGGTCAAGGTAATGGCCATGGTGGAAGGAACGGTAACCGCAATAGTGGTGATCAAGTAAAAGCTGCTGGTAGAGTATTTGCAGTTACTGGTGAAGAAGCCGTGCAAGCTGAATATCTTGTCCGTGGTGAGTGGGAAATCCTTGGTATTTGGGTAAATGTTATCTATGATTCTGGTGCTACGCACTTATTTATTTTCGAGGACTATGTGAGGCGCTTAAAGGTGCCTGTTTGCATAATGAGAGGTTCTATAATGGTGACTACACCGACCGGTACTTGTTTAAGATCGGTGACTCGATATGAGAATGTCGAGATGACTCTTGAGGGTCGAAAGTTTGTTGTATCCCTCGTCTGCTTGCATATAAAGGACTTGGACATTATTCTAGGCATGGACTGGTTATCCACTAACAAAGTCTTGGTGGATTGCCATAACAAGACGGTGATCTTCCCGACTTCGAATGCTGAAGGCTTTGATGTGCAAGGTATCTCTCAGCTTCTTATGATGTTCTGTTTGGTTGATGGGAATGGTACATCCCAATCTGGTGAGATTCCTATTGTTTCGGAGTTTCCCGATGTGTTTCCGGAAGAGATTCCTGGATTACCTCTTTCACGAGAAGTGGAATTTTCTATTGACCTCATTCCTACGCTGAGCCTGTTTCTAGAGCTCCTTATAGGATGTCCCCCTATGGAGTTGACCAAGCTAAAGAAGCAAGTCGAGGAATTACTCAAGCAGGAGTTTATTCGCCCAAGTATGTCTCCTTGGGTGCTCCTGTGTTGTTGGTGAAAAAGAAGGATGGAAGCATGAGATTATGCGTCGATTATCGCTAACTCAACAAGCTAACTATCAAGAACAAATATCCTCTTCCTCAAATTGATGATCTTTTAGATCAGTTGAAGGGTGCTGTGGTATTCTCTAAGATTGACTTGCGTTCATGATATCACCAAATTCGGGTGAAGACCGAAGTAATTCCGAAAACTTCCTTCCGAATGCGATATGGACACTATGAGTACGTAGTGATGCCATTTGGAGTGACAAATGCTCCTGCAATTTTCATGGATTATATGAATCTCATTTTTCATGAGTATCTTGATTAATTCGTCGTGGTGTTTATTGATGATGTTTATTGATGATATTTTGGTATACTCCAAGAGTCATGTGGAGCATGAAAGACATCTTCGTCTTGTATTGACCATTCTTTGAGAGAAAGAATTGTATGCTAAACTCTCTAAATGTGAATTCTAGATGAGTGAGATTTCTTTTCTTGGTCATGTGATTTCTGGTAATGGAGTTGTCGTTGATAGATCGAAAGTTGAAGCTGTTATGGCTTGGGAAAGACCGACGTCTGTGACGAAGATAAGAAGTTTTCTTGGTCTTACCGGTTATTACCGGAGGTTCATTGAAGGATTTTCCCATTTAGCCTTACCATTAACGAAGTTGACTCGTAAGAATCAACCATTTGTGTGGAGCCGTGAATGCGAAGAAAGCTTCCAAGAGTTGAAGTTGAGACTTACTACTGCACCGGTGTTAGTGTTGCCCCATTTGATGGATGATTTTGTGTTGTATTGTGATGCGTCTAAGCTTGGTCTTGGATGCGTATTGATGCAAAAGGAGCGTGTGATAGCCTATGCGTTGAGACAATTGCGACCAGATGAGATTAATTATCCTACTCATGACCTTGAATTGGCGGCGGTGGTGTTTGCTTTGAAGTTGTGGCGACATTACTTGAATGGTTCTAAGTTTGTGGTCTTTAGTGATCACAAGAGCCTTAAGTATTTGTTTGACCAAAAGGAACTTAATATGCGCCAAAGAAGGTGGATGGAATTCCTAAAGGACTATGAGTTTGAGTTAAGGTATCATCCCGGAAAGGCCAATGTGGTTATCGATGCTTTGAGCCAAAAGTCGTTGCATATCTCTATGATGATGGCGAAAGAGATGGAGTTGATAGAACGATTTAGAGATTTGAATGTGGGCGTGGAGACATATACTCCCAAGAAGATGTCGCTTGAAATGTTGAAAGTCACAAATAAGTTTCTTGAATATGTGAAGGTACAACAACCCGATGATGAATATTTAATTGAGATAAAGAAAACCCAAGAGAAATGGGTGAATTTGTTCCTAGTGGAAGTTCAAGATGGCATTTGGCGCATGAAGGGCTGAATTTATGTTCCCTCACGTGGTGATGTGAGGAAATGTGTACTTGAGGAAGCTTACAAAAGCGTATTGAGCATTCATCCTGGTTCTACCAAGATGTATCAAGAATTGAAGAAGAATTTCTGGTGGCCCGACATGAAGTGTGATGTGGTGAACTTTGTAGCATCTTGCCTTATTTGTCAGAAGGCTAAGGTCGAGCATGAAAGACCACATCTGGTTATTTAAGGCCTTTGGAGATCCCTGTTTGGAAGTGGGATAGTATAGCTATGGATTTTGTTTCTGGACTACCCAGAACTCGTACTGGAAACGATGCCATATGGGTAATTATGGATCGGTTGACGAAGTGTGCTCACTTCTTGCCCATGAATATGAAGAGTTCCTTGGAGAAATTGGAACAATTATATATAAAGGAGATTGTTAGGCTGCATGGTGTGCCGTCTAGTATCATATCTGACCATGATCCTCGATTCACTTCTCGATTTTGGGGAAGTTTGCATAATGAGATGGGTTCTAAGTTGAAACTTAGTTCTGCATATCATCCTTAGACCGACGGATAATCCGAAAGGATGATACAAAGCCTTGAAGATTTGTTAAGGGCTTGTGTTCTTGAACATGGTGGATGTTGGGAGAGATTCTTGCCATTGATTGAATTCACATACAACAACAGCTACCATAGCTCTATTGGTATGGCACCATATGAGGCGTTGTATGGAAAGAAGTGTAGAACCCCTTTGTGTTGGCTTGAGGTTGGTGAGAACTTGGCCTTAGGGCCGGAAATTGTTCAAGAGACTACTGAGCAGATTAAAAAGATACAAGAGAATATGAAGATTGCTCAGGATCAACAGAAAAGTTACTATGACAAGAGGCATAAACCACTTGAGCTCCAAGTGGGTGATCATGTATTTTTGAAGGTTTCGCGTGATAAAGGGATTGGAAGGGCGTTAAAAAGTGGAAAGTTGAGCCCTAGGTTTATTGGACCTTATAAAGTTTTGGAGCGGATTGGCGACGTTGCTTATCGGATTGCACTCCCTTCGCATCTTGCAAATCTACATAACGTATTTCATGTATCTCAGTTGAGGAAATATGTCCATGATCCCCTACATGTGATTCCTATGGACGATATCGATGTACGTGATGATTTATCTATCCCTCCCGTTTCTATTCGTGTTGTTGAGCATTCCGTGAAGAGATTGCGGAACAAGTTAGTACCTTTGGTAAAGGTCACTTGGAAACATGGAAATATGGAGAAGTTCACATGGGAACATGAGGATGACATCAGAGAACGATATCCTGATGTATTCGAATCCGGTATGTCCAATTTTGAGGACAAAATTTTCTTTTTGGTGGGGTGGATTGTTACATCCCAGAATTTTAAATAGAGAATTAACTAAGGAAATAAATATTGAATAATTGAATGTGAGTCATTTGATGTCCCAAAATATTGAAAATAATTAAATTAAGATTTTTAGGGACTGTTGGTGATTTATTGAGACAAGATAAGCCGAAAATAAGCCCGGTTAATATATGGGTGTCAGACCAAGTATCTCTGATTGAGACGATATTGGTCAGGGCTGTTAAGAATATTATTGGAGTCCGAAAATATATTCGGAATAATTTTCAGATGAAGTATTGAACCTAAATAAAGATCCTGTTTGCCATAAAACGATGAACCTTTTAATGAAGGGTTAAAACTAAAGCCAAAACTCATATTTTTCCCCTCCTTTTCACGTTTGTTTCCTGAGCACTTTGGGCAAAAACACATTCTTCTTCTTTTCCTCTTATTTCCTACTTCATTTTCCCTTCTCTTATTCTTCCAAAACCCTAGCTAAAGTGGTGTCATCTCCATCCCCTCCATTTTCGTTTGAAGAGGACTTGGAGACTTGAAGTTCTTCCTCTCTTCCTCTTCTCATTTTTATGTTGCCTCCCTCTCCCTTGAAAACCCATTTCGTTTATGGGTGAGGTAAGCCTCGTTTACCAATTTTTAGATGGGATAATTATGTGGTTATGAGTTTTTAAGGTTTGGGGAGTCATGCATGTGAATGGTTATTTATTAGAAGCATTTAAAACTTGAGCCCTAAGGTGGCTGGCCATAAATGTGAGGTTTTAATAAGGGATAAGTGTAGTAGATGTATTTATGTTGGTAGGAAATGAAGAAGGATGAGGTATTAATGAGAGTTGTTGGGTTTTAGAGAAACCCTAGCTTTTAAGAATTGGGGAAAGTTATGAATATTGGTTGGATCGTGTGATTGAGAGCAAATACAAGCCATTGGGTGTATGAGTATTGGTTGGTGTGACATTTTATGGATGTAGGACTATTATTGTTGATAGCCTTTGGATCTAATGGATGTGGCTTAATGGGAAGGAATTCCCAAAGCCTAATAAATAATAAAAATGATGTCTCTAACATGTTTAGTACATGTTAAGAAATTGTATATATGATTATGATTAAATGGAATTGAAATGATGTCTTAAATAGTTGATTAATTAGGATTCTATATGCATGTTAATGTAGGATCCATTCCGAGCGACGAGGTGGGTGCGTCTTATCAATCAGAATTCTTCTCTTGAGGTAGGAGAGGAGTCTTATGTTCGAAAATGCATGAATTTGAATGGTATATGATTGCCATATGTATTGATATACATGTTTGCCTTACTTGGAGTGCTACATAATGTTGTGTACAATGTTGATGATATGTCTTGGCAACATGCTTGATGCATCTAGAATGATTTTGGTGTGTTTTATGGTGGCGTAAATTGTTGATTATTATGTGGTGATACACATGTCCACCGTAAAGTATAATGAATGTTGATGATGTTTGATAGTGAACGATTGAAGCCTTGTGTTAATGATGAAATTGAATGATATGAATGAGAATTATCGAGAATGCCACACCAAGATTTAGACTGATAAGAATAACCAATAATAATGAATCCACTAAAAGTTTTATGGTGATGTTGGTAATGGTGTTGATGATGATGTTGATGAGTGGCATGTATAGGATGCATAGAGTGAGAAATGAATATGAATGGCATTTGCATCCATGGCATACTGCATAGCTGCCGGTGTTGGAATTTTAGGCACAGCTGCTATGATATAACTCATAGTTGGCCCACAACACCATGTGTCGAATGTGTTGTATACCGCGGCCATGGTGAAAATGACCAGGTGTTGCAAGATGGGCGATGCGGTTTGGTACCAGTAAAACAATTGGTGAATGCATGCAAATTTTAAGAATAAGTGTACACATTTTACTACTGCAGTAGGGGTATGGTTAGATGATCATACTTGAAACCCACAATTGATGTTTATATTCCCATAGTCAGATCTGCAATTGTTGAAAAGTTCCATTGTGCATATGCATTAGTTTAAGAGCATTTGCATATAGCATGGAGGTATGCCAAAGAAGATAAGTTTTGATGATGGATGTAATGGAGATGATATAATACGTAAGACAACATGAACATATGAATACCAAATAATAATTTGAGTAAAATGATGCATTGTGTAATAATCCAATGTTGCAGGACTTGATTATGTATATGCTTGTATACCTTGCTTGACTGAAAATGTTGTTGTGGTATGTGTGTGATAATGATATAATGCGGAATGATATGATGTGTGTAAGCAAAGTATACATGTTCGATGCATATGTACATAATCACATGGTATTCGTATTCATCCTTTTAGGATGTATGACTCACTCTCCCGTGTTGTCCTTTTTTTAGACTTGTGATGCAGGGCATTTATGGGAAGAGTGGACATTTTGAAGTACATTTTGGTTGAGGAGGTAAATAGTGGTATAGGAAGTGCCTTGGCCGGCAAAATCTAGATTTTTGCATAGCATATAGGATGTATGTATGCTTACTTTGTTATCTAGATTATAGATGATGATTTTGAGGGTCATGTAGGAAAATTGGACCTTGGTGTGTATGGCCAATTTTCATTTATGACCCAAATGATGT
Organism: Clitoria ternatea; assembly: GCA_037962975.1. NCBI lineage: Eukaryota > Viridiplantae > Streptophyta > Magnoliopsida > Fabales > Fabaceae > Clitoria > Clitoria ternatea. The sequence continues at coordinate 24,564,628 of CM075673.1, read as the reverse complement.
AAGATGATGAATTATGATGTTGGATGATGTTAATTCTTATGAATGAATGATGAGAATTGTGTCTTGTATTACTTTATGGAATTTATGAGAAGTTGATCTCAAATGATATGCATTAAATGAATGGTAATTGAATTTGAAATGTATAGATAATTAAGTAAGATTATATTTGCATGGTTGAAGGGATATAATGCATTAAAATAGGCTAAAACAGCATGAATTGAAGTTTGAGGAGCTATGTTGTGAAAAATCCACGTTTCTGCATAAGTTTTGCAGAACTCGCTCAAGCGAGTAGTAGTCCCTCGAGCGAGACCCTTGTGAAACAGGGGTGTGGTCACTGGTTAAAATTCGCTGAAGCGAATGGCCTTCTCGCTCAAGCGAGACTCGGCTGGAATTAGTGGTTGGTCACTGGACCATTTTCGCTCAGGCGAAGTGGCCTTGGTCTGGGACTTGCTCAAGCGAGGAAAGGGAAAATGGATACTGGACGATTTTTGCCAAGATGAGTCTTGCCTCGCCCATGCGAAAATCGGGCAAAGAGTTTTTAATGTCACTGGAGCAATCTCGCTCAAGCGAGATGGAACTCGCTCAAGCGAGATTAGCCCCTGAGGCAATTCTCCTTCTTCGCTCAAGCGTCTCGCTGGTTCGCCCAAGTGTGGCCTTCAAATCTCGCTACAGCGAGATGGGGTCCGCTCAAGCGAAGGGACCCCCTGATGCTCAAACTTTCCCTCGCTCAGCATTCTTCCCGGCTTCGCTCAAGCGAGTGTGGCTCTCGTTTGAGCGAGTAGCCTTCTGATGCCCCACTTGTTTTGTTCCAAATAAATTTTTATTTCTTATGCATCAAACCCATATCATGCATCATCTTAAGGGTGTTATTGGACATGTTATGAATCATGGAACCTCATGAAATCCCTTCTCTTAAATTCAATCATACAAAAATCAAATTAAATTAATTCTTTCGCTGTTTCTAATTAGAAGTTTATTATGAAATCATTTTTTAACTTACCCTTTCATATCTTCATATATGGGAGTGGCTTTTATAGATCCAAGTGTTAAACTTGAAAGCTTCACCACTTATTTTTCTTTTCATTGAATAATGATTTTAAAATCGCGAAAAATTTACCCGTGTTTTTGAGGCGTCTCAGTTTTGATTAGCGATCCAGTCTATAAATTATTAAATCTCACTCTTCGGTTTCTTGTGGTTTGGGTCTTGATGTAATCGTTATGGTGTTTTAAAATTATTTTAAACGTGAAAAATTTACTCGTATTTTTATTAATTATTATCTTAATTACATCGTGATTCGGGTCCAGAAAATCGGGGTGTGACAGTTGGGTTATGTAAAAAATATACAATCTGTTAAATCCAGAAATAAATTTAATAAATCCCATTTTAACTTAATAATTTTAGTTTAATATCTCCGTAGTCAAGAAATCTAATTAGAATTTTTTTTTTTACCCGAATTAAGTATTAGTCAATTTAACTAACTGAAATTTCATTCTCTATTATTATTATTATTATTATTATTATTATTATTATTATTATTATTATTATTATTATTATTATTATTATTATTATTATTATATTGTGGAATATCAATTGGCCATAGCAAATGATTTGTGCCTATATGCCACGCGGAAGGGAACAGAGACATTGAAGATTTCATGGCCATGCCCAGCAGCCTGGTGCGCGTGAAAGAGAGAGTCAACAAGGCAAGCATGTGGCAGCGTGCCAACGCACGGTTCCAAGCTAGGAGTAGTGCACAATACAATTGCTTTACGGATATGAGTATAATTAACATGCTGGGTGTATGCACATGAAGGGAACCATGATGCGTCAACACCCCTGTGGTGTGGTAATTCACGCAAGATAGCAAGGGTGCATGGCCTCCAACTCAAAATAAATTGATCCTGATTTGAAAGGCTCCATGATGAGTAATGAATAAATACTAGCCAAAAGGTATTCAGAGCAATAAGAGGATACTGCACCGACTGATCAACTTTTGTCTATTTGTAAACCAAGTTAACAATTAGCAGAAGAAAGGAAAAAGATCATGAACTGCCCGTTTATTGTATGAAAAACAAAATACAAAATTGGAAGGAAATAGGCTAATAATGAAAGGTTCAACTAAGTTCTGATTTTATCAGCATAGGATAGTATTTGTTTTTCTCAATCACTGGGTGATGGAATATGAGTATGTATAATATACAAGCTGGATTATAGCAATTAATGCATTTCTCTTTGACATATTTATCAATCAAGTAATTCACAGAATGTAAAAATACCGCATTCACATTAAGTGAAAATAAATAAAAATCAACTATTAATCCATCTCAACAGTATGAACTCATTCACTTATAAATTAACTTGCAAAATAAGGTTATGAATAGTAAAGAAAGTGAAGCATCATTGAGAGAACTTATGACGATTAAAATATAAATGATAACAGTAAATTGGGCAAGTATTGTAACAGTTTAAACAACTCAAAATAAATAAAGATTCAGTTTTGGATGTCTCCTTCCTATATGGCTGATCATTATCTATTACCTATTTAAAAATAAAGGATATACTTGTACACATCAAATGAAATGTGGATCATCCCAATAATTCTGAGTCAAAATGCAAACACCTATTCATGACCTCTATATTGCAATTACAATCTCAAATACTTACATTCATTGCTCAAGCCCAATCCCTTACAAACATAAAACGCCTGTCCATTCTTTCATGCATTATTATATAATTCTCCTTTATGATTTTAGCGGCATATGGAAACCTGTCTATAGTATACATGTCACAATAACATGAGTGGCTCCATGCCAAATTTATCGAATTCATGAGTTATAGTATTATCCATCCAACAAACACATTGCAACACGATCACATCGCCTAGTTCCTGATCAATTCACATGAACCAAATCAAGATACAAGACCTGCCCATACCTACACCTACATATACATATATGATATCATGTGGCTCAATGCCCAGTTTCACATATATCACATCTCATTAAAGGCATCAAAGTCCAGGTTCCAACTAGTCCTTTCATAGTTCTAACTCCATAAATCAAAGGTATGCATGTATATATGTATCAACACTAGAATCATAAAAATATTCAAGGCTTCATCATACACAACTGCACGTATATATATATATATATATATATATATATATATATATATGTATATGTATATCTACATATGTATCCACTATGGATGAGTAATGCATTCCTGCCTTCGGATCATCAAGCAAACTCATCCCCTGCAAATTTATTAAAACATCCGCAATTTTAAAGGGGTAAGTACTAATGGTAACATCTCATTTTCAACACAAATAGAAAATAGATATTAATATATCTTTAATAAGAAATACTTACTATTAGTTAGTTTATTATTATCATTTTTATGAAATTTTGGTATTTATATTTAATTATTTGTTTTTTAAAATAAAATAAAATAATAATAATAAAATAAAAATATTTATGTATTTTGAATGAAAATTCTAAAATGACTTAATTAGTATTCATTGATTAATGAAATTATCTTAAGAATTTTAAATATATTTATTATTCACAACTTTTATTTTATGTTTTTATATTTATTTTACATATTTGTGATTTAACTCTTATTAGAATTTTAAAATAAAATTTTGAACGAATTAGACTATGGTTTTTTAGAACTTTTTGATCTACGTATTATTTATGATTTTATGAAATTTTTTTGGAATTTTGGAAATATTTTAATAAAATAATATATTTTAAATAATTTTAAATTCATATAAAGTGACTTAAAATTAAAAATATTTATAAGAAAGTGAATTTTAAATTATAAGAAAATTTTCTAAAATCCATTTCAAGTAGACTTATCTAAAAATGATCGGTTTGAGAAAAATCTTGATTTTTTTCAATCGTTAAAAAATTAGAAACGTATCAATAAATTTTTATTAACAGATGATTTTAGATTTTTAAAATTTAAACTTTATACTACTTATCATAAAATTAGTGAGAACTGATATAATATCGCTAAATTTCAAAAAGGACTAATTTTGAATATTTAAAATATACCGAGTGAAAGGTTACTATTTGGCTTAATAATTCAACCGACATTTACTATGCAAAACACTGTGCATGTACGAAATTTTCAAAAGGTGTACAGTATCCAGGATTTAAATTTCAAAAATGTACAGTACTTTTATATTAAAATAATGGAATGCATAGTAATTTTCCTTCTTATAAATACCAAAGGAATTCTTCTTTAGAATTCACAATTTCAGATTAAGTTTTCTTAATATAGTAGTGCTAGTGAGATAGTGGTGGAAGTAAGAGAGAGAAATAAAATTTTTAGAAGAAGGTTCTGCTAAAATTCTAAGGTAAGAATACATCTCTTTTATATTTTTTAGGGTTATTTTCATATCGTTTTTAGAAATCTACTATTATACTAGAAATAATATTATTTTAAGTTACTATTCTGAATAGTAAAATACTATTTCAATAGTAAATTACTATTCAAATAATAAATTACTATTTACTGTTACTATTTACCTTTACTATTCATGATTTACTTTTTACTGTTACTATTCATGTTTTACTATTTACTGTTACTATTCACATTTACTATTTACTATTACTATTTACTATTCACTATTCAAAATGTACCATTTCTGTTTTAAGTAGAAATCTTAATTTTCATTTTATAACTATATTAAAGTGAAATTGGTATATTTTAGAACTCGGACATAAGGCGCGCACAGACTTTCCATAACGAACTAAGATACAAGAGGTAAGGGGGAGTGAGATAGAAATATAATATGAAAAGACATAAGAATAATGAGAGGAGTCTCCTACTCCTTTAAAATTTAATAATATTATTATTTTAAAATAATAACTATTTAACTTAAAAATTTATAATAAATTTTAAATTGAGTATCTTGTGTAACTTGATCTGAATACCTATGTAAATACCTAAATAACCTATGCGAACTGGATTGAACCTATACAAGGACTTGGACTATTATGACCTTATGGACTGAACTATATACCTATGCGAGGATTGGACTATATGGACCTACATAGACCTATGCAAGGAATGGACTATAAAGACTTAAAATTAATCTTATTAATTTAAATAACCATTAAAATTTGAATTACATTTAATTGATTTGATTATAATTATTAGTATTTGATTATTATTGATGATATTTAATTTTGATCGATATTATTTGATTATGATTGACATTTTTTGATTGTGATTGATGATATTGTGATTGATAATATTTAATTTTGATTAATGATCTTGTGATATGAGTTTGAGCATATAGCAAGCATGACGGAAAATTAAAACTCAGTAAGAATTTTCTTATCTTACTCTTTAAATTTTTATTCTAAGAGAAAGTATTTTATCATTATTTTAGTCTTTTATTTCTTCTTAGAAATAATTTTCATTAACTTTATTTTTAATCTCTAGAATAAAATCTAGTATTAGAAAGAAGCTATTTTATGAAAATCAGAGGTTGAGATAATTAATTCTTGAATTAAAGAAAATTTTTATAGTTTTAAGTATTCTTAGATAATGATTTTAAAATATATATATATATATATATATTCTTTTAGAAATTTAAATTGGTTTTCCCTAATGAAATAACTAAAGGATATTTTGTTATAGTCGAGGTTTCTAAACTCAATCTAGTTAAGATTCAAATTCGAAAAGATTATGTAAATATGTGAAGTTTTTAAGAGAAAGTTTTGAGATATTTAAGGCTTGGAAACTCAATTTCGGTGAGATTTGAATTTGAAAACTGTACCAACTTTATTTCTGTATGACAGAAATTCAGAGAATTGAGATAATGTACAATTTATAGAAAGGATATTATAAACCTTTATGGTATTTAATAATTGAGTTTCTAAAAGTCTTAACCAACTAAATATGTGAGTAGTTCATGCATCATGAATCATTAAAGAGAAATGAGATATGATAGTGTCTAGGGACGGATTATAGAAACCGAGGATATATTAGAGGAGGCTTAATTACGAGCCTTGGGATGAGAGGGTGTGAAGGGGTGCTTCAGGTGACCTGGGGTTGCTCCCTAGTGTCGGGTACTTTCATAATAAAAAACTTTCTCAGTCTGACTAGTCTCTAAGTGTTTCCACGCCAGTTGAGCTGTTCAGATGTCATGAAGGCATTTATGTTATTATTATCCAGAATTATAGAATAATGTAAACTTCTGGTTGGCCCAGTGCAAACTAAAACTTTAAGGGCCCACATGCATAGAATGAATGAGATGGTAGTATTAGAAAACATTGCATGACATTCATGTGATTGTGACATTCTATGTGGGTGATTGTGAATGAAAGAATAATTGTTATGTTATGAAAACTCTACATTCATAATTGATTATATATATGATTGTGTTTGAAATTATTATATTAGATTGTGAAAACTCTTATGCTTATGTCTTATCTGTAAAGTGTTATATTCTATTTCTCACTCCTTCTTGTTTGAATTTCTATGTCCAAAATATTTGTTATATGATATATAGCTAGCAGCTCAAGATGAAAGGATGAAATTACAAGAGGGTAAATTGGTCTCATCCTCAATCGGATAGGAGAAGAGATGTGACAAGAGTAGGATTCTAAAATCACATGGTTTGAAGATAAGGAAATGATTGGTTACAGTCGAAGTAGAGGTATTAAATCTTTAGTTTTAGTTTACCTTAATACAATATTAAGTTGGATGATTGTAATTCAAGGTAAAGGTTAAACTTTAATAAACCTTATTCTTTGGATATGATACTGTAATCTTTGACCACTTATGATTTTCTGAAAGTTCATTTTATCATTCTGAATAATTTGAAACTTTTTACTTTCAAAATTCAAAGAAAATCATATGTATATATGTCCTTGTATACGCGAGATAGGAAGTGATAAATATGTATATCTTTCTAAAAATTTTAAAAGCAAGAAGAATATATATATATATATCTCATGTATATAAGGGGGTGTTACACTAATCAATTAATAAATAGCAATTTAATAGCAAGGTAATTACTTTGACCTTCTCATCATTAATAAACAACAACTTATCACTACATTATACACAACAAACACAATAGCTACGTAGCATCAATATCAACCATCCTCGAATATCATAAGCACTAAGGCTTCTAAGGATATGATCACACATCTCTGTAGCCTCATCCAAACGTCCATTGACCATGCATAATTATCAATACTCACCAATGCAAATATATGTATGCCATGGTCTTTAAAATCCTTTGTTTTCATTTGTGAACAAAAATAATGATATGCGGATCTGACTTAAAATACAACAAGTGCCAAAACAACCTACTTAGTGAATCTCAACACTATAAGCAGTAGCCTTAAAAGCAACAAGCTATAGATTGCATAGTGAATCTCAGCACTATATCGTGTCAGTCTCTTCAGCAAATCTCAGTGCTGGAAATGCATATGATGTCATGGAATGAATTTAATGCATGAAATATGAATCACAGCGCATAAATAGTACTCATACTGACATCATAGCTTACTGTTAAACCCATGTACTGTTGGGTCTTTAATTGGCAAGCGCACCAATCGTTTGTAGTTTTCAAATTTAGATATCATTCCACTGGGATTGAAAGTTCCAGTAACTCATAGTAATTCTTATTTACTATGGTAAATTTATCAAAAGTTATAATAATGCTTTATATACAATATTCATAGAATTTGACGATTGATTTGTTCATGTGGTAAAAAGATGGTAAATATAAAAGTTATCTAAAAAAATTGAGATGTAATTCAGAATAACTCAGACACTTGAAGTAAAAACACAGATTGACAAATTATGTTGGAATTAGGATCCTCAAACTAAAATATAATGAAGTGATTACAAACATACATATTTAATTATCAAGTTTATGTCATTGCAGCTTAAAGTCATTATAACCGATTCCTCATGATATAAATTCTAAGTATTTAACGTAAAGTCCGATCCCTCGTGAGCTTTCTCAATAAAAACTTGCATTTAAGTCCTGGCCTTATGGCAATAATAATCACCAACTCTATCCCTAGTAATTGGCATATTAAGGGTATTTCAACTTTTACTTTCATTAAAACAAGTTTCAATACAGCATGAATAATCATTCTCCCGTTTGATGTTCATATTAATAAAGAGTTGAAATATTGACATGTACTAGAATTATAAATATGTAGAGCTCATAATTACAACATCATATAATAGATTGATTCACCAAATTCCAACATAAACAATTTAGTTACACATGGTGAAAGTAAAAACAACACTTACAAAATTTGACATTACAAGGACTTGGAAACACTTCACGATACAAGAACTCACGATACTACACAACACTCTCAAGTATCTAGAAATCACTCTAACCTTACAAACTTAATAAAATAACACTCAAACTCGAGTCAAAGGAGAGGAAACAAGGCTCTTAATTTAGAAGGGATGCTGTGAATGTGTGGAGAATGGCCCTATTTATAGGGCTGAAGAAGGGTTCTGACGCTACGCGTCAGGTTCCTGACTCATCCCCCATTAAAAACGTGATTAAGTGGCCATTATTAAAATTAATTAATCTAATAATGCCCAGACAATGGTTCCACATGTTCCCAATTCGGCTTGGCATTTAGCTTGATTGGATTGGCCATTATTTGGCCTTTTAACTGAGTGGTTGTCCAGCTGGAAATGGAGTCCACGTAGTTCTGACGCTACGCGTGGCTGTGACGCGTAGCGTCAGCATCAAAAATTCCCACGCTACGCGTGGTGTTGATGCTACGTGTCAGCTCTTCAATTCTTCAATTTTTCTCTTTAATTTCTTTACTTTTTCACTGTAAAACTGGAGAAAATTGATCAAGGGCAAATTATTTTAAACAACATCCATTTGTTGAATTTAAAACCTAAATTTCTAACAAATAAAACTAATTTTTATTATTTTTTCATAATTTTTATTAAAGAATTTATTATAAATTTGAAGACTAACAAATACCCCCAACTTGAGACATTGCTCGTCCTCGAGCAAGAGAGAAAATTAAAAACAAAATTTAGAATCAAATTTTTGAATTAGTCTGAGAATTTACCATAAAAGTAATTTCACAATTATCCATTTAAAATAACCAAAAATAGATATCTTATGTAATAAGGATTTAATGACAAAAATTTTTACAATGTCTTATTAACAAATCAAGCATAATTTCAGGCTTACCTCACAATTTTATCTTTGTGCAAAGGGTAACCTGTTTCACTCAATAGATCATAAAATCAAACAAATTTAACTTTGATTTTCATCTAATCAATGGTTAATCATACAAAGTTAATTCAAGAATCACAAGGTCTTTTCAAGGGTTATAATGGGGCTTGGCTACAAGAAATTTTGGTTTTTCTCGAAATTCAAAAACCTGAAATCATAAAAGAGCTTTTTACAATTTTCAGTCTTTCTCTTGGCCCAGATCTCATTTCCCTTTTTGATAAGTAACCCCAACTTAATCCTTTTCATTATTTCTTTTTCTTGTTATGCATGTATATTTCTTTTTATTTTTATTTTTATTGTACATACATTACTAATTAATTTTTTTTTTTGAAAAAGGATTAAGTTCCAAAATTTTCACTCCTCAATTAAGAGTACTCAAAATATTTTTCTTTTTACTTAATTGCTCTTTTAATCAATCAACTACAGGGAATGGTTAAAAAATTTGATAAGATTTTAAGGGTACCAAAGAAATTATTTTTTAGGCTCAAAATTGGCTTTCAAAGGATAAAAATAATTTTACCATGGTGAGTTTTTTGGCCCAAGGTTTCTTTTACCAAAAATGTACCTTGATCATTTTCTTGAATTCTCTGTAACACAAATCATAGATTAAAGCAAAATCAATTTGAATGAAGTTATGTCGAAGCCCTCAAGTGTTTAAAAGATCTCTCAGCTCACCGGGTTATCGAAATTAGCTTGATAGTTAATAAAATTATTGTAATTAAATTTACCAAAATCCCTAAATTACAAAAAGAATCGATAATTGATTTTAAAAATGGTTTTATTGTGTAAGAACCTTAAGTGTATAAATTTCCTTATTTTCAAAAATTTGATTTATTTATTTGAAAGATAAAACTTTATTTTTGATTTTTTTGATTAAGGAGAATATGCATAAATTAAACACACCACAAAAATAAAAGTAAACCATAATATAATCCAAAATGTAAATCCAAATGTAAATATCAAACTAAAGTAAAATGTATGTAAATAAAGTGCAAAAAATGTAAGATAGCACCAATCAATCCTTTATATGATCATCCTCATCATCTCCCTCCTCATCGGCATCACCCTCAGAATCAGCACGTGCTCCAGACGGTCCACCTGTCTCAGGATAAGTAGGCAAATCACCAGGCCAGGCTACATGGGAAGCAAAATCAGCAGGTGTCATAAATGGTGCTCCCTCTCCCTGTATCCTATACTAGTAAAATGCATCACGCAAATGAACATAAGCACGATAAGAAGCAACCATCATCTGCATCATATGCTGATGCTCTAGGGTTATCCTGGCAAATCCATTAGTAATAGCATCAACAGATGGTGTTGAACTGGTGGTCTTCTCTGTCTCTGTCTGGGCTGAGCCTCCTACTCCAGAGGTGGAAGCTCGCACTGCTGAACAAAGTAATCTCTGTTCACTAGAACCTTAAGAACTCTCCTTGAAGAACTAGTAAACTCAGGCGACGGCATAACAACTCCTTACCTCCTCAGTAAGGCAGATATGATGAGAGGGAAGGGAATAGGACGGTTCACCTTATACCCGAGGGCATAAAGATGAATCTGATCAGATATCAGCTCGGCGATGTCAATAGTATGGCCTTGAAGGATAGAATAAAGAGGCAGCATTGATCAACTGGAATAGAAGAAAGGTGGGTGACAGGAGTAATGTTATGAAGCATGAGATGAGACCACGCCTGAGCTATAGGGGTCAGCTGGGTCTTAAGGAGGTTTGATGGAGTCCTTCCAACCGTACTCAGGTTGAAGAAGATACCATCCTTGCTCAGGGAATGAGCAACCTGATCCAGGAAATATCCTAAATCATCATCCTCAGTAGAAACCTTGTTTCTGTTTTCCTTCTAGAAAAAAGTGTCACTCTCGGGAGTAGGCTCCCAAGGATTACCTAGTAGGGTACTAATGGTGTCCCTGTCATAGGTGATGTGCCGACCCTTCACCAAGCTCGTCCTCTACTGACTGATGTTCGGTGCATCCTGACGAGTCCTGAAGTCATTCGTATAAAATTCCATAACTAAGATGGGGTCCCCCTCAGTAGGTAGGGAGAACAGGGGTCCCCATCTCCTCCTCTGGATCTCATCCTGTAGCTCAGGAAAATCTCCAGCATTCAGATCAAGGACTCTCTCCCAAATCAACCTCTGGCCCTTTATCTGGTGAAATCTGGCCCATTTTGTGTCAGTGCAAAATCTGGTGGGATCTCTAGGTCCCAACTACTCCTCATCCTGAAGATCTTCTAGATCTTCAGAGGTGGTATCAGTATCAGTGGTCCTCCTCTGTCTCTTTGGACCAATAATGGGAATAGACTTCTTTGGTGTCATCTGCAAAAAGAAATTTTACAAAAATCAAACACACCTCACAATATTTTTATTTTTATATTTTAATAAAATAAAAAATGCAAAACATCAAAAATTAACATTCATTTTTTTTGTTTTATATTTTATGCAAAACATCAAGAATAAAAACTCATGCAAAATTCACACAACATAAAATTTTAAACAAAATATTTACAAATCATAAAAACAATATATTTTTTAACTTTATAAAATAAATTATGCAAAAACAAAAATTACACATGTATATTTTTGGATTTTTAAAAGTATAACATACACAACATTTTATCAAATTTACTCAACATGTAATTTCACACAACAAACGTATTTACAAAATTTATCAAATTTATTTATTTATTTTTATACAAGAAAGTATAACAAACATACAATTTAAGAAATTTTATTAATTTAAAAGAAAAACAAACAAACAAAAATAAACGGGACAGAATTATTAAAAACAGAGAGCAATATATAAATTAAACAGAAAATTAAAACATATAAATTAACAAAAATCAAAACAGAGGCTGACGCTACGCGTGGATTCGACGCTACACGTTAGCCATGTTCTGCCCACGCTACGCGTCAATGGGACGCTACGCGTGGGGTTACAGTTCATGCCTCACACTACGCATCAGTGGGACGCTATGTGTAAGCTTGCAGAAACAGAAACTGCAGAATGGGGTTGCGTAACAGTAACCCCTTCAAACATCATTCAATCAAAACATTCCCCTAATTCTAACAGCAAACAAATCCCAGTGGTCATCTAGTCCTATTCCTAACCATATGCAATTCTAAAAATTGAAATCAAAAACAAACTAAACAAAAATGAGAAGATCACTTACTTGGAGTCTTTGTGAAATCAGAGAGAGATGAGAGAATGTAGGTTCTTATGAATTTGAGCATTAGGGTTCTAAGGGAAAAATGAGGCAGAGAGGGAAATTTAGGTTTTTTAAAACCTAAATTGGGCCTCTCTGGTTCAGTTTTAAAAACTAAACATGGGCTCTGACGCTACGCGTGGCTGGGATGCTATGCTTCAGGTTGAAATTTTTACCTCCACGCTAAGTGTCAGTGGGACGCTACGCGTGGGGTTCTGTTTTTCAAATTTTAAAATTTTAATTCTCAAAAACCCTTTTTCTTAATTTAAAAACCCTTTTTATTAAAAATCTAGTTAAAAAATTATATTATTTATTTATTTATTATATATAATATTATTACATATAAATTAACAATAATGGGTTGCCTCCCATTGAGCGCTTGATTTACTGTCTCTAGCTTGACATCTTGCACATCACAAATTAGTCAAATAGCAAATGGTAGTGAGTCTGTTGATCTCACCACCCAGATATGGTTTCAATCTTTGCCCATTAACCATCCAACTTCTTTTGAAAGTTGGATCTTCAATTTCAACTGCTCCATAAGATTTAACTTCCTTAATTACAAAAGGGCCTGACCATTTATATTTCAATTTACTAGGAAATAGTCTTAATCTTGAATTAAACAATAAAACTTGTTGACCTGGTGTGAAGTGTCTATTTTTAATTTTCTTGTCATGGTAAGCTTTCACCTTATTCTTGTAACTTCTAGATGTCTCATAAGCATTATTTCTCATTTCCTCCAACTCAAATAACTGCAACTTTCTTTTGTCAGCTGTTGCATTTGGATCAAAGTTGAGAAATTTTAAGGCCCAATATGCTTTAGGTTCCATCTCTACTGGAAGATGACAAGCTTTTCCATAGACATTTGGAAAGGAGAAAGGCCAATTGGAGTCTTAAATGTAGTTCTGTATGCCCAGAGTGCATCATCAAGCTTTTGTGACCAATCTTTTCTGGAGGAAGACACAGTCTTTTCCAAAATCTTTTCACTTCATGATTTGAAATCTCAGCCTGTCCATTGGTTTATGGATGATATGTTGTGGCCACTTTATGTCTCACTTTATAGTGTTGTAACACTTCCTGAAGAACTTTTTAGAAAAATGTGATCCTCTATCACTGATTAAAGTTCTTGGTGTTCCAAACCTGTAGAAAATATTTTTCTTCAAGAAATTTACTACAGTTTTAATGTCAGCATTTGGTGAAGTGATTGCTTCTACCCATTTTGAAACATAATCAACTACCAAAAGGATGTATTGATTAAATTGAGAGTAAGGAAAGGGTCCCATGAAATCAATACCCCAACAATCAAATACCTCAACCTCCTGAATGTTTGTGAGAGGCATTTCTTGTCTTTTATTAACATTACCTGTTCTTTGGCAGTTATCACAAGCTTGCACAAATGAGTGAGAATCCTTAAAATGGAAGGCCAATACAAACCTGATTGAAGAAATTTTACAGTAGTTCTTTCTCCATTAAAATCTCCTCCATAAGGAGATTTGTGACAATGCTACAACACATCTTTCTTTTCCCAATCGGGTACACAACGACGAAGCAATTATCCACACCAATTTTGAATAAATGAGGGTCATCCCAAACAAAGTATTTTGCATCTTTGAAAAAAAAATTCTTTGCTGCTAAGTTAAATCATTTAGAAGAATTCCCGCTGCTTTAAAATTGGCCATATCAGCAAACCATGGCCATTTTGTTATTTCAAAAAGTTTTTATCAGGAAATTCTTCCAAGATGTCTTTTTCTTTGGCAGTGACTTCATCATTCATCAATCTAGAAAGATGGTCAGCGACCATATTTTTACTACCCTTTTTATCTTTGATTTCAAGATCATATTCTTGAAGAAGTAGAATACATCAGATTAACCAAGGTTTAGAATCAATTTTGGTCAAGAGATACTTGATTGCAGCATGATCAGTAAAAACAATTATTTTTGATCCAATCAAGTATGATCTAAATTTTTCTAGAGCATATACTATGGCTAGTAATTCTTTTTCAGTAGTTGCATAATTTATTTGATTTTCATTTAAAACCTTACTAGCATAGTGTATAACCCTAAAAAAATTTTCATATCTTTGACCTAAAACTGCTCCTACAGCATAATCACTTGCATCACACATAAGTTCAAAGGGTAAGTTCCAATTAGGAGCAACAATTACAGGGGCAGAAACCAATTTTTCTTTCAAGGAATTAAAAGCTTTAAGACATGCTTCATCAAACTTGAATTCAACATCTTTATTTAGAAGATTTGTTAAAGGTTTAGCAATTTTTGAAAAATCTTGAATAAATCTTCTATAAAATCCAGCATGTCCTAAAAAACTTCTAATACCCTTTACATTTACAGGGGGTGGGAGTTTAGAGATTACCTCTATTTTGGCTTGGTCCACTTCAATACCTTTAGAAGAAATTTTGTGACCGAGTACAATTTCTTCTTTTACCATGAAGTGACACTTCTCCCAATTAAGCACTAAATTTGTTTCAATACACTGCTTCAGTACAGTGTCCAGATTGGTTAGACATGATTCGAATGAATTCCAAAGACTGAGAAATCATCCATGAAAATCTCAATGCTCTTTTCAATTAGATCTGTAAAAATAGCAAACATGCATCTTTGAAAAGTAGCAGGTGCATTACATAATCCATATGACATCTTCCTATAAGCAAATATACCAAAGGGACATGTAAAAACAGTCTTTTCCTGATCAAGAGGGTCAACAAAAATTTGATTATATCCAGAATATCCATCAAGAAAATAATAGTAAGCCTGTTCAGACAATCTTTCAAGCATTTGATCCATAAAAGGAAGTGGAAAATGATATTTTCTTATTACTTGATTTAATTTTCTATAATCAATACACATTCTCCAATGACTGACAGTTCTTGTTGGGATTAATTCATTTTTATCATTAACAATTATTGTCATACCACCCTCTTTTGGAATAACTTGTACAGGACTTACCCATGCACTATCAGAAATAGGATAGATAATACTTGCTTTCAGCAATTTCAAAACCTCTTTCTTGGTTACTTTTTTCATGGTTGGATTGAGGCGTCTTTGGGGTTGAGCAACAGGTTTAAAATTATCTTCCAACAAAATCTTATGCATGCAATATGATGGACTTATACCTTTTAGATCTTCAAGTGTCCATCCAATTGCTTCTTGATTCCTTTTCAACACTTCTACCAGTTTTTCTTCTTTTGTTTCACTTAACAGATTACTAATAATTACTGGTTTTAGATTACCTTCTTTCAAAAAGATGTACTTTAAGTTGGAAGGTAGCACTTTCATTCAGGCCTCTTGATTTCTTCAACAGGTACTTCTTGAATTTCTTCAATTTTTCTTGATTCAAGGGAAATCTCTTTCCCTTGATCAAAATCTTCAAGATACTTATCTACCTATTTTTCTTCTTCTTCACTCAAACATTCCACAAAGTTAGTTAATAACTTATTTAAAGGGTCAGAAATTGATATACCTGTGGATATGGAAAAGCAAACTTCGTCAAGAACATCCACCTTGAAATAGTATTACTTTGAGTTGGGATGTTTCATGGCTTTGAAAACATTGAAGTTTACTTCTTCGTCATGTACTCTTACTACCAACTTTTCATTATCTACATCAATGAGTACTCTAGCAATCTTCATAAATGGCCTTCCCAGGATCAGGGGAACTTCAGCATCTTCTTCTATGTCTAAAACCATAAAGTCAATAGGGAAGTACAACTTGTCAACTTTCACAAGTACATCTTCCACAATACCATAAGGTCTTTTGATTGATCTATCGGCCAATTACAAAGTCATCTTTGTTCTCTAAGGATCAAGGTCACCAATTCGCTTCATCATACTTAAAGGCATTAGATTAATGCTAGCCCCTAAGTCTAACATAGCTTTCCCAATATTTACACCTCCAATGAAGACAGGATTGGTGAAACTTTCAGGGTTTTTGACTTTTCTGGCATGTTATATTGCAAAATAGCACTGCAACCTGCTTCAAGTTCAACAATTTCCTCATTGTACCTCCTCTTGTTGGTAAGCAATTCTTTCATAAACTTTGCATATGTTGGCATCTGTTCCAATGCCTCATAAAATAGAATGTTTATGTGTAATTGCTTAAAGATTTCAAGGAATCTCTTGCATTCTTTTTCCTTATCCTTCTTTGATGGTGCATGTGGATAAGGTAGATCCTTAACTGGAGGTATTTGACCCAAATACTGATTTTTTTTATTTTATTTTTTTGATTTTTTTGTTTTTTATTTTCATCATTTTTTTCTTTATTTTCTTTTTCTTTTTTTTTCTCTTATTCTTTTTCTTCTTTCTTTTCTTTTTCTTCTTTTTTTCTTTCTTTTCTTTTTCTTCTTCTTTACAATCATTTCCTACAACTTTACCACTTCTTGTAAAAATAGCATTACATTGTTCTCTTGGATTTTGAGTGTTTACAGAAAAACCAGAGCTCTTCATGTCAGCTACTTCTTTTGCTAACTGTCCCAATTACATTTCTGATGCTTTACGTACGGCTTCATTTGTTTGCATATATTGTAGCAATTGTTGGATAGATTCCTCTATCCTAGTTAGCCTTGTTGTTTGATCAGATTGTGGTTATTGTTGTTTGAATTGATTGTTGGTAGGTTTATTGGAAGGTCCAACATCTTATTTCCAGCCAATATTCTGATTCTGCAAACCCTGTGGGTAATTGTTAGGAAAAGAATTACCAAGATTAATAGGAAAAGTACCTAAGGGTATTCTTTGGTGAATCAAGAAATTGGCTTGTTCTTGATCATTTCCGTCAGAGGCACAGTAACCACATGGTTATTCACCCATACAATGCATACATTATTTCAATTGAGCGATTGGTGGTGATGATACTTGAGCAATTTGAAGTTTTTCTAATTGTTTGCTCATTGCCTCCATTTACTGTGTCAGTAATTTTTGTTGAGCTAAAACTACATCATTTACTCCCAACTCAAGCATACCTGGTTTCCTTGATGTACTACCTCTTTCATGCTTTGCTTGACGGTCACTCGTTGACATGGACTCCATGATTAATATTGCCTCTTCAACAGTTTTGTTCATTAAAGAACCACCTGCACATGCATCTAACATCATCTTGAACTGAGGTAATAAACCATGATAAACGATTCTTACCTTCCCAGCATCATCCAAATTATAGTTTGGACATTTCCTAAGAAGTGCTTTAAATCTTTCCCATGCTTCACCAAGTGATTCATCGTGATTTTGTGAAAAAGAATGTATGGCTGTCATTGCTTCAAAATATTTTGAAGGTGAATAAAATCTTTCCAAAATTTTTGTTTCAACATCGGACCAGTTTGTAAAACTACAGGGTGGACAAGATTTAAACTATTCTTTAGCTTTCCCAATCAAAGAAAAAGGAAACAATCTCATGTAAATAGATTCTTCTTGATTGGGTTCGAAACCAATTGTGTTGCATAACTCATAAAAAATAGTTAAGTGTTCATAAGGTTCCTCATTATTTAAACCAGCAAATTGATTATTTTGAATAATATTTAGAGTAGCTGGTTTAATTTTAACAGTAGCAATAAGTCCTTGATACATCCCCGAAACACGGGGTGGTCCATTAATAGCAGCAAACTGTCCCAATGTTCTTCTTTTAGCAGCCATATTAGAATTTTCAAAATTTTTAAAAGAAGATGAAGTTGAAGAAGAAGAAGTTTTTTTTTTTAGATTTTAAAGCCTTAAGTTTCTTTACAAACTTCTCGATCTCAGGATCAAAGAACACCTTCCCTACAGAAGATCGAGTTTGCATAAACACACTAAATAAAGAAACTTAGTAGAACAATGTGAATGAATGAATGAATAAAATAAAATTGAAAATTTTTCTAAGGTAAAAAAATTATTTTTACCATGGTAATTAAAAAATTTACTATTTTACTGAATCAATTCAATCCTTGGAAGCGGCGCCAGAAAACTTGTTAAAACCGTGGTACTGTTGGGTCTTTAATTGGCAAGCGCACCAATCATTTGTAGTTTTCAAATTTAGATATCGTTCCACTGGGATTGAAAGTTCCAGTAACTCACAGTAATTCTTATTTACTATGGTAAACTTATCAAAAGTTATTAACAAAATAATGCTTTATATAAAATATTCACAGAATTTGACGATTGATTTGTTCATATGGTAAAAAGATGGTAAATATAAAAGTTATCTAAAAAATTGAGATGTAATTCAGAATAACTCAGATACTTGAAGTAAAAACACAGATTGGCAAATTTTGTTGGAATTAGGATCCTCGCACTAAAATATAATGAAGTGATTACAAATATACATATTTAATTATCAAGTTCATGTCATTGCAGCTTAAAGTCATTATAACCGATTCCTCGTGATATAAATTCTAAGTATTTACCGTAAAGTCTGATCCCTTGTGAGCTTTCTCTATAAAAACTTACATTAAGTCCTGGCCTTATGGCAACAATAATCACCAACTCTATCCCTAGTAATTGGCATATTAAGGGTATTTCAACTTTTACTTTCATTAAAACAGGTTTCAATACAGCATGAATAATCATTCTCTTGTTTGATGTTCACACTAATAAAACAGGTTTTAATACACGTGAAAATCATTCTCCCGTTTGATGTTCATATTAATAAAAGAGTTGATATACTGACATGTACTAGAATCATAAATATGTAGAGCTCATAATTACAACATCATATAATAGATTGATTCACCAAATTCCAATATAAACAATTTAGTTACACATGGTGAAAGTAAAAACAACACTTACCGAATTTGACATTACGAGGACTTGGAAACACTTCACGATACAAGAACTCACGATACTACACAACACTCTCAAGTATCTAAAAATCACTCTAACCTTACAAACTCATAAAAGAACACTCAAACTCGAGTGAAAAGAGAGGAAATAAGGCTCTGAATTTAGAAGGGATGCTGTGAATGTATGGAGAATGGCCCTATTTATAGGGCTGAAGAAGGGTCCTGATGCTACGAATCAGGTTCCTGACTCAACCCCCATTAAAAACGTGATTAAGTGGCCATTATTAAAATTAATTAATCTAATAATGCCTAGACAATGGTTCCACATGTTCCCAATTTGGCTTGGCATTTAGCTTGATTGGATTGGCCATTATTTGGCCTTTTGACTGAGTGGTTGTCTAGCTGGAAATGGAGTCCACGTAGTTTTGATGCTACGTGTGGCTGTGACGCGTAGCGTCAGCATAAAAAATTCCCACGCTACGTGTGGTGTTGATGCTACGCATCAGCTCTCTAGTTCTTCAATTTTTCTCTTTAATTTCTTTACTTTTTCACTGCAAAACTAGAGAAAATTGATCAAGGGCAAATTATTTTCAACAACATCCATTTATTGAATTTAAAACCTAAATTTCTAACAAATTAAACTAATTTTTATTATTTTTTCATAATTTTTATTAAAGAATTTATTATAAATTTGAGGACTAACACTTACTCTGCTAAACCTTTCCATAATATCAATTCAACAATCATCATCCATCATAATTTGCCATAAGGCCTAAATCAGTATCTAAATCCTTAATTTGCAACACAACAATAATTCATATCAACCTTACATGTACATATACCACTATGGCATATATCATTAATTAATCTTTTGACTTTTCTCAATCATAATAAATCAAACTTAATCACACATCCATTAGATGTCATACATCTTCAATTTAGCAGTACATACCAGCAAAACATACTTGAATATATTTAATTACCTATATATGCATACCTATATCTTATGATACTCAATTTAACATTAAACGCAAATTAGTACTTATACTAATCCAATCACAGAATAAGTCTCAATCAAATTAATGCAAGAGAAGGTCAAAATACAAGGCTGTATCATATTTTTCATGACTAAAACAATATCTAAGACATTGTCAATACACATAGGCAATTAAACTTTCAATAAAACCACAACCTCAGAATTAAATTCCTATTTATTATTCAATTAGTAACCCCCTCATACGTTAAACCTACATAGACTCGATTCACTTCTTAAACTATACTTCTGAACCATAACACAACAAACGCGAAAGTCCTATAAACCATATACTCGACACTTAAATACATTTTGAAGCTTTCGATCGCTAATCCTATAATTAATAAAATTTTTAGACATTGGTTCAAATTAACAGAACTTACCAAAATCGAGCGACGCACCAACCCTTACCGTAATTAGCTTCCGGTAGTGATAACACTTGATTAACATTTCCTAAAATACTAATTAGTTACCTTAGCCATTCTTAAACTATACTTAGCTCGTTTCGAAGCCTAATTTAATAATCCACCTTAGTTTTGAGGTAAAACGACTTACCAAAATGCGGTTTCCCTTGCCGACAACTCTCCAGTATACTTTTAACGCTTTGAGCGTCGATCGCGGGTCTCTACATCAACTCTGAAACTGCTGTCCTTTACCAATGCATAGAAAATCAGCCATTACGCATGATGGGGAAGTGTCCAAGATGCTAAAACTTGAATGAAAAAGGAACCTAATTACCTTACAACCTCCGCAAACAATTTCACAACTCAAGAACCTAACTGTTTCCTTCCAAAACCAAATCATATATGCTACCCCAAAAGAAATCACAATTTGGGTCAGGGTTAATAAGCAACGACATTTTGAATATTTAAACTGAACGGAGTTTTAAAGGAAA
This sequence comes from Clitoria ternatea, assembly GCA_037962975.1. Taxonomy (NCBI): domain Eukaryota; kingdom Viridiplantae; phylum Streptophyta; class Magnoliopsida; order Fabales; family Fabaceae; genus Clitoria; species Clitoria ternatea. The sequence continues at coordinate 24,543,475 of CM075673.1, read as the reverse complement.
AGAGTGGTTTTATGCCTTACCATAATTCTCTAAACTGAAAACGATAATTCACAAACTCCGCTTCAATAACCCCACATGGCTACCACTGTTTAATCTTAACATAGAGGGGGAAAACATTAAACTTAGTTGCATGCACACGTAGAACCCGTGAGAGAGAAGAGATGAGAGGGGTTTGAAATTGATGCCTATATTTACCTTAAACCAAAATAATTAGAACTTGATGAAGGTGGTTAAGGATTTGAAAGGCACGATGGGGATAGTGATTTGAGGAAGAAGAGGAAAGAATGGGTTTCTACCTAAAAGAAACGTAGGCACGGAAGAGAGAAAGAGAAAGAAGAAAATTGAATTATAAATCAATTAGAAAATCAATTAGAATAGTGATTTAGAAGTAAATATTAAACTTACGCATTAGGCATTTAATTACTTAGGTTAATAACCAAATTAAATTAAATTTGTAGTTTTAATTTAGTTTATACCCAATTCAGAGAAATCATATTTTATCACCATTTTAAAATTTAGGATGGAGAATTAACAATTAGTTAATTAGGAGATTGAGATTTAAAAGTTAATAAAAGTCATTATTTAATTTGACTATTTTAGTCATTTAATTTACTTTAATTGAACACATACTCATTAATTTTACTTGTATAATTTTGAATATCATTTTCTAGTAGTTCCTGTAATTTAATCTATTAATTTTAGTTATCAATTTCCCCTAATTAAAATTTTTAGGATGTTACACAATCATTCTAATGATCATGATGTCTGAGAACAGAAAGATAAAATCTTGGAAATTTTTTATGCTTAAATAAAAAATATATAATTAATATAGACATATTATACTTTCTGGGAATTTTGAGTATAACAAGTCAAAGGCAAAATTTGAAAATATTCAATTTATAGGGTAAACCCGGCCAAAATGTTGATAAATTCTATGAACAAGAACGAAAAGTATATGCTAAAAGTTTGAACCAATTAAGTATATGACATGCATCATGTAACAAGTGAAAGATAAGAATGTTTGGGAGATACAGTTATAGTTCAATAGTGAACCTTGGGATTGGAATGTGTGAAGAGAGGCCCGGAAGATCTGGGTTCACTCCCTAGTGTCAGGTAAATTCACAGTAAGCTCTTGCCAATTTGACTAGCGCATATTTAGGTTAGTGAAGCTGTTCGTTTTCCATGTGGGCAATTATTATTATATTACGAAATAGTATCAACTCCTGATTGCTCCCAATAAAAGAAAACTTAAGGGCTCATATGCATTGTGTCTACATTATCAATAAAAGAATTGATAAAAACATTAGTGTCTAAATATGAAACAATACAAGATAGAGAATGCAATGTGGGGTGAAAGGTGGTGCCACTTACAAAGGCACTCTGACGCTCAAGTTAGCAAACAGATAGAGAATGCAATATGCTTGAGCGTAAGTTAGAGAATAAGAAAAACATACCATTGTTGTGGATTCTTTGGTATTTATATGAATACGAGGGACGTAAGAGTCCCTTAGGGTTGAGGGGCATTCCATACCATGTGTCAGTACAACTCTGCAAAAAGATGACACACGACGTGGACGCCTTCGCATCTCCAACAAACGTCTCTCTCAACGGCTGTACCTTGTACTATTTGTCGAGTTGGCAGGTTACTTTTCGGTGTGCAATGATGATGACTTGGACTATCCGGTATAGAGAGAATGGCTTATACCAGTTATGAATCTGAGGTTTCACCTATGACACTGGTATATGACTGAAAGCGGGGGAAATTACCCTCCTGGCCATGGGCTGGTATCTAGACCAGATCATCTGCCCCCTGGCTTGTTTGAGGGACTAGATCGGTTACTCGAATAAGCTATAGCTCTCCACCGGGGTCACCATTTATAGGTGTGGATACCGGCTTCGGGCACTACTTTCTTTTTACACAAAAATATCTAAGTCCTTAAATGCTTGCAACTCCATAACCTTGGGATGCTACCAATGATGAGCATGTATTGTTAATAATGCAAAAGGAGTTAATGATTGCGTGTAACAAAAATTAACCAATCATCATGGGCCGCAGTTATGGCCCTTTCTTTGTATTGGGCCTTCAAACTCAACCGTTGTGGCCCATTTATTTAATTTCAAAATGACGCAAATTTCATGCGCTTTAAGCTAAAATGGCAACTTTACTGCTTTATGGCTATGAAACACATGTGTTTTGTTTTTCAAAACGACGCGTTTTATCCCTGAACCGGTGTTTACCATTCCCCCTACCACAGCTATAACAGGGGGACTTAGGAATTCGAGAAGATACTTGCCTTCTTTTTCCCCACGAAATCTCTACACGATTGTGAAGAAACTGCTAAGTTTCTGCTTGTGTAAAGTTTGAAGAGTTGTATTCTTACTTGTAATCTTATCTAGGTAACCTCCCTTTGCCTTTTCTGTCGCTACATTTCATTCCATAATAGAACAACCATGCATCCTAGGAGAAGTTGCGCTGGTTTTGGTTGCTGCAGGGAGGGGGAGGGATCGCTGTAAATCCTTCTAGGGCTGAGCCACATCGTTCAGAGAGGGGTGAGGCATATCAGACGAGGCGAAGGGTGGTGATACCCTCTTCTGATTCCTCCTCCAGCTCGAGAGCTGGTAATACACCTGAGAGCGAGGTAAGTGTGACGCCCCTAAAAATAGGGGTAAATTTTTCACGATTTTAATACTACTGATTTATGAAAATGCAAGTGGTTTAGATAGTGTTAATTCATGATATAATTAAGTGGTGAAGCTGTTCACTTAATAGCCTGGATCTATGAAAGACCTATCTCATATATGAAGATATGAGAAGGTAAATAAAGAAAACTATGAATGAGGAATTCTCAATTGAAAGCAGCAGAAAAATTCATTTAAATCAATGCTTTGTAATTGAGTTCAAAGGGATCATCTTGAAAAATAAAGGATTCAATTTATGTCCAAAGTATTCATGAGATGATGTAAAACCAAGATATGTTGAATGGAAAAGGGGAATAATTTAAACCAAACATTTTGAAGGATCAGGGCGCCCCTCGCTCAATCGAAGACTACACTCGCTTGAGCGAGTTCCATGTAGGACGCTTGGGCGAGCAACACCATACGCTGAGCGAGGAAAAAATAAGGGAGATTCAGGGGCCTACTTGCTTGAGCGAGCCCCATCTCGCTTGAGCGAGATCTCCAGGATTCGCTTGGGCGGAGCCAGCGAGCATGAGCGAAATTTGTCCAGAACCAAACCTACGCTCGCTCGCTCGAGTGAGTACCAATGTCAAGGGTCATTCGCTCAAGCGAAAATCATCCAGAAACTAAACACCCCACTCTCGCTCGGGCAAGACCCTTCTCGCCTAAGCGAGAATTGTCCAGAAACCAAATACCATACAGGAGGGATTCTCGCTTGAGCGGGAATCCATCTCGCTTGAGCGAGATTATCAGCAAAAACGCAGAAAATAGAAGGATCAATTAACACATCATACCAAAACTCATTTTACTGCATACCACTTAATTTCATCACATCTCATTTATCCTATATGGTATTTAAAACATGTTCCAACCTATCTTACTCATAATTCACCTTCTAATCCATGAGTTCCATCCCAATCAAGCCTACTACATAGCATGATCTAATAGTTGCAATCTTTCATATAAACCATCATTCATTCATAAATTTCAACATATCCAAACTTTTCCAAACATCCAAACCAAGCTAAGGTCACTAATGAAAATGAGCCATAGATCTAGGATCTCATTTTCCTACATGACCTTCCAAATCATCGATGCATACATTCATCATCCATACAAGTTTCTATGACAATTTAAGGCTATACAAAATATGCAGAATACTATACACATAACAAATATTCCTCATAACCATAAAATCAAAATGTTATCGGCCAAGGAATTCTTTACCCAAAATAGGCTTCCTTCACACCACTTCTCCGCGCAAGAGCTCCTTGTGCAGCCCTACAACACAAGAGCTAAAAAGATATACCACATGGAGAGTGAGTATACTTTCTCAATGATGAAAATCTAACAAATGCGATAATATATACATGAATGCAATATGAACACATATATCCATTTAGATTCATAAAAATACACCAACCATTAACCCGTTCACAGTTAGTATTAAATAAGGAGTCCCATTTACTCCTCACACAATCTCCTCAACATGATATCATTCTATGCCATGCTCCTATGGCAAATGCACATGCTAGTGTTTAATATGTATATGCACGGATCTAATTTATAATTCATTAGTGATCTCAATCACTTAAATTGCCATCATCACTCTGGGATACACCCTTCGTGGCACCCCGTAAGGTGATATAATCATCAATATCATAACATCATCATCACTCCAGGATATACCCTTCGTGGCACCCCGCAAGGTGATATATTCATCAATATCATAACATCATCATCACTCCGGGATATACCCTTCGTGGCACCCCGCAAGGTGATATATTCATCATTTCATAACATCATCATCACTCCGGGATTTACCCTTCGTGGCACCCCGCAAGGTGATATATTCATCATTTCATAACATCATTATCACTCCAGGATTTACCCTTCGTGGCACCCCGCAAGGTGATATATTCATCATTTCATAACATCATCATGATATGCATGCCATGCCATGTATGCAATACTCATGCATGCCTCAACCTCATTAGGATTATCTCACCCTCCCATCTAGGGCATTCATACTCGATAACACTATTAATTTTTCAAAGTCAACGTATTTATACATTCCAATCATAAGATTTCAACATTCAACAACCACACTTGGATTCCATAACACTTCATCACATATTATACCACTCATAGCCTCATTAAGGCTTCAATCCATAATTAATCAATTTAAGCACCAAGTCCAATTTTCACATCACAAACATATGATATCACACTTATTCAAGTAAACATGCCATATCACATCATCATATACATTATTATCATAATTCTCATGCATTTAGAAAGTACACCCCTCTCCTACCTTAAGAGAAGTAAATTTCCGGGTTTGATGTTCCCGCTTCACCCACGTTATCAAGTCCTACACCAATCATTATAGGACCACATCAATTATTCATTCAAAGGCCATTTCAATATACATATACATATCTATGTATACATGATTCTCATCATGTGGAAGCTATTCATGGATTTTCTTTATTTACCCATTTAGGCTTCGGGAATTCCTTCCCTTAAATCGAAACCCATTATTATCGAGGGCTACAACCTAATTAATTAGGTCACCATTTTATATTAAATTTCCCACCTACACCTTGGTGAGCTTCCCATTCATTGTGACTTCTAATCAACATTATAAATCATCATCAAATGCTTCCATCTCATCATTTATAACACTTCCCTCATCAATAAAGGTTAACCCCATCTACATCCTACCTTTCCCCCAATTTATAGGGTTAGGGTTTTCACCAAAACCCAATCACATTCATAAATGCACTTCTATACTCTTTATCTTTCAATCTTATCTTCATATACCTCATTTATTACTCATAAATACCCATATTTATTTCACCCACACCTTAGGGTTCATGCATTTAATGCTTTCTTTCTCTACCCACAAACATTTAATACTCTCCCAAGCCTTAGAAATCCACGTTCTATGGTTTAGCTACCATTAAGATAAGGAAGAACTTACCTAAATCAAGAAACAAAGTAGACACCAAGGGAGAGAGTGGTGTATATGAAAATGGAGGAGGAAGAAGGGAGACTTCAACCACCCAATGTCCTTCCTTGCTCCAATGGTGGGTGAAAACAAAAGAGGAAGATTGGTATCACTCTTGATTAGGGATTTTAGAAGAAAGGTGTGAATGTAGAAGTTGTAGAAAGGAGAAGAAGTGAGTGTGTTAGTTTGAGGAAGAGAGAGTTATGGAAATGAGAGTGAAAGAGTGAGCTTTATTTTAAGTTTTTAGCTTTCATTTAAACTCTTGCATTTTTCATTAAACATGATCTCAGTTCGGCCTCAATACGTATTCTAAAAATTATTCCGAATACATATTCGAATCCCCAATAACATTAGCTATAGCCCTGACCAACGGCATCTCAATCGGAGATACTTGGTCTGACACCTATATTTTATCCGGGTCAGTTTTCAGCTTATCCGGTCACAATAATTTACTAATAGTCTCCGAAAATCTCATTTATATTATATTTAGCATTTTGGGATATTAATTAGCCCATATTTCATTATTCAATATTTATTTTCTTAATTTATCTCTCTATTTTAAAAATTTGGGGTGTTACAGTAAGCGACGAAGTATACCTATCTGACGATGTGGCTTTTATAGCAATGTACGTGGATTCAAAGATCTTGTCCTTACAGTGACTACTGGAGATGATTCTGAGCCGATTCAACCCATAGAGACAATTCCAGGCTGTAAAAATGTTATTGCACATCGGATTGCTTGGGTTAAGCTCAACAAGAAGTATCCTTACTGCTATGTCGAGGATGACATCAAGGAGATTGCAGCTCGGCATGCCAAAGAAGATGGGGCAAGGATAGATCCAGGCTACAAGGTGTACACCAAGGAGAAGTATAAGGACAAGTTTATGATCTTTGCCCCCTAGCCTTATGACAGAGGTTGTCACCTTCCTATAAATGACATGACTCTATATATGTATGATTTTGTGTTTTCACAGCTTAGAGTTCGATTTCCATTGACGGAGTTTGAAATGGACGTTCTGAGGTTTTTGAAGTGTGCCCTATCCCAAGTGCATCCCACTGGATGGAGGTTAATGCAGGCCCTAGAGGTGCTAGCGGAGCACTTTAAATTCATCCCCACTATAGCAATGTTTTTTTATTATTGCCAAGTGTTACGCCAAATCAACAAGGAAGGCGGCTTAAGCTTTGTAACCCATTGGTGTGATGCCAAAATAATCAATTTCGAAGCCTTCACGGAGTCTGCCAAGACGGAAAGAAAGAGCTTTAAGAAGTATTTTGTAAAATTGTGTCCAACCAAATAAGCACGTATTCTGGAAATAAGGACGACATCAATAAATTTCCTCCGGTGTGGACCCATGAACACTTCCTCCTCACTAGGAAAGCGTACTTTACCGATAAGAATGAATTATCCCCTAAATCAGTGGAAATCTTAAGCGTTATGCGTGAATATTCTACCAGCTTCGGGAGATTCTCCTATAAGCACCTGTTAGGGACGACAGATCAACGTGCCTCATATTTAAGTAACTCCCTTGTTTGATGATTATAACTTTGCCATCCATTATTAATTATGTATCGTACTGACATGTCTATTTATCTTAATACAGAACAAATTGAAAAGTATAGAGCCATGAATGATTTGAAGGCTATGTTGGTAGCTTCCTAATTAGTCACTGCTAAAAATAACATCCAAGCGAAGAGGAATGCCGCCAAAGCTCAGATGGATGCCATTCTACTAGCCTCCGAGGCCACTGAGGAGATACCCATGATTGAAGGGGGGAGAGCAGCCTAGACCTAAGCAAAAAGAGAAAGGAAGAGGAAGAGTACCAAGGAAGTGGGGGGTAAAAAGGTGTCTCCTGCTAAAGTTTCAAAGAAACAGAGGACCTTGGAGGAAACTGGTCTGGTTAGCACTGAGACAACAAAGAAGGCGAACCTCGTCATTGAGGAAATATCTCAATCTGAGCCGCTCTTAGAGCCAACGAGGATGGCTGAAGAGTCTAATGTAAACGAAGTCTATACTTCTTCACCGGCCTCACATCTCACCCCTTACCTCCTTTATGAGGGCCGCGATCCCACTAAGCTTGCAAATCTGGTGTACAAGCTTCATTCGGGATTTGAAGTCCCCGATACGAAGAAGGCTTGCGAGGCCTCAAGGTGGCAATTGGTAGAGGTTAGTGGCGTCATCCACTCTTTAGATGCCATGACTGATAGGGTGGAGGATGACGCCAGCCTATTTAGGGAATTGCAAAAACTGAAGGTTGTTGCCGGGCTAGACAAAGCTGAGATCACACACCTGTAACAAAAACCTCAAGGACGAAAATATGCTTATGGACCGACGTAATCTTGAGATATTCAACCTAAAGGTAGACATGAAGAAGATAAAGGAGGAGAACTCCAAGCTGAGGGAAGAGGCTAAGCTGGAGAAAGACAAGGCCACGAAGCTGGTTGAAGACATAAAGGCTTATGAGGCCAGCCATGCTCAACAAGTTGAAGAATGGGCTGCCTAGAGAAAAGAGCTAGGAAAGCTCATGGCGGAGCTAGAGAAAGAAAGTGCGGAAGCCAGATCACTTATCAAAATGAACCAACAGCTGATGGGGGACCTTGCCAGTATGGAGGCTAAATATAATAAAGCTCTACAAATCCGTACTTCTCTGGTTTTATAAGGAGGGCTTGAGAGATTTTTTAAAGAGGTTTTGATGGTTCAGAGAACAGATTTAGAAGGGGGTTGAATAAGTTTGTTCACTTTTTCAAACCAAAAAGTGATATTTAAACGTTTAGAGCATTATGCAGCAGACCAGACTTTTGAAGAGACGAAGAGTGAGATACTTTAATTGAGCGAGAGTATTTTTGCCAGACTTTTTACTATCGGTTTTAACGATAATAATGCACCAGACTATAGATAGTAAAAAGTAAGAGAGAAAGAAACATGCACAAACGATTTATACTGGGTCACCTCCAACTCGGAGACTACATACAGTACCTTCAAATCTGAAGGATTTTTAGTATGTAAAAATATTTTACATAAACAGCCCAGGCCGAGCCTACAAGTATTATTGACTCCAGCCACTCCTGGCTTAAGAACAACTCGTGGTTCAAGTATTCTTGACAATGGCCACTTCTGGCCCCAAGTATTCTTGACTCCGGCTACTTCTGGCCCCAAGTATTCTTTTGCAAGCACTCATTCCTGGGGCAGACCCAAGTATTCTTTCATAAGCCATTCCTGGCTCAAACCTCGAGTATTCTTTCAAAAGCCTCTCCAGGCCAAGGTGTTTCCTGACAGGTCTACCAGACCTATATTTACAAAAGATAGAAAAAATTAAAACAAGATAAACCTTCTTCTTTTCATGGCTTATATACGACTGGAGCTTGTGTGTGTGAAGTCTTTTCTTTTCTTCACACTATCTTTGTGAGATTAGCTTATTTTACTCACAAGCTCTCTCTCTTTTTCTTCTCTTTTTATATAACTCTCCATTCTTCTTTTCTTTTCTTCAGAGCCATATAATGCTTAAAATTTATGCATACGAGCTCATATTACTATGTCTTGTATTTTTCCCTTTTCTCATAATGTGAGCTATCCTTTTTACTCTCTTATGTTCTTTGATCTGCTCCTGCTCTTCATATATGTTTTTCTTTCTTCTAATATTTCTTTTTGTTCTTCTAGAGATCTACATCAGAGAAGAGGTTGATTCCGTTTATATAGACTCATCTTGTTGAGCTTAGAAAAAGGATTGTTAATTATATAGTCGTTAAGAGAGTTGTTGTATAAGAGACAAAAGTCTTTTCTGATGGAGTTACACAAAGGGTAAGAACTTTTGTTGTTAGAGAGAGACGTTCTGAACACGTAACATATATATGCAAGCGTTAAGGAGTGTGCAGTCGTAGATGAAGTAGATGTAGCACTAGTTTCACCAAGAAGGAAAGCTTTGATTTAGAGAATCTCTAAATGCGTGAGATAGAGGTGGAACTTAGTTGCTTTTCAGACTAAATTAAAATCCACCTTCTTTAGTCAATCTTCCTTTTTATGAATCTTTTCAATAAGCTTTTGACGGAGATGACTTGTGACCATTGATGCTTTATGTACCAGACCATTTCTGAGATGATTCAAGATGAGGAGACAGAGTCAGATGCTTTTATATTTTCTGAAGCTTAAGATGATAGTGTTTGAGTCTGAGTCTGGTATGTTACTTGGATGAGAGAATTTCTTTTGAAGTATAATGTCAGACCTTTTAGATTCTTCTTTTGTCTTGGATTGAAGAGTTCAAGTTACGATTAAGTTTTCCAGACTTTTGATGCGTAAGCTTTTTATGCGTAGGCTCCCCCTTTCTTTTGTAGCTTAGGCCTTTTCCTGAACCACTTAAATACCCATATCAAGTGATAACAAACATCTTCATAGTTTTGTTTTACCAGACTTATTGAATGCGAGCTCCCCCTTTGATTTATAACCTGTGCTTTTTATCGTGAAACACTCGAGTGATTTTTATCAAATGTTTAATAACTTATAACTTGATTAATTAAGATCTTGATGTTGGTTATCAACAAATCTTAGAGTGTTTCAAATATTTTGTTGGTTCTAACAGGTTTTATAAGGAGGCAGCATTGGTGTTGGGGTTAACAGAAGAAATTCAAATACACATCTGAACTAGTCTGAACCGGGGTCAACGATCCGGTGTAGGAGAGAAGACCGGTCTTGATGTCCTAGAGATACTTCACACCGGCCTTACGCGTTGATGTCGGCAAAAAGTGGTGTCACCTGCGAAGACTCTCTGACGCTCAAGTTAGTGATTGTATTCCAGAGAAAAAGGAATAACTAAGAGTATCCTCCTCCTTGAATGAGTAAGATCTATCCCTTTCATAGGATGCTTGAGAAAGCTTAAATACCTGAAATAATGTGAATTATGAGGATTTCTTCGTAAGACTCACTAACCTGCCTAGGAATGGGCAAATGATTATTTATTTGCGTGAGTGGAGAACATTGAGGGACTCGAAGTGCTCCTGTCGGAATGTAACATCCCTCTTTTTTTAGAAGCGATTTTACCCTTGTAAATTTTAATTATAGAGAGTTTGTAAGCAAGAATAAGTCAATATATACCCTGTTGATGGTCTGTAGTACCCAAAAATGTCATTTTTGCACATAATAATAGAATTTATATGGACCATTAGTGAAATTATGCAAAAACCGAGTGAAAAAGGCTCTGTTCCGAGTAACAGAGAAGAATTCCGAGTGAATGATCAGAAATTCCGAGTGAAGGAGAAAAATCCGACTCAAAACACCCTAGAAAGGCTCGGTTCCGAGTCAAATGCTTCCTTTTCTGAAGGAGACTACTCTGATTGAAGTATTCCGAGTGAAAGAAAGCTTAAATACTCATGTTTATGTTGATTTGATGCTTCCTTCCGACTGGAAGTGTGTTGGGGAAACAATTGGGAAGGTTTCCGAATGGTTTTGCTCAGGAAACCGAGTGGAAAATGGTGGAGGGAGCCAATTCCGAGTGAGATATACTCTACTGGACCAAAACCGAGTGAGACTCGTACGTGTATGCCTTGTTCCGAGAGCTAATGGTTGAAATAAACCTTAATTGGAAATATAATTAAAGAAATTGGCCTAAACCGAGTGAATCAAGTGAAGAAGACTCGGATTTCCGAGTGAAGATTCTAAGGAAGAGAGAACTCAGTCTGGAAAGGTAATACCGAGTGAGAAACCGAGTGCCTGAGTCGGTTTCAAAGGAATTCCGAGTGAAGAATTGAAGCTTCGCTCAAGCGAGCCTTGCAATTGTTGACTCGGAAGTAGGAATTCCAGTCGGTATAGTGGTTAACCGAGTGGAATTTTCACTCGGTATTCACTGTCAGTAGTGCGTATTGACTTTAATTTTGTCTTTAATGATTATTTAAATTCAATCGTGCGCATTAAAGATAGTGGGGAGCCAGAAATGGGCACTGACTCAGCATATCACTTTGTTTAATCTCCACTGACCCTTCCATTATCACTCCATTATCATCCACTCAGAAAAGCTGTCCGCCACTTGTTTTTCCACTCACTCTCTCCCTATTTAAACCAGCTCAAGGGTTCTCAGAACTCACACCCACACACGACACAAACACCCTTCATTACTCTCCTTCCCAGCAAGCTTTTTTCTCTCTTTTCCCTTCTGTTTCACTCGGAACTGGTGCAGGACAGTGAAGGGGACTCTTCTTCTCCTCCAGGAACTTCATTAAGGTAAGGGGGTATATTCTTGGGTGCTCTGTGGGAAAACCGAGTGAAGGAAAGGTTAAGGAACTTGTTCCTCACCTTTCCAGGGCAGATTCAGTGATGGGTGAATTATATGCTTAATTGTTACTGTTTTATATATATAATTGTTGGTAAATAATATACCTTGTATGAATTGTGAGAAGAACATGAACTATATTGAAATGAAGGACAAACAGCTCGGTTCTAATGTAAATCCAGTCGGTTTTATATATAATTCAATCAGTCTTATCTAAATTCAATCAGTTTTGTACAAATCCAATCAGTTTTAAGTAAATACAATCGGTTTTTACATGATTTCACTCGGTAAAGTAGTATATTTCATGACAGAACCTCTCTATTACTTGAAAGACTCCTTTTCAATCATTTTTATTCGGAATTATAGTTAATTCACTCGAAAATCTCTTTCTCAAATTATTTCACTCGGAACTTGACTTAATTTCACTCAGAAAACATAATTATCCTTCACTCAGAACCTTTTCAGTAGTTTCACTCGGAAGAAGTAACCTTAAAACTTTTCCAGCATGTTTCCATTCGGACAGTATCCTTCCAAGGGCAATTTTACTCGGTAAACTCATGTTTCACTCGGAACTTATCTTATTTTTACTCAGGAACCTTTTTCATGTTTATTCCACTCGGAAACCTCTTTCTTAAATTTATTTCACTCGGAACTTATATTGATTTCACTCAGAAAACTCCTTTAAGAATGATGTCACTCGGAAACGTATTTTATTACACCCAGAAATTCATTTCTACTCGGTTTCATCAACGTTTTCACTCATAAAACACTTTCTTACTGATTCCACTCGGAAATTTTATTTTAATTCACTCAGAAATTTGTTTCACTCAGAATTCAAGATAATTAATTAAGCAAATCATTTTTCAGCTTCTGTTTCACTCGGAAAACCTATTAATTTCAGTTAGAAAACTCTGCTCAGTTTATTTCACTCGGATTCATAGCTATCTCATGCGGAAAACTCATTTTTTACTCGGATTCAAGCTGTTCCAGTCGGAAAATAGCATTCCAATTCATTTTCACTCGGACCCAAACTTATTTCAGTCGGAAAACAACTTTCCAGTGTCATTTCACTCGGATTTTTAGCCAGATCGTTTGGAGAACCCTGCCCAGTATGGTTCCACTCGGAATTATACATATTTCACTCGGATTTTCCCCTGTTTCACTCGGAAAACTCTATTTTTAATGGTTTTCGCTTGGATTTTCATTCAGAAACTACTTTTTAATACCTTTTAAATTAGTGGGAAGTCACAATTATTATTATCTTTCTTATTCTATTATTATTATTATCCTAATTATTATTAACCTTAATATTGTCATTATTATTATTAGTTTTTATTATTATTAAACATTGTTAACGTCTAAATTATGCGCAATTACATAAAGAATATATATATATATTTTTACTCTTTATGAAAAATATAATTTTAACCAAGATATAATAGATATATTTCTAAAATAATAAACGAATATCTTACAATGTTTAATTGATGAAATCCAAAGAACTTGGGAATGATATGATGAGACTGAAAATACATAAGATACCCACAGGAATAAATTGATAAAATAAATGCATTTCGCATCATGAAAATATTTTTGAAGAAGAAAAACCTCTAGAGCATACACTTGGTACAGTGGAGGACACTCACGTTCGATCTCCATGAAGAATCTTGGGAGTACAACTGGAACGGCAACCCAATGGCATCAGAGTCGCGCCTGATAGCCGGGTGAGACGGTGCAATTCTAGTGTACTTTGACTAAATGACGGAGTGTAACTATGATCGTAGGGATCCAAGTTCCAAAAATATTTAAATCAATGATGAGAACCAATGAGTTCATTTGTACTATATGGAACTTAGGCGGACCCTGATCGCTCTAGATGATTGGAATGGAGATATTCCAAAGATTGAGAAGAAGATAAAACGAGTTATTGGGTCCACATGCATCATGAGACTTAAATCAAAGATAAATCATAATAAATCCAAACCCATGCATTTCATTACAGCATATTTGATTGTTATAATTGTGAATATGTTAAATGTACGATTTATTTCATGACAATATGCTTGATTGTTATAATTATGAATATGCTAAATATACGATTATGTGATGACAACATGCTTGATTGTTATAATTGTGAATATGCTAAATGTATGATTTATGTGATATTGTATGTTAACTGGATTATGTCCGCACCGGATTAACCAATCAGGGTCTTGGGTTATACTCACCCTTACTGTTGACCATTTTTCAGAGGAATTAGGAAATCAAGAACCTGAGTATGGAGAACAGCAATATGCTGAACCAATTGAGAACGTTCCTTAAATAGAATATAAGTAGTTGAATATTGATGGATGACTGTATAATATTTAAGGGTGCCTGCGTGCCCCATTCTGTTAAGAGTACAATTACTTACAGTTTGTGAATGACTATGTGATATATACATTATTGCTTCCACTGATCTGCCACGTATTTATTTTAAAAAAAAAATCACTTTTTCTTAAAACTGTTAACACTCTCAGTTAAATAGGATGAACCTATAGAAGGATTTGTCTTATCTAACCGAGGGTGTTAAAAAGGTGGTATCAGAGCATAGTCGATTCATCAAGCTTGGGGAGTGGACCATTAGGTTTCCACGTACTCTGATAGAAATATTGAACAGTCCATAACACTTCTAAGACTAAATATCCTATGTGGAATGCTCCACATAACGCATACCCTAAAACTATTTGTTGATATTCTTTCAGCAAATTCCTAATGGCACGCCAAAATAACAATCATGTGATGGAGAATCTTCTTACCAGAATTGTGGAGGTAATAGAACGACAAGAATTACCTCATGCTTCTGCCAGACAGGGATTAGCTGATTTTCAAAGGAACAATCCTACGCAATTCAAAGGAGGCTTCAATCCAGAAGGAGCACAACTATGGATTGAACACCTTGAAAAGATTTTTGCCGCTATGCGATGTTCTGATGAGGATTGTGTAACCTTTGCTGTCTTCATGCTGGTTGGAGAAGCAGAACACTGGTGGACTTATGCTAGAGTCAGACTAGCTACTGATGGGCATATCATTACTTGGGGATGATTCAGGACAGAATTTCTCGCTAAATATTTCCCTGAAGACATAAGGAGACAGAAGGAGCAGGAATTCTTCAATCTGAAACAAGGTAATATGACTGTTGGGGAGTACGCTGCTAAATTTGATGAATTGGCAAAATGTCGTCCCTACTACACCCACATGGGAGAGGCGTCAAGATGTGCAAAGTTTGAAGCAGGACTACGACATGAGATTCGTCAAGCCATATGTTGTCAACAAATTACACAATTCACTACTTTGGTTGACAGATACCATATATTTGAGAATACTTCTAATCTTCGACGACCTGGAGCGTCTAATCATGGGCCAGAGCGACGTATGCCAGATCGACAGCAAAGAAGGGATTTTCGAGCAGATCGGCCATATTTTCGATCTTTCAACTCAGCCAACCGAATTCCTCCTAGAGGTCAGGAGACCCAAAGCGGTAGAAACTGCACGATTTGTGGACGGATTGGACATCGTGATGTTGACTGTTGGTACAGGAATAAAAATAACCAACAACAAGTAACTCAAGGACAGGCAGTACGACCAACAGGTCAAGGAAGTGGAGGATCTACTGTAAATGTCTCTACCAACAATGTCCCAAGGATGCAAAATATTCACCGCGGCAACAATTTCAATCAGAGCAATAATCCTAGAAGGCCCGGAAATAACTCTACTGGAAGACCAGGAGGAAATGCTAGAGTTTTTACCATGAATGGTGCAGAAGTATCACAAGAGAACGATCTTGTGCAAGGTACATGCTTTATAGGAAGTACTCTATTAAATGTGTTATATGATTCTGGAGCCACTCATTCTTTCATATCTGAGAATTGTGTAAAATATTTAAAGCTTCCTACAACCTCTCTTCCCTATCAAATGATTGTCACAACTGCCGCCAACAAACCCATTTGCTCTACTTGCATATGTCTAGAATGTCCTCTCAACATCGAAGGGAAAGCTTATCAAGTAGATCTGATATGTTTACCTTTGATTGATCTAGACATTGTTCTAGGGATGAATTGGCTTGCTGCCAACCATATTCTGATTGACTGTCATAATAGATCCATCTCTCACGGGTCTATTACATCTGAATGTGATCAAGTCACTAATTCTTGCCTTGTTAGCTCAGAAAAGGTAATCTCAAAAGAAGTCCAACTATACATGATCCTTACTGAAACTGAAGGTAAGGCCACTTCTCAACTTGAACAGATTCCTGTTGTTCAAGAATTTCCAGAAGTATTCCCTGAGGACATATGAGAGCTACCTCCAGAGCGAGAAGTCGAATTCAGCATTGATATTATACCGGGCGTGGGACCAATCTCTATTGCTCCTTACCGGATGTCACCCAAGGAACTCAGTGAACTCAAAGAACAATTAGAAGAACTCCTAGAGAAAGGAATGATTAGACCCAGTGTCTCACCTTGGGGAGCACCAGTTCCTCTAGTCAAAAAGAAGGATGGCAGTATGCGGTTATGTGTTGACTATCGTCAGTTGAATAAAGCTACGATCAAGAACCGATACCCTCTCCCAAGAATTGATGATTTGATGGATCAATTACGAGGAGCCACTATCTTCTCGAAGATTGATCTGCGATCAGGCTATCATCAAATCAGAGTAAAGAAAGATGATGTACCCAAAACAGCATTCAGAACACGATATGGACACTATGAGTATCTTGTTATGCCCTTTGGAGTTACCAATGCACCTGCAGTCTTTATGGGATACATGAATCGAATCTTCCATGAGTACTTGGACAAATTCGTGGTTGTATTCATTGACGATATTCTCGTCTACTCCAAGAGCCATGAGGAACACGAGGAGCATCTTCGAATTATTCTGAACACTTTGCGTGCAAGGCAATTGTACGCTAAGTTTTCAAAATGTGAATTCTGGTTGACAGAAGTGAAATTTTTAGGACATGTCATCTCTAAGGAAGGAATTGTTGTGGATCCTACAAAGGTAGAAGCTGTACTAAATTGGGAACAACCCAAGAATGTGACGGAAATCCGCAGTTTCCTTGGACTGGCTGGATATTATCGTCGATTCATCGAGAATTTCTCTCGAATTGCAACGCCTTTAACTAAATTGACCCGTAAAGATCAACCATTCGAATGGACTGACAAATGCAAAAGCAATTTTACAGAGTTACGCCAACGACTCACTAGTGCACCTGTCTTGATTTTGCCAGATCCTGCCAAGCCATATGAAGTGTATTGTGATGCGTCAAGACAAGGACTAGGATGTGTCCTAATGCAAGAAAGAAAGGTTGTTGCTTATGCTTCAAGACAGCTAAGAACGCATGAAGTTAATTATCACGCACATGACTTGGAATTAGCTGCAGTTGTGTTTGCCTTGAAAATCTGGAGACACTACTTGTATGGTACATACTTCGAAGTCTTCAGTGATCATAAGAGCTTGAAGTATCTATTCGACCAGAAGGAGCTGAATATGCGACAACGTAGGTGGATGGAATTTATCAAAGATTATGATTTTGAACTCTGGTATCATCCTGGAAAAGCTAATGTTGTGGCTGATGCACTCAGTAGAAAGGCCCTACGTCTATCATATATGATGACAAAGGAGTTGGAATTGATAGAACAGTTTCACGATTTGAACCTAGCAGTAACACCAAAAAGGGGAAGCCTTATGGTTGGAATGCTAAGGATTTCCAATGATTTCTTAGAACAAATCAAGGAAGCTCAAGCCAATGACCAGGAATTACAAGATCTAGCGGAAAAGACGAAAGAAGGAGTCTCAGAGTTTAGCAAGGATGAACATGGGGCAATCAGGTATCAACAAAGACTCTGTATTCCAGTCAACACAGATCTTAAAAAATCCATCCTGGGTGAAGCACACAAAAGTAAATACAGTATCCACCCAGGATCAACCAAGATGTATCAGGACTTGAAGAAATTATTCTGGTGGCAAGGAATGAAAAGGGATATCGCTGAGTATGTAACAGCTTGCCTGATGTGTCAGAAGGTAAAGGCGGAACAACAACGACCAAGTGGGACCCTTCGTCCTTTGGATATTCCAGAATGGAAATGGGATGAGATTGCTATGGACTTCGTGAGTGGATTTCCCAGAACATCAGCTGGATATGATGCTATTTGGGTAATCGTGGATCGATTAACAAAAACCGCTCACTTCATTCCTGTCAATATGAAGTATTCCCTAGAGAAACTCACCCAGATCTATATCAAGGAAATTGTACGATTACATGGAACTCCCACTGCGATTGTGTCCGATCGAGACCCTCGTTTCACATCACAGTTTTGGAAGAGCCTGCAACAAGCTCTAGGAACTCGTCTAAAGTTAAGTTCCGCATACCACCCGCAGACAGACGGACAACCAGAAAGAACAATCAAGACTCTTGAAGATTTGTTGCGTCTTTGTGTCCTAGAACATGGAGGAAGTTGGCAAGAATACCTTCCACTTATTGAGTTCACTTACAACAACAGCTATCATGCAAGCATCGGAATGGCCCCTTATGAAGCTTTGTATGGAAGAAAATGCCGTACACCTTTATGTTGGTATGAAACTGGTGAGAAAACAATAATTGGACCAGAGATTGTTCAGAAGACAACAGAACAAGTTCAGAGGATTCAAATGGCAATGAAGGCTTCGCAAGATAGACAAAAGAGTTACTATGACAAACGTCGGAAGCCATTAGAATTTGAAGAAGGCGATCATGTATTTCTCAAAGTTACCCCTATCACTGGAGTAGGAAGAGCTTTGAAGGCCAAGAAGTTAAGCCCCAGATACGTAGGACCCTATCAAATTCTGCAAAAGATAGGAACTCATGTGTACCGTATTGCTCTGCCACCCGAGCTGACAAACCTTCACAATGTATTTCATGTCTCTCAACTCCGCAAATATGTACCAAGCCCTGATCATGTTCTAAGTCCCGATCAATTTGTTCTAAAAGAAAACCTCACCTTTGAAGCATCGCCAGTTAAGATTGCTGACCGACGTCTCAAACAGCTAAGAGGCAAGGAAATTCCTTTGGTCAAGATAGTTTGGAGTCAGACAGATGATGGGGATGCTACTTGGGAAATTGAGGAGAAAATGAGAGAATTGTACCCTCAATTATTCCAACTTTGAATTTCGGGACGAAATTCTTAAAAGGGGAGGAGAATGTAACATCCCTCTTTTTTTAGAAGCGATTTTACCCTTGTAAATTTTAATTATGGAGAGTTTGTAAGCAAGAATAAGTCAATATATACCCTGTTGATGGTCTGTAGTACCCAAAAATGTCATTTTTGCACATAATAATAGAATTTATATGGACCATTAGTGAAATTATGCAAAAACCGAGTGAAAAGGGCTCTGTTCCGAGTAACAGAGAAGAATTCCGAGTGAATGATCAGAAATTCCGAGTGAAGGAGAAAAATCCGACTCAAAACACCCTAGAAAGGCTCGGTTCCGAGTCAAATGCTTCCTTTTCTGAAGGAGACTACTCTGATTGAAGTATTCCGAGTGAAAGAAAGCTTAAATACTCATGTTTATGTTGATTTGATGCTTCCTTCCGACTGGAAGTGTGTTGGGGAAACAATTGGGAAGGTTTCCGAATGGTTTTGCTCAGGAAACCGAGTGGAAAATGGTGGAGGGAGCCAATTCCGAGTGAGATATACTCTACTGGACCAAAACCGAGTGAGACTCGTACGTGTATGCCTTGTTCCGAGAGCTAATGGTTGAAATAAACCTTAATTGGAAATATAATTAAAGAAATTGGCCTAAACCGAGTGAATCAAGTGAAGAAGACTCGGATTTCCGAGTGAAGATTCTAAGGAAGAGAGAACTCAGTCTGGAAAGGTAATACCGAGTGAGAAATCGAGTGCCTGAGTCGGTTTCAAAGGAATTCCGAGTTAAGAATTGAAGCTTCGCTCAAGCGAGCAAGCCACGCTCAAGCGAGCAAGCCACGCTCAAGCGAGCCTTGCAATTGTTGACTTGGAAGTAGGAATTCCAGTCGGTATAGTGGTTAACCAAGTGGAATTTTCACTCGGTATTCACTGTCAGTAGTGCGTATTGACTTCAATTTTGTCTTTAATGATTATTTAAATTCAATCGTGTGCATTAAAGATAGTGGGGAGCCAGAAATAGGCACTGACTCAGTATATCACTTTGTTTAATCTCCACTGACCCTTCCATTATCACTCCACTATCATCCACTCAGAAAAGTTGTCCCCCACTTGTTTTTCCACTCACTCTCTCCCTATTTAAACCAGCTCAAGGGTTCTCAGAACTCACACCCACACACGACACAAACACCCTTCATCACTCTCCTTCCCAGCAAGCTTTTTTCTCTCTTTTCCCTTCTGTTTCACTCGGAACTGGTGCAGGACAGTGAAGGGGACTCTTCTTCTCCTCCAGGAACTTCATTAAGGTAAGGGGGGTATATTCTTGGGTGCTCTGTGGGAAAACCGAGTGAAGGAAAGGTTAAGGAACTTGTTCCTCACCTTTCCAGGGCAGATTCAGTGATGGGTGAATTATATGCTTAATTGTTACTGTTTTATATATATAATTGTTGGTAAATAATATACCTTGTATGAATTGTGAGAAGAACATGAACTATATTGAAATGAAGGACAAACAGCTCGGTTCTAATGCAAATCCAGTCGGTTTTATATATAATTCAATCGGTCTTATCTAAATTCAATCAGTTTTGTACAAATCCAATCAGTTTTAAGTAAATACAATCGGTTTTTACATGATTTCACTCGGTAAAGCAGTATATTTCATGACAGAACCTCTT
Source organism: Clitoria ternatea (assembly GCA_037962975.1). Taxonomy (NCBI): domain Eukaryota; kingdom Viridiplantae; phylum Streptophyta; class Magnoliopsida; order Fabales; family Fabaceae; genus Clitoria; species Clitoria ternatea. The sequence continues at coordinate 24,522,699 of CM075673.1, read as the reverse complement.
TATTACTTGAAAGACTCCTTTTCAATCATTTTTATTCGGAATTATAGTTATTTCACTCGAAAATCTCTTTCTCAAATTATTTCACTCGGAACTTGACTTAATTTCACTCAGAAAACATAATTATCCTTCACTCAGAACCTTTTCAGTAGTTTCACTCGGAAGAAGTAACCTTAAAACTTTTCCAGCATGTTTCCATTCGGACAGTATCCTTCCAAGGGCAATTTTACTCGGTAAACTCATGTTTCACTCGGAACTTATCTTATTTTTACTCAGGAACCTTTTTCATGTTTATTCCACTCGGAAACCTCTTTCTTAAATTTATTTCACTCGGAACTTATATTGATTTCACTCAGAAAACTCCTTTAAGAATGATGTCACTCGGAAACGTATTTTATTACACCCAGAAATTCATTTCTACTCGGTTTCATCAACGTTTTCACTCATAAAACACTTTCTTACTGATTCCACTCGGAAATTTTATTTTAATTCACTCAGAAATTTGTTTCACTCAGAATTCAAGATAATTAATTAAGAAAATCATTTTTCAGCTTCTGTTTCACTCGAAAAACCTATTAATTTCAGTTAGAAAACTCTGCTCAGTTTATTTCACTCGGATTCATAGCTATCTCATGCAGAAAACTCATTTTTCACTCGGATTCAAGCTGTTCCAGTCGGAAAACAGCATTCCAATTCATTTTCACTCGGACCCAAACTTATTTCAGTCGGAAAACAACTTTCCAGTGTCATTTCACTCGGATTTTTAGCCAGATCGTTTGGAGAACCCTGCCCAGTATGGTTCCACTCGGAATTATACATATTTCACTCGGATTTGCCCCTGTTTCACTCGGAAAACTCTATTTTTAATGGTTTTCGCTTGGATTTTCATTCAGAAACTACTTTTTAATACCTTTTAAATTAGTGGGAAGTCACAATTATTATTATCTTTCTTATTCTATTATTATTATTATCCTAATTATTATTAACCTTAATATTGTCATTATTATTATTAGTTTTTATTATTATTAAACATTGTTAACGTCTAAATTATGCGCAATTACATAAAGAATATATATATATTTTTACTCTTTATGAAAAATATAATTTTAACCAAGATATAATAGATATATTTCTAAAATAATAAACGAATATCTTACAATGTTTAATTGATGAAATCCAAAGAACTTGGGAATGATATGATGAGACTGAAAATACATAAGATACCCACAGGAATAAATTGATAAAATAAATGCATTTCGCATCATGAAAATATTTTTGAAGAAGAAAAACCTCTAGAGCATACACTTGGTACAGTGGAGGACACTCACGTTCGATCTCCATGAAGAATCTTGGGAGTACAACTGGAACGGCAACCCAATGGCATCAGAGTCGCGCCTGATAGCCGGGTGAGACGATGCAATTCTAGTGTACTTTGACTAAATGACGGAGTGTAACTATGATCGTAGGGATCCAAGTTCCAAAAATATTTAAATCAATGATGAGAACCAATGAGTTCATTTGTACCATATGGAACTTGGGCGGACCCTGATCGCTCTAGATGATTGGAATGGAGATATTCCAAAGATTAAGAAGAAGATAAAACGAGTTATTGGGTCCACATGCATCATGAGACTTAAATCAAAGATAAATCATAATAAATCCAAACCCATGCATTTCATTACAGCATATTTGATTGTTATAATTGTGAATATGTTAAATGTACGATTTATTTCATGACAATATGCTTGATTGTTATAATTATGAATATGCTAAATATACGATTATGTGATGACAACATGCTTGATTGTTATAATTGTGAATATGCTAAATGTATGATTTATGTGATATTGTATGTTAACTGGATTATGTCCGCACCGGATTAACCAATCAGGGTCTTGGGTTATACTCACCCTTACTGTTGACCATTTTTCAGAGGAATTAGGAAATCAAGAACCTGAGTATGGAGAACAGCAATATGCTGAACCAATTGAGAACGTTCCTTAAATAGAATATAAGTAGTTGAATATTGATGGATGACTGTATAATATTTAAGGGTGCCTGCGTGCCCCATTCTGTTAAGAGTACAATTACTTACAGTTTGTGAATGACTATGTGATATATACATTATTGCTTCCACTGATCTGCCACGTATTTATTTTAAAAAAAAAATTCACTTTTTCTTAAAACTGTTAACACTCTCAGTTAAATAGGATGAACCTACAGAAGGATTTGTCTTATCTAACCGAGGGTGTTAAACGGAACATGTCCCCAATGCATAATATGGGGCTAATTAGATGCTCATTGGGATTCCCAAGAGTTTTGTCGTATATGATGGGTCAAATAATGAATGGGTTATCCGATGTTCTAGGTGTTATCGTGAACAAACCGGTGAAGGGAGAACGCCTAGCACGGTATTTTACAGTCCAGATGTTAACCTGTGATATCGGTTTACCTTCCAGAATGGATAAGATGACGTCATATTCTGGATGCTGGTATATAGACCGGATCAACATCATAGTGGAAGCTTTACATCCGCAGTCACCATTTTCCCTATCTTTGGCAAAAGGACCACCTCAGACCTTTGAGGAATTTAAGAGTAAGGTAGCGACGTATGTTGGGAGAGAGATGCATTTAGCAGCCGTTGGCCAGAAGAGTACAGTCCAAGAAGGAATTCAGATACAGGACATGAGAGCGCTGAAGTTTGAACGAAGGGATCCTAATAAGGATATGTTTCTAAGATTGAAAGAAAGGAGTAGTGTGAATTTCATGCAATATACCCCGTTAGTAGTTTGGCCCGACCAGATTCCGAGGGAGGTTGGCTTGAGAGGATTAATGGTATACGAAGTAAAGAAGTCATTGTGTAACACCCCCTTATATACACGAGATATATAAGTATTCTTATTGCTTTTAAAAACCTTAGATATATATATATATATATATATATATATATATATCATTCCTTATCTTGTGTATACAAGGACGTACATATACATGATTTCCTTTGAATATTAAAAGTAAAAATAAAGTTGTCTTTCAATATTTGTCCATAATGACAAAACAAATTTATAGAAATCATAAGTGATAAAAGATTACAGTATTATAACTGAATGATAAGGTTTATCAAAGTTTAACCTTGACCTTGTTACAATTATCCAACTTGATATTGTAATAAGGTAAACTAAAACTAAATTATACCTCTACTATGACTGTGACCAATCATTTCCTAGTCCTCGAACCATAGGGTTTTGGAATCCTACTCTTGCCATATCTTTTCACCTGATGAGACTATTTTACCCTCTTGTAATTTCATCCTTTCATCTTGGACTGCTAGCTATACATCACATAACATATATTTTGAACACAAATTCAAACAAGAAGGAGTGAGAAACAAAATATAATATCTTACAGATAAGACATAAGCATAAGGGTTTTACAAACTAATATAATAATATCAGTCATAATCTCATACACAATCAATTATAAATGTAGGGTTTCCATAAACATAACAATTATATTTTTATTCACATCACCCATATAGAATGTCATAATCACATGAATGTTATGTAATGTTTTTAATGCTACTATATTCAGTTTATGCATATGGGCCCTTAAAGTTTTAATTTGTACTGGGCCAACCAGGAGTTTACACTGTTCCAAAATTTCAGATAATAATAACATAACAGGTTAACTGGCATGGAAATACTTAGAGACTAGTCAGACTGAGAAGGTTTTTATTATGAAAGTACCCGATACTAGGTAGCGATCCCAGGTCCCCTGAAGCACCCTTTCACACCCTCTCATCCCAAGGCTCGTAATTAAGCCTCCTCTAATGTATCCTTGGTTTCTATAATCCGTCCCCAGGCAATATCACATCTCATTTCTCTTTAATGATTCATGATGCATGAACTACTCGTGTATTGAGTTGGTTAAGACTTTTAGAAACTCAAGTATAAACTATATCTTTGGGGCCTACAAGTCGCAACATAGCCACCCCGATGAACTACACATTTCCAAACTCTTAAATAAGTTTTGCCACACCCAGAAGAATTTCTGTATAATTTTTCTTTATCATTCACAAATGATTTGATTTTCAAAGTCTTAACATATATTTCAAACCTTCTTTAGAGCATTTATAGGAAATTAATTTACTTTAGCCACAAATTTGAATTATTGATCTTTTTCCATCTTTAATTATAATACTCAAAAAATATATAATTTTTCTAAACACTTTTTAAATTAAAACTCTTATTTTCAAAAGTTTAAAATAAAATATTATTGAAATATCTCATTTCCATTTGAGAATCAAATATTTTCATATCCATACATATACATATACGTATATAAATATATTATTTTTATAAAATACTTTCTCTTTTTTATATAAAATAATGAAAATTTAATTTAATTAAATAATTTATTTTAAAAGATAAAAGTGAGTTATAAAAATTATATACTTTTATTGAAAGTTAAGAAAAATTTCTTAATGATAATCTAAATAAACATTGAGAAATAATTTCTTTTAAATTAATACTTTAAAGAGTAAGAGATAAGTATATTCTTACTGAGTTTTAGCTTTACGTCATGTTTGCTATATGCTCAAACTCCACATCACAAGATCATCAATCATTCATCAATCACAACCAAATATTGTCAATCATAATTAAATATCATCACTCATAATCAAATATCGATCACAATGAAATCAAATAAAAATAACACAATTACTATACAAAATTTACATAATTTATTTCAAGGTGTCTTAATTATTAAAGTTCATTTTAAGTCGTAGTAGTCCAGTCCTAATGTTAGTTGGTCCATATCAAGTCTAAAATAGTCCAATGGTCATATGGGTTCATCATAGTCCAATCAATACAAAGGTATAATTTAGTCCATAATAGTTCATATAAGTCCATAACAGTGCAAATCTCAATGATACGGTATGTTATGTTAACGAGTCATCTAAATATTTTAAACTTTATGTTATGTTAATCAAATATGATTCATCCAAATATTTTAAACTTTTGAGTAAATTTTATTTATTTACTTAAGATGATAATAAGTATTACTTTAAAATATAATAATTATTCATAGTTAAAAGGAGTAGGGGACTCCTCCCATTATTCTTATATCTTTTCATATTATATTCTTATCTCACTCCCTCTTACCTTGAATTGCTACCAAAAGTGAGCTCACTTTGCATCTCTGAATTCTAGAAATATTAATACCAATTTATTTCAGTATAGACATAAGATAAAAATAAAGATTACTATTTAAAACAGAAATGGTAACTAGTAATTATGCATAGTAATAATAAATAGTAACAGTAAATAGTAAATTTTAAATAGTTACCGTGAATAGTAACAGTAAATATAAATCGTGAATGGTAACAGTAAATAGTAAAACATGAATAGTAATTGTAAATAGTAAATCGTGAAAAATAACGGTAAATAGTAAATCGTGAATAGTAATAGTAAATAGTAAAAAGTAAATAGTAATAGTAAATTGTAAATAGTAACAGTAAATAGTAATTTACTATTCATAATAGTGATTTACTATTGACATAGTAATTTACTATTCCAAATAGTAACTTAAGATAATATTATATTAAATATAATAATAAATTTCTAAAACGATATGAAAATAAACCTAAAAAATATAAAAGAGAGTTATTCTTACCTTATAATCTTGGCAGAATCTCCTTCCAAAAAAATTATTTCTCTCTCTTACTCCCACCACTATTTCTCTAGCACTATTATATTAAGAAAATTTAATCTGAAATTATGAATTTCTTCATTCAGAACCTCGGTATTTATAGGCAGGATTTCTACTATGCATTTGAATATTTTAATATAAAAGTATTGTGCAATTTCTGAAATTTTCGTTTCTAGTTACTGTGCAAGTTTGAAATTTTCATACATGTACAATGTTTTGCATAGTGAATGTCGGCTGAATTATTAAGCCAAATAGTAACCATTCACTCGGTATATTTTAAATATTCAAAATCAGTCCTTTTTTAAATTTAGTGATATTATATCAGACCTCACTAATTTTATAATAAGTAATATAAAGTTTAAATTTTAAAAATCTAAAATTTTCTATTAATAAAAATTTATTGGTACGTTTTCAATTTTCTTACGATTGGTAAAAATCAAGATTTTACTCAAATCGATCATTTTTAAATAAGTCTACTTGAAATGAATTTTAGAAAATTTTCTTATAATTTAACTTCACTTTCTTATAAATATTTTTAATTTTAAGTACTTTATATAAATATAAAATGATTAAAAATATATTTTTATTACAATATTTTCAAAATTTAAAAAAGTTCTAGAAAATCATAAATAATACGTAGATTAAAAAGTTCTAAAGAACTATAGTCTAATTCCTTCAAAATTTTATTTTAAAATTCTAATAAGAGTTAAATCATAAATATGTAAAAACATAAATATAAAAACATAAAATAAAAGTTGTGAATAATAAAGATATTCAAAATTCTTAATATAATTTTCTTAATCAATGAATACTAATCAAGTCATTCTAAAATCCTTATTCAAAATACATATATTATTATTATTATGATTATTTTATTATTATTATTATTTTAACAAAATAATTAAATATAAGTACCAAAATTTCATAAAAATATTAATTAGTTAATAATCAACTAACTAATAATAAGTGTTTTCTTATTAAAGAGATATTAATATCTATTTTCTATTTGAGTGGAAAATAGGATGTTACAACTCTACTTTCCTAAAAGAAATTTCGTTCTCGAAATTTGATATTTTTAATAAATCTTACCAAGGCTAACTAAGTGAACTATCCTAATATGTTTTCTACTTTTATTGATAATTATGTATCTTTTCCTTGATGTTGCCACTTACTTTCTTTTAATTTTATCAGGTATTTTCTCCTCAACTCAAAAATATCACCATCTAAGTTTTGTTAATCATGCTCATCATAAACTGATAGTTAACTCTAAACGCCTCAATAATTACATTTCTTATTCCATTAATACATTACTTTATATAATTCTTAACATCTATAAATTAGAATCCTTACTTGCAACATATGAAAATGGACTGTTAAGAATTAATCACTAGACAACTAACCATTAGCAACTAGCCGTTGGACTAGCCGTTGAACTAGCCTTTTATGATCGTTGCTCACTCTCCTTCGCTTATAAATTTCCAATTCATTCTCACTTCCTATCACAACTTCAAGGTTTCCTAGTTTCTCTCTTCTATCTAATTTCTTCAATCTTTTTCCTTAAGTAATATCATACTATTCAATGGCCAACCTTCCTAGAAGTGATGAAGAGCGAAGGCGAGTTGGACTACAGTTCGTGGTAACAAGTGCCTCACTTCTTATAGTCACTATGGTGATTTCTCTAGTTTGGGTTTTTTATATACTGCCAAAACTCTTAGGCCTCTAACTATTATGATTCTCCAATAATTGTTAGAAAATAAATGGTTACTTATCGTTTAACTATGATGTACTAGATGTTCTACTTTATTTTCCTTAGTGTAATCATGTATAGTAAATTATCCTAGTGAAAAAGGATAAATATGTCTTAGTCCATGTTGTACTTGTTTGTCAAACTAAATCCTTATGTTCTTTGCTTCATGATAATCTAGGGTATGAAATTAATTCTTATTGTCCTACATAATGGATTAAATATTTCTTAACTAATTGATTGCATATCCCATCATAATTGACTACAATCATTATATAGATTTGATAAATTCACTAATCTTAATGATCACAAGTCACTACGTTGACTTAGAAATACTCACTTAAATTTTTGTTATGGTTGGCTTAGTTTTATGTAACTCACTTCATGGAAACTACGCTAGATTAATAAGTAAGGGGTCATATTTATTTACCCATAATTATTCTTCTTGGGTTTCTAATGTGGTGATGGTGAAAAAGACTAATGGCAAATGGCGGATGTGTACAGATTTCACCAACTTAAACAAGTGTTGCCCTAAGGACACATATCCTCTCCCGAGTATTGATCAAATGATGGATGATTCCTCTCGGTATCAATTCCTGTCTTTTATGGACGTATACTCCGGATATAATCAGATTCCGATGTAGAAGGAAGATGAGGACAAGACTATTTTCATAAATGATTAATGCATTTTTTGTTATATAGTTATGCCATTTGGATTGAAGAACACAAGAGCAACCTATCAGAGAATGGTGAATAAGGTTTTTGAGGGGATGAGGTCAAAGGTGGTCAAAGTATATGAAGATGATATCAGAGTCAAAACCGTAGTTGGAAGAGACTACATCGAAGATTTAAGGAAGGTGTTTTAGAGGCTTTAATTATACAACATGAGATTAAACCCACTAAAGTATACGTTTGTAGTGCCTACAAGGCGGTTCCTTAGATTTATGGTAACACAGAGAGGTATAGAAGCTAACCATAACAAATGCAAGGTGGTGAAAGAACTCCGAAGTCCAACCAATGTGAGGGAGGTGCAGTCATTAAATGATAAGGTCGTAGCGCTATCCGGTTCATGCCTAAAATGGCATACCGGTCATTACCTCTCTATAAAGCATTGAAGAAAATAAGGAGTTCAAATGGGGCAAGGAGTAGGAGAAGACTTTTCAGGAATTGAAGGAAGTATTGGCAAACCCGCTGATGTTGATGAGACCTGACCCCAAATAGAATCTCTTCATTTATCTCTCTGTACCAGACGAGGCTATTAGAGCTACGTTGGTAAAAGAAACGATTGAGGGCTATTAAACCCTAAAATACTGTTAGGTCTATTTATTGGCAAGTGCACTAATCGTTTGTAGTTTTCAAATTTAGATATCGTTCCCATAAAGATTGAATATTCCAGTAATTCATAGTAATTCTCATTTACTATGGTAAATTTATCAAAACTTATTAACAAACAAATGATTTATAAACAATTTATACAATATTCATAAAATTTGATGATTGATTTGTTCATTTGGTAAAAAGATGGTAAAGATAAAATCTATCTAGAAAGTTGAATGTAATTCAGAATAACTCAGATACTTGAGGTAAAAACACAGATTGACAAATTATGTTGGAATTAGGATCCTCGCACTAAAATATAATGAAATGATTACAAACATACATATTTAATTATCAAGTTCATGTTATTGCAGCTTAAAGTCATTATAATTGATCCCTCGTGATATAAATTTTAAGTAGTCATCGTAAAATCTGATCCCTCAGAAGCTTTCTCAGTAAAAACTTGCATTAAGTCCTAGCCTTATAGCAACAATAATCACCAATTCTATCCCTAGTAACTGGCATATTAAGGGTATTTCAACTTTTACTTTCATTAAAACAGATTTTAATACAACATGAATAATCATTCTCCCGTTTGACACTCACACTAATAAAACAAGTTTCAATACGCATGAAAATCATTCTCCCATTTGACGTTCACACTAATAAAAGATTGAAATACTAACATGGTATGTGAATCATAAACATGCAGAGGTCATAATCACAACATCATATAATAGATTGATTCACCAAATTCCAACATAAATAATTTAGTTACACATGGTAAAAGGGAAAACAACACTTACAGAGGTTATGAATAAAATTCTTCATAATACAAAAGCTCATAGTACTACACAACATTCTCAAGTATCTAGAATTACTCTAGATTTACAAACTCACAAAAGAACACTCAAAACTCGAGTGAAAAGAGAGGAAGGAAGCTCTGAATTGCAGAATGGGATGCCTTGAATGCTTTGAGAATGGCCTATTTATAGGGTTGAGGAAGGGTTCTGGCGTGTAGCGTCAGCCTGACGTGTAGCGTCAGGTTCCTGACTCAGCCTTCATTAAACGCATGATTAAGTGGCCATGATTAAGAATAATTTAATCAAATAATGCTCAGACAATATGGCCTCTGTCTCCTAATAGCATTTGGACATTAGCTGCTGGTGGGTTGGTCAATTATGGGCCACTTGGCAGAGTGCTTGGCCACCTGGAAGTGGAGTCCACGTAGCTTTTGACGCTACGCGTGGGTGTAACGCGTAGCGTCAGCATCAGAACTTCCCACGCTACACGTGAAGTTGATGCTACACGTCAACTCTCCAGATCTTGAATTTCCTTAATTTTTCACTGTAAAACTAGAGAAAATTGATCAAGGCAGATAATTTCCACTAACTTCTATTTATTACAATTAAAATCTAAATTTCTAATAGTTTGAACAAATTTTTATTAATTTTAACACACTTTTTATTAACAAATTTATTGTAAATTTGAGGACTCACAAATACCCCCAACTTGAGACATTGCTCGTCCTTGAGCAAGAGAGAAAAAAACAAATTTTGAAATCAAAATATTTGAATAGTCTGAAAATTTACCACAAAAAGTAATTTCACAATTTACCATTCAAATTAATCAAAAATAGATGTCTTATGCAATAAAGGCTTAAAGATAAAAACATTTTACAATGTCTTATTAACAAATCAAGCATAATTTCAGGCTTACCTCACAAGTGTTTATCTCTGTACAAAGGTAAACTGTCAGCTTAATCAATCATAAAATCAAACAAATTCAATTTTGATTTTCATCTAATCAATGGTTATTAATACAGAGTCAACAAGAGTCACAAGGTCTTTTCAATGGTTGTAATGAGGCTTGGTTACAAGAAATTATGGTTTTTCTTTAGAATTCAAAAACCTGAAATCATAAAAGAGCATTTTATAATTTTTAGGCTTTTCTTGGCTCAATTCTCACTTCCCTTTTGGTAAATACCCCCAGCTTAATTCTTTTCATTATTTCTTTTTAATTTTATGTATATATATTTCTTTTGTTCTCCTTATATATATATATATATATATATATATATATATATATATTTCATACACATGCATTTGATAATTTGAAAAGAACTAAGTTATAATTTTCACTCCCCATTTATGTAAGAACACTCAAACAAAATGCTTTTTTATTCAATCAAGTAAAGGAAATGGTTAACAATTATTTACGGGTTTCTGTTCTTTCCACGCTACGGGTTAGTGGAACGCTACGTGAGGGCTCACAGAACTGAAACATGAAAATAGGGGTTGCGCAGCAGCAACCCCTTCCAATCCTCATTCAATCCATACTATTACCTATTTCTAACAACAAACAAGTTCCAATGGTCTTCTAATCCTAACCTAACCACATGCAATTCTAGGAATTAAAAATCAAACAAACTAAGGAAAGGGAGAAGATCACTTACTTGGAATCCTTGCGAAATTAAAGAGAGATGGGAGAATGTAGGTTTTTGAGAGGTTTAGAAATTGAGAAATAAGGTTTCTGAGAAAAATGAGGTAGAGAGGGAAATTTAGGTTTTTAAAAACCTAAATTGGGCCTCTCTGGTTCAGTTTTAAAAGCTGAACGTAGGTCCTGACGCTACGTGTGGCTGGGACGCTACGCGTCAGTGCAAAATTTTTACCTCCACACTACGCGTCAGTGAGACGCTACGCGTGGGGTTCTATTTTTCATTTTCAAAAACCCATTTCTTTTAATTTTAAAAACCCCTTTATTTAAAAATCAAAGTTTTAATAAAAACACACATTTTTTATTAAATAATAAAAATAAAAAAGAAATAATGGGTTGCCTCCTATTGAGCTCTAGGTTTAATATCTCCAGTCGGACATTAACTCTTATTAATCAGGTGGTTTCTCAAATTTCTTTGAGGAATCACCTGTTCTTCTTTTTCTCTTTCTCCAATGATTGATTATCTGTCTATCATCAATAAACAGAGCAATTAGTTTTTGGGGATTGAGATGAGATATACCTTTTTCATCTTCTAGGTAAGCCTTGTCCACTACATCAAATCTAAAACATTCATGTCTTTGATTAGAATATTCAAAAACATTAAAGCTTACCTCCTCATCATAAATTCTAACTGTCAGTTCTCCTTTGTCAACATCAATTAACAATTTTGCAGTCTTCATGAAAGGTCTTCCTAAAATTAGGGGGATGTCAGTATCCTCCCTTATATCAAGTACCACAAAATCAACTCTGAAGTGGTACTTGTCAACCTTGACCAATACATCTTCCACAATCCCAAATGGTTTTTGGATCGAGCGGTCTGCTAGTTGTAGAGTTGTCTTAGCTTCCTGGAGTTGAAGATCACCAATTTGTTTCATTAGACACAGAGGCATTAGATTAACACTTGACCCTAAGTCCAACAGAGCTTTCCTTATTTTGATTTCTCCAATTGATACAGGAATGGTAAAACTTCCAGGATCTTTGGATTTCTCCGGTGTGTCATATTGTAAGATAATACTACAACTTGCTTCGCATTCATCCATCTCAAGTATCAGATCAGAATTTTTTTAAATTTTTAATTTTTTTAATTTTTTTCTTTTTCACTTTCTTTCTTTTCTTCTTCTTTCTTTTCATTCTTTTCATATATTTTATTACAATCGACTTCAATATTCAAGAAAATAGCATTACATTGATCTCTTGGGTTCTGGGTGTTCGCAATAAAACTAGAACTTTTCAATTCAGCTATTTCCTTTGCTAGCTGACGCATTTGGAAATCTCCGAGCAACTTCATTTGTTTCCACAAATTGTAATAACTGTTGGATAGATTCCTCAATCTTTTTCAATCTTGTATTGTCAGTCTGTGATTGTTATTGTTGCTTAAACTGATTGTTAGGAGGTCGGTTGGAAGGTCCAGTATCTTGTCTCCAGCCAAAGTTCTGATTCTGCCATCCCTATGGAAAATTGTTAGAAAAAGAATTACCAAGATTGATAGGAAAATTACCTAATAGTATTCTTTGATGGATCAGAAAATTGCCTTGCTCTTGTTCATTTCTATCAGGGGCACAATAACCACATGGTTGTTTGCCCATGCAATGTATACATTGTTTCAACTGAGTAGGGGGTGATGATGACACTTGAGCAATTTGTAATTTTTCAAGTTGTTTGCTCATTGCTTCGATTTGTTATGTCAATAATTTTTACTGAGCTAATACTGCATCATTCACTCCCAATTCCAGCATATCTAGCTTGCTTGACACATTACCTCTTTCATGTTTTGCTTGTCAGCCACTAATGGACATTGATTCCAATATCTCTATTGCTTCATCCACAGTTTTGGTCATTAAAGAACCACCTGTATAAGCATCTAACATCATCTTGAACTGAGATAATAAACCATGATAAACGATCCTTACCTTTTCAACATCATCCAAATTGTGATTTGGACATTTTCTCAAAAGTGCTTTGAATCGTTCCCATGTTTCTCCTAAGGACTCATCATTATTTTGTGAAAAAGAATGAATTACTGTCATGGCTTCAAAGTATTTTGAAGGGGAATAAAATCTTTCCAAAAAAATTTTTCTCAATATCAGACCAGTTTGCAAAACTACCGGGTGGGCAAGATTTAAACCATTCTTTAGCTTTCCCAACCAAAGAAAAAGGAAACAATCTCATATAAAAAGATTCTTCTTGATTGGGTTCAAAACCAATTGTGCTACATAATTCATAAAAAACAGTTAAGTGCTCATACGATTCTTCATGGTTTAGGCCAGCAAATTGATTGTTTTGAATTATATTTAGTGTGGCAAGTTTAATCTCCACCGACAACAGGTCCTTGGTACATTCCTGAAACTCGGGGTGGTCCATTGATAGTAGCAAACTGTCCCAATGTTCTTCTTTGTTTAGCAGCCATGTTAGAATTTTCAGAATTTTGAGAAGAAAATGAAGTAGAAGAAGCAGTTTGTGTTTTAGATTTCAAAGATTTGATTTTTTTTAACAAACTTTTCGATATCAGGATCAAAGAAGATTTTTCCTGCAGAAGATCGGGCTTGCATACACAAACTAGACAGAAAAAGTTAGTGTAGTAAATAATTGAAGATAAAGTTTATGAATGGATGAATAATTAAATGTAAAAAGTAAAAAAAATTTACCACGGTAATTAAAAATTTACTGTTTAACTAAAACAATTCAATCCCAGACGTCGGTACCAGAAAACTTGTTAAACCCTAAAATACTGTTGGGTCTCTTTATTGGCAAGCACATCAATTGTTTGTAGTTTTCAAATTTAGATATCGTTCCCACAAGAATTGAATATTCCAGTAATTCATAGTAATTTTTATTTACTATGGTAAATTTATCAAAACTTATTAACAAAAGAATGATTTATAAACAATTTATACAATATTCATAGAATTTGGTGATTGATTTGTTCATGTGGTAAGAAGATGGTAAAGATAAAATCTATCTAGAAAGATGTAATTCAGAATAACTCAGATACTTGAGGTAAAAACACAGATTGATAAATTATGTTGGAATTAGGATCCTCGCACTAAAATATAATGAAATGATTACAAACATACATATTTAATTATCAAGTTCATGTTATTGCAGCTTAAAGTCATTATAACCGATCCCTCGTGATATAAATTCTAAGTAGTCACCGTAAAGTCTGATCCCTCAGAAGCTTTCTCAGTAAAAACTTGCATTAAGTCCTGGTCTTATAGCAACAATAATCACCAATTCTATCCCTAGTAACTGGCATATTAAGGGTATTTCAACTTTTACTTTTATTAAAATAGATTTTAATACAGCATGAATAATCAGTCTTTCATTTAACATTCATACTAATAAAACAAGTTTCAATATGCATGAAAATCATTCTCCCGTTTGACGTTCACACTAATAAAAGATTGAAATACTAACATGGAACTTGAATCATAAACATGCAGAGGTCATAATCACAACATCATATAATAGATTGATTCACCAAATTCCAATATAAACAATTTAGTTACACATGGTAAAAGGAAAAACAACACTCACAAAGGTTATGAATAATTACAATTCTTCACAATACAAAAGCTCACAGTACTACACAACACTCTCAAGTATCTAGAATTACTCTAGATCTACAAACTCATAAAAGAACACTCAAAACTCAAGTGAAAAGAGAGGAAGGAAGCTCTGAATTACAGAATGGGATGCCTTGAATGCTTTAAAAATGGCCTATTTATAGGGCTGAGGAAGGGTCCTGACGCGTAGCGTTAACCTGGCGCGTAGCGTCAGGTTCCTGACTCAGCCACCATTAAACGCATGATTAAGTGGCCATGATTAAGAATAATTTAATTAAATAATGCTCAGACAATATGGCCTTTGTCTCCCAATAGCGTTTGGACATTTACTATTGGTGGGTTAGTCAATTATGGGCTACTTGGCAGAGTGCTTGGCCACCTAGAAGTGGAGTTCACATAGCTTCTGACGCTATGCGTGGGTGTGACGCGTAGCATCAGCATCAAAACATCCCACGCTACGCATAGAGTTGATGCTACGCGTCAGCTCTCCAAATCTTGAATTTTCTCTTGAATTTCCTTAATTTTTCACTGCAAAACTAGAGAAAATTGATCAAGGCAGATAATTTCCACTAATTTCCATTTATTATAATTAAAATCTAAATCTCTAACAGTTTGAACAAATTTTTATTAATTTTAACACACTCTTTATTAACAAATTTATTGTAAATTTGAGGACTAACAAGGGCCAGGGACTGGTGTTTTTTCTGGGAAAGGTCCTTCAAGGTTGAGAGGGCTAGTATCAAAAGTTAAAGAAAACGGCCTTAGTCTTGGTATGGACATCTTAACAGTTAAGGCAGTACTTCCATGCACATCCAATCACCGTACGAACTGATCTCCCCCTAAGAGTAGTTTTTCACAAACCGAATTTGGTGGGAAGAATGACAAAATGGGCCATAGAACTCTCAGAGTTTGATACCTAGAACAACCATAAAGGCACGAGTATTAGCAGATTTTGTGACGGAGTTAATAGGAGAGGCTCCTACGCCATTACAGGAGCACTAGACTATCTACGTGGATGGATCCTCTAATGGAAAATGATGCAGGGCCGGAGGGTCAACGACCAGTGTACTTTGTTGGAAAGGTTCTTCAAGGTTCAGAGGGCCGGTATCAGAAGTTGGATAAAGCAGCCTTAGCCTTGGTATGGACATCTCGATGGTTAAGATAGTACTTCCATGCACATCCAATCACCGTACGAACTAACCTCCCCCTAAGAGCATTTCTTCACAAATCTAAATTGACGGGAAGAATGACAAAATGGGCCATAGAAATCTCAGAGTTTGATACCTAGAACAGCCATAAAGGCGCAGGTGTTAGCAGATTTTATGACAGAGTTAACAGGAGAGGCTCCCACGCCATTACGAGAGCACTGGACTATCTACGTGGATGGATCCTCTAACGAAAAATGATGCGGGGCCGGAGGGCCAACGACCAGTGTACTTTGTGGGAAAGGTCCTTTAAGGTTTAGAGGGCCGGTATCAGAAGTTGGAGAAAACAGCCTTAGCCTTGGTATGGACATCTCGATGGTTAAGATAGTACTTCCATGCACATCCAATCACCATACGAACTGACCTCCCCCTAAGAGCATTTCTTCACAAACCGAAATTGACGGGAAGAATGACAAAATGGGCCATAGAACTATCAGAGTTTGATACCTAGAATGGCCATAAAGGTGAAGGTGTTAGCAGATTTTGTGATGAAGTTAACAGGAGAGGCTCCCACGCCATTACGGGAGCACTAGACTATCTACGTGGATGGATTCTCTAACAGAAAAGGACGTAGGGCCAGAGTCGTTATTAAAAGTGAAGATGAAGTGAGCATTGAGATTTCCCTCAGGTTCAATTTCAAGACGTCAAATAATTAGGATGAATATGAGGCATGTTTGGCAGGACTCAGGATGGCCCTGGACATGGGAGCATGAATTGTGGTGCTCTATAGTGATTCACAGTTGGTGATTCACAGATCAACAGTAGTTATCAGGCCAATGAACCATTGTTGCAGGAGTATTTGTCCAAAGTCAAGAAGTTAGGGGGCAAATTTATAAATGTTGAATACAAACATGTCCCAAGGGAGGATAATGTCAGGGCAGATGTTTTGTCTCGATTGGCCAGTACCAAAAAGGTGGGGTCCATGACAACGGTCATTCAGAGTACTTTAGCTACTCCAAGCATTTCAGCCCCAATTAAGGTCTATGTTATACAGTTCAAAGCTCACCCCAAAAATTCTTGGGTAATCCCAATCATCTGGTACACCGTAAGTGGGCAGCTTCCGGAATGCCCACTGGAGAAGAAGAAACTGAAGAAGGAACTGTCGAACTTTGTTTTGATTGATGAAAGTCTATTTAAAAGAGGGATAGTGGCCCCTGTTGGAATCAAGAAAACATTTGAAGCACCTTTAGATTTGTTGATAACCAACATCAAGCATCTTAATTTGAGTTATGAAATATTTGATAAGTTCATTCAAGTGTTTCAGGATATAAAGCACAAGTTATAAATTAAAGGGGGAGCTTGCACACAATAAATCGGGAAAAGAAAAATCTAAGAAGGATACGACTCAAAGAAAGCCACAAAGTTTAAAACGTCTCTCCAAAGAAAAATGTTCTTTTGAACGTATAACAGACCCAGACTCATCACGCCATTTAACAAGTTCTAAAAAGCTCACTAATTAAGGCAACCTTCTTTGATCAAACTTCATCTCCTCATATAGGGTATTTTTGTCCTTATTAAAAAATCATAAGGAAAAAGATTGGAATACTTCTTGGAGCCTCATTATTAACACGATATGATTAACCAGACCTCAATCTAGCTTCAGATATTTCCTCTAAACAAATTAAGTCTGAATCTCCATATGATGACTCAACAAAGCACCTTTCCTTCTCAATAAAAAGAATTATCACAATAAGGAAAGTACCTAAGCAAGACAAATCTCAAGTTGATCTCAAAGCATCTATTTTTCACCAACTTTCTAAGATGTCAAAATTCCTTTAATCAAGGAATATCTTCTTTGGTGAAAAATGTACAATCTGTGTTTGTCTTTATCATAAAATCTCTCCATCTCATACAAAATGTGCAGAACGTCTCTCTAACCAATCAGAAGAAAAATCACTTTCTCATAAGATAGAATAAAATTCAAACGATCATCCAACAGATCTATCTCTATGGAACAAGTATTTATATGCTGCAAAACCTCTAGGCAAAGTGTGAGAGAGAATACACATAATGCAAGAATGAGAGTGATACACAAAGTTATATATATGTAATAGACATAGATGTCTCTTAAGAAAAGAAAAAAGATTAAAAATAAAGAATAGAGAGATATGAACAAAAAGAGAAATATAGAAGAAGAAAAGAAAAAGAGAGAGAGAGCTTGTGAGACTAAATCAGAAAACTAAGATGGGCAGGTCTTATAAGAGATAAGTTTGAAGAACACACACAAGCCTAGATATTTTTGTATCAATCATTAGTAAACACTAGTCTGATTAAGTCCTTGGGAAACACTTTGGCTTAAGAGGCTTTGGAAAGAATACTTGGGTTTGAGTCAGGAATGGCTCATGAAAGAATATTTGGGTCTGCTCTTGGAGTGGGTGTTGTAAAATAATACTCATAGGAATCTAGAGGGATCTGGTGTGTTGAGGCACGGGTTATGCTTAAGTTGGGAGTGGTTGGAGTCAAGAATACTCAGAGCATGGGTTGTGCTCAAACTAGGAGTGGCTGGAGTCAAGAATACTTAGGGCCAGGAGTGGCCAGTGTTAAAAATACTTGAAGAACGAGTTATGCTTAAGCCAGGAGTGGCTGGAGTCAATAATACTCAACACCTTATGTAAAATATTTTTACATAGTGGAAATCCTTCAGATTTGAAGGTACTGGATGTAGTCTCCAAGTTGGAGGTGAACCAGTATAAAATTGCTTGTGTATTGTCTCTCTCTCTTTTACTCTTTACTATCAAAAGTCTGGTGCATTATTATCATTATACTCGATAGTAAAAGTCTAGCAAAATTATGCTCGCTCAAAGTATTACGCTTTTCGTATAAGCAAAAGTCTGGTCCACTGTGTTAAACGTTGTTGTGCTTGAATATCACTTTTTGGTTTGAAAAAGTGAACAGACTTATTCAACCCCCCCTTTTAAGTCTGTTCTCCGAACCATCAGCCCCGTATTTGAAGTGTTTAAATGAAGCAGAGGTTGAGGGGTATTAGCCGAGGTGCATGAAGGAGCATGTGGCAACCACTGCAGTGAAAGAAGTTTGGTTAGGAAAATCCTACGGGCAGGATACTAGTGGCCTACCATAAGCAAGGATGTTGTTGAGTACGTTAAGAAGTGCGATGCATGTTAGAAAAACAACAATGAGCACCACGTCCCAATAGAAGAGTTATTCACGTCAGTTGTCCCATGGTCTTTCTACCAATGGGGCATTATAAACTCATGGACCTCAAGACTAATGGACGAAGTGCTTATAAACTCATGCCATGTCATCAAAAGTACAAGAAGTACGAGACGAAGTCACCAAAACCAATGTCCCAAATAAGCGCAAGTACGAACGCAAAACGATGACTCCAGTCAACTGTCTGACATTAAAACGTAAGTCAGAAGAGGTATAGGCAACATGTCCCTACAAACATTGTTGCTACAATAAGTTAGGAGGAGGGTCAAATCACTTCTTTTACTCAGGTAACCCCTATAAATACAACTCATTTATTAACCGTGAGGATATGATCTCATTACTTTAAGAGCCTGCGTAATACTTACTTTTCAGTAATATCCATACTAACTTAGGCATCAGAGAATTTTTTGTAGGAACACCTCTTGTGTCCCCTTTTGACTTCGGTGCGGATTAAAACATCAAGTTCATACCTCAACGTGAAGAACTTAGGTCCCTACTGGACCTGGGTGTAAAATACCGTACTCCACTGAGACGGTGTAAAATTGAGAGCACGAGAGGTTACTTCAGACACCGGTTGATAGAGGTCAACCTTTGACCCTGGACACCAGACAGATCAGGAACCTTAGGAATCAAGGTGATTAAGGTATGATTAATGTCTTGGGGCAAACTTCCTGTTAAGAAGAAAAATTTAATAGCACTACACACTTGTTCTTTAATAGTATCCTAATTTTTTGAAAAAATAGACCATTAAGTCCATCAGGCCCAGGTGCCTTTAAGGGAGGGAGAGCTCTCATGGCCCTTTCAATTTCTCCATCCGAGATAGGAGCATTCAGACTTTCATTCATTGATTGAGTTACAAGTTTAGGAACAGCTTGAAGGCACTCATGTATAGAGCTTATTGTTCCTCAGTGTATATATTCTGAAAATATCTGGATGCCATTTTAATCACCTCTTTTTGCCCCTCAATCCATGTATTAGCTTCATCTTGTATTCTAGAAATGCAATTTCTTGCTCTTCATTGAAGCGTTGAGGCATGAAAAAACCTTGTGTTTGCATCTCCCTACCTCAGCCAATTAATCCTTGACCTCTGCCACTAGTAAATTTCTTCACGTTCCCTTACACCATCAATTTGTTTTTGGATTGATGAAATCTGTCGTTTATTAGATTTTGACTTTCCAGTATTAATTAAATTCTAAAGCTAATACTGCAATTTGGCTACCTCAATATCAAACCTCTTGAAGGTATCTTTGTGCCATTGTTGAAGCTTGGTTTTGCATTGATTATAATAGTCTAGCAACTGCTCCCACGGATCTAAATTGAAATTAGATCTGTACCAACCATCTTCAACCACCTTTATACAATCTGGATGCTTTACCTAATATGCTTCAAATTTAAAGAACTGGCTACTAGTCCCTTGAGGCTAGGTCCAGAAAAAGTAGGGAATGATCAGAGGAGGTTGGAGGAAAAGTTATGCCTATCAGATGAGGAAAGGAATCCATCACTTCATAAGATATAAAGATTCTATCAATTTTCTCCTTAGTGACCCTATCGTCCCTTGGGTTACCAACCCAAGTATACCGGCATCCTTTCATTGGTAATTTAATAAGCTTTAAGAAATCAATAGTATCCCTGAAAAGAGAAAGTCTTCTATCACAATTAGGAATGTGGCTTCATTTGTCATAGGAATGTAAACATTCACTGAAATCCCCTATCATAAGTCATCCATATCCTATTGGAGCATTAAACATCTTAAGTTCTTGCCAAAATAATTTTCTCTGATTAAAATTGGGATAACTATAAACAAAAGAGCAAAATATCTTCTCATTAGATGCTTCAAAACATATTCTTATATGAATTATATTTTTACTAAATTGCAAAATATAAACATTCAGAGATACATCCTATAAAAGAGCCAAGCCCCTCGTTAGGTCTTCAGATTCACTTACAAAACAAGAATTAAAGCCAAATTTCTTTTTTATATTCTCCACCCAAGCAGAATTTATGTTTGTTTCCATAAGAAAAAGCAGAGACAACTCTAATTTTTCTTGAGGGATTTTAGCTCCCTTATTGTCGTGGGACTAGAAATCCCATAACAATTCCAGCTTAAAAACTTCATGATTGGCTTGGGGGCTTGATATGGCCCGCCTCCTCGGCCTTAGATGCTTCACAAAGAAAATTAGTTCCATATTAGTCAATAGGCAGCTTCTGAAACTCTGAATTTGAAATCTGTAAATTTCTTCTCTTCTGACCTTTCTGAAAATCATTATCTTCTCCACTTCTTTTTAGAATCAGAACCTTTTGGATTCCTTGATTGAGAATAGATTCATAAGGAGAGGGAATAACAACAGGTTTGGTAGGGGAGAATCATCAGGAAGCTCAATATAGTAAAAAGGAATTTTTTTCTTTGGGGGAATTAATTTTTTAAGCAGGTTTGTAGGCTAGATCAATAGTGATGGTTTGGAGAACAGACTTAGAAGGGGGAGGGTTGAATAAGTCTGTTTATTTTTTAAAACCAAAAAGTGATATTTAAGCGTAACAGTGTTTTGCATAACAGACCAGACTTTTGCGAGACAACGAGCATAATTCTTAGATTGAATGAACGTTATTTACCAGACTTTTACTATCAAATATATTACCGAAAATGCACTAGACTTTTGATAGTTAAAAGTAAAGAGAATGAGACAATACATAAACGATTTATACTGGTTCACTCCTAATTCAGAAGCTACATCCAGTACTTTCAAATTTGAAGGATTTTCACTATGTAAAAATCATTTACATTAAATGTTAAGTATTATTGACTCCAGCCACTTCTAGCTTAAGCACAACCCATGCTTTGAGTATTCTTGATCCAGCCACCCATGGTTTAAGCACAACCCGTACTTTAAGTATTCTTGACTCTAGCCACTCTTGGCTTAAGCACAACCCGTGTTTTGATACACCAGACCCCTCTGGATTCCTATGAGTATTATTTTGCAGCACCCACTCCTAGGGCAGACCCAAGTATTCTTTCACAAACCACTCCTGGCTCAAACCCCGAGTATTCTTTCAAAAGCCTTTCTAGGCTAACAGTGTTTCCCATACTAACAGAGTCTGGTAACTCACCAAACCTGTACTACCAGAGGATGGGAACAATTATTATAAGCTGAATAAATAAGCCTTCTAACTTAGTTGAGATAAGTGATCAACTACATGAGTTGATTTGTAAAGAAAGATGAGTGCTTATTCATTCAATAGACTCAGTACCTATGTAATATAAAACTAGAGTACGAAAGGTACTGAGCCTAAAAGCATGACCAGAGATCATATGCTCTTTGAAGAGCAGAGAGATATGAGCTGGTGGCATATCTCTAGTTGTTATGGCTTTTGGGAAAGAAGAAATGCACATAACGATCTTTCTTTTTCTTCAAAGCAATTCTTCTTGTTCTGATTTCTTCTTCTTGAGCAGATTGCCATTTCATTCTTTTTCTTGGGCTTTTGTAAATGAACGTCTAGTGCTCGTTCATACTTTCTCTTCTCCATTCACACTTTTCTTAATGTGTTATTACCCTTCTTCAACAAGCTCTCTCTCTCTCTCTCTCTCTCTCTCTCTCTCTTTCTCTCTCTTTTTCTACTTTCCATTGTGTTCTCTATATTTTTGCTCTTACTTGAGTCTATTCCTGCTCTCTTGCTCTATGTTCTTTTGAAGATATTGGTTTTATTTATTGACGATTTCCAATGACCCCGAGGAGAGAATAACTGAAATAAGTCCATTGAGAGATGATATACCCGATGAAAAGGATGTTGCACAACGGACAACAAGGTTTCTTTTGTTAAAGAAAGACATTGTGAGCACGTAATTGAAGGATTGAAAGCTTTAAGATGTGTGCGAACTTAAGTAGGGTAGAGGTGGCGTAAGTTTCACAAAGGAGGAAGCTTTTACTCAGAGAATCTCCGGATCTATAAGGCACAAGTGAAAGACTTGACGTTGTTAGGATAAAACATAGTCTGCCTTGCTTTGTCATTCTTCTTTTTGTGGATCTTTGCTTAAAAGCATTTACGAAGATGTTCTCTGACCGTTGAGATTCTTTGAACCAGAATCATATAGGAACTTTCTTTTTAGAGGATTATGGGTCTGGTGATTCATAAGGTGTTGATGATGAGACAATTTTAAGGAGCAAGTTATTCAAATGCCTTTGCAAGGTCTGGGAGCTTTGGGGCACATGTGAAAGCAAGATTTGATGTTTAGACTTTGAGGTATAAGATAAACTTTTCTAAACTAGGTCTGGTGAAACATTCAGATGCAAAGATCATTCTCTTAAAAGTGAATTTCCAGACTTCAAGACTTTTCTTATTTTGGATCAAAGGATTTATGTTGAGACCAGACTTGAAAGATTCTTCCAAACTTTTGACACATACTCCTCATTTCTTTTCATACTGATAGGGTTTAGTTTTAGATGAGGATAAGAGTCTTTATTTTTGGGGATTAGGTTCAGAAAATTTTAAAGGTTCCTGAGTGAGAGATTCGCTCCTTTGCAGGAGTTCAGTTATAGGAAAAGGAAAGGTTCTTGAAACATGTGTAGGGTCTTTTTGGTTCTCAAGGAATTCAAAGGGTTCAAGGTTAAGAACTGATAGATTAGGGGCGAGTGAGTTCTATACTTAAGTTGATAGGACAGATATTAACAGATTATGAAAAGATGTCATATCTCTTGACTAATTTAGGTGACCATCCTCTCATTTTCTCTTGTTCTCAATAGATAAAGGCTCTGCTGTAGCACTTCTCAAGATACTTTCTTCTCCTTTTCCTGACAGTTTAGTCATTCCAGAACCTTCCTCTATGCTAGGCTGACAAATCATTATCTTCTTTCTTGCTTCATCTTCTACAACCTTCCCTTCCCATCCTTGTGAGGCTAAAGTGGTCAGATGAGGGCCAAACTTGAAACTGTCCTCCTTAAACATTGATTTTTCTTTAACTCCTTTACAAGTTTTGAAGATATAGCCGATTATTCCATAATTATAACACATCCCTTGCAACTTTCCATATTGAAATCTTATTGGAATTAATTCATTTTTCCCTAGAAAGAACAATTTTAACCTGGACTCTCAAGAAACTTCTCATCACCACTCCCCTACAACATGGTATTTTATCTCCATTGGCTCCCATATCTTCCTGGAAATCTTGGTAACATTATCATTTGTTAAGAACTCCAATAGAATATTATGCATTTGGACCCAATAAGACACCTTTGAAAAATCCACTTTGCTCCAGGCTTGATGAGACTTACATTCTTGAAGGCTAAGCAAATATCCCATAACATGCCATGGGCTCCTTGACAGCACAGTTTGTGCCGCCCCTGAATGCCTCCATTTTACCAAAATAGTATTCTTCCCCATCTCTACGATATAGAAATCACCAAACTTTGACCAGGACACTTCTAAGGTTTTTGGATGGAAATAAAACTAATGGACTTGTTTGTGATGAGTCTCCCAAATAAGGAATTATTATAGATATCTATAATGTGTTGTTTATTTGTTTCCAGCTTTTCCACATGTCCATTCCATGCTCTTGTTTTGTTGATATATTAAAGGATTCTTTCCCTTGACTCATTGGCAGGAAAAACTGAAAGGGAACAAATACAAGAAGAAAAGAAACAAACCAGGAACAAAGACAAAGAAAATAAAGGCTGATGCAAAAGAAAAACTGGAAAAACAAACAAAATAAGACTGAGACATATAAGGAGAACATATATGAGACAAAAAAATAGAGAAGAACCAAAAGACAACCAAAGACAAGACAACAAGAACATAAATAGTGAGACAAAGGGTTAAATGAAGGATGAACACACTTAAAAACAGGGAAAGGGAAGAGAAAAAAAATAAAGAAATAGAAGACCTCAACAAAAAGAAAAGAACCTAAACAAGATGAAGAAAGAAGGAAATTGAAAATGAAAAAGACACTAGACTAACGCAAAGCAGTCAAGCATTGATCCTATACTCCTTAAGCAAGGAGAGACCTTCATTTGCTGGTAACCAATGTACCAAGTTGTTTTAGAAAGAAACACTCTTCATACTGGGACAAGGATTGATAATGTACCAACGTCTACTTCATCTATTGGATTGCTACATTTGTATGCAACATCCTATCACCATTTGGATTTTGATATTTGTTTTTTTTTTATGAAAGATTTTGATATTTGTTTGAACCATTCTTTTCTTTTTTTTGTGAAAGTTTGAACCCTTCTAGTGTATACTATTTTTGGACTCCAAAATCTAGGTTTTTTTTAATCTAAACCTAGAAACTCTTACATTGATTTTCAAAAATGGTATTCAACCCAATACGAAAGTAATGTTAGGATGTTGAAGCAGGCTTGAATCTCATAATAGGCCCAAATGCATGATGAAGGGAGTGGAAGTAGAGTACGCAGTCCCAACACGTGGTCGAATCACAGACGTTGTCAGAATCATAAATGACATTATTCAACCCAAAATAATAAATAAAAATAAAAAAAGGTTTGAAGTTGGAAGGGTGAAGGAAGAGAGTGAGTGGTTGTGTAATAAAAGAAAACGAACGGTGGTGATAGCCCTCATTCCACATCTCAATCGTCTCCTCCTTCCTTTCTTCTCCAGCGTCCGATTTCCGATCTCGCGCCAATTACAAATCCCTCACAGGTATCTTTATCATTCCCCTAAACCCCTACACCGTAACACGTTTCTCATGTTTTCCCTCTTTCTCATATTAGGGTTCCGGCGACCATGGCCGACGCTCCGCCGAGTCCCGGCGGCGGCAGCCACGACAGCGGCGATCACAGCCCTCGCTCCAACGTCCGCGAGCAGGACAGGTACCTCCCCATCGCCAACATAAGCCGCATCATGAAGAAGGCACTCCCTGCCAACGGCAAAATTGCTAAGGACGCCAAAGAAACCGTTCAGGAATGCGTCTCCGAGTTCATCAGCTTCATCACCAGCGAGTACGTTTATCATCTTTTTCTCCTTCAACTTTCTTCCTTTTCCCTCTTCCCTTTTACTCTAATTTACGACGCCGTTTCATAGGGCCTCTGATAAGTGTCAGAGGGAGAAGAGGAAGACTATTAACGGCGATGATTTGCTCTGGGCAATGGCCACTCTTGGTTTTGAGGATTATATCGAACCTCTTAAGATTTACCTCACACGATACAGAGAGGTAATTTTATTTTTATTTACAGTGTGTTGTTTTTTGTTTTTATTTTTTTAATTTCTACCGGTTTTCACTAATTGGTATTTTGTGTTTTTTTTTTTGTTTTTTTGGGTTGTGGCTTTCTTGTGGATCGATTCCGAATGTTCTAGATGGAGGTAATTTTGAATACTGAATCTAATTCTTGAATAGTTTTTTCTTTCTGCTTTGTGGTTGTTTTGTTTTACAGTTTTTAACTTTCTGCACGCTTCTGTTTATGGTTTTCTCGATTTGTAGGGTGATACCAAGGGTTCTGCCAAGGGTGGGGATTCATCTGGTAAGAAGGATGTTCAACCAAATTCGAATGCTCAGGTAGAATTTACATGGGAGTGCGTGTGTCGTGCTTGGTTGTGTTGTTGGAAATGTTTAGAATCTGATGTTGGATTCCGTTGTTGTGAAATCTACAGCTTGCTCATCAAGGTTCTTTCTCACAAGGTGTTACTTATGCGAATTCTCAGGTAGTTCTGCTCTTTTTGGATGTGGTATCTCTGTCCTTTCTGTGTTCTTCTATGCAGTTATGTTGAATGAAAGTGCTATGGTGGTTGCTTGAACTCTGAATTGTAACTGCTTTATCTAGAACCTGTTCCCGGTATTGAATATTTCCCTAGAGGCTGAAACAATATTCATTATCAATTTATGACGTAAGTAGCATGTGTGACTTAGTGATACTTCCATTTGTAGAACTAATCCCTTTTCCTCTTAGAGTCTATTGAGCTTACTTTAGTTAAGATGCTACATAATGTTGCCTCTAATACCATTTTGATTTGATATTAGGAAACATACCAACACTGCGTATTGTGAAGAGTCCATCCTAGAACTAATGCCTGATTAGCTGATAATTCTCGTCAATGAGTCAGCTACTTTTGGTTGGTAGCACTCATCAATGCACCCGTAAAATCTGTGATAAAAAGTTGTGTAAATTACAGATTTTTATTTAGGTTCAATGAATTTCCATCTTTCTACTATCTCACACTTAACCACTTTTTGATATGGGATTATGTAATATGTGGTCCATCTTCAAGAGGCAGTCTGGTTGGGCACTGGGAATTTTTTTTGGAAATTCTTCCTCTTTAATGGATTTTATGAAGCACAAACAATAAAAAATGTTATTTTCTGTGGTCCTTGGATTCCTTCAAATTTCTTTTACAAAAGGCATTAGGATTGAATGAGGTTTTGTGGATCTGGTAATGGTAGTTGGCTGGTGGTTTCTTAGCAGCTCAAACTGCAGTGTTATGAAGTGTTTTGGGCTAATCAGCCTTGGTGTGTGTGGGATGACTTATTTGTTATCAGTATGTCACCCATGGATTTGGAAGCTATCCTATTGGATAATTATAAGTGTTACTAATTATATATCTGTAATTTTAAGCTTGACTGTTGTATTTCTGGCTTAGATAGCTGAAGCTTTGCTCCCTACTTGTGCTAGTACTGAAGCATTATATTTAAGTTTTTGTTGAACTATGTTCCCTTGGCTATTTCTAGTAAAACTTGAGAAAGATTATGCAGTTTACCTTGTTTTTAAGGTAGATAATTTATTTCTCGGAAATTCATATAGCATATAAATAAAATAATAATAAAATAATACCAGTGAAGTAGCAATCATGATTTTTAAATTCAAAATATATCTGAGGAATGAAACAAATTCAATGAAGTGTCTTGAGCTATAAGGTTACTTCATCTTTATTTGTGTAGCAAATGTTGTGAGAACTGGACTTCCTGAAGTACACTATAGGACCATTTTATTGTAGTTCTACATGGGGTTAAATGTTATTGTTTAATATCAAAGCTAATTTCCAGTGCTTGAATAGAAGTCTGAAAATAACTACTCAGTTTTCACCCAACTATTTTATGTTGAAAATAGGGATGTTATTTCATAATAAACTTAGTTCAAATTGGTATTGTGTAAATGTGGCAGATGAGCAGTTATTATTATCTTGAATGTTATCAATCAATCTTGTGGAAAGTCTGTCCTACAAAACTAGCTTATAGGTGGGAGAGTCTTGTGACTTGAGTAATGGCTCACTTAACCACATTGAGCCGCTGTCTTTATGGTGGGGCATAATGTTAGGTACTCCTTTGAGTGCCAGTATCTGTTGGCTGGGATGGCTTCCATTCAACCCTTCTAAGGCAAATGTTCCTTTGCTTGCTCCTTCCTCAGTCGCCCTTTGCCCGATGGCCAACTCTCTATGTGCGCTATCAATTCCAAAAGACGCCCCATTGATACGACAGCCTTGAGGATTAGGTGTCCATCATTAAGCCTTTATATTTACATATTGTGGGTTATAACATTGAGCATACATTGTTATTTATGATACAGATATTTTTCCTCTCTGGTTTGCAAATTTTACTTTGTAGTTTAAAAAGTGTGTTGCAATGGGGAATATATCATGATTTTGAGATATATATTTTATTTATTTATTTTGAATCTTGTATCCCAGGGTCAACATATGATGGTTCCAATGCAAGGCCCAGAGTAGTTATCAAGTCTATTGACCCTCCTGTTGTTGTAATGTATGTTTACTATTGCCGGTGGAGCTTTAGCAAGTGCTCACGGCACATTAAATATCTTTTTATGTTGTGTGCATACTGACATAGGAGATGTTGGTTCTCATGTCCAGATATTTTTTTAAAATTAAGGTTTGTATATTATCTTTATTGTAGAATTATCATTTGAAAGTTACATTGTAAATCCTGGAGCCCTGTTGCCTGATTCCATCCATCAGGCGGCTTGGCAAAGACTGAAGACTGAAGATTTTAGGACTGATTGTAAGCATAAATTGGTATATTCTTTTACTTATTTCTTTATACAATAATGTATGAAGAAGGCACGAGTTTTTCATATCTGTTAGTTACGTGATGTAATTCTCTTTATTTTTGGGGGGTGGCACGGAGGGGAGAGTGCCACCGTGTACTAGTGTGGCTCTTCTATTCACCTTACCTACCACAATGATTAGGGCACTGGACCATTTCTTTCTTTCTTCAAATAGAATAATCGGAATGCAGATTACCAGCCCCGGTCATTGGCCCTTTAAAGCAATGTTGTCGTATTGATAGTGATTATTCTGGGTAAAAGCTGACAGTATTTACCGCTATATATTTATTGTTACTTTTGCAGTGGAAATTGGCTGGTTTGGCCATTTGACCATTTATGGCATGGCATGTGGTTCTCGTACAACTCAGTTGGTAAAGCTGTACAAGGTGTAATTGTGAGTGTTTGATACTCATTCCGCCTCTTCATTTTCTTCTCTTTCCTGTTAGGTAGGTTGGGTGAGTGAGTGGTAAGACACTGTGCAAATTTGATAGGGTAAATTACACTAGGAATGTTGGTTAAAATTAAACTGAGTTTCAAACTCACAGACCCTACCCCCGAAACTGACTGAATATATCACTGGAAGATTCTAACAAACTACCTATTGTTACCTTTGTTAATACTTTTTTTTATTATTAAAAAGTAGTAAGAAAAAGGGACTGGTGGATTCTTGTGGGTCTTATTGTCTCCTTTGAGTAGTGATGCTAACTGCTAAGGGAGGGCGCAAATACTTAATCCTCAAAGAATGTAAACTACAGCACCGCCTCTCATTTGTACCCAAAAAAGAAATGTCTTCAACCTCAGCTTAATGAACCAGTATCTTGTATTGCCGAGAGCTTGGTCCGGTCCATGGAAGCTGTGGATGGCAGTGATACCAACATTAAAGGGATACTAAAGGTTGCCATTACGGCTAAGGAAGGGTGGCCGAACATTGTGGAAGGGGGTTGTTGGAGGAAATAAGGGTGGGGATACAGAGGAATGGTAGATATGGACTAGCATACACGGGGAAAAACCCACCCCCGTACCTATATAGAGTGACCTGTTTTATGCTGGTCGCACAAGTTATTAACCCTCAGCAGAACACTCCCCTTGTCTTTGGCAACCAACAAACCTAGCTTGATGCCCATTACAGCACAGGAATTGGCTCAAATGGCATCCTTGATTATCACGCAACACTTGTCCATAACTTGCACTATCTATGGTAACCTTGTCCCAATCAATCACATAGCATGAGCAAGATCTCCAGGCGACTTAAGCGACCCAAAAAATGTTGTCTGAAGATACTCGACCCCTTAACCTCCTAGTGGTAGAAAGTGATAATGTAGAGGCCATTGAAGCTATTTTGCGAGGAAGACATAGGAGTCAGGTGATTCAAATTCTGGAGGTAACTGTTGTTTTTAACACAATTGTTTGGGAAACAAGAAAGAAGAAGGATTTAAGTTATTTCACGTTGTTCCGAGTTTTATTTCTTTGCTTTTATTTTATGATGGTTGTGGTACTCATTATGTTGAGTCTTCAGTTGCAATTTGTTTTCAGACTTTGTCCCCGTTTATTAAATAAATAAATAAATAGGTACTCATAATTATTAATTATTTGTTATGTGCCAAAAAATTGAAGATAAAATGTAATTTTTAAAATTAAATAAAAATGTGCATGGCTTTTCACCTAAACGGTAAACATACATGCCACTCAAAATCCAATCAGACATCTAGATACGTAACATATTTAAAAAGATGCGTAGCATCGCATCTTAATATTCAAAATTTAAAATATACTTTTTCCGGTTTTTTTAGGCGATTTTATTTTAGATTTTTCTTTATTTTTTTATAAGACTCATTTCAATTTATAATGTGTATATTTTTAATACACACATTTATTAATTATATTTTTTATTTCTTGATATCAATGGAATTTAGAAAATTTATTTTTCTCTCTTCATCAATATAAAGAGTAAATTTGAAAGTATAAAAAATAATTAATAAATTTAATATATTTTATAGAATAACTAGATTTATTAATATGCGTAAAATTAGATAATAAAGACTAGAAGGAATGGTAACAAAACAATTCTTTAATTGACATGCATTAACATCATCCTCCTACAAAATCAAAACAAATAACTAAAACTAGTATCCAAAAAATACATAATATTATAATCTGTGAAAAGAAAATTTTCAACATCTTCCATTACTTTGAAAGCTTCAATGATTTAAACCTTTTTATAATTGGTAAAACAAAGGTTAAAATAGTAAATTATATATATATATATATAGGAATGTAACACACTAAGAGTAATTAATTTTTTACCATTCAAAATACTCTATAACTAGTCCTAGACACACATTAACGTCTATAATATTTATAATTTACTGCACTCTAGAGCAACAATAAAGATGAATTGTGAACGAATCTCTTGTAATCATTTACAAGGTTGGGTACGTAAACTAATTTACCTTGCACCATTTTAAAATGTCAAATGTTTTTTTACTATAAACGATACTAACTCTTTTAAATCTCAATATAATTCTAGTTTACAATTAGTTAGGACATTCTTATTGTCACTTATTATTTTCTTAAATTGTCTTCCAATCATCTTTTTTTTGCAACCTTAACACTTATATCATCAAAAGTTAGGGTTGAGTTTGAAGATAAATGAGTCTTTTTTCTTTTCTTTTTTTTCAAATCATACTCCATCACCATAAATAATAAGAGAAAAAAAAGACTAATTAAATCTCCAACTTAAACCTTGGAACTAACATAGTCTTTATAATCATCACCACATTAATCATATCCCAATATTTTTAAAATTCGGCACTCGGGTGAAGCCATTTGCTGAATTATTGGGACAGTTAATCCATTCATTCAAAGGCAACTTAGTTTCCCAAATTTCGGAAAAGGAAAATTTGCACTCGGAAATAAAGTGCACGTTCAACTTGTCACAATTTTTTTTGCCATCTCCCAATCAATAGGGAAAGGAAAGGTGAGTAGGAATGCGGATGGGTAATCTAGTTGGTTTAGCAAACTCCTTTGAGTGTTGCCCATACCTTGCCTCGTCACGAAGATTACCACTGTCTAAATTTCTTGCTTTGACAAAGGAATAACAGTATGTTTGGATGACACACAAGGATTGTTGACATGTTAACAATTATTGTGGGATGATGTGATTATCTAGATGCATGTTGTGATATCATTCAATGATAATTGAAACTATTATGGTCTTTGGTACTCGGAATGGTTTCACATTCTAGAGGTCAAATTATTAAAAAAAACAAAGATTAACATGTTTAAGACTAAATAATAAAATTATTAAGTGGAAATAAAAAATACTATAAAAATCTTCATTCATGATTTTAAAATTTATATTTACATAATGGTATATGGGACTAAAACTTTTCCTACGGAAATTGGATGAGGATAACCATATTATTCCCAGAAAAGTTGAGTAATTTACCAAACAAACTTCAAATTTTATTAGGCCTCTGTAGCGAATGAGAATTAAAAAAAAAGAAGCATTAGTCGGACAATTAAACTCTCATCATTGTAAATTATAATGATAAATCTATGTGGTCACTGGTCCCTACAAACGAAGCAATTTAATGGAAATAAATCTCATTAACTTTTTATATATTTAATCTAATTAAATTTTAACAAGACAAGTCTTGTTCAAAATGTGTACGTATCTCTTTCGCAACACTTTCTTGAGTTGGAGGATCAATCAGGGAAGGATCCATTTATCAGGTTTACACAAAGAAATCCTGAAGTTATTTTGAAACTTATACTCAAGAACAAAAACTCAATCCTCCTACTAGCAGACAACATTTTGTTAGGTCACTTCAAGAAACCGGGGCATTGTAAGATTGAGATTTTACTTTTAGTGAATTTGAGATATCTTTATAATACAAAATATGTGCTATTAAAGAGATGAAGATCTTGAACAGTTCTCACTTCTCAAAAACCACAACACTTTTTCTAATCATCAAAATAAATGTTAAAAAGAAAGTATCAGTATATGATCACACTGAGTGCAACCAACGCCTTGTTAAAGAGAGCAATACAAAATATAGAGGCAGAACGATAATCTTTGATATATATTACCAATAGAAGCAAAAAGCTTCTTAAAACCTCATGATCAAGTACAGCAAGAGAAGAGGAAAAAATTAGCAAGTCATTTTTGAAGAAGTCATTGACAACGCACAATTTTACATTTTAAATGTCTGTGTTTGAGAGAAGCACGAAGCCAGCAGTGACCCTTCAAATGATCTGTTAAGGAATTAATCAGCGACTGCTTTGGGTGGCACAGGTGCCAACTCCAAATAGTCAAAATCATCTGTTATGCCAACCTACATGGAGACTCACGGTGCAAGATATGAGAAAAAAAGAGAGAGATGGGAACAAAGAACTTTAATGGCATCAAGGAAGGCTATGTTTTAGCTGAGAAGATGCATAAAAGAATATTTGAAGTGGTTAGCTTGCTTAAATCACCAAGTTATATCATTCTATTCAAGTAAAGATAAGACAGCTAAAGAAGCCCTAACAACTAGATAGTGCTTTGCAGATTAAGGCATTGAACCAAAATGACAGACCTCCTTATACATATTTTCAAGTTGTTCCTTAGCCTCAGGGAAGTTGTTTGAACACCATTGCCTCAGGGTGAAAATGTTGTCTGCACAGAGTGTTTTTGGCAACAAATAGAGATTATATGTGTTGTTAGCATAATATATGCACTATGCAGTACATAATTGAACTTAATTGTCTTTTCCTATTTGATGAATTTACCATTGTATAACCTTAGTACTATATGTAAGTATAACCTCGTATTTATATGTTTTGCAGATAACATTTAGATAATTTCTTCCCGAACTAAATAATCCCAGAACTTCAGAATGCATCACTGTGATAGTGTGAATGAGACATTTCATGATACGAGACACTCCATTTTTCCCCTCCCAAGACAAAATTCCTTACAGGGGGGAAATGAGAAAGAAAACAAAGGTAGAACCTGTCCATCTGTTGGCTGATGCATGGGCAACTTCAATAGCTTCCTCTGCCAAGATTAATATCCCAACATCAGTTTTCCAAGTCCAAAACTATACCAACGTATTAACTTCCTAAAACGTTAAAGTGTATAAAGAAAGAAATGAGAATTCCGTAACTCATAGCTTCAAAGGCAGCGGGATCGTTATCTGCATACTTTGCCATTTCATCCTGAAAATGTATTTGACCATTACAAAACTGACATATCACTGATCACATCTAAATCTATTGCATCACTAGCGAGTAATCCATAAGCCAACCTTCAATTCATTATGCTTTAGCTCAATGGCTTTTAGATCTGCAAGGGCCTCCTCTCGTTCATCCTGGTGAAAATGCAAAACTTGGATATATGATGACCAGGCATCTTATTGGTACAAAATCAGATCAAATTGGAATCCAGCAACGAGGGGTTATGACTCACTGATTCCTCTCGCCCCTTCTTTAGTTCCTCGCATTGGTCAACAAGTTGCGCATACCGTTTCTTACTGCTTTGCAGATCCGAATCAAGTTTGCGGGACACATTCCTAAGCTGTGCATTGAGTTCAAAATGTTGTAATTAGGTTATATCACCATACTACAGAGATCAGAGGGTGAGTGCAGTGACCAATTTATCAATGGAACAGCATAGTGTAACTTTATGAAATAGAACTTCACCTGATTACCAGCACAGCTAGGTAGACTCCAAAAGTATATCTGAGAAGCAAATTTTGGAGCATTAATTAATTAGTGAAAGAAACTCAGCAAGAAAATCTTTCCTATATCTTTGTTAAGTTTCTCATACTAGCAATGTCATGTCAAGCATTCCAAAGAACAATACTAGAATGGTTTTTCTAATTTTAGTAAAGTTGCATAGGATAAATAATCAAATATGGAAAAGATTTTATTCAAATTTGTGTTGGTTAAGGAATGTGCGGTATGCGGAAATACTGAGCCGAATCAATTAGAAATAAAAAGAAGCGAGTAGAGATGCAAGAAAATGAACACACAAGATTTATATGGAAAACTCCCAATCGTAGAGATTAAGCTTACAGATTAAGCTTTGCCATCATTACATTATTTTGTTAGACTTGTGTTGGAAATCATGGGAAGATTACATGAACATTAATTATGAATGAAAATTTTTGTGTCTTGATTTTTTATCCAGGTTAAAAAAACAAAATACTAGAAAAGGGAATAAGCATAACTGGTTCGGATGTAAACTTACAGAAGTTCCTATCTTATCTCTGGAAACAAGGTCATCATCCACTAAACTTTGGACAACATCTTTCACAGACTGAGCAATGACACCCTTTTTGGGACCCATTTTTTCGAGCTCCTTCAGCTGATATAAACAACAACAATTAAAAAAAAAAAATCAGCCAATAAATTATAAGATTGAAAAAGCACAGTATTAAGTGAAAAAAATGGTAAATGTTGGAAGTAACCAGGAAGAAGTCTTGAGACTCGTAAAAGATTTGAAGCATCTTCTCGCGCTTCTCTTCCAGTGAGAGACCCCTTTTCTTCGACTGCGCCAAAGAAAGCCATAAACAACCGAATTTCAGTTATATTTGCAGAAATTCTATTCAGTAATAAAAAAAATGTTCTGTTTAGGTTTTGTCCTCGACCTGATTCCTAGTTTCTGTGATTCTCTCACAGAATGAATTCAGTTGAAAATTTAGTGTCAGCTAATTGAAGTAACCAATTTCGACGACAGGGTTCAAATTTGTCATGAAAACAGCATTAATCCAAAGTAAATGAAGCAATTAATCAAATGCAAAACGAATGAAATTAACAGAAAGGACTTTGGCAGAGAGAGAGAGAGAGAGGTTACCATTACGACGGTCTCCGCCTGCGACGGTGTGACGAGGAAGATTCCGGAATCGCGTTTCTTTGATTTTGGCGGGAAAATGGTTATGGTTTAGTGAAGTTTGCATTGCATGTTCAAAATTAGCCCAATATATTCTTCATTATTCTATCTTATTAATTTCATTTTTAATGTTTTATGTTTTAGTTTCATCATCATCTTTTGCCTTTTTAAAAGTATTATGCTCTATCTATTATAATTATAATAAGATTTTAAGTAGTTATGTTTTACTTTCACGTGGAATTGATGACGTTAAATCCTTATTAAGGGATATCTAATTTTATTTATCTTTTTAAATGAGCAAAGTTTTTAAGATAGTAGAAATAGAATTTAGCTGAGTAGAATTATATTTTGTTGACGTAGCTTCTCTATACAAGAATAATCATAGATAAAATCCACAATGAACCAAACTAATTCTTGATTTATTAATTGATTCAATGAAGTTGGTTAATAAATTAAATGAGTTAAATTTTATCTAATAAACAAATTTGATAATTAAATGACTGAACTTGAGTCAAGCATAATTTTATTTGCTTGATTCATAAACTAGTTTAATAAATATTTTATGCAAATTTATGCTATTTTAAATTTTCAAGTCATAACTATGGATTGTTTTAAGCTTCAACTTTATAAAATTTTCATTTTATCCTTAATTTATAAAAAATAATTTTCCAACAATTTTTTTGATTTTTCTTTTATTTCTATTTTCAAACAAAAATAAAGTAAAAAAATTGAAAACAACAATTCATGAAGTCAACCAAACTCAATCCAAAAATTTTTATTCATAAAATACTTACTCAAACTCCATTCAGTTAAATTCTTATAAAACCAAATTGAGTTAAGACAAGTTTACGTAACTCGACTAATTTATAACTTAATCACAGGTATATTGAGTGAGCTTTCTGATGTAAATTAAGGATAAATTTTAATAGTCTAACTTCAAGTATTTTCTAGGATAAACAATCCTACTTAAGGAGGAAAGATGTATATTATGATGATGTTAGTTCTCCTAACAATTTTTTTTTCATTCATTATATTTAAAATTTAGATATTATTTAAATAGAATTAAATTTTACCATTTGAAACAACTACTTATTAACATACCACATGCCAGTTTAAATATACTACTTATTTATCATAATTTTTATGTAAAAGTATTCTTTATTCTGTGAGAAGAATGACATACATTAATATTTCTATAATTTACCCTAACAAAAATTCTGATAAAAAACATTTTCGGTAGATTATATATACTCCTTTTGAAATTTATCAAAATTGCATTCCATCTTTAAACTTAAAAGAAATACCTACATATATAGTAGGTTTCGAATAAATTTAGATTTTTTAAAATTTAAAAGACTAAAATATATAACTTATTATA
Source organism: Clitoria ternatea (assembly GCA_037962975.1). NCBI lineage: Eukaryota > Viridiplantae > Streptophyta > Magnoliopsida > Fabales > Fabaceae > Clitoria > Clitoria ternatea. Next base: position 24,485,238 of record CM075673.1, on the reverse strand, counting down.
CCTAGTTAAATTATAAGTGTGTTTCTTATATTTATTGTGGGTTATAAATTCATCTAAATGGTTTTTTGTCTCATTTATGTCTCTTATGTTTTAAATTGGTCATTTTTTAAAATGGTTAATAAAAATTATCTTTTAAATTAATTATCGTCGAGTTAATTTAAAATATATTTTTAAATTAATTCTTGTTGAGAATAAACTTATGTTGATTTTTTCAAGACAAAGAACCATTTAAAAACATAATAGATGAATTTAAAACAAAAGAATATTTGGAATCAATATTAAGACATAAAATAAAATCCCATTAACAGAGGATTGGTGCGTGCTTTGGAGTCGGGGATGGGAGAAGTAAAGGAAACAATAGATGATGATGATGGTGTGTTTGCATCAGTTCACTCCACTGTTTTCAAAGAATCAGAAAACCTTGAAGGAAAGTGTGTTAAGATTGAGGGCTATGACTTCAATGGTGGCGTCAATTATCCACAACTTCTCAGCTCCATGCTCACCACTGGTTTTCAGGCTTCTAACCTTGCTGAGTCCATCCAAGTTGTTAATCAAATGGTTTTATCTAACCTCATCTCTTTTTTGACCTTATCATGTTGCTTTTTGCTTATAAAGTTTTCATCTTTGGGTTGAAGCTAGATTGGAGGCTAGCTGATGAACCCATAACCGAGGATTGCAATGACCATGAGAGGGGTTTGGATTACCGAAAATCTGTCACCTGTAAAGTGTTTCTGGGTTTCACTTCTAATCTCATTTCCTCTGGTGTTAGAGATACTGTTCGATATCTTGTTCAGCATCACATGGTGAGTTTCCTAATAAACCCAACACCGACTTGCTTTCCTAAGTTTCAAAGATTTAGGATTTAGCTTTTGATGAAGTGACTTGTGCTTTGCTGTATTAAGGATTAGGAATCTAATTTTTTAGACTTGGTTTGTCGTGCTGTGAAATCGTAGTTCTAGGGAAGAAGTGAAAAGGGTGTTACTGTTGAATTAGGATCCTCTCGTGTTAAGGACTCAATTGAATATCATTCTGTAAGTCGAAGGTTAAATTGAAATGTTAAAATTTGAGGGACTAAAGTGCATTAACTCATACAATCTCAATGACTAATATGAGGGTTTACTCATGGACATAATGACAATGTCATGCTATAAGAGTGAAAGACACAAAAATTATAGTATTGATGTGTATGCAAGTTTCAAAAGAATTGCAGTAGGACTTGTCATTGTTTCTGTAGTTTCCACTAAATTAAAGTTTATGTCTTCCTCATAACATGACAAGGTCATGATCTTTAGTCTTTACTAACATGAGGATTCAAATCTATCGATATTGAGTTTTTATTTTTTTAATGGTGTATGCTTTGAGCATGGAAAGATTGTGCAACGAGATTGGCCATTGTGATTTCTGTTATTAGATAGTATATATTGTTTAACTTCCTGATAGTTTGTGTGAAACCGTGATAGTGGGCATACTTATTGAATTGAAAAGTAAAGTGTTGAAGCAAGTGTTTCAAAAAAGTTAAACTTGAGTCATAATTTAATAAGTCCCACGGGCCACCCGCATTTGTCCTGACTTCATTTCTAAGCGCGAGAGAGTGTGTTGAAAGTCCCATATGGTCTGAAGATATAACCATTTAAAAGTATATAAAGTGAGAGTAATCCCCATCACATGAGCTAACTTGTAGGACTGAGTTAAATCCAATGTCCAAATTTAACATGGTATCAAAATTTAACCTAGATCTATTATTGGGCCACTCGTATTTTGTTCATGCTCCCTTCCATAGCGTGAGAGTGTCCTATAAGTCACATAGGCCGTCCATATTTGTCCGCATTCTATTTCTGAGTGGGAAGGTGTGTGTTAATAAGTCTTACGGGCCACTCGTATTTGTCCATGCTTCATTCCTGGGCATGCAGGAATGTGTTGAAAGTCTCATAGCTTTTAAGATTGAGTTAGACTCGATATCCAAATTTAACGGTCTTTATTCAATTTTTTGTAGGTTGATGTAATTGTTACAACTACAGGTGGCATTGAAGAAGATCTTATAAAGTGCCTTGCACCAACTTATAAAGGAGATTTTTCTCTACCTGGAGCCTATCTGCGCTCAAAAGGGTTGAATCGAATTGGTAATTTATTGGTCCCAAATGACAATTATTGCAAATTCGAGGACTGGATTATTCCTATTTTTGATCAGATGTTGGTGGAACAAAATATTGAGGTATTCTATTCCATTTTATACTTCTCTATATGAAGTGCAATATAAAATTTATATGGTTCGGGGGTTTTGTGGATGCATGGATTCACATGTACTAGTCTTACTTTCTGTGTTTGTAACTTGTATTACTTCTAATACATGTCTAGATTGCTCTAATCAAAATCAAACTAACTATAAATTTATGTACACTTGAATTGAATGACAAACTTTTTATAAACTGAGTACCTTTTTTAATATTCACTTCTAACCTTTTTCCTTTCTTCTTTTTCATGCAGAATGTGCTGTGGACACCATCTAAGTTAATAGCTCGATTGGGAAAAGAAATAAACAATGAAAGCTCTTATCTTTACTGGGCATACAAGGCAAGAAATGAGACCAAGCTTAGATTTTTAGTAACTCATGCTATTCCCTCCACTCTGTTTCTGATTCAAATCTTCATCCCAGTTTTCCCCCATAGTTATACTGTTGTCTATATATGTCTTGATCTTCTGCTTTACTGAACACGAAGGTTTCAGAAAACAGCTCATGATATTATTAATGCTTATGATATTTTTCTCTCCAGAGCAATATTCCAGTTTTCTGTCCTGGCTTAACTGATGGCTCATTGGGGGACATGTTGTACTTCCATTCCTTCCGCAATCCTGGTCTGATTGTGGACATAGTGCAAGGTTTGTTATGCTTTCTTTCTACTTTTTACTGCATGAGTGATTTCGGAAAAACTAGGAATCATAACTAAAATAATTGGCAACACAACAGATATAAGGGCAATGAATGGTGAAGCTGTACATGCAAGTCCCAGGAAGACAGGAATGATAATTTTGGGAGGTGGCCTTCCAAAACATCACATTTGCAATGCCAATATGATGCGCAATGGTGCAGACTATGCTGTTTTTATCAATACTGCACAAGAATATGATGGGAGTGATTCTGGAGCTCGTCCAGATGAGGCTGTTTCGTGGGGAAAAATACGGGGATCTGCTAAGACTGTTAAGGTACATCCTATTCATACTTCCGCAACCAGTTTCCTTGTCAAAATTCTTAATCCTTTGCCATGAATATTGTTGCTAAAGGATTGTTAGTTTTAACATCATTATAGCCATGAATATCAACATCTTCATTTGGTATTGTTGAATATTTATTGGTGGCTACTCATACCTGATTGATTTCTAAACATTTACTATAAAACCAGCAACTAATAAATATTTAACAACAAACCAATACAAAAAATAAATAAGGGTACTAAACACCCTGCAATACTATGTACCTTAGATGTCTTTTTATTTCTGTATACCAGGTACACTGTGATGCCACAATAGCATTCCCTCTTCTGGTTGCGGAAACCTTTGCTTCAAGAGCCAACCCTCACCATCGATAGAGTTTAGAGTTTAGAAACTAGAGACAAGTTTAATGTTGAGTTTATTTTAAGTGTGTTGTGTTTGAGGATCTTGATGGACCAGCTCACCTTGGTTTTCAAAATGGTTATCTTTTGATTCCTAAGATCCACATAGCAGAGAAGAGCATTTAGGCATTTTTTACCATTCAAAAGGAATCAATTAATCCTGACAGCTTTTGGAGTCAGGAATAATAGATGTAATAATCATTTTCTTTGTGCTGTGTATGACTGTAATATCTTAAGCAAATAAGACTATGAAAATCATCAACTAACTGATAATTTCATGTTGGTCAAAAGGTATAACTAATAACAGTACAACTAATTCTTGTCAAGAGGTTCTAGCTCAGTTAGTTGAACAAGGTGCATGAGTTATTATAAATTTCATATGGTACGTGTTTGATTCTTACTGAGGAAAAAAAAAAGTACAACTAATTCCTTTATGTGAATTATAGTTGTTTGTGACCATTGCATTGCAAAGTCTAGCTTAAATAACGCTTGCATTATCTAATTTTATTTCTGAATTGATTGAGTGAGATAAGCATAATGAAGTATGAAGCTTTGCACATGTTCTAGCAAATCCTTCAAAAACTCTAATGTGGCTCATTGGATAACACTCAAGTATCCAATTATAATTTTTGTAAATGTACAGAGGAGTCTGAACTAAAGTATGAGTAATTATCATTTCTCTATGTAATGTTTGAACTCATGGACAAACGAGAATGGAATAGTATGTTCTGTTCCGTTATCCTTGGGTAAATGCATTATGTGGAACAAAAATGTGTCATTTTTTATGCGAACATACTGAAAATGACGGGTTTTAACTCCATAATATCGATGATGTGTTCCAAAGATAGTATTTTCACTTGCTAGTTTCTTTATGGCAACTAGGATACTTAGAAATGTGTATCTTCTCACAATCCCTGTTTTCCGGGGAGAATGAAGAACATATATTTAGTGAGCGGTGATCTGTATCAATTATAGAAAAACTCAATGACTTGGTGATGATGAAACTTTAAATTTTTCTATTTTTTAAGTAATTTTTGTATTTATTTTTTGGGTATGTTTTCTATAGTGAGTTTTTAATGTATTTTATAAATTTTTAATGTATTTTGAGAGTTATTAAGTATTATTAGGATTAGTGGAGTTTGTGTGGCTTCATTGATGAAAATTAAGTATTAGTGGGGAAATTAGTGCTTGAGTTGAGTTAATAAGTGTTGGTGAGAAGTAAATGATAGGTGGAAATTTATATCCTTTAAGATTTTAATAGTTTATTGAAGCCTATAAATAGGACTCAATATAATGTAAAGAAATCAACTTGAATTTGAATCAATTTTATGTTCCCTTCGGGGTGTAAAATTTCTTGGTTCTTAAGTAAAAAACTAAGTTTATCTTATCAAAGCAATTTGTCTGTGACGATTTAAACTAATCTTATCAAATTTACTTGTGATGATTAACCTGATTTATCACTTACATTTCTATTTATATCTTGAGTGTGACATCAATATCCTTTTCTAAACCATCTACAAAAAAAATCCTCCTCTTAAACTAAAATTGGTTCCATTTCATTTGCATCATTTGGTTTCAAAGTTTTGGTTTCTCAATTTTCAGCTATGGAAAAGATTGTGGTATCATATTTCTTTGTAGAGACTGATGTCAAGGCTTATATAGAATGATGAATGGAGAGGAAAAGAGAAAAGGAAAAAAGAAAAGAGAATAATAAAAAGAAAAGAGAAGTTGGAAAAAGATATAAATAATGAGATAAATGGAATTTTAAAGGATGTGTTGTAAAATGATAGGAGAGAAGATAAAAAAAAATTGAAAAAGAAAAATGAAGAGGAAGATGAGAGACAAAAAGAGGAAAAAATTTAAAAATTTACAATCATTGAGTGTTGTTATTAGTGAATGTAAAGAGGAATCACAATAAAAAAAAAGAATGAGCGAAATAAAAAAGTGGATGAAAATCATAATAATATAGTTGACAAATTTGAGTGAAGATGAAAATGAAAAATTAAGAAAAGATGAGATTAAAAGTGTTATCTTTTTCCTTGATTTAATGGTTACACATTCTCCTAATAATTTTTGTTCTAGTATGAAATATCTTTTAAACAGGAACCTTAACAAAACTCTCAATAGTTTATAGGAGAGTCTAATAATGATTATGATATCTTTTCTATATATAAAGTATTTCATAATTTGGTTGGTCGTGGAATTTCAACGAAGAATGATTGATATTGACTTTTGACCTCTTAGGACATATATTGCAATCCATAATAATAATAATAATAATAATAATAATAATAATAATAATAATAATAATAATAATAATAATAATAATAATATTATTATTATTATTATTATTATTATTATTATTATTATTATTATTATTATTATTATTATTGAGGGTGAATCATTTCAAAGAGGGAGACAATAATATGAATCCAAAAGAGGAATTTATTATTTTTAAAAAATAGTTTACTTTATTTTTATAATTTTCATTTTTATTTTTATGTATATTATTCATATGCCTTTTAGATTTTTCAACGTGGGTTTTTAATATTTTTATGAAAGTTTATTTCAAAGTAGAATGTTGGTAAAGTTAAATAGTTAATGGAGTATAATGGAAGTATCAATGATAATTTATTTCTTTTAGGATTCTAGTTTATTAAAGGTTATAAATAGTATCTTTTGTAATACAAAAAACTTGGGTTTGAGTCAATTCTCTATTTTATCCTTTATGTGAGGTTTTTTGTTTCTTGAATAAAAAACTAAGTTTGATCAACACATTTTGTCTTGTGGTGGTCAAACTCGACCAAAGAAACTTGTGAGAATCAAATCAATCTTATCAAGTTTAGGTGTAGCGATCAACACTTATTACTTACATTCTCATCTATATATTGTGTGTGTTGTTGATATTTTTCTCTATACCCTTCACCCAAAAATATATTATGCTCTCAAGAGGATCCCTCTTCCATTCGCATGACTTGGGAACAATGTACCAGACATATACCCAGCATGTCCCATGTCAATAGGGAGGAATTACAAGTCCAACAAGTTCTTTATAAATATTTATCTAGATATAGCTATTCAGCAAGGTACTACACCCAAAATTGTCATACCCCTGTACCTAGGGTATCCTAAGTATGTATGGTATACGTCTATATAATTGGATTACATACTACATCATCAAATAAAATCCCTACGAATCTAAAAAAGTTAAATTATCACTTTTGTATACTAACCGAAATATAAATACAACACTTATAAATGTTCAAAGTTACATTACTCTATAATTATCAACTCTTCATCTTCAATCTTCACTACTATAATATTCTCTTATTTAAGTATTAGATGTGTTTAAAAAGATACACCCTTATCGCATTATTTCATATTACATGTAGAGATTTGTGATACCCTAAACCAACAACCCCAGGTCATATACAAGAGGAAAATTAGTGCTACCAGTTCTCCAAACACAGCAAGTTGTAGCAGCTCTTTCTCAGGTCCTTCCATATAAAATTTTCATGAAGATAGGGTTATAAGTCAAGAAATTATACAAATTCAATCCTTATGAAAATACATGTGTAAACCTTCTTGAATTAAGCAATTTTTTTCGAAAGTAAACATTTTATAAATGTAAAACTGATAAAGATGAAAAAAAATCATAACTAATGAGGAATTTTAAGGACAAACTTTTAACAATACATAAACAAACTCGAAAAACTCCATTTAATTTTAATAAAAAAAAGCAACAGTTTTAGGGGTAATATAATCTTAATGAAAATAATAATAATCACAGACACGTGTTATGTTTGTTAAAGAAGCGGCAGCAACATATATATATATATATATATATATATATATATATATATATATATATATATAATCATTTATAATATCGGTTTTTCTAACTCGTAACCTTAAGGAATAACAAATAAAAAAATATAAAGTTTTTATTTAAAATTAAAATTAATATAATTTCCTATAATTGTTAAGGTAGATTCAATCTAATTTTTAAAATTTTTTATTTCATGTAAATCACACAAGTTTTAAAAAAATGGATAAAATTAATCTTAAATTTTTTTAACCTGAAAAGATTATTTACATTTCAAAAATTAGCTGTGTAAAATCCTTTCCGTCAAGCTATGTGGCAAACAACTAGAACTAGTATTGCAAAGATTCTTTAAAATAAAAAATACAAATAAAATTACCTTTTGAAAATAAAAACAGTTTCCACTATTCTCTTTTTTTTCCCAATTTGTCTCCGACCCTTTTCCACCATCGAACTCGCGATTGTCCCTACACATAGTCACAGAAGATTGAGAAAGGAATAAAGAGAGTAAAATGATTGTGTTTTCATTTTCAAATGGTGATTTTATTTTTATTTTAAAAATTTTAGCTAGCAATTTAATTAGGTAGCAATGTCAGTTATATGTCATGTAGTCAAGCTTTCTTAAGTAGGTCAACAAATTTGATAAAAAAAGACTTAGTTGAGTTAATTTTTGGATAAAAAAACTTAAGGGACCAACTTGAATCAATTTTCAAATATAAGGGATCAAAAATATAATTTTGTAAATAAATTATCCATAATATATAACATAAACATTATTAAAACTCATTGGTAAGAATATAAACTCAGCCCTTTTAAAGTTTCGGTAAAAATACTCCTTAAAAATGCCCACTTTTGACCCTTTAAAAATTTCAGGGTTTGCAAAATTAAGGAAATGTTAGATTTGATTATTCACTGATGAGTATGACGTGACCTAAATTAGTTAAATAGTATTTTGCACAATTAATTAAGTCATTAGTTGAGTTAAGTAATAAATAAAGATAATTAAATATTTTTATTCAAAACGCATGTTTTGAAAAGTTGATTGCAAATTCTCTTGTCTCCTTTTCACTTTCACTATTTCTACAACTCTAGTGCTTCTTTCGTCTTCTCTTCACTTTCACTGTTGTGTAAGTTCCAAAATTGTGTAGTTGTATAAAGCTATGTAAGACATCAACAACGAAAAGAGAGCATGGGTCAGTGTTTTGAGTGTCCAGGTACATTTTTTAACTATTGTAGTATCAAACCCTAGTCTTTTTAAATTTGTTGGGAATCTGTGTTTTTAGGATAGGGTTTGGGGTGTGGAAGGAACACATGTTGCTTGTCTTTTGTGGGTGTATTACATTTTCCTGATTAAAAAAACATATTTTAGTGCTTGTGTACATTGTATGTAGTGATGGTTCGGAGAACAGACTTAGAAGGGGGGAGAGGTTGAATAAGTTTGTTCACTTTTTAAAACAAAAAAGTGATATTTAAGTGCAACAACGTTTTAGCGGACCAGACTTTTGATTATGCAAAGAGTGTGATACTTTGATTGAGCTAGCATAATTACCAGACTTGTACTATCAAAAATACTAACGATAATGAACTAGACTTTTGATAGTTAAAGATTTAGAGAGAGACAATACATAAACAATTTATACTAGTTTACCTCCAACCCGAAGACTACATCCAGTACCTTCAAATCTGAAGGATTTTCACTATGTAAAAATCATTTACATACGCAGCCCAGACCGGGCTTATGAGTATTATTGATTTCAGTCACTCCTGGCTTAAGCACAACCCGTGCTTCTGAGTATTCTTTTGCAAGCACTAACTCCTAAGGCAGACCCAAGTATTCTTTCATGAGCCACTTTTGGCTCAAACCCAAGTATTTTTTTCATAACCTCTTCAAGCCAAAGTGTTTCCCAATAGCTCAATCAGACTAGTGTTTACTAAAGATTGGAAATATTGATACAAAAACATCCGGGCTTGTGTGTGTTTTCTAAACTATCTTTTGTGAGACATGCTCATCTTCGTTTTTCTAATTCACTCTCACAAGCTCTCTTTTTTTCTTTTCTTCTTTTATATTTGTCTTTTTCTTTTCATATCTCTCTATTCTTCTTTTGTAATCTCTTTTCTTTTCTTACGAGACATCTATGTGTATTACACACATATAACTCTATATATCACTCTCACTTTTGCATTGTGTGTGTTATCCTCTGTGCCACTAAAATAGAAGTTTTGCTGCATATAAATACTTGTTTATCTCATGGAGATAGATCTGTTAGATGACCGTTTGAAATTTATTCTATCTCATGGAAAAGTATTTTTTTTGTTTGGTCAGACAAACGTTCTGCACATTTTGTATGGGATAGAGAATCTTTTGAGATGAAGACAAATAGTGATTGTACATTTTTTATATTTCTTGATTAGAGGAATTTTGACATCTTAGAAAGTTGGTGAAAGATGGATGCTTTGAGATCAGCTCGAGATTTGTCTTGCTTAGGTACTTTCTTTGTTGTGATAGTTCTTTTCATTGAGAAGGAAAGATGCTTTGTTGAGTCATCATATATAGGTCTAGACTTGATGCGTTCAGAGAGAACATATGAGATTAGATTGAGTTATGGTGAATCGTAAAATGTTGATGATGAGACACAAAACTCGGAGAGTAATCTGATCTTTTCTTGCAAATTTGAAGGAGGTCTGAAGCAATTATATGATAAGGTCTGACCGAGGAGGGTTGCCTTAATTAGTGAATCCTGTCAGACTCTTTGAGACTTGCTAAATGGCATGATGAGTCTGGGTTTGTTGTAGGTTCAGAAGAGCGTTTTTCTTATGAGAGATGTTCCCAGACTTTGTGGCTTTCTTTGAGGCGTATCCTCCTGTCTTTCCAGACTTATTATGTGCGAGTTCCCTCTTTAATTTATAACCTGCTTTATATCCTGAAACACTTGAATGATCTCATCAAACATTTAATAACTCATATTTTGATTAATTAAGACACCTGATGTTGGTTATCAACAAATCTAAAGGTGCTTCAAATGTTTTCTTGGTTCCAACATGTAGGATCTCACTCAGCGCACTTACTGTTTTACTGGTTTTATTTGGTTTAGGTATAAGTTTTACAGTTGTCATACACCATAAAGGAAAATTTGAAAAGGGTCCATCAGTTGTGTACATTGATAAAGACATAGATGTTATTCACAATGTTAACTTGGATAGATGGTCTTATTTTGAGGTATTATCACTGGTCTAAGACCTTGGGTATAAAGGGGATTTAAAATTGTGGTGGAAGAAATTAGGACAGTCTAAGTACAAGAGTCTCATATGGGACTCACATGCATTGGAAATGGGTAAGTGTGCAATTAATAAAAATTGTGAGATTGATATGTATGTTGAGCATTATGTGCGTGGAGCTGAGGTGGTTGTTGGTTTGGTTGAGGTAAAAGAAGTAGTTGCCCAGGAATCAGTGGTCTAAGAAGGTGTGGCCTAAGAAGGTATGACCTAAACCTAACAATCCAACAGAACTAGGAGAACAAAATCTAGGCCTGCTCAAAGGCCTTATGTGAGTCCCAAAAAAGTAGTGAGCAAGAAGAAAAATTAACAAGAGTGAGCTACAGAAGTTGAAGAATTTGGGAAGTAAAGTGCCAACTGGTAGGTCAATTGGTGGGCCAAGTGAGAGGTCAACTAATAGACCAAGTGAGGAGTTAAGTGAGGGGCCAACTAGTAGGCCAAGTGAGAGGCTAAGTGAGGGGGCAACTAGTGAGCTAACTAGTGGGCCAAGTGAGGGGCCAAGAGAGGTTGGTAAACATGAGGTTGCTAAGGTTTCTAGTAGGAATGCATTTGAAAATACAGGGAATGTTTCTACTAAAAGCTTTGTGTGTAGTTTAAACACTAAACAGACTGAGGTTCCAGAGATAGGTGATGAGCCTGAACCTAAGTCAAGACCCGAAATTCAAGGGTACCCATGGCCAATGGTCAGTGTGAAAAACACTGAGAAAGTAACACCATCCGTTGAGATAGAAAGTTTCAAAATAATATTGGGTATTATACTTCCAACATTCTCGGCCTTTATCTGTTTCAAACTAATATTCTAGTCATGCTTCTAGACATATCTTCCAAACTGTGCCAACTAAAGTTTATATCGACAATCATTATATAGTTTCTGAATTTGCATATATTTTGATTTTTTGAGGTCACATCTAACAGGGTTGTGCAGAGAGTCCCAAAACTTGTTTTTTATCTTGAAGGAAAACAACTGCATCATAACTTGACACTGTAGCGGGCAATTGTTAGCCAAAGAACGAAACGAAATGAATTCTGCTGAGCATAGACTGACCTATAAAGGGCTACAGAATCTATGAAAACAAGTGAATTTGTTTCTGATGCCGAGAGATCAAGTCCAATTTGTGAAATTTTGTTTCTACTTCAAACCTTGCATGACTTCAACAATTGAATATCTCACCTTATGTCTTGTGAAACAATCTGGGCTTTTGCAGAAGGGAAAATTGATAACCTGGATGAACTAACTGATAACCTGGATATACAAAAAAAAAAAGGTAGTAGCTCCGTATGTTGCAGCAGATGAGTTTGAGCAGCAAGTTGACAGAGAAGCTGGAACAACAGTTGAGTGACACTTTGGATGTGTCCACTAGTGCTCTTCCTATGTGGTGTAATCAGTTAATGTTTTCATATCCGTTTGTATTTAGTTCTGAGGCAAAATACAAGTACTTCAAATTTGCAGCATTTGGTCAGCCTCAAAAGCAACCTCATCAGTTTCGGAACAACTCAATAACTCGTCGGAAGTTTGTAGCTTCTCGCAGCCGGATTCTGGAGGCTGCTGCACAAATGATGGAACAAGAAGATAGAAATGCAGTAGCTTGTGAAGTGAATATGAAGATGAAGTTGGCATAGGTATTGGACCAACTTTGGAATTTTATACCTTGGTCTGTCAGGAGTTTTAAAAGTCTGGTTTAGGCATGTGGAGAGGTGATACTTGTTCTTCTACCCTCAAGACAGATTTGCAGGCTGAGGAGATGAGAATTCATACTCTTAATGGTCTCTTTCCTCGTCCATGGTCAAGCATGCAACTAGCTACACCAGGAGGATGCACAATGATCTTTGAAATACAAAAGTAATTTTCCCTTTTGGGTCAGGTTGTCGCTAAAGCTCTTGAAGAAGAAAGGGTCTTAGATCTCCATTTCTCCAAAGCCTTTTACAAACTTATTAGCTAGTGGTTAATGAAACTTCACAATAACTTGCCAACAAGCAACCTACAATAATTTGTATAATTGTTTTCTTTTTACAATGTCTTTGACATCCAGTCATTTGATCCCGTGCTTGGTAAGGTGCTGCAAGAGTTTCAAGCACTTGCCAACAGGAAAAAGATTTTGGATTTTGTTTTGGGAGGGTATTCCATGGTGGAATATGGATTAGGATTTAGAGGTATAAAAATTGAAGATCCTTATCACAGGTGTTATTTGAAGTAGTCTCTTAACCAATGTCCTAAAGACATTATTAGAAATTAAAAGTGAATTTTTCTTTTATAAAATATTATGTTAGAACTAATTTGAAAATCACTGGATCAACATTAATGATATTAAATGAAAATTTGTCATTTTTGATTTCTTAAGAATATCAGTTAACATTTTCCTTATTTGAAATTACCGTTAGGCAACTCCCACTCAGATTTTGTCATTAAAGAGGTTAAATACAAATAAAAAAATTTCTTACATTTGTGATTCTTTTGGTAGGTAAATATCAAAAACCTAAAGGAGTATACTTTATTAATTGTCGATGCAACGGTAGGATCTCGAATAGCTGCAAACCTTGAAGCTTTTAAATTTGGCTTTTACCCGGTATGTGTCACTATTCATTACTAACTTTGACTTGATGATATGCTTGAAATACTTCGTAATTACTTCTATTTTTGTAATGATCCATTATTTTGATGTTTATGTTATCACATTTAAGGGGTATTTGGTTTAGAGTTAGGGTTGTTTGACAACTTAAAAAAAATACTATTGTCAAAAGGAGTTTTGACTTTCTTAAATAGCGTAAAGAATAAATATTAACCATTAGATTTTCCACTTCTATAATTTTATTTTTCCAACTGTATACCAAACGGACACGTATAATGAGTATTCATTATTGTAGGTCCCATGTCATACCATTACAGAACATTGTATTTACCTGTTGGCACAATAAATATTTTTTTTAGTTTGTGTCTGTTGGCTCATTTTTCCGTGTCTGTCTAATTTAAGTACGCTGAACATCAAAGTTTTCCATTAGATATACTATTTACAAGAACTGCTCTTCAATTTCTTGTATTTCCCTTTTTAGTCTGTCTTTGTGTGAACCACAAATATATTCTTGCATTTCAGGTTTTCCACATCCAAGATGAAGAAGAACATGAGCTTATACTTTGTGGAGAGCCAGACCCCTTGGCAATATGTATATTTTTTTCCGGTTTAATTTACTTGCTTGTGCATCTTTCTTCTGTTCTTGTTTTAGAGAGGAAAAGACATATAATTTTGAGAAAGAAAAAAAAACTGATTGATAATAATGTCGTTAGAATTGGGAGCTTTTCTCATAAGTCAGATAGTTAGGTTTCTTATTTTGTTTTTCATGATCAAAAGTTTAAATGTTTGGTTTGTGGTTGGTATTGTTAGGTGTTGAAAATCTAATTTTCTTAGAGTTGTTAAGATCGGTCATGTCTGGTTTGTTTTTTCAATATTAAAAGCTTTCTGTCCATGCTGAAAAACGAAGAACCTGAAAGCTTGTTTCTTCTAACAAAATGAATATTTGCCATTTTCATTTTCTCTTGCCTTTTTCTATCATGTGACAATATATCAACCAGAGTTTCATTGATCTTGAGGGATATGTGAGTGAGTGAAATCCAATATGAAAAGAACTCATCCAAAAAAAAAATCCATTTTGAAGATATCATAACGAAAACACTTTTAAAAATCACGTTTGAAGTTCTAGATCAAGACTTAAAGTGCTCAAGAAAACCTTTAAGGAGGAGTGTTAGAATTGAAAGTTTTTCTCATAGGTCAAATTGTCAGGTTTGTTATTTTGTTTTGTATGATTAAAAGTCTAAATGTTTAGTTTATGGTTAGTATTGTTAGGAGTTGAAAATCTATTTTTAAATTGTTAAGATTAGTTATGTTTCATCAATATATTTGGTTTGATTTTCCAATATAAAATGCTTTGTATGTATGGTGAAAAATGAAGAATGTGAATTAAAGCTTGTTTCTTCCAACACTGAATATTTTCCTTTTTCATTTTCTCTTCTATACAGAGCTTTTTATATTAAAAAATCAAACCACACATATTGACTAAACATAACCAATCTTAACAAATATAAAAAAATAGATTTTCAATACCTAGCAATACCAATCATAAACCAAGCATTTAGACTCTTAATCATACAAAATAAAATAATAAAACTAACAATTTGACTTATAAAAAAAGCTCAATTCTAACACTCCTCCTTGAGAGTTTTTTGAACACTCCAAGTTTTATTTTCTCTTGGCTTTTTCTATCATACGACAAATGCTTTGATAGCAGTTCAATGAGCTTACGGACCACATTAGATTCAGTCATGGGTACAGTGCTACCAACTATTAAGTATTCCAATATTTCCAAAAGGGTGTTTTTATGCTACATTTTTTTTTTATTTTGGATTAATATACTATCTTTCATCATTGATATAAAAACCGCTTAACTAATTCTTCTTAAAAAAATTAGTTAATATGATTAAAGTTATTTAATTTATCTATAAATTGTATTAGTTTTTTAAAATTGCCTTTATATATTTAATAAAACTCACAAATTTTAGTCTCTTTCTACTTAATTAATATTTTTTCATTAATGACTAATAAAAATATTTTGATATAAAAAATTAATTAATGTATTTTTTTATAGAGTCTTATATTAAAAACCAAAAACATCTTTTAAGAGATTCTTATACTGAAGAAAGAAATAGTAATTTTTTTCCTAGTAAAGAAGATGACAACATTAATGGACCCTCTGCAACTGCAATCACTGGTATGGAATATCAGTTGCTAGAAATTATAGAGACGAGCATTTCTACGGTTTGTAACTGGGGCACCTCGCCTTCCTCTAGGAGGATTGGCATATCTGAAACCAAAGTTGACTAAGGTGCGAAACGTGTGTCGTGTGTAAAAAAGACTTACTATTTATGTTTCATTTGTATTATCTTCTAACACTTTTGGTTGTTTTCAATTTAACAGAATTCTAGCAACCACGAAGACACAGAACTAACAAGTGTTATGAATTGTGTAAACTATCTCAAGCTACCTCCCTACTCATAAAAAATATCATCTCTTTTCTTAATCCCTGTTTCAAGTAAAAGCAAATAAAATATTATAGAAACATGGTTTTCTTGATTTTGTGACTAAACATTCTTTTTTGCCGCTTAATTCGATTTAAGGAAATAATGAAAGAGAAGCTGTTGTATGCCATAACGGAAGGACAAGGGTCTTTCAAACTTACATGATTCAATTTTCATTATTGTTTCTGCATTTGAATTCTGAAGCTATCATTATTTGGATGAATGATTCTAACATAGTTTCATTTAACATAAGGGTCTCAGACTGGTGGTAATTATTGGAGGAAACGCTACACTACATAGTTTTATTGACTTAACAATTACAGTCAACTAAATCAAAGTATGATCAAAAAAAAAAAAATATGTTGATTAACGAAATTTTAATAGTTTCAAACAATATAAAATATTAATATTAATCATTAAATTTTATCATTTTTCTCAACTCTATTTTCTTAACTGGTTATCAAGCAAACACTTAGTTTTTTATACATAATTTAAGAATTTTAGATAGTTGATATTTCTTCAGCTAGAAAGTAAGGGTAATTTTTGAAGGGAGATACTTGTACTTTGATATTGGGATTCACATCTTTCAGTTGACTGCTGATGAGCAACACAAGATGCAATCATACGAGAGCGCGAAACAATTTTGTAAGTAAATAATCAATCTACAATTGGTAGGTTGTTAAGAGATACAACGGAAGAGATACAAATCTCATATATTTCATTTATACAATCCATTGGAGGTCAACCATTAAATAATATCTTTAGATTTTAGTTTCCAAAATTGATATTGAATAAGCTTTAATTTACAAAATTATTTATTCAAATGAAAATGTGATTGGGTGAATTCATTTATATTGAGAAGTTACATAAGAAGTTTTCTTTTGGCATGATGGATTTTTTTTTAATAATCTATATAAACATTACTGTTAAGAGCATGATTATTGAAAAAATATATATATCATCAGTTAAATTGAAAATAAGTTTTTGCTGAAAAAGTGAGTTTAAAATTTTGGTGGTAGAGTTTTCTCTATGTTGACTTCAGCTAACAAAACATTTTAGGACAGCAACACTTTTCTTACCAAGTCTAAATGCAATTGTATTCTTAAAATTTGAATTCAAAATTACTAGTTAAATAAAAACAACTCCCTGCTAGAACAATCTCCCGCATACGACTATTACCGCAGGTATTATTAAAATTAACAATTTTTACTTATGTAGTAATTTATAATTGAATGATACTTTTTTTATGCCTCAAGCTAAAACAAAAAACTGAAACAAAATAATTGAATGATACTTTAGAAAACATGTGCACTGTTAGAGTATTTTAATTAAAAAAATATTTGTCAATACAAACAAATGAATATTTTTTCTCCACATACGCAGATTACTTGAGGCAATTTTTAAATACAAATTGATTTCTGGATGAATTTGAAGGAAATCCAAAATGCTCACAGTAGCTACGATGGTAAATATAATAGTTATATTTACCGATGCTGCTATCATTGTTATTATTTCATGAATTTTCACGTCATTAAATTATGATATATTTTTCTAAAATTCTATTTGCAATTTTATACTGACAAGGAAAAAGAAATTAGGATTAAGAGATTTGGCTTCTGGCCAGATTACCTTTGTTGAACTTCTTATCTCACCTTGTAATGATTGATAGCCTTGTCAGGTAAACTTGTATGATTGATCGGCCCAAAATGTTCATATATGCAATGATAGTAATGTACTGTTGCTACAAATTTATGATGAACTCATACTACTGGAGTCGCAATTTCTTTGACAATCACATGACGAAGCCGTTAGTAGGTCAAAAATTAGCAAGATCAGAACTGGTGCCGTAGTCCTAGTATTTCGAGCAGGGGATCTTCAGTCAGTATGAGGAGAAACTGTACATCGTTGAAATTCAGTTTAGCTCCTTGTCCTAAACGATTGGCTACGTGAATAAGAAGAGGATAGCACCTGCAAAAGTCAAAATGATGTTTATGTCACATAAAATTTTGGATTTGGCTTTTTCAAAATGAGACGAGTGTAAACTTCAAATCATTGATTGAAAACTTATTATCAATATTGGGATAGAATAATATCCATTGTTGAGTATTGATTATTGTTGTTAAGTCTGTTGCTGGGTTGTTAAGTATGTTCAGTAGGTTTAGGCAGTTTGAGTTTGTTAGTTTTTGTACTATAAATACATCATTGATTAATGAGATACATGAGGCATTTTTCAATTCAATTTCTCTCTTCCAAATCTCTTGTTCGCGTGAGAGCATTGAGTCTGGTAACAGACTTAGGCACAATTACATGTGTATCTGTTGTGTTTTGCAGATTTGAGTCTGTGAACAAAAACAGAGTAATAGACTTAATGAGATTTTTTAAGTCTGGTTTCTACATCCATAGGATATAAAATATGAAGCTGTTAAAATTGAAGTTATTATTTTTCAAAATATGAATTATCACTTTAGATTCTACCTTCTAAAGGTGTCAAATCCTAAAATTTTGGCGATGTAAAGAGGTGGCCTGATAGTGAAGGCATTTTGGTGTAAAGTCATAGGCTCATGGTACAAAAAACATACAAGGAGGGTGAAAGAAAGGCATACTAAACAAAGGGGGGAAATCATCAACAGAATTATGAATGAATATCTAGATCCTTGACAGTGGAAGACACCAAAATTGAGATTGTATTCCGACAAACCACAACAGACTGGAGGGTGGAAAACTAAAAATGTCATCATACCTGGTATGTCTTTGGTCCTTTTTTGAGTAGATAACCAACGCTGTTTAAATTTTCGATGAAGGTGTCAATATCAGGAACTTTCAAAGAAATCCTATCTGCCAGACTGTATATTTCCTGAAAAGTAACACATGTAATTTACAAAAGACAGATACTAACTAGAGCAAATGGAAAATGCAGAGAGAGAAATTAGAGTACACACAGATATTGAAAAGCAATCTTTCTGTCCAAGTTCTGACTGCTTGTTGAGGGCATTTAGAAAGCGTTTTGCCTCTTTCTGTTGACTCATCCCCCCACTACGACCAAAATCCACGACACCATGCTCATCAACATATTTATCATATAGGGATTCCTTCATGATTTCAACAACATCCTGCACCCCAATTGCCATTGCAAGAAATCAAGACATGAGAAATTCATGATAAGAAAAATTGTGGTCATTTTGAACTTTATGGACAGGAAACATTCAGTTGTTGACATACCACTCACATGGTATTAAAAACTTTATAGAACTATAGTCGAATAACATAAAAGCAGAGGCAGGAAATATAATTGTTCGAGTAAAACTGTTTCCCTTTTATCTCTTAGAGAGATTGTAAATGTCTCAGAACAGCTTTTGATCTATAATTGAATGACATCATTTTGGCTGGAGTTGCATATTAACCATCATATGAATCAATTGTGACAACTCTTGCAATCCAACAACAACCAAGCCTTTCCCCACTAAGTAGAGTTGACTACACTGATCAAACAATACCATTATGTTTCTATAGTGGCCTTCAAATCCTCCTTCAATAATTTTGCCAACAGTTTTTCCCAGTCTCCCTCTACCTCAAGCAACAAATTTACCTACCAGATCAACTTAATGGCTTCAACAGGCGTTTTCCACTTATGGTCAGACCACAAAATTCAGACATTTTTTTAATAGGTTCTACCCCAACTGTCTCTCCCATGCATTATTCCTAGTTGTGGAATACTGAAGTGTATATTTTCCACTAACTCAACTGATAAAACGGGAAGAATAAATAGGAACACAGAACTAACTCTGCACTAATCCAGGCCTAAAAATCGGGAGGAATAATGATCTCTATGATGGCAATAGCAAAAAAATGAATGAAAAGATACAACAGAAAGGGAAGGAAAATATAGAACAGATTCTAAACCTAGCTGTACAAATCAGAATTGCATGATTCTGATTATTATCAGGACAATCACCCACGCTAATCCTATTTTGTCTAGTATATTCATTCATCTAAAGCAACATTCTCAATATCTCATCACCTCTACAACTCTCTAAACCTAAGCTGTGCTTAAATAACTTGGTCTTCAGTCTGGATTTTTCTCTATCAAACTATAGGACCAAAAGAATAAAGAGGACTAGTGCTATTAACATTATGCAGGTCATAGTAGCATGTAAAACTAACCATTGCATCCTGGGCCGTTATTTCTACTCTCAAGTCCAACCGAGCCCGAGCTTCAGCTAGTCTTACTAGACTTTCCAGCTGCCTAGCTGTGATAGGAGTTCCATCAGCTGAAGTATTATGATCCCTCAGTTTTAGGTAAAACTCTTGCAAAATTTCTGCTGCTGGCTTGGTCATCCTAGTAAGAGAAAAAAAGAAAAAGGCAGAATATAAATTATTAGAAGCTTCTCACAAGAATACTTTTAGACCAGAATCATAAGATGGACATCACATCAAAATCACCTTGGAAAGACAAAACTCCTTGCATAAGCAATGTATTTGCGAAGAAGTTGAACTGGTAATGGAACAAAATCACTATCTCTTAGTGGGTCAAGTCTCAACCTCGAAATTAAAGATCCAGGCCTAGCACTCAGATCTACACCTTCAGCATTCTGTGAAACAGCAGCTCTGGAATCAGAAGATGGATCTGTTCAAGAAGAATCTCTTCCATAAGTAAACCCTAGCGAAAATATAATGCACAAGCATATTAAAAAAAGTAAAGCAAGATGGAGTAGTAAGATAACCTCCACGTCGCCTTTTCAACGCCAGTGAATGTTGTCCACTCCCAGCATGAAGCTGCAAGATACATTTGAAACATTAATCTTTAGAACCAAAAGAACCATATATAAACACAAGAATGATAGGATCAAATGAAAAATAATAAAGCAATAACATTGATTTGAGAATAATATTAAGAAGAAATGTGAAAACATGTCCAATGTGAGAAGAGAAATTGTCCTACAGCAAGAACACTCAAATCTAACATGCAGAAAATGACATGTGATATCATCTAAGCCACAAGGCAAATGATGTTTCCCTTCCAAAGTTCTTTTCACTCTTCTCATGTTTTTCTATCGATTCTTTTGTAAGTCATGTCATGTCTCCAATACAATGGAAGTTTAAACATATTTATTAATTTAGGCCCCATTCGGGGTGGTTTTTAGTTTTTAGTTTTTAGTTTTAAAATTTTTATAAACCAAAACCTGTTTTCGGTTTTTAATTTCATGCTTTAGTTAATAGGTTTGAATTTTAAAAAGTTGTTTTAAAATTTTTATATCATAATCAAAACTACTTTACATACAAACAAAAACAATGATATAATAATGTTAATAATAATAAATCTTCTACAATGATGGTGGCGGCAACGGTGACGGTGGCAGCAACGGTGACGGTGGTGGTGGTGATCGTGACGATGGCAGTGATGGTGGTGGTTGTGACAATGGTAGTGGTGGAAGGGGTGCTGCAGTGGCAACAATAGTGGTGGTGAAGGTCATTATCATCGTGATGATGGTGACGACATTTATGACGGCAACGATAATAATAATGGTGGTGGTGGTGGTAATGGAGGGGATAGTGATGGTGACAATGACAGTAGAAGTGGTGGTGATGGTGACGATGGTGGTGGTCACGACGGTGGTAGTGGCAGCGGCAGCAGTAATGAAGATGATGGTTGTGGTAGTACGATGGTGGTGGTGACAATGGTGGCGATCGCATTGGTGGAGGTGGCGGAGTGGCGATGATGGTTTAGGTGGTAGGGGGTGGTCATCATAACGATGGCGGCGGCGGTGGCGGTAGGGGGTGGTGTGGAGGGAATGGTGATGATGGGAACAACGGTGGTGATGATGGCAATGGTAGTGGCGTTGGTGGTTGTGGTCGTAGGGTGGTGGTAGTGGTAATGATGGTGGTGGTTGTGACAGTGGCAGTGGTGATAGAGTTTGAAGATGGTGGGAACAATGGTGATGGTGGTGCTGACGACGACAATAGCAATAGTAGTTGTGATGGTAGGGTGGTGGTGCCAGTGGGATTGTGGTCGTGGTGGTAGGATCATGGTGGCGGCAATGGAGGGTGTGGTGATGGTAGAAACAACGATGGTAGTGGCAATGACAACAGTAGTGACGTTGGTTCTCATTGGAAGGATGTGGTGGTGGTGAGTGATGAAGATGGTGGTGGTCATCAAGGTAGTTGCAATGTTGGTGGTGGTGGTGGTGGCTGTGGCAGCAATGGGGATAGTGGTTCTGGTGGTAGGGAAGTGATGGTCATGGCGGTGGCAACAACGGTGGTGGTGGTTAGGTTGGTGGTAACAACGGTGGTGGTGGTGGTGGCGACGGCTGTGATGTGGTGATGGTGACGATGGTGATGGTGATGGTGATGAACAACGAGGGTTAAAAGTTTATAAAATTAAAAACAAAAATAAAGAACCATATTTTCTTGTTTTTTAAAATGACTAAAAACCATTTTAAAAACAAATAAAAATTCACTTTAGCACTCTTTTTACCAAACGCGTTTTGTTTTTAAATTGACTTTTAAAAATCAAAAACCAAAAATTCGCAACCACCTCGAACGGCCCTTAATTCCTTCATTTGTTGAGAAGAATAAGAGCAGCTGCTTGATCAAGAATTCAAGAGGCTGCGCAAACCTAGAAGAATTATGCAAAAATGAAAATTAGCATTGGTTAAGAATTCATATTTTTCACAGTTGACATAGCACATACATATAAACTATAGTTTAGAGACAACCTTATTTAATAACTGAACAGTTCAAACAGTTGCTATTGAAAACCTTGTAATATACTCTATCATTGCAACAGTTGCTACTTCTAACAAAATGAGAAACAAAGATGCCATCCCCATTAACAATGCATGAGATATGCCAGCATGTAATTTATGTGCACACAAGCACTGACAATTTTTACTTACTGACATAATGTGCTCTGAGACTCGCTTGTCCAGAAGTTCATCGGGTTTGTCCAGCAGTATGAAAAGTAGATCGAAACGGGACAGGAGAGGAGCACTCATTTTCAAATTTTCATTTACAGTTTTTGCCCGGCTGCAATTTGGATTATAGCTATCAATATAATGGTACCTCTGTACAAATAACTAGCCGAAATTTTCATAAGAAACACTTTGCTTGGTTATATGACTGGCATTACTTAGATGGTAAAGAATATATTAGAATAAAAAGTTAAGCAAATTAAGAACCTAAAAGGCTTCTACCTTATTTAAGGAGAGAATGAAAATGTAAAGGGTATTAGTGAACTTCATATGATTTACAAATTATTTCTGTTTATATATTTCTTTTATCAGATAAATCTGCAACAGAACACTTAAATAAAAATACCCTACAAAAGGAAAACTGAACAAGCTGTAAAAAGAAAATGTTACTTATAATGACCACCAACAGGGTTTGCAGCTGCTAAGACAGAAGTCCGGGATGATAAACTTGCTACTAAGCCCGCCTTTGCAATAGAAACACACTGTTGCTCCATTGCCTCCAGTAAAGCCTGTATTCCACAAGGTTTCAGTTAAAAATTTCAAATATATTACAGCAACAAGACACCAATAGTCTCCAGAGAACAAGCCTGATGTTCTGATGACATTTTATCAAACTCATCAATACAGCACAATCCACCGTCAGCCAGCACCATCGCACCTATCCAGATAGCATAAGAAAAATAACTTTTGTGGAAAATCTGTCACATAAGTTTTGCGAAAAATCACAGCAAAATCAGTTTGACCCAATATATCCTTATCCAGATAGCATAAGAAAAATAAGGGGCCTATTGGTTTCAGAAAACATTTTTTGCTTTCACTTTTAATGACAAATCTGTCACCATGATTTCTGTTTCCAAAAGTTTATGCATAAAACATTGAAAATAATTTTTTCTGTTTTCACTTTTTTGATATACAACCATAAAAGGAATTTAAGAATATATACCCGCCTCAAAAGCATAGTCACTTGTCATAGGATCCTTCACTACAGCTACTGTGAGGCCAGCTTTGGTTGTGGCGTTACCACAGACATAGATACCACGTGGAGAAACAGCTGCTGCTGCCTGTAGCAACTGGCTCTTACCTAGACCAGGATCACCTAGAAAATCGAAATTGCAATACTACCAGTTTGTCACCTCACCTTGATAACTTTTTAAGATATCTCCATTGGGCCAAATTAAAATTGAACAAACCATTTTTGAATTAAGACAGAAACAAATCCACTTCTCTGAAAAAAAAATTCTGAAGGTTTGATTCCATTTAGAAGGTAACTAAAAAACATTAAGCATACCAACAACCATGACATGAATATCTCCCCTCACAGGAACCTTATTTTGATCCATAGAATGCTTTCTTACACCACCAAATAATGCTAGAGTTATGCCAGCTGTCAAAATAATAGCACACTAATATTAGATTCCACCTTCAATTTCCAATTTTTAAACATTTTCCCCTAATAATTCAATTGAAGTATGCTAACAACTACTATTTTCAGATTTTCACCAAATAATGTTTGGGACGAATGTCACTCAGGCTACTTCCAGTTTCCAGAATTAGGGGGTTTTGCTAGCAATTACAGAAAGCATAAACATGTCACTTTGACAAGCAACAAGAAGGGTGGCCTCATGCATGAGACTTCTGCCAGGGTAGGACTGGGAAAAGTCAGATGTACACAATCCTATCATGAATGGAGAGGCTGCTCCCCAGATTGAAACTGATGACCACCAGCAACAAGTCACAAGGGAGCAACTTTACCATCTCAATAAACATGCAGCTGATCAAGGAGGCACATTTCACTATGTTATACATGTTTACCTTTAACAAGCTCATGCCCGTAGATGGATGGGCATATAGATTGAAGGAATTGCCGAAATAAATCTGAACCATGCTCCTGCGCAAACTTCACAACAAATTCTAAATCCTTTGAAGAAAATGAAAACAAATCAAATAGTTCAGTTGGTCTAGCTTTGGGATTGGAGTCTTGCAAATCCTCAGGTGTGGACTGTGACTTTGAATTTTTTATGGATACAGCTTCAAGATACAAATAGTAAAATCCTTGGTTTCTGTTCTTTGACTTCCCTGCATAACAAACAAGCTGAATCAGTAAGAGAAATGGTTCAAAAAGGAAAAAAAATGCATCTTAAGTAAAGTAATTGAAATATTAAACTAGTTATAACTCAGTCAGACAAAATAGCAACAAATGAAATTGACTCTCTGTAGTTCAACATCAACAGAACAAGAATATTTTTATAACCTAAACCAATAAACAACAAATGCACTGTGACTTTATATTAAATAATTATAAATCTTTGAGCTGAACGATAATGTGCCTGCTCTTGATTGATCTTCATAAGTGTCAAAAACATCTAAATAAGAATGTCTCCTACAGTATCTGGCAGTCTACTTTATTATGGCTGTCATGAAGTAGTTGGTGCCACTTACCTTTACACAAGACTTGCTAATTGCTCTAATTTTCTTTGGAATCTAAATTTGTAGCTTTGAAGCGATATCAATTTAGCATACTTCTCAGCATTAGGTTTTGGCAACAGGAAAGCAGCTATGTAGCTTTTAAGAGTTCCTCTGTTGCAATCCATGAATCCAACATCGAAGGAAAAGAGGAAACTCATGTTCTACAGAAGAACATACAAATGCTAAGACAGGGTGATTACTTGTGTTCCATGACTCATTTTTGACAAAAGTATTCAATTATTATAGACAGAATTCCAGGTCATCTATTGACATAACAGTACAGTTATATTAATGATTTGCTATTTGCATGTAGCCAAATCCAAATACTAGTGAACACAGAAATAAAGAAAGAGGATAAAAACGGCTTTAGATAGATATCCAAGTAAAATTTTAGAGTTCAGCCATCTTCACTCACAAGCTTCAATTCACTTTCCTTCAACACCAGGCAAGAGTTAAAACAGGACACCACATAAAAGCATGCAGCTTAAGTCATACCTCCTCCAATATCCATGTAAGTGTTAATTCCTCTTATAATTCCAGTAACAGTCACCACATCTCCAGGTATGCATGCATCAACAAGATCTTGAGTAACCTCACATTCCACTGTTCGGGGCACCCGTCCTTCTTCATGATCTTCAGGTTTTAACAATTCTTGAACTCTAGAACATCACATGCATTAAAATGGGTTTAAAGGGACTGAAGCTCCAAAGAATGAGTATGGACAAGGGATACCAGACCTATGTGAAAGAATAGAGATAATGAATAAGGCACCAAGCTCACCTTATTTTTTGAAAATCAATAGTTTGAGCAGTAGATCGCAACGGATTAAAGACTTTGCTCTTGCAGCCATTCAAATTGCAAGTTGATGGCGGAGAATATTTTCCATCAGGAAATATGCGCGTAAGTATTTGTTTACACTTACTGCATTCAAAACCCATTTCCACCACAAGAGGCCTCACTGTGCTGACTTTCACAGCTGTACCACGCACGGAGACAAGCTTATCTGACAAATCATCATAAAGATGATAAAATATTACAATGACCCTTTGTTTTCCCATAAAACGGAAAAGCTTTGACATTGGCAAGCTTGCATGAGACACAGAGAAAAAATCACTACAATTATTTTATCATATTATATACCGATGTAAGCTGCTTTCAAATTCTTCAGCGCAATCATAGTTTCAGGACAGTTATGAAGTCGAATATCTACTTTTGCTCCATGCTCCACATTATCATTCTCCATGGAAAGCAAAACCTGTTTGTTCCAAGTTAGTGTTTAAATAATATAAAACCTTATCCAAGACTTGATTACCAATTGTTATTACAACAGAAGAGGTGAATTCAAGCCAGTGTTTTAAATCGCCATGACGGTGACACCGCAAACCTTTATATTGCGTCAATTGTGGATGAATGCAGCTGATGTGGCAGCAATTGCAAGTTGCGGAGAGTTAAAAAACCTCGATAGTGTGAAAGCATACCTTATGAACAGCAGCACTCATGCATGATAGAGCAATTCTAGGTTTCTCCATTAACATTTCATAAAATTCCGCAACATCGCATATTTGTTTGAAGTGCTGAAAGTCAAGTGACAGCACATAGTTTCCATAATCATTTTTCGCCTGTGGGCATGATGCGAAGACAAATCAATCAGAAACCTAAAAGTCTCTATGGAAATGCTGAAATGAAGGAAGCGAAGAGTGGAGAGAAATTGCGGTACCTGAGAAACGAGGTTGTGGCCTGGCGGTGAAAAAAAGAAGGAAAGAAGAGCGGAAGTGAGATTGAAGCAGGTTTCTTCGACGGTGGAGAGTTGCTGAGGAAAGTAGATGCAGAGTGTATCCATTAACCCGAATGGATCCATGGAATTGGACCCCAATCCGCATACCATCCTCTGCTCCATCTCTTCTGGTGTAATGTGCATCCTGTTTCCGATCCAAGTCCTTCGTGGTCGCAGTGGCTTCTTCCACACACCTTCTTTTGGCGGGAAACTCAGGGAAAATAATAACTTTTTATAAAGTATTATTATTATTATTTTATTACCCACTCATTATAAGTGTACGGAGGGTGCTGGTGGGTAGTGGTGGGTGATGAGGAGAAAGAAATGGAAGGGATGAGAGTACCTGGAAAAAATAAATAATAGAGGAAGAGAGATGAATATGAATGGGATTTATATTAACACGTTTGATTTTAAGGTGTCTTATTCAAATGATAAGTTTGTCACATGTTAATTTTCTTAATAATGTAATTTAAAGCTCAAAACCTTTAATAACTTAAAAGAACCAAATAAATAAATATAATATATATATATATATATATATATATATAAAACTTAAAGTATCAAACATGTATTTTTGTCTAAATTATATAAATTAATTTTATTTTATTTTTATCTCTTTTTTATTACTCTTTAAATTCTTTTTATTTCTAATATTAATAAAGATATTATTGTAAGAACAATAGCCTATTAATTTTTAAAATTTTAAATAGACAATTAATATTTTTTTAGAGTTTAAGTGAACAAGTAAATAAAAACAATGTTTTTGCTATTGAGTAGATAGTTAAATAAAAACAAATGAGATATCTATTATCTACTTATAATAGTACATAATAATATACTTCTTTTATTTTTTATGATGGTAAATTACACTTGCTCTCTTTGTTTTTGACTTAAGTAAAATTAGGTCTAGAGTATAGGGTGGCTTATTAGGCACGTGAAACTATAACTTGCCCTTAGCTCGTTAAACTCTAGAAGAATATTTTGTTGGAATATTTCTTCCTTTAACCATGTGTTAAGATATTGTGTTATTTTTAATTTTTTATCTAGGACCTAAATAGAATGGTGATCATTGTGAACTTAATGGCATTTCTCCATTCATCTTTTTCCCAATTTCTAATATCATTATTTCTCTTTATTTTTTCAATCCACATCCCTCATTCCATGTTTGTCATTTCACATGAAGAAAAGGTAGCTAGTTTACACTTTTAGCATTTATGTCTATTTAGATGTGTTAGGAAATTAGATCTATTTACTTCAAGAAAATTTCCTTAAAACACAAAGAAATGAAATGTGTAAAGAGCACAATCACCACACAAAGATTTGACGTGAAAAACTTCAAAACCGAATAAAAATCATGGCCATTGTCAAACCGATAATCAAAGAATAACATGTGAAATTTTTTACATCACATAAAACCTCTCTCTCAAACATCCCAATGACCCCAAGTACACACTCAATCTAAAGTCTCACCTCTCACAACACTCTAACACAAGAATATAACAGTAAAGAAAAAAAAGTTAAAATGTTTCCAGATATTTCTCATTGGTACCTAAAAGCCTAAGACAAACTTAGAAAAATATCTCACTATAATTATATCCCTTGCGTACCCTTTATACCAAAGATCCGATTAGGAATGTAAACGAGGTGGGTAGGTACAGATACCCTACTACCCACACCCGTACCCGCATTAGAAACTCGCGCCTGCACCCACCTATGACCCATATAACGGGTTTTTTTATGGTTTTTCAAATCCATAGGTACCTGTATAATAGCAATAAAACACTATAATGGTCATAAATTAAAATAAAAACAACATATTAGTCCATAAATTGAACTAAACTTAATATGATAACCATAAAATCTTCAATACATGATAAAAACAACACAATGATCATAATATAACGTAAATGTAAAATTAAACTAAAATACTTAACACATAAATCCATAAATTAAAAATAGCACTCATTAATCTAAATTTAAAGAAGTCTTCAATAATTTCACAACTTCATCATTCTCCTTCATTAAGCTCACCAACAACCTCTATTTTGTTAATTGGTTCGTACAAAATAAAAGAGAGAATAATACAAATCTTAACAAAATAAT
Organism: Clitoria ternatea; assembly: GCA_037962975.1. NCBI lineage: Eukaryota > Viridiplantae > Streptophyta > Magnoliopsida > Fabales > Fabaceae > Clitoria > Clitoria ternatea. The sequence goes on along the minus strand of CM075673.1, from coordinate 24,456,158 downwards.
TTCCAAAAAATTTGAAATAGAACATGGAAAAGATTTATTAAAATTTACATCATCAAGATCAACCAACATTGTATTTGAAAATTTGATATTCTTGTTCACCGCTTTTGATGTTAAAGAAAGACTTAAAAAAAGATTGAATTTCCAAATGGATAATATTAAATAAATCTTTATTAATTATAGTTGTACAATAAATAAACTTTATTACCTTTGACTTGGACCCAATCTAATTTTTGACACACATCATCGCTTCTAACGTAATTGGACACAATCTCTTACCGTGAGGAATAACATTGTAACAACATGACCACCAGTACTAAATGAAGACTTTGGAGCAACAGTAGGAACTGAAAAATCTCTTGCAATTAATTCTAAGGTTGTATATTTTGACGAATTACTCAACCACCAAGTCAATATGTTAAACTTCTCTAAAACAATTAAGGTTTATTCCTTTAAATAAAAACCTAATTCAGTTTTAAGGTTTCTTGCAAAAGATTGTTGCAACACCATAGCCCTTTCATAACCAGACAACAAAGCATCTACAGACTTAATTGGTGAAGCCACAGTGATTAAGTTTGCATCTAAAAAATGTACAGTAACCTCCTAATTTTTTTCCTTTGAATACTTTTTCATCAAATCTTCCAAACTGTCTCCCAGCCTTTGAATTTCATTTTAGCTTCCTCTCTGTAAATTTCAGGGAATATGTAAAGTATTTGGTTGTCAATGAACACCATGGAATCCATAATTGATAATAACCATGTCGTAGTTAAATGGGCCAGGGCATACTATAATTTTATAGGAAGAATTGGGCATCTCATAATGTGTATAATACTTAAAACCTAATTGTAATTGATCCAACCTAAAATGAGCTCAATGTAACTTACCATTTTATTATAAAATCCAATTACCTAACTTTCCATTAATTAAAAATCAATTATTATAGTTAAATGCATTAAATTTGTCTATCATTTTTTTGTATACTTTTAAAATTACCTTTGTTAATGAAAAGAGAAGAGTTAACTGATAGAATTTTTAATTTCAATATTTGAATTAATATACTATTATATTAATATTTAGTGGATAAACATTATTAATTTATTATATCTTAATTCTATTATTAATTATAATATAAATAAAATTATCTATTCAAATAGATATCGTAATTAGGCTTGTTGATAAGATACATTAGTGATGAGTTAACCTATCATAGTGCTCATTGAAAGGTTTCTGCTTTCATCTGGTTTGCTTATATATACGTTATCCCATTAGACGAATATCACCAAATGAAAACTAAGGCAAACTAGACTGAGGGTAGTAAACGCTCAATTGATTCAGAAAATGAGTCATGGATCGTTTCACATTGGGCACACCATTTATTGAGTTGTTTAATGCATTTTATTGAGTTGTTTATTGTATAATGAATGGAATTAATTATGTTCTTATGATATGTGTTATTTATAATATGCTTTGAATTTAATATATAAATTCTACAAATGGTATCAGGGCCCTTATTGACACGTAATATGATTTTCCACCTATGCACTCGTGTTGTTATGTCATATGTACCTGTACTGATACCTTATCGGTGTTATGATTTTTGACATACATTTTGTGCATCTGTTTATCTGAGGATTTTTTTTATTTAATTGAGGAGTTTTAACCCTTGTTCTTCCACGGTAATATCATAAATATTTTCATATTTCATAACATAGAGTGATAGAATTTGATCGTTCTCATTTCTTTGAACTTAGAACCCTCACTTCATTTTTTTCTAAAAATCTTTCAAACGAGTTAATAATTCAAGACTTTAATAGAGAGGTCTAGTTGTACATGTTATGAATTTCATAATGTCTTTCCTTGTTATAAATTCATCTCTCTCTCTTTATACTTGTGTACGTGAGAGGTGGTGATCATCATGAGTAAATCATAGTGAAAGAATGACATAAATGTAAGCATGGTTTTGTAATATGATTTAAACTTATGAAATTAATGGTTCAAGAATTTATTTTTTATTTTTTATTTAATGTTATATTCTTATATTTTAGGCTTAAAAGTTTTGTTATAATAATTCTCTATGTTTAGGAATTATTTTTTTGGGCATTATGAAATTAAATATAGCATATTCTAATTTTTTCTAATATGTTTTCATACAATATATATATATATATATTTATATTGTTTGGTATGAAAGTTCTAATTTGTTATAATTGTGAGCTTACCCATCGTAGGTACAATTATAAACAAATTTTTTTGAGTAAGATAAATCAAATTAACTAAATTATGGTAATAATTCAATATAACTATGATATAATCATTAATTTTATATGCATGATATACATGTATGATTATTTTGTATTAATGTTATCTCACCTATTGTGGGATCATTTATACAAGATTTGTATGGATTATATGAGTATAAAATTATATTATATTAATGATAATTACATCTACCTTATTCAAACAACCTTAATTAATAAAACAAGCCTAAAAACTCAAGAAAATTTTTCACAATTTAATTGAAGTTCAAACAACTGGGTTTTGGGTAATAATAGTGTTGCTACCCAATTTTGTCCAGACCCATTTAAAATTTTCAAAAAAATAATAAATAATAAAAATACCAAAAAATAAAAAATAAAAATATTTTTTAGGGATTATTTTTAAGAAAAAGTGAACCTGTGGGCTTGTTTGAATTTCAAATTATTGATCCGGATTTTGAATTTTAAAATTTTAAATCCTTATCAAGATCATAAATTTTTGAACTCCTAAACTTAGAAATTTTCAAAATTCAAGAAGGAGGTTTAAAAATTTAAATTCCATAAGGGATAAGATTCTAGAAGATTAGAGAAAGAAGGGATAAATTTTAACAGAAAGAGATAAAGCTTTCAAATAAAATGAAATAAGGTTGTTATGAAGTTGAAATCAATTTTTAAACTATATATATATTATAAAAGAAGATTGTTAAATCAAGTTATCTTATATAATATATTAGCACGCTGCATTCACGTAAAAGATAAGGAAACATTGAATTATAAAATCAAAAAAAGGGAATCAGATTTAGATAAGCTAAAAAAGGTATTGGAGATAAATCAAGGGGCAATAATTAAAAATTGAACATATATATATATATATAAGGGATTCACGCAATTGGTGGGGAGGATAAGGAAAAAGGTGATGAAGAGATAAGACACAGCTTCAATTGACTATATATATAGGTAGTACAGACACGTTGAAAAAAGGGAGGAGAGGGTAATTGAGTAGCAGGCAGCATTAGAAATAGGTATATTGGAATACCTTTACGCTGAGAGAATAGAAACATAGAGAATATTGACGCAAATCAGGAAGCCCAAATTCATATTAGTTTTCACGCAAGAAGAAAAAGGTCACGTTCACACTGGTAGCAATTGGCACACGAAAAAAGCTAAGCATATTCATGCAGGAGATAAGAATAAAGAAAAACGCAGAAAATTAACAACTTCAGGTATTTTCTTCTTTTATCTTTTCTTGTTGTGATTGTATGAAATCCTAGTTTCTCAGGGAATTAAGTTATGAAATTCTTTCTCCTTTAGAAATATTCTGATAATTAGTATCACATTGTGCCTGTTAATGTTCGTTACTAACCAAGTTTAGAGCATTACAATTCCTAAAAATAGATAATGAAATTAATATTGGTATGTTCCTAAAATTAAAATCTTTATGCTAGGGTTGGTTTAGACAAAACGTCCCATTAACCTATGTTTAATTTCTAGACCATAAAGTATTCTAGCAATGCCAATAGGTAACGAAAATTAATATATTCACATTTAAGGGTCGATTCGGACGAGGCGTCCTATTGGCCTAAGTTTTTAAATAAAAATAAGTCTTTAATTGTCTTAGAATTAATTTCAGACCGTAAGAAATATTTTTTAACAAATCAAATATCTCTATAGATTCTTCGGACGAGACGTCCTATTAATCTAGGTCCCTAGCCAAGCTTTTCATTCTTAAATTAATTTTAAGGTTCTTTCTAAAAATATAATAAAAAATCAATAAAACCCAAGGTTTCTTTTTTTCTAAAAAATAATACACCACTTGAAATCAATTTGGACGAGACATCCTGTTGATTAATATATTTTAAATCTCGACGTTTGTCAATCTACTTTGAATTTTTTAAAATAACACAAAGAACTACGTAACCCTGATTTCCCCTAACGCTTGGGGAATACGTAGGAGCGGGAACAATTATTCCTGGTGGGCCCAAATTTTAAAATATATATCCCTTTTACTAGTAAAAATAAAATCATCACGCTTTTAATGATAACTGGACTAATTTGGACGAGACGTCCTATTAATCGTAAAATTTATAATTTTAAAAATCATTAAATCAACAACATATCCATAAGGCATCTCTAAGAGGTTTAAATTATAAAGTAGTAGGATTGTTCAAACTTAAACAATTTAGGGTAACCGTTTAAAATGGACAGTGTGGGGTGCTAATACCTTTCCCACCTGTAATTAGACTCCCGAACTTAAAATCTTAATTTAGGACTAGTACCTTCACGTTAGGTTTTTTCTGATGTTTTACCTTAAAAACATTAGTGGCGACTCCACGGTTTCCGGAGGGAACTCAGGAAACCTAATTTTCTTTTTACGGTCGGCCATCCGTCGCGATCCAGGTCGCGACAGATGGCGACTCCACTGGGGACTTTAGAGAGTCAAGCCCGTTTAATTTGTTTAAGTATATTTGAATTATCCTACATGTTTTCTTGCCTATGTTTATGCCATGTGTTTTGTTGATATATGTTATTATTGAACCTTAGGGTAGAAGATGTTATATTTTGTATTATTGAACCTTAGGGTAGATGATTTTTTATTATTATTTGCTCTGTGTTTGTTTCTTGCGAAGGAAGGGTAAATTGCATGTATGCCCCTCACACACTACACTTACACTTTTTCGTACACATTCTGAGTGGGACCCTACACCCAAGGGTCTGAATAAACCATTAAGTTTAGGGGAGGTTGTGTAGCGGTGTCATTTGGGACATTCGTCTCCGTCTGACATCGTGAGAGCCTCAGCTAGAGTGTGACTTTCTCGTGGTGCCCATACCTGGTAGATTTCCTATCGTTGTGGTCCACATCATGGGTAGAGTCTAAGCTCTAGTGGCCTTTAGTAATTTAAAATAGCCACCCAATGTGAGAGGACACTATTAGAGGAACCTTAGAACCGATAAGAGGCCTTCAGACAAACCCTGTATAGAGAACACAAGGGGCAATGGTATTTTACCTTCCTTTTTTTTTCTCTAAATTAAAAGACTCCTTTTCCAATAAATATTTTCTTAAAAAAAAGCCCAATACTTTGACATAGGGCAAATAGTTCAAGCCCGTTCAATTTTGTGCTTTAAATTATAGGCCTTTTGGATCGTAAGTTTTTATGTAAAGTTTTCCAAAAAGTGGATGATCTGAGATGTCTGTAATTTATTCACACAAGAAATATTTTTAAGAAATAATGATAACAAGCCCATAAGTTGATTTTTTTCCTCTTCCAGAAAGTAATCGGAACTTGGCGAGTATCCAACAAAAATGGAAACTAATGTGGATTTAGATGAATGTGGGGATGTCAAGGTTGGGAAAATTGACACTGCTAGCCTGCAGGTTTTGGGAAAGAAGCTGAATCTGACCCAAAGGATGACTTTCTCAATGAAATATGGGAGGATCCTAAAGCTTTTGGAAGTTGAAGTACAGGTCGAAGCACTCACTGCTTTAGCCCAATTTTACGACCCACCTCTTCGATGTTTCACATTTCAAGACTTCCAGTTAGCGCCATCAGTGGAAGAGTTCGAGCAGATTTTGGGCTTACCATTAGAGGGGAAGGTACCTTACAGATGACTTGGGCAGTATGCTAATGTCACCTCTCTTTCTTCAATACTGAAGATTAGTCTGACCGAGCTAGAAGAAGCGCGACTATGCAGGAATCAGATACCAGGGTTTACCAGGGCATATTTGGAAAAACACATGAACAGTTTGGCTGAAAATAAAGATTGGGAAACTTTCATGGATACCTTAGCACTTACCCTTTATGGTATCATCTTGTTTCCTCGAATCGAGAATTATGTAGACTATGATGCTATAGATGTTTTCCTGGCCCGTAAACTTCATCATGAAAATCCTATTACTGCACTTTTGGCAGATGTTTACTGTACCATGTACTATTGCCATACTCAAGGGGGGAAAAGAATCCTTTGTTGCTCACCTGCTTTGTATGTGTGGCTTACATCACGTGTCTTCAGCCAAATGGGCAAGGTTGAATGCCCTATATCAGACCTAAAGTGGTGCCAGTTGACTGTGAAGAGCGGGCGTGAATGGGTCAGCCATCTTATTGGGCTCACTGCTGAAAAGGTAAGATGGTATCCACAATAGCTAAAGGTTGACACCATCATTCACCATTGTGGAAGTTATCCGAATGTCCCGCTCATAGGCACTCGCGGATGCATTAATTATAATCCAGTCATAGCCAAGCGCCAATTGGCTTACCCTTTGCTCGGACCACCAAGTGAAGAGTCATTGACCCCCTCTGTCCTCTACTACACAAACGGGGAATACGCTTCTACCCTCAAGCATATAAAGGGTGCCTGGCAGAAAGTTTGTAAGAAAGGGAAAGAGTTAGGTGTCAGAAGTCATGGTATTAAAGAAGAATACTATCAGTGGATCCTAAATCGGGTCTCTATCGTCAAGCTGCCATTCAGGACATTCGATCCCCCTCCGAGGTATGAGTCATCTACTGGACCCCCTTTTGAAGATGAAAGGGCCAGAGAAATAGAGGAGTTGAAAGCCAAGAACAAGAAGTTAGAAGATGACTTGACAAAAGCCTATCAAGATTGTGCTCTTTTGAAGAGGGAAAATCATGAAAAAGAACAAGCCTATGAGGACATTAGTAGAAAGCGAAAGGCCAAAATGATTCATAGGCAGAAGATAGATCAATGCCTCCGAGCAGCTAACTCCCAGCTAAAAGCCAAGAATGAAGAAAGAGATGTTATTCTTGCAGACAAACAGCTATTGAAACAGATGATGGAGAGAGCAAGAGAAAATGAACAGAAGGCCGTGGCAGAAAAAGATTTTCTGTAATCTCAAATCATTATCATGGAGCAACAAATCAAAGATATGACAGAAACGTCTCGACAAGAAATAAATGATGAGAAATGGCGTGCATACGAGATAGAGAACAGATGTCAGGAGATGGTACAGTCTATGAGAGCCGAAGTAGCAAATCAGGATGAAATCATTCACTCATGGATGCGCCGCTTCCACCAGCTAGCGTATCTGGCAAACGGAACTTTGGAAGACATCCCACAGCTGTTGAGAAAGGCCGATGGAATGACAAATCCCCTCACTACCCCCAAGGAGATTGTAGTTTTCCTAGAATATTGTAAAAAGCGGCTTAATGAAATGAAGGCTATGATTGCCCGAGCTAGGAGAGACTGATTATTTCTGCTGGATGTAATGTCTGCTTTTATTAAAGTAATAAAATGATTGCTTCACGTCCACAATGATACCATATTAGTTTCCACATTGCTTAACTTAGTACTTTTGAACGAGATGTTCTGAGGAACGGTAAAAGGATGCTCGCCAAGGCTCATGATCGCTTCAATCATTTTTATTTTTTTTCTTTATTTATTTATTTATTTATTTTAGTCTCTTTCTTCTCCTTTTTTTTCTGCTAATACATTTTTTATTTAAAAAAACAAGAATAGAAAGAAAGAAATCATGGGGAGACATCCTTATAGAACCCGGCTTCAGACAAGACTCATGGCTGAAACGGATAACGAGACTGAGAACTTAAGGAATGAGGTCAACTATTTAAGGGAGCAGATAACTGAGTTGACCAAGCTTCTAGAAAAAAGGGTCATAGAGGAAGGTCCATCCACAAACAACGAGCGTTAACCAACTTCTCCGTCTGCTAACGATATCGGAAACTTGGGTAAAACTGCTGAACCCCGCACCATGCAACCACCATTTTATGGCATGCCATATGGATGCATGCCTCCTCAAACCTTCACTGATCAGGATGGTAACCTCATACCCTTTCCGTTGTATGGTTTACCTCCTGGTTATGTTCCTCCTGTAATCTCAGGTCCATAAGATGGGAACGCAGTACCCCCGATAAACCCACAGGTTCAGAATCAAGTCCCGAGCCCACAGACCTCTGAGCTTCGAAACACTCTTCAGGCAACTACACCTATTCCGAACCCACAAGGGGCGACACAGTCAAATCTGGCATATCAAACACAACAATTCCCTCACCTCCAATCACAGCATAATTATCCTTATGGGTATATGATGCCTCGTCCTGTCGTCGTGCAAACCACCAATCCTGTTATTGCAAATGCTGAGCCTAAGGGAAAGATGGAGATTCTCGAAGAACGCCTTCGCGTTATGGAAGGTGTGGGAGGTTTTGGCCCAACAGACGCATCTGAATTTTGCCTGGTTCCAGATGTGGTGATACCCCCAAATTTAAAATGCCCGAATTCGACAAATATCAGGGTATGTCTTGTCGTCGGAATCATCTGACCATGTATTGTCGAAAGATGGCTTCCCATGCCCTCGATGATAAACTGCTTATTCATTGTTTCCAATATAGTTTGGCAGGAGCTGCCCTGACTTGGTACATGCATCTAGAACGTGCTCGCATACACTTCTGGAGAGATCTAGCTGATGCCTTCTTGAAACAATACAAATACAACCTAGATATGGCACCAGACAGGAAGCAATTACAAAATATGACTAAGAAAGATAATGAGTCTTTCAAAGAGTATGCCCAGCGTTGGCGAGAAGTGGCTGCACAAGTGGACCCCCCGCTGCTAGAGAAGGAGGTTGTGGCAATGTTCATCGATACACTCCAAGCTCCTTTTTATGACAGAATGATTGGGAGTGTATCATCAAATTTCTCTGACATTGTTACCATTGGAGAAAGAGTGGAAAGTGGGGTAAGGACAGGGAAAATTGCCCAAACTGCATCAGGGGAACCTTCCATGAAAAAACATGTGCAAACTGGAAAAAGAAAGGAAGGTGGGGCTAATGCTGTCACCTATGATTTAAGGAACTTTCCTCAAAGACCACACCACCCTACATTTCTTTCCCAGAATGACCCCTATAAATCCACGTTATATCCTCAAGTAGCTGCTACTGCCAATAACCATTCTCAGCCTTCCCATCAACCACCTCGTTATCAGTCACCCATAACACCACACAATTATCATCACATGCCAGTACAACCACTGCAACAATGGACTCGGCCACCAAACCCTAATCAAAATCAGAGAAGGATAAACGATGGTCGCAATCATGTTCAGTTTGACCCAATCCCTATGAGTTACACTGAACTGTTACCGCACCTTATCCAAAAATCCCTTGTGGTGCCTTGTGTAACGTCCTAAATTATTTTTACATTTATTTTTATTCAAACGATTACATTTTACAATAAATTCTCCCTTTTCCTTGAAAATTAATCGATATTTAGAGAAAAACAATGTAATATGAACACAACGGATGAGAGAAAGGAAATCAGGGCATCTCACTTGCGCAAGGCCCCTACTCGTCTAAGCGAGATTCCAGACTCTCACTTAGACGAGGTGCTGTTCGTGAACGAACACCTTTCGCACATCGGATTATACAAAACATACAACCGGACTCCCAAAACTTCGCTCTAGCAAATGGTCCAGTGAACCCAAGAAGTTACCATAAAAAAACATATGCACATAACAGTAATATATTTTTAAAATATATTTTTCATTCGATCCGGTCTGTATTACACACAACTAGTAACTATAATAAGAAGTTTTTATACACAAATAAGACTCTATAAAGAGTCACTCAAATTCATCCGGACCTTGGCACCGTTCTCCCCCTTGGCCCAGCTCCACGGCTCCTTCCCCCTCCCTGACTCTGGTTACTAAAAAAAAAATGCAAGGGTGAGTGTTTGGCATAATAATTAATTTATAACGGATCTTAACAAATACACATGCATATCTATACATACACATCAATCATTACTTCTAAATAAACATACAGAAACATAGAGTATTTCATGCAGTAACTGTATTAAACCAACTACACAATTCCATCCATTTCCTCACATTCATCGCATTCATTACATACCTCACATTCATTACATGCATCATGATCACAACTGACTCTCATACAATCTGACTCCTAGTATCCGGATACTAAAGGATTGGCCTTCAGCTGGGGGTCCTACTTGACACCCCATGAACCCTGCTTGGTTCACTGAGTCCTGCTTGACTCTCCACCTCGACCACTGGGTCCTACTTGACCACTGGGTAGCTCAACTGGGCACGAAAACCACGGGAGCCGGAAATGAGGGGCTATCATATACCGTCGGCCATCCCATACCACATAATCATTCAATAATTTACCTTTCATAATGATATCAATTTTCTCATCCCTCGGGTAGCCTACTTGCTAACCCGGAGTCGCATAACACTGATCATTTCACATTAGATATCAATTTTCTCATCCCTCGGGTAGCCTGCTTGCTAACCCGGAGTCGTATAACACTGATTACGTCAATATTAAATATTTCAAGATCATGCATGATAACTCAACCACACACCCAATTCTCAACTCATCAATGTACACTATCACACATGCACAAGTATAAACACACACCACGTTTAGTAACATTTTCCTTAACCCGTTTACGCAACCCAAGGACCTGAATTAGAAGCGAGTCCTATTCTAATTAATTATAACCCGAACACCCCCCTTACTCTGATTCCACGCTTCGATGATCTGTTCTTTGTGTCGATTCTTTCCTCTGAGCACTGGTTTCGCAGTCTCAATTTCTTCACTCAGTCTTCCGCTGTTTAGCCTACTACCTACGAATCATAAAGTATAGCTCATCACCTCCACGCCCCTAGTTCATGGACAACATCTAGACTCACACTCACCAGAGGAGTGGAGAACAGCCACGAATATAGCCATGCATGGCCCTTAACAGCTAAAGAATAAAAGAAATAAGGGAATCATAATTGGAACGGATCAGTAGACTCACCTTGAAGTCTCGATCACAGGAATGGGGTTAAATTGAAGTTCAGACACAAATGGAGTCTCACTCCAGTGCATGCAGATCAGCGTTAAGAGAAAAGAGAAAAACGGAAGAGAAGGAACAAACTGATAGCAAAGGTAACTTGTGAATAATCCAGAGGGAAGGAAGAGAATCTTCTTATATATATATGGTTCATGGCAAGATCGTCTTTTCCTTTATTTTATTTGTATTCTTACTAAATTTAATCAATTCCACTATTTTAAAATATTGCATAGTTATCAAATCAATTACACGTGTCTATCCCCCCAACGTCTAAGTAGTCACAATCCTCAAATAATTCGCAAGAGTATAGGCCCGATATAAATATCGGCCCCGCCGTCCTAACTTAATGTTCATACCTCGGAAATCTGAGCTACAATTGAGAGGTCGGATATATCATCCGCTCTCGACTCTTTGTCACACACACTCGTTGTTTCAGTTAGTATGAGGTTGATCCGGGCTATGACACCGTGTGAGGCGCTCTCCTCACAACGGTTGGACCAGACCGCCTAGCCCTGCCCGCTCTTCCTTACTCATCCAATCTTCAGCTCTGCCTGTCCGCACTTCTGAGACCGATCTCGACACCGGCTCAAACAGAATAAATACTAAATAGAATTTCTAAACATTCACTAACATTTCCCATTTTATAATTTTCATTAAAATATCAGGGATGTTACACTCACCCCCCCTAAAAGGAGATTTCGTCCCCGAAATCAGTGTTCCGGTTGAAAAAGATGAGGGTACATCCGCCTCATATCGGATTCTAACTCCCAAGTGTAGTTTATCCAATGAAAATTCTGCCACTTCACCTTTACCAGCGGTACCTCCTTGTTCCTTAAACGTTTGGTTTGGTGCTCTTCAATGCTAACCGGTACAGCCTCCACTGTCAGGTTTTTCTTCACTTCAATGGAATCACTCGGTACAATCATTGTATCACACGGAATGTAGGCTCGAAGTTGTGATACGTGGAACACGTTGTGGATGTTAGTCAATGATTGGGGAAGATCCAGCCGATATGCGACTTCACCAATCCGCTCTAGTATTTGGTATGGTCCAATATACTTCGGATTAAGCTTTTGACTCTTCAAAATTCGACCTACACCCTTGGTTGGCGAAATTCTTAGGAACACCCGATCACCCACTTGGAATTCAAGGGGTCTATGCCGATTGTCATAATAGCTCTTTTGCCGGTCTTGAGCAATTTTTATCTTCTCTCGGATTAAAGTGATTTGTTTGTTCATCTCTTGAATCATCTCAGGCCCTAGATGAAGGGCATCGCCGTTCTCATTCCAACATAATGGGGTACGACATTTCCGACCATAAAGAGCTTTGTATGGAGCCATCCCAATGCTGCTATGGTAACTGTTATTATATGCAAATTCCACCAAGGGCAAGTATTTCTCCCATGATCCGCCCTGCTCCAGCACACATGCTCTTAACATATCTTCAAGAGTCTGTATAGTCCGTTCTGATTGACCATCGGTTTGGGGATGGTAAGCCGAACTCAATTTAAGCTCAGTACCCAATTGTTGTTGCAAACTCCCCCAAAACCTTGAAGTAAATCGAGGATCCCGATCGGAGATAATACTTGAGGGCACACCATGCAGTCGTACGACCTCAGCAATGTACAACTTAGCTAATCGATCTAACGACCACTTCATATTTATTGCCAGAAAATGCACACATTTAGTTAGTCGATCAACAATTACCCAAATCGCGTTGTATCCGGCTTGAGTACGAGGTAGTCCGGACACGAAGTCCATGGTGATACTTTCCCACTTCCAGATCAGAATTTCTGGAGGTTGAAGCAAACCTGGAGGTCGTTGGTGCTCAACCTTGCACTTCTGACATATAACACAGGATTTCACATACTCGATTATTGCCTTCTTCATGTTTGGCCACCAAAATTCCTTTCTTAAGTCATGATACATTTTTGTCACTCCTGGATGTATACTTAGAGAGCTCTTGTGTGCTTCTACTAGCACAGCCTGCCTGAAGCCTCCATGTGCAGGCACCACAACTCGATTCCTGAATCTCCATACTCCATCCTCACCTCGAGTTATCTCCTCATTTTTACCTTGGGCCTGACTGTCGATCAACTTTAGTAACTCTTCATCGTCTTTCTGCGCGGCCATTACAGACTCCAGAAATTCATTGGAGATTTTTAACATTCCAATCGTCATTCGATTTGGCGCACTCATGACCACTCCAATATTCAAATCCCTAAAGCTTTCTAGCAATTCTTGTTCTCTGCCCATTAAGTAAGCCACGTGTAATACCTTCCTGCTTAATGCATCTGCCACAACATTTGCTTTGCCCGGGTGATACTTCAAATCGAAGTCATAATCTTTCAAATACTCCATCCATCTCCTCTGTCTCATATTTAGCTCCTTTTGATCAAATAAATACTTTAAACTCTTGTGGTCGCTGAATACTACAAAGCGAGCTCCATACAGGTAATGGCGCCAAATCTTCAGTGCGTACACTACTGCTGCGAGTTCCAGGTCATGGGTCGGGTAATTCTCCTCATGTGGCCTCAATTGCCTTGAAGCATAGGCAATTGCTCGATCTGCTTGCATCAACACATACCCCACTCCAAATTTGGACGCATCACAATATACTTCAAATTCTTTGGTCACATCGGGCAGTGCAAGCACAGGCGCAATAGTTAAACACTGCTTCAGAGTTTGGAAACTTAATTCACATTTCTCCGACCACACGAAAGGGTTTCCTTTCCTTGTCAATCGAGTCAGAGGGAGTGCTATCCGAGAGAACCCCCCAATGAAACGTCGATAGTATCCAGCTAATCCAAGGAAACTCCGGATTTCAGTTACTGAATTCGGTGTCTCCCAAGTCATAACCGCCTCAATTTTTGTCGGATCGACTGAGACTCCTTCCTGGGAAATTACATGCCCTAAGAATTGTACACTACTCTTCCAGAACTCACACTTAGATAATTTAGTGTACAACTTCTTCTCGCGGAGTGCTTGTAAAACAAGTCGAAGATGTTGAGCATGCTCCTCGTCCGACCTCGAGTATACCAAAATGTCATCAATGAATACAACCACAAACTGATCCAAGTACGGTTGAAAGGTCCGATTCATATAATCCATAAAAATGGCAGGAGCGTTTGTTACTCCAAAGGGCATTACTACGTACTCAAAGTGCCCATAACGAGTCTGGAATGCTGTCTTTGGGATATCCTCCGACCTCACTCGGATTTGGTGGTATCCCGATCTCAAGTCAATCTTAGAGAACACAGCGGCGCCTCGCAACTGGTCCAGTAAATCATCAATCCGGGGTAGTGGATATTTATTTTTGATGGTCAGTTTGTTCAGTTGTCGGTAATCAATGCACATTCGCATACTACCGTCCTTTTTCTTTACCAATAACACCGGAGCGCCCCAGGGTGAGGCACTAGGTCGGATAAAGCCCTTTTCTAGTAATTCGTTTACTTGTTTCTTCACTTCGGTTAATTCCACCGAAGACATTCTATATGGCGCTCGGGACACCGGTTCTGCCCCGGGAATCAAGTCGATAGAGAAATCAATCTCTCGACTGGGAGGTAGCTCCGGAATTTCTTCCGGAAAAACGTCAGGAAATTCACAAACAATCGGAATATCATTTAGCAGGAGGTTATGTCGACCCTCCGAAGCGAATAAAACAACATACGTGGTTAGGACATCGCTCACCCCGTTCTTCACGTCAAGTTCCTGGGAGAAAACAATATTCTTCCGATAACAGTCGACCAACACATGATTAGCAGCAAGCCAATCAAGAACTAGAATAACGTCTAAGTCCTTCAAGGGCATACAAATAAAATTTACTCGAAAAGTACGGGCTTCTATTTGCATCGGCAGTTCCCTACACACTGTAGTTGCACGGAAAGTAGAACCAGTTGGAGTGGAAACAATAAGAGCGTTCTCCATTAAACTGATTGGCAGACCAAGCCGTCGCACACAACTTTCCGAAATAAAGGAATGGGTGGCACCTGAATCATAAATCACATCAACCAGATAACCACAGATAAGGCACTTACCCTGTACCAGATTGTCATTCCTCGTAGCCTCTGAAGCATCAAATACGAATACACGCCCAGTCATGGCGTTTTGGGCATCACTAGATTGGGCGTCATATCTTCCCGCTTGTGGGTTCCCTCTACCAGCTCCATTCCGACCTCCTCTCGAGAAGTTGGAACCCCGGTTCCCAGAAGAGTTAGTTCGGTTATCCGTCCTGCCCTGCTGCTGCCTCTGAGGGCAATCGGGCCTGAGGTGCCCTGGTCGTCCACACTGGAAGCACACAATCTGATTAGCTTGGCAATGTTTAGCAATGTGTCCCTCCTGACCATAATTGTAGCATGTACGATTCCCAGGGGGATTACCTGATCGACCAGTGGAACCTCGACCAGAGGAGGATGAGGAGGTAGCATAAGACTTGCCGCCCCGAAAGAATTGACCCATCCTCTTGAAGCTGAATCCTTTTGCCTTCAATGGCTTTTTATCTCTTGGCTGGGACATCCTTTGTAACTGCACTTCTTCAGTCAGTCTTGCTTTGTTCACCAAGGTTGGATAGTCCCTAATCTCCATCGGTACGATTACACTACGGAGCTCAATCCGTAGTCCAGCTTCGTATTTGGAGCACTTGCTACCTTCAGTCCCTTCTAACGAGAAAGGGTGGTAAAAATCACACAGCTCATCAAACTTACTGGTGTACTCAGCTACAGACATCCGGTCTTGCTCTAACTTCAGGAATTCCATTTCTTTCCGGATTTTGTAGTTGTCCGGGAAGTATTTAACAAGGAACCTCCTTCGAAAATTCGCCCATACTAACGGCTCATTGGCTGCGTTCATTTGCACCTTCACGCGAGACCACCATACTCTAGCCTCATCTTTCAATTGATATGTAGCAAATAAAACCTTTTGCTCCCCAAAACACTCAAAATATTCAAAAACTTGCTCGATATCCCTAATCCAGATATATGCCCCATCGTAGTCGTGTCCCCCCTTGTAAGTCGGAGGATTCCTTTTCAGGAATTTATCCAGAGTGGGACCGGACTCGGTCCTACTCATCAGCTGAGTAAATCTAGAGAAGAAATCATCTCCTCCCCCAGAATTGGTCTCTCCGGCCATTGTAATTCTACAATGAGCAAACACATCACCATTAATAACCAAGATTAGTCAGGGGATTGTAAACTTACCTTATATTCATAGAATACTACGCCAGTGGAGTGCCAAGGGAACGGTGCCAGACCACACGTAATCTCAACACAACAAAATACAATCAACTTTCATAAATTATCACAATCATTAGATCGGCCCACACACCGGCTCTAGAAAGAACCGCTCTGATACCAAGTGTAACGTCCTAAATTATTTTTACATTTATTTTTATTCAAACGATTACATTTTACAATAAATTCTCCCTTTTCCTTGAAAATTAATCGATATTTAGAGAAAAACAATGTAATATGAACACAACGGATGAGAGAAAGGAAATCAGGGCGTCTCACTTGCGCGAGGCCCCTACTCGTCTAAGCGAGATTCCGGACTCTCACTTAGACGAGGTGCTGTTCGTGAACGAACACCTTTCGCACATCGAATTATACAAAACATACAACCGGACTCCCAAAACTTCGCTCTAGCAAATGGTCCAGTGAACCCAAGAAGTTACCATAAAAAACATATGCACATAACAGTAATATATTTTTGAAATATATTTTTCATTCGATCCGGTCTGTATTACACACAACTAGTAACTATAATAAGAAGTTTTTATACACAAATAAGACTCTATAAAGAGTCACTCAAATTCATCCGGACCTTGGCACCGTTCTCCCCCTTGGCCCAGCTCCACGGCTCCTTCCCCCTCCCTGACTCTGGTTACTAAAAAAAAATACAAGGGTGAGTGTTTGGCATAATAATTAATTTAGAACGGATCTTAACAAATACACATGCATATCTATACATACACATCAATCATTACTTCTAAATAAACATACCGAAACATAGAGTATTTCATGCAGTAACTGTATTAAACCAACTACACAATTCCATCCATTTCCTCACATTCATCGCATTCATTACATACCTCACATTCATTACATGCATCATGATCACAACTGACTCTCATACAATCTGACTCCTAGTATTCGGATACTAAAGGATTGGCCTTCAGCTGGGGGTCCTACTTGACACCCCGTGAACCCTGCTTGGTTCACTGAGTCCTGCTTGACTCTCCACCTCGACCACTGGGTCCTACTTGACCACTGGGTAGCTCAACTGGGCACGAAAACCACGGGAGACGGAAATGAGGGGCTATCATATACCGTCGGCCATCCCATACCACATAATCATTCAACAATTTACCTTTCATAATGATATCAATTTTCTCATCCCTCGGGTAACCTGCTTGCTAACCCGGAGTCGCATAACACTGATCATTTCACATTAGATATCAATTTTCTCATCCCTCGGGTAGCCTGCTTGCTAACCCGGAGTCGCATAACACTGATTACGTCAATATTAAATATTTCAAGATCATGCATGATAACTCAACCACACACCCAATTCTCAACTCATCAATGTACACTATCACACATGCACAAGTATAAACACACACCACGTTTAGTAACATTTTCCTTAACCCGTTTACGCAACCCAAGGACCTGAATTAGAAGCGAGTCCTATTCTAATTAATTATAACCCGAACACCCCCTTACTCTGATTCCACGCTTCGATGATCTGTTCTTTGTGTCGATTCTTTCCTCCGAGAACTGGTTTCGCAGTCTCAACTTCTTCACTCAGTCTTCCGCTGTTTAGCCTACTACCTACGAATCATAAAGTATAGCTCATCACCTCCACGCCCCTAGTTCATGGACAACATCTAGACTCACACTCACCAGAGGAGTGGAGAACAGCCACGAATATAGCCATGCATGGCCCTTAACAGCTAAAGAATAAAAGAAATAAGGGAATCATAATTGGAACGGATCAGTAGACTCACCTTGAAGTCTCGATCACAGGAATGGGGTTAAATTGAAGTTCAGACACAAATGGAGTCTCACTCCAGTGCATGCAGATCAGCGTTAAGAGAGAAGAGAAAAACGGAAGAGAAGGAACAAACTGATAGCAAAGGTAACTTGTGAATAATCCAGAGGGAAGGAAGAGAATCTTCTTATATATATATGGTTCATGGCAAGATCGTCTTTTCCTTTATTTTATTTGTATTCTTACTAAATTTAATCAATTCCACTATTTTAAAATATTGCATAGTTATCAAATCAATTACACGTGTCTATCCCCCCAACGTCTAAGTAGTCACAATCCTCAAATAATTCGCAAGAGTATAGGCCCGATATAAATATCGGCCCCGCCGTCCTAACTTAATGTTCATACCTCGAAAATCCGAGCTACAACTTGAGAGGTCGGATATATCATCCACTCTCGACTCTTTGTCAAACACACTCGTTGTTTCAGTTAGTATGAGGTTGATCCGGGCTATGACACCGTGTGAGGCGCTCTCCTCACAACGGTTGGACCAGACCGCCTAGCCCTGCCCGCTCTTCCTTACTCATCCGATCTTCAGCTCTGCCTGTCCGCGCTTCTGAGACCGATCTCGACACCGGCTCAAACAGAATAAATACTAAATAGAATTTCTAAACATTCACTAACATTTCCCATTTCATAATTTTCATTAAAATATCAGGGATGTTACACCTTGTCCTTCCACAATTCTTGGACCACCTTATCCCAAAGGATATGATCCAAATGCTCAATGTGACTATCATGCTGGGGCACCAGGGCACTCAACAGAAAACTGTTTGGCTTTGAAACGTAAAGTACAAGACTTGATTAAAGCCAAGTGGCTTAATTTCCGGGAAGGAAATCTGAATGTGGCTACAAATCCCTTGTCTAATCATGAAGATTCTGGGGTTAATGTCATAGAAGAAATAGAGGAATATGTGAAAAACATCTGTGACATCAAAACACCATTGAAAGAAATTCATGGTCATTTAATTAAGGCAGGATTGATAGAGGCATCTTGGGACCTTAGTTTTCATGAAACCCTTTAAAGGTTGATGGATAGTCATTTCGTACAAATCTATAAGCACCATACCGATGGCGTAAATATGATCCAAGGGAAACCGAAGGTTCCAACTCCCGTACCATTAGTGATTTACTATACCAAGAGCTCTGCACCAATTGATACTCCAATGCCTCAAACAGTAACTATCGAAACACCTACTCCTTTTTCATTCAAGGACTCTCACGCTGTGCCATGGAAATATGATATGAATGTAATTTCCAAAAGCTCTAAAGTAGATGGACCATCCTCCTCTGATGTAATAAATATATCTGGAATAGGAGGAGTTACCTGAAGCGGTAGAATTTTTACTCCGCCAGAGTTAAGAAAAGACCCTAGGTTCGCTATCAGAAACGCTAGCAGTGGAAAAGCTAAAGCTGATGAAAAAGAGACTGAGGAGGTTAAAAGTACTGTATCTGATGAAGAAACCCACAAATTTCTAAAATTCATTCGTCAAAGTGAGTACCAAGTGGTAAACCAGTTGAATCGTACGCCTGCAAAAATTTCTCTTTTGTCGTTATTGCTTAATTCAGAACCTCATAGGAAAACACTTATGAAAGTTTTGAATGAAGCCCATGTTACCCGTGACATTTCTGTTAACAAATTCCAAGGGATAGTGGGGCACATTGTCACTGATAACTATCTGACTTTCACCGATGATGAGATACCAGCAGAGGGAATAGGGCACAACAAAGCCCTCCATATCTCAGTCAAATGCCAAGACCATATTCTGGCAAAAGTGCTCGTGGATAATGGGTCATCTCTTAATGTTATGCCCAAATCTACGCTTGCCAAATTACCTTTTGACGGGACCCATATGAAACCAAGTACCATGATAGTGCGAGCCTTTGATGGGACTCGAAGAGAGGTAATGGGGGAAATTGAGATTCCTATCCAAGTAGGTCCATGTACTTTTGCAGTTCTTTTTCAAGTCATGGATATCGTACCAGCATATAGTTGTTTATTGGGTCGGCAATGGATCCATTCTGTTAGAGTGGTCCCATCCACATTACATCAAAAGCTGAAGTTCATCATAGGTAACAAGCTAGTAATTGTTTCAGGAGAGGAAGATTTCTTGGTTAGCAAACCTTCATCCACTCCTTACATCGAAGTAGCGAAAGAAGCTCTTGAGACATCCTTTCAAGCACTAGAAATCGCCAATGCTTCTTACATAGGGGAAAGAGCCTCAATGATGAAAGCTCATATGTCAAATACGTCCTTGATGATAGCGAAAATGATGTTGTGAAATGGGTATCAACTAGGGAAAGGTTTGGGACATGGACTAAAAGGAGAATTGAAAGTGGTACAATTACTAGAGAATAAGGGTGGATTTGGCTTAGGATACAGACCCTCTGAAGCCGACAAAAGGAGGGTTATAGAGGAGAAGAAGGAGAGAAGGAAAGCTCGCCTGGAAGGCCGCGAACCTCGCATCAAAAGAA
The DNA here is from genome assembly GCA_037962975.1 of Clitoria ternatea. NCBI lineage: Eukaryota > Viridiplantae > Streptophyta > Magnoliopsida > Fabales > Fabaceae > Clitoria > Clitoria ternatea. The sequence goes on along the minus strand of CM075673.1, from coordinate 24,435,563 downwards.
TCCCTATCTGTGACCTTTATCAGAGTTTTCGGAGCGCAGACCTAATATATCCAGATCAAGTGGCTGCTATTGAGGACGACTCTTATGATGATGCAAACTTTGTGCGCCTCTGTTCACCGGGCACAGAACTTTGTAACTGGGAGGCCATTAAACTCCCTACGAGTTTAATTTTTGATTCAAAGTAATTTGTAATTGCCTTAATGACTTAATTTCCCCATTGCTATGCCCAAGGCTTTGGGGTTTACTTTTACAATAAGGGCAGAACAAGTTTTGTCATGTTTTGAAATTTCCATTAATAAATGCATATTTGAATTTCAATATCTCTTTCTTTACATCTTTCTCAAATTCCCTTTCCCTTTTCCCTCATTCGAGTATTTTTGTTATTCACCTAAATGCAGACCTAAAAAAGATTCAATCGAAAGCAGTAAGATCGCGACCCCGTTTCAGGATTCTGAGTATCCGGTTGATTATGCTGACGGGGATAGTGAGGAAGATTATGGTCTCTCGCCCGAATTAACTAGAATATTGGAACAAGAGGCCAGAGAAATTCAACCTTATCAGGAAGCGATTGAGGTCATCAATTTGGGGAATGAAGAAGATAAAAAAGAGGTTAAAATTGGCACCTCCTTGAGCCAAGAACAACGGGAAGAACTGATTAAGTTATTGATAGAGTTTCGAGATATCTTTGCTTGGTCCTACCAAGATATGCCTGGGTTAGATAACAACATCGTGGAACATAAACTACCCTTAAAGCCTGAATGTCTCCCGGTTAAGCAGAAATTACGCCGAATGAAGCCCGAGATGCTCTTAAAGATCAAAGATGAAGTAAAGAAGCAATTCGATGCTGGATTTTTAGCTGTTGCAAAATACCGTCAATGGGTGGCCAACATTGTCCCCGTCCCAAAGAAAGATGGAAAGGTACGGATGTGTGTGGATTATCGAGATCTGAATAGAGCCAGTCCCAAGGATGACTTTCCCTTGCCACAGATTGATGTCCTAGTCGATAATACGGCTCGGAATTCTATCTTCTCATTCATGGACGGTTTCTCTGGGTATAACCAAATTAAAATGGCGCCTGAAGACATGGAGAAAACTACCTTTATCACCTTGTGGGGAACCTTTTGCTACAAAGTGATGTCCTTTGGTTTAAAAAATGCTGGGGCAACTTATCAGAGAACAATGGTGACCCTGTTTCATGACATGATGCATAAAGAGATAGAAGTCTATGTAGATGACATCATTGCTAAATCCCGAAGTGAGGAAGGGCATATTCGTGACTTAAGAAAACTTTTTGAGCGACTGAGAAAGTTTAGACTCAAGCTAAATCCGGCTAAGTGCACTTTTGGTGCGAGATCTGGCAAATTGCTAGGATTTGTGGTGAGTAAAAAAGGAATATAAGTTGATCTTGATAAAGTCAAAGCAATTCTTGAAATGCCTCCACCCAGTACAGAAAAGGAGGTCCGGGGATTCTTAGGAAGGTTAAATTATATCGCTCGATTCATTTCGCAACTAACAGCAACTTGCGAGCCTATTTTCAAGCTGATCCGGTCTAGATACCGGCCCCCATTCTTATGACGTCAGAGTGTCCACATATAAGGAAAACCGGTGTCCTGGTTCAACGTTACCATACCGGATATCCGTTGTCTAGCCGTCCGCCCTCACTCCGCGGCAGCATCATTCATTTTCGCCATAACGGTTCTATGTTCATTGTCACAGGACATGTATATAATTGTTGGCTTTTCCCTCACAGCAAGAGAAGAGCCCCTGATAACTTATCAATGAAGACACTGTTTGTAGCAAAATACGTCACATCAATGGCCTCAGAAAGTAAGTGGGCATGTCAGCAGATTATACGGAAAAGGTGATTATCCTCTCCTTTCCCTAGAGGATCGTACTCTGATAATTGACCTACCCTCCTGACACATTCTGAAAGTCGAGCCATTTTGATTGACACAATATACACGCAATCAGAGCTAAGGGACCCACCTGTATCCAACGACTCATTCTTTGACGTGCAACTATAAGTAGTATATTTCAATACAAATGCATGGTATCGTTGTCCTAACTTACATTCTACGATTACTTCGCTTAAGTATTCATTGAGTTCATACACTCTTCTGACTTGAGCGTCGGAGAATCTTTGCAGGTGGCACCACCTTTCGCCCCCCTGCAACGCGAATTGTTGGTGTGAAGGATCTCCAGGACAACAAGACCGGCCTCTCCCACTGAGAGACCGGATTAATACATCGGATATACACTGTTCCGGTGTGCAAACCCTAAAAACATCTGCACTCTTGTGGTTGGTCCTACACCGGATCCTAGACCCCGGTCCAGACCAGTTCATTGGCACGCCCAGTGGGACTCGATAGAGTTATTCCCATTTTCGCAGAAGTTAGGTTGTCACAATGGAAGGTGATGGGAGAGATTTCGTGGAAGGTCACGTGGAGGATGTGACCCATCAACAGGCTGGGAGGAGACTCGTCTTCGAATCCCCTGTAACTCAAACCCGGAGGATGGTGCAAGTGCAGACGCCTGACCCTCGTGATGAGGTTATCAGGCAACTGAAGGAGGAGCTGATGGAGTTGAGGCGAGAGAGAGGAGGAGCTGGGGACAGAGTAGTGTCTCATGCAGAGGATGCTCACCATGCATCAGCGAGGGATAGATCTACCACCCTCCAGTATTCGAAGATCCCCACATATGAAGAGAGGGAGCACACTCAAGACTCTGGTGATAGAGTCAGCACCAGGAGAAGGGAGCAGACGGTGATAACTTCAGGGACATACAAGCTCAATGTCCCTTTCTCAAGAAGGTTGATGAGTATTGTCATCCCAAAACACTTGCAAACAACTCAGCCATTGTCGATCAGGAAGTATAATGGAGAGGCCGACCCCACTAAGCATTTGGATACTTATGTTTATGAAGCTATGTATCTGGGAGCAGACAAAGATGTCATGTGCAGAATGTTCCCAAGGACGTTGACGGAGGAAGCTCTCAGCTGGTTTAAAAGTTTGCCCTCAGGATCTATAGACTCTTGGGAGGAAATGGCTGCTGCATTCGAAAGCCATTTCGTCATCTCTAGGGATATCCCAAGAACTTCTCACACCCTGGCTCAGATAAGGCAGGGAGAAACTGAAACTCTTAAGGAGTTCCTGAAAAGGTTTTACAAGGAGGCTGCTTTGGTCCCTAACCTCACGGAGGCCATACAACTCCATATTGTAGTGGAAGCTCTTCAGCCTGGTTCAGCCTTTGCCCTATCTTTGGCAAAGAGCCCACCTACAACCTTCGAGGAGTTTCGAAGGAAAGCTTCCAAATATGTGGGCATAGAGATGCATCTAGAGGCAACTGCAACAAGAGTTAAGCCTTCCACACCCGCTCAGCAGCCACGGAGAGAAAAGGAGAGAGTGAGGCCTGAGAAGCATGCCTTTAGAGAAGACTTCGTGAATGCTCGTCAGCATCCACGAGATAGGCGTGTATCATCGTTCGATCACTATGCTCCGTTGAACACCAGGCACTCACAAATCATGAGGGAGGTTGGTTGGCCAACTCTGAACGTCTTTGGTATAAGGAAGCCAGTCCCAGCCAAGAGGGGTGGAAACCCACGTAAATACTGCACTTTCCATGAGTAGACAGGGCACAACACTGATGAGTGCAAGGCGTTAAAGAATACGGTGGAAACTCTCATTCGGGAAGGAAAGCTGAAGCAGTATTTGTTTAAGGAGAAATCTATGGATGAGCCTCACAGGATGGAGAAAAGGAATAGAGATCCTGATGATGAAGATGATAATACACGCAACCCAGCAAGGAAGTTCACTGCGGCTGAGAAGCAGAAGGGGGTAGTGATTGCGGAAGGTGCCCAACAAAGTAACATGCCCCAGCAGCAGAGGCAGGGCAGACGGGAAGTGATTGAGATGATAGCTGGAGGATTTGCGGGAGGAGGAACATCAATCACAGCACGAAAGAATCACCATAGGATGATTCTGTCAGTCCAGGGTAAACCGAGGGATAACCGCCCTTTTAGGGACGGTATGATAGCTCCGACGGTGTCATTTACTGATGATGACTTTGGCCCAACAATCCCAGGAGGTGATGATGCAGTGGTTATTGTGGCAGTCATAGCCAACAAGGACGTCAAGAGGATCCTCGTCGATCAGGGAAGTTCCTGTGATGTTATATTTTATAATTGTTTCAAACGAATGGGTTTCAGTGATGCAGATTTACAACCCTACACACAAGAACTTACAGCGTTTAATGGAGCTAAGCAACCCACCAAGGGATACCTTGATACTTTGATTTCTTTTGAAGGCGAGCCCGGTGCAAGAACGGTCAAGTCAAGAATCCTGGTGATTGACGTGGAATCCCCATATAACGGTATCATAGGCCGTCCAACATTGAATGCGATGGAAGCAATTGTTTCCACTCCTCACCTCTTGATCAAATTCATTGACAAGGACAATAGTGTGTCCTCTCTCCGCGGTGATCAGGAGATGGCTCGATATTGTTATAACCTGAGCCTCAACATGGTTAAGTTGGAAGCATTCAACAAGAAGAGGAAGTTGAATGACGGAGGAACAGCGGCAGGATCAGTCAGTCTCATCGACCTGGACCCTAGAGCGGAATTGAAGATTGATCCACTAAATCCATCTAAGCCCACACCGGATGGTGGTTCCAGGGACATTGTATTGGGAGATTCCCAAGAGAAGGTCACGCACATCAACGATAAGCTAGAGTCTGCTATGGAGCAACGCTTATTAGCTCTTTTGCAGGAATTCAAAGACCTTTTCGCATGGACAGCAACAGACATGCCGGGGATGGACCCTGATTTCTGTTGTCACAAGCTTGCAGTGTATCCTGAAACCAGACCGGTGGCCCAGAAGAAGAGGAGGTTGGGACCGGAGAAGCAGAGGGCGGCTTGTGAGCAGACAGAGGAGTTATTGAAAGCAGGTTTTATAAGGGAGATACGCTATTCATCTTGGCTATCTAATGTGGTCATGGTGCAGAAGGCTAACGGCAAATGGAGAATGTGTACAGATTATGTAGATCTTAACCGTTGCTGCCCTAAAGATCCATATCCCCTGCCCAACATCGATCGCATGGTGGATGATTCATCCGGTTACCAATACCTCAGTTTCATGGATGCCTATTCGGGGTACAACCAGATTCCGATGTGGGAGGGAGACCAGGAGAAAACTGCCTTTATCAATGACCGCGGTGTTTTCTGCTACACCGTCATGCCTTTTGGACTGAAGAACGCCGGCGCTACCTATCAGCGCATGATTAACAAAGTCTTTGAAGGGATGCATACAAGGCTGGTCGAAGTTTATATTGATGATATCATAGCCAAAACGCCCGCTGGAGGAGACCATATTGAAGATCTACGCCAAGTTTTCACTAGGCTTTGGCAGTACAACATGAGGTTAAATCCTTTAAAGTGCACCTTCGCCGTTCCAGCAGGAAAATTCTTGGGATTCATGTTGACCCAACGAGGCATTGAGGCTAACCCCGGGAAATGTCAAGCAATCTTGGACATGCAGAGTCCTAAATGTTTGAGGAAGGTCCAATCATTGAACGGGAAAGTGGCCGCTTTAGCTCGTTTCATGCCTAAGATGGCACACAGGTCCCTCCCCTTGTATAAGGCGTTGAAGAAACACAAGAGTTTTGAATGGGGAGAGGAACAAGAGCAAGCCTTCCAGCAGCTCAAGGCCGTTCTCTCGAGTCCACCAATTCTGGTTAAGCCTGACCCAGGCGAAACGTTAATCTTATACTTGGCAATATCCGATGAAGCTCTAGGTGTGGCCTTGGTGAAAAAAAACCCTGATGGGCAGAGACCGGTGTATTTTACTAGTAAAACGTTTCAGGGGGCGGAAGGAAGGTATCAGAAGATTGAGAAAGCCGCCCTGGCAGTTGTGTGGGCGTCACGACGGCTGAGGCCTTATTTCCATGCGCACCCAGTGTTAGTGAGAACGGATTTGCCACTCTCAGCAAGCCAGACCTCGCTGGAAGGATGATAAAGTGGTCTATCGAGCTGTCTGAATTTGAAATTTCATATGAGCCTCGAGGAGCCATCAAGGCGCAAGTGTTGGCCGATTTTGTAGTAGAAATGACTGGAGCGGACCCGGACACCCCTCGAGCGCATTGGACCATCTACGTCGACGGCTCGTCGAACAGCAAAGGTTGAGCCGGTGTGGTGGTAGAAAGTGATGACGGCGTGCACTTAGAAATTTCCCTCCGTTTCAATTTCAAAACCTCTAACAATCAAGCCGAATACGAAGCATGCTTGGCCGGTCTCCGTGCAGCGATTGACATCGGAGCATCAGCAGTTACACTCTGCAGTGATTCCCAGCTGGTGATTTCACAGATCCAAGGGGAATACCAGACAAAAGAACCACAACTTCAATTGTACTTGAATTGTGTTAATGAGTTGAAGGGAAGATTTGAAGTTTTAGAGTTCAAGCATGTGCCCAGGGAAGAAAATACCAGAGCGGACATCTTGTCAAGACTGGCAAGTACAAAGCAGCCTGGTAGCACAACAACGGTGGTTCAAAGCACTTTGACATCACCCAGTATACCTCTGTATCCTTCTCTGAATGCTGTCATGGTGAGCTATCCATATGAGGATTCTTGGGTCATTCCCTATATTCGTTATCTGGCTGATGGTCAACTTCCCACTGACGAGAAGGAAAGGAGACGAGTAAAGAGGGAGCTGCCATATTTTACTATGGTCGATGGTGTTCTCTACAGAAGGGGATTCTCTGTCCCATATCTTTCATGTTTAAGAGAAGACGAAGTTCAAGCGGTCTTGACTGAGGTGCACGAGGGGCAATGTGGGCATCACGCTGGAGGCCGAAGCCTAATGAGAAAAGTCCTCAGGGCTGGATACTGGTGGCCCACTGTGAAGCAGGATTCCGCAGATTTCGTGAAGAAGTGCGACGCTTGCCAAAAATTCTCCAATCTCCATCATACACCGGCCCAAGAGTTATCTTCATCTGTCGTGCCTTGGCCTTTCTACCAATGGGGCCTTGATATTTTGGGTCCGTTTCCCACTGCGCCAGGAGGAATCAAATACTTGATCGTGGGAGTAGACTATTTCACCAAATGGATCGAGGCAGAACCTGTAGTGCATATCACTTCTGCACGTACAAGACGTTTCATGTACGAAAATATCATTGCTCGGTTCGGGGTGCCAGGGCGGATTGTGACTGACAATGGCACCCAGTTTACAGACAAAAAGTTCACGGATTTACTTGAAGGACTGGGGATAATCCAGATATTTTCATCTGTTGAACATCCCCAAACCAATGGGCAAGCAGAGGTAGCTAACCGAGAAGTGCTAAAGGGGTTAAAGAAGCGTCTGGGAGAAGCGAAGGGAGGATGGACTGACCAGCTATGTCATGTTTTATGGGCATACCGAACTACGCCTCATTCTTCAACTAACGAATCCCCATACCGGTTGGTGTACGGGGTTGAGGCGATGATCCCAGTGGAGTTACAAACAAGATCGGCTCGTGTGGAGTATTTTTCAGCAGAAGATAATAACGCCAACTTGGCATCAGAACTGGACGTCCTCCAAGAGCTGAGGGAAAAGGCTTTCGTCAGAGATCAGGCAATAAAAGCAAAGGCTGCACTCCGGTATAATAAACGTGTCCAGTACAAAGCTTTTAACACCGGAGACCTCGTTCTGAGAAAAGCCAGTGTGGGGAATAAGTTCGCCCACCAAGGAAAGCTAGCACCGACGTGGGAAGGTCCTTATAGGATTTCTGAGGTGACTGGAAGAGGGTCATACCGGTTGGAAGAACTTGATGGAACCCCAATCCGCAACAAATGGAACACTCAGAACTTACGAGTGTATTACAGCTAGTTGGTAAGACGGCGTGTACTCTTTTTCCTTACTTGAGTTTTTTCCCATTGGGTTTTCTCAAGAAGGTTTTAACGAGGCATGGCCCCAACGATGCTCTTTGTGTAATATATTTTCAATTTTAATAAGAATACACTTTCACCGCCCTATCATTCTCACTTTTCTTATGTGTTATGGTTTATAGCCGTAGTTTAATACGCATACACCTCAGGACGGATGAACGCAACTACCTATTCTGTAGTTGATGAGATAATTCCTCGAAGAACGGAGGAAGACCCCTCAAGACGGATGATCTCAATCACACAATGTGTGCTTTGACGATGTAGTTCCTTGAGGTGGAATGGGTTGTAGGGCTGGTCCTTTCTCAAGGCCACAAACCGAACCCCATTCGAAGACAACATGGGTTGTAGGGCTGGTCCTTTCTCAAGGCCACAAACCGAACCCCATTCGAGGACAACATGGGTTGTAGGGCTGGTCCTTTCTCAAGGCCACAAACCGAACCCCATTCGAAGACAACATGGGTTGTAGGGCTGGTCCTTTCTCAAGGCCACAAACCGAACCCCATTCGAAGACAACATGGGTTGTAGGGCTGGTCCTTTCTCAAGGCCACAAACCGAACCCCATGCGAAGGCTTGGGCGTAGTAGGCCGGTTCACACAGGAAACCGCGCTGAACCCCGAGTAACGGGCACAGTAGGTTCAGGATTAGCCCTGATCCGAACCCCGTGTTGAAGGCTTGGACTGTAGGATTGCACCGAACTCCAAGTACGGTTAGTAGGATCGAACCGAACACCGTGTGAAGACCTGAGATGTAGGACCAAACCGAACCTCAAAAGAAAGGCGTAAAAGCTTACCCTTGTCAAAGCTATACTAAAAGTCAAAGGCAATGTCCGTCCTCAGTGGTGGAATATCCACCCCGGAGCGGTTGAACGCTGACGTACCCGCTCTACATCTTCGAGGACAGATAAGGATTTCTATCTTTTAAGAAGTTAAAAGGTAATCTTTGAGATAAACTCTCCCTTCCCAATGTACTTACACTTGGGGACAGGGCATGTTTTAACTTAATTGTCATTTATTCATTACAATTTGTTATCTTAATCCAGTGTGATAAGTACGCTTTAAGCAGCTAGGTAACCACGCAGAACGGATTCGCAAAGCATTAAAAACAATAAAGTGTTTTGTATAACACTAAGTTATTCAGCAATCACACATTCGATGCAAACTGTTGAGGAAAAGTAATAGTGAATCTTATTTTCAAAAATAAGAAAATATGCAGGTTACAAAGTGTTTTAAAGCTGGAGCCGATCCCAGAACACGGCTATGAATGAAAGCATAAAGTTAAGAGGCCGGTGCTTGATCCTCCACAGTGGGCACTCCTGCTTTCTCCGTCTTGTCCTCCATCCCAGTTTGGGCACCTTCTTGTGCTTCAGCTCCAGAGGTAGCAGTGGACGTTGTAGGCTCCATACTTTGACCTTCTGGGAGGGGAGGCAGTTCGTACAGAGATGCATGTGGTTCATGGTGCGATCCGTCCTTATGAACTTCTACAAGTCTTCCCCCATGGAACTCGAAGAATGGATCTAATCTGTACAAATTCAGCTTTACTCCAGGGTTACGATAGTAGACTTGACGAAGGGCCAGGCCGAAAGATTCATACGCCACATTTTTGCATATATCCAAGGCTTTGGCAGCCTTGGCCTTCGCAGCAGCTAGTCTTCTTTGAACCTTGGCATAATCCTCTTCTGAAGGCCCAGCACTCGCACCACCCTTTTTGAGTTCATCAATTTGGGCTTGCATCTCTTTCCGAATAGACTCCCACTCCCCAAGGTCCTTGTTGCGACCGTCCTCCATAACTTTGAGATCGTCAGCAAGCTTAGCCGATCTCTTCTTCTCCAGTTGTAATTCTTCTTCAAGGAGGGGTATGGATTTGTTCTTATTCTGGAGGTCGGCAACTTCCCGCTCTAGGGCCTTGTTCGCAAAATGAACTTGGCTTGCCTCTTCAGTCTTCCTCTGGAGCGTTTCTTTAGTTTTCTTCAACTCTGATTCCACCCCCCTGTGAACTTCAGCTTGCTTGGCCGCCCATTTCTCCTTCACCGCGAGTTCGGTCTCAAGTTTTTCAACCTGATCCATACAGTCAGCTTTCTCGCTCAGGGACTCAAGCAGGCCGGACAGTTCATCAAGTTGCCAACGCCCAGCCTTGCAAGCACCTCGGACCCCAGCAGCGTCGAGGGAAGGGCGGGGGCAATACCGTGCCTTTGGGAGAGTAGGAGGCATAGACCCTTGAAACCACAAGTAAGGAGAAAGGAAGGAGTCCCGTGGAGGATCGAACGCCAGAGGAGGACCGTTCCTAGAGTCCGGTTCTGAAGCATTCTGAGAAGAAGGGGCAGAGGACTCAGGAACGGGTTTCTTTCCCTTGTCCTTCTTCAATTCAGCTTCTTTGGCCGTCCTCTGACGCTTCGTCACAGGGTCATCAGAGGAGGGTTTCTCTTGATCTGCCTTCTTTACAAGATGCCTCTTCTTCCTCTTTTTCTCTGGGACGGCCTCCTCGTCACACGCTCCAGTGGCATCAGCTGCGTCTTCGGTCTCTTCCTCGTCGAAAAGAGGAACCTCATCTCCTACCGCAGAGGTCAGAGGAATGAGGGGAGTTTTGGTGGCGTTCCTCTTCGCCTGGATTTCATTTTCTTCAGAAGAGGAGTCATCGTCAGCCATCATGGTCCTTAACGACAACATCTCTGGGCAGGCTTTTTCAATTTGTTCTGCAAAACAAGAAAAGTTGAATAAGCATACAAGAAGAAAAATAACTAGAGCGGAATAACCATACAACACAAGGAGAATAAGAGCGGATGTTACGGAGGTAGGTGTTTTTGATGCCATCCTCGGCCAAGAGAAGACGGCTGGAAAACCCTTTGAGGGTCTTTGAGGCCGTCTGCATAGCGCTTAAGACCTCAACAGAATGAGGGGAAAGTTCGCTCTCATCTGTATAATAAGCACGACTCATAAGGAGAAAATGCTCGTGCGTCCAGCTAAGGGGAAACTTGGTAAACCCCTCTTTATTCCGCCAGAAGACCGGCTTATTTGGTTGAATCCGGACCCGCGTGTAGTAGTGTTTGAAGGAGCGCCCATCCACCTTTGCGGATTCCGTATAAGACTTGAAATTTACAACCCTTGAGTCACTACGGAGAGTAATGAACCCAAGGCCGCCCTTCTTGTTAGCACGGCGGACCACCTGGCAGTAATAAAATAACTTGGCCACAGTGGCAGAAAAATTGAAATGCTCCCCCAGAACTTCCAGAGCCCGGATAAGACTCCAACCGTTGGGATGTAGTTATGAGGGGGCGCAGTCTAGGAAACGCAGGACGGCCATCTGGAAATCCGTCAGGGGAAAGCGTACTCCCAGCTTTAAGAAAACAAAGTCGTACATGTAGACCGACCTCGCATCAGGGACGCTGTGGCATATTCTTTCAGAGGGATGCGGTACCATCACAGCGTATCGCGCTTTGTACTTCTTATCTGAATATATCTTGCAGCGGAAAGAAACCGTGCACTCCTCCTCACTTGCATGGTGCGAAGGGATCTCTAGGAATTCCTCTTCCACCCAGCAATAAGGTTTTTCCCTGTTGAGTTTCTCCCAGTCAAGCCGGTGTGCCACAACATTGACACACCCTTCAACAGAGCGAAGAACCGGTGTTTTTCCACGTCCTGGAAGGTCCATGGTTGTGCAGGCGCGGTGGAACGCGTAGGTGCTGTGATAAAAAGCAACATCGTCAGAGAGATAACCTTTAGCACTTGACCCCTCATCAGAGCGGCTGGTAGCCCTCGAACTAAGGGGAACCTCAGAGCGACGAGGGGAAGAAGACGCTCGTAAGGAAGAAGCTTCGGCTCTCTCTGAGCGATGGCGCCCAGCCACAGGAGGATTCGCTGGAATCCTCCCACCACGGTGGCTAAGGGGGGCACGAGAGCCAAACCTCCCCTTGTTTGAATGACCAGCGTGGCCTGCTCTAGGGCGCATGATGGAAATAGAATGACTAAAATTGCAAGGAGTTGAAGGAGATGGAGGTTACCTAAAGGAAGAGGATCTTTGAGAAGTTGGAGACGACAAGGAAATTCCAAGGAAATTTGAGCAGAGTTTCACTAAGCTTGAGGACAAGTATGGATTCCAAAGTCTGCTAAGAGTTCCTTTTATAGGTAACGAAGAAGCACAGTGCTTCATCGAAGGTCACAAGGCTTGCATCAAAACGCAACCCTTCAAATTGAAACGACTCCGTCGTTTCACCACATACAGGCACGAAAATAGTAACGTTTCAATAAACATTTTGGCAAAATGGGCCCCCATTCAGTTTGAATCCAGGCCCAATAAGCCCAATCGACGGTTACACTCTTGGGCAATGATGGCTCTTGCATAAAAAACGCATTTACTGTCCAATCATGCTGTACGCATTTAATGCCTCCCAACCACTTTTCGAATACCAAGGGTTTCGATTTTCAAAGACTCTTGGGATTTCCATTACTTATTTCATGCTGTCTGAATCCGTTGTACGCAACGCGAGAAGGGCGGTCACTCGTTTACTAGAGCGGACGCCACCGAGCTCTCAGAGACTTACCAGAATGTATCACCGGCATCCAGACTTCTCTAAAGAGTTGTGTAGCTTATATGAGCAACTTAACAGTCCCTCATACAAGCTAGGGGACAAATGATCCGGTCTAGATACCGGCCCCCATTCTTATGACGTCAGAGTATCCACATATAAGGAAAACCGGTGTCCTGGTTCAACGTTACCATACCGGATATCCGTTGTCTAGCCGTCCGCCCTCACTCCGCGGCAGCATCATTCATTTTCGCCATAACGGTTCTATGTTTATTGTCACAGGACATGTATATAATTGTTGGCTTTTCCCTCACAGCAAGAGAAGAGCCCCTGATAACTTATCAACGAAGACACTGTTTGTAGCAAAATACGTCACATCAATGGCCTCAGAAAGTAAGTGGGCATGTCAGCAGATTATACGGAAAAGGTGATTATCCTCTCCTTTCCCTAGAGGATCGTACTCTGATAATTGACCTACCCTCCTGACACATTCTGAAAGTCGAGCCATTTTGATTGACACAATATACACGCAATCAGAGCTAAGGGACCCACCTGTATCCAACGACTCATTCTTTGACGTGCAACTATAAGTAGCATATTTCAATACAAATGCATGGTATCGTTGTCCTAACTTACATTCTACGATTACTTCGCTTAAGTATTCATTGAGTTCATACACTCTTCTGACTTGAGCGTCGGAGAATCTTTGCAGGTGGCACCACCTTTCGCCCCCCTGCAACGCGAATCGTTGGTATGAAGGATCTCCAGGACAACAAGACCGGCCTCTCCCACTGAGAGACCAGATTAATACATCGGATATACACTGTTCCGGTGTGTAAACCCTAAAAACATCTGCACTCTTGTGGTTGGTCCTACACCGGATCCTAGACCCCGGTCCAGACCAGTTCACAAGCTACTCAGCAAGAATCAACCAGGACAATGGAACAAAGATTGTCAACTAGCCTTTGACAAGATAAAACAATACTTACAGGAACCACCTATCCTGTTACCTCTGACCCCTAAGAGGCCTCTCATTCTTTACTTGACGGTGTTGGATGAATCCATGGGTTGCGTACTAGGGCAGCATGATGAGACAGGAAAGAAAGAGCATGCTATTTATTATCTAAGCAAGAGGTTCATAGAATGCGAGTCAAAATATTCCGCGTTAGAGCGTACTTGTTGTGTATTGGCATGGGCCGCTCGACGTTTAAGACAATACATGTTGTTTCATACTACTTGGCTTGTATCCAAAATGGATCCAGTCAAATACATCTTTGAAAAACCCGCCTTGACCGGGAGGATTGCTCGCTGGCAAGTTCTGTTGACTGAATATGACATAACATATGTCACCCAAAAAGCCATAAAAGGAAGTGCTCTAGCAGATTATTTAGCGCACCAACCTGTGGATGACTATCAACCCTTACAATTTGAGTTTCCTGATGAGGACATCATGACCTTGATTAATGAAGAGGAAACCCAGGGAAACAAATGGATTTTAAGATTTGACGGAGCGTCTAATGAACTGGGGCATTGAATAGGGGTAGTTTTGATTTCTCCAAATAAAAAGATTATCCCTATTTGTGCCAGGTTATGCTTTGACTGCACCAATAACATCGCAGAATACGAAGCATGCGCTATGGGGATCCAAGTAGCTTTAGATACGAAAGTAAGGTTGCTGGAAGTTTATGGGGATTCTGCATTGGTTATTCATCAATTAAAAGATGAATGGGAGACTAGGGATACCAAGTTAATTCCTTATCATACTCATATCAAAGAATTAATCAAGGGGTTTGACGAGATCTCTTTTTACCATATTCCTCTTGATGATAATTAAATGGCCGATGCTTTGGCAACCCTGGCATCGATGTTCAAAATAAGCAATGACAGTGACATGCCCCTCATTGAGGTAGGCAACCATGGCCAACCTGCGTACTGCCAATCAATAGATGAGGAGATAGATGGGAAGCCCTGGTATCATGATATCAGAAACTACATCAAAAGTCGGGAGTACCCTCGGGAAGCTACAGAAAATGACAAAAGAACCCTACGACGACTTTCTATGGGTTTCTTCTTAAACGGCGATGTGCTTTACAAAAGGAATCATGACTCCGTACTTCTTCGATGTGTAGACGCGAATGAGGCAAAAGGGATCATGGTTGATGTTCACGAAGGATCCTTCGGAACTCATGCCAATGGCCATGCCATGGCAAGAAAGATCCTAAGAGCTGGGTATTACTGGATAACTATGGAACCTGACTGTTTTGACTATGTTCGGAAATGCCATAAGTGTCAAACCTACGTTGACCGAATTCATGCACCCCCTCATCCCTAAATGTTTTATCAGCTCCATGGCCCTTCTCGATGTGGGGTATGGACGTCATTGGGCCCATCGAGCCAAAAGCCTCAAATGGCCATCGCTTTATCTTGGTCGCTATCGACTATTTCACTAAATGGGTCGAGGCAGCGTCCTATGCCAATGTGACGAAAAATGTTATGGTTAAATTTGTCAAAAAGGAGCTAATATGTCGATATGGCTTGCCAAGTCAGATCATTACTGACAATGACACAAACCTAAATAACAAAATGATGAAGGAATTGTGTGAGAATTACAAGATCCATCATCATAACTCCTCCCCGTAACGGCCAAAGATGAATGGAGCGGTTGAAGCAACAAATAAAAACATCAAGAAGATAGTACAGAAAATGGTTGTGACCTATAAAGATTGGAGTGAGATGCTCCCTTTTGCTTTACACGGGTATCGTACTTCGGTTCGAACTTCAACAGGGGCAACCCCGTTTTCTTTGGTGTATGGCATGGAAGCAGTAATACCTATTGAAGTCAAAATCCCATCTCTAAGGGTAATCATGGAGGCCAAATTGGAAGAAGCTGAATGGGTTCAGGTTCGACATGACCAACTGAACCTAATAGATGGGAAGAGGTTAACTGCCTTATCTCACGGACGGTTATATCAGAAGCGTATGAAAAAGGCTTATGAAAAGAAGGTACGACCTCGACAATTTCAAGAAGGGGATCTAGTTCTCAAGAAAATTTTGCCAATCCACAAGGATCACAGAGGCAAATGGACACCTAATTATGAAGGACCATATGTGGTAAAAAGAGCTTTTTCTGGCGGAGCTTTGGTATTGACCAACATGGATGGAGATGACCTACCGATGCCTATAAATGCAGACGCAGTCAAAAGATACTTTGCCTAAAAAAACAAAAAAAAACAAAAAAAAGCAAAAAAAAACAAAAAACAAAAAAAAAGGGCAATAAATGAATCATGCTCGCTAGGCTGAAAACCTGAAAAGGCGGCCTGGACAAAAATTAGAGCGACCTGGTGAGTCGAAAACCTGACAGGCAAAAATTAAGGTCAAAATTTTGGCAAAGTAACTGAATATCCCCCATCCAAGAAGAGCAGAACTAAACTGAGGTACAAGGGCAAGGACCATAATTGAATTACTTTCTCAGAAGCAAGATCGAAGGATAAACTTGTCGTCTGATACATGATCAAGATTCTTACTGTTCTCAGGGATTCACTGGAAGATCTGCAAACCCCATTACATCCCCTATTATCAAACTCTTTACGTACGTTTGTTTCTTTTTGCATCTGATTTCCCTTTGTCTTTTCCGGTACTTGATCAACCCACATAAATAAATATGCTACCTTTTCAATACGCATTTATACATGAGTTTCATTAATATGACAAAACGTGTGTTTTAACAAAATAAAACAAGGCAATGACAATTATTTTCATAAAAAGAAAAGGAAACTCGTGGGAGTGAGAGGCTTCTGTTATTTGTTGGCACCTCACAAGCATTACAGGGACCACATCGTATACATACCCAGAAGAGAAAATCACCTTGTTCATCCATTTCAACCAAGACTATAAACCTAAAATCTATAAAGATTGCAGCTCTAAAGGTTTCTCCCCGGATTTCAAACTTGATTTTCTTGTCGCCGAACATGGCATATTTTTAAACTTTCCAGTAGCCGAACAAGGCACCATTTTACTTTTCAATTGCCAAGCGGGGCACCATTTTAATTACCGAGCGGGGTACCATTTTACTTTCCTTTCACCAAACATGGCACCATTTTACTTTTCAGTTGCCAAGCAGGACACCATTTTAATTGCCGAGCGGGGCATCATTTTACTTTCCAATCGCCGAACGAGGCACAATTTTACTTTCCAGTAGCCGAACAAGGCACAATTTTACTTTTCTGTCGCCAAACATGGCACCATTTTACTTTTCAGTCGCCGAGCGGGGCACCATTTCAATTGCCGAACGGGGCATCATTTTATTTTCCTAGAACCGAACATGGCATCTTTTAAACTTCCAGTCGCCGAGCGGGGCACTCTTTTAATTCCCAGTAGCCGAGCGAGGCACCATTTTACTTTCCTTTCGCCAAACATGGCACCATTTAACTTTTCAGTCGCTAAGCGGGGCACCATTTCAATTGCTGAGCGGGGCGCCATTTTATTTTCCTAGAGCCAAACATGGCATCTTTTAAACTTCCAGTCGCCGAGCAGGGCACTCTTTTAATTCCCAGTAGCCGAGCGGGGCACCATTTTACTTTCCTTTCACCAAACATGGCACCATTTTACTTTTCAGTTACCGAGCGGGGCACCATTTTAATTGCCGAGCGGGGCATCATTTTACTTTCCAATCGCCGAACGAGGCACAATTTTACTTTCTAGTAGCCGAACAAGGCATAATTTTACTTTCCAGTAGCCGAGCGGGGCACCATTTTACTTTCCTGTCGCCAAACATGGCATCATTTAAATTTTTAGTCGCCGAACGGGGCACCATTTTGCTTTTTAGTTGCCAAGCGGGGCACCATTTCAATTGCAAAGCGGGGCATCATTTTACTTTCTTAGAAGCCGAACATGGTATCTTTTAAATTTCCAGTCACCAAGCGTGGCACTTTTTTTACTTTCCTATCGCTGAGCATGGCACCACTTAAATCTTTAGTCGCCGAGCGAGGCACCATTTAATTTCTTCGTCGTCAAACACGACATTCTTTAAAACTGGCACCCTGGACAAAATTGCTCCGCTCAATCTTTACTTATCCCTTACTGTAACACAATAAAGGAAAAGTAAAGAAGGGCAAGCTGTTGCTACCCAATTTTGTCCGGACCCATTTAAAATTTTCAAAAAAATAATAAATAATAAAAATACCAAAAAATAAAAAATAAAAATATTTTTTAGGGATTATTTTTAAGAAAAAGTGAATCTGTGGGCTTGTTTGAATTTCAAATTATTGATCCGGATTTTGAATTTTAAAATTTTAAATCCTTATCAAGATCATAAATTTTTGAACTCCTAAACTTAGAAATTTTCAAAATTCAAGAAGGAGGTTTAAAAATTTAAATTCCATAAGGGATAAGATTCTAGAAGATTAGAGAAAGAAGGGATAAATTTTAACAGAAAGAGATAAAGCTTTCAAATAAAATGAAATAAGGTTGTTATGAAGTTGAAATCAATTTTTAAACTATATATATATATTATAAAAGAAGATTGTTAAATCAAGTTATCTTATATAATATATTAGCATGCTGCATTCACGTAAAAGATAAGGAAACATTGAATTATAAAATCAAAAAAAGGGAATCAGATTTAGATAAGCTAAAAAAAGGTATTGGAGATAAATCAAGGGTCAATAATTAAAAATTGAACATATATATATATATATATATATATATAAGGGATTCACGCAATTAGTGGGGAGGATAAGGAAAAAGGTGATGAAGAGATAAGACACAGCTTCAATTGACTATATATATAGGTAGTACAGACACGTTGAAAAAAGGGAGGAGAGGGTAATTGAGTAGCAGGCAACATTAGAAATAGGTATATTGGAATACCTTTACGCTGAGAGAATAGAAACATAGAGCATATTGACGCAAATCAGGAAGCCCAAATTCATATTAGTTTTCACGCAAGAAGAAAAAGGTCATGTTCACACTGGTAGCAATTGGCACACGAAAAAAGCTAAGCATATTCACGCAGGAGATAAGAATAAAGAAAAACGCAGAAAATTAACAACTTCAGGTATTTTCTTCTTTTATCTTTTCTTGTTGTGATTGTATGAAATCCTAGTTTCTCAGGGAATTAAGTTATGAAATTCTTTCTCCTTTAGAAATATTCTGATAATTAGTATCACATTGTGCCTGTTAATGTTCGTTACTAACCAAGTTTAGAGCATTACAATTCCTAAAAATAGAGAATGAAATTAATATTGGTATGTTCCTAAAATTAAAATCTTTATGCTAGGGTTGGTTTAGACAAGACGTCCCATTAACCTATGTTTAATTTCTAGACCATAAAGTATTCTAGCAATGCCAATAGGTAACGAAAATTAATATATTCACATTAAGGGTCGATTCGGACGAGACGTCCTATTGGCCTAAGTTTTTAAATAAAAATAAGTCTTTAATTGTCTCATAATTAATTTCAGACCGTAAGAAATATTTTTTAACAAATCAAATATCTCTATAGATTCTTCGGACGAGACGTCCTATTAATCTAGGTCCCTGGCCAAGCTTTTCATTCTTAAATTAATTTTAAGGTTCTTTCTAAAAATATAATAAAAAATCAATAAAACCCAAGGTTTCTTTTTTTCTAAAAAAATAATACACCACTTGAAATCAATTTGGACGAGACGTCCTGTTGATTAATATATTTTAAATCTCGACGTTTGTCAATCTACTTTGAATTTTTTAAAATAACACAAAGAACTACGTAACCCTGATTTCCCCTAACGCTTGGGGAATACGTAGGAGCGGGAACAATTATTCCTGTCGGGCCCAAATTTTAAAAAATATATATCCCTTTTACTAGTAAAAATAAAATCATCACGCTTTTAATGATAACTGGACTAATTTGGACGAGACGTCCTGTTAATCATAAAATTTATAATTTTAAAAATCATGAAATCAACAACATATCTGGAACGCCCAGTATAATTTTCGAATAAATTTTTTGCGTTTTTGAAAGATCAATTTAAAATTCATAAATTAAACTCAGAGTTCACATAAAATTCGATAATTGCGGAATATTATCATGCATACTAGTCGTGATTAATAAAATTCATGAAATATTTGCATAGCGGAAACGATTTAGAATGATAACAGTACATGATACGTTATATTTATTACAACCCATTAAATATAAATAAAAATCAAAGTCCAAGTAGTAATTCATATAGGCATCAATCAGGGCATCACTCTTCATTCTACGTAGCATTCACTGTAAAATTTAATGTAAGAGTGAGACAGAATATAGAATAAATACAAAATAAATAAAATTTGCACAAACACAATCAACAAAACATAATGATATGATGAATATGCCAAACAAATTCATTTATAATTATTAAGTCTTTAATTAGTCAAATGATGTCATGCTGGATCCATTTGGTTTAGTGGGAATACTGCAGTAAAAGGTCTCATAGAGACATCGGTAGGAATTAATACAGTCATGGATCCCTACAGCCCCATGACCAACACATTGGTAGGAATTTATACAGTCATGGATCCCTACAGCCCCATGACCAACACATCACAAAAATAGGGCTTTAACTCATCATAGAGTAACCCTCCACCAGGGTAGGCAATCATGGAACCCTTAAAATTCCATGGTGCGTCCAAATGCTTATGATGCATGAATGCCTTTAATTCTCTTTATTATTTAACATACCATGATATTAATATTTCCAAAACCACTTGGAAAACCACAAGTCCTCAAAGGACACATCACATATACTAATTTTCAGAATCATGGATTTACTGTTTCAACCACATGTAACAATAACCACAAGGCATTCATGTACATATATATTAATTATGTCATTCATAATTATTCACCACCAAAATATACAACTGTATGATACTCATTAAAACGTAACAACATCAATAATAAATCATAATCACTCAAGAGTTTAATAATAAATTGTTACTCATAGAGAAAATATCATTTTCATTCATAATAACCATTATAATTAACTTTCAGCATTTCCAACAGCAACATACTCTAGTAAAACAATCATAACATGAGCAAATCATAACCTTTTCATGTGATTCCACTTTCTATAGCTTAATAATACAATTATCTACAACTTTCATGAAGAACACAATTTCAAATTCCAAACAGAATTACCACTTATTCACGAAATACCACACTGCCTCAAGGTGAGTTTTCCAAAACGTACATATATTAGTAATTTGAACGTTTCTAGAGCTACAAAAATGATTTTAGCATAAAACTAGTTCTAAATTATCCTTAACACAAATATCTACAACTTTCATGAAGGCACCAACCACTAATTCTCACCACAAAATTCCCAGTTTTAAAAATAAGATTCGGATTTCATAGTTAACAGATTTTCATCATGAACATACTTCTGTATTTTGAGCATATCTAGAGCTACAAGCATCTCTTTAACTCAAAACCACTTTCTATAGATCCCTAACATAAATATCTACAACTTTCATGAAGACATCAGAGTCTAAAACCGTATGTATAATTCCCAGAATATTCATATACACAGAAAACACAAGATAAGTATTTCAATCGGACATGTTGTAGTATTTTGATCATAACTCATGCTATACATATCCAATTCAGTCGGTTAAGGTCTTAAAATTCACATAATAAGAAGATTTACAACTTTGATAAAGACACTGATCACTAATTCTCACCACAAAATTCCCAGTTTTAAAAATAAAATATGTATCTCAAGTTAACAGATTTACAGCTTGAACATACTTCAGTATTTTAGGCATAACTCAAGCTACAAAAATCATTTTGACTTGAAACTACTTTCTATAGATCTATAACACAATTATCTACAACTTTAGTGAAGACATCAAAAGCTGATTATGCTTGTAAAATTCCAAGAATATCAATATATACACAGAACATAGAACAAATATTCCACTCGGACATGTTGTAGTATTTTGGCTATAACTTTTGCTATACATATTCAAATTAATTGATTCAGGTCTCAAAATTCAGATAACAAAAAGATCTACAACTTTCATGAAGAAGTCAGAATCAAATTCACACGTTTTCAATCTCAAACTGAGCAACACAATACAAAATTAAAACTGGAATCCTAGAACAGCATACAATTCTACCCATTTCATAGTTATTCACAACCCTGTCCCCTCTTACTTAGATTGATGATCTTTGGCTGACTAAAAAGAAGTCCCCTCGGCTGTCCTGGTTCAGATTGAAGGTGTATTGATGGAGAAGAGTAATTGGGAGTTTCAGAATCAGTGTGTGTGTTTAATAATGCAAGGTGGGAGACAACTTTCCATGAGTGGGTTTCTAGTGGGCTATTAGTGGGAATTAAGAGTGGTTTAGATTGAAAGTAAGCTCCACTTCTACAGCCTACCCACTAGAGTGTGCATGATTGAAGAAGATTTATTAAAATATGCATAAAGGGACAAAACTGAAGTCAAAACGTCAACCTGACAGTGAATTTCGAGTGAAATTTCACTCGGTCAGCCTCTTGGCCGACTGAAATTCTACCTGGTCAATGTATATACCGACTGGAAATGGTCGGTAACGTGAAAAGAGGGAAATCCGAGTCCCTCTCGCTCAAGAGGATACCGACTCGCTTGAGCGAGTTCCATACAATGCATTGGCAGAGGGGTTTCGCTCAAGCGAAAACCGACTCGCTTGAGCGAGTGTGAGTTTCGCTCAAGCGAATACCGACTCGCTTGAGCCAGACACTCTTCCTCCCCAAAACCGATCCTTCATTCACTCGGTTTCCACTTCAACATCTTAATCCACTCGGTAGAACTTCCTGAAACCGAGTCTTCACCTATTACTCACTCGGAATTGATTACTCTTGAAACATTCGGTCTGATTTCTCTTCCTTGGAGGTGACTCAGTTGGCATATTCTCCTGAAACTGAGTCATCTCAATTAGTCTTTCACTCGGTAATTTCATTCCAATTCCGAGTCATCTCTTGCTCAGCCTTCCACTCGGCAATTACACTAAAACCGACCCATCACTCTATTGGTTTTTCACTCGGTACACAACTCCAAGACCGACCAATATCCATTTGGTCCCACACTCGGTATTCATACCTCTATTTCACTCGGATAATGCCTTAACTAATCCTTCTTCAGAATAAACTCCCCAATCAGGTTCCACTCGGAATTATTCCACTCCTCATCACTTGGAAAAATTCACCAAGTCAAGCCCCACTCGGACTTACACCATACATAGTCACTCAGAATACGGGTTACATGGGTTCACTCGGAATATCTTTCACTCGGATATCAACACTTATGAATATAGAAGTATTTCCCACTTGGGTTTCACTCGGTTAATCATTACTTAGCCGAGATCAGATCAACTTCTTCAACTACGTTTCATTCAGAGTCCATCAGGGTCATTATCACTCGGAAAAAGACCCATACATACGAGTCTCACTCGGATTCTTGAACTCAGAAGTGGTTCTATCGGTCCCACTTCACTCAGGAGTGTCTCTGACAGGGATTCCACTCGAAAGAAACCCTCTCGACCATGTTCCATTCGGAAAACACAACCTTCACTCGGAATTTTAACCTTTCACTCGGAATTTCAATCTTTCACTCGAAATTTCATCCTTCACTCGGAATTTCTCTTGGTCACTCGGAATAGAGCCCCTTTTTCACTCGAAAAGTTCTTTCTAAGGCATATTTTACTCGGAAAAAGGATCTTATCATTACAGGTCTATGTAATTTCTATAATTATACCCAAAAATGGAATTTTTGGAGTATTGTAAACCATCCATAAAGTGTTTTATTCATTGATTAATACTAACAGATCTTCCATACTTCAAAATTTACGAAATAGAGCTATTATTAAAAACAGGATGTTACATTTCTCCCACCCTAATAAAAATTTCATCCTCGAAATTTAACATAACGCACTTCTCAGTGAAACAATTCTGGATACTGTGTCCTCATAGCATCTTCACGCTCCCAAGTCAGAGTTACATCATTTCCTTGTTTCCATGCAACCTTCACTAGTGGTACATTCTTGTTTCTCAGGTGTTTAATCGACCTTTCTATGATCTGTGTGGGTTCTGTAGAGATGGTTAGATTTTCTCTAACTTTAATATCATCAGCAGCAATCACATGAGTGGGGTCTCGCATATACTTCCTCAGTTGTGATACATGAAACACATTGTGCAGATTTGCCAGGTGAGGAGGAAGTGCAATATGATATGCCACTGTACCAATCCTCTTTAGGATCTCATATGGTCCAATGAACCTTGAACTCAACTTCTTACTCTTCAATGCTCGACCAATCCCCTTGTGAGGTGAAACCTTCAAGAATACATGATCACTAACCTGAAATTCAAGTGGTTTCCTCCTTTTGTCATAGTAGTGCTTTTGTCTATCTTGGGATGCCTTCATCTTCTCTCTGATTATTTCTATTTGTTCAGTAGTCTGTTGCACAATTTCAGGTCCTAACGCCAAACTTTCACCAGTTTCTAACCAATAAAAGGGCGTTCGACACTTTCTACCATATAATGCTTCGAATAGAGCCATACCAATACTGCTATGGTAGCTATTGTTATATATGAATTCAATCAGTGGAAGGAACTGCTCCCAATTACCACCATGTTCAAGCACACAAGATCGTAGTAAGTCTTCTAAACTTTGTATGGTACGCTCTGACTGCCCATCTATTTGGGGATGATAAGCTGAACTTAATCGAAGCTTTGAACCCAATTCCTGATGCAAGCTTCCCCAGAATCGGGAAGTGAACCTTGGATCTCTATCTGACACAATACTAGATGGTACACCATGAAGTCTCACGATCTCTTTCACATATAATTGTGCCAACTTCTGGAGAGAATTCTTTATATTCATTGGGAGGAAGTGAGCAGACTTAGTCAATCTGTCTACAATAACCCAGATTGCATCATTTCCTGAATGAGTCCTTGGTAATCCTGACACAAAATCCATTGAAATATCATCCCATTTCCAGACAGGAATCTCCAATGGTTGTAGTTCACCAGATGGCTTCTGATGTTCCACTTTGGCTTTTTGACACACCAGACATGAAGACACATATTCAACTATTTCTTTCTTCATCCTTGGCCACCAAAAGCTTTTCTTCAGATCTTGATACATCTTAGTTGATCTAGGATGGATGCTCAACATACTTTTATGCGCTTCTTCTAGGATCGTCCTTCTCAGATCAACATCATCTGGTACACAAATTCTATTTCTGATCCTCCAAATTCCATTTGATCCTTCTTGTAATCCCATATCCTTTCTATTCGCCTGCAACTCTTTCAACTCCTGTAATTGCAAGTCCTTTGTCTGTCTTTCACCTAACAGCTTCAGGAAATCATTGGTTATCTTCAAAGTTCCCAAGGTCATACTCCTTGAAGATTTTATTTCCACACCCAAGTTCATATCTCTGAACTGTTCTATCATCTCCATCTCTTTTATCATCAAAGATGCCATATGAATGGACTTTCGGCTAAGTGCATCTGCCACCACATTTGCTTTTCCTGGATGGTACTTCAAATCAAAATCATAATCTTTAAGAAACTCCATCCATCTTCGCTGCCTCATGTTCAATTCCTTTTGATCGAACAAATACTTCAAGCTCTTGTGGTCACTGAACACTTCAAACTTGACTCCGTACAAATGGTGTCTCCAGATTTTCAGAGCAAATACCATTGCTGCCAATTCTAGATCATACGTTGGATAGTTCATTTCATGTGGTCTCAACTGCCTAGAAGCATAGGCAACCACTCTTCGTTGCTGCATCAAGACACAACCTAAGCCCATCTTAGAAGCATCACAATAAACCACAAAGTCTTCTTGTGGGTCAGGCAAGGTTAAGACTGGAGCAGATGTAAGCTTCATTTTTAGTTCCTGGAAACTTCTCTCACATTCTGGCGTCCAATCAAAAGGTTGATTCTTCCGGGTTAGATGAGTCATTGGTAGGGCAATTTGAGAAAACCCCTCAATGAATCTTTGATAATAACCAGCTAATCCCAGGAAGCTTCGTATCTCAGTGACTGAAGTAGGTCTCTCCCAGTTCGTTACAGCTTCAATTTTAGAAGGGTCCACAGACACTCCTTCGCTTGAGATTACATGGCCTAGAAACTTTACCTCCTTCAACCAGAATTCACATTTAGACAACTTGGCATACAACTGTTTCTCTTTCAGAATCTGTAATACCACTCGAAGATGCTTTTCATGTTCCTCCCACGTCTTAGAATAAATCAGAATGTCATTAATGAAGATAATAACAAACTGATCTAAGTATGAATGGAACACTCGATTCATGTAATCCATGAATACAGCTGGGGCATTGGTTACTCCGAAGGGCATCACAAGATACTCGTAATGGCCATAGCGTGTTCTAAAAGCTGTCTTTGGAATATCCTCAGACTTGACACGAATCTGATGATAACCCGATCGCAGATCAATCTTGGAAAATACTGTAGCACCCCTCAATTGATCTATCAATTCTGGGCAAAGGATATTTATTCTTCACCATTAATTTATTCAACTGACGATAATCTACACATAATCTCATGCTTTCATCTTTCTTCTTGACAAGTAATACTGGCGCTCCCCATGGCGACACACTGGGCCTGATGAAATGCTTCTCTAATAACTCTTCAATTTGCTTCTTTAGTTCTGCCAGTTCAATAGGTGACATGCGATATGGAGCCTTAGATACTGGTTCTGCTCCTGGAATTAAATCAATTAAGAATTCTATCTCGCGTTCTAGAGGTAAACTTGAGACATCCTCAGGAAATACTTCAGGAAATTCAGAAACAACTAGCATTTCGATCTCTTTAGATTCTCCATCTCCTTGTGGAAGAGAAAACAAGGCAAATAATTGGCTTTCACCTTGTAAGGCAAAGAGTTTGAGATTGTCGGAAGTAAGATTTTCTTCTGATGGAAATATCACAGTTTTGTTATGACAGTCCACCAAGACTCGATTTGTCGATAACCAGTCCATCCCTAGGATCATTTCCAGATCCTTCAAAGGTAAACAAACAAGATCGACAAGAAAGTATTTACCTTCTATGAGCACAGAACAATCGTTACACACCTAAGTAGTCCTAAGTTGTGTACCGGTAGGAGTGGAAACAATCAGATCATATCTCATAGGATTCACAGGTAATTGAAGACGTCCAACACACTCATCAGAAATAAATAAATGTGTAGCACCAGAATCAAATAACACAGATAAGATTGTACCATTGATCTCACACTTACTTTGCACGAGGTCATCAGCTTGGTCTGCCTCTGAACCGCTGATGGCAAAGACTCTTCCAGTTGTTGGTTGTAACCTCTGGTCTGTTGACTCCCTGTTCTGTCTTGGAGGTTGAGCAGCACGCATGTTTCCTTCATGACCTCCCTGATGGTTAGAGCCTCTCTGATTATTCATAGTGTTACTGTCGTTGTTTTAACGGTTCTGCGGACAATTTGGACTGATGTGTCCTGTCTGATTACAACGATAGCAGATAACATCTCCTAGGTGTCGGGTGCAATCACGTATATGGTGATTACCTCCGCAATTATGACACCTAATATTCATATGATTGCTGCGTCTTTGAGAAGATGATGATCCTCCCTTGAAACGATTTGGATAGTGCGTCCCTCTCCTTTTGAAATCAACTGACTGAGGTTTCAGTTGTCTATTGGCCTTTTCATGTGCCAGTCTGGCTTGGTGATTTTCTTCAAAAATTCTGCATTTGTTGATCAGAATAGGAAAACTCCGAATTTCTTGGTACCCTATCGCCTCTTTGATTTCCAGATTTAGCCCGTTCTCAAATTTAACACATTTTGATTCTTCGGCACCAGCCTGTTGAAAAGGAGGGTAAAAGAGAGATAGTTCTTCAAACTTTGCAGCATATTCTCCAACAGACATTGAGCCTTGTTTCAGCTCCATAAATTCCAGCTCTTTACGGCTTTTCACACTTGCTGGAAAATCTTTCTCTAGGAAACAGTCTTTGAAGTTGACCCAGTTCAAGGGTCTGTCAGCCTCGATCATACGGATTCTAGCATGAATCCACCAGTTTTCTGCCTCTTCCACCAACATATAGGTGGCATACTCTACCTTTTCGTATTCTGTGCAGGGCAATGCTCGAAAGATGCACTCCGTTTCCTTGGCCCAGAGATACGCTCCTTCTGGATTATAACCCCCTTTGAATTGTGAAGGTTTTCTTTTCAGGAAGTGATCTAACCCATGGAGTCCTCTAGTGCTCCTTGGTTGGTTTTGTCGTTCTATGGCTTCAGCTAAGCGGTTGAAAGCTGCTGCCATATCGTTGTTGTTGTTGTTGTTGTTTCTTGCCATCCTACATTCGTAGTTTGGTTTATACTAATTCTAAGGGAAAATATATTGTATTATAACATAACTATAAGTATTCTACAGTTTATCAGTTAAGCAATAAATTGTATAACACATTTATCATATTACCAACAGTAATCAAACAAATCATTTTGTAATTTATCAGTCAGGCACAAGTCATATAGCACATACGTAACATATTATCAAACAATTAATCAAACAATTCACATAGTATATCAAGAATCAATACATGTCATAGTAATTGGTCCTGAATTTTTGAAAATGCTTTGATACCACCATTAGAACGCCCCGTATAATTTTCTGAATAAATTTTTCACGTTTTTGAAAGATCAATTTAAAATTCATAAATTAAACTCAGAGTTCACATAAAATTCGATAATTACGGAATATTATCATGCATACTAGTCGTGATTAATAAAATTCATGAAATATTTGCATAGCGGAAACGATTTAGAATGATAACAGTACATGATACGTTATATTTATTACAACCCATTAAATATAAATAAAAATCAAAGTCCAAGTAGTAATTCATATAGGCATCAATCAGGGCATCACTCTTCATTCTGCGTAGCATTCACTGTAAAATTTAATGTAAGAGTGAGACAAAATATAGAATAAATACAAAATAAATAAAATTTGCACAAACACAATCAACAAAACATAATGATATGATAAATATGCCAAACATGTTCATTTATAATTATTAAGTCTTTAATTAGTCAAACGATGTCATGCTGGATCCATTTGGTTTAGTGGGAATACTACAGTAAAAGGTCTCATAGAGACATCGGTAGGAATTAATACAGTCATGGATCCCTACAGCCCCATGACCAACACATCGGTAGGAATTTATACAGTCATGGATCCCTACAGCCCCATGACCAACACATCGCAAAAATAGGGCTTTAACTCATCATAGAGTAACCCTCCACCAGGGTAGGCAATCATGGAACCCTTAAAATTCCATGGTGCGTCCAAATGCTTATGATGCATGAATGCCTTTAATTCTCTTTATCATTTAACATACCATGATATTAATATTTCCAAAACCACTTGGAAAACCACAAGTCCTCAAAGGACACATCACATATAATAATTTTCAGAATCATGGATTTACTGTTTCAACCACATGTAACAATAACCACAAGGCATTCATGTACATATATATTAATTATGTCATTCATAATTATTCACCACCAAAATATACAACTGTATGATACTCATTAAAATGTAACAACATCAATAATAAATCATAATCACTCAAGAGTTTAATAATAAATTGTTACTCATAGAGAAAATATCATTTTCATTCATAATAACCATTATAATTAACTTTCAGCATTTCCAACAGCAACATACTCTAGTAAAACAATCATAACATGAGCAAATCATAACCTTTTCATGTGATTCCACTTTCTATAGCTTAATAATACAATTATCTACAACTTTCATGAAGAACACAATTTCAAATTCCAAACAGAATTACCACTTATTCACGAAATACCACACTGCCTCAAGGTGAGTTTTCCAAAACGTACATATATTAGTAATTTGAACGTTTCTGGAGCTACAAAAATGATTTTGGCATGAAACCAGTTCTAAATTATCCTTAACACAAATATCTACAACTTTCATGAAGGCACCAACCACTAATTCTCACAAAACAATTCCTAGTTTTAAAAATAAGATTCGGATTTCATAGTTAACAGATTTTCATCATGAACATACTTCTGTATTTTGAGCATATCTAGAGCTACAAGCATCTCTTTAACTCAAAACCACTTTCTATAGATCCCTAACATAAATATCTACAACTTTCATGCAGACATCAGAGTCTAAAAACGTATGTATAATTCCCAGAATATTCATATACACACAAAACACAAGATAAGTATTTCAATCGGACATGTTGTAGTATTTTGATCATAACTCATGCTATACATATCCAATTCAGTCAGTTCAGGTCTCAAAATTCACATAATAATAAGATCTACAACTTTGATGAAGACACTGATCACTAATTCTCACCAAAAAATTCCCAGTTTTAAAAATAAAATACATATCTCAAGTTAACAGATTTACAGCTTGAACATACTTCAGTATTTTAGGCATAACTCAAGCTACAAAAATCATTTTGACTTGAAACCACTTTCTATAGATCCATAACACAATTACCTACAACTTTCGTGCAGACATCAAAGGCTGATTATGCTTGTAAAATTCCAAGAATATCAATATATACACAGTGCATAGAACAAATATTCCACTCGGACATGCTGTAGTATTTTGGCTATAACTTTTGCTATACATATTCAAATTAATTGATTCAGGTCTAAAAATTTAGATAACAAAAAGATCTACAACTTTCATGAAGAAGTAAGAATCAAATTCACACATTTTCAATCTCAAAACTGAGCAACAAGATACAAAATTAAAACTGGAATCCTAGAACAGCATACAATTCTACCCATTTCATAGTTATTCACAACCCTGTCCCCTCTTACTTGGATCGATGATCTTTGGCTGACTGAAAAGAAGTCCCCTCGGCTGTCCTGGTTCAGATTGAAGGTGTATTGATGGAGAAGAGTAATTGGGAGTTTCAGAATCAGTGTGTGTGGTTAATAATGCAAGGTGGGAGACAACTTTCCATGAGTGGGTTTCTAGTGGGCTATTAGTGGGAATTAAGAGTGGTTTAGATTGAAAGTAAGCTCCACTTCTGCAGCCTACCTACTAGAGTGTGCATGATTGAAGAAGATTTATTAAAATATGCATAAAAGGACAAAACTGAAGTCAAAACGTCAACTTGACAGTGAATTTCGAGTGAAATTTCACTCGGTCAGCCTCTTGGCCGACTAAAATTCTACCTGGTCAATGTATATACTGACTGGAAATGGTCGGTAACGTGAAAAGAGGGAAATCCGAGTCCCTCTCGCTCAAGCGGATACCGACTCACTTGAGCGAGTTCCATACAATGCACTGGCAGAGGGGTTTCGCTCAAGCGAAAACCGACTCGCTTGAGCGAGTGTGAGTTTCGCTCAAGCGAATACCGACTCGCTTGAGCCAGACACTCTCCCTCCCCAAAACCGATCCTTCATTCACTCGGTTTCCACTTCAACATCTTAATCCACTCGGTAGAACTTCCTGAAACCGAGTCTTCACCTATTACTCACTCGGAATTGATTCCTCTTGAAACATTCGGTCTGATTTCTCTTCCTTGGAGGTGACTCAGTTGGCATATTCTCCTGAAACTGAGTCATCTCAATTAGTCTTTCACTCAGTAATTTCATTCCAATTCCGAGTCATCTCTTGCTCAGCCTTCCACTCGGCAATTACACTAAAACCGACCCATCACTCTATTGGTTTTTCACTCGGTACACAACTCCAAGACCGACCAATATCCATTTGGTCCCACACTCGGTATTCATACCTCTATTTCACTCGGATAATGCCTTAACTAATCCTTCTTCAGAATAAACTCCCCAATCAGGTTCCACTCGGAATTATTCCACTCCTCATCACTTGGAAAAATTCACCAAGTCAAGCCCCACTCGGACTTACACCATACATAGTCACTCAGAATACGGGTTACATGGGTTCACTCGGAATATCTTTCACTCGGATATCAACACTTATGAATATAGAAGTATTTCCCACTTGGGTTTCACTCGGTTAATCATTACTTAGCCGAGATCAGATCAACTTCTTCAACTACGTTTCATTCAGAGTCCATCAGGGTCATTATCACTCGGAAAAAGACCCATACATACGAGTCTCACTCGGATTCTTGAACTCAGAAGTGGTTCTATCGGTCCCACTTCACTCAGGAGTGTCTCTGACAGGGATTCCACTCGGAAGAAACCCTCTCGGCCATGTTCCACTCAGAAAACACAACCTTCACTCAGAATTTTAACCTTTCAATTGGAATTTCAATCTTTCACTCGGAATTTCATCCTTCACTCGGAATTTCTCTTGGTCACTCAGAACAGATCCCCTTTTCACTTGGAAAGTTCTTTCTAAGGCATATTTTACTCGGAAAAAGGATCTTATCATTACAGGTCTATATAATTTCTATAATTATACCCAAAAATGGAATTTTTGGAGTATTGTAAACCATCCATAAAGTGTTTTATTCATTGATTAATACTAACAGATCTTCCATACTTCAAAATTTACAAAATAGAGCTATTATTAAAAATGGGATGTTACAATATCCATAAGGCATCTGTAAGAGGTTTAAATTATAAAGTAGTAGGATTGTTCAAACTTAAACAATTTAGGGTAACCGTTTAAAATGGACAGTGTGGGATGCTAATACCTTCCCCACCTGTAATTAGACTCCCGAACTTAAAATCTTAATTTAGGACTAGTACCTTCACGTTAGGTTTTTTCTGATGTTTTACCTTAAAAACATTAGTGGCGACTCCACGGTTTCCGGAGGGAACTCAGGAAACCTAATTTTCTTTTTACGGTCGGCCATCCGCCGCGATCCAGGTCGCGACAAATAGGCTCATAACAAATTTCAACACTAAAACATATGAGAAAGGTTCATTTTAGTCTTAAAATTTGTGGGACATGTCACAAATATCATCTATTAGTCCCAAGTTGACAATCATAAAAAGTTGGGTTCAAACCCCTCTTAAATTTGAATTTTACCGTGTAGTGGGTCCGGTCTTTTACGCCTCACGAGAGTTAGAAAACTCTAATTGAGGTAAGACCAATTTTCACACCTCCGTAACATAATTATCTACAACTTCATGAAGAAGTCGGAGGCCAAAAATATCATTAAAATATCCAAATGGGCCAAAAACAGCAAGAAACATGCAACAATTGGAAAAATAGCGTAACAGTGGCCATAACAGGGCTATGTATCGATTCCTGTAGCATCCTATTTTTTTTACTCAAATAGAAAATAGATATTAATATCTCTTTAATGAGAAAATACTTACTATTAGTTAGTTGATTTTTTAATTAATTAATATTTTTATAAAATTTTGGTACTTATATTTAAATTATTTTTTTTTAAAATAAAATGAAATAATAATAAAATAAAAATATGTATATTTAACGAAGATTTTAAAATGACTTAATTAGTATTCACTACTTAAGAAAATTATATTAAGAATTTTTGATATCTTTATTATTCACAATTCATATTTTATGTTCTTATATTTATGTTTTTACATATTTAAGATTTAACTCTTATTAGAATTATAAAATAAAAATTTGAAGGAATTAGAATATGGTTCTTTAGAACTTTTTGATCTATACATTATTTATGATTTTTTGGAATTTTTGGAATTTTTTAATAAATATTTGAGAAAATAACCGAAATGCCACTGCCGACATCATCGCTTACATCATCGGTTGGTAAATACTCACATCATGAATAGTGACCGGTGGGTAAATACTTACATCATGAATAGTACCGATGGGTAAATACTTACATCATGAATAGTGATCGGTGGGTAAATACTCACATCATGACCGGTGGGTAAATACTCACATCATGAATAGTAAAATAAATAATTAAGTAATCTTAAATAGTAAATTTCTCTTCCTATAAATAGATGGCTCATTTACAACATTTCCACACCAAAATTAGAGAGAGAATCTAGAGAGATAGTGCGTAAGAAATTAGTGGGGAGTAAATTCTTTTGGTTAAAAGAGATTCTACCGGAGATGTAAGATAATAATATTTTCTTCTAAATTCTTTTTATGATTATTTAGTTTATTCTTTTTAGTACTCTTTAACCATTAATATACTAGTACTGTTATGAATAAGTTACTACGGTAAAAAATAAATTACCACTATGTTATTTTTACAATTTACTGTTACTATTCACTATTTACTATTACTATTCTCAATTTACCATTTAGTGTTATTATTCAAAATTTATTATTTACTGTTATTATTCAAAATTTATTGGTTGCTGTTACTATTCAAAATTGCTATTTACCATTACTATTCAAAATTTACTATTTATCATTACTATTCAAAATTTACTATTTACCGTTACTATTCAAAATTTACTATTTACCATTTCTATTTACGATTTATCATTTACCGCTACTATTCAAAATTTACTATTCACGATTTACCATTTACCGTTACCATTTAAAATTTACTATTTACTGTTTTATTCACGATTTACTATTTACCGTTACTATTCAAAAAAATATTAGTTACCGTTACTATTGATGATTTACTATTTACCATTACTATTTACTGTTACTATGCATAATTACTATTTATCATTCTGATAGTAATCTTAATTTTCATTTTATGCCTAAACTGAAATAAATTAGTATTAATATTTTTTTAGAACTAGGAGGCACAGAGCGAATTCACTTTTGGTAGAAATTTCAGGTAAGGGGAGTGGGATAAAAATATAATGTGGAAAGACATAAGAATAATGAGAGGAGTCCCCTACTCCTTTTAAATTTAATAATATTATTATTTTAAAATAATAAATTTTAAATTATGTATCTTGTGTAACTTACTCTGAATTACCTAAAATGCAAGGACTTTGACTATTATGACCTATATGGACTTACACAGACCTATGCAAGGAAATAGACTATAAGGGCTTGGAATTAAGTTTATTAAATTAAATAACTATTAAATTTTAAATTATGATATTTATGAATGATATTTATTTGATTTGATTATGATTGATAATATTGGTGATTGATGATATTTGATTGTGATTGATGATATTACAATACTTGATTGTGATCGATGAGTGATTGATAATCTTGTGATATGGAGTTTGAGGATATAGCAAACACGACGGGAAGCTAAAACTCAGTAAGAATATACTTATTCCTTACTCTTTACAGTATTACTTTAAAAGAAATTATTTATGATAATTTCTCAATGTTTATTTAGAATTATTGTTAAGAAATTTTTCTTAGTTTTCAATAAAACTATATAATTTCTATAACTTACCTTTTTCTTTCAAGATAAATTATTTAATTAAATTTTAGAATAATTTTTAGTTATAAAAATAAAGAAAAAGAAATTGTTTTATAAAAATAATATATTCATATATGTATGAAAATATTTGATTCTCAAATGGAAATAAGATACTTCAATAATATTTCATTTTAAACTTTTGAAAATAAGAGTCTTTAATTTCAAAAATACTTTATTATATAATTTTCAAGTATTATAATTTAAGATGGAAAAGGATCGATAATTTAAACTTGTGTCTAAAGTAAATAAATTTCCTATAAATGCTCTAAAGAAGGTTTGGAATATATGTTAAGACTTTGAAACTCAAATCACAATAATATTGATTTGTGAGTGGTGAAGAAAACTGTACTGAAATTCTTCTGCGTGAGGCATAACTTATTTAAGAGTTTGGAAATGTATAGTTTATCAGGGTCGCTATGTTGTTATTTGTAGGCCCCAGAGATATAATTTATACTTGAGTTTCTAAAAGTCTTAACCAACTTAATACGCGAGTAGTTCATGCATCATGAATCATTAAAGAGAAACGAGATGTGATATTGCCTGGGGACGGATTATAGAAACCGAGGATACATTAGAGGAGGCTTAATTGCGAGCCTTGGGATGAGAGGGTGTGAAAGGGTGCTTCAGGTGACCCGGGGTCGCTCCCTAGTGTCGGGTACTTTCACAATAAAAACCTTCTCAATCTGACTAGTCTCTAAGTGTTTCTATGCCAGTTCAGCTGTTCATATGCCATGAAAGCATTTATGTTATTATTATCTGAAATTATGGAACAGTGTAAACTCCTGGTTGGCCTAGTGCAAATTAAAACATTAAAGGCCCACATGCATAAACTGAATGAGATAGTAGCATAAGCATTACATAACATTCATGTGATTGTGGCATTCTATGTGGATGGTTATGAATGAAAATATAAGTGTTATGTATGTGGAAACCCTATATTCATAATTGATTGTGTATGAGATTATGACTGATATTATTATATTAGTTTGTGAAAACCCTTATGCTTATGTCTTATCTGTAATATATTATATTTTGTTTCTCATTCCTTCTTGTTTGAATTTCTGTGTCCAAAATATATGTTATATAGCTAGCAGTCCAAGATGGGAGGATATGTAATTACAAGATGGTAAAGTGGTCTTATCCTCAATCGATTAGATGAAGAGATATGACAAGAGTAGGATTCAAAAACTCGATGGTTCAAGGACTAGGAAATGATTGGTTACATTTATAGCAGAGGTATAATTTAGTTTTACTTTGCCTTATTACATTATCAAGTTAGATAATTGTAACAAGGTAAAGGTTAAACTTTGATAAACTCTTTCATTCGGATATAATATTGTAATGATTTATCACTTATGATTTCTATAAATTATTTTGTCATTATGGACAAATATTGAAAGACAATGTTTTTTTACTTTCAATATTCAAAGGAAATCATATGTATATACGTTCTTGTATATACGAGATAAAAAGTGATAAATATGTACATCTTTTTAAAAGTTTTTTTTAAAAAAAGTAAGAAGAATACATATATATCTCGTGTATATAAGGGGGTGTTGCAATTCCTACCCCTTGGGAATCGATTCATGCCTTAAAATTTACCCAAATGCGCATGAAACAGGGGTGGGAATCGATTCATACATTTGGGGAATCGATTCCCCACCTGCTGTTTATCAGTTCACAGCAGAACAACAGAAAATACACAATTGTCAACTTCTAGCCACCTTATCTCTTTCATTTTAAATCCAATGATCATGAAATTTTAACACAAGCTATAATACATCATTTGTGACATGTAACCACTGGCCTCACTCAAAAATTCCCAAAAATGAGGAAGTTATGCACAAAAATACAAATAGCCTGTTTTGAGACATTTTGAGCAACTGTATGGCCAATTTTCAATCAAATTGATCCATTCCAGTTTTAACAAGTCACAAATCATACCTAGATGCTATTCAAACTATTCTAAACCATTTGTTCCTCATGAATTGCAATTTGACTATCTTGGTTAATGAATTATGCATAAAAACCTTACAATTGTCATACAATTAAGGCATTAACACATAACCACTGTAATTTTCATTCAAGAACAGCTCCTGGACATTTATGCATCAACAAAGCATCATGTATACATCCATAATTCCTGGTCATCAATCTCATATATATATATATATATATATATAGTGGGACTATCCATGGTCTCCACTCTCCATCATCATCATCATCCATCACAAACAACAAGTATATGATATAAGGGTTCTAAGCTTCCAAGTGAAGCTATCAATTACCTAACCCACTAAGCAATCTCATATACACATACATATACATACATAACCAAAATGGTATACACAGGAGCCGGCCAAGGCTACTATAAACTATTATGTGCATCATGTACCATTCACATATATACATAATGCTCCATGCTCGCTGAGTGACCTCATGTACCATCGTTGCGTCCTAAATCCACTGTAAAAATAACCACAAATAGAGGTGAGCATCATACGTAACAAATGACAATTATAGCACTAATTCAATTATCCTATTCTCTATCATGCAATGAGGTATACTAATCTAATAACACAAACTATCATTCAACAACATTGACTACTCACATCACCATGCTATGACATCAAGTTATTCTCAATAACATATATATAGGTGTACATATCATTCTCAATAATTTGGATCCAATATCCATCATAAAACTTTATGTTGCAACACTGGCTCTCAGCCATATACTCAGCTCTCAGCTGATCCGGCCATTTTACTGGTACTAAACCGTTTGCCATCTCACGTGACACAATCACTCTCAACGACAACGGTAGTGTCACGGGCTAACCCCGAGCCTCGCTCAAGAGGTTTGCCTTGAGTCCTACCCCAGGTCTCTCATATATACATATGGCATCTCGTGCATGTAAATACTATCCATTTCAATTCAATGCATAAGCGTCCCACGCTTTTACGCTCACAACATTTTATTTCAAACTATCAAATGATCTCATAAGCATCTTATGCCATTCAAATATCATATACTTCTTCTTCACAATTCAAACATCATATGCTAAATTCACACATAATTATGTTCATTCAAGTATATTATGCATAAGTACCATTCCATGCGATAACTCATATTTTACATAACTTAAATATCTCATACGATCATATAACTCAATGAAATTCGAATAGCTTTTACATCTTATGCAATCCTTCGTATTCACATAGATGGAAAACATCATATTCATCATAATGCATAAAACACATCATTTATAATTCTATATATAAATATACCTCAAATTCGCCTATAACTATGCATTCAATTATGTAAAAGCTTCCCCTACCTTGAATAGAGAATTCTAGAAGCTCTTCGATTGATTGAATGCTAACGAACCTCTAATCGCAAGCTCTGACCTCGATTCCTTAAATTTGACAACTTCCTAAAATTTATAATACTTAGTTTTAACCTTATATTTGACATAAATACCGCTAGCCAAGTAAAGAATAATTAAAATATGGCTATTTTGGCAAGTTACGACTCATCGAACCAAGATGCCAACTTCGAAACTCGCCTCCGAATCACTCCGAAACCTTCCAAAACTACCTTAATAAATCATATTTTTAGGATGTTACAATTCTCCCCTTCAACAAAGAATTTCGACCTCGAAATTCAAATATAGAGACACACCTCAATAAAATAGCTTGGGATATTGCTGCCTCATAGCGTCTTTATGCTCCCAAGTATATATAGTGCATTGATTCTGTTGCCTTACAACCTTGACCAACTGCACATTCTTGCTCCTTAAGCGTTTTACAGATTTATCCACTATACCAGTGGGCTCAACTACAGTAGTCAGGTTCTCTCTGATCTCAACATAATCATCTGGCATCTCATGTGTGGGATCTAGCAAGTACTTTCTCAACTGAGATACATGAAACACAATATGCAGATTTGACAAATGAGGAGGCAGTGGTATCTGATAGGCCACAGGGCCAACTCTTTTCAACACTTCATAGGGTCCAATATACCTTGGACTCAGTTTCTTGCTTTTCAATGCCCTTCCAATACCTTTACTAGGAGAAACCTTTAGAAACACTCTATCACCAACCTGAAACTCAAGCGGTTTCGTTCGCTTATCATGATAACTTTTTTGACGATCCTAGGATGCTTTCATTTTCTCTCTGATCATCTGAATCTGCTCAGAAGTCTGCTGCACAATCTCAGGGCCCAACATCAGACTCTCACCAATCTCTGACCAACAAAGAGGTGTTCGACACTTCCTGCCATATAAAGCCTCATATGGAGCCATACCAATAATACTACGATAGCTATTATTATAAGTAAATTTAATCAATGGGGGGTACTGCTCCCAGCTACCACCATGCTCTAGTACACAGGACCTCAACAAGTCCTCTAAGCTCTGAATGGTACGCTTAGACTGTCTATATGTCTGGGGATGATAGGTCGAACTCAACCAGAGCTTTGAACCTAACTCTTGATGCAAGCTCCCCCCAAAATTAGGAAGTGAACCTCGGATCTCTATCTGAAACAAGAAAAGATGGAACATCATGCAATCAAACGATCTCATTGATATACAACTGTGCTAGTCTCTGAAAGGGGTAACTCATATTAATAGGCAAGAAATATGCAGACTTTGTTAATCGATCCACAATAACCCAGATAGCATCATGACTACTGCGAGTCCTGGGTAATCCCATCATAAAATCCATAGCTATAGCATCCCATTTCCATACAGGAATCTCAAGAGGCTGTAAACCACCAGATGGTTTCTGATGTTCAACCTTTGCTTTCTGACAGATAATACAATGGGCTACATAATCAACCATATCTCTCTTCAATCCAGGCCACCAGAAATGCAATTTTAGATCATGGTACATCTTTGTAGTACCCAGATGGATACTCAGCATACTTTTATGAGCTTTATTGAGTACCATTTTTCTCAGATCGCCAGAATCAGGCACATAAACTCGATCGTTTACTCACCAAATGCCATCAGAACCTTTTGATAAAGACAAGTCCTTACCACTAGCCTGTGTCTCCTTCATTTCTGCCAAGTAAGCATCAGATATCTGTTGCATATACACAAGCTTTAAGAATTCATTGGCTATTTTCAAAGTGCCAAGAGTCTCTTTTTCAGGTAAAGAAACATCCACATGCAGATTCATATATCTGAATTGCTCAAGTAACTTCATCTCTTTAACCATCATCACTGCCATATGAATGGATTTCCGACTTAAGGCATCAGCTACCACATTCGCCTTTCCCAGGTGGTATCTCAAATCGAAATCATAATCTTTTAAAAACTCAATCCATCTTCTCTGCCTCATATTTAGTTCTTTCTGATCAAACAGATACTTTAGGCTTTTATGATCACTATACACTTCAAATCTGGAATCATAAAGGTAATGTCTCTAAATTTTCAGTACAAAGACCACCGCTGCAAGTTCCAGATCATGAGTAGGATAGTTCTGTTCATGCGGTCGCAGCTATCGAGAGGCATAAGCTATCACTTTACCATTCTGTATCAATACACACCCTAGGCCTAGCTTGGATGCATCACAATATACCACAAAACCTTCTTGCAAATTTGGCAATGCCAATACAAGAGTAGAAGTCAATCTAGCCTTTAGTTCTTGGAAACTTTGTTCACATTTAGAAGACCACACAAAAGGAACATTCTTTCCGGTTAGCTTAGTCAATGGCAAAGCAATTTTAGAGAATCCCTCAATGAATCTCCGATAATAACCAGCTAAACCCATGAAACTCCTGACCTCAGTAACTGACTTAGGTCTCTCCCAAGCCATAACAGCTTCCACTTTAGAAGTATCAATAGAAACACCTTCACTAGAGATAACATGACCCAGAAACTGAATCTTATCCATCCAGAAGTCACACTTGGACAATTTGGCAAACAACTGTTTCTCTTTTAACACTTAAAGTACCAAACGAAGATGTTCTTCATGCTCCTCGAGAGACTTAGAATAGATCAAAATATCGTCGATAAATACAACCACAAATCGATCTAAGTATGGATGAAAGATGTTGTTCATATAATTCATGAACACAGCAGGAGCATTGGTCACACTAAACAGTATCACCATATATTTATAGTGACCATATCGGGTCCTGAACGCCGTTTTGGAAAATATCAGAAGCCTTAACTCGGATCTGATGGTATCCAGATCGCAAATCAAATCTTTGAAAAGATTGAAGCACCCCGCAACTGATCAATTAAATCATCAATCCTCGGCAAAGGATACTTATTCTTTATTGTAAGTTTATTCAACTAGCGGTAATCAACATATAATCGCATACTATCATCTTTCTTCTTAACAAGTAACACTGGAGCACCCCACGATGATATACTAGGTCGAATAAACTGTTTCTCAAGTAACTCGTCAACCTGTTTCTTTAACTTTGCTAATTCAATAGGGGACATTCTATAGGGAGCACTGGAGATCGGTACAGCTTCAGGAATAAGTTCAATAGAGAATTCAATCTCCCTCTCAGGAGGAACACCAGGTACATCCTTCGGAAACACCTCAGAAAAGTCACATACCACAGGAATATCATGCACTCTAGATCCACTCTTTCCCTTAGTTAAACAGAATAACATAAGCAACTGGGATATACCTTGGATTGTGTGATCATCGACATTTAGATTTAGAAAGATCACCCACCAGTTCTGACAATCAACTAGGACTTTATTGGTTGATAGCCAATCCATACCAAGTACAATATCAAGACCCCTCAAGGGTAAACATATCAAGTCAGTCACAAAACTCCTATCACCCAAAGTGAAGGATACATTTTTACACATCATAGAAGTCCATAGTTTAGTACCAGTCGGGTTAGATACATCCAAAGCCCAATTTATAACAATAATAGGCAATCTCAGACGTATGACACAATTATTAGAGATAAAGGAATTAGTCGCTCCAGAATCAAACACAACATCAAGAATAGAATTACCAAGTAAACACTTACTCTAAACCAGATCATTAGCCTGAGCAGCATCCTCAGCAGTGATAGCATAAACTCTGCCTGCAGCGGGTGGATTAGAAGTTCCACCATGGTCATTTCTAAGAATTATAATATTACCACGTCCACCATTGCCTCGACCACCATGGTTACCATTTCCACGGCCTCGTCCCCGGAAGCCTCCACGGTTAACACTAGTATTAGAATATGTCTGTTGTAAGAGAAGACAGTTAGGACAGATATGCCCCTTTTCATTGCAATGATAACAAGTAACCACTTCTTCTTTGTCACAGTTTTTGGCAATGTGGTCACCACCACATCTGAAGCATTTTCCGTCCCTCAGACGACCTATAGAACGATTACCAAAATTACCTCGGCCTTTAGGTTTAAAAGATGATCCACCTCTATTAAACCTTCCTTGCTTTTTAAAATTAATAGGCTGTAACCTTGGAGAAACATCTGATTTACTGTTTGATCCAGTAGAAGCCTTATCAACTTCTTCATATATCTTGCATTTGTTCACAAGAACAGGGAAACTTCTAATTTCTTGATGCCTGAATGCTTTCTTGATTTCAGGTCTTAAGCCACTCTCAAGTTTGATACATTTAGAACTCTCAGTCCCAAGCTGCTGAAAAGGAGGATAAAATAAATAGAGTTCTTCAAACCTAGCTACATACTCTTCAACACTCATATTACCCTATCTGAGTTCCATGAATTCCAGTTCCTTTTTTCTTCTCATAGTATCAGGGAAGTATTTTTCAAGAAAACACGCCTTGAAGTTCTCCCAGATTAATTCAATCCCAACAGTTATCATTCTGGCTTTAGTGATTTTCCACCAATTCTCAGCTTCTTTCCGAAGCATAAACACGACATATTCAACTTTCTGTGCCTCAATGCACTGCAAACTATGAAAGATCCTTTCTAAGTTCTGAATTCATGCATAAGCTTAATCAGGATGCAAGCCCCCATGAAATTCAGTGGGTTTACATTTCAAGAAGCAGTCCAGACTATGATTATCTGCTGGAGGAGGTTGATTCTGCCTCTCTAGAATATCAGCAAAGCGCTGAAATGCAGCAGCCATGGCGTCCATTCCCTGATGGTCAGCCATTTCTTATCCTGAAAATAACACCACACTTTAGTACCTTTCATGGATAAGAATGCAATTTATTCACAGTGGATCTTATCAACTAATTCAATACTTAACAACTATCATATGATTTCACTCAGTTCATAGCATTTAGTAGATTAATCTTGGACTTAGACTTTTTCAAGTCTGCTCTGGTACCAAGATAAAATAACCTTAATTAATAAAACAAGCCTAAAAACTCAAGAAAAATTTTCACAATTTAATTGTAGTTCAAAAAACTGGGTTTTGGGTAATTATAGGCTCATAACAAATTTCAACACTAAAACATATGAGA
The DNA here is from genome assembly GCA_037962975.1 of Clitoria ternatea. Classification (NCBI taxonomy): domain Eukaryota; kingdom Viridiplantae; phylum Streptophyta; class Magnoliopsida; order Fabales; family Fabaceae; genus Clitoria; species Clitoria ternatea. The sequence goes on along the minus strand of CM075673.1, from coordinate 24,392,375 downwards.
AAGGTTCATTTTAGTCTTAAAATTTGTGGTACATGTCACAAATATCATCTATTAGTCCCAATTTGACAATCATAAAAAGTTGGGTTCAAAACCCTCTTAAATTTAAATTTTACCGCGTAGTGGGTCCGGTATTTTACACCTTATGAGAGGTAAAAAACTACAATTGAGGTAAGACCAATTTTCACACCTCCGTAACAGAATTATCTACAACTTTCATGAAGAAGTAGGAGGCCAAAAATGTCATTAAAATACCCAAATGGACCAAAAACAGCAAGAAAAATGCAATAGTTGAAAAAATAGCGTAACAGTGGCCATAACAGGGCCATGAATCAATTCCTACCCCCTGGGAATTGACTCATGCCTTAAAATTTACCTAGATACCCATGAAACAGGGGTGGGAATCGATTCATACATTTGGGAAATCGATTCCCCACCTGCTGTTTATCAGTTCACAGCAGAACAACAGAAAATACACAATTGTCAACTTCTAGCCACCTTATCTCTTTCATTTTAAATCCAATGATCATGAAATTTTAACACAAGCTATAATACATCATTTGTGACATGTAACCACTGGCCTCACTCAAAAATTCCCAAAAATGAGGAAGTTATGCACAAAAATACAAATAGCCTGTTTTGAGACATTTTGAGCAACTGTATGGCCAATTTTCAATCAAATTGATCCATTCTAGTTTTAACAAGTCACAAATCATACCTAGATGCTATTCAAACTATTCTAAACCATTTGTTCCTCATGAATTGCAATTTGACTATCTTGGTTAATGAATTATGCATAAAAACCTTACAATTGTCATACAATTAAGGCATTAACACATAACCACTGTAATTTTCATTCAAGAACAGCTCCTGGACATTTATGCATCAACAAAGCATCATGTATACATCCATAATTCCTGGTCATCAATCTCATATATATATATATATATATATAGTGAGACCATCCATGGTCTCCACTCTCCATCATCATCAAACATCATCATCATCCATCACAAACAACAAGTATATGATATAAGGGTTCTAAGCTTCCAAGTGAAGCTATCAATTACCTAACCCACTAAGCAATCTCATAGACACATACATATACATACATAACCAAAATTGTATACACAGGAGCTGCCAAGGCTACTATAAACTACTATGTGCATCATGTACCATTCACATATATACATAATGCTCCATGCTCGCTGAGTGACCTCATATACCATTGCTGCGTCCTAAATCCACTATAAAAATAACCACAAATAGAGGTGAGCATCATACGTAACAAAGCACTGATTCAATTATCCTATTCTCTATCATGCAATGAGGTATACTAATCTAATAACACAAACTACCATTCAACAATATTGACTACTCACATCATCATGCTATGACATTAAGTTATTCTCAATAACATATATATAGATGCACATATCATTCTCAATAATTTGGATCCAATATTAATTATAAAACTTTGTGTTGCAATATTGACTCTCAGTCATATACTCAGCTCTCAGCTGATTCGGCCGTTTTACTACCAAACCATTTACCCTTTCATGTGACACAATCACTCTCAGCGACAACAGTAGTGTCACGGGCTAACCCCGAGCCTCGCTCAAGAGGTTTGCCTTGAGTCCCACCCAAGGTCTTTCATATATATATATGGCATCTCATGCATGTAAATACTATCCATTTCAATTCAATGCATAAGCGTCCCACGCTTTTATGCTCACAGCATTTCATTTTAAACTATCAAATGATCTCATAAGCATCTTATGCCATTCAAATATCATATACTTCTTCTTCACAATTCAAACATCATATGCTAAATTCACACATAATTATGTTCATTCAAGTATATTATGCATAAGTACCATTCCATGCGATAACTCATATTTTACATAACATAAATATCTCATACGATCATATAACTTAATAAAATTCGAACAGCTTTTACATCTTATGCAATCCTTCGTATTCACATAGATGGCAAACATCATATTCATCATAATGCATAAAACACATCATTTATAATTCTATATATAAATATACCTCAAATTCGCCTATAACTATGCATTCAATTATGTAAAAGCTTCCCCTACCTCGAATAGAGAATTCTAGAAGCTCTTCGATTGATTGAATGCTAACGAACCTCTAATCGCAAGCTCTGACCTCGATTCCTTAAATTTGACAACTTCCTAAAATTTATAATACTTAGTTTTAACCTTATATTTGACATAAATACCGCTAGCTAAGTAAAAAATAATTAAAATATGGCTATTTTGGCAAGTTACGACTCACCGAACCAAGATGCCAACTTCGAAACTCGCCTCCGAATCACTCTGAAACCTTCTGAAACTACCATAATTCATTGAAATGACATTTAATAAGATGCAATCTTATGGAATTAATAATCTAGAACCATTCTAACTCTCTTTTTCATGAAAACCCAAGGTTCTTTGGAAACCCCAAGCTGCCCACTTATGTATCTAGCTTCTAAATGGTTCAAAATCCATGAAATTACAAGAAATGAATGATGAAGCAAGGTTTAATTCAAACCCATGGTAAGAGTTCATCAAATTACCTTTAATTAGAGAAATTGGAGTCTTCCCCCTTTAATCTCAAGCTGCCGACTTGAAGAGGAGAAGAAGAAAGTGCTTGAATTCACTTTGATTTTATGATTTAGAGAAGAAATTGAAGACGAACCAAGTTAGAATTGCCAATTGGAAGAAATGAAGAAAGTAGAAGCAAGTTTTTCCTTTCTCTGTGGTTTTTGAAAGAGTGAAATGAAAAGAGAAGAAAAAATCAACTTAAAAGGCTTTAGGGACGCATTGGTCATTACGATAATTGTTAGGGACGTGTTCATCATTTCAACAATTGTTCTAATTAATCTCCTATTTTCCTTTAAATCCCTCTTTTAACCATGCTTTGATAATAAATCATATTTTTAGGATGTTACACTTATGAGTATTGAGATTTTGTGGCATGAAGTTTTATATATTGTATTTCTTATTTGGTAGGTGATCTGTCCTGAACTGGGGTCTAGAGATCCGAACTCAAGTCAATCACAAATAGTATGCAAATACTGTGCGGAAGACCGGATGTATGAGTATCCGGTGTAAATATCCGTTGTCCTTGAGTGAGGAGAGCGGATTGGGCGTCCTGGAGATCCTTCACACCGACCTAACGCGTTGAAGTGGGCGAATGGTGGTGTCACCTGCAAAGATTCTCCGACGCTCAAGTCAGTGATGATATTCCAAGTAAGGAATGTATTTCAGAGAGTAATCGTTCATAATTTTTTGGTCCCCCCAAAGATCCCCCCTCCTTCATGAAGGGAGTTCATATACCTGATTGGCTCGATTTACGAGGACTCGTTAGTGGGGAACCACTAACCTCCAATAGCATTATTTTATTACGCACTTACCAGAATGATTGGGTCAAGTGGCTATTTTATATTGAGCGTAGAGTGTATAGACCAGAATTAGGGGACAAGTGGACCATTCCCGTGAGCAGATTTTGGCTCGTAGTGCAGGGAATTATTGATCGGTCCCCGTAGCAATGCCCTTTGTCCTTTGTGGGGTGACGTGTATAGTATCCGGTGTGTGTGGTGTTATCCAGACTAACCGGTATAGGGAGAGCGCCTGATACGGAATTACAGTCCGGATGTATACCGAGGACACCGGTCATACTTTGTTTGACTGTCAAAGATGCTAAAATACACCTTGTAGATCGGATACCGGTATTGAGACCGGATCAGTAGGGAATTTTGTGATAGGCATATTATTATTGCACTTGAATATTACTTTTTTCTTGTTTCCCCTAAGTGTTATATGCCCCTTTTTGTTAAAAAAATTATATGAGACCAATTTGAGGACTTATTGTATTTGAGGTATTCTTTTTATAGAGTTTGTTTGTTTTTCCCAAATGCATAATTGTAATTGTTTCAAATCTAGTTGGTTGAATCTTCATTAGGATGCCTTAAAATTTTTTTAGGATTGCTATCAAATTTATGATAGACTATAAGATCAAACTTGTGGAATTCTTTTGATGAGTACCAGGGTCAATATAATGAATATTTAGAAAATGTTTTAAGGTCCTGTTTTTGGAACTTGTGTGGTGCATGATGTTGAATAAAATAAATAAGTATATGCTTTTAGTTACTTTGTTTTCTTTTAAACTCCCATGGAAGTATATTTTGATAGGGATTGTGTTGGAACTCACACTTGAAGGGTAGAATTATTGAAAACGCAAGTGTGAGTTAAGTCTCATATTGTCTTGCCTTAATCATGAGTTAAATGAGTTTTGAATTTAAAACCAATATTATTTACCTTGATGTTTTTAGACAAATATTTTAAGTCATGTCCATTGGTTTTTTATGGTCTAAACTCGTTTTTCTAGAGACTTTGATACATGCTAAAAATATTTTTGAACAAAGATTTTGATAAAATAAATAAATAAATAAATAAATAAATAAATAAATTTAGTTCAAACTAATGACTTTTATCAAACTGACAAATCTTTGATTTATAGGTTGCAAATAACTTTAAGATTAAATAGGCTTCTAGACTATAACTCTTCACTTTTAGCTCACTAGTCAATTCTGGTTTAATGGTTTTCTTAACCCAGTTTAATTATGGAGCAATTTTATCATCTTTTTGATGATATTTCATTGTTGAGATAAATCACATCTTTAATAGCCACTTTTGATATATAGGACCTTAGTGATGTTTTAGTTGTTCTTCTAGCATCAGTTTTCATTGTAAAAGTGTCGCAACTGGGATCGCGGTGGGAAGGCCGACCCTTAAAAAAATAAAACGGGTTTCAAAATCCTTTCGAAAAGAAAACAGGGAGTCGCCACCAATATTTTTTTTAGGATAAAAATATCAGAAAAAACCTCTTTTAAAACACTGGTTATAAAAATAAAATTCTAAGTTCGGGAGTCAAATTACAGGTGAGGAAGGTATTAGCACCTCACAACTGTCCGTTATAAAACGGTTACCTCAAGATGATAGCACGCATTATAATTAGCCTAAAAATTATTTTAACTTCTTCAGAAAAGGAACGTACGAAATGACAAAGCATACAAAAATAAACAAAAAAAATAGACACAGAATTTTTTAAACACGAGATTAACAGGACGTCTCGTCCAAATTAACCTCGCTCCTCTTTAAAAAAAAGATATTATTAAAAAAAAACATGAGATTAACAGGACGTCTTGTCCAAATTAACCTCGCTCCTTCTTTTTAAGAAATACTACAAAAATGTGAGATTTAACAAGACGTCTCGTCTAAATTAACCTCGCTCCTCCTTTTTTAAAAGAGATATTAAAAATAAAAATGAGATTAACAGGACGTCTCGTCCAAATTAATCTCGCTCCTCCTTTTAATAACAAGACAAAAATGGAAACTCTAAAAATTAAATAAAGAAAGATGGGCCCGACAGGAACTGCTTCCCGCTCCTACGTATTCTCGAGCTTTTGAGAAATCAGGGTCACGTAGTTCTTTGTCAAAATAGACGAACTACACTTATTCAGAGCAATGTTTGATAATTTTTAGAAATGGATAAGCAAAATTTTCTTCTTTTTAAATAAAACTTAAAAGTAAAAGACAAAGAAAGAACAGAAGGAACGGAAGAAAGAAAAGGAGGGGGGCGGCGGAAGCTACAAAAGAGAGAGAGATAGAGTGAGTTTGGAAAAGAGAGGGGAGAGAGAAAATGAGAGGGTGGAGGAAGATCTGATGACACGCGTGGAAGATCTTGGACGACATCAAGGGGAGACCTGATCAGATTCTCGGTGAGTGATAGTCGGCGCGAAGAAGAGAGATGAGAGAGAGGGACGCTGGAGACGGAGGAAGAGACAGAGGGACGGTGAGAAAGTAAGACGAGTGAGGGAGTGAGAGACCGAGTGAGGGAATGAGATACCGAGTGAGGGAATGAAAGACTGAGTGAGGAAATGAGAGACTGAGTAAGGACGAAAGAGACCGAGTGGAGTGAGAGACCGAATGATAGAGAAACTGAGAGTGGAAAAGAAACTGAGTGAGGGAGTGAGAGACCGAGTGAAGGAATGAAAAAGACTGAGAGAGGAGAGAGGGAACCGAGAGAGGGAGAGACGAGTAAAAGAGATCGGGAGAGGGAGAGATGAATGAAAGAGATCGGGTGTGGAATGAAAGAGTGAAAGAACGAATGGATGAAGGACCGAGTGAGCTAGTGACGAGTGAAAGAGAGACCGAGTGAGGGAAAAAAAATTGCAGAGGGAGTCAGAGACTGACTGAGGGAAAAAGAGACCAACTGAGGGAGAAAGAGACCGACTGAGGGAGTGAGAGACCGAGAGAGGGAGAGACGAGTGAAGGAGAAACTGAGTGGAGAATGAAAGAGTGAAAAAACAAGAGTGGAAGACTGAATGGATGAAGGACCGAGTGAGATAGTGACGAGTGAAGTCAGAGATCGGGTGAGTGAACCGAGAGAGTGAAAGAACGAGTGAAAGACAGAGTGAGGGAGAGACGAGTGAATGAGGGACTGAGTGAAAGAGATACGAATGAATGAGAGACCGAATGAGGGAATGATGAGTGAAATAAAGACCGAGTAAGGGAACTGAGAGAGGGAGAGAATGAGTGAAAGACTGAGTAGATGAAGGGAACCGAGAGATGTAGTGAGAGACCGAGTGAAAGAGATTGGGTGAGGGACCGAGAGTGAAAGAACAAGAGTGAAAGACTGTGTGGATGAAGGAAACCGAGTGAGGGAGTGACGAGTGAATGGAAGAACGAGAGTGAAAGAGATCAGGTGAGGGACCCAGAGAGTGAGTCAAAGACTGACTCAAGGTGAAAGAGATCGACTGAGGGAGAAAGAGACCAACAGTGAGGGAGTGAGAGACCGAGAATGGATGAAGGAAGCCGGGTGAGGGAGGGACGAGTGGAAAAAAAGAAACCGAGTGAGGGAGAAAGATACCGAGTTAGGGGTTGAAAGACCGAGAGTGGAAAAGAGACATACCGAGAGTGTTCTTCTTTCTGAATTTCTGATCTATGTTTCCTTGTCCCCCTTTTTTTTGTTTTTTCTGATTTTTCTATTTTTTTATGATAGCGTAGGTGATTAAGAGGATGAGTGTGGGTGAGGAAATTTTGAATTGTTTGTTTTTGGATTATTGATAAAGGAGATGGAGGGGATGGTCGGTCGTCGGTGGAAGTGGATGACGGAGAAGGAGAAGGTGACGAAGAGGGAGGGAACGACGTTGGTGGGGTTGCTGTTTCCACGAAGAAGATGACCGAAGCGGTGGCCCCTTCTTCCTCCTTCTCTTTTGTCTCCTTGGCTGTTTGGCCTTTGTTAATTTTGGGTTTTCTAATTTTTCAGGTTGAAGGTGAGAGTTGATGATGAAGATGGGTTAATGAGGATGAGGACATTTTGGTTATGTTGATGTGTTGGGATGGATTGGGGGAGAAGTTCTTTTATTTTTTTTTTGTTATCTGATGAGGAAGATGGAGAAGGTGATGGGTCTGTTGGGTTCTTTTTTCATTCCTCTTCCCTCTTTTTTTTTCTTCCTCCCCAGGGAATTTTTGTTTTCTTTTTATGATGAGGATGAAGAGGATTAGGATAGGAAGAAGACAAAACTAGTGGAGGAGTATTGGGGACAGGTTTCGGATTCTGAACGGGTTTTTCGGAATGGAGGGGGAAATTATTATTAAAAAATGGTGTTCACGTAATGGTTTTGGAGGGAGCTTGTAATGTGAGAACAAAGGGGGTTGCACCTTATTATTTTTTACTTTTGTTTTATCACTAATTGCCATGGAAATGAGAAAAGACAAAGAAAAAGGAGACAAATCCTTTGGACTTTTATCAATCGGTCAAATTGGCATAGGATTTAATTTTGTGACACCATGGTGGCCCTTTCAATTAAATTTAATGCATAAGGTGTTCAAATTCAAGTGCAAAATTTTAATTCACCTAAGTGCATTAAATTTTATTAAAACTAAGAAAAAAGATTTCAGGCCGGACAAAAATAGGTGTTCACAAAAAGGTTATGTGGCATTCTTGAATTATATCAAATAAGAATACTTGAAAAGGTTACTAATGTGATTTATTTATTTTTTGCTCCGATGTGTCATGCCTATTTAAATTATAATTTATATCTCTAGGTCCTATTAAAATAAAGTTGTTGGTCTCATATGCTTTCGTTATTTATTAGTAACCCGTTGTGATGCAACACTTAAGTTTTGAACAAGTTATTTAAATATATAATTACTGCTTTGTTTAGTCTCACTCTTATTAGAATAATGTTACTTAAGTGATCAATTTGAAAATTTAAGGTTATTTTGTTTAGAAAGATTTTTTGAAAATTGATCCGGTCTGGATACTGGTCCCCAAAGTTATGACGTCAGAATGACTTCATAAGAGGGAAACCGGTGTCACAGTTCAGGCAGTGCCACACCGGATATCCGATATCCCTTCATCCGCTCTTATCTCATCAGACGTTCTACTCATTCTCTCTACAACGGATACTCCACTCGTTCTCACTGCACGTCTATATAACCGTTTGCCTCTGAATCACTGTGAGATAGGAGTTCCATATAACTTATCAGCGAAGATACCCTGCATAGCGGAATATGTCAATGTCAATTACCTCAGAGAGTAAGTACATGTGTCAGCGAAATATGCGGAAAGGTGATTATCCTCCATCCTTATTACAGGATCGTACTCTGATAATTGACCTACCCTCCTGACACATTCTGAGTACTGAGCCACTTTGATTGACACACTTTACATGCTATCAGAGCCAATGGGCCCACTTGCATCCAACGATTCATTTCCTACGTTCAATTATAAATAGCATGACCTAAAACACATGCAAGGTTACGTTGTCCTAACTCACTCTTTACTATTGTATTGCTCGAGTATTCACTGAGTTCATACACTTTCCTGACTTGAGCGTCGGAGAATCTTTGTTGGTGGCACCACCTTTCGCCCCCTCTCAACGCGAATCGTTGGTGTGAAGGATCTCCAGGACAACAAGACCGGTTTCTCCCACTGAGAAGCCGGACTACCACACCGGATACCCACTGTACCGGTGTACAAACCCTAAAACACCTGAACTCTTGTGGCTGGTCCCACACCGGATCCTAGACCCCGGTTCAGACCAGTTCATTGGCACGCCTAGTGGGACTCGATAGAGTTATTCCCACTTTTCGTAGAAGTTTGGTGGTCAGAATGGAAGGTGATGGACGTGAGTTCGTTGATGGTCATATGGAGGATGTGACCCACCAGCAGACTGGAAGGAGACTCGTCTTCGAGTCTCCTGCTACCAACGCTTGAAAGATGGTACCAGTAGCGACTCCTGACCCTCGTGATGAGGTTATTAGACAGCTCAGGGAGGAGCTGATGGAGTTGAGGTGGGAGAAAAGAGGAGCTGGGGACAGGGTAACGTCCCATGCAGAAGATGCTCACCATGCATCAGTGAGGGATAGATCTACAACCCTCCAGTATTCAAAAATCCCTACGTACGAGGAGAGAGAGCAGACCCAAGACTCTGGTGATAGAGTCAGTACCAGGAGAAGGGAGCAGGCAGTGGTAACTTCTGGGACTTACAAGCTCAGCGTTCCTTTCTCAAGGAGACTCATGAGTGTTGTCATCCCTAAGCACTTGCAAACGACTCAGCCATTGTCGATCGGAAAATACAATGGAGAAACTGACCCCACTAAGCATCTAGATACTTATGTTTATGAAGCCATGTATCTAGGAGCAGATGAAGATGTCATGTGTAGGATGTTCCCAAGAACACTGACGGAGGAGGCTCTCAGCTGGTTCAAGAGCTTATCCTCAGGGTCCATAGATTCTTGGGAGGAAATGGTAGCTGCGTTTGAAAGCCATTTCGTCATCTCCAGGGATATTCCAAGAACTTCTCACACCCTGGCCCAGATAAGGCAGGGAGAGACTGAAACTCTCAAGGAGTTCTTGAAGAGGTTTTACAAGGAAGCTGCCTTAGTCCCCAACCTCACGGAGGCCATACAGCTCCATATTGTAGTTGAAGCTTTGTAACCTGGATCTGCATTCGCCTTATCTTTGGCAAAGAGCCCCCCAACAACCTTCGAGGAATTTCGAAGGAAAGCTTCCAAGTACGTGGGCATAGAAATGCATCTGGAGGCTACAGCAGCAAGAATGAAGCCCCCTGTACCCCCTCAACAGCCACGAAGGGAGAAGGAGAGGGTTAAGCCAGAAAAGCACACCTTCAGGGAGGACTTTATAAGCGTTCGACCTCATCAACAAGACAGGCGCGTCTCGTCTTTCAGCAACTACGCTCCTCTGAATTCCAGGCACTCCCAAATCATGAGGGAGGTTGGTTGGCCAATGCTCAGTGTTTTTGGTATAAGGAAGCCACCCTCAGTCAAGAGGATTGGTAACCCACGGAAATATTGCACTTTTCATGAACAAACGGGTCACCACACAGACGAGTGCAAAGCATTGAAGAACACTGTGGAGACCCTCATTAGAGAGGGAAAGCTGAAGCAGTATCTGTTCAGAGAAAAGTCTTTGGATGAACCTGACAGAATGGACAAAAGGGGGAGAGATCCAGATGATGAGGGTGATAATAGTCGTAACCCAGTGAGGTTTACTGCGGCTGAAAAGCAAAAAGGAGTGGTGATTGCTGAAGGAGCCCAGCAGGACAATATGCCTCAGCAGCAGAGGCAAGGTAGACGCAAGGTGATTGAGATGATCGCTGGAGGATTTGCAGGTGGTGGAGCATCCATCACAGCTAGGAAGAATCACCATTGTATGATTCTATCAGTACAGGGCAAACCAAGAGATAACCGCCCTTTCAGGGACGGTGTGGCAGCCCCAATGGTGTCATTTACTGATGAGGACTTCGGCCCAACGATCCCAGGAGGAGACGATGCAGTGATAATCATCGCCGTCATCGCTAACAAGGATGTGAAGAGGATCCTCGTTGACCAGGGAAGTTCTTGTGATGTAATTTTTTATAACTGTTTCAAAAGAATGGGTTTTAATGATGCAGATTTGCAGCCTTACACGCAAGAGCTCACAGCGTTTAATGGGGCCAAGCAACCCACTAAAGGGTACCTTGACACCCTGATTTCTTTTGAAGGAGAGCCTGGTGCAAGAACGGTCAAATCAAGAATCCTAGTGATTGATGTAGAATCTCCCTACAACGGAATCATAGGCCGCCCTACCCTGAATGCAATGGAAGCGATTGTGTCCACTCCTCACCTCTTGATTAAATTCATTGACAAGGACAACGATGTGTCTTCCCTTCGCGGTGATCAGGAGATGGCTCGGTACTGTTACAACTTGAGCCTCAACATGGTTAAATTGGAAGCATTCAACAAGAAGAGGAAGCTGAATGACGGAGGAACAACGACTGGGTCTGTCAGTCTAATTGACTTAGACCCAAGGGCGGAATTGAAGATCGACCCTCTCAACCCCTCAAAGCCCACACCGGACGGTGGTTCCAGGGACGTCGTCTTAGGGGATTCCCCGGAGAAGGTCACGCATATTAACGATAATTTGGAGGCAGGCATGGAGCAACGTTTGTTGGCTCTTTTGCAAGAATTTAAAGACCTTTTCGCATGGACAACAGCAGACATGCCTGGGATGGACCCTGATTTTTTTTGCCATAAACTCACTGTGTACCCAGAAACGAGACCGGTGGTCCAGAAGAAGAGAAGGCTGGGACCGGAGAAGCAGAAGGCAGCGTGTGAGCAAACAGAGGAACTGTTGAAGGCTGGTTTTATAAAGGAGATTCGCTATTCATCCTGGCTTTCCGACGTAGTGATGGTGCAGAAAGCTAATGGCAAATGGAGGATGTGCACGGATTATGTAGACCTTAATCGGTGTTGCCCCAAGGATCCGTATCCTCTTCCAAACATCGATCGTATGGTGGATGACTCTTCTGGTTATCAATACCTTAGTTTCATGGATGCTTATTCAGGGTATAACCAGATTCTAATGTGGGAAGAAGATCAAGAAAAGACGGCCTTTGTCAATGACCGTGGTGTTTTCTGCTATACCGTTATGCTATTCGGATTAAAGAACGCCGGTGCTACCTATCAGCGTATGATTAATCAAGTATTCGAAGGAATGCATACTAAGCTGGTGGAGGTGTATATTGATGATATCATAGCAAAGACTCCTGCTGGAGGAGATCACATCAAAGACCTGCGTCAAGTTTTCTCTCGGTTGAGACAGTACAACATGAGGCTGAACCCGTTGAAGTGCACTTTCGCAGTCCCAGTTGGGAAATTTCTGGGTTTCATGTTGACCCAGCGGGGTATTGAGGCCAACCCTGGGAAGTGCCAAGCAATTCTAGACATGCAGAGCCCTAAGAGTCTGAGGGAGGTCCAATCGCTGAATGGGAATATGGCCGCTCTAGCCCGATTCATGCCCAAGATGGCGCACAGATCCCTTCCCCTGTATAAGGCGTTGAAGAAACACAAGAGTTTTGAGTGGGGAGAGGAGCAAGAACAAGCTTTCCAGCAGCTCAAGGCCGTACTTTCAAGTCCACCAATTTTGGTAAAGCCTGACCCTGGTGAGACTCTGATTTTATACTTAGCGATTTTCGATGAGGCCTTAGGTGTGGCTCTGGTTAAAGAAACTCCAGAGGGTCAGAGGCCGATGTACTTTACCAGCAAGACGTTCCAGGGGGCGGAAGGAAGGTATCAGAAGATAGAGAAGGCCGCTCTAGTAGTGGTGTGGGCTTCACGACGGTTGAGGCCATATTTTCATGCGCACCCAGTACTGGTGAGAACGGATCTGCCTCTCCGTTCAGTGCTCAGCAAACCGGATCTTGCTGGAAGAATGATCAAGTGGTCCATAGAGCTGTCTGAGTTCGAAATCTCTTATGAGCCTCGAGGAGCCATTAAGGCGCAAGTATTGGCGGATTTTGTAGTAGAGATGACAGGGTCGGATCCAGCCACACCTCGAGCACATTGGACCATTTATGTGGACGGATCATCAAATAGTAAAGGCTGTGGAGCTGGTGTTGTGGTGGAAAGTGATGATGGTGTGCATTTAGAGATTTCTCTCCGGTTTAATTTCAAGACCTCCAATAATCAAGCTGAATATGAAGCATGCTTGGCCGGCCTCCGAGCGGCAATTGACATCGGAGCGTCAGCAGTTACATTATGTAGCGATTCACAGCTAGTGATCTCACAAATTCAGGGGGAATATCAAGTCCGAGGGCCACAGCTTCAACTCTATTTGAACTGTGTGAATGAATTGAAGGGAAGATTCGACGTTCTAGAGTTTAAGCACGTACCTAGAGAGGAAAATATCAGAGCGGACATATTGTCAAGGCTTGCAAGTACAAAGCAGCCTGGTAGCACAACGACGGTGGTTCAAAGTACTCTGACATCACCTAGCATCCCTCTGATCCCTTCTCTGAATGCTATAATGGTAAATTATCCTTATGAGAACTCTTGGGTCATCCCCTATATCCGCTATCTGACAGACGGACAACTCCCTACTGATGAGAAGGAAAGGAGACGAGTAAAAAGGGAGCTGCCCTACTTCACCATGGTTGATGGTGTTCTTTATAAAAAAGGTTTCTCTGTCCCATACCTCCTGTGTTTGAGAGAAGATGAGGTACAAGCAGTGCTGGAGGAAGTACATGAGGGGCAGTGTGGACACCATGCTGGGGGTCGAAGCTTAATGAGAAAGGTCCTCAGGGCTGGATATTGGTGGCCCACGGTGAAACAAGACTCAGCAGATTTCGTGAAGAAGTGTGATGCGTGTCAAAGATTCTCTAGTCTTCATCACACACCGGCCCAAGAACTTTCTTCGTCTGCTGTGCCCTGGCCGTTCTACCAGTGGGGCCTTGATATCCTGGGTCCGTTCCCCACTGCACCAGGAGGTATCAAATATTTAATTGTAGGGGTAGATTACTTCACCAAATGGATTGAGGCTGAGCCAGTGGTGCATATCACCTCTGCAAGGACAAGGCGCTTCGTGTATGAAAATATTATAGCTCGATTCGGTGTCCCAGGGCGGATTGTAACTGATAATGGCACACAGTTCACTGATAAAAAGTTTACAGAATTGCTTGAAGGATTAGGGATAGTCCAGATATTTTCATCTGTTGAGCACCCCCAGACGAACGGCCAAGCGGAAGTAGCCAATCGAGAGGTGCTGAAGGGGCTGAAGAAGCGTCTTGGAGAAGCGAAAGGAGGTTGGACCGATCAATTGTGCCATGTTTTATGGGCATACCGTACCACACCTTACTCTTCCACTAATGAATCCCCATACCGGTTAACCTACGGGGTCGAGGCGATGATCCCAGTAGAGCTACAGACCAGATCGACTCGAGTGGAGTATTTCTCAGCTGAGGACAACAATGCCAATCTGGCATCAGAGCTGGACGTTCTCCATGAACTAAGGGAAGGAGCTTTTGTTAGAGACCAGGCAATAAAGGCGAAGCCAGCCCTTCGGTACAACAAGCGTGTCCAATTCAGAGCGTTCAACACTGGTGATCTTGTGTTAAGAAAGGCAAGTGTGGGGAATAAATTCGCGCATCAAGGAAAGCTAACGCCAACCTGGGAAGGGCCCTACAGAGTCTCTGAGGTGACTGGAAAGGGATCATACCGGCTGGAGGAACTCGATGGGACTCCAATTCGTAATAAATGGAACACCCAGAACTTACGTATTTATTACAGCTAGTTGGTAAGATGGCATGTACTCTTTTTCCTTACTTGAGTTTTTTCCCATTGGGTTCTCTCAAGAAGGTTTTAACGAGGCATGACCCAAACTACGCTTTCTTTGTAATATACTTTCAATCTTAATGAGAATGCAGTTCAATAACTCTATCACTCTCACTTTTCTGGTATGTTGTGATTTATAGCTGTAGTCCATTTCGCATATTCCCCAGGACGGATGATCTCAATCACTTATTCTGTGGTTCGATGATACAACTCCTGGCGTGGACAATTCTCATCATTATCCTTATGATGGAAGTCTTTGAAGACTCAATCCGTACTCTTACGATTTGGATGAAGACCCCTCAGGACGGATGATCTCAATCACACATTTTATGTATTGACGATGTAACTCCTCGAGGGGGAAATGGGTTGTAGGGCTGGTCCTTTCTCAAGGCCACAAACCGAACCCCATTCGAATAAAACGTGGGTTGTAGGGCTGGTCCTTTCTCAAGGCCACAAACTGAACCCCACCTGAAGGCTTGGATTGTAGGATTGCACCGAACTCCAAGTATGGTTAGTAGGATCGAACCGAACACCGTGTGAAGACTTGAGTTGTAGGATCAAATCGAACCTCAAGAGAAGGGAGTCAAAAACTTAGCCTTTTTCAATATCGTAACGAAGTCATACCAAACTACAAACATAATTTCCTTCTTTATCTCCGAAGCATTCATAGCGGGGCGGCTGGATGCAAATGTGGCCGTTCCATATCTTCGAGATCGGATGAACTTTTCAAATTTTCAAAGAAGTTAAAGGTAACTTTTACAACGAAATTTCCCTTCCCAAGATACTTATACTTGGGGACAGGGCATACTTTAACTTATTTGTTGCTTGTTATCATTTGTTATCTTAATCCGAGGTGATAAACAAGCTTTAAACAGCAAGATAGCTAAACAAGAGCGGATTTGCAAAGTATATAAAAAAGTAAAGTATTGTGCATATCAGTAAGTTATCTGGCAATCATATACTTGTCATAAATGATAGAAGTGAAACAACAGCAAATTTTATTTCTGGAAAGGAGAAGTTGTACAGGTCTCAAAGTGTTAAAAGCTGGAGCTGATCCCAGTACACAGCTATAAATGAAAACATAAATCAAGGAGCAGGTGGTTGATTCTCCGAAGTGGGTACCTCCATCCTCTCCTCTTCGGCTCTATCAGTTTGAGCCCTATCCGAGTCGGCCTCTGCTTCAGTTTGAGCACCTCCTTGCGTCTCAGCTTTAGGGCCAGGAGTGGACGGTGTTGGCTCCATACTTTGACCCTCTGGAAGTAGAGGCAGTTTATAAAGAGCCTCGCGAGGATCCTGGTGCGAGCCGTCCTTCTTCACTTCGACAAGTTTCCCCCCATGAAATTCATAGAACGGATCCAATCCGTACAAATTAAGCTTCACATCAAGGTTGCGGTAAAAAACTTGACGAAGTGCCAGGCCGAAGGACTCGTAAGCCACATTTTTGCATATCCCCAAGGCTTTGGCAGCCTTGGCCTTAGCAGCAGATAATTTCTTCTGAAGCTTGGCAAAATCCTCCTCCGACGGCCCAGTGCTCGTACTCCCCTTCCTAAACTCTTCAATTTGGGCCTGCATCTCCTTCCGAAGGATTTCCCACTCTCCAAGGCTTTTGTTATGTCCGTCCTCCATTATTTTGAGATCGTCAGCAAGCTTGGCCGATCTCTTCTTCTCCAATTGCAGCTCTTCTTCAAGGAGGGGAATGGACTTATTCTGTTGCTGAAGCTCATTGGCCTGCCGCTCCAACGCTTTATTGGCGAAATGAAGTTGGCTTATTTCCTCTGTTTTCTTCTGAAGTGTTTCCTTGGCCTTCTTCAGTTCAGCCTCCACACCTCTGTGAATATCAGCTTGCTTGGCAGCCCAGGTATCCTTCATAGCGAGTTCGGTTTCAAGCTTTTCAACTTGCTTTATATAGTCCGCCTTTTCGCTCAAAGAGTCCAAGAGGCCAGATAGCTCATCTAGCTGCCAGCGGCCGGCTTTACATGCGCCTCGGACCTCGGCAGCATCGAGCGAGGGGCGGAGGCAGTACCTAGCCTTTGGAAGAGTGGGGGGCATGGACCCCTGGAACCATAGGTATGGCGAGAGAAAGGAATCGCGAGGAGGGTCAAACGCTGGAGGAGGACCGCTCTCAGAGTCCGGCCTAGAAGTGGCATGTGAAGGAGGAGCAGAAGAGTCAAGGACAGGTTTCTTCCCCTTGTCCTTTTTCAGCCCAGATTCCTCAAGCGTCTTTTGGCGTTTCTTTGCGGGGTCACTAGAGGGAGGCTTCTCCAGATCCACTGTCTTGACTAGGTGCCTCTTTTTCTTTTTCTTTTCTGGGACGGCCTCTTCATCGCCCTGCCCAGTGGCTTCTGCTTATTTTTCTGGTTCCTCCTCATCAAGGAGAGGGACTTTGTCTCCCACAGCGGAAGTCAGAGGAATAGTTGGAGCTTTGGTGGCATTCCTCTTCGCTTGAATTTCGTTCTCCTCAGAGGAGGAGTCATCATCAGCCAGCATGGTCCTTAGAGATAACATTTCTGGACAGGCTTTTTTGATTTGTTCTGCAAAACAAGGAAAATTGAGTTAACATATGAGAAGAAAATAATCAGAGCGGAATAAATGTGAAACATAACCACAGTAGAAACGGATATTACGGAGGTAGGCAGTTCGGACATCGCCATCCGCCAGGAGGAGCCTGCAAGAAAATCCTTTGAGGGTCCTCGAGGCCGTCTGCATAGCGCTCAGTACCTCAACAGAGTGAGAAGAAAGCTCACCCTCATCAGTATAGTAAGCACGGCTTAGCAGTAGAAAGTGCTCGTGCGTCCAACTGAGAGGAAATTTGGTGAATCCTTCCTTGTTGCGCCAGAAGACCGGCTTGTTGGGTTGAATACAGACCCGCGTATAATAATGTTTGAAAGAACGTCTATCCACCTTAGCGGATTCAGTGTAGGACTTGAAGCTTACCATCCTTGGGTCACAACAGAGTGTATGAACCCAAGGCCGCCCTTCTTGTTGGCACGGCGGACCACCTGGCAGTAATAGAATAATTTGGCCATGGTGGCGGTGAAGTTGAAATGCTCTCCCAGAATTTCGAGAGCGCGTACCAGGCCCCAGCCGTTGGGGTGTAGTTAAGTCGGAGCGCAGTCGAGGAAGCACAGGACGGCCATCTGAAATTCTGTCATGGGGAAGCGGACCCCTAACTTTTGGAATACGAAGTCGTACATGTAGACCGACCTCTCGTCAGGAACGATGTGACAAACTCTTTCAGATGGACGGGGTGCAAGAACAACATAGCGACCTTTATACTTCTTATCTGAGTAAATCTTGTAGCGGAGAGGGACGGGGCGTTCTTCTTCACTCGCATGATGTGAGGGGATTTCTAAAAAGTCCATCTCAACCCAGCAGTACGGCCTCTCCCTATTCAATTTTTCCCAATTCAGCTGGTGTGCCACGACGTTGACACACCCTTCAGTAGTACGGAGAATCATCGTTTTACCAGACCCAGGGATCTCCATGGTCTTTGATGCATGATGGAACGCGTATGTGCTGTGGTAGAAAGCAACATCGTCAGAGAGATAACCTTCATTACTTGACCCTTCATCAGAGCTGCTGGTAGCCCTCGAGTCAAGGGGAACCTCAGAGCGGCGTTGAGTAGAAGACGCTCGTGAGGAAGAAGTTTCAACTCTCTCTGAGCGACGAAGCCCAGCCACAGGAAGATTCACTGGAATCCTTCCACCACGGTGGCTAGAGGGGGCGCGAGAGCTCAAACTCCCCCTGTTTGAGGTACCAGCATTGCCTGTTCTAGGGCGCATGGTCGAAGTAGAATGAATAAAATTGTAGGGAGATAAAGGAAAAGGAGGTTACCTAAAGGAGAGAAGAACATTGTGAAGGTTGAAGGCAGCAAAGAAATCTCTAGAAATTTGAGCAGAGGTTCACTAAGCTTGAAGATAGAGATGAATTCCAAAACTCATTAAGTGTCCCTTTTATAGGTAACGAAGAAGCACAGTGCTCTGTTAAAAGTCACGACGTTTACTTCAAAACGTAACCTTTCAAATTCAAACGACTCCGTCGTTTGGTAACGTTAAAGCGCGAAAAAGGTAACATTTCAGTAAATGTTTTTACGAAATGGGCCTTCATCAGTTGAAATCCAGGCCCAATAAGCCCAATCGACGGTTACATTCCTGGGAAGTAATGGCTCGTGCGTAAAAAGACGCATTTAATGTCCAATCATTTCAGACGCATTTAATGCGCCCCAACCACTCTTCGAATACCAAGGGTTTTGATTTCCAAAAACTCTTGGGATTTCCCTCATTATGATACGTTGTCTGAATCCGTTGTATATAGCATGAGAAGAACGGTAACTCAGTTGACAGAACGAATATTAAAGAGTTTTCAGAAGGAATTTCCAGGACGTTCCACCGGCATCCAGACCTCTCCAAGGCTGCATAGCTCATATGAGCAACTTAACAGTCCCTCAAACAAGCTAGGGGACAAATGATCCGGTCTGGATACCGGTCCCCAAAGTTATGACGTCAGAATGACTTCATAAGAGGGAAACCGGTGTCACAGTTCAGGCAGTGCCACACCGGATATCCTATATCCCTTCATCCGCTCTTATCTCATCAGACGTTCTACTCATTCTCTCTACAACGGATACTCCACTCATTCTCACTGCACGTCTATATAACTGTTTGCCTCAGAATCACTGTGAGATAGGAGTTCCATATAACTTATCAGCGAAGATACCCTGCATAGCGGAATATGTCAATGTCAATTACCTCAGAGAGTAAGTACATGTGTCAGCGAAATATGCGGAAAGGTGATTATCCTCCATCCTTATTACAGGATCGTACTCTGATAATTGACCTACCCTCCT
The DNA here is from genome assembly GCA_037962975.1 of Clitoria ternatea. Lineage (NCBI taxonomy): Eukaryota > Viridiplantae > Streptophyta > Magnoliopsida > Fabales > Fabaceae > Clitoria > Clitoria ternatea. The sequence goes on along the minus strand of CM075673.1, from coordinate 24,372,836 downwards.
GACACATTCTGAGTACTGAGCCACTTTGATTGATACACTTCACACGCTATCAGAGCCAATGGGCCCACTTGCATCCAACGATTCATTTCCTACGTTCAATTATAAATAGCATGACCTAAAACACATGCAAGGTTACATTGTCCTAACTCACTCTTTACTATTGTATTGCTCGAGTATTCACTGAGTTCATACACTTTCCTAACTTGAGCATCGGAGAATCTTTGCAGGTGGCACCACCTTTCGCCCCCTCTCAACGCGAATCGTTGGTGTGAAGGATCTCCAGGACAACAAGACCGGTTTCTCCCACTGAGAAGCCAGACTACCACACCGGATACCCACTGTACCAGTGTACAAACCCTAAAACACCTGAACTCTTGTGGCTGGTCCCACACCGGATCCTAGACCCCGGTTCAGACCAGTTCAAAAATCTTTCATTGTGAGGAGATTTTATGATATGAAGTGTTCAGTTAACACTTACAATTTTCATTATTTGTAAGTAGAATATGTGGTTGACCATGAAACCTAAATTCTATCAGACTCAAATTTTATCTTGGGTTTTTATTTTTTATTTTAATTTTGATAACCATTTTTGCTTGATAGCTCTATTAATGTGCTTTCTATGCTTCGTAATCTTGTTTCGATAAAAGAATTTGAGTTCTTGGACTCATATTGAGTACTCTAACATAGTTGAGATCCCATTATTATGCCAATTGAGTTTATAATATGTTGACCTTTTATGAGAACATTAATGTCAACATTTGGTATGCTGGATTAGTGGGAGTATGTATCATAGTCATATCTCGAGATTTATTGTTATTGCCATATATTATTGTGTGCACTTTATAGACATATGTCTTTCTGGAGACTTTGGTACTCGGCCTCATTTTGTTGTATTGAGATAAATAATTTTTGACAAATGTTAGTGAACATCCAAAATGGATGTTATAAGACCCATTTATTGTCAATGAATACACAATTTTGGCATGCAATTTTAATGTGAATTTTCATGTTTATTGACATTTCACTTTTATTGTGATATACGAGTATCCATTATGTATGATGTCAATACTCCTATCGAGTATGATTTTCTATTTTTTGAGATACTTGTCATCTGTGGACTTATAGATCCTTTGTGCTTGCTCGTTATTGATATTTAGTGGACAGATGTCATGTTGTAGAGCAATTTGTTTAGCTCATTTATGATCACTTATGGGTTAGCCCAATTGTGATCATTTTTGTTTTGAGCTATTATAAGCACTTAAGCTCAAGTGAATTTTGTTTGAGTTATTTGTTGCATTACCATCTACTAACCAAAGACTTATTTTGGAGCTTTTGAATTCGTGTAGCTCATATGATATTTGTTTAGTCTTTTAGTGTTTTGGGTTAATGAGAGTTTCGAATGGTATATTGCATTTATGAGATATGTATTGGTCCACTTTATTATCATATCTCTTATAGTATTGTTAGGTGTCTGGAACTTGGGGAAATAAAATTCATATTTTTTTATCTATATTGCGTTATGGTGTATAGTGTATATTCCTATCGGATATGATTATATGCTATTATTGGATTATTATTAATTTCTAGATAATAATTAATAACTTGTTATGAGAATATAACTTTTATGATAGGCTCCACTAATGGCAAACTCCTTTACAAACTCTTATTTATAAAATAAGTTATCAAGTCCCTTAAGGAATCTCCTCAATGTGCCATGTGGGACTTTAAAAATTTGAGGTCTGTAAATTTTATTCAAAGCCTTATATAAGAGAAGACATTTAAATCCCCAAGAAATATTTTCGGCATGAGACTTCTCATTGTGTAGTAAAAGAGTTATGTCCTAAGTTGTATTTATAAGTGTTGAAGAAAAGTCTGATTTGAAAAGAAACAATAAGTCATCACTTGATCAAACCTCAAAATTACATGTTATTATCAGACCCTGGATTGGCTAATAACAAACATCAATGGTTCATCAAATGAAGTCTACTCTCATGTAATCTAACCAGTTTGTCTAAGTATTTTAGGAACTACACAGGTTGTAAAACATAGAGGGAGTTTTTATCAACAAAAGTCTGATGCAAGTTTGCTCAGTCCCTTGCTTTGATGATTATCAGAAATCAGACTTTTAGGCATTCTTAATCAAATAGAGAATAACGTTACTCCAAAGGTCAAACCTCAATGTTCTTAAATCTATTTTCATGATGTCTTGAAACTCATGCACTGATAAATATGTTTATCACTAAAAAGAACAAAAATAATTAATAACTTTTATGAGAATATAGTTTTTGTGTTCAATAATTTAATAATGCTATCCAAGTGGAAGAATGTTAGAATTTTTAATTCCAATATTTGAATTAATATATTATTATATTAATATTTAGTGGATAAACATTATTAATTTATATATTATGTTATTAATTATAATATATAATAATATGAATAGAATTATTTATTTAAATAGATATCGTAATTAGGTTTGTTAATAGGATATATTAGTGATGGGTTAACCTATCCTAGTGCCCACTAAAAGGTTCCTACTCCCATCTGGTTTTCCTATATATACATTATCCCATTAGACGAATATCACAGAATGAAAACTAAGGCGAACCAGACTGAGAATAGTAAACGTTGAATTAATTCAGAAAAGGAGTCATGATCGTTTCACATCGGGTACACCATTTATTGAGTTGTTTAACGCATTTGTTGAGTTTTTTTTATTGTATAATGAGTGAAATTAATTATGTTCTTATGATATGTGTTATTTATAATATGTTTTGAATTTAAAATTTTGCATTAACTTCTTATATTCCATTGATAAAAAGGGGGAAAGAGCTTAGTTAATAAGGATGTTTGTTATAAATAAATAATAAATGGATATTGTAAAATGAAAATAAACTTGTGAAGAAAGAAAAAAATCTCCAAAAAAGTTTCGATAAAAAGGATTTGATGGAGTATAAAGACTCCTGAAAAGGAAAGTATTCGTTACTTTTCCTAACCCCTTTACCTTATTTATATCGTTAACAATTAATGTTTTTGAGCTAGACCAGTTATTAAACTAGTGAAGTGTCGATTCAAATGAGTCATTATTAAATCGGGATCAAATCATGGTTGAACCGATAGTAATAAAGAATTGACTCAGAACTTTCATCAATTTGGTTTACGGTTCAACTGATCGGTCCGATTTTGATAACAACGCTAAAAATTGATACTACCTCACATAAGTATAATAAAAACTACCCTTCCTTAAACATGATCATAGACTCATCATAATGGAAATTAGAAAACCAAATGGCAACTATCCAAAATATTACTAGAGTGGTATTTTGTTTATTTCCCAATATATATTTCAATTAATGCATTTGATTTTACACCTATATCCATACTTACACAATCATGACTTTAAGATGTGGACCAATGATGTTGTATCATGGATTGAGATTCTATCTAATGGGCTTGTTTGCTTGAAGAAAATAAAAGGAAAGAAAATAGAAGAAAGAAAGTGAAAGGAAGGAATTTTGAAAGAAAATTAAATGATTATTTTAGTTGTTTGGTTTGAAAGAATATGGAAGGAAAGAAAGGGGGAAGGATTTTAAAAAATACAATAGTATCATTTGTTACAAAAAACAAGACCATAACATCATTTCCACAACTGGACAAAAAGAATTTGACTTTAAACTTTAGTTACTGTAGATTTCATTCACCCAAATATGAAGGAAAGGAATAAGTACATGGGGTCTACCAATTTCAATTTTTTCAATTTAAAATACTTTTAAACCAAACAAAGGAAGGTGTGATAATTCTTCTTGATTCCATCCATTGAATTTCTATCATTTTAAAATCACCTAAACCAAACAAAAGTTTCATGAATGAAATAGAGTTGGGGAAAAGGTTATTTACCCCACGGTAGATTTTAGGTTTTTGTTTTTAGGGGTTTTATGCCTGTGTCTAAAAAAAATGAAAAAATTTGTATATGTGAGCATTATTTTAACAAATTGATGGAATTAGACAAATGAAAAAATTGAAGCCAAGCGAAGGTGTGTGAAAGAGGAAACCAAAGGTATAGAAGGTCTCAAATAATAAAATGTTGTTAACTTAATAATATAACCAACATTGATAACTATGGTTGGGGTCAAAATATTTTGTTCGACACGGTTAAAAAAAAAAGCTCTTTGTAATTTCAAAAATAGTTATGATAGAATGTTATTTTCATAAACCTATAGGATAGTAGCTGTAATTTACCATTAACTTTAACATGACATAGTGACGTATTTCAACGTATTTTTAGAATAGAGTAATCAAATAAACATAGAGAAATCAAGAGACCAAATCCAAATAAGTGTTATATTAATTAGAAATTAATATCAATATACTCTCTCATGTAAAGTATATCCACCACATTGATAAAATCAAATCCCACGGTTGAAAAAAAAAAGAAAATTGAATATCGGCTCTCTTTCTTATTTTTTTATGCAAATACATTTTCACTATGTTTGGATGTGAAAAAAAAAACAAAAGGAAAGAAAATGAGTGAACATAAAATGTAGAGAAAAGAAAATAAAGAGAAAATAAGTAGAATTATTAAATTGTTTGGATCAAGAGAAAAATGAGAAGAAATAAAAGTAAATCATAGAAAGATAGGATGTAAGAAAGTATATATTATATTAAATTACCATTTTATCATTTTAGTGATAGTATTTTGGATATCCTACTAATATTGAATAATAGAAATTTTTTAAACATTATCATTATAATAAGTTTGAATGTTTTATTAATATTAAATCACACAACTTTCTAATACTCTTCTCATTCTCTTTTACCAAGCATAATTTTAAAAATCACATAAATTAAGAAAAGTATTAAATATCTTTATATAATGTAAATTTCTACTTTACCCTTTTAGTTCTTGATCTCCTAAGATAAAAGGTGACAAATATTACTTCTATCATTGAATACAAGCAACAACAATAAATATTTTTGTCTTAGAATATAAACAAATCTAACTAATTTTAGTTAGGGATGGCAAAAAAACCCGCGCCCGCGGGTAATCTGTGGGTTACCCGTAATGGATACCCGCATATTTACTAAACGGGTGGATAGCGGTATCACACTACCCGCCCCGCGGGTACCCGTTTAATTATTAATATTTATTTTTTATTAAATATATTTAAATATCTAAGTATTTTTTATTATTTTATGATGAGATAAACAAAATTTAATATTTTTCAATAAAAATACTTTTAATTTATAAAGTTGTAATGTATAATACAATAATAATTTGAATTATATTTTACTAAAATAATATTATGTTTAGTACATTATACCATATTTTCTTCTTTGTTATTTTATAAAAATAATAAATATTCAGAAATACTCGTGGGTACCCGCTACCGAACCCGCGAATACCCGCTACCCGCCTAAAACCCGTGGATACGGGTAGCGGTAACATACTACCCGCACCCGCCCCGCCCCTTTGACATCCCTAATTTTAGTTCATTATATGTGAAAGTATTTTTAAAATACTATTATTTAATACACACTTTAATTTTTAATGGAGCCTCTTAACAAGTTCAATGAAGGACATTATAATAAAACACATACATTTTATATTAGATGAAAACAATGACATCAAATGAGGTTAACTATTTGTTTTAAAAGGTATGAAGTAATTATTTTTATTTATATTAAAAGATGAAAGTAGTAATAAGAACTAATTTTCTTTCAAAATTACACGGACCTGGCAAAGTAAAATTTAACTAATGAAAGAATGTAGTAAAACTTTTTTTATAGGTACATAATTAGGATTTTGCACTATTACGAGACATGAGAATAGACATTGTTATTTGGAGATAACTTAATAAATAAGGGTGAAATGGAAAAGATAAAATTTTCACGTTTCTACTTCCAAAATTTCGGCTAAGGCAAAGACAATTACACTGTGGGTCCTGCACAAACTTTTCTCTTTTCTTGCTACAAGACAAAATGATCCAACATTGCTACCCATTTTTTTTTCTTTCAAAACTAACCCATCTAAACAAATCGAGAACGAAGTTTTATGGGTACATGATTAAGGATCCTACACTCTTAAGAGATATGAGATTAGACATTGTTATCTCGAGACAACTTAATAAATAAGCACAAAATGAGAAGAATGAAATTTACATGTTTCTACCTCCAAAATTGTGGTTGAGGCAAAGAAAATTATAATGTAGATCCCAGATGAACATTTATATTCTCTTGTTACACAAGAAAATGATCCCAACAAAAGAAAATCATATTTTGTTCTCAAAATTGCTACCTAAGTTTTTTTTTCTTTCAAAATTAACAATTTAAACAAACTGTTTAGATGCTAGACGGTGGGGCCTAGCGGTCCACACCCAAAGCCTTGTTGAATCGATCATAATCTAATACCACTATTATAGCATCTCTCGGTTAATTAAGATAATCCCTTATAGCAAATCATCCTACTTAACTAAAAGTGCTACTTAAAGTTCATAAAAATTAAGAACTGATTTTTTTATTATAAAAGAGAGGTGTATCATCACATACATAATACATAACAAACGTTTATACATGGTTCTTTTACATACTAAGAGAGGCACACAGGCTCCCAAAGATACAACTTAATAACACATAACCGATACGTAACACATAACTGATACACAAGTACTAAGGGGATGAAAATCCTAGTTCTATTCCTACCACCTTCCTTACAGCCAATCCTTCTTCCACGTGAATCCTAATGTGATACCCTAAGGGGTGAAGTCAGGGTCTTCGTCCTCTTCTTCCTCCTCTTTTAAGGGTTCCATGGCCATGTCAAGAAAGTCATCGAAGTCAACTTGTTTCGGTAACTCCTCATCCATGGGCACATAATTAGGGGTAGGTGGCCGTGTTCTCATCCTTTGCGCAAGAGGCTCTGGTTCCGGGTGAGTGCTCAGCTCTCTGGACAGAGGTAAATCTTCTAAACCTCATGGTTGTTATTCAAGCAGCCTGTATGAACTCAAGAGTCAAGAGGGGGTGTATTGAGCTTTAAAACTTTTTTTCTTAAGACTATTATTTTGATTAACTTAGTATGCAATGACAATTAATTCTAATTAGAAGCAATAAAATATGCAGAGTTAAAGGATAAGAAAGTGCAAACTCAATTTTATACTGATTCGGCCAACCACTTGCATACGTCCAGTTTTCTCAAACAACCATTGAGATCTCCACTATACCATTAAATAGTACAACAACCAAGAACTTCAACATTATGGGATACCTCACCCTTTATGTTGAGTCTTGAACTTTGCAAGAGATGTCTCACTCTTGACTTATCCCTAGGGATGTCTCACCCTAGTGTTTAACTCTTTTGGGATACCTCACCCTAATTACAAACTCAGAGTGGGATGCCTCAACCACAAAGATGAACTTAAAATAGATAGTACAACTTGAAATTCACTGTGCAGATATGTATACTCGAAATGAAAGCTGTGGCACAGCTTATGAAAGAAATATACTAAACCCTCAAATTGGTTAACAATTGAGATTATATCCATAGGACAATTTAGTCTTCATGATTTTAACAACTCTTCTGTTAGAACTGACTTTGTAAAATAATTGTCATCTTGGTCTTTTTTAAGTGCAAAACCATTATAAAAAGTTTCGAATGACAGTGAAAATTAAAGTTTAAAAAGAATAAAATGAATGATGTTTGCAAAGTCGGAGAATGGCATAGGGTTTTTAAATCCTGGGAAACTAATTACCCAGTACATTCAATCTCAAGGACTAATTAGAAGGTTTATTCAACTGAAATATGCTAGCATTAACCCTCATGATCATGAGGCATAATACACAAATATCATGCCACTATATCTGTCAATGACTACCATTTTAGTTATAAGACACGACAGCGTTGCAGTTAAGAAGATGCTAGTGTTTGGTGAAGGTATTTATCCTACCGCAAGGGTAAATGTGAATTCAACGCATCGCGCATAAGTCGAAGAAGTATGTCAAACATCAAAGAATTTACTTCAAATCTTATGTTGAAAATCGTACCTTCCTTTCCTTTACTTTCTCCTGGAAGAAATTTGGAAACCCATGTTTGCAATCTGCAGATCAAATATAACAAACATAAACAGAAATCGGTGGTTACCTTATATTACAAATTACAACAAACTCAAGGGGGGGATGGAATGGAAGTATATTCATTAAGCCCGTGAATAGTGAATTCATTTCATGTCACAACAGCAAAAATACAAAGGAAGCTCAGTATACAGCAGATCAGTAAATAAAATTTGTTTGCTGATTGCTCAAACCTGGATGGAAGAAAGAAGATAACTTATGAAAGAATTCTATCCTAACATTCCCAAAGTAGTACCAAGACAACAGAGAAAGCAGAAGTTACAAGTGCACTGTCACCAAATTAAACCCCACTTCTACTTAATACTCTCTATAACACCACAATTGCAACAACCTCTCCTCACTAGCTTCTTGATTCCCTGCTTTCTGTAGAATGTCTTCGGATATCAAAGTGGTCTACAAACTCCAAAGGAGTAACATTCCCGAAGTAGTACCAAGACAACAGAGAAAGCAGAAGTTACAAATGCACTGTCACCAAATTAAACCCCACTTCTACTTAATTACTCTCTATAACACCACAATTGCAACAACCTCTCCTCACTAGCTTCTTGATTCCCTGCTTTCTGTAGAATGTCTTCGGATATCAAACTGGTCTACAAACTCCAAAGGAGTAACACTCTCATTTCTGAATCTCTTGATCTTAGGGCTCAACAGACCACGATGCCTGAACCCGTAGAGTTTCAGCACCTGATTATCAGCAAAATTGAAAGCCCTCTCCATGCTACTAAGGCATTTCTGAACAGGATAATCTCCATAGCTACCACACGGCTTGCAACCCACAAAATGTGTCACAAACGGCCACCTCTCATCCCCTAACCCGGGATGATACTTCTCAATCATCTCCTCATACCGATCAACCAAGCCGGCCCAATAACCGTGCAAATAGTACGAATTCTCAAGAAACACCTTGTCCATCCACTTCTCCTTCTTGGACAGCAACAAGTAAATCAATGCAGACTGATCATCAGCCTCAAAAGCAGGCCTCCCCTTGAGATTCGCAGTCAAGACCTTCCCGGCCTCTTCACGAACCGGACCCTTGGGACCCATGGGAGCCCAATCATCAAGCAAATCCAGAGACCACTGACAATTCCTGAAGAGAAAGCTCCCAGTATTGACAGCAATCCAAGACTTCTGATCAAACAACAAATCAGGGTAGCCATGAAGAACCAAATTATAGTTATCATACTTAGACAAAGGAAGCTGAAAGACCATATCAGTGAAAAAAGCATCACTATCCATCCACCAAATCCACTCAACCTCAGGGTGAGACAACATCAACCTCCTAATCATAGGCAATTTGGCCCAATAGCCAGCAAGTTCAACATCCAAATGAGCCATATTGTAGACAATTTCAATCCCATGTAATCTACAGTAATCAATCTTGTTCTTAATGGACTTCAACAAGTAATGATCCCCAATGGGGTTGTCACAGGGCTTAGGGGGGGAACCAGTGAGGAGCAAGATGCGAGCTTTACCTTTAACGAAATTAGGGTACTCAGGGTTCTGATTGAGCCAGGCGTTGCGTTCCTGATCCCAATTGGTGATCTTAGGGCCGAGTGTGAAGGTGGCGTTAGGGTTAAAAAAGGTTTCCTCACCGGGATCGGAGGGGTCGGCGTCGGATCGGATCTCGGCGATGATGCGGTTGGTCTCTTCGATGAGGTTCTGGTTGACGACGTCGGCGTCGGAGGAACCGAGGTTAACGCCGATGGTGCCACGGAGTACGAGGATGGTGACGAAGCCGCAGAGGATCGTGATCTTGATGTTGTTGAACGTTTTCTGGATCTGCCGCCCACGTGGGAGCGCGTTGCCGCGGCTTCTGCCGGTGGAGGTCGGCAAACCTCCGGGGCTGCTCCTCTTGTGATTCTCTTGCCCCATCTTCCTATACGCAAATTACTCAAAAAAAGAAGAGGGAAATTTTGAGTGTGGAATGAATGAAAAGTGTTTGTGGAATGGATAAATGAAAATTTTGTAAGTAAGTGTGAGAGAGAGGGTTTTGGGAATGGGTGTTGTGTTGGAGGGAGAGCAGAGGAGCTAGCCTAGAGCGAGGTTTTGAAACCAAATCATCGTTGGTTTTTGGCGGTGGATCTTCTAACACTTTATAAATGATAATAGTAAATACTCTTGTTTATGTTAATTCATACTTCCTTCTTTGTTCATAATCATATTGTGACATTTATTATTAATTATTAATACACGCATCTAATCATTTTGTGTTCTTTCTTATCCCTTTTCTGGGGATCTTTTTTTCTTTTAAGCCAGATGAGCTAGACACATGCTTCCTCCAATGTATGCTGAATGAATAGTGCAAGTGGCATCAATGTGCACAAATTAGTAACTTCCCTCGTATTCTGAGGTTTCTTGAATCTTTTCCAAGAATTTATTCCTATTTCTTTTGCATCCCTGGGCATATCAGCTCAAACACATTGTTCTCAAACTATCAAGGAGATTCAAAGACAAACCTGAAAAATACTGGAAGTAAACTAAAGTTACTAAACCATTGGCCACAAGATTAATGATCAGAAAGCGAAACAATTTAAACCAAACAAAATGTGATCAACATCAAAACTAAAACGTAAATGAAAGAGATGTATATGCTATGGGTTTTCCATTTTTTGGAGTATCAACTTGGGAAGCTGACCGGGGTGACGCATCAACATCTCAATATCGTAATAGTTTTGGGGAGGGGGGGGATTTCAAAATTTGAAAGTTGTTGATATCTTCCAAACATGTTTTACCTCATACAAGGTATGGTTTCACAATTTTTCTTTTATTTTCATACTTGTATATACCTATCTATGTTAATCTTTTTCCTGGCAAATATGCACCTCGTGTCTTGTAATTTAAATGTAGCCAACAATGCTACTATGCTACTGAAGAATATTGGATAGCCCAATAATAAAATATATCGGGAATTAAAGAAAACTGGAGGTACTAGTTTCAGATAGTAACTGCGTTGCAAATATTAAAATGTGTGGGCAAGTTGCAAGAAGCAGCTCTTACATTAAGAGAAACTTTCAACCTTCCCTAATCAAGATACCCGCAGCACCAAAAGAACCGCACCTAGTTTTTCCCATTTCCCCCTGCCAAGCTGCCCAGGTTGATCATAAACTGTGTAATGGTCCAAAGATATAGTCATCTGGCACAGAATAGTAGGGCTAACAAATGTTAAGGAGATAACATGAATTTGATCTAACAGAATAAGATGTTTATAAATGAGAGATAAAGATTTTCATGAAAAATAATGAATCCAATGAAAAGGGGGAATATAGTCCATTAGCAGTGGCACAAACCCGCAGTAATACAATGCTAATCTATTATAAATTTATAACCAAGCAACAACAATAAATTGTTCATTAGAGATAAATGGCAGGGTAGAGATGGAACAAGAACTACATAATTTACAGATTAAGTTGCTGCTGATTTTTTTTACTTCTTTTTCTTCTTCTTTGCAGGGCATTTTTTCTCATCTTCATTTTCCCTACATATTTTGTAATTTTCTGTGGTGATTTGGCTACTGAGCTGTCCGCAAGGCTGATTTTTTCTGGCCTTCTGGGTTTATAAACTTCTGTTAATGAAGGATCCAAAACATCCCTTGAGCACTGAAGTGTGATGCCCATACATGTAGCTTCATCCCAAAGCTCCTTTCCCTTTCCAAAATCCCCTCCTCTACAAAGCTTCGGAATGAGCACATCATAAACCGGTCTATAGCCTTCCAATGAGCTTCTCTTCATTTTCTCAAATAGTTCAAGAGCATGATTTACCCTTTCAACCCCACATAAAATACCAATCAAACTGTAATAAAACTTATGGTTGGGTACCAACCCTTCTCCAATCATTTGATCCACCACCTCTTTCCCTTTACCAAATCTTCCACTTAGAAAAACCACCCATGCCACCAGATAATTGCTGATCCAATCAGGAGTGCAATCAGAATTCTTCATTGTTTCAAGGATTTGACAAGATTCCTTAACTCTTCTAGTCTTCCCTAGACAAGAAAGCAATATGTTGTAACTTAAGGTTGGGAAAACCTTATAAGACCTCATCTCCATCATCACATTTAAATCTTTAGGCACAAGTCCTGAAGGATTATGTTTAAGATTCTGTTCACAGAGGCACCTGAGGAATGTATTGTAGCAAATTAAATTTGGGACAACCCCATCTGCTTTCATCTCTTTAATAATTCTCCTAGCTTCCTTCACATTCCTCTGCACAGACCACCCATAGAGAAGACTTCTGTATATGCAAGCTTTTGTGCTTGTAATCTTGTCTTTGTGATGCCAAACTACCCCTTCAGCCCTCTTAGCATGCCCTTTGGAGCAAAGAGCATTAATAATGGCAGTAGCTGTGAATTCATCTATAGGACACTTATACTTCTCCAAATTCTTGAAAATACCCAATGCCTCATCTTCTTTGCCCAATTTAACCAAAGAGTCAGCTACAAGACCAAAAGTTTGTGCATCCATGACTCGGCCCTCCTTCTTGATATCTCCCATTAAGATATATCCATTGCTGTGTAGTTTTTCTTTTCAGCAAAAACTAGAGCATAATTATAATCCTTGTCTTCCAGATTATGACTTGGATTCTTACTAGACCATAAGAAGAACCTGAGCAACCTTCTAGCGTGTGCCTCATGCTTACTAGAATCAATAGCCTGAGCCACAAGAGATGAAGTCAAAGAATCTTTAAACTTATTTAGACTTAACTCTAGATCATCCAGCCCACCAACAGTGCTCATGACAGTGCTGCAGAGCTCTTGCAACTGGGGAGGTGCAGACATTGGCAACAATGTGGAGTGGAGAGAAACTGGAAGTAGTTGGGGCTTCTGGGTACTCATATGTTGAAGCCAAGAGCATTTCCATGCAGATTTGAACAAGACATGTGTCTTGAATTCCATCGAACGGTTTATGTGCACTGTTTGAAATTCCAAATGATGATATAGATAGGCTGTGTGATAATCAAACCCAAGTGTATGTCAACAGGAAAAGTAAGAGACTGCATTGCCGTGACATCTACAAAACCAAAATTTTAATGGTCAGTAGATTATCTTATATTTTAGGGTTTGAAGCTTAACTTTAGGGTCAAGAATAAACATAAAGGAAGCTGAACTTCATACTGAGGTCAGTTCTGGTCCTATTAGCTTATGCTGTATTTGGTAAAACTAAAAGTTGAAAAATTAGTTTTAGAAATCTAGCTAAGAGTTGACTAAAAGTTAAAAACGTAGAACTTGTTTGATTCAATTTTAGATTTTAAAAATTATTTTACAAATCAATTTATAAAAACTATTTTTGAGAAGATAAAAAAACGTGTTTGATACCTCACTTTTAAAAAGTAAAAATTATTTTAAACTTTTTTTCAATTTTTCAATTTTTAAAATTATTTTAATTGAATTGAATATATTTAAGTTGATATTTAAATTATTTAAGTTAAATATATTCAACTTCCAAGGAATTTAAATTATATTTTGAATATATTCAACTTCCAAGGATTCAAATTATTCAACTTCAAATATATTCAAAATTTTAATTAAGTATATGCAACTTCCAAGGCATTTACAGACATTACCTGAGAACTTCGTAGCCTAATTATTTTTACCCTAAGTCAATATCAGTTAATTAAATGCCTTGGAAGAGAACTACATATAATCAAGACCCTATATCCTTTAATTATTGCACAGTAATTTCCAAAATCAGCCTGTTTCATTGTGAGTTCGTGCCTGCAAGGCTGCTATCAGTTCACCTTGAAGTGCGACCAAAAAAAAATGCACAGTAACTTGGTTCAACCCAAAACAGAAAAAATTTAAAAGTAAAATTAAAATAATGGTGCCTCCCACCAAGGTTAGATTTGCTGGTTATCCTAAACGCATGCTCTTTCCTCTGAATGGAAAATTGACATTCACCTGGAAGCATATGCAGAAGGGGGGTGTAAGAAGAATGGTCAACTTCCAATATATAGCCCCATTGGCAGTGACGACAGAAGTGAGTACAGGACCCAAAGTTCGCAAATTGGCGGCATCAGTTTCTTTTCAAGACCCGGAAGGAATAAACTTGGACGACTCGAGCAACACTATTATCATCAAGAATCACAATGTGATCCTCCTCATCGTAAATATCCCACACAGAAATTTTAACAACCGTGAAATCATAAATATCATCGAGGAGTGGGCTGAAACCAAACCCTAAACAGACGAGAAAATACCCTTGACTAATCTAGTTCAAAAGCTTGCCCTTCAATTCAAGGCCTTTAAAGACTTGCCCAAAGAAAAGGCGCAGTAGAAGCCAGGATTTCCTAAACAACACACCATGGTAAACCAGAAATTTCAATCAAGCCAATTATAAACATCACCTGTTATGCACTCAGAGGTGACAAACATTCATGTTACAGTAAAATGTATAAATAGTGAAGTTGACACATCAAACCAATACACACACTCAGTCACAGTGTTTTAGGGAAGACTGCGTTCTTCTCTCTTACACCTATCCTAGCACGTTTTACGTTAAGTATCAACATGCAATCAATATGATCACACGTGATGCAAAAAGTTCAAACTGTAAGAACCTAATCAATCTTTGGCAGAAATGCTACAAATGGATTCGAATTAACCATGGAACAGAAGAACATTCATTTGCAAACGAGAACAGAAGAACATTGGTTTGTTAAACCCTTGAGATGCAGCCCTTCTATCAGAATGATAGAAATCAAAACTCGTAAAAGATGAATTTCTCAGTGTAAACCTAGAACAAAAATATATATATTATTTTTCTTTTAAAACGCAAATCGTAACCTCCTGAAATTAGGTTTTTCAAATTCAAAAATTAAATTAATTAAAAAGAAATAAAATGACTAATTTTTTTAAAAAATATAAATAAAATTTCTAACAGCAAATTGGGGGAAGTACCTGGAAAACCCCATAGAGTGAAGATCTGAAGCTTGGGAAAGGAAAGGAAACGATGGTGAACTGTTCTTTACAGGGGGTGTAGAGATACGCTTGTAGAACAACTCAAAATATATATGAATGTGTTTTTGATACAAAGCAATGTGTGTATAATTACAAATACGGAGAGTCTTTGTATGTTGAGGCGGAGTGTAATGTACTCTGTCTTTGTCGCAGTCCGCCTGACGGGGTCTTCTTTGTCTTGACCCGATTGGGGGTGGTACCTGCAATCGTTCTCCGACGCTCAAGTCAGTATTTCAGAATACTTAGAGATTTAGAAAGACAGTCAGAGAGAATTATGCAAGTAAGAGAGTGTAAGGTTTAGAAATGGGGGAGCCCCCGTATACCTTTTTGAGTGAGGTTTATATACCTGTTACTGGTGCTCCATTATTGGTAGGACCCGCTCCTTGTCTTCAGGCATAATGCTGAAAAGATAGTGGGTCCCTGCGCCGTTTACATGCACCATTATTGTAGTAGGTATCACCACTTGTCTGGAAAGCGTTAGTGCTTTAATATTTTATTGTTATTCCCTTTAATGCGTGACAGCGTGATTCCCATTATTAACCTCTCAAGACAGAGTCAATCTCGTGCCGGGGTTGTGAGTATGGGCTCGCTACGCAGTGTGGGAAATTCAATATTCCGCCAATATGGAGCCTATGGCTTGGTGGAGTAACAACTTTGGCAGGGTTACTTTCCTTGGCGGAGTAACATGCCTTGGCGGTGTGAGGTGCCTTGGTGGCGTAACATGCCTTGGCGGGGTTGCATTCCTTGGCGGAGTAACATGCCTTGGCGGAGTTACTTGACCTGGCGGTATGCATTCCGTATAGAAGTATTCGTAGTGTATTTAAAGCATACCTCTCTTTATTCAAAATGCTGATCTGGCTAGGCATTAAAGCCATGCTCTTGGGGGCCGGTGTTAGGACCGGATCATATGCCCCCTAGCTTGTTATAGTGACTGGCGGAGTCACTTTAATGAGCTATGACACTTAAGTTTAGCTTTTGTAGGCATGGGTTTAGGCGGCATTTGCTAGTTCAAGATTTGTGGGCAAGTGTTTTCATGCATTTATTGGCTTGTCATTACTTGCCACGCCTGTCATTAATGCGCCTCGAAACCATGTTTTTTATTCTTCAGTCTCCCATTGCCACGTATGCCCTCGTAACGATTGCCATTCCAATGATGGGACATAAATGCGCGTGATGGCAATTGAGAAACATTTTCGAGGTTATTACCGTGGGCCTTGGATTTTGAAAACGCGGCCCATGAAATATCTGCCCTTAGATATATCTATTGGTTTCAGCAAAAAAGGAACCGTCAGTGAGACTAATCCAACGGTTGTAAACGCATGTTTGAATTTTAGAACCGTTGATGAGATTTATCTGACGGCTGCCAACACATCTTTGAGATTTTTGAGAATTCGCTTATTTCCCCCCAAGCCATGCCTATAAATAGGTAAACTCTCAGGAGGGAAATGTTTTGCTTCATCTCTCACTTCGTATTTGTTTGCTGAAACTGTTTTTGCTACTCTCTTGCGAGTTTATTGGTGTTGGAGTTCTTCTAAACTTTCAGAAGCTTAAGGTACTTGCTTCTTCCTCTTCTTTGCTTCTTCATTTTCATTGGGTTGGTTTTATTTTTCCTTTTTGTGTGTTCGTAAAAAGGAAGATGAGAGGAAAGAGGTCAGAGTCTCATTCTAGGGTTTCTGTTCGTCCCATGTTTTCTGACATTGAGAGTGAAGATGAGGCTTTTTATACTGGGAGGGATTCGACGTTTTACAGCAGCGTGGAGTACTTTAGTAATGCTGTACATTCGTTTGTGTCAGGAGGTGTTTCCCATACCCAAGTACTGACAATGGCAGAGTGTCAAAATGTCGTGTTGCATGGACTGGACTGGGAGAAGACGCTTGAGATTGACCCCTATTGTTGGGTTGAGGAAGATGTCAAGGGTACTTCCTCTCGTCACGCAACAACTAGTGGCGGTGTAGTGGAGTTGTCTGTGCCTATCTGGAAAGATGAACGGTATGAAGATAGGTTCATTGTTCGCTCTCCTAAGACGTTCGAAAGGATTTGCCATCGCCCTTAGAATAATCGTACAATATATATGTATGATATTCTATTTACTCAACTGGGGGTACGCTTCCCATTGAACAAATTTCAGATGGACGTTCTTAGGTTCTTGGACTGCGCCCCTTCTCAGCTGCACCCTAATGGTTGGGAGATAGTTCGTAGCTTTGAGGTGATGGCTGAGCATCTGGAGTTTACGCCCACTGTGGCGTTGTTCTTTTCTTTCTGCCGCATCATGAGGAGAGTGAACGTTAAAACGGGCGGCATGGGCTTTGTAACCCTTCGGGCGGAGCCTAAGATTTTAAACTTCAAGGCGTTCGCCGACTCTGCCAAGGAAGGCGGACTTCACTTCAGGATGAGTTTTGTGAAGGTGTCCGTTAGGAAGGACAAGCCCGTCTTCTGGCGGAGTAAAGAGGGAGTTGACAAATTCCCAGTAGCTTGGACTCATGAGCACTTCCTCTTGACTAAGCGAGCGTATGAAGTCGAGGAGAGTGCTCTATCAGCTGTATCTGTGGAAGTGCTCCGGGCGTTGAAGGAGTACAACTCCGTCCACAAGCTGATTCTGTGTCGAAGGTTGCTTGGGCGGGATGCTCAGGGATATTTAAGTAATACGTTAAGACTTTTGGCTTGAATATTACTCTTGTTGTTTCCTGCAGTTTCTGATCAAATTCATGCATGTTGTTTTGCAGGAGAAATTGCTGCATTCCCTGGGATGGAACGTATTAAGAGGATCCGCATGAGCCGTAGGGAGATTGATGCGGAGAATAATGTGCAGCCCAGGAGGAGTCTGACTGCTGCTCTAACAAAGACCCTTCCTTTCCCTGCATCCACCAACATAGTGAATTTTGAAGGTGGTGCAGGGTCCTCAACAGCTGCTGTTGAGAGGCGTTCTAAGAAACGCCAAGAACCAAAAGCTGCTGAGGAGGAAGAAGAGGAAATAGACCTCCAGCCCTTGCAAAGAAGGAGGACCAAAAGCAAGAAGAGGGTTGAGGAAGGAGCATCAATTGATGCTGCCATTGACTTGGAGGAGACTCCGGAAGTACCTGTTATGGGTACTTCTGCTGCTATGGGCGGAGTTGAAGGCACCCTTGAAGAAGGTGCTGTGGGGGAAGAAGTGGAGAGAGTTCAAACTCCAATCCATGCAGTGGAAGATGAGGCAGAGGGAGCTCAAGCTTCTCGAGGCCAAGTTGTGAGAGACGAGGCGGGGAGAGTCCAAATTTCCCCAGTCCGCCCATCTGAAGATCCCGTCTTGAGATTAACCACTAGAGGGGCGGCAGTTTTCTTAGTCGATGTTCCAGGGGAGCCATCTAGGCGATCCGTCTCTTTGCCCCTGGCAGGGTCTCGTATGAACCCTTATTTGTATTTCACAAATGTGGGATCCCACCAGTCAGAGAGGCGTGATCCGGACTTCATTCTCCGCCCAAACATTGACTTTGAGGAAGTTGCAGATGCCACTGCTGCTGCAAGGTGGCATCTTGCTGAAATTGATGGTTTCCTTGCTTCCGTCCCTCGTATTGCGGAAGTGGCTGCTGAAGCTAACATGTTCCAAGAATCTTTTCATGATTCTATTGAAAAGATACGCAGCTTGGAACATGATAATGAACAACTGTCGGAGGTGATCAAGGCGAAGGATAAACACCTTGACACCGCCGACGCCAACATCAAGAAGCTGGAGGAGGAGCTGGCTCGGGTGAGAGCTGACAAAGCTTTGCTGGAGAAGCAAGTTTCCAGCTTAAAAGAGCGAAACACAAAGCTGGGCAAGGAGGTGAGTGGCCTGACCCAGGTGAGGGCTGACAATAATCTGCTGAAACAACAGATTTCGGACTTAATTCAGCAGAAACAAAAATTGGGCGAGGATGCAAGTGAGCTCCAGCAGAGGTTGATTTTCCTTGAACTTGATAAAGCCACTGCTGAAGATGCCTGGGTGGCGGAGTTAGACCAAGCAGCTACTGCGTACACTAACCTTGAAAAACAGGTTGAAGGGTTGCAAGCTGAAAAAGCTACCTCTGATGCAGCCAATGAAAAGCTTGACAAGGAGTTACAATCCACGCTGGATGCGGCTGAGGCAGCGATTGATGATGCTTTCAGCATGGCTGTTCGTCAACTCCGTTATCGCAATCCAGGTGTTGCTCTATCCACCACAGGCATTCATCCTTACTATGAATTCATCAATGGAGAATTGATGGTGCCTGTTCAAGGGGGTCATGCTCCTGCGCCCAGTGTTGAATATATCTTGGCGGACTTGCCTCCCTCCCAAAGTTTAATCAAACCTGGTGAAGGTCAGGCCACCTCTGCCCAACAGGAAGGGATGTCGTCCGACCCTTGAAGACCAGCTCCTGAAACCCTTCGCAAGCTTTTGTTTTTATCAGCATTTTAATGATATCGCCTTGTTCCAGGATAGGCTCTGGATTTTATCAATATTGGCAATATTCAATAAAAAATATATTTTCTGCAAATGTATACTTGTTCATATAAGCAGTGTTTGAGTCCGTCGTATGTATGCCTTGTAAAATGATATTGAGAAGGCGGAATATTCATCTGAGGACTTAATGAAATATGACTAAGTATAACGAGGCGGAATAGCCTTTTTGCAATTCTGGTGAAGTAAAATTCAGTAAGGAGGCGAAGTAGCCTCTTAGGAACTTCAAAGAAGTAGGATTCCGTAAGGAGGCGGAGTACCCTCTTAGGATTTTCATTGAAGTAAATTCCGTAAGGAGGCGGAGTAGCCTCTTAGGAATTTCAATGAAGTAAATTCAACAATGAGGCGGAGTAGCCTCTTAGGAACTTCAAAGAAGTAGGATTCCGTAAGGAGACGGAGTAGCCTCTTAGGAATTTCATTGAAGTAAATTCCGTAAGGAGGCGGAGTAGCCTCTTAGGAATTTCAATGAAGTTGGATTCCGTAAGGAGGCGGAGTAGCCTCTTAGGAATTTCAGAGAGGTTGGATTCCGTAAGGAGGCGGAGTAGCCTCTTAGGAATTTCATTGAGGTCGGATTCCGTAAGGAGGCGGAGTAGCCTCTTAGGAATTTCCAAGGAGTTGGATTCCGTAAGAAGGCGGAGTAGCCTCTTAGGAATTTAAAAGGAGTTAAATTCTGTAAGGAGACGGAGTAGCCTCTTAGGAATTTCAATGAAGTAAATTCCGTAAGAAGGCGGAGTAGCCTCTTAGGAATTTCAAAGAAGCACAATTTTACAAGTGTTGAACTTACTTGAACTTGTTGATAGTGCTTGGGTTTGTTGATTATGTACTCCGTAAAACATTGGAAGTTAGGCGGAGTCAAGTTTTGGATGGAATGTTCAGGATTGCTATGGTGTAGCATATAGCTGTGACACCAATTTATCCTACAAGAAATTGGTTGAACCTCTAAGGCGGTATGGTGCAGCATATAGCTGTGACACCAATTCATCCTGCAAGAAATTGGTTGAACCTTTGAGGCGGTATGGTGCAGCATATAGCTGTGACACCAATTCATCCTGCAAGAAACTGGTTGAACCTTTGAGGCGGTATGGTGCAGCATATAGCTGTGACACCAATTCATCCTACAAGAAATTGGTTGGATTTTGGGGTTAGCGTGGTGCAGCATATAGCTGTGACACCAGCTCATCCACAAGAAGCCTGCAGGACCTTGGGGGCGAATTAGTGCAGCATATAGCTGTGACACTAGTTCCTCCCATAGGCGGCCTGTAGGACCTTAGGGTCGGTATGGTGCAGCATATAGCTGAGACACCAATCCTTTCCCCCCAAGGAGTTTTCTGTACCTTAGGGTCGGTATGGTGCAGCATATAGCTGAGACACCAATCCTTTCCCCCCAAGGAGTTTTCTGTACCTTAGGGTCGGTATGGTGCAGCATATAGCTGAGACACCAATCCTTTCCCCCCAAGGAGTTTTTTGTACCTTAGGGTCGGTATGGTGCAGCATATAGCTGGGACACCAATCCTTTCCCCCCAAGGAGTTTTCTGTACCTTAGGGTCAGTATGGTGCAGCATATAGCTGAGACACCAATTCCCCAAGGAGTTTTTGTTGACTCCGTTTGTGAAGCGGCGTTGCATGTTGGTTGATCTTTATGGAATAAAGAGTTATGCGTTTGTGCTTCAGTTTTAGAGTCGTTGTTTTATCTGCATGGGAACAAATTCTGCCATGGATAATCAATTCAAAGTTAGAGTGAAGATTAAATGCAGGAAGGCATTTCATTGAGAATGGAACTACATAAAGGATTGAGTTGGGATATATCTTTTCGAAACCCTTTCAAGGAAAGCATACATAGGAAGATCCTTGAGTTAGGAAGAAAAGATCATACCGTATTACCCAACTAACTGTAATATATGCGTAAATTTAAAATGTTCCATTTATTTCTGACCGGAGTGCCATCCAAGTTTTCCAGGCGGTATGTACCCTTGCCCAAAACTTCGATGACTCGGTATGGACCTTCCCAAGTTGGTGCCAATTTGCCTTGGTGCGCAAATTTGCTGCCAATGTTGGCCCTTCTCAAGACCAAATCTCCCTCTTTGAAACGGCGTTCAAAAATACGTGCATTATACCGTTTGGCGGCCTTTGCTTTGACAGCTTGGTCTCTCACAAAGGCTTCCTCTCTCAACTCTGCCAAAACCTCCAATTCGTGTGTGAGGTTCTGTTGATTGGCTTCCTCGTTGAAATGGAGGACTCGAGCTGAAGGGGCTGTCAATTCAATGGGAATGACAGCCTCGACTCCATATGTCAGCCGATACGGAGATTCATTCGTGGTGGAGTGTGGGGTAGTTCTATATGCCCACAAAACATGGCACAATTGATTTGCCCAATCTCCCTTCGCCTCACCGAGGCGTTTCTTGAGGCCCTTCAATATTTCTCTGTTGGCGACCTCTGCTTGTCCATTGGTTTGAGGGTGTTCCACAGAAGAGAAAATCTGCGTAATGCTGAGATTTTCTAGGAGTTCAGTGAACTTGCGATCTGTGAATTGGGTGCCATTATCAATGACTATGCGTCCAGGGACTCCGAAACGCGCAATGATATTCTCATAAACAAACCTTCGGGTCCTGGCTGACGTTATGTGCACCACTGCCTCTGCCTCAATCCATTTGGTGAAATAGTCAACACCAACTATCAAGTATTTGATACCGCCGGGCGCAGTTGGGAATGGACCTAGAATATCCATGCCCCATTGATAAAAAGGCCAGGGCGTTATTGATGATGACATTTCCTCGGCCGGAGTATGGTGAAGATTTGCGAATCGTTGACATTGATCGCATTTTTGAACATATGAGGCGGAGTCATGCTTCAGAGTGGGCCACCAATACCCCGCCCTGAGTATTTTTCTCATTAGACTCCGTGCCCCTGGATGATGTCCACATTGCCCTTCATGGACTTCTTCCAAAACAGCTTGCACCTCATTTTCATTTATACAAATTAAATAAGGAACAGAAATTCCTCGGCGGTATAGCTGTCCATCCAGGAGTGTGTAATAGGGTGTCTCTTTCTTTAGTTTCTTTCGCTCAAGATCATCCGTGGGTAATTGTCCATTAACCAGGTAACGAACTATTGGAGCTATCCAGGAGTTGTCATCAACGGGGCGGCTTTTAATCATATGTATTGAGGAGGGAAGGGAAATACTTGGCTCCGCCAAAGTACTCTGTACAACCGTAGTTGTGCATCCCGCCTTCTTTGTGCTGGCTAACCTGAACAGGATATCAGCACGTGTATTTTCTTCGTGAGGTACATGTTTGAAAGTTACTTCATCGAAGCGCTGTTTTAACTCATTGACGCAGTCTAGATATTGTTGCAGTAGAGGTTCTTTAGCCTGATACTCACCAAGAATTTGTGAGATGACTAGTTGAGAATCACTGCATAGAGTAACAGTTTTGGCCCCAATATCTTGTGCTGCTCTGAGTCCGGCTAAGCAGGCTTCATACTCTGCCTGATTGTTAGACGTAGTGAAGGTGAAGTGCAATGAAATTTCAAGATGTACCCCGTCATCACTTTCTATAACGATTCCTGCCCCACATCCTTTGCTGTTCGAAGACCCATCGACATATATTGTCCAGTGTGAATGATCTGCATCTGGGCTAGAGCCTGTTAATTCAACTACGAAATCTGCTAGGACTTGTGCCTTGATTGCAGTTCTTGGTTCGTAGGATATGTCAAATTCAGAGAGTTCTATGGCCCATTTGATCATTCTTCCTGCCAAGTATGGCTTGAACAATATAGTACGGAGTGGCAAGTCTGTGCGAATCAGGATGGGATGTGCATGGAAATATGGTCTTAGGCGTCGTGAGGCCCAAACAACTGCAAGTGCTGCCTTTTCAATCTTCTGATAACGGCATTCCGCACCATGCAATGTTTTACCAGTGAAGTACACCGGTCGTTGGCCTTCAACTGTTTCCTTGACCAGGGCCACTGCCAGCGCTTCATCTGAAACAGACAAATAAACAATGAGTTGCTCACCTGGACTTGGTTTTACCAGGATTGGAGGGCTGGCTAAGACATTTTTCAAGCTTTGGAAGGCCGCCTCTTGCTCTAGGCCCCAATTGAATTTTTTATCCTTCTTCAACATCTTGTACAAGGGGAGAGAGCGATGAGCCATTTTTGGCATGAATCGTGCTAGAGCAGCGATTTTGCCATTGAGGGATTGTACCTCTTTCAATGTTTTGGGGCTCTGCAACTCTTGTATCACACGACACTTGTCAGGATTAGCTTCTATGCCTCTTTGTGTTAACATGAAACCCAAAAATCTCCCCCCAGGCACAGCAAACGTGCATTTTAGTGGGTTGAGTCTCATGTTGTATTGTCGCAGGCGTTGAAAAATGAGGCGTAGGTATTCAACATGGTCTCCTCCCTCTGGAGTCTTGGCGATGATATCATCAATATAAACCTCCACCAGCTTTGTGTGCATGCCCTCAAAGACTTTGTTGATCATGCGCTGGTAGGTGGCCCCGGCGTTCTTCAGCCCAAATGGCATGACATTGTAGCAAAAGACCCCTTTGTCATTGATAAATGCTGTTTTTTCCTGATCATCCTCACACATTGGAATTTGGTTGTATCCGGAGTAAGCATCCATGAAGGATAGATACTTGTATCCTGATGAGTCGTCAACCAGTCTGTCAATGTTGGGGAGAGGATAAGGATCTTTGGGACAACATTTATTCAGATCAATGTAGTCTATGCACATGCGCCATTTGCCATTGGCTTTCTGTACCATAACCACGTTGGACAGCCAGGAAGAGTAACGGAGTTCCCTGATGAACCCCGCCTTAAGGAGTTCTTCAGTTTGTTCACAAGCAGCCTTTTGCTTAGCAGGACCCATACGCCGTTTCTTTTGTGCCACTGGCTTGGTTTCAGGATACACCGCCAGGCGGTGGCAACAAAAGTTAGGATCCATACCAGGCATGTCTGCAGCTGTCCAGGCAAAAATTTCCTTGTACTCATGGAGGAGTGCAATCAGTCTTGCTTCCATGTTAGGCTCCAGTTTGTCATTGATGTTAGTAATTTGCTCCGGGGTGCTGCCCAAAACAATAGACTTGGAACCACCATCAGGAGTTGGTTTCAAAGGATTTAGTGGGTCTATAGAAGACTCCGCCCTGGGATCAAGATCCACCAAGTTGACGGATGCCGCCGCACTGTTTCCTTCGTTCAATTTTCTTTTCTTAGACATGGTTTCAAGCTTCACCATGTTAAGACTTAAATTGTAACAATAACGAGCCATCTCCTGGTCACCCCTGACAGATGAGACTTGATTATCTTTATCGATGAACTTGATTAGCAAGTGAGGGGTTGAAACGATGGCTTCCATGGCATTCAGAGTAGGCCGCCCAATGATGCCATTGTATGGGGATTTAACATCAATGACAAGAACCCTGGATTTCACAGTCCTTGCTCCAGGTTCACCATCGAAGGTAATCCTTGTGTCCAAGTAGCCTTTAGTAGGCTGTTTGGCGCCATTAAAAGCTGTAAGGTCCTGTGTGTAAGGCTGCAAATCAGCGTCAGTCATTCCCATGCGTTTAAAACAGTCATAAAAGATAACGTCGCAGGAACTTCCCTGATCAACTAGGATGCGTTTTACATCCATATTAGCGATCACCGCAATGATCACTACTGCGTCATCTCCCTCAGGAATGGTTGGGCCAAAATCATCATCTGTGAAGGTTATAGGTGGAGTCTGAACTCCGTCCCTGAATGGGCGATATCCTTTGTTCTTGCCCTGCACAGATAAGATCATACGATGATGATTTTTCCGGGCGGTGTTTGAGGATCCGCCTCCTGCGAAGCCTCCAGCAATCATGTCCACCACCTGCCTTTTACTCCGTGATCTAGGTTCAGGGCTCGGTTCTCGTTGGGCGGACTCCAGAACAACGCCTTTTTGTTTCTCTGATACCGCCGTACGTTTTGGTTCCCGAGTACTATCAGGATCCGGAGAACGATCACGATGTCGCTTTTCAAACTTTTCAGGCTCATCATGAGATTTGCCTTTGAACAGGTAGTGTTTCAGTTTACCTTCACAAATGAGCACCTCAATGGTATTTTTGAGTTGCTTACATTCTTCTGTGGTGTGGCCAACTGACTCATGGAATTCACAATACTTCTTTGGGTTTCCACCGCGCCTGATTGAGGGTGGTGGACGTCGAATTCCATAAACATTGAGGGTAGTCCATCCTATTTCACGCAAGATTTGCTCGTATGATGTGTTCAGTGGTGCATAGTGAGCAAAATTGAACACGCGTCTGTCTTGCTGTTTGAAAGGTTGGTTCCCTACTTTGTCCCTCTGGAGAGACTTGTCATTCTTCGATGACTTCTCTTTCCCTTTGTCATGAGGTGGAGTTGCAGGGGGTGGTTTACTGCGAGATGCAGTGGCTTCCAAATGCATCTCGATACCCACGTACTTGGACGCCTTCTTGCGAAATTCCTCCATCGTGGTTGGAGGTCCCTTTGCCAGTGACAAAGCGAAAGGTGATTCTGGTTGCATAGCTTCTATGAGAATATGCAACTGGATTGCCTCTGTCAGATCAGGGACCATGGCTGCCTCCTTGTAAAATCTTTTAAGGAAATCCTTCAGAGATTCTTTGTCGCCTTGTTTGATCTGAGCCAAGGTATGAGAGGTTCTGGGTGCATCCCTGGAGATCACGAAGTGGCTTCCAAAAGCTGAGGCCAGCTCCTCCCACGAATCAATGGAACCTGAAGGTAAGCTCTTGAACCAACTAAGAGCTTCGCCTGTAAGGGTTCTGGGGAATATTCTGCACATGACATCCTCCTCAGCCCCTAGAAACATGGCCTCGTAGATATAAGCATCTAAATGCTTAGAGGGATCTGTTTCCCCAGTGTACTTCCCTATAGAAATGGGCTACATAGTTTGCAAATGTCTGGGTACATGTGCATTCATGAGCCTTTTAGAAAATGGGATACTCATCTTATATCCTGAGGGGGACGCGTTTAAGCCTGCTCTCCTTCCTGCTTGATGCTGAGCATTCACCAGTGGGAGGCTTCGTTGCTCCTCCATGTATGTAGGAATACGAGAGTAGTTAGGAGTACTTGATTCCTCCTGCATGTGTGGTTCATGATGTGGCTGTCTTGCGGGACCAGCTTCCTCATGCACTGGGTTCGCTTTTTCACGACGAAGTTCTACAAGTTCTTCTCTCAACATTCGAATCATGTCATCTCTTGGATCTGGAGAATCAGCTTGCGTTGCTTTTTTCTGAGCATCATTATCGAAGTTAAGACGTCTGGGATTGCGTGGAGGAGAATCCTCGTTCTGCATCTCAGGTCCTTGTCTCTCCATTAATGATGAAGATTGATCAAAGATTGTGGGATTACCAAATTTACAGGTCCCACCGGGCGTGCCAATGAACTGTTCTTTACAGGGGGTGTAGAGATACGCTTGTAGAACAACTCAAAATATATATGAATGTGTTTTTGATACAAAGCAATGTGTGTATAATTACAAATACGGAGAGTCTTTGTATGTTGAGGCGGAGTGTAATGTACTCTGTCTTTGTCACAGTCCGCCTGACGGGGTCTTCTTTGTCTTGACCCGATTGGGGGTGGTACCTGCAATCGTTCTCCGACGCTCAAGTCAGTATTTCAGAATACTTAGAGACTTAGAAAGACAGTCAGAGAGAATTATGCAAGTAAGAGAGTGTAAGG
The DNA here is from genome assembly GCA_037962975.1 of Clitoria ternatea. Taxonomy (NCBI): domain Eukaryota; kingdom Viridiplantae; phylum Streptophyta; class Magnoliopsida; order Fabales; family Fabaceae; genus Clitoria; species Clitoria ternatea. Next base: position 24,345,609 of record CM075673.1, on the reverse strand, counting down.
TTTAGAAATGGGGGAGCCCCCGTATACCTTTTTGAGTGAGGTTTATATACCTGTTACTGGTGCTCCATTATTGGTAGGACCCGCTCCTTGTCTTCAGGCATAATGCTGAAAAGGTAGTGGGTCCCTGCGCCGTTTACATGCACCATTATTGTAGTAGGTATCACCACTTGTCTGGAAAGCGTTAGTGCTTTAATATTTTATTGTTATTCCCTTTAATGCGTGACAGCGTGATTCCCATTATTAACCTCTCAAGACAGAGTCAATCTCGTGCCGGGGTTGTGAGTATGGGCTCGCTACGCAGTGTGGGAAATTCAATATTCCGCCAATATTGAGCCTATGGCTTGGTGGAGTAACAACTTTGGCAGGGTTACTTTCCTTGGCGGAGTAACATGCCTTGGCGGTGTGAGGTGCCTTGGTGGCGTAACATGCCTTGGCGGGGTTGCGTTCCTTGGCGGAGTAACATGCCTTGGCGGAGTTACTTGACCTGGCGGTATGCATTCCGTATAGAAGTATTCGTAGTGTATTTAAAGCATACCTCTCTTTATTCAAAATGCTGATCTGGCTAGGCATTAAAGCCATGCTCTTGGGGCCAGTGTTAGGACCGGATCAGATGGCAAACGGCACCGATCAAGTAGAGAACGGGGAGGAGAGGAGAAACTCAGAAGCAATCAAATGCGAATTTCAGAAGCAAGATCAATCCTAAAAAATATCAGAAAATTACTAATTCAACATTAATGAAAGTGTCACAAGTGGAAATAGCATAAGGACAATTTAAGAAATGGACTCGGAGGAGAATAATTCTGTTAGGAAAAATAGAAAAACAAGAGGTAAGGACTAAAAACAAAAGGTAAAAAAAATGCAGGGACTAAAAGAAATTGAGTGGGACTAAAAACAAAAAAGCATGAAAAAGTAGGGACCAAAAAGTTATTGAATCCTTTTGGGTATTTCCATATGTTCTAACACTTATCTAGTGCTAGCTGATTTGTTTGGCTATCATTGTTTGCGACAAAATCTGGGATGAAGGAAGGAGGTATGATGACAAAATAATGAGGCCATAAACCAGAATGAGGTGAAACTCTCTTTAAGAAAAAGTGAACAATTGGTGTCATGTCAATTAAAATTCAATAATTACAGAACTCTGAGTATAACTAATTAGCTCTATATATTGAAGTGCTACACAGTACTCAGAGTCTAACATTTGATTATAACTATTGGTCAAATTGCTCTTTGCTAAGAGGGATTTGCCAATGTTTCTTTTTGGTGGAATTGGATACTGAGTCCGTTATTAATTCTCCTTCGATTCTTAAATGTTTTCAAATTATTTTGGGGGTTAAAGGTGAACCTTTCTAAAAATGTTTTAATGGTGTTAATGCGGATTCTCAAATTTTAAATTAGTTTTTTCTCTTTGGAGGGTTGTCAATTATTCAATGGTTCCTTACATATTTAGGTTTTCCTACGGTGGTAATCTCCAGGTGTTGTTCCTATCATTAGGAAGATTTTCAACTAGCAAGATAGTTGCGAAAGGTGCTTTGTTTTCTTTGGGTGCTCATCTGGCTCTCGTAGTCTCAAACGGAGTATCCCTTCGCGTTCTACATGAATGCCGAGCATTTCTACATTTACCTCCATAATTGGTCCCAAGCTCATAATTGCACCAACATAATCAAGCCACAAATATCTTTCTGTGCATATTTAGTGGCAGTGCACAACTGCCTATATAGATAACCCAACGCCGCTGCACTCCATGCATACCGGCTACATCTATCTAGATCCTCAAGCAAATATAAGTATCTGAGTGACACTCTACTCGATGATTGATTAGAAAATATACAGCCAACAATCAACCTCAAAATGAATCTCTTAATTACCTCATCAGTACCCAGATGATCATCGATGTTTCCAAAATTATCTTGAAGCCCAGACAACCTCAAACATTGTCTGTGCATCATGCTACGAGGTAGTCGTCTACCAAGTTGTTCTTCGACATACCTCTGCCAATCATTGCAACCAATTTGGGTTACAACAGTACGTCCATCAATATTTAGCCCAACCAAGACAACAATATCCTGGAGGGTAATGGTGTACTCCCCAACTGGTAGATGAAACGTATGTGTCTCCGGCCTCTATCTCTCTACCAATGCAGATATCAACTCCGAAGACACGGGAAAATGCGTAACTTTTGCAAACTCATAGAAACCCGCCCTTTGTAAGTGAGGAACAATTGCTTCTGGTATTTCATTTTTCACCCGGAGTGCTTTTCTAACCTTTAGTACACGATCAGGTCGTCCATCCCATACATGTGTTCAAATGTGTTTGTCTTGGAATTTTAGCAGGAATGGATCCAACGGTCCAAGATTTACTGCTTAACCATTCTGCATTAAATAATGATAATTAAAAATTAAAATAATAATATTAACATTATAATAAATAATAACAACATAATATTATTTTATTAAATAAATATTAAGTAATAACAAACATACTATTTTATCTAATAACATTATATTAAATAATAACAATTTAAGACTATTTTATCTAATACCATTATATTAAATTATAACAATATCATTTTATCTAATAACATTATATTAAATAATAACAACTTAATACTATTTTATTTAATAAAATTATATTAAATAAAAACAAGTTAAAACTATTTTATCTAATAACACTATATTAAATAATAACTTAATAATATTTAATATTAAATAATAACAACTTAATGCTATTTTATCTAATAACATTATATTAAATAATAACTTAATATCATTTTATCTAATAATATTTAATATTAAATAATAACAACTTAATACTATTTTATCTAATAACATTATATCAAATAAAAACAACTTAATATCATTTTATCTAATAACATTACATTACATAATAACAACATATTACTATTTTAAGCACATCATACACAGAAATTATAATATTTCATTTAAAACATATAATAATCTAATTAAAACTGTCATTTTTTTAATACATGAATTTAAAAATTAACAAACATAATAACTCTAAATACAAATACATTACTAAATCATAAAAAAACAATAACCAACTTCAAACCCATTAAACACCCACATCAAAATCTATACTAAAACATATTAAATCTTAAAATGGAACCACAATAACCATTAAATAAGTAGTGTTTTTTTACCTAAAATATAGTTTTTGTTGACTAAAATAAGCACTTGGATCACAACTTGCGTTTAAGGACCACACAAAATAAATATAAAAAATGATAAATAAGGGACCCTTTGCTGTTTCTACGATGGAGGGCGTTACTGCTTGAGCATAAAAAATGGTGGGAGGGCTGATAGGGGAAGAAGAAGGGAGTGCACCATATTTTAAAATGGTCCCCGTGAGCATTGTCGCATCTTCCCTAGGCATAACCATGTTGTGTCGTCCTTCAGCCAGGCACAACAGGCTCCGCTTTACACGTGGCATGTCCCCAGGGAGTCGTTTCTGCTTTCAACGACATGCAAGTCGTCTTCTTCAAGTGCACCACACCTGTGTCGTCGAGCCATGATGCGACTGAGCTACGTGCCACCTCCAAATAGTGTCGCACCTTTTCCATACAACATGCAAATCGTCATCATGTGAGACGATACACAATTCCAGCAGCCCCATTTGTAAGAAAAAAAGCCAATTTATGGGGAAAGAAAAGTGCAATTGGACATGCATGATTTAGGGTGGCAAGTTGCATTTGACCCAAACAGAAAAGGATCAACATGCAAATAACTTGCTTTAACTTTGGGGCCTTTGACAAATATTCCTATTGTATCAGGTTTGGAATTATCCACTTAAATTTCTTTTACAAAATATCCTCTTTCAATCGTCAACTTCAAGTGTGAAAATTTTGAAACCTTAATTGAAGATGCAAGTGTCGATAGTCACAAATCAAGAGAAATTTATTTCTCCTAGGATTTTCACATGCTGAATCGAGTTCCATCAAAATCCCTATTCATTTGAACCACACTTCTTACTTTCTTTCACTTCTTAACATGTGCAAGTCGCGTTGTTCCTGATGTTGAAAAATCTGGTTAACTACTCTTTACACCCTTTGTTTACTTAAGAGTTATAGTTGTTAGGGTATTTCACAATATAACGCCTTGATTAGATTTGAGAATGAGCAAAAATGCAGAATAATAAGACACAAAATTTGATAACAGTGTTCGGCCAATTATGCCTACGTCTCTGAACTGCTGCAGATATTTTATTAATAGAAAGGGAAGATATACAAAGTGTTTACAAACACTCACAACCTCTCAAAACCCACAACCCAATTACACCCAAATTTTCACTCACTAAAAACTTATCTCTCTAAGTTTTTTCTCTCTTGAAAGCTTAGAACTTCTTAAGCTTGGAATGACTTTTCCTCTTCCATGGATGCATCTATTTATAGCAAATTTTTGGCAATGTTAGCCAACCATTTTTAGTTGCCCATGTGTTCCATATTTTGCACGGTTGTTGGCCTAATTATTTTTCCAATTTTGACTAACAATCTCCCACTTGAAGACTGATTTCAATCTGTCTTCACATCCTGATCAATGCAGCAGTCTTCTCTGGTTTTGTCATCCTAGCAGGCCAACTGAAGTTGAGCACAACTTCAGTTTGTCAATAGTCACCACCTTTGTTAACATATCTGTTGGGTTCATACTTCCTTGAATCTTTTTTAATGTGTTAGCACTTCATCCTCAAGAAGAGATCTGATGAAATGGTAACGAAGACCAATATGCTTTGTTCTTGAATGAAATGTTAAGTTCTTCGCCAGATGTATAGCACTCTGACTATCACTATGCAAAACACTCTTCTCCTGGATGAATCCCAACTCTTTTAACAAACCTTGAAGCCATATCAATTCTTTACTGGCTTCTGTCACTGCTACATACTCAGCTTCTGTAGTGGATAAAGCTACAATCTTTTGTATCTGCGACATCCAACTAATAGTTGTAGTTTCGATAGTGAATATGTAACCAGTGGTACTTCTTCGGTGATCAACTTCACCTGCAAAATATGCATCTACATAGCCTTGTACTTTTAATTCACTTTTACCAAAGTATAAACACTTCTTTGGTGTACCTTGTAGATACCTTAAAATCCATTTGACAGCTTCCCAATGAGCTTTACCTGGATTTGACATAAACCTGCTAACAACTCCTACTGCATGGCCAATGTCTGGCCTCGTGCAGACCATTGCGTACATCAAACTTCCAATGGCTGAAGCATATGGAACTTTAGCCATAAATTCTCTTTCTTCTTCTGTTTGAAGGGACTGATCCTTGAATAAATGAAAATGACTTGCCAAAGGTGTACTAACTGATTTGGCATCACCCATATTGAATCTTTACAAAATACGATTGATGTACTCCTCCTGAGATAGCTACAAAACTCCTCTTTGCTTATCTCTTGTGATTTGCATTCCAAGGATTTTCTTTGCTGGGCCTAAGTCCTTCATGTCAAACTCTTTTGACAACTGCATCTTCAAACTTATAATCTCATCCATATCTGAACCTGCTACTAACATATCATCAACATAAAGTAACAAGATGATATAATTAGACTTACTTCTCTTGAAGAAGCAACAGTGGTCAGCATTGCACTTCTGGAAACCTTCCTTGTGTATAAAGCTATTAAACTTCTTGTACCACTGACTTTGTAACACCCCTATTTTAATTTTATTAATTCAAAAAATTTTATATTAAAATCTGGATGGAATTTGACCATAGACCTTTAGAAGTTTTTGATCAGTATATTTTTTAAAATTTATTTAAAAAAAATTATTTTTAAAACAAAACGAAAAATCACTATTTACACCCCTTAAATTACTATTTGCACCACCCCCTAAATTGTTATTCGCACCTCCAAAATTGCTATTCGCACTCCCTTCATATTCACTGTGTGTTTCTGAAATTTTCAAACTTTGCACAGTAACTTATATGAAAATTTCAAGTTTTGAACGGTACTTTTATAATAAAATATTCAAATGTACAGTAACTTGTTTTGCTATAAATAGAGGGGCGCCATGTTTTTCATCCAAAATTGAAAACTTGGTAGTGTTGGAAGGAGAGTGCTAAGTGAAGAGAGGAAGATATTTTCCAAAGGAAAGAGGTTCTGCCAAAATAATAAAGTAAGAATACCTTTCTTTTATATTTTTTAGGGTTATTTTCATATCGTTTTTAGAAATCTATTATTATACTGAAAATAATATTATTTTAAGTTACTATTCTGAATAGTAAAATACTATTTCAATAGTAAATTACTATTCAAATAGTAAATTACTATTTACTGTTACTATTTACCTTTACTATTTACATTTTACTATTTACCATTACTATTCACGTTTTACTATTTACTGTTACTATTTATGATTTACTATTTACCATTACTATTCACGATATACTATTTACCGTTACTATTTACGATTTACTATTTACTGTTACTATTCACGATTCACTATTCACTATTCAAAATTTACCATTTCTGTTTTAAGTATAAATCTTAATTTTCATCTTGTAACTATATTAAAATAAAATTGGTATGTTTTAGAACTCAAAGACGAGACACGTACAGGTCTTCAATAACGAATCAGGATACAAGAGGTAAAGGGGAGTGAGATAAGAATATAATATGAAAAGACATAAGAATAATGGGAGGAGTCCCCTACTCCTTTTAAATTTAATAATATTATTGTTTTAAAATATTAACTTTTTAACTTAAAATTTATAATAAATTTTAAATTAAATATCTGGTGTGACTAACTCTGACAAACCTATGCAAGGACTTGGACTATTATGACCTATACGGACTGAATTAAACCTATGCAAGGACTTGGACTATTATTACCTTTATGGACTGAATTAAACCTATGCAAGGACTGAGACTATTATTGACTGAACTAAACCTATGCAAGGAATGGATGACAAGGACTCAAATTGACTATATTAATAACCATTAGACTTTGAATTATAATATTTATAAATGATGCTTTATTGACTTGATTTTGATTGATTATTTTTGTGATTGTTAATTATTTATGATTATTAATTGTGATGGATGATCTTGTGATGTGAAGTTTGAGCATATAGCAAGCATAACGGAAAGCTAAAATTCAGTAAGAATTTTCTTACCTTACTCTTTAAATTTTTATTATCTTAAATCTTTTAATTCTTCTTATAAATTATTTTTATTAACTCTACTTTTAATATTTAGAATAAAAAAATCTAATATTTATTTTAAAAAAAAGAAGTCATTTATGAAAATTATTTTATAAAAAGGTTAAAATAATTAATTCTTGAATTTAAAGAAAAATTTTATAATTTTAAGTATTTTTTTAAATAAATTAAGAATTATTCTCTTTAAGTAAAATAAAATTTTTAAAAGTAAATTATTTTGTTCCAACCTAATAACTAAAGATATTTGGAAAAAATTGAGATTTCTAAATTCGATATTGTTAAGATTCAATTTAAAAAATATATATGTAAAGTTTTCTATGAGAAGTTTTGAGATAATTAAGACTTGAAAACTCAATTTTGGTGAGAATTGAAAACTGTACCAAATTTATTTCTGTATGACAAATTCAGAGAATTGAAAAAATATACAGTTTATTAAGATGATGTTGTAAACCTTTAAGGTATTTAATAATTGAGTTTCTAAAAGCCTTAACCAACTAAATACGCGAGTAGTTGATGCATCATAAATCATTAAAGTGAAACAAAATGATATTGTCTAGGGACGGATTATAGAAACCGAGGATACATTAGAGGAGGCTTAATTACGAGCCTTGGGATGAGAGAGTGTGAAAGGGTGCTTTAGGGGACCTGGGGTAGCTCCTTAGTGTCGGGTACTTTCACAATAAAAACTTTCTCAATCTGACTAGTCTCTAAGTGTTTCCATGCCAGTTGAGCTGTTCATATTATTATTATCCAGACTTATGAAACAGTGTAAACTCCTGGTTGGCTCAGTGCAAATTAAAATTTAAGGGCCCACATATATAAGTAAGTTATGATGAAGATATTGCATAACATTCATGTATTCATAATTGATTGTGTATGTGATTGTGACTGATATTATTATGTATTGGTTTGTGAAAACTCTTTGTTGCTTATGTCTTATTCGAGAATATTATATTTTGTTTCTCACTCCTTTCTCTGTGTTTTTATTTCATATGTTTTAAATTGATGGTTCAGAGGGAAGGATCGAAGAATCTCGGTAGTAAATATAGTACGTTCTAGAAATGGAGTTCGGTATGAATATCGTGGTTCAATGAATAAATAAAGTTATTAAGTAACTGCTTCTAGGCCATGGAGTTTCCTCTCTTCCTTATCATGTTTAATATTTATTTTCTTCGGATGAATGTAAAATTACTTTATAAAGTTTAATAATATTTATGAGGTATTTCAAAAATGATGTATGTAATTTATTCCGATAGTTTTCTTCTAATGATCATATTTTAAAAAAAAATTATGAATTTTTCTAGTATTTATTAAGGTGTAACAGAGGGCGTTACAGTCTTGGAGCTTGTTTCAGGCCATACAAGCTTTTCTTCAATCTGCACACCAAATTCTCTTTTCCTTTCTTTGAGAATCCTTCAGGTTGGTTCATGTATATCTCCTCATCTAAGTCTCCATGGAGAAATGCAGTCTTTACATCTAACTGCTCAAGATAGAGTTCTTCACTGGCAACAATACTTAACACTGACCATATAGTATTGAGTTTTACAACCGGAGCAAAAATTTTAGTGTAGTCAACTCCTTCTTTTTGTTGGAATCCTTTGACAACTAATCGGGCTTTGTAGCTTTTTGAGCCATCATGCTCCTTCTTCAATCGATACACCCACTTGTTGTGAAGTGCCTTCTTCCCCACTAGTAACTTAGTCAGTTCCCATGTCTGATTTGAGATTAAAGACTTCAACTCTTCTTTCATGGCAAGCTCCCACTTGCTGGCATCCACGGTCTGACATGCTTCCTCAAAGTCTTCAGGCTCCCCTCCATCAGTTAACAACATGTAGTCCATGTATCTCCTGTTAGGCACATGAGGCCGAGAAGACCTTCTTAATACAGGAGCTGGAGTAAGAGGCTCTTGTGTGTCATATTGCTGGTCACTACTTTGCTCGGTTGATTCCTCTAGGTGAGGACTCTCAACTATAGGACTTTCTAGGACATCGTCCACCTCTGCATACACTGGTTTACTCTATTCTGAGTTGTGGTTGTTTATGCTATGTTTGCCCTTATACAACACTCTTTCGTTGAATATCACATCTCTGCTATGAATCATCTTCTTGTTTTTATCATCTCAGAGGCGGTAGCCAAACTCATGCTCACCATAACCGATGAAAGTGCACTTCTTTGATTTGGGATCAAGCTTATTCCTGCTATGATCACTAATACGCACATATGCTACACAACCAAAAACTCTAAGATGTGAAAGTTTTACTTCTTTTCTACTCCATACCTCTTCCGGTATTTTATGCTCCAATGGTACTGATGGACCTTGATTGATTAAGTAAGCTGCTGTGTTGACTGCTTCTGCCCAAAACTGCTTTGGTAAAGCCCAAAACTGCTTTGGTAAACCTGATTGCACACGTATGCTTCTGGCTCTTTCAGTCAATTTTCGGTTCATACGCTCAGCTACACCATTGTGTTGAGGCGTGCCTGGAACAGTTCTCTCCATTTTGATCCCATGCTCATAGCATAATTTCTTGAATCTGGTGTCTTCATACTCACCACCATTATCAGTTTTGAGCCTTTTGATCTTCAACCCTGTCTCATTTTCTACCATAGTTTTCCATACCTTGAAAGCCTCAAATACTTCAACTTATGTTTAAGAAAGTATACCCCTACCTTCCTAGAGTGATCATCAATAAAAGTCACGAAGTATTGCTTCCCACCAAGAGATGAGATAGTCGATGGACCCCAAACATCAGAATGAACAAGCTCGAGTCTCTCCTTCTTTGGGTTTCTTCCACTTGTTTAAAAGCTTACTCGTTTCTGCTTTCCAAGTATACAGTCTTCACACATGTCAATTTCTACTGACTGAAGACCTGGTAATTTTCCCTTTGAGTGCATGATCTTCATCCCTTTCTCACTCATATGGCCTAGTCTCTGGTGCCATAGATTGGGATTTTCATTTGCTGCAACTGCAAATAAATTACATACTCCTGCTGTCTTGTAAAGGGTACCACTCTTTTTACCACGAACAATCGTCATTGCACCCTTTGAAATCTTCCATTGATCTCCATGAAACACTGTTGTGTAGCCATCATTGGCCAACTGGCCTATTGAGATTAAGTTCTTTGTCAGGTCGGGAATATGTCTGACATTTTTTAATTCCCATACAGACTCATTCGGCTTAATCTTCACTACACCTTTTCCAACAATCTCACAAGATTGCTCATTACCAAGGTAAACTTTACCAAGGTTTCCGGGGACATAATTCTCAAAGAATTTTTTATGTGAAGTGGTATGAAAGGATGCTCTAGAATCTAACACCCAAGACTCTTCCTTGTTTTCCAAAGAGCATATTAATGCATCATCCCCTCCTGAGGTGGAAGCAATATTTGCTTCCGTCTTCGCCTCCTGATTCTTTGGTGTACTCTTGCATTGATTTTTATAATGCCCAGTCTTTCCATAATTCCAACACTCGATAGTTTTCGAGTTGTGGGAATTACGATGATTTTTGAATTTGGACCGCCTGTCCTTCGATTTTCCACGACCATTTCCTCTGGTTGAATTTCTCCCTCTTGACTCTATATGCAATACTGAAGAGGTTGATGATTCACCCGACTCTCTCCATTGGATCTCTTCACTGAGAACCAGATCGCGAACATCATTAAATTTCAACTTACTGCTTCCTGTTGAGCTACTCACGGCTGTGACAGTAGCATTCCAACTCTCTGGAAGAGAAGATAAAAGTATCAATGCTCGTACCTCATCATCAAATTTGATTCCAACTAAACTTAATTGAGTTGTGACTGAGCTAAGTTCATTGAGATGCTAGGCTACTGATCCTCCTTCTGCTATCCGCAAGTTAAATAGCCTCCTTATCAAATGAACTTTGTTTGAAGCCGATGGCTTTTCATACATGTTGGAAAGTGCCGCCATGAGACCTGCCATGGTCTTTTCTATTGCAATGTTAAAAGCAACATTACGTGATAATGACAATCGAATAACCCCAAGGGCCTATCTATCAAGAAGGTTCCATTCATCATCCTTCATGCCATCTGGTTTCTTTTCTTGGAGAGATTAGTACAACTTCTTCTGATACAGATAATCTTCGATCTGTATTTTCCAAAAGCCAAAGTCTACACCATCGAACTTTTCAATTTTCACCTTTCCTTCATCTGCTGCCATTGCTCCCACTCAAATATGACTTCCTCTGGATCGCTTCTGACAATTTCAGTGAACCACCGTGTATTAGAACACTGCTGTGGATGAATTTGGTATTATTGACCAAAATTCACTATTCACAAAATTACTATTCATATGAATAGTACCCGTTGCGAAAATTTGACAAAAATAAGCACCTAAGCTCTGATACTAGTTGTTAGGGTATTTCGCAATATAACGCCTTGATTAGATTCAAGAACGAGCAAAAATATGGAATAATAAAACACAAAATTTGATAACGGAGTTAGGCAAATTATGCCTACGTCTCCGGACTGCTGCAGATATTTTACTAATAGAAAGGGAAGATACACAAAGTGTTTACAAACACTCACAACCTCTCAAAACCCACAACCCAATTACACCCAAATTTTCACTCACTAAAAACTTATCTCTCTAAGTTTTTCTCTCTTGAAAGCTTAGGACTTCTTAAGCTTGGAATGAATTTTCCTCTTCCATGGATGCATCTATTTATAGCAAATTTTTGGCAATGTGAACACATTAAAATGGTTGGCCACCAACCATTTTTAGTTGCCCATGTGTTCCATATTTTGCATGGTTGTTGGCCTAATTATTTTGCGAATTTTGACTAACAATAGTTAAAGAGTCATTTACATTTAGCTGAAAGAAAATGCTGTTGGGATGGGACTATGTAACTAAAATGTGTATTGATTGGACATTCTACTTCTTTCAGATACAATTGAAGTCATTAGCCGAAGAGATACAGGCAATCATCAAGGGATTAGAAAAGGTTAAACAAGAATTTGTTGCATCTGAAAATGATGGAAGGGTGTCAGAAGTTTTCCTTAAGGTAGCCTTTTTAACTAAGTCTCTTGATTCTTCATTATATTAGGAAAATAAAAAAATACAAAATGAATTCAGAGTACCAGTTTTCCCTCATCATGTATTTAGTTGATACTTGATGGTGTTGTAAAGCCACCTATCATCATCACTTAATTAAAGTTTGTAGTTGTGCATGGGTAGTCCATGTTAGATAGTGAGATTTGTAGGCACTGGCAGGTTTTTCCCTAGCTTGTTTTCTTCATATTATGCAACAATTCGCCTAACTTTTGATGGCAATATGCTCATGAAAGAGCATGGCTATTAGCCTCTTGTTATTGATCAATGGTGATGATGAGCGGGTTATAATTCTCCATATGCTTCTTTAGTCTTACATAAACATTGATTTTATGTCAAATGAGAATTAAGGAGGCTTAAATCTTTTCTTTTATCAGTGAATTTTCCATCATGGTTCATGGACAAATATAATTCTACTTTTTATGGCTTATTATCTGGTTTACATTTTCAGAGCATTTGACTCTTTTTAATGTTCTTTTCAGACATTGAAAGAGTTTATAACTGTAGTTGAGTCAGAGGTGGCATCTCTAACAAATCTATATTCTGTGGTGGTAATATGCTAATGTGCTTAACCATCTTCTTTGTACATTCTGCACCAATATGAAGATAAAAAGATTGTGTAATCTGTCTATGGACAGGGTAGAAATGCTGATGCACTTGCTCTATATTTTGGTGAGGATCCTGCTCGTTGCCCATTTGAGCAAGGTAAGGTGGTGGTTAGTAGATGATATTTAATTTGTTAGTATGGCATGTAGCCATTGATCTTCTTCACTGGTCATTTTATTATATTATAGCTCATTAACTTCATTTTATTTACTGGTGCTTCTTGTGGAAGTACAGTCTCATGATTTATTGCATTCATGAAAGTAGGGTGATTTAGAAGTATGGTTTTCTTGTCTAAGACTCTTAAGTTCTAAGTTTAAAAAAGCATGCTTTTGTTAAGGAGGCTGACTTAGTTGATTGGGTAAGGTGTGGGAGTTTTTGTGAGCTCCTTGATACATGTTCGATTCTTACTTAAACAAAAAAAAGGCATGCTTGTAACATTTATTCTTTTTGGATTCTGGACAAAGCTGTTACTAACTAGAATGATAGGTGTGGTGATGAGTTACCGAACTGATGGATAAAGAAGCTCAGCAGAGAGGTTGGGCTGAGAGAGAGAGAGAGAAAGAGAGCATGTAAAGAATAATATCATAAATAGAGTGAAAATCTTGACGTGTTTCTTTTATGTTTGGAAAAGTCTTGTCTTTCTAGTATGCGCGAACTAACCATTGTTACTGATTTGATGATGGCAGTTACAACAACTCTCTTAAATTTTATAAGATTGTTTCGGAAAGCACATGAAGAGAATTGCAAGCAAGCAGAGTTAGAGAGAAAGAAAGCTGAGAAAGAGGCTGAAATAGAGAAGGCAAAGGGCATTAACTTGACAAAAAAGAGTGCAAAAGATAGTTGACGACTGGGTTTTCTGCTCCTTTGCAGCAACATCATGCACTTGCCAAAGAGCAGGAATTTACCCAGTAAGGGAAATGCTTCTGAGATCAGTTGAGAAGCCTCCCTTTACATGATGATGATGTGGCAGTTAGCCTTTCAACATGACATGTTAATGTGGAATAGAGAAAATTCCTACCACATGTGGACCCTTGAACATACAACAAACACGCTTAGGAGTTGATTCTTCGATCCGAATTAGAATTATTTGGCCTAGTGATCCTTTTTGTTCAGAATACACTGGAGATTCCAAATTTAGACGCAAAGTGGATGCTTAATGTGATTTCTTGAGATGCCATCTGCATCCAGTGAGTGCTATGTGAAAATGATGCAGTGCTATGTTGCTTCAAGAAGAAATTTTGCTGCAGCGCATGTCATCATTTATTTGGCACATTTTTTTATGGTACCAGGGCAGATACTCTTAGGATTTTCTAAACACCAAAGTCCAATCGATGTAGTACCATGAAACCTTGTACAAAGCACTAACCCTCTTTTTTTAGGATCCAATTCTTTCTTATGTAACATAGAAATTAGTTTTGTTTTTTAGAGGTTTTGGTAGATTAATATCCTCAAGAATATGTTGTATAGCTGTCAGTTTAGAGAAAATATAAGTGAGGTCATTGTATTGTAACTGTAACATAAGAGCAGGCAGAATTAGATTTGCTAGTTTCATTTTCATGTGACATACAATACGTATTAGTGAAGTGTAAAATGTTGTTGTCACGTTATTTTCTCCTAGTAGCTCTTGAAATTTATCACAATGGAATATATGTGCACACATAGTTTTCCGATAGTATAAAATGTATAAACAATGAAAATTCAAATGATTCGATTCCGGAAAAGATGCTACAGTGAACATAACCGATATGTTTCCGATTAATTAATTAACCAATAGATAAACTCATATTTTAACTATTTCCTAACTTATCGGAAACCAAAACATCGTCAATATCATCAATTTAACAATATGTTTAGAGGATTACGCCTTACCGAACATTATCGAGGGATTTCGACACTTAATTTCACAAAGCTTTGAAGCTATCTACTAACTCAAAGTGGTCTGAAAACAACCTATAACTATGAAGATGAAGCAATTAAAGCTTAAATTCAAGAATTGGAACCAAAACCGCAATTGGATCATTCCAAAGCTTATCGACAATGGAGGAATTGAAGAATCTTACCCTTCTAATGTTGCCCACAACTTAATAATGGTTCGAAAGCTCACTAAAAGCATGAAATTGAAGAAATTAAAACTTGAATTTAAAGGATGGGACCAAAACTGAAAATGGGTTTTTGGAACTCACCTTATCAATTAAAGAAATTGGAGAACCCCTTGACCTTATATGGCTCCCGTGAAGAGAAGAAGGAAGTGGAGCTTGGAATTCAACCTTGCCTTAACGGAAATTTGAAAGAAGATGGTGAAAATGGAGGGGTGGTATTGCGGTGAGGGGAAGACGAAGAAGAAGTATGAGTGAATTGTAAAAGAAAGAATGGAAATTGAGTAAATAGGATTAAGGGTAAAATTGTCCTTCCACGTGTTTAGTTAATTTCTAAAACTAATTTGGTAATTTTAGGTTATCCCACAACTAACCAAATTAATCCCAAAAATTAACGTGCCCCTATTTAACTAATTTAACTATCATATTTAATTATTTGACTAGTAGAAAGTAACCAATAATTAAAATTGGGATGTTACATGTTTATCATCTAAAAATCAAAGACCAATTCCTTTAAGACATACAAGTTATCAAAATAGACATTACCTCTTAAGAAAGTTTTTCCTACGCATATGACAAGATTCAAATATCTGAAAAACATATTTATTGTCTGTTTAGTAACCAATTGGAGAAACGGAGTTGGGAAAATAAAAAAAATGTAATGGTTAATATTGATGATTCACGACGTTCAAAACAGTCAAATATTCATTAAACCAATAGTTTTTTTTTGTTGGTTAAACATCAGTTTAATTTACTTAAATAACCATTTAAAAAACTCAACTATTGTCAATTGTAACATATAAATTCAACCATAGAAGTTAAATTTATAAATTTAGGGTTTCGTTAAGCTCATCCCTAAAGGTTAAGATTAAACTATCAAAAGTATCAACTTTTTATTGAGAATGAATGTGTTATATTTTTGTTTTTGTGATATAATAATTACATCAATTACAAAAATGAGCCAATATTTTTATTACAACTTTACTTTTATAATGTATTTGCTGGTTGCTAACAAAATTTGTTATGATATAAAAAGTTACTAGATAGAGAGGAAAAATTCTACGGAGTCCGCAGCTTCTGTGAAAAGTTCATTTCAAGCTTCACGTGTGAATGCATAATCTGAAACACTCCTACGTTACTCCCATCATTCATGTATGCTCATTCCTCCCAACTTTACATCCTTGTGCTCCACATCTTTACCATTTATAATGTTGACATTTCTCCCAGTTGACCAATAAGTTATAGGGGAACAGCAACGCACCTTAGGCCCTTGGACCACCTCAACGTACGTCCCTTTGATTGCAAGAGACATTAAATAGAGATTTCTAAACAACCCTATTATCAAATTAGACATTACGTGATTTTCGAATCTTCAAAACTATCCTGTAACTTATAACTTATGATTATAAGATATAAGTTATAATTTTTAAAAGAGGTTATAAATGATTTATGAAAATATATAATTTATAAATAAATCATTTTTTATTCATTATTTTTAATTTATTCTAGATTTATAATACAAACTCTCATTAAAAAAAATTATTGCATGAGTTTTTAATTAAGTTACTTATATAGAAACACCATTATAGCTTATAAGTAACGTATAATTTATAATTTTTAAGTAGTTTATTGGAATGTAGTTGTTTGATAAAATTAGTTTAAAATATGTTAAATACTTTTAAAGGATGTGTAATATTTTAATTATGTAAGAGATAGAAAAAATTGTCATAAAAAATTAGTTTAATGTATAGCTCTAACTCTATTTTTGACCTAAACCTAGGTTAATATTTTTCTTGATTTCTTTTTGAACTTAACCCGATGGTAAAAGTTTTCCTAAGCTATAAAATTTGAAATTTGTTTGAAACCTTTAATAATTTGGTAGTGTTTTATTGTGAGGTGTAATATTTAGTGATTAATTAATGTTACATGACTTTGATACTTGTGCATAATTTGAGTCAGACTTGAGAAAAACTTGAATTAAATGTCATTAGTTAGGTTAACTTCATAAGTGTGTGTGTAAGTATTCTGTATATTGAGTATGTCGAATTTGTTTCATGTAATTGATTTTAATTAATTCTTTAATTTTGTTATCACACACAATATACACAGATATGATCAGGACGTTTTGTTGTTTAAATATGAACTTAGGGTCAAGTAGCTTACCATGATGTATATATCTTTTGCTAATCAACTTGAGCCTTAAGAAATAGTATAAACTTAGAGCTAAGTTATTGTAGCATAAATTTCACTAAACATGATCCTTCAACGAACAAGGCTTAAATAATGGTAGTAAATATTGATTCCTCAACTATTTGTATTATTTGCTTTAAGAAAAGACCTCAATAACAATAATGATTGATCCGGTCTAGATATTGGCACACGGACAAGAGGGTAATTTCACCCGATCTTACTCGCTTACCGATGTTGCAGGTAAACCTCCAGACTGTAAGCCCGTATCAGATACCTTTCTATACCGGAAGTCCAGGTCAGCACCATGCACACCAGAAAAGCATTCATGTCACCCGACAAACGGTACAAGGTACAGTTGCAGGGGAACGTTCGTAGGCGACGTGGAGGCGCCCGCGTCGTGTGTCAGAATCGTACTGACATATTGTACAAATGGTCCCCCAACCCTAAGAGACTCTTCATTCTCTGCATGCATGCATATAAATACCCATATTTTCACGTCTCTGGTATGTTAGACTCATTCTCAAACTTACGCTCATCAACCTTGAATTCTTATTCTGGTTACTGACTTGAGCGTCGGAGAATCTTCGCATATGACACCAACTTTCGCCCCTTATCAATGCGAAAGCTTGGTGAGAAGGATCTTTAGGACTTCAAGACCCTTATTTCCCACTGGAATAAGGGACATAATACCTATAACACCCTTGATTTTCTGGACTCGAATCCCGATGTAATCGTCATAATTAAATAGTAAAAACACGAGTAAATTTTTCACGCTCGAAAATAGTTTCTAAACATTATCTTGACCACATCAAGACTCGGGCCACAGAAAACCAAAGAGTGAGATTTATTAGCCTATAACTGGATTGGTAAATAGTTTGCCATAATGGTATACAAAATAATAGAGTTTACAGCGGAAAAGAATGTGTATATCGGGCGTACGCCTAGTCCCATATATGAAGATATGAGAAAAGGTTCGGCAAACATAAAAAGGCATATCATAAGCCTAATAGACAACCATCGTCTTTTTACATAATTTCATGAACATGCAATGCCTAAGATATATGTAGATACATATCTTTATGAAATACATCTCCAATACCCATAATCCATAATTGACCATATTCAATTCATCCCTAAAGTCATACATTATTAACAATTATACATTATTCACATTACATCCACCAATAACGGTAATTATCAACATCATGATATCTAATTTATACACAATATAATAAATTACAATGCTGCCGGCCAAGGCATTCCATTACAACTATTTTACCTTCACAAAAGCTTTTCCATCAAAACATCTTCATCCCATGACGTCCCTGCATTAATACTAAAAAGTAGACTACGTGGGAGAGTGAGTTATACATTTCAAATGACGATATGAATACAATTGAAATTATGTGCGTATGCATATCAACATCATGTATACTTTGCTAAACACATCAATAGTCATCATAGATTTACTAATTCAACAATACATACTTATTTCGTACTCAATCATCAAAGCATAGCAAAGCAAGCATATACACATCTTTCACATCACCACAATGGGCCAACATCATCAGTATCGACCACTCAGATCTTTTCTCAAAGCCACCATGGGCTATCATCATATTCATCAATCATAATTAATTATGCCCAACATTCTAATGGGTCATAACACACATATCGTCTTATTCAATATCAGTTTATGTATATTCATTGATCCGGTCTGGATACCGGCCCCAAGGTTATCCGGTCTGGATACCGGTTTTAAGGACAAAAGGCCGACTCAGCCTTCCTAGAAGTCAACCGGTATCCCAGGATAATGATCCAGTCGGTGAACATGTTGATCCGATCTCACCTGAAGTAAAGTCTTTATAGCCGTCCTAGAGCTCAACCAGTGTCAAAGATATCGATCCGGTCTGCAACACACTAGGCAAACTTCACTTACACTGGTCATCCGAGGTGACATCCAAGATACCGGGTGGCCTATCCGCTATCCTACACCAAGTGACTTATAATTGACTGCTCCAATATCATAATGAAGAAGGCATTCTGTACAGTGGAGTATGTCCCTTTCATCCACCGACAGGAGTAGGTACAGTCACCAGCGTGATTTATGGAAAAGGTGATTACCTTTCCATCCATGTGACAGAAAAGTACACTGATAATTCACCTACTCTCTTGGCATCCTCAGAATGCTGGCCCACTCGGATTGACTCTTTACATACGCTATCAGAACCAGTGGGCCCACTAACACCAAACGATTCATTTCCACGCTTGACTATAAGTAACATGTTGCAATACATGTTCCAGGTTATGTTGTCCTTGCTCTCTCTCTTGCTATTATACTGTTTGAGCATTAACAGAGTTCACTTACTCTCTTCTAACTTGAGCGTCGGAGAATCTTCGCAGGTGACACCACCTGTCGCCCACACCAACGCGAGAGGTCGGTGTGAAGGATCTCTAGGACAACAAGACCGACCTCCACACGCCCAGAGACCGGATACACTCAGCCGGTCTTCTATCTCATTCAATCTTCAACTCTTGAGGCTATCCCGACACCGGATCTTATACCCCGGTCGGGGACAGATCATTCATATCATTTATTTTTCATATGTGGTCTTTTAGGTATTTAATTACCCATCTCATCAACACCATACCATAATGTTAATCATCATCAATCATCATCATCATTTGGCATATCTCCATGCTATATGCAAATGCTCTTAAAGCTAATGCATATGCACAATGGAGTAGACATCAACAAATGCGGATCCGACTATGGGAAATAAACACCAAATGTGGGTTAAGCATGATCACATACTATGCCTCTACTGTAGTAGTAAAATGTGTACACATATATCATAATGCATGCATATTCACCATATTTTTACTGGTACCAAACCGCATCGCCCATGTTGTAACACCTGGTCATTTTCACCATGACCGTGGTAGCAACATAATCAATATATATGGTGTTGCGGGCCGGCCAGATCTCAAATCATGGCGGTTGTGATCTCAAGGACCACCGGGGTCACCTACTCATCAAGAGCTACCCACCACAAGGGTCGGCCAATGTAGCTCCCCGTAACAATACATGGGCGGCTTCGTGACTTACACATCGAGTCACAGGGGAAACAACAAATTGCTCATTCACTGAGCCATCCTCCCACTGGGTCGGCCGAGGGAACTCCCCTAACGTTCCAACATCAGCGGCTATGATATGCCATGGATGCAAAGTAATGCAAATCAAATGCATTCTCACTCTGTGCATCCTAAATACCACTCATCAAACATCATCATCATAATCACCAACACCACCATTCACACCTTAGTGGATTTATCATTATTGGTCTTAGCCATTGTTTTCAAGTTTTAAGTGTGGCATTTCATTTCAACATATTTCATATATATTTCATTTCATACATGCAAGTCAATACTTGCAATCAACCACAATGGCATTATAACATTACATAATATTCAACAATATTGCCACACATTCATTTAGTGGGTTTTTATCTCATTATTCTTCACCATTGTCTCATACATATATATATATATATTGGTGTGGTATTTATAATAATTCATTCATATAATTCGAACCACACATACAAGATCACACTTGTATCGCATGCAATGACATTCTTACAATTCATCAATAACAACATTCACCCCTTTATGCAAGAGAGTGATCAACATCATCATCTATCATTATTCAATGTCATATTTTTCTCTAATTCATCAATTTATAACTCATACTATGTCATTTAATTATTCTTTCCTTGGTTTTAAAATCACCAAGGGTATAACTCATATCCCCATCATCGTATTCTCATCACCATCCTGTCATAATTCCATTTTAGGTGGTAAATATATCATATCAATTAATCTCGAGTATACCAATCCATCCCTATCACCACCATGTCATAACACCATTATATTGTCCTCATACATTCCCAAGGGAAAGGGCCAACATAAACCCACAATGAAGAAAATGCAACAAAGCTATTTCTAGGGAAAACTCGCTCAAGCGAGATTTACCTTTGCTTGAGCGAGACAGGCCAGGCTCGCTTGGACGAGCCCCAACGCGCGTAAGCGAGAGGCACCCATCAGCGTGCATACGTCCGCTCACTTGAGCGAGCCACTCTCTCTTGAGCATAGGGATAGAAATGGGCCAGGCCGTCCGTCGGGGGCCTATGGCCCGGCTCGTTTAAAGCCTACATAGGTCAGGCTTGTCGGGATAGAAAGCCAGGCTTAGGCTTTTAAAAAGGCCAGGCCACAGGCTTTTTGAAAAGCCTTTGAAGCCCAACAGGCCGACCTATTTAATTAAATTAACTTTTTAATTAGTTATATATATATAATATTTATAACATAAACTAATATATATATATATATTACATATTTACATTTATATAATATAAATTAATATTACAAGTTTACAATTAAAAAATTTAGGAGGGAATGGAACATAAATTTTTTTTAGGTTAGTTTTAGCATTTTAAAAGTTTCACTATAAACAGGCTTTTAAACAGGCCATAACAGGCCTTAAAAAAAGGCCTATGACAGGCTAATAGGCCAGGCTCAGGCCTTGAAAATTTGATGTAGGCCAGGCTCAGGCCTTTCAAAGCCCGGCCTGGCCCATTTCCATCCCTACTTGAGCGAGACTTCTCCAGTGTCATTTCTATGTATCGCTCGCTCGAGCGAGGCTCCTCTCACATAATCACTCGCGTGAGCGAGACAAATTGAAGCATCAGATCCTACGCGTGCGCTCAAGCGAGTCACGCTCGCTTGAGCGAGACCCAACATGCCTCATCACTCGCTTAAGTGAGATCCATCCAGCGTTCCCTTTTCTCTCGCTCGCTCAAGCGCGGCCACGCCCGCTTGAGCGAGATTCATCCAGTGGCTTCCCAATCCATTTTTCACACGTCTCGCTTGAGCGAGACTCCTCCTCGCCCGAGCGTGATTGGGCCAGTGGCCACCCCTCTGATGCAGGGGACTCTTACTTGAGCGAGGTCCCAATTCGCTTGAGCGAGATCGTGAATGCACGCCCAAACTTAGATTTTTCCACCCCAATTCACATACCTACAACCTTATTATCCAAAATTTGCCATAATTTTACATCAAACATAGATAATTCATTCCTTTAAGCCTATTCCAACAAGTTATTCCTCATATTTCAAATCCTAAATCACCAATTATATAAGGGAGGTTTTATCAACACTCCACATCACTATCTCACTCATTTTACTACACAATAATCACTAATAATACTTTACACCTCAATTGATTCATCCATTGGTAGATTTTTATCAACATTTAATTCACATCCAACCAAGGAACAATTAAACACTCACTTTCATTTAACATCTATATATATATATATATATATATATATATATATACACAAATGCAATTTCCTTAACATTCAACAAAAGCCAAGCCGTCATTCACCACATCATCTATTCAACATACAATACATTCATGGCAAGGCAATGTATGAGTTATACATATACATAATTAACAATCATTCACTCATGCAATTTGAAATGTAAACTCATCTCCTACCTCGAGAGAAGAACCACAATCCAAACGTCCAATTGCCTCGATTATTCCGCATCATCATCCGGAATACAATCCTATCAACAACACATGTATACATGCTATTAATATACCATCATAAGAAATCATCTCTCAAAACTCATGATCAAGTCCTAGACTTGTCCAAAATCCAAAATCATATGCTTATGTTAGGCTTCGGGAATTCTTTTCCCAAAGCCAAGATTCTCTAAATCTTAAGGGCTAACAAACCCAACAATCAAAAGATCATATTCCTTATCCACAAGGCATCCAATATCTCATACAAATCACTCAACTATCATCACAATTTCTTCCACTCACTAGAAGTCTCTTGGCTCCATTCAAAACCATCATTAATCAATAAACTCTTATGGTATTTATCATGGCCCAAGACTTTATCAAGTCAAGTATCCATTATCAATGGTCATCCACCATTATTGTTACCACCAATAACAACACTCAACATTGCTTATCATCTACCCATTCTCAAGATTAATTCCTCAAATCATCATACCTACTTACATGCACATATCATCAACCTCATTAATCAATCTCAATGATTCTAAAAATTCATTCCTCTCATATACACCATTGTAAGACATCTATAATTATCAAAATCATTAACTTGGCTAAAATCCCTAAATCATCAACACTTAGGGTTTTCTCTAAAATCACCCAACAACAACTTCAACCCATTATAGAATCCACATGCAAATAATAATCCTCATTTATTTCTAAAATCACACCCTAATCAAGAATCACAATTTCAAGCCATCCAAGCCTAGGGTTCACATCCACATCAACACTCATAACTTCTAGCACCACCATTTCAAGCTTAAGCAAATCATAAACCACAAATAGAGGAGGAAGGATTCAAAGTCTTACCTCTTTTTCATGCTAGGCCAAAACGAAAATAGGGAGAGAGGAAGAAGAAGATTTTCCAAGCAAAGCTCCCATGTCCCATTTAATGTTCACAAATCCAAGCTCAAGTGAAATTTTTGATGAAAAATGGGTGTCAAAGGGGGAGGCCACGGTTTTGGGCAAGAAGAAGTGGAGGAGGAGGAGAAAATAGTGAATGAGGTGAAGAGGAAGAATAGTGCATGGTTGGAAGGAGAAGATAGGAAGTAGTTTAGTGTAAATTGGGTATTACCTATTAGAAAAAGTAATGCCTCATTTTACTTTTACCATTAGTCCATCATTTCCATTACCCATTGTGTAAAAGAAAGTAGGAAATGTATAGAGTGGGTACACGGCTATGAGAAGAAGAGAAGGAGAAATTTTCATTTTCTTTTAATTCTATTTGGCTTGTATTTTCCCCGTTTCATATCCTACGTCGCGTCCAAATAATTATCTTCTCAACACCAAAAATTATTTCAACTATATCGTCATAACCACAATAATTTTCTAAACGTTCTAGACTCGTCAAACATTTAATTTGACCAAATAGGTCCCACATCATCTGTTAAATCATCCGGTTTTAGTAAATCTCAATTTACCGATAATTCACCTCTAATGTCTAACGAGATCTCCCATAATTATTTGACCATAAATAATCAATTATCATTATCCAATAAATTTATTTTCTTTAAAATCCAAGATGTTACAATACCGGATCCCCACTGGACCAGTGTACAAAACACTAGAATCTGAGAACATTTGTGGCTGGCCCTACACCGGATCCTTGACACCGGTTTAGACTAGTTCAATCATGAACTCTATTCCTAGATGATGGTAATGAAGGGTATTCCATTCACAAGTCCCATTAAAACTAATTAACATATGCATAAATCATTCTTCCATTTGAAATACATATTAAAATTTGAGAAATGAAACACTAACATTGATTAAAACTATAAATCATACAAAATATTTAATTACACAGCTAGAAAGGGAGTATAATTCACATAAACCCAACAAAAAAGTGCTAGCCACACGTGTTCATGGTAGAAACCAAAAAATGAGCAAAAACACAAAAAATCAACAAAAGAACAATGGAAATCAAGAGAGAGGAAACCAGAAAAGATCTTTCATCTTTAAGTTTCCTTGTGGTGTTGGATAGCCTCCCCACAATGTTTTTTGGCTTCCCTTGGTCCAAAGAAGACCTAAACCCTTTAAATAGCCTTTAGGGTTGAAATAAAGGTGTGCTACTGTGATGTTGGTGCTTTGGTGTTAGGTCAAGCGCTCGAACACTGCATCCAAATTTTAATGTCGACATCTCGACACCATAACTAATGTTTTGAGGTCAACTTCAACTCCAAAAAAAAATCTAATCATTCAGATTGAGGTTTTGGATATTATGAACAACATCTCAAAATTTCACTCTAATCCAATGGTGAACCAAATGGAAATAATAAATTTAAAATTATTGGTCAAAAGTTGAGCTGAGAAAAAATTCAATATTTTATCCTTTCTCTCTAAAAGCCTCTAAAATTTATCAAGACACATAAAAAATAATTTATTAGTTACAAGTAGTGGCAATTGTTAAACTAAACATAATATAGACAATTTTATTAATTAAATGAGTTATTAAACATTAATTTAGAGATAAATTTTACATAAAAAATAACATAAAATTTTCATCTAACACCCATAAGAATTAAACTTACCCATAATTTTTCTTTTGGAGAACTATTAAAATATGAAAGAAAAAGTTAGCCAAAAATAAAATCTACCCCAACTCTTAACAAATATAGGAATATACATGTTGAACTAGATATTCCTATAAATACTTCTACATACACATAAAATAAACACCCCCCATAATAATAATTTTGCTTCTTTCGGATCTTGAGATGAAATTGAAAGATTATGGGGACAATGATGATGAATTTTGTTAGTGATTTAACAAGGGATTTTTTCATAATATTTTATAGTTAATTTGGTTGTTGAGAAAAAATGAGGAGAAAAATGAGAATAGGTATATGAAAGAAACGAATATGAAATATATGAGAAAATGAATTTTGTTTAATGATTAGAAAATGTTATGAAAATTGTGAATTTTTTTTACCTTGTTTACTAGATAAGTATAAGAAAAGATTTAATTTTTTTTCAAAAGTTATTATATTATAAAGAGGACATTCGAACATTTGAGAACAGTGGTGGTGAAGAATGTAGTGATGGTGAGAATAACGGTGGTGGTGATAGCTGTAACATCCTAAAAATTTTAAATTGGGGAATTTGATAATTAAAATTAATAAATTGAATTATAGAGACTATTAAAAAACAATATTTAGAATTATATCAGTTGAGTTAATGAGTATATGTTTAATTAAAATAAATTAAATAATTACACTAATATGATTAAATAATTAATTTTATTAACTCTTAAATCTTAATCTCCTAATTACATAATTTTTAGTAATTGGGAGTGGATTAAATTTTATAATTACAATTTTAATTTAAATTAAGTACTAAACCAACTAGCTATTACCAAAAATCTAAATTTAATGATAATTCCATAATGCTTTATTTTAATTAGTCTTTTTTTCTTTTTCCAATTTCCCTTTCATTCTTTCGTGGGCACATTTCTTCTCCTAGGAGCAAAATTCACTTTTCTTCTTCTTCCTCAAGCCAACTCATTACCGTATTCCTACACCATTCTTCTCCGTAAATTCTTCATTAAATTCTAGTTTTGTGAAAATCTCAACTATTTATCCATCTTCTTCAACTCTCTCTCTCGCTTGCTCGTGCTCCTCTTTGTGCATGCAATGGCTCTGATTCTTATTTCTTCTTCCAGCTTATGTCGTGAGCCACCATGGGTGCCCCACAAAATTGGAACATTTGGGTCTTATAAAACAAAGCTTAAAAGGTTAGGAACCATTTCCCTCTCTAGTGTGTTATTCATGGCTATGAATTAGTAGGTACCCATCTTGTGCAAAAGCTAAATTTCGATGTGATTGTTTCTATACAATTTATGAAATTTGTTTCAGGAAGGAACAACAAGGTTTTTGAATTGTGGAACCATTGTGGTAGTCGTAAGGTTAGGTTTCCAATCCTTTTAAGAAATTCAGCAGCTGGTCCTTCCCCATTTTGTGAAATTGTTGAATTCTCAAGCGATTGTTGTGGGGAAGCAGTTACCGAGTTGTTTCAGAGGCTACCAGTTTGAATGTCAAGCGTCGAAAGTATACAGGAAGGCCATCGGCAAGCGGAACGACATTCTGATAGGTCGATACCTTTCGAAACCATGTCAAATTATTGAATTAAGCTTCGAAATGTGCTAAACATAATTTAAGAATGGCTAAAATAATTATTTGGTATTCTAGGAAATTTTTATTTAAGTGTTGTCGCCACCCAGAGATCGTTCGACCTCATATCACCATGTATTTGTTAACTTTGGAATTTATGGAATAGTGGAAGAATTCAATCGGAAGGCATTGTAATGGTCGGAAAGCTTAAACCGTAAAGCTGAATTCGCTGTAAGGTACATTTTAAATGTACAAGGGGGTTACAATTTGAGGGATAAGTAGGAATTTAAAATCTGGTATTTTTTTACTAAATCTACCAGCCCTATACCTATAGTTTGCATATGATATACATTGCTGAAAGTTATCGAGTTCATGTAACGATGATGTATTGTGTGATGTGTTGTTTGTTGTTGATTTTTCTTTATAAAATAAGGATAGCTAGATCATTGTACGTTGGTGTATTAGTTGAATTATACGTTAAATTGCCATTATTGTCACTTGTTAGAGTAAAGTCTAAACTCATGATTGAGCAATCTGAACCCTATGTGATTTGTTAATAATACACATCAAGACTCCTAGCTAAAATGAATTCTATACTGCCTGTTTATCTGACAATTCTGTTCAAGTGTGCCAGGAATTCATAGAACTCCATTTGCAAAAGAAAGGGGGGAGTCCGTAGAAATTAATTCGCTTATGAAATAAAGAAGTCTGTACTCACTCAAGCTTTAACGGATCAAGCCTTTTGGTGCCTTAAGACCTTCAGATGATTGTTCTTTAGACCTATCTGTGACTCTTCGAGTTCTTAACAAAGGATCTTTCCTTACTCAATATGAAGCTGCATGAACTTTCTCTGAACTTTCTAAAGCTATCATAAAAAAGGAAATCAATGAAAATGTTGAAGACTTTTTCACGTTGGTCATGAAAACTGCCTCACATATCTCAAGACGTCAGAAAAGCTGTATTTGGTCAAAATAGATAGCCTAAAGTCAACTGCTATAAAGTGTACCTGCTTTCCTAAAGTACATAAGCAAAAAGAATCTTTTGCTGAAAGCTTTCAAAGTTGCCCAGATAAGGAAACTTCTCTAAAGCATGTGCCTACACTCACTGATAGCACAATCCTCAAGAGACCAACATCCTTCGAAGCTGAACCAACAAATATTTTTCAGAAGGACTATATATATAAAAAGCTTTTAAAAACAAGATAGTCACTCTGCTTAACTCAATAATCAAATACTCTCTTATTTTTCTCTTTGGAAACCTAAGTCTATAAGACTTTTCTTGAAAGTTTTTAAGTTTTTGCATTCACTACTTAAGTCTTTTTTGTAGTTCTGCTTAGTGCAGACCGTGACTTATAGTAGTCTGTAGCTCAGTGTACCTTGTAATCATTTCATATCTTTATACACTAAGTCATTTGATTGTAACTTCAAAAACTCTCTCTACCATCACTTTGTATTTTCCGGTGTGTTGCTAGAATTTGTTAGTGTTTGGAAACACTGTGGCCTGAAAAGGCTTTTGGAAGAATACTTGGGTTTTTAGCCAGGAGTGGCTAGTGTCAAGAATACTTGGGTATAAGCCAGAAGTGACTGGAGTCAAGAATACTGTTGCATTGGGCTGGTGCAGATTGTAAAGGTGTTTTACAATAGTGAAAATCTTTCTAGCTGAAGGGACTGGACTAGCTTCTATGTTAGAAGTGAATCATAATAAATTTTCATTGTGCATATTCCTTATCCTTTATCTCTGGTCTGTTAAAACTGGTTTTCTTTTTAAGCAGTCTGTATGCAAATATTTTTAAAAAAGAGTTTAAGACTTATTCAACCCCCCTTCTAAGTCTAACTCTGTGCCATCGATTGGTACCAGAGCTTGTCCTTTTGGGTTTATTACTCTCACGAGCAAAAAGGTACAAGATCCATGGCCTCTTCTTCTCAAGATCGGCTTATTCCTGAAGGAGCATCATCAAATAGACCACCTGCCTTCTTTGGTGAGGATTACCCTTACTGGAAAGACAGGATGAGAATGTTCATTAAGTCTACTCAATAATTACTAGAGGTGATGAACTAGCCCTAGCTGATGATGAAAGAAAGCCTATTCCTAAATATAAATGGGCCTTTGTTGACACTAAAAAGATGGAATCTAATGTTAAGGCTAGATTTTTCTTAATCCGTGCTTTAATCAAGTCTAGAATACAACAAAGTGTACAACTACAGAATAGCAAAAGAAATTTGGGATGCTTTGCAGCGCAACTATGAAGATGCTTCAAATGTTAAAAGGTTTAAGAAGATTCTTTTGACTAAAAAGTATGATAGCTTCAAAATGGAAGACCATGAGTCTGTTAACCAGATGTTTGGAAGTTTCCAGACTCTCCTCATCAAACTTAAAGCCCTTGGATCCACACCCTCCACTGAAGATATCAACGTGAAACTTCTGGGCTGTTTACTAGAAAAGTTTGATGCCAAGTGTGTCGCCTTGGAAGAAGCTAAAGATCTAAGCACTCTCACTCTCGATGAACTTCTTGGTGTTCTAAGAGTTTATGAGATGAAGCTGAGTTAGAAAAAAGTGTCCAAACCCTCATCTTCTAAAAACATTGCCCTGAAGTCTAAAGAAACTTCCAGGAGAAGCAAGGAGCCAAAAGTTAAAGAATTAACTGGCTCAGATCTTGTGATTGATGAAGAAAAAAAGGACACTAACGATGAACTGGCTCTCGTGACTAGGAGATTGCACAGACTTCTGAAGAAGAAAAGTGAAAGAGAAAGGTTCAATAAGAGAGAACCTAAAGGTAAAAGTTTATTTAAGTTTAAAACTGACAAGTCTACCATAGAATGTTTCAATTGCAAGAAACCAAAACACATGAAGGCAGAATGCCCTCTCCTAAATAAGGATAGAAAAGATAAAATAAAAGAAGAAATTCTTCAAGAAACATAAAGGACTCATCACTTGGGATAACGAAGACTCAACTAGCACCAATGAGTCTGAAGAAGAAACTCAGACTGCTTAAATCTGTCTTATGGCCAACACTGGTTCAGAATTCGAATCATGTTCAGATGACTTTGAAATAAAAGAGGTAAATCAGTCTGAACTCCAAGAAAACTATAAAGCTCTTTTACTTTTCAATTCTTTTGAAAAATTATAAAGTATTGAAAAAGAAACAGTCCGAAACTATTTCTTCATATGAAGATAAATTATCTTAATTGAAGAAAAATGATTCAGACCAAGGACTTCTCAAGGAGCTTGATGAGAAAGAAAGGAGATACATAAACTTAAGAAAGAAAATGATTTTCTAAAAACTAAACTTAATAATTCAGATACTAGATGTATCTCACAAGATGGAGAAATCAAGTCTCTTCAACAAAAAGTAAGCTCACTTACTATAGACTTGGCCAAATTTGTAAACGGAACTAAAAATCTTTATAAACTTATGAAAAGGTCAAAAGGAAGTCCAAAAAGGATAGTCTAGGTTTTGTTGAAGAAATTGATTCTAGAGTAGAGAATACTCTTTCTCCATCCTTTTAATATAAACGTAAGCATGTCAAGTGCAAGTGTTGCAAGAAGCATGGTCATGTTACTAAAGATTGTTTAAAAACGCGCTTTGTGCCTGCATATAAACATGCTAAATACAAATACTGCAAAAGACATGGTCATGTGATTCAAGACTTCCCAAAGAGAAAAAGGAAAAATGTTGAATCCACTAACTATACAGGACCCAAAAAGTTCTGGGTACCAAAGGCAATGATTATTCTTATTTCAAATGTGCTTATGGACAAAAGAAAAGCAACACTTTTGGTATATAGACAGTGGGTGCACGCATCACATGACGGGTAAAACGTCTATGTTCCTAAACTTGGAACAGTTTGAAGGAGGAAAAGTTACTTTTGGAGGAAACCGATCCGGACATATCACTAGGATTGGTAAAGTTGATAAAATCCTTTCCCCTGTAATTAAAAATGTTTACTTTGTTGAAGGTCTGAAACATAACCTACCGAGCATAAGTTAATTTTACGACAGTGGTTATAAAGTTTATTTTGATAAAGAAAAATGTACAATTATCAGTACTGATAGAACTACTCTTTTCTCAGCAAACAGACACAACAACCTCTACAAGGTTGATTTGGGTGAGCTGGATAGTCAAAATATAACGTGTCTTTTTTCTTCATCTAAAGAGAAGTGGATCTGGCACAAGAAACTTGGACATGTTAGCATGAAATATATTTCAAAAATCAATAGAAAAGGGTTAGTCAATTTCATTCAATGGAACCTAACCCTGCGAAGCTTGTCAAAAGGGAAAACAACACAAAAACTCTTTTAAAAACAAATATGTTGTTTCAACGTCCAGACTACTTGAGCTGTTACATTTGGACTTGTTTGGACCATCCCAAATCCAGAGTCTTGCGGGAAAAGATATGGTTTTGTCATTGTTGATGATTTCACTTGAATGACATGGGTTTATTTCCTAGCTCACAAAGATGAGTCTGCACAAGTGTTCAAGATTTTCTATAAGAAAATCCAGTTTGAGAAAGGAATCTTTGTTGGTACAATAAGAAGTGATCACAGAAGAGAATTTGAAAATGAGATTTTTGAAAATTTCTATAACAAAACTGGCATCTCCCACACATTTTCTTCTCCAAGAACACCTCAACAGAATGGTGTTATGGAAAGGAAAAACAGAAGTCTGTTGGAGATGGCTAGAGCCGAGCCATGTTTTGCGAAAATGACTTACCAAAATATTTTTGGGCTGAAGCCGTAAGCACTTCTTGTTATATTCAGAACAAAGTCTTTATTATATCAATACTGAATCAGACTCCTTATGAATTGTGGAAAGGAAGAAAAGCCAACATTTCATATTTTCACCCATTTGGATGCACATGCTATATCCTAAACACAAGACATCAACTTGGAAAGTTTGACCCTAAGTGTGATAAAGGTATTTTCATGGGCTATTCAAGTACATCAAAATCTTACAGAGTCTTCAATACGAGGACTCAGACTATTGAGGAATCAATGCATATGAGATTTGATGATATAACAAGGATTGACAAGAAATTGGTAGATCTAGATGGTGATAATGTAGGTATCATGCAATCTGAAGAACAACCTGAGCCTTCAGACTCAACAACTCCTCAACCACCAAAATTAAAACAACAGATAGTGCGAGAACCAGAAAAGCCAAGAGATTGGAAATTCAAAGCTTATCATCCTTCAGACCTCATCATTGAAGATCAAACTGGAGGAGTCTGGACTAGATCAAGGATCCAGAATCAATCAACAATGGCATTAGTTTCAGATTTTGAACCTAAAACCATTAATGAAGCTTTGGAGGATCCAGACTGGATCATCGCTATGTAAGAAGAACTAAACCAGTTTGAAAGAAATAATGTCTGGACCTTAGTTCCAAGACCAAAGAACAAGAGCATCATTAGAACTAGATGGGTGTTTAGAAACAAACTGGATAAAGATGGAAAAGTTGTAAGGAACAAGTCAAGGCTCGTAGCACAAGGCTACAACCAACAAAAAGGTATAGACTTCACTGAAACCTTTGCTCCTGTAGCTCGAATTGAAGTTGTAAGGATTCTACTTGCCTTTGCTGCTGTTAAAGGAATCAAATTATATCAGATGGATGTTAAGAGTGTTTTTCTAAATGGTTTTATTGAAGAAGTCTTTGTAAAACAACCTCCTAGATTTGAAGACAAATCCTTAGAAAATTATGTCTTTAAACTTAGTAAAGCACTGTATGGTCTGAAACAAGCACCAAGAGCTTGGTATGATCAACTCAGTTCTTTTCTAAAATCAAAAGGCTTTACTAGAGGAAAGGTTGATACAACTTTGTTTAGAAAAGGTTCAGATAAACACTTTATCATAGTATAGATTTATGTAGATGACAGTGTCTTTGGTATGCAAAGATTTTACAAAAACTATGCAGGTTGAATTTGAGATGAGCATGATGGGTGAACTCATATTCTTTACTCATATTCTTTCTTGGTTTGTAAATTAAATAGACTGTTGATGGAATTTTTATTCATCAACAAAAGTACACCAAAGATTTACTCATAAAATTTAAAATTATTGATGTTAAACCAATAAGCACTCCAATGTATCCGAATTGCACTATAAATAAAGATGAATTTGGTACATCAATTGACCAAACTCTGTACAGCGGAATGATTAGATCACTACTGTATTTAACATCCAGAAGACCTGATATAATGTTTAGTGTGTGTGTGTGTGTGCAAGATATCAAGTAAATCCCAAGGATTCACACCTGTCTGCAGCGAAGAGGATTCTAAGGTATCTTGTAGGTACCACTAACCTCGGTTGTACTATAAGAGAACAGACTTTTCTCTCTTCGTGGTTTTTATGCTACAAATTTTGTAAGTGATAGAACAAATAGAAAAAGCACTAGTGATGGATGTCACTTTCTGGGAACCAGCTTAATTTCCTGAGTAGTAAGAAACAAAACTCTATAGCCCTCTTTAAAGCTGAAGTAGAATACTTATTCGCAGCAGGCTATTGTTCTTAACTTCTATGGATGAAGCATCAATTAGAGGACTATTCAATCAAAGAAGAAGAAATTCCAGTATTCTGTGATAGTACAAGTGTAATTAATCTGTTAAAGAATCCAATCCATCATTCAAAGGTAAAGCATATTGAAGTAAAATATCATTTTATCCGAGACTATGTTCAGAAAGGCATTCTGGATCTACAATACATGGACACAGACCACCACTGGGCAGATATTCTCATAAATCCCTTGGCTGAAGCAAGGTTTGCATTTATCAAGTATAGTCTGAACATGCGTAATATTGAATGATTAAGGTGTTTGTATAATCACAATCTGCATGCTCTGTAACTTAGAATTATTTTATTTTCTATTCTCTAATATTCTAAGAGACGGAGTCTGTACCCTTCTTAAATTCTTTTGAATAATTATTTAATTTCTTTTAAAACACGTGGTGAAACATCCTAACTAAATTAAATAAAATCCGAGACAAGGGAAAAATTTTCCCAAAAATTTCGAACAGCTAGCAGGGGAAATCGGAACAGGAATCCGACCAAAGAAAGGAAGAACCGGGTCAGGATGCCCTTTACGTTGGCAAGACTCCGTATCGTTCAAACAATGGACAGCGGAAGAAAGCGCCTAAGCGAACCCTGATCGCTGGAGCGAAACCTCACTCGCCCAAGCGAACAAGGCACTCGGATAATTCGACCACTCGGAATCTAAACTCAAGTCCACTCGGTATCCTCATCACTCGGAATCTGAACCTAAGTTCACTCGGTAATTATTCCCTCGGCCATTACACTCAGAATCTATAAGCTTTCCCCGCTCGAAATATTTTCCACAGTCTCGTATCACTCGGAAATGTTTCACATATTTTTCACTCGACATATTTGATCTCCCTTACCTTGAGAACTCTACAAGATCAAGTCTCACTTAAGGATTTTATAGCTTCGTTCACTCAGAATACTCTAGTTTCTCTTCACTCGGGAAATTCTAATAAGTTCTTACTCAGGAAGTTTTTAAGTCGATTCCCACTCGGAATTACATGACTTCACTCTCTCGGGATATCCTGGCCTTATCCACACGGAATAGGCTTATTAAAGGGATTTCTCACATAACACCCTTCGATTGATCCTCCTAGGGAAATAGTCCTTTAATGAGCATAACTCACTCAGAATTAGCCCAACCCTTCTTCATTCGGAAGAGGGTCTCATATCTCACCTCACTCGGATTTACCTTAGCTCTCCCTTACTCGGAATCACGCAAGCATTATCGATTTAGTAGAAAATAAAAGTACACACTTAGACATTCACCCACGTCATTACCCACTGAACAAGATAAAACACATAGCATTGTATATATATTGAAATCTATTTAGTTTTACTCTCAATACCGAGAGAGTTCAAATCCTATGCATTAAAAATAAAACGTTAAACTAAGAGCCGGCCAAGGCTATACAAAAACCATCTATACAATATATATATATATATATATATATATATATATATATATGTACACTTCCACTGTACAATGCACTTCCTAGCAATCGGTGCTCTTCCATCATTCCTCATTCCGAGCAACATCCACTGAAATATGGCCACAATAGGGGTGAGCTTTTACATATAAAATGACAGTAATGACTCAGAAAATCCTCTAGTTTTCCACTACACAACATTATCTCATCAATCAATCTATCACATGCACTGTCATTTGATATATCCACACATACAGTATCATTCAATCAGAATTCATTCACATAACACACAGCCATATTAATCAGTAATACACAGCCATATTGCTCATATTGATATTCCCCATTCATACGTATATAACCACATTAAGCTCATCAAAAGTATAAGTGTGTACACATTAGTTTCAGTCGGATCCGATCAGTTTTATTAAGTTTTATGTTGCAACATAGGCTCCAAGCCTTTTTCTCAGCTCCAAGCTGATCCAGCCGTTTTACTGGTACCAAACTGTTTGCCCTCACACGTAACACAATCGCTCCAAGCGACAACGGGAGTGTTACGGGCAGCCCCGAGTCCAACTCGGTAAGCATGCCTTGAGTCCAACCCAAGGACTTTCACCAAGCGTCCAACGCTAGTGCACGAGTGTTTCACTCGGTATTGCCTTGAGTCCAACCCAAGGTCTTTTATTATTTTTCCATGCATATTCATTAGCACAACAGAGGCATTTCACTCGGTAAAACCACATAACACATGCATCTCATGTATTCATTATGGAATCCCATCAGATTCATCCTAGCATTTACATGCATATAATCATAAGATATCAATCAGGGATTTACCCTCGGCTTCTCAGTACAAGTACTCGGTAATCCTACCATTATTCGCAACAACACAGTTCATGCTTTCAAATATAAAAAATCTACACAGGAATCAACCAACAGTCCCACAATATACACTCGGTATTAGCAATATCAATAACATATACCACATGTTGTTAAGTGTTAAACTACACACAGGATTAGCATAACAAACTCTGAACGCATGCACTCGGCCAACACAGATCCAGTACATTTTCATACATTCACATGTTTACTAACACGCATCTCATGGACGGAGAAGGATATAACCTTACGTGACTCAGCTAATGCACACACACCCGGTATTCGAAAGTTATCATCATATGATTCACACAATCAACATATTTACAACCATAAACACAAAATGCAGTACTTTCACCCGGGATCCGTCCATAACTATACATTTGAGATGTAAAGCGCCCCCTACCTTCTGAAAGATGCAAGAAGCTCCTCGATTTTCAGTGTTGACCCGTGCTCTATTTTTCAACACTGATTCCGTTGCTCCTTCGCTTCCGAACGATCGCTCCTTACCAACAGTGGGGAACTTCGAGTCCTCCATAACACCACAGTCGTAACTGACGAAGAAGAAGAAGAACGAAGAAGAAGGAGAAGAAGAATTGCAGAGGAAGAGGAAGAGTCTCGAGGGGATTTGAGAGAACGGAGAAGTGGTTGAGAGCTCTGAGCATGTACTCAAGGAAATGAGGAGAGTGAGTGGGAAACGTGCAAATGGTAGCCACCATCCAATCATGTGTCATGTCCAATCACTTCCATCAGCATCAAGTTTTCTTTTATTTTATATTAATTCTCAATTAGCATTTAATATTAATCTTGCCATTAATTAAATAATCCGGATGTTACACTACTCCCCCCCTCAAAGAATTTCGTCCTCGAAATTCAAACACAAGCTTACCTCAATAAAATAGCTTGGGATACTGCTGCCTCATGGCATCCTCACGTTCCCAAGTATAAGAAGTACATCCATTTTGTTGCCACGCTACTTCGACTAGTTGCACATCCTTGCTCTTCAAGCGTTTTACCGACCGGTCCACAATTTTAGTCGGTACAGCAATAGTCGTCAAATTCTCTCTAATTTCGACTTCATCATCCGGCATCTCGTGTGTACAATCGGGTAAACACTTCCTCAATTGAGACACGTGAAACACATTATGCAAGTTTAATAGATGAGTCAGCAATGCTAATCGGTATGCCACAAGACCGACCCTTTCCAATATCTCATAGAGTCCAATGTACCGGGGGCTTAATTTCCCACTCTTCAAGGCTCGTCCGACCCCTTTATTCGGCGAAACCCTCAAGAACACTTTATCGCCGACCGAAAATTCAAGCGGCTTGGTACGCTTATCATGGTAGCTTTTTTGTCGGTCTTGAGATGCCTTCATCTTTTCCCTAATTACTTGAATCTGTTTAGAAGTCTGCTTCACAATTTCCAGTCCCAACAATAGACTTTCACTAGTTTTTGACCAACAGAGTGGGGTTCGACATTTCCAGCCATACAATGCTTTATATGGTGCCATGCCAATGCTGCTGTGGTGGCTGTTATTATATATAAATTCAATCAGAGGGAGATATTGATCCCAACTACCACCGTGCTAAAACACACATGACCTCAGCAAGTCCTCCAAACTCTGTATTGTCCGCTCGGACTGCCCATCCGACTGGGGATGATAGGCTAAACTCAGTCGAAGTTTTGTGCCTAATTCCTGGTGCAAGCTTCCCCAAAACCGGGACGTGAATCTAGGATCCCTGTCCGACACGATAGAAGATGGCACACCATGTAGTCGGACAATTTCTCGGATATAAATCTGGGCCAACTTCTGTAAGGAATACCTCATGTTCATGGGTAAGAAATGTGCTGATTTCGTCAATCGGTCCACAATGACCCAAATGGCATCATAACCCGCTCGGGTTCTAGGCAATCCCATTACAAAGTCCATGGCAATTGAGTCCTATTTCCACACGGGGATTTTAAGAGGTTGCAATCCACCATACGGTTTCTGGTGCTCAACTTTTGACTTCTGGCAAATGATACACCGAGCCACATAGTCGACCACGTCTCTTTTCAATCCAGGCCACCAGAAATGCATCCTCAAGTCATGGTACATCTTCGTAGTGCCCGGGTGGATGCTTAACAGGCTCTTGTGGGCTTCATCGAGCACCATCTTCCTTAATTCGCCAGCACCCGGCACATATATCCTATCCTTCACCCGGAAAGTTCCATCCGAGCCCTCGGTTAAGGACAGATCTTTTCCCTTAGCCTGAGTCTCTTTCATCTCAACTAAGTAGGAATCCGACCTTTGCTTCTCATAAACTAGCTTCAGAAACTCATTAGCTATCTTCAACATTCCGAGCGTTACCTTCCGAGATGAAGAGACATCCATGTGCAAATTCATGTCTCGGAATTGTTCAATTAATTCCATTTCTTTCACCATCATTGTTGCCACATGAATCGACTTCCGACTCAAGGCGTCAGCCACAATGTTCGCCTTACCCGGATGATACTTCAACTCGAAGTCGTAATCTTTTAAGAATTCCGTTCACCTCCTTTGCCTCATGTTCAGCTCTTTCTGACCGAATAAATATTTGAGGCTTTTGTGGTCACTGTAAACCTTGAATTTGGAGCCATACAAGTAATGTCTCCATATTTTCAACGCGAAGACAACAGCTGCCAACTCCAAGTCGTGAGTCGGATAGTGCTACTCGTGTGGCCTCAATTGACGAGAGGCATAAGCTATCACTCAGTTCTTCTGCATCAGCACACATCCGAGACCGAGTCCCGACGCATCACAGTAGACCACGAAGCTTTCTTGTAAATTTGGCAATGCCAACACTGGAGCTGTTGTCAACTTAGTCTTTAGCTCTCGGAAACTTCTCTCACACTCGAAACTCCACACGAAAGGAACATTCTTCCGAGTCAACTTGGTCAGGGGCAGAGCAAGCTTAGAGAACCCTTCAATAAACCTTCTATAATAACCGGCCAGACCCATGAAGCTTCTGATCTCCGAGACCGACTTAGGCCTCTCCCATGCCATTACAGCTTCTACCTTGGAAGGATGTACCGAGACACCTTCCTCGGAAATTACATGCCCAAGAAAATGGATCCTATCCATCCAAAACTCACACTTCGAAAGTTTCACAAACAGTTGTTTCTCTTTCAATATTTGGAGTACCGATCGGAGATGTTCCTCATGCTCCTCAGGGGTCTTAGAATAAACCAAGATGTCATCGATAAAAATGACCACGAATCGGTCCAAGTATGGATGGAAAATGCTGTTCATGTAATTCATGAATACAGCAGGGGCATTTGTCACACCGAATGGCATTACTACATACTTGTAACGACCATACCGAGTCCTAAACGTGGTCTTTGGAATATCCGAGTCCTTCACCCAGATCTGGTGGTATCCCGATCGTAAATCGATTTTTGAGAAGACTAAAGCACCCCACAACTAATCAATCAGATCATCATTCCTCGGTAATGGGTACCGATTCTTTATAGTGAGCTTGTTCAGCTGTCGATAGTCAATACATAGTCTCATGCTGCCGTCTTTCTTTTTGACGAGTAACACCGGTGCACCCCACGGTGACACACTCGGTCGAATGAACTGTTTACCAAGCAACTCGTCAACTTGCTTCTTCAACTCAGCCAATTCAGTCGGAGACATCCTATAAGAAGCACTGGAAACTGGCTCGGCTCCAGGGATTAAGTCAATAGAGAATTCAACTTCTCTATTTGGAGGGACACCCGACACATCATCCGAAAACACCTCAAGAAAATCATAAACAATCAGAATATCATGCACTCAGGTTCTACTCTTACCCTCGGTCAAACAAAGCATCATAAATAACTGGGCTATACCTTGCACTGTGTAATCATTATGGATTTGTCTCGGGAAAATCACCCTTCGATTTTGGCAATCCACCAGCATCTTGTTGGCTGAAAGCCAATCCATGCCAAGTACGATGTCGAGGTCTTTCAGAGGCACACATACTAAATCGAAGGTAAAACTCTGATCGCCCAACGTAAAGGTTACATCTTTGTACATTATTGATGTCAACACTTTAACGTCGGTCGGATTGGCTACCTCCAAAGTCTGATCCATATACACAGTCGGCAACCTCAAACGTCTCACATAATCGTCAGCTATAAAGGAGTGGGTAGCTCCAGAATCAAAAACTACATCAAGAGTATGTTTACCGAGTGAGCACTTACTTTGCACCAAGTCGTTGGCTTGTGCAGCTTGCTTGGCATTGATTGCATAAACCCGTCCTGCAGCTGGTTGCTCAGCATTTCTCTCTCGGTTATTTGGGGCAAACATCATATTACCCCGAGCTCCATTGCCTCTGCCACCATTCCCTTGGCCGCCGTTTCCACGACCTCTTCCTTAGAAACCTCCACGCTGTACGTTTGCATTGGCTTGCTGCAGCTGAGGGCAGTCGGGGCGTACGTGCCCTTTTTCATTACAATGGAAGCATACAACATCTCTTCCAACATCACACTCTCAGGAAAAGTGGTCCCCACCATATCTAAAGCACTTACCATTCCCAGGACGACCTCCAAAATGTCCTCCATGATTTCCCCGTCCTCGATATTTAGAGGAAGGTCCGCCTCTTCCAACATTGTCCGGCTTCTTGAAGCGAGGCTGCTGTGGCTTCAAGGACGTGTCGGTCCTGCTGCTCTGGCCCGGGTGGACATTCTCATCTTCCTTAAAAATTCTACATTTGTTCACCAACACTGGAAAATTCTGAATCTCCTGGTGTCTGAAGGCTCTCTTAATCTTGGGCCTCAATCCGCTTTTGAACTTAATGCACTTGGAACCCTCGGTTTCGGGTTGCTGAAATGGAGGATAGAACAGGCACAGTGCTTCGAATTTAGCAGCATATTCCTCAACAGTCATAGAACCCTGCTTTAGTTCCATGAATTCCAACTCTTTCCGACTCCTCACCGTGTCAGGAAAGTATTTCTCCAGAAAACATGCTTTAAAATTCTCCTAGATTAACTGGGTACCTGCATCAGTCAATCGGGCCTTGATGATCTTCCACCAACACTCGGCTTCAGCTCGCAGCATATATACAGCATATTCCACTTTCTGGGCCTCGGTACATTGAAGGCCACCAAAGATCCTTTCTAAATCCTGAATCCATGAATAAGCCAATTCAGGATTGAATCCTCCTTCAAACTCACTCGGCTTCCTCTTCAGGAAGCGGTCCAACCCTTGGTCATCACCAGTTCGAGGCTGGCCCTGCCTCTCAAATATGTCAGCGAAACGCTGGAATGCCGTGGCTATGGCTTCCATGCTGTGACGATTTGCCATGACTTATCCTGAAATTAACACCCCTTTCAAGGATAAGTTTACAGAATTACTCACTACCGATTGGACTTCAACCCAACATTCAATATTTATAACACATTATTATACAATCTTTAAGTATCATATAATTAATCGGACCAGGGTAGGAACAATCTTATGCCCTCCCCCCAAAACAATACCTCATAGGCACATGGCCACTCAAATTGTGCTTAAACATGGATCAAATCCATCAGATGCTGCAAATAATTACGACACTCGGTCATAATGCACACAACCGCTTACTAAGAGTAAGCATACCTTGGCCTTGGACCTTTTAAGTCCGCTCTGATACCAAAATGAAACATCCTAACTAAATTAAATAAAATCCGAGACAAGGGAAAAATTTTCCCAAAAATTCCAAACGGCTAGCAGGGGAAATCGGAACAGGAATCCAACCAAAGAAAGGAAGAACCGGGTCAGGATGCCCCCTACGTTGGCAAGACTCCGTATCGTTCAAACAATGGACAGCGGAAGAAAGCGCCTAGGCGAACCCTGATCGCTGGAGCGAAACCTCACTCGCCCAAGTGAACAAGGCACTCAGATAATTCGACCACTCAGAATCTAAACTCAAGTCCACTCGGTATCCTCATCACTCAGAATCTAAACCTAAGTTCACTCGGTAATTATTCCCTCGGCCATTACACTCAGAATCTATAAGCTTTCCCCGCTCGGAATATTTTCCACAGTCTCGTATCACTCGGAAATGTTTCACATATTTTTCACTCGGCATATTTGATCTCCCTTACCTTGAGAACTCTACAAGGTCAAGTCTCGCTTAAGGATTTCATAGCTTC
Source organism: Clitoria ternatea (assembly GCA_037962975.1). Classification (NCBI taxonomy): domain Eukaryota; kingdom Viridiplantae; phylum Streptophyta; class Magnoliopsida; order Fabales; family Fabaceae; genus Clitoria; species Clitoria ternatea. Next base: position 24,303,750 of record CM075673.1, on the reverse strand, counting down.
GTTCACTCAGAATACTCTAGTTTCTCTTCACTCGGGAAATTCTAATAAGTTCTTACTCGGGAAGTTTTTAAGTCGATTCCCACTCGGAATTACATGACTTCACTCACTCGGGATATCCTAGCCTTATCCACACGGAATAGGCTTATTAAAGGGATTTCTCACATAACACCCTTCGATTGATCTTCCTAGGGAAATAGTCCTTTAATGAGCATAACTCACTCGGAATTAGCCCAACCCTTCTTCATTCGGAAGAGGGTCTCATATCTCACCTCACTCGGATTTACCTTAGCTCTTCCTTACTCGGAATCACGCAAGCATTATCCATTTAGTAGAAAATAAAAGTACACACTTAGACATTCACCCACGTCATTACCCACTGAACAAGATAAAACACATAGCATTATATATATATTGAAATCTATTTAGTTTTACTCTCAATACCGAGAGAGTTCAAATCCTACGCATTAAAAATAAAACGTTAAACTAAGATCCGGCCAAGGCTATACAAAAACCATCTATACAATATATATATATATATGTACACTTCCACTGTACAATGCACTTCCTAGCAATCGGTGCTCTTCCATCATTCCTCATTCCGAGCAACATCCACTGAAATATGGCCACAATAGGGGTGAGCTTTTACATATAAAATGACAGTAATGACTCAGAAAATCCTCTAGTTTTCCACTACACAGCATTATCTCATCAATCAATCTATCACATGCACTGTCATTTGATATATCCACACACACAGTATCATTCAATCGGAATTCATTCACATAATACACAGCCATATTAATCAGTAATACACAGCCATATTGCTCATATTGATATTCCCCATTCATACGTATATAACCACATTGAGCTCATCAAAAGTATAAGTGTGTACACATTAGTTTCAGTCGGATCCGATCAGTTTTATTAAGTTTTATGTTGCAACATAGGCTCCAAGCCTTTTTCTCAGCTCCAAGCTGATCCGGCCGTTTTACTGGTACCAAACCGTTTGCCCTCACACGTAACACAATCGTTCCAAGCGACAACGGGAGTGTTACGGGTAGCCCCGAGTCCAACTCGGTAAGCTTGCCTTGAGTCCAACCCAAGGACTTTCACCAAGCGTCCAACGCTAGTACACGAGTGTTTCACTCGGTATTGCCTTGAGTCCAACCCAAGGTCTTTTATTATTTTTCCATGAATATTCATTAGCACAACAGAGGCATTTCACTCGGTAAAACCACATAACACGTGCATCTCATGTATTCATTATGGAATCCCATCAGATTCATCCCAGCATTTACATGCATATAATCATAAGATATCAATCAGGGATTTACCCTCGGCTTCTCAGTACAAGTACTCGGTAATCCTACCATTATTCGCAACAACACGGTTCATGCTTTCAAATATAAAAAATCTACACAGGAATCAACCAACAGTCCCACAATATACACTCGGTATTAGCAATATCAATAACATATACCACATGCTGTTAAGTGTTAAACTACACACAGGACTTAGCATAACAAACTTTGAACGCGTGCACTCGGCCAACATAGATCCAGTACATTTTTATACATTCACATGTTTACTAACACGCATCTCATGGACGGAGAAGGATATAACCTTACGTGACTCAGCTAACGTACACACACACCCGGTATTCGGAAGTTATCATCATATGATTCACACAATCAACATATTCACAACCATAAACACAAAATGCAGTACTTTCACCCAGGATCCGTCCATAACTATGCATTTGAGATGTAAAGCGCCCCCTACCTTCTGAAAGACGCAAGAAGCTCCTCGATTTTCAGTGTTGACCCGTGCTTTGTTTTTCAACGCCGATTCCATTGCTCCTTCGCTTGCGAACGATTACTCTTTATCAACAGTGGAGAACTTCGAGTCCTCCACAACACCACAGTCGTAACTGACGAAGAAGAAGAAGAAGAAGAAGAAGGAGAAGAAGAAGAATTGCAGAGGAAGAGGAAGAGTCTCGAGGGGATTTGAGAGAATGGAGAAGTGGTTGAGAGCTCTGAGCATGTACTCAAGGAAATGAGGAGAGTGAGTGGGAAACGTGCAAATGGCAGCCACCATCCAATCATGTGTCATGTCCAATCACTTCTATCAGCATCAAGTTTTCTTTTATTTTAAATTAATTCTCAATTAGCATTTAATATTAATCTTGCCATTAATTAAATAATCCGAATGTTACACGTGGCGTCTTTTCATTGCTCAAAACTCAACTATTTTCTAAAAACTGCTTTTCCTTCTATTATGCCATGTTGCCTATAAATGTGTTTGGCTCTTACAAGTCTTTTCACCTTTTCGGAAAACCACTGCAACTTCTCTCCTTCCCTGTGAAATCTCTCTCTCTTTTTTGAAACCCTTTTGTTTTTCCCTAAAACCCTTTCAAAAACCCTTCATCTTTGGAAACTTTATTTTTCTTAGAAATAGAATGAATCAACTTCAATGAAAATCATATTATTAAATCAGTTTATTTTTCTCCAATTCAATATAAAGATGAACGTAGGGATGTCTTGGCTGAGTTAAATGGAATAGGTTGTCTTCATTTCTGTTTAACCATTTATACCTATTCACCTTCACTGATATTGAAGTTCTGGCCTTCGGTCTCAATCAACAAGGAAGAATCAACGATTTTAGGATATCTTAGAAATAGAAGGATTGAAATCACTCTTAATGGCATTGCAAAAGCCTGTGGTAGCCCAAATGATGGACTTGTATTTTACATTGGAAGCATAATTTCAGAAGCTGAAGCAAATGTATGCCTCTATGGTTTGGAAGCTCCTCTAACTCTTTTGGTAAAAGACCTGTTACCCAAACCAAAATTTCTACACGCACTAATAAGACAGATTTTCTCTCTAAGACAGAGCGCAAGAGATGTGGTAACAAAATTAGATAAATTCTCTATGGTCCTCATGATAAAGAAGACCCCTGCTAGTCTCCCTAGCATGATTACGTGTTATCTGATCATCACCATTACCAGAAAGCAAAAGAAAATTCCTTTTCCAGAAGTCTTGAGGAAAATCTTTGAACAATATGGGATTGACGTGCAAGGCTCAAGGGATTTGAAAATGTGTGGCAACCTAGCTACTAAAGCTTCTACATTTTCTGTAATTCTTACCTCTCCTGGAGCCATTCTGTAAGCTGAACTTGAACTACCCCAAAGGATAAGAAGACATCTTCTAAAGACAACTCCTCATCAGACTCAGATCAACTAGAGTCTGGACCCCCTGCTAAGAAACTCAACTTTTGTTGGTATCTCTCCTAGAATACCAAGTGTTAGCCTCTCTATGAGAAAGTTTGAACCATCTGTGAAGATTAGCAAACCATCTATTTCTAAACCTTCGATTGCTCCACCAACTGCTCCTATTCACTCTTCAGGAAGAATTACAAGGGGAATGCTCAAGCATGTCTCTATAAGAAAAAATGTTTCAGAAGGTTCCTCTGCTCTTAACCCTATGACTTTTGACTCTTCAAACTCCAACTCTACCTCTCCTGAACCAGAAGATATGCCATCACTACCACCATCTAGCATTACCTCTCCAATGATTTTGGACCAACCTACACATGATCAAGAAACTCCTGTTGCTACTCATGTTCAAGATCAAGCAATACAGACCCCTCAATCTGTCTTCACCTTTATTCCCATTAGTCACCCAGAACCCAAACTCCCATCAACTGGGATCACCTTGCCATCTACATCACCCTCACTCACATTTGTCCCTTCTTGCCTGCATGGGACATACTTCATGATAATCGTTTGTGTTCTACATCTGACGCAGCTATGTATTACAAGCTCAGGAAGGAGCAACGGGCTATATTGATGGATACTCGTCAGGGCAGATCCCTAATAGATATCACTGGTGGAAAATCAAAATCTACATCCATCCTTCTATCAACCAAGATTTTAATCACTCCAGATCAGCTTCACCTTGTTCCTAAGCCTCATCCATCCATAAAGATCCAGTTTCTGACATTATCCAACCATATGTACCTACATGGGATGATCCCAGACCCCATAGACTTTCAGATGATGAAGTATCCAGACTTCTTCAATCTGATCATAATACTGAAGAAGATGCTTGGTGCTTATGGAATCACATTCTGTGGTTAATAGGTGATGCAAGATCCAGCTCCAATAGTTTCCACCTGCCATGACCTCTCTGCCAAGACTCCTAAATCTCAATGATGACCCTCATTTATTGATTACAAAAGGGGGAGAATATTTTGGGAAATAGTCTAAGTTAAAAGAGTTATGTAGATAGTTGGTTATTTTTCTTTTTGAAATATGTAACATATCTTGTGTTCATCAATAAAAATTGTTCACTTTCTATATATTTAGATTTATTAATGATTCATTTCCTTAACTCCCTTAAAGTCTATTGCATATGATTAACTTGTCTATCTTTTGTAAAAACTTGAAAGAATTTGAAACCTATGTTATGTCTTGATATTCAATGTTTCAATTCTTCATTTAATGCAAAACTCAATTTATCCTCAAGACTTAATGTTTGTTATCAACAAATAAAGGGAGAATGTTAGAGTAAAGTCTGAACCCATGATTGAGCAGTCTAAACCCCATGTGATTTGTTAATAATACATATCAAGACTCTCAGCTAAAATGAATTATGTACTGCATGTTTATTTAATAATTCTGTTTAAGTGTGCCAAGAATCCATAGAACTCCATTTGTAAAGAAAGGGAGAGTCCTTAGAAATCAATTTGCTTATGAAATAAAGAAGTCTGTACTCACTCAAGCTTCAACGGATCAAGCCATTTGGTGCCTTAAGACCTTCAGATGATTGTTCTTCAAGCCTCTAGAGGATCTGTGACTCTTTGAGTTCTTAACAAAGGATCTATCTTTACTCAATATGAAGCTGCATGAACTTTCTCTAAACTTTCTGAAGCTATCATAAAAAAGGAAATCAACAGAAAAGTTGAAGACTTTTTCACGTTGGTCATGAAAACTGCCTCACATATCTCAAGATGTCAGAAAAGCTGTATTTGGTCAAAACAGATAGCCTAAAGTCAACTGCTATAAAGTGTACCTGCTTTCCTAAAGTACATAAGTAAAAAGGATCTTTTGCTAAAAGCTTTCGAAGTTGCCCAGATAAGGAAACTTCTCTGAAGCATGTGCCTGCATTCACTGATAGCACAATCCTCAAGAGACCAACACCTTCGAAGCTGAACCAACAAATATTTTTCAGAAGGACTATATATACAAAAAGCTTTTGAAAACAAGATAGTTACTCTGCCTAACTTAATACTTAAATACTCTCTTGTTTTTCTCTCTGGAAACCTAAGTCTATAAGACTTTTCTTGAAAGTTTCTAAGTTTTTGCATTCACTACTTAAGTCCTTTTTGTAGTTCTGCTTAGTGCAGACCGTGACCTATAGTAGTCTGTAGCTCAATGTACCTTGTAATCATTTCATATCTTTGTACGCTAAGTTATTTGATTGTAACTTCAAACACTCTCTCTACCATCACTTTGTATTTTTTGGTGTATTACCAGAATTTGTTAGTATTAGGAAACATTGTGGCCTGAAAAGGCTTTTGGAAGAATACTTGGGTTTTTAGCCATGAGTGGCTAGTGTCAAGAATACTTGGGTATAACCAGAAATGGTTGGAGTCAAGAATACTGTTGCACTGGGTTGGTACAGATTGTAAAGGTGTTTTACAATAGTGAAAATCCTTCGGGCTAAAGGAACTGGACTAGCTTCTGTGTTAGAAGTGAACCAGGATAAATTTTTATTATGCATTTTCCTTATCCTTTATCTCTAGTATGTTAAAACTGGTTTTCTTTTTAAGCGGTTTATACGTGAATATTTTTGAAAAAGAGTTTAAGACTTATTCAACCCCCCTTCTAAGTGTAACTCTATACCATCATTACTATATTAAAATTTATGTTGTGTAGATGAATTATGACCGGTAAGTCTAATTAAGTGGTGGTTTGAGAACAAGATATATTGTATTGCGTTATGGTTTACACATTAAACATGAACTTTTATCTCATACCATCATATGCATTTCTAGCACTATGGTTTGTTGATGAGGCTATCACGTTATAGTGCTATGGTTCACTGTGCAGTCCATAGCATGTTGCTTTTGAGGCTACTGATTATAGTGCTATGGTTCACTAGTAGTCCTCGGGTACCATTGCTGATAGTGTTATGGTTTACTATGTGGTTACCCAGATACCCCTCGATTATAGTGCTATAGTTTACTGAGCGGGTTATCTTGGCACTTGCTCTATATTAATAAGTTTGACCCGTATTACATGGTTTTCGTGCATAATTAAAGGAAAGGTTTTGAAACATCACAACATATTTTCCTTGCATTTGAGCTCCCAGTAGTATTCTTAATTGTTGAATATGGGATGAAGTTGTGATGATGTGATTATGTGTATAACTGAGAGATGTTGTATTTAAAACAATGGATATTAAATTACTGCTTATTGCTTGAATTGTACTCACCCTTTTAAATTCGTGAATTTTTGTAGTGAATATCCAAAGGGATGAATTCATCTCATGATCTGGATGTGGAAAATGAAGTGAAAAGCCATAGTGGATGCAAATTTGTTGATATATGTCAATATGCATAGATATTTAGTCGTATTTAGTGAAGTATGTGTGTTTTGATAACTTTGTGGATGGTGTTTAACACTTTTGGGTAGTATGGATAATGATTAGGTTGTTATTGATTGAAATCGAAACCTATGTACTGTGGGATGGATTATGATCAATGATGACGCTAGCATATATTTATATACATGTATGTGATGGAGCTTCATCTTGCGTGAATGGCAAATTTCTTTTGGTCTTCATGAATTGTATGGTAGAGTAGCTCTTTTAAATCCTATTTTGACATATGATTTGCTAGATTATGGTTTGATGTTGACCAGATGAGATATAAGTTAATGATAACTTTGGCACAAAGCCAATTATGATATGAAATGTTATGTTATACATATATATATATATATATATATATAATTGAGATGGGCAGGTTGTATTGAAAGGGATCCTTTTGGAGGGTCATGACTATAGTGTTGTGGTTTTATTGACATATGTTATATTAAATTGGTAATTGTGTGGAGTTGGCATTAAGCCATGAGTATTGATACATGAGTTTTGGAGTATGTACCTGAATTGCTGCATTGTGAATAGTATGATGTTGTATGTATCTTAGTGGTTCATGGAAGGAGCATTGGTATTGAAAATATGAGTGATTGCTAAGTTATTGCTTTGTCAAATTCTGCATAATTAGTAACTAGAGGGGTCAAACTTTGATTTGTAAAGTTTCAGGGCTACTAGATAGTTGGTTTAGTTCATATATATGAATTGAAATGTGATTGGATGATTTTAGACTCAATAGGAGAGGTTTGGATTGCTAGGGAAGATGCAATTGTTGGAAATAAACATGAACTAAAAATTATGCATATCACATGCATATATCAAAGTTTTAATGCAAGACTTGTTACTACAAGTCCAATTTAGTGTCAATGTGATTGTGACCAAGTTCTATAGCATTTGGAGTCCATTTGAGTAAAATAAGTTGTGAGGTTATTGATTGGAAGTGTAATTATGTAGAAAATTCTACATAATTGATGCGTAGAGTCCAAAAGTTGGTTGGTAATGTAAGGTACATTTGTTAGGAATTAACCATGATGCATTAAGATAGGTACCATGTCGAGAAGTTGAGTTTTGAGTGGTGGGAATGTGTCTAAGGAGGTCTAGGAATTGCATGATTCAAGGTCACAATGCATAGTCCACTAAAAATGGAAAAAAAGGGCATCAGGGGTTGTTTCACGGCCTATGGGAAATTCCCACGGCCTATGGAACCCACTATTTTAAGTTGGAAAATCTTGCGCATGAAGTCAGAGCATTCCACGGCCTGCGGAATTTTTCCACGACCAGTGGAATCCTCCAAAGTGTGATTTTACGCATTTTGTGTTATGGTCTTGTCCCTCATGGTCCCCTATGCCTAGGATTTCATTACTCTATCTTTTATGTCTCTACTTGGCAGTCTTTTGTAAGGGATATGCTTGAACCTATGCGGGATTTGGTTTCTTGCCATCATTAAATTGTTATATGTATGCATTTAAAATGTTTCCTATCGTGAAACTTAATTCTTTTGATTTTGTTAGTGATGCAATTAGTTGGCTTAAGTGTGAAATGTGAAAAAATTTATCCCCAATTTTCTGGATCAACGAATTCCAAATCTGAACTCATTCAATTTAGTAGGACCAATATGTATCTTAGGTGTGGTTTTGATAATAGCAGTGACAGTGACAATGATAGCTGTGGTGGTAGGGTGATGGTGATCGTCATGATTATGATAATGATGATAGTCATGGTGGAGGGCGTGGTGATGGTGAGGACGACAATGCTTGTAGTGGTGATGGCCACGACAAGAGTATGGTGATAATGAGAATGACAATGGTGGTCGTGGCAGTAACAATAGTGGGATGACGATGTCAATGGCTGTGGTTATGAAGACAATGATGGTGGTAAAACGTTTTAGTGATAATTGTGTTTTTTATTTAACAGTAATCTTGTAAATGCCTTTAAATGTAATTTTAAAAAAAGAAATGGTAGAATTGAAAAAAAATATCAACATGTTAAATATTCAAAAGTTCTAATATAAAAATTACAAATAAGCAAATAAGAAAATCGACGACTAAAATAAAACCTTAAAAAATCAAAATATTAACCTCATTAGACAATCATGTCATAAATAATGATACTTGATAGGGTTAAAAAACTGATGGGTGTGTTTGGTATGTAGTTGAGAAAACGGGTTTAGAAAAAGGAAAAATTTAATGATTGATATTGATCTTTTACGTCGTTCGAGACAATCAAAACTAGGGATGTCAAAGTGGATTAAGCCCGACAGACTAGCCCACTAACCCGTCTAAAATAAGGTGGGGTGAGTTGACCAAATTTATTCTGTGGTGGGTAGTTGGCCCGCTCCGCCCTTCATTTTTACGGGTTTTAGTGGGGTGGGTGGGGCAGGTTAACCCAACGGGTTATATAATATTTTATTTTAAAAAATAATAATATAATATTCATAATATCTTATAAAAAATTCTCTAACTACCTATTTTGGAGAATGCACTTTGCTAGTTTGATTATCTATTTTGATTCTTGGTGTTAATGATAGTTTGATACTTTAATTACCTATTTTGGAGAATGCATTATACTAGTTTGATTCTTAGCATTAAAAGTAGTTTGATAACTTTAATCACCTATTTTGGAAAATGAACTTAATTAGTTTAATTATTGATGTTGGTTTGATTATTTATTTTGGATAGATATTGAACTTTTTATTATTGAATATTATTGGAAACTTAAATGTTTAGTCCTTATTTATTATCGTTAATTTATTATGAGGAATAAGATTATTTTATTTTAGCATATTACTTTGATTAGTGTTTGAGTTAGAATTATTAATATAATTATATTCAATTTTTTTATTTTAGTGGTAAACTACTTTATTTTAGAATTTAATTAACTTTTTCTTATTGAAAATAATAAGTTAATTGATTTTTATTAATTTTATTATTTTATATTTTTAAGCGAACCAATCATTAACAACCTCCTATTAAAAAAATTTTCCAAATACTAAAAATAATTTAAATTTTTTAAAGGTTATCGGGTTAACTTGTCTCGCCCCGCCCCGCCATCAAAACGGGGCGAGGTAGAAATTTCAACTCGCCTCCAGTAGGGGGCCAAACCTGCCCTGCCCTGTATTTTGGCGGGTTGATAGCGGGGCAGGGCGGGGCGGGTAACCCACATTGACATTCTTAATCAAAACTCTGTTTGATCATAGGATTAAAAAACCTCATATGACAAACTCTGTTGAAACTCTCAAACTGGGTTCCAAAGACGCCCTAAGTGAGTGTTTGGTGGGGTTTGGGTGTTTGCTGCTGCTGGTGGTAACGGTTTGGGTTGTGGTGGTGGTGAGGTTATGGGTTGGGTTAGTGGGTGAGGTCGTGGATGGGTGGGTCTCTTACAAGGTTACGGGTGTGGGTGAATGGGTTGGGTGATGGGTTTAGGGTCTGGGTTTGGGCTTTAGGGTAAGTGGGTTTTATGGGTGGTGGGTGTGGGGAGCAGTGTGGGTGGTGGGTGTGGGGCGTTGGTGATTGGTTACAGGTGGGAGGTGTGGGTGATAAGTTTAGGATGGTGGGTGTGGGGAGGGGTGTAGGTGGTGGGAAGGGTGGTCGGTGATGGGTGGTTGTCATGTATGGTGGTTAGGGATGGTGGTGATGGATTCTGATGAGAGATAAATGGTGCTAATGATAGGGTGCATGGGTAGGGGCTGTACAGTAGGGTGTACACTATGTTTGTATAAATGGTGATGATTGGAGGTGCATGGGTGTTCTTTCTACCTATAGGTCCATAGTAAATTTTTTTAATAGTGTATGATGGAGGTGTATGGGTGGGATGTTTTTTTTGTAAGGTATACCTTAAATTTATTTTGTAAAAAACAAAATCTGATAATAAATTATGTATAGTTTAGTTTGATTTATAGTTTTTTTGTTGATGTATGTATGAAATGATTTTTTTGTGTTTGAATGTATGGTTTGATTTTTTTTATGTTTAGTTAATTTGATTAGGTTAATTTTTTATTGTATTTAAATGTATTCATTTGATTAGGGTGTACCTTATTTTTTTATAAAAAATAAAAAATCTAATTAAATAAATTATGTATAGTTTTATTTGAATTATAGTTATTTTTTGTTCTTGTATGTATGAATTGATTTTTTTTGTGTTTAAATGTATGGTTTGACTTTTTTTAGATTAAGTTTTCCCTTTAGATTAAGTTACCCGTTTAGAGTAGGTTATCCGTTTAAAGTTAACTCCCAGGATTCGGTTCCATTGAGGGTAATTTTAGTTACAACGCTTAAGCAATTCATTTAATTTAACAAACTTGATCCGTTTTGATTAAGTTATCATTTTAGCATTAATAATTAAATAAAAATCAAAATAATCATATTTTTTAAATTAAAGAGGGATAACAATCATATGATTTTAAAAATAATCACATTAATATTTTGTAGGGTTTAAAATAAATAATCATATTATATTAAATTAAAGAGGGTTAACAATCATATAATTGTGAGAATTAAAATAATAACATTTTTTAAGGGTTTAAAAAAACAATCAGATTTTTTTATTAATTGGGGATAATAACCATTAAAACAATGTGAAAATAAAAACAATCATATTTTTTTTAAAAGAGAGAAAAATAATCATATTTTTTTAATTAATGAGGGATAACAATCATATGTTTGTGAATATAACAATAATCACATTATTTTAATTGTGGAAAAAACTCAATCAGATTTTATTAAATTAATGAGGGATAACTATCAAATAATTGTTAAAATAACAATAATTTTTTTGTCCATTTGTTAATAATGTTTTATCACATCCAAGGTATATAATTTTAATTTAAACATTAACGTGAAGTATTTAATAGCTTTTTTTCAATGTATAATCTTTATTAGTGTTAATAAATTTATTTACTGTGTTGGATTTATTATGTTTAATAAAAATTTTATTATCCTTAAAATGGACAAGGGGAAAACACTTATGCAATCTTCTAAAGCGAGTTAGGACATATATGCGCTTAGAATATTTGTGGAGGCTGCAATAGAAAAAATAAAAAATGGACAACGTAAGGGAACATCTCTTAAAAAAGTTGGATGGGAAGGGTTAGAAGCGTATTTTAATGCTAAGACTGGTCGATGTTACTCAAAGGAGCAGTTTAAAAATAAATGGGATAACCTAAGGAAAGAGTGACTGCCATGGTACAATTTATTCTGAAATACAATCGGTCTTGGATGGGATAACAAACGACATACATTTATTATAGATGACGAGTGGTGGGATGCGAAGGAACGGGTATGAACTTCATAACTGACATCAAAATTTCATTTAATGATAAGTTAAATGGTATGCTTTTTGACTTGTCTTTTTTTACACTGGAAAACCCTGTGTTTCTGAAGTACCGCCACAAGGGTCTTCCACATGATAGAGAGTTGACATTTATGTTTAAGAATAATGTGGTGGTTGGTGAGTATGCATGGGCTTCGTCATGCGGGGTTTTACCCACCTTCAACTATGGAAATAAATATATCCTTGAACCTCTTGAGGGTGAGCAACAGTTGGGTGAGGGTTGTGGTGATAGCGAGGATTCAAGTTTTGGTGTAGAAGCGACTGCTGGAGGGGGTACAAGCGGTTTAGGGTTTAGTAACATCAACCTGAACATGCCCTCGCAAACAACAGTGACATCCAAGAGTAGAGAGAAGAGGTAGAGGGTAGGTGGGACAGGCAGGAAGAAAAAAACTCGAAGGGATAGTTTCATAATGATAATTGAATCAATGACTCAGATGGCACGAGCTGTAACTTCTCATACTTCTGCGATAATGGGAAAGGCTACAGACGACGAGTCACAACCCGTTGCAACCTCACTTTGACTACTGAAACAAATTCCTCAATGTCAACAGGATAAGGCATTTAAAGCAAAATGTGTTCGGGTACTTCGAGATAACTCCATGCGGAAGTGGTTCAACATGATGGATGACCCAGATGATCAACTAGCTTTTCTTGTGGATGAGGTTTAGCAATTGGTAGACTAGGTATTAGGTTTTAGGGTTTAGGGTTTGCTAGTAATATGTTGATCCTCAATGTTTTTTATAATTGAAAATGTTGTACAGGAATATTGTTGGTAAATATCGAACATGTTGTATGGTACTTTTGTCTTTAACTATATGGTACAATTATTATGTGTTTATGCACATGTTTAATAATGTTTTATGATCAACATATTTAATCATTTGCAGAGATTGAACATGACATCTACTAGTGATCAGGATTCCTTGAGACAATATGATCCCATTGAATTGTCTATTATTGCGATGGCGCGAGCATCAGCCCACATTACAGAGTGGGTCATTAAACATGCATGCAAGGAACCATGCAGGACTAGTGAGTTTGGGGGGCATTCAGGGTCCAAGAGATACTCAATGGTAAGGAAACTAGATGTCATGAAATGTTCAGGATGAGTAAATAGATTTTTTTATGATTGTGTCATAAATTAGTTGACTATGGACTAACTTCAACCTCACGCATGGTAGTGCATGAAATGGTGGCAATGTTTTTGCATACGATGGGACATGGTTTAGGTAACAGAGTAATTCAAGAAAGATTTCAGCATTCAGGTGAAACAGTTAGCAGACACTTTCACCGTGTACTAAAAGCACGTGTCTCATTCTCAATGGAGATGGTCAAGCCTACAGATCCAACATTTATGCGTGTCTCCCCAAAAATACGTGATAGTGTTAGATACTAACCATTCTTTAAAGATTGTATTGGGGTGATTAATGGGACTCATATACCATGTGTCATGCCATCTAATGATCCTACATGGTTTATTGGCAGGAAAGGCTACACGTCACAAAATGAGATAGTTGCTTGTGATATGGATATGTGTTTTATTTTTGTATTACCTGGATAGGAGGGATCCACCCATGACGCACGAGTTTTTAAAGACACAGTAACGAATGCAGCTTATGGTTTTCCACATCCACCCAAAGTATGGTTTTGTTATCCCTACATGTGTATATACAATGCTATTGGTTATCATAATAGTATGCTAATGGTGTCCCTTTTTTTTGTAATAAGTAGGGATGAGAATTGTAACATCCTAAATTTGAAAGTAATTCATTAAGGATCGGTGGAGTTTCTTTTTAATTAAAAAGCGTCAGACATCCGTTATCAGTGAAGAATTTCCAAGTCTGATTTCGGACGAGTGAAACGTTCCCGAGTGAATCATGTTTGGGATAAGACTTTCCAAGTGAAGAAAGGGATCTGATTTCGAGTAAGATCTTTTTGAGTGAGAGAACTACTTCCGAGTGAAGTAAAGTTAAGATGTTTTCGAGTGAAGCATGACCGAGAGAATCACTTATGAGTAAAGAAAAACTGTGTTCGAATGAGACACTTTTGAGTGAGGTAAATCCGAGTGAAACGTTTCCGAATGGGTCGTTTTCGAGAGAAGTACTTCCGAGCGAAGAAAAGCTTTGATTTCGAATAAGTACTTCTCGATCCAAGATATTTCTGAGTAGTGAATTTCCGAGTGGAGTATCTCTAAGTTGAGTGTAACTTTCCTGAGTTGGATGTCACCGAGTGAGACATTTCCAAGTAGGATGGCACCAAGTGAGATATTTCTGATTCCGTGTGGTATGGCACCGATTGAGATATACCAAGTGAGTCTTTCCAGGGGAAGTACTTCTGGATAGAGAAAGACTTTAACTTCGAACGAGTACGTTTCTGAGTGAATAGTTCCTGAGGGAAGTAAATATCCGAGTGGTGAATTCTTTCATTCAATTCGTGCTCGGGTCCATATTCAAGTTGTCGAGAGCTTGTGCTCGGATTCGTCTTTGAGACTGAACTTCGACTCCGAATGACCCTTTTGGTTGTAAGACTTCCAAGTGACATACTTCCGAGAGAAATATTTTCGAGTGAAGAAAGATTTTGACTCGGGTAGAGATATATCCGAGTGAGATATTTCTGAATGAGGTATCTTCGGGTGATACCTTTCCGAGTGAATCACCTCCGAGGAAAGGAAAGCTATGACAGTGTTTTATGTAGAAACATTTCCGAGCGAATTTCCTCCGAGTGAAGCAATTCTGAACGGAAAGAGGCTCTGATGAATCTTTCTCAGAAAGAGAGATAAGCTCAAAATACTGAAATAGAGTCAAAAATTGATAATTACTTCAATCATTGAGGCTCTTCCACGTCACTCTATTCTTCTAAATTCTAGCAGATTCTCTTTTCTGATTTTTCTAAGTATGGGACCCTCTCTATTGTCCTATCCTCTTTTCTTTTAAATATCTTGTTTCTTCCTTATCTCTTAATACACATGTATCGTACTTCTTCACTTCGTTCACGTCTCTTTTTCATGAATGATATATATATATATATATATATATATATATATCAAATTCTACTGTTGGATCAGCTTGGAATTTTAAAAGTGTAAAACATCACCTCTAATCCTTTTCTTTTCCAATCTTCACTGGAAATTATCAAGCAAAGAGGAGACCAATCTTCACTTCTTCTCTTTCACGTGGAAGCTTGGCTTTTAGGAAGAAGAAGCTTTGGACGGGTTCAGAGTTAGAAATTCCAGTCGGAACTTCTGAACTGTGATTGGATATAGCCTGAGGAGCTGCTGGAATTCTTTATTCCAGATAGGGGGAGCGTTTACATTTTAAATGCATGGTTTATGAACGGATTCGGGATAATATTATTGTATTTAATAAGAAATCCTGAATATATATATATATATATATATATATATATATATATGTTATGTGTGACATATTTGTGATGATTATGATATTTCCGTTCATATGATATTGATGTTGAGATATTGAATTTGGTATGAGAAATGAATTGTATGTGTGAATTTATGATTATTCCTATGCATGAGATGCAGTAGGAAATATGATGTTGATATGTGATTGATGATGATGATATGAATGTTATTCATGAAATATATCATGATGTATGAATGCATGGAATGCATTTAATAAGCATGGGATGCTTGTGTGATGAATAAATATGAAATATGATTGTGGTTTCGAGGATTCCACAAAAAGACCTTGGGTGGGACTCAAGGCAAACCTCTTGAGCGGGGCTCGGGGTTTAGCCCATGACACTACCGTTGTCGCTGGGAGTGATTGTGTCACGTGAGAGGACAAACGGTTTGGTACCAGTAAAACGGCCGGATCAGCTGAGAGGTGAGTTATGGCTGAGAGCCAGTGTTGCAACACAAATTAAAAGAATTAATAATGGATCCATTTGATTGAGCATGTGAATGCATCGGTGTGTGTTGTTGTGAACAACATGAGTATATGATTATTATGAATGAATGAAATGTGATGAGATTGTATGATATGGTTATGATTTATATATAGTTATGAATTGGACACTTAATCTGATTCAATAACTATCATTTGACATGTTTATGCTCACCCCCTATTTGTTGTTATTTTTACAGTGGATATAGGACGCAACGATGAGATATGAGATCACTCAGCCTGCTCGGAGCATTATGTATATATATGTATGGTACATGATGCACATAGTTGTTTTGTAGTAGCCTTGGCCGGCTCCTATGTATACCGGTTTGTAAAATATATGTATTTATGAATGGGCAGGTTGATGTAATGTTGACAGTATTATTACATTAATCCAAATCCTGTTTTAAAATTTAAATTATTTGCAAAAAATTTATTTGGATTTTAAAAAATTTAATTTTAAATATTAGGATGTTTTAGGAATAGGCCAGGCCGACCGACAAGGGCCTATGCCCTGACCTGTTTAAGCCTGACCTGACATGGCCTATTTAATAAAAAGGTTGAGTTCAAACTTTTTAAAAAGCCTTTTTAATTTAAAAGGTCAAGCTTAGGCTTTTAAAAAAGTCTTTTAATCCTGTTAGGTTGGTCTATTGATACATCCTTATATAAAATTTTTATACTTAGTTTATATATATATATATATATATATATATATTAGTTTTATAAAATAAAATTAGACTCATAAATCATATTAATAAATTAAAATATATTTATATTTTATAATTTAATATTTTATTTTATTAATTTTAAATTATTATAATAGTAAAAGAGGACTATTTAAAAGATGGTCTATTGGTCTACTTAAAACATACAGGGTTGTCGGCCTATTTAAAATAAATTTATCAAGGATAAGTCTATATTGACCTATTTCAATCAAACTTGTGAGCTTATTTATTGGCTTTTATAAAATCAAGCCTTTATATAGGTTATCAGGCCTAGGTAGGCTTTTAAACAGTCCAGGTTAGGCCTATAATTTTAGCTAATGTCAGGTAACATGCTAGGCTCAAACCATATAATTATGAACTAGGCCAGGCTCAGGCCTTACAAAGCTCGATCCAGCTTGACCTATTCCTATCCCTTGTAACAGGTAAATACTATTTGGTTGACAATGACTATTTGACGCCAATGGGATATCTAGTCCTTATAGAACTGAAAGATACCATCTTCCTAACTTCAGACGCGCACACGATTTTCAAAATAACAATGAAGTGTTCAACTATTTGCACTCAAGTTTACGGAGCACAATAGAACGAAGTTTTGGTGTTTGTAAAAATAGATTTGTCGTGCTTCGTCATATGCCTAGCTACAGTTACGAGACCTAAGTTCATTTGGTTTGTGCCACAATGGGAATCCATAACTTCACTCGAAGATGCAACCTAGCGGACATTAAGTTTGACAACAAAAATACAAATGATAACAATTGAATGAGAGCTCAACATCGGACACGTTTTGTACTTGACGATGAAGTTGACACGATTTTATCGCCGAGTATGAATGTTGTTCGTGACTCCATTAGAGATCAAATAATAGTTGTTAGAGTCTTATAAATCTATATTTAATATTATCATTATGCGTAAGTATAAACAAAAATTTATTTCCTTTCCATTAAATATATAATATAATCTATTTTGTTTAAAAAAATAATCTAACTTGTTAAGAAAAATAATCTAATTTGTTAAAAAACACATTCTAATTATATATAATATCATCTAATTTGTTAAAGAATTAGATATATATATATATATATATATATGAATAAAATAATCTAATTTGTTAAAAAATACATTCTAATTATACATAATATCATCTTATTTGTTAAAAAATATTCTAATTTATTAAAAAATTACATTTTAATTATACATAATATCATCTAATTTGTTAAAAAAATCGAACAATATATATAAATATATATTGTGTTATTTATTAATATATATATATATATACATATTTTGATATAATATATATTTATATTATTAATATATATACATATTCAATATATTTTCCCTAATAACTTTTTTGGTTATTTTCTATCAAACCATCATTTACTTAACCTAATTTTTTTTTCAACCAAACACAATCACTACTTCTCAATCCACTTTTAAAAAGTTAACATTTAAACACAACTTCGTTTACAAAATCATAGTTTCCCATAGCAACCCTAAGTAGTTAACGATGTTTCACAAGACGCTCCCCTTTTATCCAAGCCCAATCGCATCTCAATGCGCACGCCACATCACTTGATCACAATTGTTTTTTTTTATTTTTCTTTTATATTTTGAAAATAATAATTGGTCTCTTTTTCTTCTTTTGTTGCCCCGTTTCCTGCATTAGCCGCTACTTCTAAGTTCAAAATTTTAACTAAAACCTCTCCCTCCATTCTTCTTCCGATTCGTCACCAATCCGGTTCAATGATTTCCGAACCGCCCGGTTCCCTCCGACTCAAGGCCGTCCAAGACCGACGCCTCAGCATTATCGATGTTTCCTCCGCCGACGATTCGCTGCTCCTTCCTCTCTCCGGCGACTCCCTCAACCACCATCACTCAGGTCATCTTCTCTCTCTCTTATTCTTCTTTTAACCACGAATTTCTCCTTCGTCGCTAATTCTTCTGTAACTTTCACTCACTCGAATCTCGCGTTTCAGAAATCCAAAACCAAAACCAAGATCACGCCGATTTGTTGTACACTCCTAACTCGAAGAAGTTCGAAGACGCCGCTTCCAAAATTGAACAGTGGGAAAACGAACCTCCCTCAAACGACGAGGTTTCTGGAATCGGAAAGTTTAAGAAAAACAAGTGCAATTTGCGCAAGAGTTTAGCATGGGACAGTGCTTTTTTCACTAGCGCTGGTATTTATTTCTGTCTGCGTTTTCTTTTTGTTTTTTCAATTCGATGTTAGGGTATTTGTTTCTGATTGATGTGATTGTTTCAGGGGTTTTGGATCCCGAGGAATTGTCTAGTATAATTGAAGGCGTTGAAAAGGATGAGAAGCAGGTGTTACCTGATATTCAAGAGGATGTGTATAAGTCGTGTGAGTCGATATCTACTCTAGCGAGTGATAGCTTGACCTTTGAAAGTGTTGAGGTTGAGGGTGATTTATTCGACGATGTAAGAGCTTCAATTCAGAAATCTAGCAGCAAGTCCAATCCTGCAAGTGCAAATCCCAAAGTGCCCTCTTCCCCTCGGGTTCCACTTCCAGGGTTCCAATCTCATGATTGTAAGGCTTGTTCTATGCTCTGTCTATTCAGCTTAAATTCATGCAATCTATTGGTGAATTGTGATAAGCGTCGTAAAGGGTGAATTTATAGAGCAAGATTAGTTCATGATTAAGTTCACTTCCCAGTGAGGCCAAAAGCAAGTTTTTGATCTATTCATCAAAAGAAGTTTAAAGGTATCTTGAACAGCATCCCAAATTAACAATGACTATTGGGTCATGTCATTAGTCAAATTCCTATTACTAAACAGGCATTTAGTTAATTAGTGGTCACATAAGATTTCTTTTATTTTATAATACACATTACTTGAAAGCGATTTTGGTTCTTGTTGTAACTATAAATTGGTTCTAGATGTATAGAATGAGTGGATGGGCATTTCAAATGTTTATTTTGCCTTTGTAATTTCTGACGGCTTGAGAGCAGGTTGAATTTCATTTGTTACACTCTCTCTTGTGTACTGATTTAACCCCAGTCAGTCAAATTATTGATTCTGGCTTTTGTTTTCAGCTTCAATAAAGGTTGGCACGGTTTCTCGCAACAAGGTAAATTCTTGTCTATTACATAATGCATAGACTAGAAAATTTCTGTCGTGTATGTATTTGAATGATTGCTTATAGTATCAAGAGTACTTGGAAAATAATGTTTGCAATCCGCTCAAGGGAGTTAGTTCAGGCTGTAGATAAGTTATTTATCTGTCCCAAAACTTTGACTGCTACACTTACATCTACTATATCTCCCCTAAGTAACCCCTATCACAAAGGTACCTATTATTATACATAGGTGCCGCAGAGGAATGTGCATGGTGGTGAATAGTGTAATTCCCATAGTCACATTTTGTAGACCCAAAAGAAAAGAAATCCGTAATAACTTTGTATTGATATTAGATGAAGGCTCCACCTACTTCTAGGAATCCAAGTGCTAGCATGCAAGGATTTGGGAAGATGATAAAGAAGGATAATCCGATTTTTCCACAACTTCCCCAGGTATGTAAACGCAACTAAATTAAACCGCTAAATAGAATTAATGGCTTTTCTAGTTCTGCTAATTAATGATAGGAGGAGGACAAAAGAATCGTGAAATAAAATTCAGTGAGTATATACTTGACTAATTTTCTTTTTTTTGAAGAAGCCTGCTGCTACAAGAAGAGAATCGTCTATTTTAAAGCCATCAAAGGTACCAGGAAAGCCTAGTCCAAGTCCTACAATTTCGTCCAAGAGAGTATCACTTGATCTTAGTGTCAAAAATGAACGGGACAAAGCAAAACGAATAATTGGTGGTTAGAACTTGCTTCAGCAATATTTTCCACTTCTCATTTTGACTAAACACTTGCTATTTTCTGAGCTGTAGATAAATTTTATCTTTATGTGACCTATTCAGATAGAATCAGTTCAGTGTCAAAACCATCTGTTGTTGTTCGAGGCTCTCGAAGCACTGTGCCTAAGCCCACTCTGCCATCCAAAACCTCTTCTGGTCCATCAGTATCAACCAAGACAAAATCAATGACTTCTACATCTTCTGGTAACGATTTATTATTTTACATATGGGTAAACCTTCTTTTAATTACGTAAAAGGAAAAATTATAAAGCCACCCTCCTCTTGCCCAGCTTCCAGAACACCTTCAAGAATTGCTTCAAGAAATAAATCTGAAAATGCGAATTCTAGTCTCTCAGGCTTGATGTCCGCTACAAAGCCTTCTTCTAGCATTTCACCTGCTAGCTCTATCAGTGACTGGTCTTCAGAGTCATCCTCATCAACATCTATGGCTAAACGTACATGTAGCAGTTCAAGGTCCAGCCTCGAGAGTTGCTCAAGTAAAAAGGTTTTGTCTGACACCAATACAGATACAGATCAAATTACAATTTCTCAGATACCTCACAGTGATTCAAGCTTACAAAGGCAGGAGGCTCGGCATACTGTGTTTACTAGTCAAAATACAAGGACTTCCCCTGGAGCTACAGTTCTTCCTCTTGCTCCCAAAAGACCTTCTGGTCTTCGATTGCCTTCACCAAAGATCGGTTTCTTTGATGGGGTTAGTTTTGTCTCTTTTATATTTAATGTTGTCAGACTCAAACTGCATTTGTATGTAGTTGGCACCATTTTCTTGGTGGTTTTTCCAGATGCAATATGTACCTTTGTTGTTAGCTATGATATTTTTTTCTTTTGCCATTTCTTTCTTCTCTCTATTAGATTACATTTGTTGATTTGGTGTCATAACTTTGTGCAGGTGAAGCCCTCGGTGCGCACTCCACGTGGGGGACTTCAACCATGCTCTGTTGCACCTGGTGGCTTGCCAAAACAGGGAGCAGAAAGTCCAAGAGAAGGCCAAATCAAAGCTAAACTTGGAAAGCTGCAACCATCTAGATCTGTTGTGTCAACTGAAAATACAAAATCCAATAACCAGCAATATGTGCATCCAAATCCTTTACATGAATCATTAGAAGTTGCAATCAAGACATCTAGTGCTGTGCTGAATGTCAAAAGCTCTTCTGACACACCCATGGCCGCTGTTGAAAATACATCACCCTCTCATGCAGTGGAGAAAGGTCTTCATGAGTTGTTACCTCTTAAGGGTGTTAATAACCAGGAAAATGCTCACCATGATAATCAAATTGGTTGCTTGAGCAAACAAGTTGAAGGTATGGACATAAATATGGAGACACGGGAAAGGCTTACTGGCTATTCCCTTTCTCTCTTGCAGACTGATATCAGCTCCCGTGAAAAAACCAATGGTCTGGAGTTATCGAGTCAAAAAGAGGTTATGGATTGTCCTAAGATAGAGGATTTATTGAAGGGTTCATCCACTACATGCCTATCTGTCTCTCCGACTAGCTTTGATGTGGCAGCTTCAACAAGGAGACCCTTTACAGTGAAAGATTCCTTCTGCAACATGGATGATGTTGTTTTTACAGAATCAACAGTTTCAGAGATGAAATCAACCAACTTACCTGTGCCCGAGCGCACTATTATGAAAGAAAATGAGTGAGATGATCTACTTGAACTACATGTTCATTGAGTTACAACCAACTGCTTTGTGCTAAAAGTGCGACTAAGTCTTGATCTTATGTTCTCTATCCAACTCATGAATGGAAAGTCTTCATCATTCTTGAAGTACTTGTTCTATTATTTACTTGAGTTTTATGGGTCTATTAGATTTTTTACTCCATGGACTCGTTGCTATCTATCTATCTGTCTTGGATGTTTTGAACGAACAAAAATCACGTTGTGCCATGTATCCTTAGGATTTTTCTTTAGTAATTTATCCGGTACCTTGGAGAAATTAACTACTTGTTTATATTATGGGTTTTGTTAATCTTCAGTCATAAGTGCTGCGTTTAAACCATTCAAAATATTTTTTTTAGAAAAAAAGAGAACACATTCAATACATTTTTATTTTTGTGCCAGTAAGTAATTTTATCATCGTTATCTCCGCAAAGATACAGTTTCTTAAAGTTTCTTTTTTTTGTACCCTATTAAATTTGTTTGGTTAACTTTATATTTTTAGTAAGATGTGTTGGGTTAAATTTTGAACCCCATATTTTGGTTGGTAGCTGGCAAGGCTGTCCAGTGTTCAACATGTTTGCCAATCCTAAGCTTCGTGTTTTTTGGTCAACGTCCCTAAGCTTGTTTGATGTGAATCAGGACCCAAGCCTTTTACCATGGTTAGTTGTATGGCCTCGCTAATGAACTACTAGTCTTGGTATGTAGAACCATTAAAATGAGACAGGTTGGCTTATAAAATAGGTGGGTATTTATTTAAAAAAAAAAGCTCGAATTAAAAGTAGACCTTTTTTAGTCGGGTCTAAAAGTCGTAGTGATCGAATTTTTTTGGATGAATCAATCTACATAAGTCTCTTCCAAAAAAAAAATCTACATAAGTCCGCATTATTTTAATTTTTTTATTTGAATTAGATTTTTTAGTTGATTTGGAACATGTAAAAATTATGGTATATTCTTAGTAGTTATATTTTTTTGTATTTTTTATCAAAAAACAAAAAAAGTGGCCCCCTCAAAAGTTTGCTTAAACTTGAAAATATTTGTCTAGCTTGTTAGGCTGGCCCGGGCAAAAAATAGGCCCAAATTCAAAGCAAGTTTTTCTAGCCCGACCCAAAAAAAGCCTGAGTCTAATGCAGGCCGGGCCGAGTAGTTGTTTAGACAAATCTGTTTGTCCCCACTTGAAATCTTAGTGTTGCAATAGTGAAACTCGGTTTCCTTCTTTCCTTCTTGGGAGACCTCCTCTTCCACATTAGGTGAGTTTTATTCTTATTTTAGAAGAGTTTTTTTAGTTTAATTTGAGTTTCCTTTTTTTCTCCCAATTTTTTTTGTTAATGGTCAGACACCTCCATCTAACACCGCTTAGTTGACCTCTACTACTTACTATTGTTAGTGTTATCACGCATACCTCTTCCGCATTGTCTTCGCCTACCTCTACCGCCAAGGTCAACTTAATCTTGACCTTCAGGGTGCATCCATTGCCATCACCTTTGTCTCCATCACCAACTTGAACATCATGTGTTGTTTATTCGTTTTCCTTTGTCCCGGTTAATGTCTATTCTTTGTATTGTGTTTAGAAATTATACGATCTTTCTTTCTCTATTCTAAAATCACAAATTTGTACTTTTATCTCAAGCATTGGTGAAGTCGATATTGTCAAAGAAAAGAAAAATAAAATTTAATTAAACGAATTACGGAAAACTTAATCTTTATTATGGTTGGTAGAGCTGCACTTTTAAAAAATGTTTATGGTTTTAGTTGAAAACAAAAGATTGTATAGTTTAATCCTATATTTTAGCTTAGGGAATTCCTCTTGAGCAAACATGTCTATACTCCTTAATTGATTTATAGTTTCGTTCACCAAAAGAAAAAGAAAAACAACTAATCTCATTCCCAACAAGTATAATAACATATTTAACTTCATAAATTCCCAAAATCAAGTTGTACCTTATCAAAATTCAAGCAAAAGCTTATTATATATATTTAGTATCTCAAAAACAATGATAAGGTGTGATGGACCTATAGGGAAACAGTATCAAGTATCAACAAAATACTTTGTATTGTTTCATTCATAAATATACCTAAAATATGTTAAAGACTATTCTCTTACAATGCTTTTTTAAACTATTCTTCATTCAACACACTTTCACTCCAGTGTCAAAGTGGAAATTGTATGCATTCAGTATTCGAATATTAAAATGAAGAATTTTCCACCTAATAGACATCTGGCAAAACACCTAATACAGACCCCGTTTAACGATAATCCATATTCGAAAATTTACAGCATAGCAAAGGAAGGTAAGTCGAATCGAATTATCAAACTTCTAAAAGACAATGAAATTATTAATAGGATAAATCATACTCACGAGTGAAGTTTAACAAACTGTTCTTCCACAGAAAAGCTAAGCTGCGTGTTTAATGTACTCCCGCAAATTACAAAATATGTGAAAAAAGTTTTATTATGTAAGAGTTATTTAAGAGGAAAATAAGTAAATCTAGGTAGTATAACATACATCATTAAAATTAATCATAAGTTATTCAAAAAATCATATGACTTTTAAATGATTACAACTTTAAAAATCTTTTAATATCAATCATCTATGTATGATTATACAGTCAGATTTATTCCTCTCACTCATAAGAAAACCTTCTTCATAAAATATATCTCATATATATATATATATATATATATATATATATATATATATATATATAAAATAAGTAACCAATGAAAGTTAATACTCCATGTTAATTTATCTGTCAAGAGTTTGCCATAGAAAAAGAATTTAATACTGTTTTAGTTATTTAAGAACAAATTAGGAGAACTTTTTCACGCAAAACACCTTTTAAATATGTAATATTACATTTCAAAAGACATTTTGAAAGATTCATACTTCACTCAAATTAAAATTTAATTCAGTTAAAATCATATCAAATCAAAATAATAGGCTAAGACACAGAATGGTAACTGATAAGGGTAATTTCAATAAAATCGAAAGAGAAAGTAATTCGTACATTATTATAAACAATTAAACGGCCGTCATTAGCTTTATTCACAATGAAAGACATCGATGAAGTTCAACTTGATTTAAAAGTTTAATAGCATTTTGTGTACATTAAAGCCCGAAATAATAAATCGCGTACTATATTTGAATCTGAGAATTTACGTGGATAAGGCAAACACCCTAAACAGAGACACGTTGTAACAATGGATCCATATTTCTATAACTTCTAACACCAAGTGATAATGTAACGTTGACAGGATGGAAGAGATGTGAATCAAATTTAAGTTCTAAATAATTACTATTAGAGATACAAAATTGTCCCAAAAAATCAAGTCTCTTAAAGCAAAATTCAAAATAAAATTCCGGTGAAACTAGAGAGATGGGGACTCGTCCAACAAATTTAAGACCTAGGCTTCTCCTTTTTCTCCTTGAAAAGAGCAAGGAGAGAGACACCAGAAACCTTCACAACCTTGAATCTAACACCAGGAATATCACCCACGGCATGACCCTTTCGTCCAAATCCAGCAATCAATACTTCATCCTACAGTCATAGCCCATATTATAGAATAAATTTTAATGCACCTTAAGATTCCATAGTATAATAACCAGGATAAGTAAATTAGCACCTCTAAAACAATTTTAAAAAATTAAAAATACTGATTGATCACTCACATTCTCCTCAATGTAGTTTAAGCAACCATCGTTTGGCACAAATGCAGCAATCTTCTTTCCATTTTTGATGAGTTGAACTCTGGCACATTTTCTAATGGCAGAGTTTGGCTGCTTAGCTTCAATACCTCTGCACATATAATACCATGACAATTACTCAACATCGGATAATCTAATTGAGAAAGTGTTCTAATAGAAGATATACACTGCAGAGCTTAAAATTAATCTTACATCTTTTCAAGAACAATACCCTTTGCATGGGACGATCCAGCAAAAGGCTTCTTCCATTCATTGCCAAGATGAGATTTCTTGTATGACTTGTCAGCCCACCGTTGTCTCCTACGGTGGGACTTCAGCTTGCGGGCAGCTCCCATTCCACGTGTCTTCCTGTAGAATCAGAAAGCATAAGAAGATTTAATTCTCTGATCCTCATGTCCTCAAGAAAAATAAAAAACTAGTCCCTACACCTAAAAGAATAACAAAATTCAAAGAAAGTGGAACTACATTCCACTTATCTTAAAACAAGAAGTAAAACTCAATTACAGTATTCTACAAAGTGTACAACCAAACTACATAAGAATAAAATATCCGTTAGGAACATAGACCCATAAAAGATTTGGGAATGCACACACTATTTTAGCCCCGGTTACAAAAACAAAGTTCCATTCAAGATACCATCTGCCAAAATACCCTCAATGGTGCTGAGTTCCCATTTGATTAATATTTATTAATCAGCTCCATTCAAGACACCATCCAGCTGGTTTGGCCAACATATCAAAAACTTACGTGTAATCACTAATCAACCCCTGTTGGATAACCCGACCAGGGGTCCAAACGGGGACCGAGACATATAGTGCCATGTTAAGTACCAAACAAACTCTACACAAGTCCCGTACTAGAAAACACAAACATTGCTAATGAGAAAAAACAACAATACACTTATCGAAGCCCTCAAATTACCGGATTCACCAGCTTCATCTATGCGTGTTGAAAATTTTCAGCAAGAACCAAAAAGATAGCATATATATGAAAATTGTCCGATGTTAACCAAATTTGAAAAAGAAAATGATCAAAGGCGCTAAGAAATTTCGAAATAAAACAAAACATATCAAAGTTAAAAATCACAAGTAGCAATTTCAAGAGAAAGAGGCAATAATAATAATAGGAATTTCAGGGGAGGAAAATAAGAAGGAAAATATTGAAATTTGTGGACAGGGTAAGAGTGCATTACCCCATGGCGAATGAGCGTTTGTTCTTCGCAGATAGAGTTTGGGGAAATCGGAGAAGGAGCGTAAGCAACAGCCGCAGTGCAAAACCCTAACCTTTGAAATCGAGTGTCGTGTTTATATAAAGATTGAACATTGTGCAAAGTCTGGGCCTTTATTTCTGGTCTATTACGTTTTTGGTCATAAACATGGGCCTGGGCTTCTTTGGGTTTTGTAACCATAAATATCAATATCAGTTTTGTTAATAGATGATTATTTTTTATGATGACTTCATGTTGATGGAAGAAAGTTAAAATTAAATCTTAATAAAATTGATTAACGTTGTTAAAAAAATATAATGTGATTACACAAACTAATAGACCAATTAATTAAACAAGAATGTTAACATTTTATATAAAAAAATCTTAAGACACGTTTCACACCAGTAAGTACATATTGCAATGAGATTTGTATGCATGAAACCATTTGTTTGAAAAAATGTTTTATTTTTAATTTTTTAATTATAAAATTATCACATTATTTTCTATTTTTAAAAAATTGCATAGAAAACCGTAATAATATATAACTAAAGAAAAAAAACATGGTGAATCCCTCATAAGACAGTAGATTAATTAGAGTTGTTAACTATAAATACCAGCTAGGGATGATCGTGGTGCAATTCAGTGTAGTTTTAAAGAAAAAATCACCTAAATTGGTCACTGAAAATATATGCAGTTCAGTTGAGGGGGAAAATCAAATCCACATGTTACCAATTTCGCATGCGTAAGATGGGTTGAAGAAAGTAGAAACTATAATCAAATATTTCCTAAAACGTTGAGATTGAAATTGTTCCTTGGCCTCGAAGGAACATAAGAGACAAATCGTCAAGTGTGGTCGCATGGTATTTGGTTTGTAATTGGAAAAACAAAATTATAAAAATAAAAAATCTAATGGTCAATATTAGGGGTGTCCAATTTCGACGTTATCCGTGTGAACCCGAGCTACTCGATTTTAAAGGTAAGAACGGGTCGGTTTGTAATGGGTTTTTGGGTAAAAACGGATCATTTAAGTGGTTTATTATGACTAAAAACGGACGGGTTCGGGTTAAAAAAATTAAACCCGAAGATACCCATACCCGACCAACTGCTACTAGGAATATCATGCAGTTATTTCTCTTTACTGATTTCTGGACATATTGACGATATTTTTTTTAAGATTGATCTTTGTGTG
Organism: Clitoria ternatea; assembly: GCA_037962975.1. Lineage (NCBI taxonomy): Eukaryota > Viridiplantae > Streptophyta > Magnoliopsida > Fabales > Fabaceae > Clitoria > Clitoria ternatea. Next base: position 24,275,487 of record CM075673.1, on the reverse strand, counting down.
ATCAACCTGAAGTCATACATGAGTTTATCATCAAATCATCATATTCTAAATGCATATGTTAGATCTGAACACTTAATAACTTTTTAACTCTTTTCTAGTACCAGTACAATCTATGATTAGAAAAAAATAATCTAATAGAATTAATTCCTACTGCTTTAATGCTATGTCACTTTCATATTCCATAAGGCGTTGGTTCTAAAACATGAAATACATCATTTTTATATGCAAGTTTTTGCTAAAATTATTTTATACTTAAAAGGTGTTTGACAAAAAATAAAAATTAATTTTCCTAAGAAACTTAACCGAGAAACCCGACACAAAAAACCGAGAACCGCAATTAACCGAACCCGACCAAACCGACTATAGTATCGGGTGAAAATGGGTTATTGTTTGTGTTTTATGTATAACAACGGGTGGACTCAAAAGTAACCGAATCCGATCGAACCCGACCAATGGACACCCCTAGTCAATATTGATTAACTATTTTTTACCATAACATCTTTTTTAGGTTAATCAAACAAAGATTTGACCAACCCAACTCCAAACTAAACACTTTCTTATTATACAGAAACGATTATGCAAGGTCTCTAATTTAGTTTAGAAAGTATATTATATACCTTGAAACCCACAACAAATTATCAAGCTTTTTACATTATGTTCTCAGGTCTGATCATTCTTTTTCAAGTTACAGTGTTTTTATGGTTGACAAAACGAAGATTTATTTTCACCATTATTAAGCTTTTTTTACCAGAAAATACAAAGATACTCTCATTAAATCAATTTCTGTTTCATCCTTCATTAATTTATACAAGTCTTTATCTTTACACATTTCTCTTTAACTTCACATTCTTCTCCCCCCATTAAATCACTTTACCGTTCGTCATCTTATGTTAATTCATTAATTCATTTAAGTGGGCGTCATCTTATGAAACATACCAAATTAACAAATTCAGAACTTACTGAATGACCAAATTCAAAACATACTGAATAATTAAATTCGAAACGCACCAAATAAACAAAGAAAATTACCAGATGACCATAGGGTTGAAGGACAATTGTTTCAGTCCCTCAAGAAGGTTCAAACTCATAATTGCAGCTAATGCTTTAAAATTTGGACCGATCAATTCAACAAGAAAAACAATGAACCGATCACCAAACTCATCCATTTAGACCAATGAATGATTACATATCAAACTAGTATTGAACCGGTCAAACTAATGAACCGCTATTTGAGTGGTGCAGTGAAAAATTAATATTTTGGGTTTTTTTTTGTATTTCAGTAGTATTTTTGGCACCTTTTTTAACAGGACAAAGTTAATTGTTCATAATTGTTAGTTTATTTTAACAAGGTGGCAGTGGAACCCACAACCTTCTCCCTCATTTACAAAAACTTGGTGTATTAAATTTAATTTTTAGTACTATGAATCAATTATAATATAGTTTTTATTAATATTATTTCATATAAGATATAATTTTTATTATAAAAATATTATTTTATTATTATTATTTCAAATATAATATATTTTTATTAAAAATTATTATTTTATTAATACTAGACTACTAGTTAGACCACTGAATCATGATCGAATAGCTTGACCGGTCCAATGGCTGTTCTAGTCTAGTTTTTTAAACATTGATTGCAGCCACAGCAAGCTGTAACAGAATTTCTTACAAATGATGTTCAATTTAAGCCATATATGTTCTAAATTCTATGAATGGATTAATTGTTGATCTAGATCTAAACCAAATAACTCAAATTTTAAGAATAGATAATAAAGATTGATAATATGTATCTAATATACCCCTCAGCATGTTACTTATCAATCCATTATACTCATGCAATCTAGAAAATAAAGCCTCCATATGCTATGCCCTATGCAGTCTTTTAAATGTTGTCACTTGCCAAATATTCTACGATGCAATTTTTTACATTTATCCTCACTAGTATACTTCATTGACACACCTTCTGCAATTTGACTAATTTCTAATTATAAAATCCCACTACAATGGTTACAATCCATAGTCAAGAAAAAAATTTAAACTCACGCTACTACAAGGATAGGGAGAAAAGGAAAAGGTAACCACTTTTGACTACAAAATGGCAGGGCAAAGCAGTGGATGATTCATGTGGAAAGTATCAAAAAATTTAACCTTGTAAACTACAAAAAAGTTATCACACCAAAAATCCAAAAAATTGTTAGATGAAAAAATAGCAAATACAAGTCTCACTTGAGCAGGGTCCATTTTTGAAGTGATGGTTAGCTTCGCGGAGTTGGTCTCAACTTTCACTGTATACACCTTCAAAAAATTAAAAAAACAGTTCAACTTTATGCATAAAAGATGCAAGAACAGCACTAAGATTAAGAAGAATGACACTAACAAAACATCAAATGCTCACCACTGAAGTCCTTGACTCCATGTCCTCAGGAATCAGGATTAACATCCGGATTGGGAGGGGACAAATAATACACCAAGAGACCCTACTCGAGGAGAGTTGCATCCGTGGAACAAAAGAGACCATCATCGTGAGGACTAATAGAACTCCAAGCAACACTACTTCTTTCAGAGTAGTTATCCAATTAGTTGACAAATACAAGTAGTACAATACATTAAAAATGGAAAGCTCAGGTCATCCAATGAGTAAGGACCAACAAATGTGGTATACTTTCCTCAGGGGAATGGATGTTTGAACCCAACATCCCAAAGCATGCACCTAATTTATTCTACTATTATCACTACGAGACAAAAGCATTAGGACTCTGACTAGGCTTCTCGTGCACACAACGATAAGAGAAAAGAATCAAAAGCCAGATTAATTCAGTAATATAACAGTGATAAGATAAGCAGTAACTAATCAGTACCAGTGGATCAATAATAACCGGGAAATGGAAAAAGCTTCAATTTTGCAGTGTTGTAAATTTATAGCGGTAATCATTATTATTCTGTTGTCTTTTCTTTTTTCCTTCAAACATAACTTCTAAACCTTCACTCAAATATCAACACTCTGGTCACTAGAGAGGTATAAGAAATGATAAAAGCTACATAAAAAATCAACCACTCTTGTTTTTATTAATTTTATTTTCAGAACATCTCAAATAGAGAAAATATTTCCTAAAATTGAAAAATTAACCACCCTTCTCAGTTTGCTCCAAATCCCCTGGTCCAAACATTACCAAGTTATGAAAACCAAAAAGATGTTAAGAGATGGAATTTGGAGGCAATGAGCATTAGTAATGAGATGGATAAGTAGTTTGATCACCAAAATACATAAAACATAATCGCAAGCGACCCCACCAAGAGAAACAACACTGACAATGGTCTCAAATAACAATATCAATACACTTTTTTCACTAGCATTGCCCTTTCCATCCATAATCTTGTTAGTTGCTAAGGCTAAGCTAAGGATGTGATGACAAGAAAAGACTCCTTGAAAGAAAAACATTGGACATTCTCCGCGACATTAATAAGCCGTTCCACTTCAGCAGGTTCGAGGTATCTACAATACTACTCCATAACAGTCATGAGTTTATCACAAGATTTCCACATGGAACTGTTTAAATGATCATGAAAGTTGATACCACAGAATACCTGGCAATAACAGCATCCAAAAAACAAGAGTACAATGAAACTACATAAAAGTGCAGTCATTTAGTCAACATATTAAAATGTTTGCAATGATATCATACCTAGGCAACTTCTTAATGATGGTTCTTCTTCCATAACACCCCAATCTTCCTCAACATGTTTGTATTTTTCTTCTTCGGTGACTCATCATCTATGTCATCTAAATAAGGTGAATTCATCTTTCCGGTAACAGAATTGAAGCTACTATCACGTGACCCATTTCTCTCTACAAATTTCCCATTGTTTCCGGTGGAAAGCATAGAAGCAGCTGCTTCAGCTGCCTTTCTCCACTGGTCTGATTGAACTTTCAATCTCCTTAATTCAGCTTCTAACTCTGAATTTGCAGCCTGAGTAGCATCCAACTGCTCGGTCACTCGTGCAACTCTTTTGTTACTTTTATCAGCTTCTTCTGTTGCATGACCAAGTTTCATCAAAGCCTCTTGCTCAGCTGCCCTTGCTGCCTCAGCCGAAGCAACAGCCTCATCAGCAATTTTCTTCTTGTCTGAATCCTCCTTTATTTCCATCTTGAGCACACCGTTTTCTGCAGTTAAATTTTGCAACTCTGTCTCTCTATCTGATAACTTTGCTTTCAACTCTACAATATCAGCATCCAATTTTTTGAGCTCTATCACAAGTTCAGATTCCTTATTAGTAGATTGAGTTTCCTTGATCCTGAAATTTAGCTCCTTATTCTCCTCTGACATACTCAGCAACTGTGATTCCTTGTTCATTAGGCTTTCCTTTAGCTCTTCAGTATCAGCTTGAACTCTCCTTAGTTCCTCAAATAATTCAACCTCTCTCTGACCAAATTCTGATTTTGTATGTTCCAGTTGTTCAAAGGCACTCCTAATCTGCAATGTGCTCTGGATATACTCTTCCTGGTATCTTACCTCAGCAATATCCAATGCAGACTTCAACTGCCCCACTTCAGCTTTTGTGGAAATAAGCTCAGCTTTGAGCTGATTCATCTCTTCATTTTCTCCATTTTCCTGAGAATCAAGTCCCTTTTCATTGCTTGAACTATGTTTGTTTGCATTGTTAAGCAGATCAGCCTGAAGTTTGTTCACGAGTTCTTCCAAAGATTTGGCTTGAGTTCTTGACTGCTCCAACTCTAAAACCAAAGATTTGTATGCTTCTGTTGCATTTATGCTATCTGACCGAAGTGTTTCCACAGACTGATTTGCTGTTTCTAATTGCATTTGCATTTTCCCAACTACTTCTAAGGCTCTTGATTCAGATTCTTTGCACTCACTTGCCTCAATTTTTAGTTTTTCTGCCATGGACAGAGTTTTATCAAGCTCCCTCCTCAATTCCTCAATCTCCGCATGAGCTGATTCTGCACTGTTAGTCTGAGTAGCTTCGGACTCGCATACTCGTTCAAGTTGAACTTTTAACTTCTGTATTTCATTCATGGCAGATGCCAAAGCAGCTGAATCCAGTGCATGATGCTTCTGTACAGCCTCCAGTTCAGATTGCCATGCTCGATCTCGGTCCTGAGAAATTTCACGGAGCTCTTGGAGCCGGGCTTCTTCAGTGGCAGAAAGGTCTGATAGCTGTTGATGAGATTCCTCCAGCTCTTTTGACAAGGCCAAAACCTGCTTCTTTGCCTCTTCAGCCTCCTGTTGAGCTTTTCTCCTACATGACTCAGATGAGTTAAATTGATCCTTAACACTCTTCAGATCTTCTTGAAGCAGAGCAATTTGAGATTCCAATTCCTGGATCTTACTAGGCCGCTTCTTCTAGAGCATGATGATAAAATGGGAGATTACAAAGTGAGTAAAAAATTGAAAACTATTAATATTATAATATTTCAAATTTTATTTATATGTAGACAATGGATTAATGAATAACTTCCAATTTCATTTATACAAGAGCTGTAAGAGAATTAGTATATAACATCTAAGGGCTTGCCATTAGCTACAATTTCTCCCTCAGACAAGTCTAATACTTAATCAGGGTGGGGTAATTAAAATCTAGACACAAGCTAACCTCAAATACCTCAGATATTGGACTTCGTGATAACCGGCGTTCAATGACCTTTGGACTCCTATCTTTTGGAGTCTTTTTGGAAGCAGGGTTTGGAGACGATGAAACTGAATCAGAATCAGAGTTAGGTGTCTTCAATTGGCGAGAAGTCCGAGGGGTTACAGGAGATTTCCTTTTGTGCACTTCTGAAGCACCAGCTCTGCTTGAAGTCAGTCATAATCCAATTAATATGCATAAACAAATGGAGAGTAGAATGTGGATCAAAAAGCATTTTGAGATAGCACACTAAAGTGTCAAGTGAGGACAATCAATCAAGATATGCAACACAACTTTCAAACACTACCATTCAAACACATCTTGCTTTTTCAAGTTCTGACTTCTGATTTGGTGCGTGTTTGGTATACAGTTCTAGTTCCCCAAACTTGGTTTAGTAGAAGTGAGAAAAATCTCCATCCATTGAACATGTCTTGAACTATGTTTTCATATATATCATTGTACCAACTGTTGATTTTCTCAATAAAAGAAAACCTAGTTGAACTAACTCTATCCTAAACAGAAACTTGGCTATTTTTTCCACATGGATACCAGGTTACAACAATTAACACAAAATATATGCCATGAAGCTGAGTTTTGGTTTCCAGATTCTACATAACCAAGATGCAACTAAAAGTTTGATACACATGACCACCTTGATTTTCATGTGAACACAATATGCCAAGTGGTTTTTATGATCATAATCTAGCTAGAATTACAAAATGACAAAAATGATACATTTGCATTCATCTTATGCTGACACCTTCAATGTCAAGACATCCTGAATACTAGATGTTCACATGTCATCCAGGCCAAACGACCACACAACATTTTCCTATTTAAGTGAAACTAAAACTTAAACACATTGGATCAACAATAAAGTAAACTAAAGAGGCATATAAGATTGTCAAAAGCACAGTATGAGGGGAGAGGTTCATTAGTAAGAATTATTTTAAAACCGCATTAAGCAACAAAGAAAAATTGCTTTACAAATTTCTTTTAACAATCATAAGCAATGCGACAGTTTTGAAGTTTAATAATAAACAAACACCAATTAAATAAATGCACACATTATTAGTTTTTTTGGAACCTAATTCAAAACATCCAGATCCAGTTGATAAAAAGTGCTTGATAATCATACATTGATACAGCAGCTTAGTCATTCATCCCTTGTTTTAGACCCCAGAAATAATTATACACTGATAATACCACAATGGATAAAAAAGTGTTGGATAATACAATCTTACCTTTCTCTTGGTGTCTGCATATTTTAATCTCTCAAATCCAAGAAATATAAAGGAAAACGAAAAGATCTAGCCTTTAAAGTCCTTGACCCACTATTTCTGCAATAGAAACTGAGTAAGAAATAAAGACCAAAAAAATTCAATTTATAAAAGACAAAATGAAATAGTTCTCAGATGATGACCAAGACGGATCAGCATTTAACCAAAAAAAAAGGAGCAAAAAAACCTAACAAACAAACAACATATAATCCCTTCAAAGAAACTCCAAGTAAACTAACTCCACTACCACCTACCAAATCTAAAATACAAATAAACAACGAAAATAAATAGAGCCTTGTACCATAATCCTTAAATAACTATCATTCACAAAATAAACCACTAGTATCCGTTAGCACCCCACAACCATGTGAGGTTGCACAAAAGTTAAATCCCAAAATAAAACAATATTATAAGGCACACTGACAAACCACACATACAACCTCAGTTTCAAAACTCTCGCATGTTTCAGCATTTCAGAAAAGACTTTTCCTTTTTCTATTCATTTTTTGGCCCCTAATGCAACGTAACATAGAAGCCTTGTTGCTAATAGTTAACTTCAAGATTCCTCGCCAAACTTTACAAAATGAAAGATGACAGGTGAAACTGAGAAAAAGCAGGAACAGATTTTCTAGCCCTTTTTTCTTCTTTTGAGTTGAGTGAAGCTCCAGTTTGGAACAAGACACATAGTTGAAGAGTCACGTGACAGCACGCGAGTTTTTTGACCGACGCAAACCCAGATCTACATGACATGCACACTGAAACCACATAAACTAATCCGAAGAAATACTGAAATAAAGTTTAACACAGATACAACACGAGCAGATATCCTCTGTAAAAACAAGCTACATGCAATGTTGCATTGCAGCCAATAATCTTCAAAACATAATAAAAAAAAAAACAACTTAAAAAAAAGCAAAATTTAAACTCAAAATTGACGTCCTAAGTAAATTGCCAAAAAAACAATGCCCCGGAAAAATGGGTCCTTCAAAGCACGAGCTTGTCTTAGGGAAAAAAGGACAGATTTTAGTGACAGGTTTATCTTATTTGGAGAAAGATAGAGAAGCGTGAGGATGAAAAATAAAACAAACGCAAATTAACCAGCCAACCAGCAAAGTGAAATGTATTAAAAAAAACAGGGAACGCTAAACAGCATTACCCATATGGGAAAAAAATCAAAATTTGATTGCAAGAGTCACTGCAGAGTGGAGAATGGGATAAGGGGGAAGAAGAAGAAGAAGAAGCAGCAATGTGAAGTGGGTAAGTAACTTACTGTGACTGTGAGTGGAGTGTTGAAATGGCAAATGTGTGAGAGTGAAGAGAAGAAAAGTAAACCCTAATGGATGAGGATGAGGTTGTTGTTTATTGTGTTTGAGTTGGGTAATGTGCTCAGTTCCCGAGTGGTGTCATTGTATTTTCTGTGTCAGTGGGGAGAGTAGCAGCCAACACCAAAATTACGTTACAGTCACAGAGGGATCAAAGATCATTAATCACACGCTCTTTTCCTTCCACGCGCCCCTTCGCATTCCCACACACAGACCCTCACTAGTCCCTAATATCAACTATTCTTATCAGGGTAACATGTTTAGAGGATTTATGCGGTTTGTTTAAGTTTATTTTAAAATACTTTTTTAAAATATTTTTTATAATTATTTTTTAATAAGTAAATTAGAGTTATTTCTTAAAATAAGTTGAAATTAATTTATTTTTAGTTTTTATTTACTTTTAAGACTTTAAACAAACACATCAAAATTTAAAATAAATATTTTTTTAATTAAAAAATATTTATGTCTTAAAATAAATTTAAACAAATGAACCATTTGTGTTTATTTGGTATTATTTTAAAAAGATGAAATTATAAAAATTAAAACAATTAAAATTCTATTTAATTATAAAAAAATTAAAAATTAATCAAACATTGATTTAATTAATCCCAATTTTTAACTAAATATTTTTGAGTCTTTAAATGCAAATGGCTTCGCGTTCAAAAGAATCGTGACTCCAATGAACATGACAGCAAAGACAACTTCTTGTATTATGTGCAATACCTCATAATTCCAAGTAACAATGAGATTTAGGAGGCTATTCGCCGTCTAATATATCTAATGTGGTATTATTATTATGGATACATGTGTTTGAGTAAATATATTAGAGTGTTAAGAGTCTCATTTCAGTTTAAAACATTGTGAAATAAGAATTTATGATTATTCTTTCCGATGTTGTGTTTGTTTCGTAACTAAGTGTTGATTTTTCTAAAGAAAAAAAAACCTTGATTGAATTAACTTTATACCAAACGGTTCTATTCTATTCCTCTATGTTAGTTTTTTCTCTTTTTTTTACATCTATTGAAAACACAAGTTATATTAATTTTTAAGAAAAAATATCACTTTAATTGACCTAAACTCAATTCTAGTGATTGAAAAACTCTTCATTTTATTATGATTTTTTAAACATGTGTATTTTTGTAGTACATGATAAAAAAATAAAAGAATGATACTTTTATTGAAAATTGTGTTTTGTGAATTTGAGACAAGTTCAATATACATTTCAAAGGGTCAGAATTGACCTATATTCTAGTGTTTTAACAAGTAGCTTGTAAAGTGACTAATGGGTAGATTGAGCCGTTGCAAAACGTCTTTGTCACAATTTAGCTTTCGTGCAGAAGAGCAGAGTAAATGTACTAACACATAAGATTTTGAAAGCAAGAAAACTCTTTCACTCCTTCTATATATAGACACTCATGCATAACGTAACTTAGTAAGAAGATTCTCTCTAACTTTGCGTTTGAGCTCTGAAATTCCTTTAAACTTTCACTAATTTGAGCATCAGATTGTTCTTGCAGGTGATATCTCTTTCACCCCACAAAGCATAAGGTTGGTGTTGTTGGAATAAGGCTTTAGGGGAATCACTCCAAAACCTCTATTCCCCATTGAAATAAGGGTATAATATTGGATCACTACTAAACCTCACCCAAACTAGTTCAATTTGTATTTATGTGATAAAGACTCAGAACAAATATCAATATGTGATTTTTTATTTAGTAGTTTTGCATAACAACGTCCATACTATGTTTGAGGTTATGTTTTTATATTTTCATAGAGTTTTATAATTGGGACAATGAATATTTGATATAAATATGAAAATACTTTTCGGCTTTTCAAGGAAAAATATTGAATAGAATCCCCAAATTTCCTTGAAAATTTGTATTGATTGTATTTATTATGGGGTCAATGTGGACTTTTATTTAATCGACCGTAAACAGAATAATAGAAATTAAGATATTTTTAATAATCAATCTTAAAAAGTAAAATTATAAAAAAATAATGAATATTAATTTTACTTTCGATTTAAAATGTTTTAGATTGATTAAATACCTAAGACAAAAGTTGAATGATTAAAGGAGGTATCCAAATTGAAGCAGGTGCAGGTCCAGTACCCATGCTTCTCATTTAATTTGTATCTCAAGTTGTATTTTTCCGGGCTTTGAATTTGACTGATCAATCCTGGTCGTCGATGTAAGTTGAAAAATGAGTAAACTTTTTCTTTTAAAATTAGAATTAATAAAAATAAAATTTTGTTGACCTTATTCCAATAAGACAATGGGCATCTGTGAATATACGGAATCTTTTGGTCGACAATTCAAAGACAGATTCAACCACAAAATGATCATTAGTAAAAACAACCGCATAATGGACCAAAACAATGCAGCCCAGATTGTTTGGGAAACTTTTTCTTTGTCCATTTACTTCCCCTAGCAAATTAATAGTATTGATAATGTTGGTTTACTAATGTCAAGGACTTTCTAACATCTAAGGAATAGAATTTGATAAAAGATATAAAGTTGTCTAGTGGTTAGAGTGATGGAAGAAGGGAAGGAGAAGTTGTAAAGATAGTAAGGTCTCACATGTAGGCCATTATGTTTGGCCCCTCAAAAAGGGTCGGGTCAAGTTAGTTCGTGGACCCTTTATTAAAAAATTATATTAATATATATTTTTTAAATACTTAAGTTAAGTTTTCTTCATCGTTTTTTTACATACAGTGCCAAGTAAAGCCATCACTAGGTCGGTGTTTCTTTTCAACATAACCCACTCTTCACATGTCTCTCGCGCTCACACCAAGTCAAAAGCCACTAACGTGTAGTTATTGGTTCATCGTGATTCATGAATTAGTAGTTATTGGTTCATTATATAATTACTTTCGAGTGCAGTAGTTCATATATAAATTATTTTCATATTATTATGCCAAATAAAGAAATAGAAAAAATAATATTACAATTATTAATTAAAATTTAAAATAATATTATTATGCCAAAAAAATAGGTCAGCCCATTTAACCTGCGGGTCACATAGAATACGGGTTGGGTCGGGACAATGCTTTTGACTTGTTTTTCTATTTTGGCATAGCCCCATCTGTATTTTGATGAGTTTATACAAGCCTTGACCCGGCCTACCCTTTGGCCCGTTTTGTCACCTCTAAGAAGTTGTGAGTTTAAATTCCCTTATTAATATTTCTAACATTTGTCAATAAAAAAATAACATTTGTCAAAATCTAATTCAAATTATGTTTTTAGCAATTTTGTTTGTTATTAATGCTTATCTTGTATGTGTTTTAACCATATACATCACTCGTACAACTAGAGACAATCATACTTAAGAGTCAATTACAATTAACATTCATTATCCCTTTTAAATAATATATCTAATGGGATCAAACTTATGATTCTTCTCACAATCACTATCTCTCTAGTTTTTTGTTTTTTTTTTGATAATTTTTTTAGCATAAGAGTTTCAAAAGATATTACACACACACACACATATATATATATATATATATATATATATATATATATATATATATATATATATATATATATATATACACACTATTAGCTAATAGAGTATTTGTCATCCTTATACATACATTATGTTCGAGTTTTCTAATGATTTTTTTTCTTTGCAATTTAACCCAAAAGTGGTTGATTAGTTATCGCTATCTTGGTCCTAGTCTAGTTCTTAGGTGAGGTAATTTGATGGCTTCACCGAACTAGTTAATTATCTGATTTCTTATTGAACTTGTCCAACCGGTCATTTTGGTGTAATTTTAAAATTGGTGCAAAATTCTCAATGACAATTATTGTTTTTAATACTAAATAGGTTCCACTCAATACTAATACGAATAAATGTGGTGGAATTGATGAGAAAGAAGTAAAAAATTAACTAAAGTTTTTTTATAAATAAATAGATAATTTTTATAATGTATATCTTTGGGTACATGTTAACAAAGCAATAAATATATTAAATTTGTCTTCGAAGTCATTAGGGTTATTTGATGTTAATTTTAAATGAAAAAAATTTAATTTATTATATTTAATATGTGTCATAATACACATAATAGAAAAATCGATAAATAACTTATTCTAAGATTTTGTTTGAACAGAAAATTTAAAATTTTAAAGATAGTTAAACCAATAAGTTATAAAAAGAGTCAATTAAATAATTATAAATGTAAATGATAATTTAAGATGAGTTAAACAAAATAAGGAATTTAAAGATTATCTTTTAAAAAAATTTCTCTTGCATGTTATTTTAAAATTCTCTATTGTTATTAATATATTATCAAATGTGAAATTCTCTAGTTTTAAAATTCTTCCCCTAAACACGATATTAACGACTTAAATTTAATGGTCAAGATTGCAAAATCAGTGTTTCAGTTGGTACAATTGGAAACAATTTCAGACCAAAAGACAACTACAGAAAGGTACTTGCTTGACAACAATAATTTCAATAGTCCAACTTCCAAATGAATGCAGACAAATCATTTGATATTTGTAAGTGAAATACGCAGTACATGGAATGTACACAGACATGGCTTACTACTCTTCCAAATATGGAACAAAATTAAATCTTGGACTTTACCTTTAATCCTTCAAAGTTACATGCGTTATTTGTCATTTAGTGTTTCGTTGATAATTAATTGAAAAAATAAAATTATAAAAATAAAAAAATTTAATTGTTAATACCAAATATTCATAACGTTCCAAATATTTAAAACCCCGTTAAACCATCGACCAACCAAACAATGGTTTATACATATAGATAAAATTGCCCCCACAATTCATTTTGTGATGTATTAGATGATAAAGAGAGAGCTAAAAATATAAAGAAGAAAAAAAAAGTGGCCTGTGATATAATAACAAGTAAAAAAATCATATAGAAACAGGTAAGAATATTCCTCAAAGCTGAAGCGTACTAATGTCATCATTGTTTTAATAAATTGATTTGTTTTTCTGAAATTTTGCTCACTTCTTCTAAATGATTACTATATAGTTTTTAAAAAATGATTAATAGTTTATTACTCCATTTTAGATAATTGACAAAGTAATTTAATGGCAAACTAAATCTTTAAAGAATTAATGTAGAGATAAAAACTTCAAGAACTTAAAGGAAGATGTTACAACTTAAGAAGTTAGTGATGTGCGGACCTCATTTGGGGAAAAAATTACTTAAGTTGAATAGTTTGATCTATTTAACGAGTTGAACATGGAAGAAAATAACTACTTAAATTGTACACAGTTTTCTGTTAAAAAATACATGTCGGTGTTCATAAAATTATGAACAGAAAATTCGAGGTATAGTGTAAATAGGTGTTTGATTCTCGTTAGTTTGATCAACTTAAAAAAAATTATATAGTCAAATGGAATTTTAATTGCTCGAATAATGTCAATAATAAATATTAACTTTCAAATTTTTTATTCTCATCACTTTGTTTCTTTCACTACATATCAAATAGATAGTAAAATGGTTTCATTATTTTTTATATAGGAAGTGACAGTGGTACCAGGTTGTAGGCACTTTGTTTTCTAACATATTCTTAAACCATTTAAAATTTAAAATTCATTAGGCAAAGAATAAACAGTAAGCATGAAAAAGTAGTGATAGAAGATTAGGCTAATATGAGCTGGAAGTGGCCAGTTGAAGCAGCTGTTGATAAGGTAGAAATGCAAGTTGGCACAAGACCTTTCTGTTCAAGAGCTTCAGATGGCTAACGCAATAGGCTACAACCCTGGATCCGGTGGTGATCCTACTCCAGTTTTAAATATAAATAATTTTTAATAGAATTTTTATTTTTTTAATATAATTATTAAGTGTTTATCTATCAAATATGTTATTTTTATATATTTTTAAGACCATTAATTCTTTAAGTAATAAATAATATTAAAAGTGATCCGGTGTGGATACCAGCCCCTTAAACTAGCTACGCCGGATAATATAAAATATGAAATTTACTTGTAAAATACACCAGTTGAACCGGACTGCCTCTCAGGTACACCGGAGTTAGACTCTTCAATACGGAACATATGATTACAACCTCGGCCACTAGATGCAAGTGAGCAACTTGTACTTGCAAAAGCTGCAGATTCAAATCACCCACAGATCAAATCACCCACTTGTGTTAGAGGGGAACCATGTATAAATAGCTCATTCATTAAACACATAAACTTACTTAAGCTAGTCTTAGAACACTCTTACTCTCTTGTTCTTGCTCTGTAATACAAAATTCTCCGTTATAACCGTAATGACTTAAGCATCGGAGTCCCTTTTGCAGGTACATCTCCGGTGTGGTTTCAAAGACAACGGTTGGAAGTCATTATTACCTTAACGTGAAGGGCTTGGAATTCCCACTGAACTCAGGTTTATAATACCGTACTCCCACTTAGACGGTGTATAAAGTGAGAGGAAAAGTTTCAACTCCGGTTCGTGAGTCAATCACTTTGACCCCGTACCCCGGACATATCAAAAGGTATTTTAAGAAACTAAATCAAATATATGATAACATTAATGTAAATAACTAATTTCAACTATTATTATAGAATTAGGTATATTTGCTTATATTTGTAAACAGATATAGTACTATCTATTTAACTAAAGTATTTCTTTGATCCTGTAAGTTTATTTTAAGTTTTAATTTGCTCCCAAACATTTTTTCTTTTCATCTTGATCTCTTATGTTTTAAAGTAGTCATTTAATTTTAAAAAAACAACAAAAGTTTGTCTTTTTAAATCAATTATTAAAAAATCGATTTAAAATATACTTTTTAGACCAGTTTTACTATTAAATAGTGTAAAAGACCTGATTTAAAATATACTTCTTAAATCAGATCTCGTAGAAATTGATTTAAAAAATATATTTTAAATAGGTTATATGATAACTCATTTAAATAAATAAGTTTCCAATAGTTTTTTTAAATGGAGAGAACTATTTTGAAATGTAAAGGACCAAATTAAGATAAAAAAATGTTTGGGATCAAATTGAGACTTAAAATAAACGTAAGAGATCAAATATATATATTTTATCTCTATTTATTTCAGGTGCCTATTTATACATAGTGTCTGTTTGATATGAAATTCAAACTTGGTTAGATCAAAACAAAAGTATATCTCAACCACTGCACGTATGTTTAATAGAGACTAACTAAAAATATCATCTAATGATTAATATTGACCATACACATTGTTTTGGACACTTTCTAATTCTGTTTAATCAACAAATTAAAAACTTGGTTACGGTGAACCTAATAGAGGAACAACCAAACAAGCACTAAACTACGTTTAACACGCATAGGAGTGTGTAGTACTCAGATTGTTACATGTAACGAAACAAACTTCTCAAGAACTTGTGTCAATATACTAAGGTAAGCTATCTTTACTTTCAATTTTCAAAGTAAAAGCATAGTAGCATCAAGGAAATGAGACAGTGAAATTAAATTTACATTTATATCACAATTAAGAATGAGAAATTTAGACCAGCATGATACTTGTCCATGACAGGGGAAGCACAAACAGGTTTCGGACAGCTGATATGTTCTTCTGTCATTTGACCACATTTCTTCCCCTCAGGGCAAATGATGATGAGAAAAGACTCTGAAAATACAAATTAATAAATATATAAAGTAAAACACTTTTCACCCCAAATCAAAAGCCTCCAAGAAATGTCACATTTGGATACACATAAAAATAGGATAAATAAATAAATGGAACACTCGAATAAATTTTCATTTTATTTCTTCAGTGGTTGTATTTTCAATCCTACTTCAATGGTTTTCCATCCTTGTACTGTGGTTATGTGATCAACTGTTGACACCAGTGTCCACAGTTAACTCTGCATTTAAGTTGCTTTCTACCCTTGGTGGACCTGAGTGACGTCTTGGTCTGGCAGGTGAAGCAGGGAAAGAGAGACGCTTCTTTGCAGTCCCAAAGGATCCATTTTCTGTGGCTAATGGACTCTGTGTCCTGGACTTAGCTTTTGCAGATTGAGTTGGCACCATGTAGCTAGGCAGTGCTGGAGAGCTAGCAAGGCTTTCGTCATCTCTCACTGATGAATCGGCAATGGAGTGTCTCCGGAACCGGTTTGACTGTACAGTGGCAATGCTTTTGGCATCATCATCCATGGCCCAGCTGCCCTTGGGGCTTACCTTCTTTGATTTCTTTGCAGATGCTGGCTTGGAAGGAGTGGACTGAAAGCTAGGTGAGCCAGGATTTTGGCTAGCTGTTGGAGAATGCTTCTCGGAATTGAGCTGGAAACGAGCGAATGACTTGCTGATCTCTCCACCGGTAATGCTGCGGCTTGAATGGTCATTCAACTCTTTATCCATCAAACTTCGGCTCTCCCAAGACCGGGCTGCCATCCACCGTTCTAACCAGCTCCAGCCCCAGGTTGGATTGGTTGGATCCATGAACATTGGATTCACAGATCTAGATGAGTTCTTCCAGTTTTGCTGCCAATCATGACCGGAAATCATTAAGTAGGAACACACAATATAATGCATTAGGTACTTAGTTCATTTCACTAGTAACTAAATACTGCCATTGACAAAATTGAGGAAGAACTTATGCTGCAACTTAACAAAGCATTAGCATATCATTGGTTCGTGCAAAAAAAATTAGTCAGTGAGAAAGGAGAGTGCAGAGGTTTAAGCAAATGATATATCTCTGGAGATAGCGAACAGCTTCAAGAGATATGGAAATAATTAATTATGTATATATAACAACATAACATGAATACTTGGGTTCTCATTTTTAGTGTCTAAAAAACCATGTAATTATTTTCCAAGATCTTCCAGTTCATACTAAAATTTTTCATCCATTTCCTCACATATGTAAATTCTTGAGAAAAATAGAAAAACCTGATGAGTAAATGCATAAGCCAGTGCCCTTTCTCTTCTCATGGCAGCCTCATACTTGCTTAGTAACTTCGCTTCGATTTGTTCTTTTGATTGTAGGCTGTCATCCCATTCCTCTCCTATCTATTTTGACAATTTGAAACAAGTTAAAAGCATTCCAAATACAAGATGTTAAAGCAGTTAAATAAATATTGACTCAATGTCAAGAGATTAGCATTTCAAAGCACAATTTAGGAAATGAAATCCATACCCGCAAGCTCTCAAGCTCCCTTGCATGCTTCTGTAAGAGCTGTTTCTGCAGTGCCTGATTCTCTTCCAACATTCTGATCCTTCTGGAACGAATCTGAGATTGCAAACGAGCTAATGTCTGCATAGAGCGGAGGGTACTTGTGGCTTGGCGTTTTACAACAGGCCCTTCCATCAGTAATTTCAACCTCACCAGCCCTCTCAAAGCTCTCAATGCTCTTCTTGCCTAAATGATTTCAAAAGAAGTTTAGTTTGAAGTTTGAAATGTAATTCAAAATTCAAATAATGAATCTTCTTTTGCAGCAATTATTGATTGCACTGACAGCCAGCCTCATAACTCTATGCATATAAAGAGTACATTCAATAAAGATACACAACTTCTAGTGAGGATTCAAATTTTAAAGAGTGAAAATTTGATATACTGATATGGTAAAACTTTACACCGTAAACAAGAAATTGCCATACTACATTTCTTACTACAGTAGTCACTTACAGTGAAATACTAAAATCGATCTACTCCCCAACGCTTGCATTTGCATTTAACCCATTCATCATAGAAATTGACACAATCGCCCTTATATACAAAATGTTAAGTTGTTCACTGAACAATTGCTTATAAATATGTTTAGGTCAAATGTCAACCCTGCATCTGTTGATCTTGTAACAATATTGAAAAAAGGACAGGAAGGCATTCATTTAGTGTAGTTCAATTGACGGTTCATTTTAGTTTCCAACTACATGAATTAAAAGTGGAGTTGCACTAAACAAATATTATATATGCTCTTTATAATGCTCAATAAGAACTTGAATGGCATTTGATTGCAAAACAAGTTAATGCATCAGTATTAACAGATCTCTTCTGTTTGATAGGGTTTTGGAGTTAGTAGTGGTATCATCTCTTCTATTATGAAAACAAGGAAGCTCTGCCTAGGATTTTCTGGAGAAAAAAAAACAAAATAAGACAACTCGCATTAAATGCTGAGTTGAATGAGTTGTGAAAAATGGAAAAGTGGAAAACAAAAAGATTAACGCCGGTATTAATTTATTTTGGTTTAAATAAAGATTGCAACACATACCAAATATCCCCGAAAAGCTGTTTGAATCTTGATTGCTGCCACTTCATCAGTTGGTTTACCGGCAAACCTAGCAATCGTCGCAGCTTCAACTCTAACAGCTGTTGTCTGAACAGAAGGAACAAGTTCCTCAGTTTCTATGGCAGTTTCAACTTCAACAACATGATCTTGATCATGACTGTTGTCATTTTCAAAATCAGTTAATTTAATCTCTTCTGGTGGAGGAGGAGGTGGTGCTTTATCAGTTTCTGAGTATGATTCTGAAGTCTGCAACTTTTGCTTCCCAAACCATTTCTTCTTTGATTTACTTGATTTCTGCAAAAACATAAAACAAGAAACAAAAAACAGTTGGCAAAACTATAGGAAACATGCCGGAACTTTGAGGTAATTGTTGAATACAAAAAAATTATCCAAACCTGCTCTTTCCTCTCCTTTGAATCAGGGCTGAGAACTTTCTTCACAGTGGAAAACCAATTCCCCTTCCCCATTTGCTTGGCATTCCTTAATTTGATCCTTCACACCCAAAACAAGGAAATATTGAAGATCTGAAACCTCACGGACCAAAATAATTTATTTTTTTAACAGGAAATCCAACTGCATCTGCTGATATAATTAAATGTCATTATTATTATTATTAGGACTAGTAAAATTGACACTGAAAAAGAAAGAGCCAAAATTTGTGGAAGCCACCTAAGCAAAATTAATTATTCCTACAAGAAATTCATCATGAACATAATCTGGAAATAGAGGCCAAAAAATTTACGCAAAAAAACCATTCAAATTCCTTAAAGTAATATATGTGCCCCCCAAAAATCCTAATAATCTCTAATTGTGTATAAATCCCTTATTAGTTCTACTTTTGCACACCAAGAATGAGAGTAAATCACGTTCGAAAAAACCATGCAAGAGGTTTATAAACCTGGTTCTCCGAATAACACGCAATCAAGCAACAAAATTAAGGAATTCATGTACCCTTTTGGATTTTCACAGAAAATTAACACAGGAGAATGCAGATTCAAAGCTTTTAGTCAAAGTTAAAGTTACGAGGTTTTCAGCAAGGAAAAAAAAGTTTAGGAGAGGAAATTAAGAGAATAAGAATAAAAGGGAATTAATAACTAAACAGAAAAAGAGAAAAGAAGAAAATGTGTGATAAGCAAAACTGATATGGAAGTTACAAAAAATGAGGGTCCATTGAAGATGCGGAGTACCTGGAGTGGAGCAAAGTGACAGATCTCAAATATCTGCTTCTGACCCAATATTTGTTTGAATGAAAAGATTGCAACTTGAGGATCAAAGTGGAACCTTTATCTGAGTTTGTAATGTGAAGAGGGAAATCAGATCTTGCCAAGTGCAGAGAAATGAGAGTTTGAATTGAATTGAATAAAACACCAGCTGGTTCTGCTAATAATAATATTATGACCTTGCCCCTATTGGGTTGCTCTTGATCACACTGGGCCCCAATTTGTTTTATCTTGTTCAAATTATCCTAATAATTTAACAGTGTTCCTCTAATCAGTCACTGATTTTGGTCATGCCTAATGCAGCCAATGGTCTTAATTGCCCTGGGAAGATGTTAATAATTACTCCATCAATTGTTTTTTTATCTTGTTCAGGTTGCATTTTTGTTTTATTTGTAATTATTTGTTTAGTTATAAAATCAAAATAATACTTAGATGTTTAAACTTTAACTATTTTATTTACTTTATTAAAATATAAAAACATTACTATAAAAAATGAAAGGACATTTTAGTAAAAAAAACAAGAGAAGAAGAGCACAATTAATATATTTTTTAATATGCATGAAAACATTAACTTGGACGGATAAAAAGGATGAGGAAATAACATACGTACATGTGTTTTTAAGATACAAGTCATTTATTATAAGCTGTGTAGAGTATTGTTTAAGAAAATAAAATTAAAAATGACGTAGAAATTGCTTAAATATCACGGTGGAGTTTTTATTAAGGAAATAAAAGTAAAATTGGTTATCAAGTATTTCTTAACATGTTTTTTTAAAAAAATAGAAAAATACTCTAAGAATATATGAGATATATACATAATTTTTTAAAGAAAATGTTTGAAAAATAGAAAATTTGATATTTTAAATTTTTCTAAAAAATAGTCACTATTTGGAAAACAATTGTAGATAGTTTTTCAAAATTTTCCATTTAAAAAATAGATGAGTATTCCAATTTTTTTTAAAATGTAAAAGAAAAACAAAAAATAAAATGAAAAACTATCAAACTGAAAAAATTAGTACTTTTTCATAATTTTTCATACAGAAAATAAAGAATGTAAAAAATTTCTTAAAATTTGGAGAAATAGTATCTTAATTAGACGTACCCTTAGCATTTTCATTTTTCTTAAGATTTTTTTACTCGAATGTATTATTCATATGTGTATGCTATGATTTTTAATGCATTTTTAAGTTAATACTCATTTCGGTCTCTTTTTTACCAATTTTGTAGTTTTTCTTCTTTATATAGGATTTTTCAATTTATAATTTTGTTTATTATTTTTTAATGTATATTCTTATTGATAAATACTTTTTCTTATGATATTAATGAAATGTATGAATTTAGTTTATCTTTTTTATTAAAATTGATTTTTTTAAAATATAACAAAAATAATTGATAATTTTAATTATTTAATTAAAGTAATCTATATGAAGTTAGGTAATTAGATTCTATAAAAATATAGATATGGTGGAAGAATATAATGAAAGTTGTATTGTTATTAGTAATTTCTTAATATGATCTGTTCTTAATTCATTGTCTTACCTTTTTTATCTGTTACAGTTTAGTGAAGTCATTTACTGCATTCGCGGCTCCTTTTTTGTTTGGTCTCACAGTGGATACTGAATAAATGAGTTGAGTCATATGTAGTAATGTTTTGTTTAGATGGGGAAGAAAATGATACGTTTTCCCTTGTCATTGTAATAAAATTAGAAAATTTTCATAACCTCATTCATGTTTAGGGATAAAAGGTTAAGTTCAAGAGTGATATAAATTGTATTTATTTGTTATCTAGTTATGAAAATTAAGTTTGACTAAACAAATAATTTAATTATTAATACTTATTTAATATGTTATTTAAGACCGTTTCAAACTTTCTGTAAATAATATAATAAAAAGTTACTTAGTTCATCACAAATGGGAAACCCCAACTAAAAACTAAACATATCTTTTCTCCATAACACTTTATGAAATCAAACTATAGTTATTTGCTGTTTTATAATTTTATAAAATAATAAATATGTGTTTGGTTGAAGAATGGATCCTAGTTCATGCTAATCCATTCAGGATTTATATTATTCTCAATCAATATTAAATAAAAGTGTAACGGATAATTGGGCATCACATTTTTATAAAAGAAAAATATTATTAAGTATTCTGATGTCATCGGTTAAATGGAAAGTTTTCATTTGAAAATATTATTATTATTAATTTAAATTAATTTGTAAACAATTTTAACATAAATTTCAATATCAAATTTCCCTTTTAAACCCTTGAACAATGCTAGCAATGATTAACAAGTAATTATTTTTAATAATTTTTGTGCGAATGTTAAAGTATAAACAAAAGGGTGTAATTTTTACTATAAGTGACATCAACGTATTACAAAAATAAAGTGAAATAAATATATTTCTTTTCAATAAAAACGATTCTCACTTTTGATTAGGAATATTTACCATCAAACTAAACACAATTGATCAACCGATTCAAAATAATTAAAAATTAATCGACCCAAACTTGTATTATATGTGTGGTTCGGATCAAATTTTAGATCTACTTTTTAAAAACCTTAAAAGCGAATCAAGTTTAACCAAACCGCAATCTTCAGGATATTACCTTTATATTTATAGTATCTTACTAATTTACATACATGATTTAAATTTAAATCAGGATTTAAAAAAATTCTAAGTTGTGATTTGTGACTTTTTGATTATGTTGAAATTTTTTACATTGGTGATTATGTTTTTTGAATAGTACTATTGATTTTGTTAGGTTGGAATTATATCTTGTACTTGATTTTGCCAAAATATAATTAATATAAAACCAAATAAAACGATCCAATCTGAATCACATTTGATTGGATCGGATCGAATGTCATCATACATTCCAATCAAATCACAACTTAATAATGTGATTAGATCAAATAATATTTTATCTAAAAACCAAACCAATCTGAACCGCGACACTCTTATTTTAATAGCTTAAATTGAGGTTAACAAAATTCATGAAAATAATTTATATTCCTGATTATCATTTTATTAGACACAATTAACTAACTTCATATACATTAAAATAAATTAATTATTTTATTGTGTTTGAGAATGTTTTTAAGTATTTATTTTTTATTTCCACAAAAAATACTTATTTCCATGTTTTGGTATTCTGTAAAATGTAGATTATAATTTATTAGATTATTTTTTAAAACGAAAATGAATATAATCATAATCTTATTTTTTTTAGATTTTAATTATAAAAATGTATTTATTTCTAGCTACTATACATTCATTTCTTTTCTTATTTAACCCTTGCATCTTCTCATGTTTATTTTAATAATTATAAACTTAAAAAGTATTTTCTAATACAATCCAAATAAAACAAATTATTTAAATAATTCTTTTTATATAACTACATCCAGATATCAAAATAGATTCTAATATAATTGACTTAATTATTAAAATAAATACTTATCAAACTAAAATACTTTTTATATTTTTACGATACATTCTTACTTGTATATATTAAACGTGTTGATTGTTAGCGACGGAAGGAATTGGTCGCTAATCCATGCCACGACCGTCGCTAAAACCATTAGCGATGGCATCTCAGACGGGACATAGGACGTCGCTAAAACCCTCGTCGAAAACACATCAGCGACCACATACATACCGTCGCTACCATATTGACGGCGTAAGGCCGTCGCTAAAATCGTCTCTGCCCCAATAACTCCAGCCGTCGCTAAGTGTTGCCATACAGCGACCTCAAAACCCCGTCGCTACTAGCAGCCACCAGCGACCACCATACGCCGTCGCTATGGGTACTCATGTAGCGACCACGTGATCCGTCGCTGTGGGAAGCCATACAGCGACCACGATATTCCGTCGTTGTTTCTTACAATACAGCGACCACTGCTGTCCGTCGCTGTTTTTAACAATACAGCGACCACGATATTCCGTCGCTAGTGGTATTCATGTAGCGACGACAAGATCCGTCGCTAGTGGTATTGATGTAGCGACGACAAGATCCGTCGCTAGTGGTATTCATGTAGCGACGACAACATCCGTCGCTAGTGTTAATAATGAAGCGACGGTCCACTACCGTCGCTAACTGGAATTTTTAAATTTTTTTAAAATTGGTTCAATATTGACTGGTTTTGTTATTTTAACTTTAAAAATGTATTAATATTTTGTATTGGTTGATAAAATTTTATAATTAAATTTAAATAATTTTTTTAAAATATTAAATTATTATTAAAAACAAAATAATAGATTAAATTTATTTATCAAATAGGTTGAATTATTAATGATAGGTACAATAAGGCTTTTTGATTTGAATTTAATTACCAATAAATATTGACATAATAAATGAAGAATGACAAAATAAATACTGAATGAAATATAACATAAAAACTATAAATCAAATATATATAATGTGTATAAATAATAAAAATACAATCATGGTGGTGGGGGATCCTGGGGTGGTGGTGGGGGCGCCAGGGAAGTGGGGGGAGGTAGCCTCGCCATCAACTGCATCAGTAGCTCCTGCTGCTGAGCAAGTTGCCGACGAGTCTCGGCGTGCTGCTCCTCGGCCCGCTGTCGGTCCGCCTCGGCCTTCTGTCGGTCCGCCTCGGCCCGCTCCAACAACAACTGCCTCTGACGTCGCTCCTCCTGTAGCTCATCGTTCAGGTTTTGAATTACCCGAACGACCTCAGTCGGAAGACCAGAGGAAGACGAAGAGGAAGGGGTCTTCCCCTTTTTCGCCAGCTGCGTGCCGACGCCACCCAATCCAAATACCCTCCCTTTCTTGTTCACACCGCCAACAGCCTCCATATAGATGGCGTTGTCGTCAGAACAAGATAGGGTGGGAGGAACCTCCCCTTCAGGAGTGGAAGCCACCAGGTCCGCCTCCTTCTCGGCCCTCCTGGCCTGATACGCCTCCTGTAAATTCAAAAACAATGATAGGATTAGTAAGCTGATTTGTAAATTATAAGCATGTGTCAGTTAAAAGTAAATACCGCTAGATCCGTAGTCTTCTGGTTTACCCATGCACCGGCTTTGTTCTTCTTGGTCATTTGCATGACCTCAAACAAAGAAGGCTCCCGGTGCTCCCTCAGCTCCTGTGGTGGACAAAAAACATTGAGATTATTATTTGTAAACATGTAAGACGAATCATAATAGAAATGTTTAACATAAATACACTTATAAATCTTTTCTTGTGCTCGAGGGTTGAAATGCTACCCCCAGTGTAAACCGAGGCTGTAGCATCGGCGGCTCTGTTGGCCCTGTTCCGAGCACTCGCCTGCTGGAATGGGACCCCGCCCCACTTCTGGACCATCCCGTCCCAATGGTCCTCCGGGATCCAACGAGGGCGCTCACCCTTGTCCCTCACCTTCCAAAGGGTACTCTTGATGATTTTGGAGGTCTTTGTGGCAAAGACCTTCCTAATCTCATCAATCATACCCTCCGCCCACTGGTAATCACGCTGTAAAATGAAATGAGAAATCAAAATTAATAACAGGTCTATTTTATAAATCAAGTCACAACAAATGAGCTAGGAACTTACCGAGAAGGTGTCAAACCACCTATCTTGCACAACCTTCCCAGCATCTGTCCAAGATATATATGGACCATCCCACTGGGCCTTCAAAACCTTAGTAATCACTTTGGTAGTGCGACTACTATCAACAAAGCTGTAATGACAACAATTATGTTAGGAGTAAAACAACACACAATGTAGGGAGACTCCCAAAATTTCGACAGAGTCTCCCCTGTAAATGTAACATTTCCAAGTTTAAATAGTTACCCTGTTACAAACAGAAGAGTGCCCAGTACAATTCAATCTATACAAGTACTAATTAAAGTAACATCCAATAAACCAACAAGTCTTTTCACTAAAGTTTAATATAAAGTATCATACAAATAACATAAAAGTATTTGAGGTTTAGTCACTTACTCATCTCCGGCCGGCACGGGCACCAACATGGGCAGAGGGGATGTCGGAGGTGGGGCGGCCTGATGGCCATGGTCCTCCAAGCCACCAACTCCAGGACTCTGCTGTGGGGTGGTCAGTCGGGGTGATGGGGTGGTCTGCTGTGGTGGTGGTGGTGGTGGTGATGGAGTGCTCTGCTGTATTGGTGATGGAGTGGTCTCCTGTCCTGGGGTGGGAGTCCCCTGCCGGGATGTCGGGGTCCTGGACCCACCACCCCTACTGAAGGGCAGTCGACGTCCCGTCATCTGTGGATAAAATAATGAAAAGAAAGGTTAGTCTCACGATATATATAAACCTATGTAACATTTTGTTTAACGACTACATACTCTGTGTCTGTTTCAGTTTCAAATTCCCCCTCGGTTTCAGTGTCACTTTGGTTATCTGTTTGAACAAGTTCATCAGTATCCAAATCAGCCCTAGACCGTTTTGATCGAGAGACAAGGTCTTTGTCAATGTGTTCACCCCCCGTAGTGGCGAGTGTCTCATCCATTATGACTGGATCAATGTTGAACAACAAATCGGCATCGTTGAGCTCGTGTGGTGCAAGCTGATAAGCGTCATCGACCTCCTCGGAGACATTGTCAGTGATCTGACTTCGGGCCTTGGCCTTGATTACTGCATACCAGTCCCGATGTCCTCCCGGGAAGTCGGTGTAATAAACCTGCTCAGCTTGTTGGGAAAAAATGAATGGATCAAACCCTTTATATCTACCATTCTTCTTGACCTCAACTAAGCCGTAGTTGTTGTCAACCTTTGTTCCAACACCGATTGTGTTGTCGAACCAATCACATTTGAATAGAACAATATCTCTTCTTAGTCGTCCAGAGAATGAAACTTCAACAATCTCTGTCAGCACTCCATAAAAGTCTTCTTCCAACTGACCGGCGGTGCCTTTAACACAAACCCCGTAGTTATGGGTGCGCATCCCTTCACTCCATTGAAGAATATTAAACTTGTAGCCATTTACATAGTAAATAGGCCATTTTTTAACAGTCTTCACCGGCCCCCAAGAAAGGGCTTGGAGTAAAGAATCTTCAATATGGTTGTTAGGGTCTTGTATCTATGTACAACATAAGAAGTAGGTCATCGTTAGATAACGGGAGTTAGAAGCAAATAGGCTTAAAAACACTTGGTATACGGGTCTTACATATTGCGCGAACCAACCAACGAACTTGGATGACACCTCACTATGAATTTGGTCATCAGTTAAATCATTTTGCTCAAGTTTTAGCATATCTGTGTATAAGCTATTGAAAGGAAACAAATAAGTTTAATATAAAAGCTACGTTAAGAATGTATAATATAACTTCTATGACTTACTCAATAAAGGGTTCCACTTCTGGGCAATTTAGAAGAATGTACAAGTGAGCCGCCTTTCGATCTTTCTTATCAATGTAACATTTTGTGAGCCTGCCCCCCGGGTGACCAGGATAGTTGAAAATCGATGTTTGTTCATCAAACCCTGTGCGGCTGGCTACCCCAAGATTGCGGGGAATTCTACTCATTATAGTTTCTATCTTTGTCAGAAAATAGAAAGAAGCAAAGGTTGTCATTTCTTCGACTAAGTATGCCTCACAAATTGATGCTTCAACGCAGGCTTTGTTCGACACTTTATCTTTTAAAGAGCGTAAGAATCTTCAACATCATTAACAAGATAGTGTTAAGTTAGAAAATACTATTATAAGAAGTGTTTGCAAGGAAATTAAAGAGTTCACCAAGCATTCACCTTTCGAATGGATACATCCAATGATACTGCACTGGGCCACCAACCAAGGCCTCGTACGGTAGATGGATAGGCAAATGCTCCATGGAGTCAAAAAAACTTGGTGGGAAAATCTGCTCCAACTTACAAATCAATACCGGGATAGTTTCTTCCATCTTCACAAGTTTCTCCACAGTCAACGAAGTAGCCGTCAACTCCTTAAAGAAGTGACTCAACTCCACCAACG
The DNA here is from genome assembly GCA_037962975.1 of Clitoria ternatea. Classification (NCBI taxonomy): domain Eukaryota; kingdom Viridiplantae; phylum Streptophyta; class Magnoliopsida; order Fabales; family Fabaceae; genus Clitoria; species Clitoria ternatea. The sequence goes on along the minus strand of CM075673.1, from coordinate 24,247,897 downwards.
GTTTCTAAATAGGCTTCGGTAAGGCATGAAACGCGTACGGGAGTAGTTGTTGCATAAACACATGGCAATCATGACTTTTCATGCCAAACACCCTGCCCTCCTTCACGTCGACACATCTACTCAAGTTAGAAGCGAATCCGTCAGGCAGGGTCAACCCATTCAACCAAATACACATAGCAATCTGTTGTGGTCTAGTTAAAGCATATTTTGCATGGGGTTTAAACATTCTTCCATGTCCCGCATCCCTCAACTCCAACTCCAACATATTTTGCAATGTTGTGTCTTAACAACAAGTCTTTCCAATATGGCAAATCCCACAAGACACTCTGCTTCACCCAGTGGTGTTCCTTACCGTAACCCACAAACTCCTTAACACTCTTGTCCCAGATGTAAGGATACTCTTCGACCCTCTGCCAAACCCGTGCACCAGATAACCTACGGGGTGGAGGTTCATTAACAACCTTGTTCTTCTTAAAAGCGGTTTTGTTTCTCCTAAACGGGTGATCCAATGGTAGAAACTTTCTATGACAGTCAAAGAAACTTGTCTTGCCACTAACAGGGAGTGATTCCCCCCCGGTATGTTCCATGCATACAGGGCAAGCAAGCTTCCCAGACGTGGACCATCCAGAAAGCATACCATAGGCCGGGAAGTCGTTAATAGTCCACATCAAAACAGCACGCATCATAAAGTTGTTCTTTAAAGACGCATCGTATGTCATTACCCCGACATCCCATAATTGTGATAACTCTTCAACCAACGGTTGCAAAAACACGTCAATGTTTGCCTTTGGATTTTTGGGTCCTGGAACCAGTATAGATAGAAACATGACCTCCCTCTTCATACACATATCAGGAGGCAGATTGTATGGGGTCAGGATGACTGGCCAACAAGAGTAAGCTCTTCCGTACTGACCGAACGGGTTAAACCCATCAGTACATAAGCCAAGTCTTACATTGCGCGGCTCGCCTGAAAAGTCCGGATATAGCTCATCCAAACACTTCCATGCTTTCCCGTCGGAAGGATGGCAAAGAAACCCCTCTTGTGTTCGGTTCAGAGCATGCCAACGCATGTGTTTTGCCGTGGACAATGAGGCATACAGGCGTTGAAGACGCGGTGTTATAGGGAAGTACCACATTTTCTTCCTGGCCGTCCGGGTTACCTTCCCTCTCCTTTTAACGGTCTTGTAGCGTTCCTCATTACAATGCAGACATTTTGTGACACTCTTTTCTGTAAACTCATTTCTGAATAGCATACATCCACCAACACAACACTCTATCTTCACACAACCTAACCCCAAGTTTGCCACTTGTTTCTTAGCATGGTACAGGTTTGCTGGCATTCTATGATTACTAGGCATGGTGGAACCCATCAGATTGACCATCCTATTAAAACAACCTCCAGAAAGATTATAATCTGCCTTTAGGCTTAAAGCAGCTAGGGAGGCGGATAACTCAGTGTGACTGTTGCACCCATCCCACAATGGAGTCTGAGCCGCCGCTAATAAATCATAAAATCTCTTCACCTCCGAATTAGGATCCTCCTCTACATTGTCAGAGTCTCCATGACTTGCTTGGTCATTATGTTCCAGCAGACGCCCGGTGGAGGGTCCAACATAATCCATCACCATTTGTTCTATGTTGTTGTACGTATCCCTGTTTCCTCCAACCTCATAGTAAGACTGTTGCACAGTTACGTCTGATGGTCTACGCGGTAACTGCTCACCATGGTTGTACCAGCAGTGGTATGTTTCCATGAACCTTTTCTCAGTTAGGTGGCACATGACATCATCCGCGTATTCAAAACTCATGCATTTGCACCTTGAGCACGGACAACGAATCTTCTGAGTCATTTCAAATCCAAGCGTGTTTGCCGTAGCGAACGGAATGAACTCCAATAGCCCCATCATAAACTCCTCAGTCACTCGCCGATTGCAATCAAGTCGGTTGTACATCCATCGCCGATTTACCGGTACCTCCATTTACAATATCTATCAAGCACGATTTCTGTTACTTTAAATTATTGTAATTTTATTTGACTATCGGTTGCGAATCACTCGATCTCTTTGATGTTGCAAATTGGTGGGGCCCTATCCCATTCGGTATGAATATACAACCATCCGTAACCCATCGATCTTGTATGTCGTCTATCTTGTGTCGTTGATGTTCATTTGAAATTTTGGCAGCATTTCGCATTGGTCCCCGAGTACACAGAGATACGTACGGTATGAAATACCGCACGCAGACATGCACCCCGGGGACAATACGAAACACCATAACTGAAATTTCAAATGAACATTCAACGTCTCAAGATAGACAACATACAACATTGATGGGTTACGCCCTATTGGTTACAAATTCATACCAAACTGTCCAACCGGGACAATTCAAGATCCAACACAACACGGTCTACATCAACCGGTTGTTTTGAAACTTGAACAGGAATCTAATGGGTACACACACGACTAAACCCTACATTATTAAAGTTGAGTTTCATTTTTTAAGTTCCCTAAGAAAGGGAGTTTGCCGAAATTTTGGCAGAGTTTCCCCTGTAAACTAGACATTTCCCAAATTTACAAATGGCCTGTTAAATATAGAAAACTTCCCAGTATAGATAAATAAACAATTCATACGCATTGTATATGATATTCAGAGTTATGAACACCAAATCATGTTATCAATATATAAAATCAATGCCTAATGAGATGTACTCTCTACTAACAAACAACATTACACATGCATCGTAAATCATGTTATCAGCACACAAAACCAATACCTAATGAGCTCTGCTCTCCACTAACAAACAACATTACACATGCATAAAAAATCATGTTATCAGCACACAAAATCACTGCCTAATGAGCTCTGCTCTCCACTAACAAACAACAATCAACATACATACACTTCAAAACATACAACACATATAGCCAGAAAGTTAGCGTTAGGGGATTACCGTCGAAAGAGAGATAGCGATGGAGACAAAGCTGATGAGAGCCAAACACAGACCACGCGTAAAGTGTATTGGGCTGCATGACAAAGTTGATTGTTAACAGTGTTAATCAAAGTTCCCAACATTCAACTGGTTTCCATAATGAGGTTTCTAAAGATGTAATAGATAATAATGTAATAACTTTTAGCTTTACAACTTACTAAAAAAGAGATAACTGAAAAACTGAATCCTAACTATCTTTAGGAAATTAACAATTTCTGTTCACATCAATACTATATCTTATGTCCTAACTATCCGTGTTCAATTTTGTTAGTTTTATGCATGAAAACCTGAATGAGCATAAGGGAAAACTTGACCCTAGAGGATGGAAGGCTGTATTTTTGGGTCACAAACCTACGACAAAGGGGTATGTGTTGCTAGATATGTTTACCCGAGAGGTTTTTGTATCCAGGGATGTCTATTTTATTGAAACAACTTTACCATTTAACAGTTCCACATCAGGCCACAAATTAACATTATTCCTTTTACCAACTTATCAGTGTGTGGATCCTCACATGCCTGAGTCTGAAGGCATACTAACAATTTCAGATGATCCTCCTGGTTCATCTACCATTCCCATCACCCTTGACCATTCTGATGAGGCAGCCCTATCTCCATAAACTGCTCCTATTAGAAAATCAACCAGACTCACCAAACCACCATCACACCTTATGGACTTTTATTGTTCCACACTAGAGGCCTCTCCTAGTTCTACTAGACATCCCATTTTAGCCAACCATACCTATAACAACCTTTATCCTGCTCATAAATCCTATACTCTATCCATGATTACTAATGTTGAACCACAAACATACAGTGAGGCAGCTCAGAATCCAAGGTGGGTTAAGGCTATGAACACTGAACTAGAGGCATTAAACAAAAATGGGACCTCGCAGATTATGAATACTCCAATTGGAGTCAAAACCATTGGTCACAAGTGGCTTTTTAAGATCAAAAGACATGCTGATGGGTCTGTTACAAGATACAAGGCCAGGCTAGTTGCAAAAGTATACACACAAGTAGAAGAAATTAACTACTTTGACACCCTTGCTCCTGTGGCAAAAATGACAACCAATCGGGTCCTTCTTACTTTGGCAGCTGACATGACTGGCATTTACATCAATTAGATGTAGACAATTCTTTCTTGTATTAGGATTTGGAATACTCTGTGTATATGGAAATTCAAGCTGGGGTTCATGCAACCTCTACTCAATCCCGTAAGCTTGTCAAGTCTCTTTACGGCTTAAAGCAGGCTAGCAGAAAATGGTTTGAAAAGCTAACCTCCATCTTAGCCTTTTATGGTTTCACCCTTGCTCAATCTGATCCCTCATTATTCTTGAAATTCAATGGCACTTCCTTCACTGCATTTACTGTGTATGTTGATGATGTTATCTTGGTAGGCAATGATCTCCAAGAATTCAGCACCATTAAGTTAGATCACTGAAGTACATCCTTGGTCTTGAGATTGCTAAATCAAAGAAAGGTATTTCAGTTTGCCAAAGGAAATATTGTCTAGAGTTACTCTCTGATGCTGTTTTATTAGGCTACAAGTTTATTTCTACCCCGATGGACTCTACTCTCAACCTGCACATGGATTCTGGTGACTTGTATCATGATGTTGTAGGATACAGAAGATTAATAGGTAGGCTATTGTATTTGATCAGCACCAGACCTGAGATAACATTTGTTGTCCATCAATTGAGCCAATTCCTAAGTGCCCCTCGATCCAAGCATTATGCTGTAGCTTTGAGAATTACTAAATACTTGGAAGCCTCTCTAGGGAAAGGTTTATTTTTCTGTACTTTTTCCTCTCTTCACTTGTAAGGGTACAGTGATGTTGATTAGGGAAGTTATCCCTTCACTAGAAGATCCATCAAAGGATATTGTTTCTTCCTTGGGAGTTCCTTAGTTAGTTAGAAATCCAAGAAGCAAAACACTATTTCCAAGTCTTCTTCTGAATCAGAGTACAGATCCCTTAGCAATGCTTCATGTGAGCTACAATGGCTAATTTATTTACTCAGAGATCTGCACATTCTTGCTCTAAACTGCCTATTATTTTTTTGTGACAATAAGAGTGTTATTCATATTGCCTCCCTGTGTTTCATGAGCGTACCAAACATTTAGACATTGATTGCCACATTGTCTGAGAAACACTTCAACAAGGTCTCTTTAAGCTTTTGTCTATCTCTACCAAGGACCACTGACATCCTTACAAAAGCCTCCCGTCCGAAATTCTTTCATAGTCTTGCTTCAAAGCTTGGCATGGCAGATATCTTCTCCTCATTGCCAGCTTGCGGGGGAGTCATAAGCTCCTCTATTACTTAGCCTTGTGTATATTAATTAGTTTTACGTGTAACTATTTTTACCGTTCTTTTCTTCTGTATATAAATCTTTGTGCCTGTGATATTTATTTCATTCAATGAATCATGAAATTAAAACGTATTAAAACGTACTTTATGTTTAGATAATTTAGATAAATAAAACGTATTAAAACGTATTAAAATGTACTTTAGGGTTATGAAAAAAAGATTATTTAGATAATTTGTTTTGTTTAGACTGTATTAAAACGTACTTTATGTTTAAAACTATTAAAATAGATATAAGAATTATGAAATTTAAAATATGTGAAAGGTACGATAGAAAAATAATAAGAATATAATAAAAACAAATAGTTTTTTCATAATCAAAATCTAGAAAAATTTAGATTCTAATTATAATTATTTTTTATAAAAATTAATTTAATAACTTATAATATATATTTTAAAAAAAACCCAACTACGGAAATAAATAGTTTTTCTACAAACTAAGGAAAATAAATACTTATTCCCAAACATACACTTAGTGTTTTGTATTAGTTGCACAGTAATTTAATGTTCACATACATATTTATATCAATTATCATGAATAGAGGGGACAGTACTTTATCTTGTTCTAAGTGTCTGGTTAGCATTCAATTAGAAAAACAATGTTATGAAAGGAGAAAAATCTAAAAGTTAATATTAATTTTTCATGTTGTTTGAGATAATCAAAATTCCATTTAGCCGTTAGATTTGTTTTAGGTTGGTTAAATCTCAACTTTTAACCAAACACCCTTAAGTCATGCATGGTTAGTCGCTAAATCTTGACCATTCATGTTGGTTGTTTGGTCAAGATTATCTTCTTTCATGCTCGCTTCTTAATTTTAATTCTCTAGCTGTGTAATGTTCTATTTCCTCACTGCCAATACTGAATCATCCAAAACATCAAGACAACAGCTTAAAGCAATCTATGTCGCGCTTTTTTGACTCGTTTTCCACATTTTTCATTGAATTTAACTTATGCCCTCTCTTTTCTCACTTTGCTAAATATTAACTTTGGCATGTTCTCCTTTTATTCATCAAAATATGCATATATCAGCAATGTTAAATCAATAGTCATTGAGCTTGTTCTTTTGAAATGATTTTCAAGCATAATTGTGGTAGTTTTAAACCTTCAGAAAAAGTATTTTGGCAGCCAAAAAAAATTTGGATAAGTCACATTTTAGGTTTATGATTTTCCATCATACTAATTTTTAGGAATGCTAATTAAATTCATTTGTACTTTCATCATCCAGCCCATCCATGCATAAATTCAGCATTACAAATTATAATAATAAAAATTAAAATTAATGAACTGGATTGATTGGAAATTTGGATCACCATTTATTAGTGAATGGTCAATGGGCTGGCATATTTGGTAGGTTCAAAAGGTTCATTGGATGGTTGAGTCTTGAACTTTTAGAAAGAGAGAACCGAAAATAGAGAGAGAAAGAAGGGAGACTGAAATATCTATTATGATCTTGATTCTTGCATTTACAATAGAGAGGAGGGGTATTCATGAGGGGAGAAGAAAGCTTGCACAGCAAGCTAATGTACCTGGCAGTAACTAAATTAACAGGTTAGTTATCTGCTGAAACAGAAATGCTACAAACTAAATGTACTCCCAACATCTCCTTAAACTGCACTACACCTGGCTAAAAGAACTCTTAACATCTTCCCCTCAAACTGTTGCACAACACCTGGCAGTGCATCGACATCTTCTAATAAATGCTCCCTCTGAGCCCAGGGTGTCTTGATAAGAGACAACTTGTCAAATACTTTCAGATGATCTCTTAAAAGTGCAAATCTGGAAGCTGAGAAGGGTTTTGTCAGGATATCAGCACATTGATCCTCTGAAAGGATATGAGCTACTACAAGTGTCTTGTCTGCCCTGACAAAAAAATATATCCAGAGCTCCATGTGTTTTGTTCTACAATGAAGTACAGGGTTGTGGGATGACATAACCCTGCTTTGATTGTTGCAGAACACTTGAGGTGTAGAGAATGGGACTTTTAATTCAGTCAGGGAGAATTGGCAAGGTGTGGATAAAACTGTTCCGCAACATCTTAGAGATGTTGATGAAGGTTCCAAAACTTTTAATAATGAAGATTTTAGTCATATCCAGAGGAGGAAAATGAGGGTGGAGAGAAGGTTAGTCAGTGTCTAACAAGAGTTAAAGTAGAGGGAAACACATGACGTCATGTGTTTGGAATGAGATCTCCATAAATAGTATAATGACATTCTTTTTCAAGAAGAGCTTCTCTAGTTTCAGATCTCTAGGGAGTAGTGGGTGTGATTTGGAGGTAGAAATATAGTGTTTTTCTATACTCAAACCTTGATCTAGAGGTGGAGAAACAAAGTTGAGGGGTTTTATCTATCTGATAGATCTTAGTGTTCAGATTAAGAGTGTCTCTAAAAGGAAGCGATGGTTTTTTACTATAACTTGTTTTTGATTGATTTATAGGTTGTTCCTAATGAGATCTATAAAGTTCAGACTCTTACTTTGTCTAAGGATAGAGTCATGTCTCTTCTTGCCCTAATGAATAAGCAGGAGGTTTGTAGAGCAATTACAAGCATAAAGTTCTTCAAGGCTCCCAGCCCTAATGGTTTCAAGAGTTTTTTCTACAAACAATATTGGCCACATATTAGTTATGACATTTTCAACATGTTGAAAAGAGCTTTAGAATCTAGTATAGTTGATCTTGCTATACTTGCTACTATACTTATGTTGGTCCCTAAATCTGATAGCCTTATTAGAATCAAGGATTATATTCCTATCATTCTTTGTAATGTGGCTTATAAAATTATTACAAAGGTCCTGGTAAGTAGGTTGATACCCTTTTTTTATTTGAGTTGGTTGGCCTTTTGCAAGAAAGTTTTATACCTAGTAGAGGTTTATAGGATAATATTATTATTGCTCAGGAGATGATGCATACAGTTATGAAAAATAAGTCTAAAAGAGGGTATGCGGTGGTTACAATTGATCTTGAGAAGGTGTATGATAGATTGAGTTAGGATTTTTAAAATACAACAGATTTAGCTACTGTTCTAAACACATAATATAAATCACACACATACACATTCCAGATAAAACCAATAAACATTCTACTCATTCTCAGTTCCAGTATATGCATATATAGAAATTACAAGACAGATTAGGGGACTTACCAGTTGAGCTCGAAGGTGAGAGGCGACAAAACACAACTTCCCCGGAGGTCACCGGAGTGCGTGTCAGACAGTGAAACAGTGAGATACAGCTACCAAATTTGCTTTCCACGGCTGCCATTGACAAGGAAAACAAAGATGAGTGTCTTGGCACATTCAAAAGCTCCAATGACAGACACATTCGAAAGCTCCACGGAGAGGGAAGGACTTACATGCGATGGACGAAGGCTGGTCTCTTGGCACCAAGTCTTGAAGGGGAAGCTTTGATTACCGAGAGAGAAATAGAGAAGGTGAGAGAGAAATGGAGAAGGTGAAAAACTGAGAAAGAAGGGGGAGACAGCGCCGCCGCCACAGGAACGAACGGAAGGAGGGAGACCGGTCGAGTTCTGTCGGAGAAAGGGAGGGGTGATCGGAAACAGAGGAGAGGGATTGGGATTGAGAGTTACGGCAAATGATTAGGGGAGAAGGTGGGCTCGAGTATTATTAGAATGTAGCGACGGTATACGACCGTCGCTAATAACGTCACTAGAATAAAAAGTTTACGACGGCAAACCACATCCGTCACTAGGCTCTGAACATTAACGACGGATAAACAATTCCGTCACTACTCTTGAAATATTAGCGACGATGTTTGGATACCGTCGCTAAATTCCCAGGTTTAAACTAAAATAACGGAGGGAAGGTCAAATACAATAGTGACTACAAAACCCTCCGTCACTAATTTCCAGAACACTAGCGACGGCTTGAAGCTCCGTCACTACCCTAAAAATGTAGCGACGGTATTTAGCGTCGCTACTGTTGAATGCAAATGTAGCGACGGCCGTTACCGTCGCTCATATTTGGCGCCAACAAAACAACATGGAGGGAAACCCAAAAAAGGGAATGTTAGCGACGGTACTAGCGACGGTTACATTGTGGTTATAGCGACGTCACAACACTACCGTCGCGACATTGTGGCCATAGCGACGTCGAAGCACCACCGTCGCTACGTTGTGGCCATAGCGACGTCGTGGAGGACGTCACTGATGCATTAGAGGACATAGCGACCCTACATTCCCGTCGCTACCGGTTGGCGCCATAAATACATTGGAGGGAAACCAAAAAAGTGGAGGGAAATAACTATAGCGACCGGGTCAGCGACGACGTATGATATTGTGACGGAGGTAGCGACGGTTCTTTACCAAATTTAGCGACGGTGAGATATCGGTCGCGGATGTGGTCACTATGTTTCGTGTTCCAGGTCGCTTTCATTTTGTGGTCGCTAACGCGGTCACTAATTAGCGACGGTATGTGGCGGTCGCTAATTGGTTGTAGCTATTAGCCATTTTTCTAGTAGTGTCTGAACCGCGACACTCTTATTTTAATAGCTTAAATTGAGGTTAACAAAATTCATGAAAATAATTTATATTCTTGATTATCATTTTATTAGACACAATTAACTAACTTCATATACATTAAAATAAATTAATTATTTTATTGTGTTTGAGAATGTTTTTAAGTATTTATTTTTTATTTCCACAAAAAATACTTATTTCCATGTTTTGGTATTCTGTAAAATGTAGATTATAATTTATTAGATTATTTTTTAAAACGAAAATGAATATAATCATAATCTTATTTTTTTTAGATTTTAATTATAAAAATGTATTTATTTCTAGCTACTATACATTCATTTCTTTTCTTATTTAACCCTTGCATCTTCTCATGTTTATTTTAATAATTATAAACTTAAAAAGTATTTTCTAATACAATCCAAATAAAACAAATTATTTAAATAATTCTTTTTATATAACTACATCCAGATATCAAAATAGATTCTAATATAATTGACTTAATTATTAAAATAAATACTTATCAAACTAAAATACTTTTTATATTTTTACGATACATTCTTACTTGTATATATTAAACGTGTTGATTGTTTTTTTAAGGTCAGTGGTTCATGTTCTATGGATATTGGAGAAAGTATAATTAATAAATATATCAATTGAAAAAAATAACAATTACATATTATAAAAATCATATTAAAAATTGAAGGGAAAAAACTCTTATAGCAAGATGAGAAGGTAGTTTGTTTTTGTTTTTCCTTTTCTTTTTTACGCGTTAAAAAAATTAATTTAGTTAAAATTATTACATTTGTTTTAAATTTGTTGTAGTTTTATAAAATTTAATGATTATGATTCATCATTCAACTTTCTCTAATTATTCTTTCTAATCTCTCTTCTCTTACTACCCAATTATCATAGAAAATGTTTCTCATTTATTCTTACATTGATTCTAAAAAAAATTATAGATCAATAGAGGTATTTTGCTCAAAGAATAATTAATGACATGAAATTTGAAAGAATATTTTATATTAAGAAACAAAACTTTTGTTTAGGCACGAAAATAGTAATAATTTTATAGAGATAAGATAATTTCTTGAACTAAATTTTATTATGTAATATATGAGTATGATTGAATGGAAAAAACTCATCTCCTTAAATAAATATAAAAAATTTGATAATTATTTTAAGTATGAAACAATTTTAAAACTTTAGTTTAATTGTCTAACATATCAAAATATTTATAATCAAGTCATTTATAAAACCAAAAAAACCTCTATTGTCTTCTTGTGTGCCGAAAAAGTCTGAAACACATCCTTTTCCTACTTCGTGAGTTGCATTGTCTTCGATCATGTTAATGCGTAGAAGCGTTTCTATTTCATTCATTAAGTATTGCTATTATATTGATTATTGAATGAAGTTGGTAATTGAGTGTGTAAAAAGTCAACTTTCTTTTAAATGTAGCAACTAGTAAGGTTTTAAACCAACATGTTAAAATTACAGTTGCTTTTCATTAAAAAAAAACTGTAAAAGGGACAAGTAAATTACACATTTTTAAATTATGCAGACCTTCTTGTAAAGTGTTGTACACACTTTCAAAATTATGCAGATGTAACATGCTTTCAGTATAACAAAACCATTTAGGTCAAAATTACAACTTTCATTGTTACATTTTTTTTTCTTCAACTGAAAATTAATATCGTTGCTTTTGACGTTGTTATACCCGATCAGAATTTAACTAAAATGTATTAACGGTATAAAAGTATTTTATATTATCACTCAATCAAGAAACATCGTCTATGAAAAGATTATTACTCATATCTTATCAATTCCTACACCAAAATAGGATGTTGATCTTGACATTATCTCTTGGTAGCTCAAAACAAATGGGGTGTTCACTCTTAAATCTGCTTATGATTGGCTTCAGAATCATCAAGCTGATGAGAACAGTGAGCCTTTGAATCTCAATTACCGTGCCATGTGGAAAGCTATCCACGGATCCTTGTGCACTAATGAAGAAAGGAAGCATATGCATATGGCCATTGATGATCTTTGTCCTAGATGCAACTTGTATCCTGAGTCTAGCATGCATGTTCTCAATGATTGTGAACCTGTAATTTATCTCTGGAACAGATTCATAAATCCTACTAAATGGAGCAGATTCTTCAGCCTAGAGAAGCTTGGTTACATCCAAAACCTTCTCTGAAGTTTTGCTGTGAAAGGGATGGATTGGTCCCTGTTGTTCCTTATTATCTCTTGGTTCCTTGGAAGGGTCGCAACAATCTTGTTTTCGATAGAAAGAAATTTTTAGAATCTGGTCATCATTAGGAAATCTAGAATTTTGTTGCAACTATAGGGTATAGGGATGGAAATGAGCCAAACCATCCGTCGGGGGTCTATGATCCGACTCGTTTAAAGTTTACATAGGCCAGGTAGAAGGCCAGACTTAAGCTTTTTTAACTAAACAGGTCAAGTCATAGGCTTTCTAAACAGTCTTTGAAACCCAACAAGCCGACCTATTTAATTAGATTAATTGTTAATTATTATATATAATATATTTATAACATAAAATAATATATATATATATTACATAAAATAATATATATATATATATATATATATATATATATTACAATTAAAAAAATAGGAGGGAATGGAATACAAATATTTTTTAGGTTGGTTTTGGCATTTTAAAAGTCTCACTATAAACAGGCCTTTTAAACAGACTTTTAAACGGGTCAGACCTTCAAACAGGTCAGACCAGACATTAAAAAAAGCCTATGACGGGCTAATGGACCAGGCTCAGGCCTTAAAAATTTTATGTAGACCATGCTCAGGCCTTTCAAAGCCCGGCCTGACCTAACCCTATTTCCATCCTTATGCATGAATTGGGTTTAGTGAAAATGAGTTACTTCTGGCCAAGTTTTATTAAGTTTTAGCAAGTCTATTAAAAATTAAAAGTCTAAGTCTTAACCAAATATTTATGATAGATTTTTTTTTGTTCTGATTTAATAAAAGATCTAACCTTATACCCTTTTAAAGGTCTGTTTATTAAGAGTTCTTGTAAACAAGTAAGTAAAACTTTTAACTTGAGTAGACCAATGACCTAATATTCTAATAATAATATTTAACAATTAAAAAATAAGCTTCTTAAAAACTTAAGACTAACTTTTTTACTTGACAAGGTTGGCCTAAATAAGTCTTGGATGGTTGAGAGACGACCTAACATACTTTCATTCTTAATTGGGTCTCTATCAAAGTTCTAATAGAGTGCAAAAAAAAGATTCTATATCAAGTGGTATCCTCCCCCTAAAGGATATCAAATATTGAATATTGATGGTAGCGTAGATGGTCTATTCGGGCATGTTTAGGGGTGGTCTCATCTATAACCATGAGGGGGGATGGATTAAGGGATTCATTTGCAAATTTGGCTATTGTTCTTCAATGCAAGTAGAAACCTGAGCAGTGTTATGTGTACTCTTATAATAGCTAGAAAGTGTAAGGCTATTAGAATCTTTGTCGAAATGGATTCCTGGCTTGTGGAAAATTTAATAAAAAATAGAATTGTTAAGGATAGCCATTGCTATCCTATTGTTAAAGAAATAAATCAACTTCTTTAGTTTGTTTGGTTTGTGTGAATCAGTGGTGTATATGTAGGGAGAGTAATCTTAACATTAATCATTTTGTGTACTAGAGCCACTTGTATCAACTAAGAGTTTATATTCTTCAACATTGCCCTAGTTTTTTTGTATAGCTGGGTATATGGGTCGGCCCACCCCTTAACGGGCCAACCCGCACAAACCCACCCCGCAATGGGCTAACCCGCATGAGCCCGCATTTTAAATGAGCTAATTTTTTCAGGACCGTGTAAGGATCGCGAGCCCGTGGGCTAGCCCGCATATATTTTTTTTTACTTTTTTCTACTTTTTTGGTTTAAAATTATTAAGATTTAGTCCAAAACACATATTATTTAATGAAACTTAAGCCACATATAATTTTAAATATTTAATCATTCAAAATTAGGAACCTTCATAACTAATTTCCAATAAATTAGAAACCAATGAAATTTAAATATTAACTTTCTCATATTTCAATATAAGGAATAATGATATAACATCATCTTAGGTTAGAAATTATTCATTTTTTATAAAAAGTGTGGTGTGAAAGTGAAATATATAAAAAATAAAATAAAAAATTTAAATATATATTGACCCGCGGGTTGGCCCGTAAGCCCGTGGGTTAGACCTATTTAACCCGCGGGTTAAACAGGCTCAGTCTGTGAGCCCGCATTTTAAATGGTCATCTTTTTTTCAACCCACAACTCGCGTAAAAGTGGGTTAAATGGGTTGGCCCATGAGCCCGGGCCTGTATACCCAGTTCTAGTTCTTTGAATGGTCTCCTTAGGAAGGACTTATGGGGCATCTCATTCCTCATATTTATTTCTATTAAAAATATATTTTCCCCTAGGTTGGTAAGTCCTGTTAAGTATAACAAACACTATTGAACGGTTATTGGTGATAGTTTTTTTTGCATTAATTTTATCGATAAATCTCACATATTCATATAATGATTGATTCAAGTAATACAGAGTCAATAGGGATATCAAGGGATCTAATAATTGAGAGAAGGGAAACATGAGACAGGAAAAGGTAAGAGGGGAGGTCATAGATTCAAATTCTCCTGCTAACATTTATAACAATTGACTAACAACTTATATTTGTAGATAAAAAAGTAATGTATGGTTGATTTTGTTAAACAAAGTCTTGAATTTAAATCTTATGAGTAAAAAAAGTCAATATTGGAAGAACTGAATCATGATATGAATGTCCCAAACTTAGATAGGGTTACCTTCAATGGAAGATATTTGTGATTAAAAGAAGCTTCATTTGATCTCATGTGAAATTAACTGAATCATCATGACTAATAAAAATAGTTAAATGGTGATTATCAGTATTAGTTTCTTTTAAAATGTTAATTAGTTCCCTTGGGATACTAGTTAAAGAAATAATTTTTTATATTAAAAAATACCATTAATACCCATCTCCACTAATTTCTAGTTAATCTTACTGCCTTTGATTTCAAATATAAGTAAATTTTAGTAGAATTTTTTGTTCCTTTAATATAAACAAAAATATACTCTCCAATGTCAATGTCTACCTACCAAATATGTCCTCATATATTTACAATAAAACTAATGTTTTATGTAATAAATGATATTATGAGTATTTTAAGATATTATCAAATATTTAATAATATTTATGCAAATAACTACTTTCAATAATTATTCTTAATATGTATGAAATTAATTACTTTTGCTTATATTTAGAACTAGAGGTAGTATAAAAAAATTTCCATTTTTTATTATTTAAACAACACCCTTAAGGAATGGCGCTGGTTAACAAGATTCTTTAAAAAATAATGTGACATTACAGTTTTATTTACACAAACTTAATTGAATGCCCTTGGTAATTTAGAATATATGTATACATGTAAAACATCTAAGTTAATTAATTAAGATAAATAAGAAAAATTAATAATTAAAGATATGAAAATTCTAAAAAGAATTTTGTATCAAGAGACAAAAAAATTTCTAAAAGAAGTCTTATATTAAGGGACATATATATGTTATACTTGTCTTATAAAAAGAACTAGTTTTTTTTTTTTTAAAAATAAACTCCTCCACCGTATATGTCATACAATACAAGTAAATGTATTACATACCCCTCATTCTTTCTTATTTGACACAAGTTTGAAAAAATTATTTGTTTTTATGAGTCATTTTAGGAGTTCAAAAAAATATTTGTTACATATTTTACTACACTTACTCTTTAAATAAATGACTATAATGAAGTGTAATAACCGAATAACCAATGAGAGAGAGAAGTACTGTAACATCCTGAATTTTATAAAAATAATTAAATATGAGGAATAAATATTAAATAATTATACATGGGTTAATGAGTGTCCCAAATTTTTTTTTGGAAATAATTAAATTAGGATTTATTATAGATATTTATAATTTATTGAGATTTAAGGAGTTAAAATTTTACCCGTTTAAAATATGTGTGTCGAACCAAGTATCTCCGATTGAGATACCGTTGGTCAGGGCTATTAAGAATATTATTGGGAATCTGAATATGTCTTCGGAATAATTTTTGGATATAGTATTGAGCCCGAATGGAGGTCCTATATGTTAAACTTAAAACTAAAAACCCTTTTTCCCTTTTTCATTCCCGTAACCCTCTTCTCTCATTTTGGGCAAACACATTGCTTCTCCTTCCTCTCTTATTTCCTCTTCTTCTTCTTCTTCTTCTTCTTCTTCTTCTTCTTCTTCTTCTTCTTCTTCTTCTTCTTCTTCTTCTTCTTCCTCCTCCTCCTCCTCCTCCTCCTCCTCCAAAAACCCTAAGCCACCCTAAGCCAAGGTGACACATTTCTC
Source organism: Clitoria ternatea (assembly GCA_037962975.1). Lineage (NCBI taxonomy): Eukaryota > Viridiplantae > Streptophyta > Magnoliopsida > Fabales > Fabaceae > Clitoria > Clitoria ternatea. The sequence continues at coordinate 24,231,649 of CM075673.1, read as the reverse complement.
TTCCTCTTCATTTCGTTTTGGTTGGAGCTTAGAAGGAGGCCATTGGAGCTTGGAGACTTTTTCCTCCTTCTCTTCATTTTCGTTGGCATCTCCCTCTCTTGTTGGAACCCATTTCGTTTTGGGTAAGGTAAGCCTCTCCCACCATTTTTGAATGGGTAAATGCTATGATTATGAGTTATTGTGGTTTGAGGGAGTAATGTATGTGAATGAGTATTTATTAGAAGCCATAAATGAGAAAACCCTAGAGTGGGTTGCCATAAATGCAAGCTCTAAGTGAAATAAATGTGGTAGATGAATTTATGGTTGGAAGAAGATAGAAAATTGATAAGCATTTATGATGGTGATGGGTTCTAGTGAAACCCTAACTTTAATAAATTAGGGAAAGTGTAAAATGTGAGTAGAATGTATGTTTAATGATACCTTAGAATGATTTTATATGAGGAGATGAATGTTTGAAGCATTGGTGTTGATTATTGAGGTTTGGGAGACGAGTACATATGAATATGTATGTGATTAGAGGAAATTGATTTTTGATTATTGATATTTATGATGATGTTAATAATGGGTGTAAACCATTGATAGTGGATTAGGGAGATGGATATTTATGTGCCATTTAAAAATTGTGGATTGATGATGGTCTTGAATGGAGCCAAGAGGCTTATAATGAATTTAAATGAATTATGATGACGAGTAGTAAACCACATGATGATTTGGAGGTCTAATGGGTAAGGGCCATGGTATTGTTGTTGTTGGATTTGTTTAGCCCTTTAAGATTTAGAGAATCTTGGTTTTAGGAAATGAATTCCCGAAGCCTAACATGAGCGTATAAATTGGGTTTAGACAAGTCTAGGACTTGATAATGAGTTTTAAGAGATGATGCCTTATGATGGTATATTAATAGCATATATATGTATGTTTGTGATAGGATTGTGTTCCGGACGATGATGCGGAACGATCGAGGCAATCAGAGCACTTGAATTGCGGTTCTTATCTCGAGGTAGGAGAGGAGTTTACATTTCAATTGCATGAGTGAAAAATTGTTAATTATGTTTATGTGTGAACTCATGCAATGCCTTGCCATGAATGTATTAAATGTTTGAATTGTTGAAGTGATGAATGATAGGCTTGATAAATTTTTGAATTTTGGAAATTTTATATATATATATATATATATATATATATATAGATATGAGATGGTGATGAATGGTTAGTGGTCCCTTGATGGGAATTGATGCATTGTAATGAAAGAACAATATTGAAATGAATTATAGATGGTTCGGGTCATATTGTAGTTCATAAAGTGTATTTTTAATGCATAATCATGGAAGTGAAGGGGTCAAATAGAGTTTTATGTGATTTTGATGGCATGGGATAGTCCCAATAGCCCATATATGTAGTTTATAACTTGTAGGAATTGGAATGGGCAAATTTTAATGAGAATTGATCCTTGAGTTGCCCAAAATCGTTATAAATTGAGTTAAACGTATTTATGCACATAAGTCCCTCAATTATGAGAATTTTTGAGTGAGGCCGGTGGGCACGCGTCACAAATGATATGTATTTATTGGGTTAAAATTTTGTAGCATTTAGAGTTCATATGAGAAAGTTAGGAGGGTTAGAAGTTGAAAACAAATCATGCGTTTCTGCATAAAAATAGCAGCAGGGCTGTCTTGAATCGATTCAAGACTCTTTGAATCGATTCAAGAGGTGTTGTTTTCACTATTTTAGGCTCCAGGGGCGTTTGAATCGATTCATACGAGTTTGAATCGATTCAAGGCCCTCTGTTTGTCAAATTTTGAGATTTTAGGACGCTTGAATCGATTCATACAAGCTTGAATCGATTCATGGCCCTGTTATGGCCACTGTCTATTTTTCCAACTGCTCTATTTTCTTTGCTATTTTTGGCCTGTTTGGGCACCTTAATGACATTTTCGACCTCCGACTTCTGCATGAAAGTTGTAGATAATTGTGTTACGGAGGTGTGAGAATTAGTCTCACATTAATTGGAGTTTTATAACTCTCATTAGGCATAAAACACCGGACCTACTGTGTCATAAAATTCAAATTTAAGAGGGTTTTAAACCCAACTTTTTATGATTATCAAATAGGGACTAATAGGTGATATTCGTGACATGTCCCACTATTATTAAGACTAAAAGTGAGCTTTTCTCATGTCTTAGTATTGAAAGTTAACATGAGCTTATTATTACTTAAAACCCCTTTATTATGTAAAAACAAGAGATTGTATTAGGGGTAATGATGGGTGATGTTGTTGATCAATCCCTTGAATAAAGGATGATTGTTATTATAGATGATTGTGAATGTCATTGAGTTGATACAAGCATAGACTTGTATGTGTGGTTTGAATTGTATTAATAAATTGTTGTATTACCACACTAGTTGTGAAACCATGGCAATGACAAATGAAATGATTATGTGGTGGTATTGATGAAAGTTTAACTAATATTAATGATGATTTGCAATGTTGTGATGCCATTGTGGTTGTTTGTAAGTGGTGACTTGCATGTATAATAAATGATATATTGAGATGAAAATGCCACGCTTAAAACTTAAAAATAATGGCTAAAACCAACAATGATAAAATCCACTAAGATATATATGGTGGTGTTGGTGATTATGATGATGATGATGATTGATGAGTGACATTTAGGATTCATAGTGTGAGAAATGCATTTAATTTGTATTGCATTGCATCCATGGCATATCGATCGCTGTCTATGTGGAATATTAGGGGGTTCCACTAGGCGGGCCTAGTGGGAGGGCGGCTCAGTGCACGAGCATTCTTGTTGTTTCTCCTGTGACTCGGTGTGTGAGTCATGAAGCTGTCCATAGTTTGGTGATGAGGCACCCTATGTGGTGGGACCAGTGGGCGGGCGGCTCTATGGTAAGCGAGTTACCTCGGTGTCCGACGGGGAACGTGCTCTCTCGATGTATGTTCGGGAGGGGCCCATAGTACTTTTGGCAAGTGAGGCCATGTTGATCCGCAAGTCACGGGGTGACTAGTGCTATAGATGGGCGATAGCTTTTTGGTACCAGTAAAATATGTTGTTGAGTATGTATGAATTGAGATATAAGTGTACTCATTTCACTACTACAGTAGGGGCATAGTAGCACACCTATGCTTGTCCCACAATTGGTGTTTATTCCCACAGTCGGATCCGTATTTGTTGTCTACTCTATTGTGCATATGCATTAGCCATAAGAGCATTTGCATATAGCATGGAGATATGCCAGAATATAATGATGATTGATGATGATTGAGAAGGTGGTATGGTGTTGATGAGATGGGTAATTAAATACCTAAAAGACCACATATGATTAATAAATGATATGAATATATCTAAAATGATGTTGAATATGACTATATGTGTGTTATGGTCCATTATAATGTTGGGCATGATTAATTATGATTGATGATTATGATGATAGCCCATGGTGGCTTTGAGAAAAGACCTAAATGGTCGCCATTGGTGATGTTGGCCCATTGTGGCGATGCGATAGATGTGTATATGCTTGCTTTGCTATGATTTGATGAATAAGTATGAAATAAGTATATATTTTTGAATTAATAATCTATAATGACTATCGATGTGCTTAGCGAAGTATACATGATGTTGATATGCATATGCATATAATTTCAATTGTATTCATATCGTCATTTGAAATGTATAACTCACTCTCCCATGTGGTCTACTTTTAGTATTGATGCGGGAATGTCATGGGATGAGGATGGTTTTAAAGTAAAGCTTTTATGAAGGTAAAATAGTGGTAATGGAATGCCTTAGCCGGCAGTATTGTAATTTATTGTGTCGTGTATATAATGGATATGGTGATGTTATTATTTATTGATGTTAATGGATGAATTTATGAATTTGTACCAATACGGATGATGTATGAGTATTGGGGGTATTGGGATTCATACCCAATAGATGGATATAATGGTGTTGATTATGTAGCCACTTTGGGAATGTACATGTGTTGAAGATTTATGACTTTAAGGTTGAATCGAATGTGGTCAATTATAAAATTGTGGACATTGGAGATGTATTATGCATGACCCTATAAATATATATATATATATATATATATATATATATATTTGTATATTAGGCATTGCATGTTTATGATTTATGTATAAGATTAGTTATGGCCTAATAGGCTAGTGTTGTATGCTTGCATGCTTTGCCGAGCCTTTTCTCATATCTTCATATATAGGACTAGGCGTGTGCCCTGTATACATATTCTTCTTCCGCTGTAAACTCTACTACTTTTGTATACAATCATGGGCAAACTATTTAATGATCCAGTTATATTCTATTAGATCTCACTCTTCGGTTTTCTATGATTCGAGTCTTGATGTAATCGTGGTGGTGTCTTGGAAATATTTAAAACGTGAAAAATTTATTCGTATTTTTATTAATTAATTATCTTGATTACATTGGGATTCGAGTCCGGAAGATCGGGGGTGTTATAAGTACAAGGTTAAACTAATAAATTATATAGTAAAATTATGTAATTCAAAACCATTCAATAATTTTTTAAAATGCATATGTTTTTCAAAATTACGTCAAATAAAACAAAATAAAAGAAGAAATATAAATCCAAGTTACTAAATGATCTTTTAAGTAATAGTAGTGGGAAACAAGGTACTTACCAATGTAATTTCAACTAACAAAAGCAAACTCTTTATTTTTATTTCCTCAAGCAATGTTAAAATAATTGGTTTTAATAATTTTAGGAAAACTACTTATGCCAAGGTTTTAAAAGGTAATTTTTTAGGCCAAATACTTATTTTAGTCTCATGTGTTTCATGTTTGTTTTACTACATTCCCTTCCAGTGTATCTCTCCAAACTCACCCACCTTATCATCTTTAAATGCACATTTATTCCCTTTTATCGTAACCCACACATAATAAGAAAAAGAAAATCAAATCAAACTATGAAATCAAAATCAAACAAAATCCAAATCCAATCATTAAACAATCAAAAATGAAATTTGAATCAGATGAAATTCAAACCCAATCAAAAAGCAATAAAAAACAAATGAGAAAGAGGGGCAAGTATGAAAGGGGTGCACGCGAAAAAGGTCAAGGTAAGTGATTGAGGAGTGAGGTGTGATAGATGGAAGAAAATAAAAGGTGAGTTAGAGCGGGTGAGTCTAATGTGTGTGTTTGGGGTGGGGGTCCAGATGAGGTTGGGTTAAGGGGAATGGAAAAAGAGTTTGAAGGTGTTGAGATTGGAGTGGGAGGATCGTGTCTATTCCTCCCAGATTGAGGGGGACCCCACGCTACCCCCTATCTCCTCCTTTTTAGGAATGAAGGGAATCTCGATTCCCCCTTGATCCTTGACGAATACCGTTATAGCCACGTCATCTTTGGCCTAGATCAAATGCCCTATTTTTTTTCCTTTCCACTGATTGTATAACTACAGCCTCTAGGCCCTTTTGTAATCAAGTGACATTTTGAGTAATTTAACCTAATCCTCCTAGAATAATTTTTTTAAGGTTTTCGGCCTTACGATTCTCATCATGAACATAATTCTAGTTACATTTTGATGTTCACAATGAGTAATAAATAAATAAATAAAGGATAATAATAATAACTAATAATAAAGTCAGGTAACTTGCGGATGTGATGGTGGTTGCTAATGTTGATAGGGCTTGGTTGATGGTTGAGTTTTTTGGGTGGTGGTTGGTGGTGGTGAGGAAGGGTGGTTAGTAGTGGTGATATTTTTCAGTAGATGATCCGGTCTGGATACCGGCCCATAAGTTATAACGTCAGCATGATTGTTCAGAGGGACAACCGGTATCGCAGGGCAGTATTTTCACACCGGCTTTCCGTTCTCACTTATCCGCTCTCACTTCTTCGGATACTTCATCCTTCCTCACTCCCCCGTCACATATAATTATTTGCCTCAGTGTCAAAATGAGATAAGAGGGGTTATAACTTATCAATATGGATACTCTGCATAGCGGAATGTGCCAATGTCACTCGTAGAAAGGAGTAGGTACGATCGCAGGCGTGATGTACGGAAAAGATGATTATCCTCCATCCCTGTGTCAGAATTGTACACTGATAATTGACCTACCCCCTGTCACACTCTGAATACTGAGCCACTCTGATTGACACTTTATACACGGTATCAGAACCTACGGGCCCACCTACATCCAACGATTCATTTTCCACGTCCAACTATAAATAGCATATTCCAATACACATGCAAGGTTACGTTGTTCTAACTCTCATCTTACTATTGCATTGCTTAAGTATTCACAGAGTTCATATACACTCTTCTAACTTGAGCGTCGGAGAATCTTCGCAGGTGACACCACCTTTCGCCCACTCCAACGTGAAACTCTGGTGTGATGGATCTCTGGGACAACGAGGCCGGTTTCTCCCACTGAGAGGCCGGATTACAATATCGGATACCCACTGTACCGTTGTATAAACACTAAGATATACATACTTTTGTGACTGGTCCCACACCAGATCGTAGACCCCGGTCCAGACCAGTTCAGTAGAGTTTTGGGTTGTTGTTGGTTGGTGATGGTGAAGAGGGAACAAAACCAAACAACAAAATTATAACAAAACAAACAATAAAAAAAGAAAAAGAACTTGAAAGAAAAGAAGAACTACTTTCCCCCCAACTCGACATTCTTGATATCTTAATTCTAATAGTGACTAGATGCTTTTTTAAATTTAATGATGGCTAAACCTGTAACATCCCTAATATTTTAGTAAAATTATGAGTAGCGGAAAATATTAATAATTGTTTTAGAGATTTATTTGATATAAAGACAATTATAAATAATTAACTAGTGTGGAAATAAATAAATTTAATTGATTAACTAAGTACAAAAGGGTTAAATGAGGTGTAATTAGAAGGAGGTAAAAGTTTAATTAAAACTTTCAAAGAAATTATAAAAGAAATAGGGAAATGACCATTTTTCCCCTGAGTCTTAATTAATGAAAAATTCATCTTCTTCTCCCTCATTTCATGCGAGCCTTCTTCTTCTTCTTCTTCTTCTTCTTCTTCTTCTTCTCCTCCTCACCATTGTCGTGAGTTGCATGCCTCAAGGGGAGGCCCGTTTCGCGTTGAAACTTCGAAATAACTACGTTTCTGAGATCGTGGCTTCGAGGTGAGTTCAATGGACCCTTTAAATTGAGTTGTCTCTCTCTCCCTTCACTTTTGCTCTCTAGCCGATGGCCATGCATGGTGGATGGGACTTCTGTTTCCCACTCCTTCAGTGCATGAGAGTCTAAAAATGGTCTTTAGAGCAATGAGGGTGGTATAACGTTGATGTGTTTTGCGTTTCGACCTCCGTAGGTAGCGAAACGGACGTCGGAGGACCGATTAGCAAAGCGGGTATTGGATTCGGAGGCAGGACTTTGAACACAGCATCTAGAAGGAGCAATCGACATCAAAAACGAATTGTCGAAGCTTGGAATTGAGGTAAGGGGGTGTTCGGGTTGTAATTAATTAGAATAGGTACGTATTTTGGGTTTGGGTCACCACTAAAAAAACAACTGATAGCGACGGAAGGAATTGGTCGCTAATCCATAGAATGGCCGTCGCTAAAACCATTAGCGACGGCATCTCAGACGGAAAAGAGGACGTCGCTAAAACCCTCGTCGAAAACACAGCAGCGACGCCACACCTGCCGTCGCTACCATATTGACGGCGTATGGCCGTCGCTAAAATCGTCTCTGTCCCAATAACTCCAGCCGTCGCTAAGTGTTGCCATACAGCGACCTCGAAACCCCGTCGCTAATAACAGCCATCAGCGACCACCGTATGCCGTCGCTAATAACAGCCATGTAGCGACCACCCTTGGCCGTCGCTAACTCTAACAAGTACAGCGACGACAGCATCCGTCGCTATTGGTTAGGATCCAGCGACCCCATGGTTCCGTCGCTAGTGGTTGTGATGTAGCGACCACACCACAGCGACCACAACATCCGTCGCTAGTGGTTGTGATGTAGCGACCACATCGTCCGTCGCTAGTTTTAATAATTCAGCGACGGTAGTGGGCCGTCGCTAATGGTCATTTTTAAATTTTTTTAAAAATGATTCAATGATAGGTAGGTTTTGTTAGTTTAACTTTAAAAATATCTTAATATTTTATATTTTGTATTGCCTGATAAAATTTTATAATTAAATTAAAATAATTTTTTTGAAGTAATAAATTATTATTAAAAACAAAATAATAGATTAAATTAATTTATCAAATAGGTTGAATTATTAATGATAGGTAGAATAAGGCTTTGTGATTTGAATGTAATTACCAATAAATATTGACATAATAAATAAAGAATGACAAAATAAATACTGAATGAAAATATAACATAACTAAAAATCAAATATACAATGTGTATAAATAAAAGAACTACAATCAAGGTGGTGGGGGATCCTGGGGTGGTGGTGGGGGCGCCTGGGAAGTGGGGGGAGGTAGCCTCGCCATCAACTGCATCAGTAGCTCCTGCTGCTGAGCAAGTTGCCGACGAGTCTCGGCGTGCTGCTCTTCGGCCCGCTGTCGGTCCGCCTCGGCCTTCTGTCGGTCCGCCTCGTGCCGCTCCAACAGCAACTGCCTCTGACGTCGCTCCTCCTGTAGCTCATCGTTCAGGTTTTGAATTACCTGAACGACCTCAGTCGGAAGACCAGAGGAAGACGAAGAGGAAGGGGTCTTCCCCTTTTTCGCCAGCTGCGTGCCGACGCCACCCAATCCAAACACCCTCCCTTTCTTGTTCACACCGCCAACAGCCTCCATATAGATGGCGTTGTCGTCAGAACAAGATAGGGTGGGAGGAACCTCCCCTTCAGGAGTGGAAGCCACCAGGTCCGCCTCCTTCTCGGCCCTCCTGGCCTGATACGCCTCCTGTAAATTCAAAAACAACGATAGGATTAGTAAGCTGATTTGTAAATTATAAGCATGTGTCAGTTAAAAGTAAATACCGCTAGCTCCGTAGTCTTCTGGTTTACCCATGCACCGGCTTTGTTCTTCTTGGTCATTTGCATGACCTCAAACAAAGAAGGCTCCCGGTGCTCCCTCTGCTCCTGTGGTGGACAAAAAACATTGAGATTATTATTTGTAAACATGTAAGACGAATCATAATAGAAATGTTTAACATAAATATACTTACAAATCTTTTCTTGTGCTCGAGGGTTGAAATGCTACCCCCAGTGTAAACCGAGGCTGCAGCATCGGCGGCTCTGTTGGCCCTATTCCGAGCACTCGCCTGCTGGAATGGGACCCCGCCCCACTTCTGGACCATCCCGTCCCAATGGTCCTCCGGGATCCAACGAGGGCGCTCACCCTTGTCCCTCACCTTCCAAAGGGTACTCTTGATGATTTTGGAGGTCTTTGTGGCAAAGACCTTCCTAATCTCATCAATCATACCCTCCGCCCACTGGTAATCACGCTGTAAAATGAAATGAGAAATCAAAATTAATAACAGGTCTATTTTATAAATCAAGTCACAACAAATGAGCTAGGAACTTACCGAGAAGGTGTCAAACCACCTATCTTGCACAACCTTCCCAGCATCTGTCCAAGATATATATGGACCATCCCACTGGGCCTTCAAAACCTTAGTAATCGCTTTGGTAGTGCGACTACTATCAACAAAGCTGTAATGACAACGAATCTTAGTAATGAGTAAAACAACACACAATCTAGGGAGACACCCAAAATTTCGGCAGAGTCTCCCCTGTAAATGTAACATTTCCAAGTTTAAATAGTTACCCTGTTACAAACAGAAGAGTGCCCAGTACAATTCAATCTATACAAGTACTAATTAAAGTAACATCCAATAAACCAACAAGTCTTTCCACTAAACCCTGATATAAAGTATCATACAAATAACATAAAAGTATATGAAATTTAGTCACTTACTCGTCTCCGGCCGGCACGGGTACCAACATGGGCAGAGGGGATGCCGGAGGTGGGGTCGCCTGATGGCCATGGTCCTCCATGCCACCAACTCCAGGAGTCTGCTCTGGGGTGGTCAGCTGTGGGGGTGATGGGGTGGTCTGGTGTGGTGGTGGTGATGGAGTGGTCTGCTGTAGTGGTGATGGAGTGGTCTGCTGTGGTGGTGGTGATGGAGTGGTCTGCTGTAGTGGTGATGGAGTGGTCCGCTGTGGTGGTGATGGAGTGGTCTCCTGCCCTGGGGTAGGAGTCCCCAGACGGGAAGCCGGGGTTCTGGACCCACCACCCCTACTGAAGGGCAGTCGACGTCCCGTCATCTGTGGATAAAATCATGAAAAGAAAGATTAGTCTCAGGATATATATAAACCTATGTATATATGTTTAACAACTACATACTCTGTGTCTGTTTCAGTTTCAAATTCCCCCTCAGTTTCAGTGTCACTGTGGTTATCTGTTTGAACAAGTTCATCAGTATCCAAATCAGCCCTAGACCGTTTTGATCGAGAGACAAGGTCTTTGTCAATGTGTTCACCCCCCGTAGTGGCGAGTGTCTCATCCATTATGACTGGATCAATGTTGAACAACAAATTGGCATCGTTGAGCTCGTGTGGTGCAAGCTGATAAGCGTCATCGACCTCCTCGGAGACATTGTCAGTGATCTGACTTCGGGCCTTGGCCTTGATTACTGCATACCAGTCCCGATGTCCTCCCGGGAAGTCGGTGTAATAAACCTGCTCAGCTTGTTGGGCAAAAATGAAGGGATCAAACCCTTTATATCTACCATTCTTCTTGACCTCAACTAAGCCGTAGTTGTTGTCAACCTTTGTTCCAACACCGATTGTGTTGTCGAACCAATCACATTTGAATAGAACAATATCTCTTCTTAGTCGTCCAGAGAATGAAACTTCAACAATCTCCGTCAGCACTCCATAAAAGTCTTCTTCCAACTGACCGGCGGTGCCTTTAACACAAACCCCGTAGTTATGGGTGCGCATCCCTTCACTCCATTGAAGAATATTAAACTTGTAGCCATTTACGTAGTAAATAGGCCATTTTTTAACAGTCTTCACCGGCCCCCAAGAAAGGGCTTGGAGTAAAGAATCTTCAATATGGTTGTTAGGGTCTTGTATCTATGTACAACATAAGAAGTAGGTCATTGTTACCATATTGACGGGAGTTAGAAGCAAATAGGCTTAAAAACACTTGGTATACGGGTCTTACATGTTGCGCGAACCAACCAACGAACTTGGATGATACCTCACTATGAATTTGGTCATCAGTTAAATCATTTTGCTCAAGTTTTAGCATATCTGTGTATAAGCTATTGAAAGAAACAAATAAGTTTAATATAAAAGCTACGTTAAGAATGTATAATATAACTTCTATGACTTACTCAATAAAGGGTTCCACTTCTGGGCAATTGAGAAGAATGTACAAGTGAGCCGCCTTTCGATCTTTCTCATCAATGTAACATTTTGTGAGCCTGCCCCCCGGGTGACCAGGATAGTTGAAAATCGACGTTTGTTCATCAAACCCTGTGCGGCTGGCTACCCCAAGATTGCGGGGAATTCTACTCATTCTAGTTTCTATCTCCGTTGGAAAATAGAAAGAAGCAAAGGTTGTCATTTCTTCGACTAAGTATGCCTCACAAATTGAAGCTTCAACGCAGGCTTTGTTCGACACTTTATCTTTTAAAGAGCGTAAGAATCTTCAACATCATTAACAAGATGGTGTTAAGTTAGAAAATACTATTATAAGCACGATTTGCAAGTAAATTAAAGAGTTCAACAAGCATTCACCTTTCGAATGGATACATCCAACGATACTGCACTGGGCCACCAACCAAGGCCTCGTACGGTAGATGGATAGGCAAATGCTCCATGGAGTCAAAAAAACTTGGTGGGAAAATCTGCTCCAACTTACAAATCAATACCGGGATAGTTTCTTCCATCTTCACAAGTTTCTCCACACTCAACGAAGTAGCCGTCAACTCCTTAAAGAAGTGACTCAACTCCACTAACGGTTTCCAAATAGGCTTCGGTAAGGCATGAAACGCGTACGGGAGTAGTTGTTGCATAAACACATGGCAATCATGACTTTTCATGCCAAACACCCTGCCCTCCTTCACGTCGACACATCTACTCAAGTTAGAAGCGAATCCGTCAGGCAGGGTCAACCCATTCATCCAAATACACACACCAATCTGTTGTGGTCTAGTTAAAGCATACTTTGCATGGGGTTTAAACATTCTTCCGTGTCCCGCATCCCTTAACTCCAACTCCTTCCTAGAACACCAAATCGGAAGGTCTAGACGACTCTTCTCGTTGTCCTTTGTTCTCCCTTTGATGTCCATAACAGTGTCAAAAATATTCATGAAAACATTACGTTCAGTGTGCATGACATCAATGTTGTGTCTTAACAACAAGTCTTTCCAATATGGCAAATCCCATAACACACTCTGCTTCACCCAGTGGTGTTCCTTACCGTAACCCGCAAACTCCTTAACACTCTTGTCCCAGATGTAAGGATACTCTTCGACCCTCTGCCAAACCCGTGCACCAGATAACCTACGGGGTGGAGGTTCATTAACAACCTTGTTCTTCTTAAAAGCGGTTTTGTTCCTCCTAAACGGGTGATCCAACGGTAGAAACTTTCTATGACAGTCAAAGAAACTTGTCTTGCCACTAACAGGGAGTGATTCCCCCCCGGTATGTTCCATGCATACAGGGCAAGCAAGCTTCCCAGACGTGGACCATCCAGAAAGCATACCATAGGCCGGGAAGTCGTTAATAGTCCACATCAAAACAGCACGCATCATAAAGTTGTTCTTCAAAGACACATCGTATGTCATTACCCCGACATCCCATAACTGTGATAACTCTTCAACCAACGGTTGCAAAAACACGTCTATGTTCGCCTTTGGATTTTTGGGTCCTGGAACCAGTATAGATAGAAACATGACCTCCCTCTTCATACACATATCAGGCGGCAGATTGTATGGGGTCAGGATGACTGGCCAACAAGAGTAAGCCCTTCCGTATTGACCGAAAGGGTTAAACCCATCAGTACATAATCCAAGTCTTACATTTCGCGGCTCGCCAGAAAAGTCCGGATATAGCTCATCCAAACACTTCCATGCTTTCCCGTCGGAAGGATGGCAAAGAAACCCCTCTTGTGTTCGGTTCAGAGCATGCCAACGCATGTGTTTCGCCGTGGACAATGAGGCATACAGGCGTTGAAGACGCGGTGTTATAGGGAAGTACCACATTTTCTTCCTGGCCATCCGGGTTACCTTCCCTCTCCTTTTAACGGTCTTGTAGCGTTCCTCATTACAATGCAGACATTTTGTGACACTCTCGTCTGCAAACTCATTTCTGAACAGCATACATCCACCAACACAACACTCTATCTTCACACAACCCAGCCCTAAGTTTGCCACTTGTTTCTTAGCACGGTACAGGTTTGCTGGCATTCTGTGATTACTAGGCATGGTGGAACCCATCAGACTGACCATCCTATCAAAACAACCTCCAGAAAGATTATAATCTGCCTTTATGCTTAAAGCAGCTAGGGAGGCGGATAACTCAGTGTGACTGTTGCACCCGTCCCACAATGGAGTCTGAGCCGCCGCCAACAAATCATAAAATCTCTTCACCTCCGGATTAGGATCCTCCTCTACATTGTCAGAGTCCCCATGACCTACTTGGTCATTATGTTCCAGCATACGCCCGGTGGAGGGTCCAACATGATCCATCACCATTTGTTCTATGTTGTTGTACGTATCCCTGTTTCCTCCAACCTCGTAGTAAGACTGTTGCAGGGTTACGTCTGATGGTCTACGCGGTAACTGCTCACCATGGTTGTACCAGCAGTGGTATGTTTCCATAAACCCTTTCTCAGTTAGGTGGCACATGACATCATCCGCGTATTCAAAACTCATGCATTTGCACTTTGAGCACGGACAACGAATCTTTTGAGTTGCTTCAAATGCAGGCGTGTTTGCCGTAGCGAACGGAATGAACTCCAATAGCCCCATCATAAACTCCTCAGTCACTCGCCGATTGCTATCTAGTCGGTTGTACATCCATCGCCGATTTGCCGGTACCTCCATTTATAATATCTAACAAGCACGATTTCTGTTACTTTAAATTATTGTAATTTTATTTGACTATCGGTTGTGAATCACTCTCTATCTCTTTGATGTTGCAAATTGGTGGGGCCCTATCCCATTCGGGATGAATATGCAACCATCCGTAACCCATCCCATAATTGTATGCGGTCTATCTTGAGTTGAACGAATGTTCATTTGAAATTTCGGCAGCATTTCGCATTGGTCCCCGAGTACACAGAGATACGTACGGTATGAAACTCCGCACGCAGACATGCACCCTGGGGACAATACGAAATACCATAGCCGAAATTTCAAATGAACATTCATTCAACGTCTCCAGATAGACCACATACAACATTGATGGGTTACGCCCTACAGGTTACAAATTCATACCAAACTGTCCAACCGGGACAATTCAAGATCCAACACAACACGGTACATCGACCGGTTGTTTTGAAACTTGAACGGGAATCTAATGGGGACACACACGACTAAACCCTACATTATTAACGTTGACTTTCATCTTTTTAGTTCCCTAAGAAAGGGAGCCTGCCGAAATTTTGGCAGAGTCTCCCCTGTAAACTAGACATTTCCCAAAATTAGAAACGGCCTGTTACATACAGAAAACTTGCCAGTATTGATAATTATATATGCTACGCATTGTATGTGATATTGAGAGGTATTAAGTCCTAAATCATGTTATCAACACACAACCCCAAGTCCTAATGAGCTCTGCTCTCCACTAACAAACAACATTACACATGCATAAAATATCATGTTATCAGCACACAAAACCAATTCCTAATGAGCTCTGCTCTCCACTAACAAACAACATTACACATGCATAGAACATTATGTTATCAGCACACAAAACCAATTCCTAATAAGCTCTGCTCTCCACTAACAAACAACATTACACATGCATAAAAAATCATGTTATTAGCACATAAACCATTGCCTAGTGAGCTTTGCTCTCCACTAACAAACAACAATTGACATGCATACACATAATGAGAAAGTCAGTGTTAGGGGATTACCTGGGGAAAAAAGTCAGGGATGAATATAAAGTTGTCGACAGACGATCAGAGACCACGCGTAACGTGTGCTAGTCTGCATGACAAACCAATAAGTGGTTGGACAGTTACAATTAGCAAGGAAACTAAACAAAGAGAGACATGTAAAGTAAATTATAGATTAAGTTCATCATCAAAATGGGCGGGACAACAAATTGAAGATACAAGTTTACCTTATAGATGTTATTAAATTAATACATTATGATCAATGTTAAGGAATGAAGTGGTGCACAATGGAACAAAGACAATAAAACAAAAATAAATTAATAATGGCAGCAATGGATCAAATGTAAGCAAGGAGATGAACAGGGTTAGGAACAGAGCTAGAAAAGGTGAGAGTGGGACTTTAAATACCTAACAGCTTATTTTTATTTTTATTTTAAAAAGTAGTTAGAATCTGCATTTAATGTTCCAGTTTAAAAACCGAGTTCTTTCTCAATATTCCTCTCAGTATTTACTCCATTTAATTTTCTCCAGGCTTCTCCATCCCTTTATTTACTCTCTATGCATCCCCCTTGATTCAACCGCAGGGTGTTGTATATGTGTTTGAGCTTTAAGGCTATAAAACATCAAGGGTCTGGTTGGGCGTTTGAAATGAAGTGAGGAAAATTCTTGCACGAGTATATTTAAGTTCAACCAATTTAAAACTCAATATATTAAAATGACCATAAAATCTATGTTAAAGTTATTTTAAATTATCTTGAACCTATGATTAGTTGTATAAATATTATTTTAGTAAATGAACCTGATGATATGTTTGGCCAAACTAAATTCACACTAATTTACATTACATTCACATGTACAACATGCATACACTAATTCATCTCACTCACAATTCTCAACAACACACTCACTATTTACCATCATCACAGACACACACATCATATGATCATTATCACTATAATTGGGCAGCAACCTAAGGGGGGCTAATATTTTCATCACACACAAAATAAACACAAGACATCAAAAACAAAATCTAATTCTCACTTTAATTACTACTAGCACCAAGTACTATACAAACGAAACTACTTGTTAACACGAGGTATTCAAATGTAATGAGATGAAATTTTCAGAATCAATCTAAGTATATTAACAATTTTATAAAGTATAGGAATTAATATTAAAAGAAAATGCTAAACAGACAAACATAAAAAATTTTATGAACTGTGGGAATTAAAAATTGATCGAAGAACTTCAACATTTGAATAGGGTATATAAAAAACAAGTCAAACTACATTTTAATAGATTAAAATGAAGGTTTATATACTCAAAACGATTATTCGTAATCATCATTGCATAAACACTTAGAAAATAAAGAAAAGGAAAAAATATATTATTAGTTGCATAAGAGAAGGAAATGAAAAGCAAAGATATACTCAAACAGAAGCAGAGAAAGAAGCTTTAATAAAAACTTTAAAGTGCTAGTTAAACACAGACAAAAAAGTTTCTATTCGATTCCATTCTTTACAAAACACAGAGAAACATACATTCAGAATTAAAATACAACTTGAAAACATTCATCTATTCAAACATACATTCATTTTTATAAACTGCTATATATAATAACAGTGTAAAAGACTTCAAATTATTATGAAGAACCTTATTTTATTGTACCTTATTGGAAATTCCTTTTAGATATTGAAGAATTTCTTTCTTTGATTACATGTAGGCAACTGTTCATGTAATTGCATCTCATCTGGGAGCAGTAGTGTGTGGATGGAACACACCTACACCTGTAATTTGGCAAGAGCATCTTTACAATTCTGGCACAGGTGGGTTGAGCCAGTATTTGCTTGATGAGCTTGTATTGAGAAAAAATTGTCTATCATTAATGTCATGTTAAATCATCTATTTTCTGTGTAATAGTATGGGTCGAGTAAAGGATGTCTTGCTAAAATGATGATGTGCATTTTGTTCATCTATCTATCTATCTATACACACACACACATGGTCTACAAAATCGAGATTTTACAATCGCAAGGGGGAGAAAAAATCATAAATCCTAGAATCGTAAATGGAATCCTAAGATTTTACAAATTATGCACATATATGTTTATATGCATATAAATTCATATATATGCATATAAAAGTATAATTCAAAGTCCATAAATCTATTAAAAAGACTTCTTAAACTTACATAAAACATTTATAACTTATAATTCATAACATAAGTCATAAGTAGGTTATAACTCGTAAGTACTAGATCTTAACAATTATAAACACAACAAAAAACAATGTAAACACATCCAAAGCATAATCCTAGAAGGGTCGTGAGAAGCTAGTCGCTAGCATTAAAGGATGGTCTTGCAAAAGTCAGTGTGCGTGAAGCTTGAAAAATGCTACATGAGGTGTGTTTGAACTCTGATTTAGCGATCGGCTCTTTTTTTACCAAATGGGTCGCCTGGGTCAAAACAGGTCATGCTTGAGACCGGACCATTTCAGAAGCGAAAATCATGGGATTTTAAGGATTTTACAGATTTAATTGGGATTTTACTCGGATCTTACTCATTTGGGATTTCAGCTACGATCCAAATGATTGAAAGTTGGGAGGGGTTTCAAACGATTGAAAGTTATAGCTTTTCTTGTTACCATTTTAAAAATTTGATTCATTTACAGGGATGGAATACATATCCAAGTTGGATGAGTTTGAAACTTTTGTTGAGAGAATACGAAAATATGGATTGCTGCCAACTTCTTTTACTGGGGAGTCAAAGCCTTCCTTACTTTTAATAGATGATCTTCCCATGACTAACGGGAAAGCTGCTTTTGGAAGACTTAAGGGTTGCTTGCACCATTTGGTGAATTCAACTCAGATACCCACAGCAATATTGATCACGGACTATGGCAATGCTGATTCAGCAGAATATAATGCCCGTTGCCTTGAAGAACTTAAGCTGTCTCTAGAGAGTTGTGGGGCTTGTAAGGTTACATCCTTGTAGAACTTTCTTATAGTTTCTCTTTTTCATGTCATGTATGAGAATATTATGCAAAATTTAATTTGAAATCTTTCAGGTTGCATTCAATCCAATTACAGTGAATGCTATGAAGAAGATACTTTTTAGAATATGCCAAATGGAGCAGAGAAAGAAGCTTTAATAAGAGAAGGAAATGAAAAGCAAAGATATACTCAAACAGAAGCAGAGAAAGAAGCTTTAATAAAAACTTTAAAGTGCTAGTTAAACACAGACAAAAAAGTTTCTATTCGATTCCATTCTTTACAAAACACAGAGAAACATACATTCAGAATTAAAATACAACTTGAAAACATTCATCTATTCAAACATACATTCATTGCTACCAGCTATTCTATACAATAAAATCATAAAAAACAGAGATAGTGAAGGGTTGCCGATTGACTACAGAGAGGGATGGAGAGTGAGGGTTCACAGTAACACAGAGAGAGACAATAGGGCTAGAGAGTGAGAGCCTATGGTGGAGACAGAGAAACACAGTCAGAATGAGGGAAACTGAGAACTTTAACCCACCAAGCCTACTTCTGAACCTAAGAATATGACCACCTAAACCCAACCATGATTAAAGCAAGCATGAAGACATTTTACGATACATCATTGCCTAAACAGAGAACTTTAACCCACCAAGCCTAAACAGAGAAACGGCCAAGCATTTCTTATTATTTAATTAAGTTAAGAAATTATAACCTTTTCTTCCTGTGACCAACGCGTGAGTGGAAGGAAGGGAGTGGAAGACCAGCCTTCGAGGACTACCGAACCAGCCTTCAAGTGGAAGAAAGGGAGTGGAAGCACGGGGAGCCGGAGGGAGGGATTCAGAGGGAGGAAGTCAGAGGGAGGGGTTCGGAGGGAGGGGTTCGGAGGGAAGGAGTCAGAGGGACACAAAGAGAGTGAGTCAGAAGGAGGGATTCGGAGGAGAGGCTGGGACGGAGGGTAGGGACGGACTTGGAGGGAGGGCTTTGGAGAGGTACTGACAGAGGGGGGAAGATGGAGGAATTGGGAGTTTAGGGCAAATGATTAGGGGAGAGGCGCTGGTCGAGTATCAGTAAACTTTAGCGACCGCTCCGAGCCGTCGGTAAACCCGTCGCTAAACTCTAAAAACATTAGCGACTACACAATTACCGTCGCTAACTTTGAGTACGTATCAGATAGCCTTAGCGACGGCACACAAATATCCGTCACCCATTCGCGACGGAAAAGCAAATCCGTCCCTAATCTCCTGAAACGTAGCGACGGTTGGAATCCCACCGTCACTAAAATCAATTATTAAAAGAAGAAATTAAGAGGGAAACTGAATTCATAGCGACGGGTGTACCAACCCGTCGCTAATCTCCTGAACCATAGCGACGGTGCCAACCCACCGTCACTAAAATCAATTTTTAAAAGAAGATGTTGGAGGGAAACTGAATTCTTAGCGACGGTTGAACCAATCCGTCACTAATCTCCTGAAAATTAGCGACGATGTCACCCCCACCGTCACTAACTTCAAAGGTGGAGGGAAGACCAAAACATAGCGACGACAGAGAAACACCGTCACTAACTTCTTTAAAATAGACAAACTAGCGACGGTAGGAAGATCACGTCACAAACTTCCAGAGGGATAGCGACGGCAGAGTGTTTCGTCACTATTATTGACGAATATAAGCGACGTCTCAACACCACCGTCGCTACATTGTAACCATAGCGACGTCATGGAGGACGTCACTAAACCATTCGAGGATATAACGACCCTACAATGCCCGTCGCTATCAATTGGCGCCATAAATATATTGGAGGGAAACCAAAAAAGTGGAGGGAATTAACTATAGCGACCGGGTCAGCGACCATGTATGGTTTTGTGACGGAGGTAGTGACGGTTCTATTAGTATTTTAGCGACGGGTATATTTCGGTCGCGGAAGTGGTCACTATGTTTCATGTTCCTGGTCGCTTCCATTTTGTGGTCGCTAAGTCGGTCACTAATTAGCGACGGCATGTTGCGGTCGCTATTTGGTTGTAGCTGTTACTCATTTTTCTAGTAGTGGGTCATCGAACCAATTATGAAAATAGTAAGAAATATTACTGGATGATAGTTGTATGTGTATGTATGTATGTATGAATATGGACACTGATCGGTTTAGGATTGTGTATGGCTTACAATGATTATGAGATTAAAATACTTGACGTTGTGATAAATCGAAGTGTATAGTGGCAATGTGATGACGGGCTTGACAAGTAGGTCGCCCAGTGACAATGTGATGGCGGGCTTGACAAGTAGGTCGCCCATTTGATGAGTATGTGCTGTTGTTGATGGCCACTTGTGATATGATATGAGAAATGTGAATTATATATGTATGATTGTGTGGTGTGGGACGGCCGACGGTATGTATAGCCCCTCGTTTCCGGCTCCCGTGGTTTTTGTGCCAAGTTGAGCTACCCAGTGGTCAAGTAGGACCCAGTGGTTGAGGTGGAGAGTCAAGCAGGACTCGGTGAACCAAGCAGGGTTCACGGGGTGTCAAGTAGGACCCCCAGCTGAAGGCGGATCCTTTAGTATCCGGATACTAGGCGTCGATTTTGTGTGAGAGTCAGTGGTGATAATTGATGAATTATTAGCCTTGTGTGATGATGTGTATGTACTTGATTATATTTGCCGAGTGTGATTTGCAATTTGAGTATAAAGTAATCGGATGGAGTTTATACACATGTATTTTTGTAACATCCCAGATATTTATAGAAAATTTTGTGAAACGGAAAATATTAAAAATTGTTTTTAGAAATTTAGTTGATATTTTATGGATTATTGGTTAATTATGAAAGGGTGATTAGAAGAAAAGAGGTTTAATTAAAATCATTAAAGAGATTATAATGGAATAGGGAAATGACCGGTTGTGTAGGTGACCGGTTGCATTGGGTATTAAAGAAAGGTTTCTTCTCTTTCTTCCATTATTCCTCCTCTCACGAACCTTCTTCTCTGTCGCCTGTCCCTTCTCTCTCTCCTTCTCCTTCCTCCATTATTGAGCGCCGAAAGCTTTGAAGGGAGGTTCCTTTTGTATCAGATGGTGAGATAATTGCGTAGTTGTGGGTGTAGTTTCAAGGTGTGGAACAGAGGTGTAAGGGGGGGAGCTGAGCCTTTCTTCCCTCCGTGTATGCAACCCGTCTTCTTCTCTTCATCAGCCACTGTTGTGGTGACTTAGAGGGTCAAAGTTCTCCACTACTGGTGAAAATTGGACTGCAGGAGAGTGAGCAGAGCACCAAGTGCCCTGGAGGCTGGAATCCTTCACTGTTCCGCCTACACAGCGTTGAATGCCCGGAAGTCTTCCATTGATTGGTGAAGGGTGGACTATCAAGGTAAAGGAACAGCTTTGGAATCCTTCACTGGACTGAGTGAAAGGACAGCGTGTGCCTTGGAGGCTTGGAACTCCCCACTGTCCTTGCATGCAGAAGTGCTGAGTGTCTTAGTGGCAGAGCTGCTCGAGGAGGGAAACAGCTTTTGGTTCCTCCAAAGCTGAAGTGCCATGGTGGATGACTGGATCGGGTCGTTCTGTTGAGAACGAGTGACCGAAGGACGATCGGTCAGTGCTGTACGCTCGGGGAGCTTCTGGAATCTTCACCCCAGGTAAGGGGGGTGTTTGGGTTATAATTAATTGGAATAGGAAATACTGTCTGAGTTGTTGGGACATTTGCAAACCGAGTAAGAAACAAGACTGGACGAAAGGTTACGAATATGTTCCTGTGCACACCGACCGGTTTAGGATCGTGTGTGTGTGTGACTTTGCTGAATGAAATTTGAAAATGTATGAGTATGCATGTGTGTGAACACTGATCAGTTTCAGATCGCGTGTATGTGATTAGAAGAGTATTTGATGCTATGATCATGGTGATGATGCCGAATGAATTGTATATGAATGTGGATGAATGCATGTATATGTATGTACCCCGATCGGTTTCTGATTGTGTGAGTGGTATATTCCGAGTGAAATGGAATTATTTAATGCTATAATGAACTGATGCTGAGTGAAATGTATGTGCATGTATATGGACATTGATCTATGTTTAAATCCGATTGAAATGTAAATGATGCTGTGACAACCGGTATATTGTAGAATGAGGAGTCGGGTTGGACAAGTCGGTCGCCCTGTGATGAGAGCACATGCCAGTTTCTGGTAGTTGCATTTGTTGATTGTTGATAATATGAAATGATTGAGATGTAATTATGTGGTATGGGATGGTCGACGGTATATGTTACCCTCGTTTCTGGCTTCAGTGGTCACGTCGGACCCAGTTGAGCTACCCAGAGGTCTTTGACCCAATGGTTGAGGGGAGCCAAGTCGGGCTCGGTGAACCAAGTCGGGTTCACGGGATGTCAATTCGGACTCCCAGCTGAAGGCCAATCCTTTAGTATCCGGATATTAGGAGTCGATTTCATGTGAGTCAGTTGTGATAATTAATGATTTTGCTGAATGAGAATTTGATGAACTTGATGAATATGAAATTTTGTGATTACTGAGTAAGATGTTGTATTATCTGAGTGAAAATTGATGAATATGATGTTGTATTTGACAAGTGTTAATTTGTTATAAATGTCGAATGAGATTTTGATATATTTGCTGAGGATGATTTCATGTATTGAGGAGTACAATTAATTTTAATTGCTGAATGAAAGCTGAAATAGTTGCTAAGTTGATATATTTTCCGAGTGGAAAATGGTTATATCATCGAGTGAAACTTACTTGCTGAGTATGAAAGGCTGTTTAGTGTTAATTATGGTTGCCGAGTGTAACTTCATAGGTTTACTAAGTGATTGTGATACTTACTGAATGGTGGTGTTATGCTTGATGAATGTTACTTAATTCCCGAACGAGAGTCGCCGTAAATCTGAGCTACTTGTGAGTGATTGCAAAAAGGGCCGAGCGTTAATTGCTAAGATTGTCGAGTGATGGTTACTTGTTAAGGTTGTTGAAGGAAGAACTATTATGTTGCTGAATGTGTATTACCAGAATGCCGAGTGCTAATGGATATGGGGGGTAAAGTACCGAGTATGAGATAAATGGCCGAGTGTAATGTGCAATCTGAAACTAAAGAATCGGATAGAGTCATACTCGTATTTTAATTCCATTCTAGATTAATTATAATGCTGAACACTCACCCTTACTGTTGTTTACAATTTTTAGTAACCAGTGGCAGGGAGGAGACGGAGCCATGGAGGTGCGTCGAGTGGAAGATTGATGCCATGGCACCGATTGAAAATTGAATAAATCATGTAATATGCGTAAATTTTGAGTTTTCCGAGTGTTAGTGTTACTGTACTGTCGTATGATGAAATAAATTCCTGATGTTAAATGATTGGTGTTTATTTTATGAATAAATTTTGCATTACTGTAGCAGAGTCGATTACCGAGTGGATTCCTTCTTATCCGAGCAAGGGGTCGATTGAATTGGTGCCATTTAGGCCTAAGAGAGTATTGTTCGTTTCTTTCGGAGTAAGGAATAGTCAAGGGTATTTTCCGAGTGAAGTAAGAGTGGAACATTCTGATCGAGGAAGAGGAGGTCGCTCCCGAGCAAAAGTGAGAATGCCACCGAGGAAGTTATGACCGAGAGGAACCTTACCGAGTGAAGATTAGATCATTCCCGCGTGAGCCGAGACCGAGTGAACCATTCCTCAGTAAAGGTTAGGAATGAGTCAGAAGTGGTGTGTCCGAGTGGATGAAGGTTAGGAGTTCCCGAGTGATGAGATTGTAAGATATTGCCGAGTGACGAATGAGGGATACCCGAGTGCACCTTGTTCTAAGTGAAACCCGAGTGGTCGGCTCTTCTTGTAGATTGTTGTTCGCTCAAGTTCAAGAGCAACACTCGCTCAAGCGAGTCGGTACTCGCTTAAGCGAAGCAGGGGCTCGCTTCGGCGATTGACCCCTGACTCCGTTTTCCTTCTTTCATTGTTATTAAATAACTGTCTTATTAATGGAGGTATTTCCGATCGGTTTGAGTCGGGATTCACTATTTTAAGTACTACCTCGGGTTCCAAATATAAGAAAATTTTAGTGGAATTTTTTAGTCCCTTAATATAAGCAAAATTAGACTTTTCCAATGTCATTAAATGCTTGTTTACCAAATATGTCCTCATTACATATATTTCCAAGGCCACTAATTCTTTATGTAATAAATGATACTAAGGGTATTTTAGAAAATTAAATCAAATAAATGGTAACATTAATGCAAATAACTATCTCCAACTACTATTCTTAATATGTGTGAAATTAGGTATTTTTGCTTATATTTGGAATCGGAGGTAGTATTATTTTACTATTTGAAAAGCATTTAAGGAAAAGTACACATTATTTTATTAAAACCAGGTGGATTTTTATTTAAACGTGAAAAATTATTTTAGAAAAATGGGAAAATGACGAGGGATGTCACAATTTTGTTATTTAATTTTCGTTCTAGATTAATTATGATGCCAAACACTCACCCTTGCTGTGGTTTTCTTTTTAGTAACCAGTGACAGGGAAGAGGTCGGAGCCCTGGAGGTGCGCCAAGCGGAGGATTGATGCCAAGGAACCGAGGAATAATGAAATGAATTATATGTGTAATGCATAATGAGTTTTCTGTGTATGTGATGCTACAATATATTGCTTGTGTGTGTTGAACTTATCTAGAATTGGTATGTTGACTAATATGGATATGAATTCATGATGCTAATGTGATCGGTATTGATTTCCATGAGTTGGATATATATATATTGGCACGGAGCCAATAGTAGATGTAAATGATAAATTGCTATGGGCAGGTTTTATGAACAATTGCGGGTCATGAATGAATTGTGTCTGCTGTAGTATAGTTGATTACTGGACGAATCTTGCCCGAGCAGATTCAGTCTTGTCCGAGCGAGGGCCGGTTAATTCTGTGCCTATTTCGCTCAAGCGAGTATCCCTCGCCTACTTCCGAGTGAAGGAAGGTCAGAATGTTTCCGAGTGATTTATGCCTGAGAGAACCACTTGTGAGTGGAAGATTAGAATGTTTCCGAGTGAAGTATGACTGAGAGATCCACTTCCGAGTGAAGGAAGGCTAGAATGATTCCGAGTGAAGTATGACCGAGAGATCCACTTCCGAGTGAAGGAAGGTCAGAATGTTTCCGAGTGATTTATGCCCGAGAGAACCACTTCTGAGTGGAAGGTTAGAATGTTTCCGAGTGAAGTATGACTGAGAGATCCACTTCCGAGTGAAGGAAGGCTAGAATGATTCCGAGTGAAGTATGACCGAGAGATCCACTTCCGAGTGAAGGAAGGTCAGAATGTTTCCGAGTGAGATATGCCCGAGAGAACCACTTCTGAGTGGAAGGTTAGGATGTTTCCGAGTGAGGCATGACCGAGGGAACCCCTTCCGAGTGAAGGAAGGTTAAGATGTTCCCGGGTGAGATATGACCGGGAGGACCATTTCCGAGTGAAAGACTGAATTGTTGTGAATTTCCTTGCTTGTCCCGTAGTTTGCTCAGATTTAAAATGTAGGACTCGCTCAAACGAGTCGAAACTCGCCTAAGCTACCTTCACGGGTTTCGCTTAAGCGAATCAGGGTCTCGTTCAAGCGAGTGACCCCTGACTTTTTTTTTTCTTCCGCTTATTCTAATTAAATCCATTTTATTATTTGATTTATTTCCTATCGGTTATTATTTTGAGTGTGCTTAAGAAAAATAAATGTGGTTTTACATTAGGATCTAATTAACTATCAGTAAACGTGAAAAATTTATTGTGAAAAATAATTAAACGGATGTAGATAAATGTAAAATTGACGTAGCACGTCACAGGACCCCCTCTAAATTAACATTGACCACTGAGTCCCCTTTGAATTTAACACTAACTTTCCCCTTAATTTAACACTGGTTACTGATTCCCTTTTGAATTTAACACCAACTTTTTCCTCTCAATTTAACACTAACCCTCCTCTGAATCTAATATTGACTTCCCTTGAATTAAACTCCTAATTCAAAAAAAAAACTCTCATGATTCCTATTGTGATATTTATAGGGAAGTTTTGAACCTTTCAAAAATCTCATAAATCACTGGTCTACTCACTTTCCCATTTCAAAAACTAACTGCCAACTCTCCTAAAACTACTATCTATTCCTTCATTATTCAAATAAAAATAAATAAATAAAAATAGAAATAGTAAAAAAAATAGAAATAAAAAAGAAAAGAAACATCCACATAAAAGAAAAACAAAAGATATAAATAAATAATAAAAATAAAAACAATAATAAAAATAAAAAAGCAAATAAATTTTTCTATGTAAAATGTTGTTGTATGGTTGAGTGGAATTGTGGTAATGATAGAGTGAGTGAGTCAATTGTGATGTAAATGAGTGTGTGAGTGGGAGGGAGAAAATAAAATAAAATAAAATATTTTTATATTTTGAAATTTGATTTTGATGGAGAAAAAATGGTATTTAAAATTTTGAAAGGAAAAAAAACTAAAATCAACCCAAATCATTTGTATTTTTTTAAATTTTTTCTTGTTTTTTTTATATTTTTGATAAAAAAGTGATACTCAGACATAATTGGAACTAATTTAAAACATAAGGAACCTAATTGATAAAAAAAACTTAATGGTCAAAGTTTATACATTTAACTTTTTTTTATATATAAATTTAGTTTTGAAGTCCTATTCAAACAATTTTAAAAAGTTGATATTTTTTTTGTGTGAAAAGTGAGTTTTTAATGAATAATATGAAACAAGAAGGGTCCTTGATGATTTCAAATCAACAATAATTTAAAGAAAGAAAATAAAGTTAATAAGATAGTGTTAGGAGGAGGGCATGAAGCTGACCAAATTCGGTGCCTTCATGTCTAACACTGGTTTCTAATTAAGCACTTACATTATTGCAATAAATCTATTATTATTGGAGTAGGTCTGCAATTCAATTAGCCCCCCTTTTTATTTCTGAATTAGAATACATAAGCTTGGAGCCAACTCAATCTAATTAATTTGTTTGTTTAATATTCACTGTACATAAATTTATATTTCTAAGCAAATATTTGGGAAGGAGATTTTTGCAAATTTGTATAATTATCTTTGAAAGTAATATATATCTCCCCTGACAATAATAACAACATTGCGTTATCAATCATAAATTTTACGGTTCTTCTCAGGCTAAACATGTGAATCGCATTAAAAGTTTACATGTAGTCATGTGAAGGACCACAAGAAAGCTATGCTCATATTTCAATTCTCTTGCAAATTTTTTCACTTATTTCATACAACGAGGTTGCCTAAATCCCTTAAACGATACGTAAAGTAAATGAGCTCATTAAATGTCTATTTTTATTATTGAAAAAATGAAATAAACAGACACTAAATTACTGCCCTTAATAGTGGTTAAAAACCAATTGGTAATAATTGAAGTAATCTAACAAGTATTTGAACTATGTCAAATGTTATGAGGCAGATGATATCAGGCTTCCAACACACCCCTCCAATAAAGTCTGACCAGGTAAGAGTTAACTTTTGACTTATAAGAAAATGACAACTCTTGACCCATAGGAATTAAAATGAATAATACTAAAACCAATTGACAATGGTTGAAATTACCCAATAAATATTTAAACAATGTAAAATATTACAAGACATTCTTGATTAGATTTCCTACCAAATACCAATATATATATTTTTTTCCTGGAATCCAGAAGTATTGTGCATTTAATATATAAAAATCAGTTAAGTGAACCTTATCTCTCTTTAAAAAAATAAAAAAAATATTGTTTACATACAAAATCTTAGAGAATTACTTTAGAAAAGTTAAGGTTGCGTTTAGTAACAGAAAATTATTTTAATTTTATGAGAAAAGTTTTCTGCTTATTTTCCAAAATTTTCATTTCCTAGAATAGCTGAAAAAATTTTGAAAACTCGTTTAGATAATGTGACAGTTTTTTAATTTGGAAAACTAGAAAATTAAAAAAGTTGTTCAAGTGGACTCAGTTTTTCAATTTTTTTTCCAAACATTCTTTAATTCAAATTAATTGAGATATGTCTTATATATATATATATATATTATTTGTGATAATGTTGTATATTATATGCATCACATAAAAATTGTGACAAAAATTTAAAGTTATATTAAAATGAGAGCAAATAAGTTTGTGTTTAAATATATTTCAAAATAGTAGCATTAAACTTTTCGAATTAGTAGCTGTTTGTTTCATATTCTCATTTGGTTACAGTAGTCTTTATCTTGTAATTCAGTTACTTTATCTTGTAATTCAATTACCTTATCTTGTAATTTAGTTACCGCCTTTTCTATTTTTCTTAGGAAACCTTTTAAAAAAGTTTTCTGATTTTCTTAAAAAATAAAAAATCAGTTTTATATTTTTCTATAAAAAAATTTAAATAATTTATAAATAAACAGTTTTTCTATTTTTTAAATTTTTCTAAGAATAATTTTCTATTTTTCTAAGAAAACTTATTAACTAAACGCAACATAAAGTTTTATTACTAGTAAATGTCACTTGAGTTACACTTACAAAATAAGTAAGGTTGTATATAATGGTAAAAAAGAAAAAGGAAGAGGAGATGCCTTTTAGTCCATGCCCACTTGGCCAAAAGAAAACCTTATTGTGTCGTAATTGTGGGAACCCATTGTGTTCTTCAAAAATAAAAAGATTTAGTATATAAAACCAGATTACACAATAGTAAACTAGTCTAAGAACCCATGCATGCATGCATATACCTTTGCACTTCGAACGAAAATTACAGAAAGAAGAATGCATGCCGAGATCAATACATGATCATAGTATAGTTTCTTTATGCATACAGGAGCTTGAGTTTGACCGTGGTGGTCTTCAAGGAGATGCACTAATTGCATCCACGTTCTAATTTATAGTTTAAGGTTTTTCTGTGCTTTCTGTTCTATTTATAGTATCGTTTTGAAAAATGATCTATGGGTTAAAATATATACATGTTATTTTTATTCTTACAGACGCTGTAGTATTATTTCAGTTGTTTCATAAATTTTATAATTTTATCATCACTCAATGATAAAATGTCAATATCTCACTAACCATTTGGATGTGACATATAACATACTTTGTCCAAGTGCATGCATAGTACCTCATCACTTTCTACTTATAAAGATTATTTTTAAAGTATACAAATTGTGAAGATTAAGAGTAACAAAATTTCTTTATACAAATAAAATTAATTTTTACATATCTTATGGAATTAAATATATATTTTTTATGATAATTTTGCAAAAATATCTAATGTCAGAAGCTAACTACACAGACCTGGAATCATGGTTTGGGTAAAAAGTATGGGATGATGCACCCAGGCAAGGAAGAAAATTTAAATCTCCTCCCCTTATTTTTTTACTCCATTTGATGAAATAAAAAATTACAAATAAAAATATGTGAGCAATTAAATGCATGTTTATCCCCTCAAGACAGCCCAAGTGGCTCTGGGATACCTTTGCCAGTCGGAGTAACAGGTTGGATCCTTGTCCTCTATGGAATGTAGAGACATCAAAATATAATATTTCCGATTCTTAAAAATAACTAATTTTATACAGGATAATGATTAAAAGTAATTATTTGTATTAATGTTATTATATATTATTTTTGTCTCTAAATATAAGATTTTTTTAAAAAATTATTCCTTAATATAATTTTTTTTAAATTTTAATGTCATTAATTATTTTCTAACCAAAATACTCCTGTTAATGAATCAATATAATAATAAATGATATACATAAATTAGATTATTTATCTCTCTAATGATAATTGGATAGTAAATGGAAAAAGACTAGATGGAGAGAGAAAAAGTGAAAAAATTATTGATGAGTGATAATTACTTTAAAGACAATTTGAAAAACTATTATAAATTTTCAATAAATTTAACAATTTAAACTAAATTAACAAATTTTCTTAATACGTGTGAATTAGGTTAGAGGCCTTACATTTAGGGACAAAAGTGATATTTGATTTAATTTTTTAAAATACCCTTAATATCATGTATCACACAAAGAATTAGTTATCTTGAAAATATATACAATGAAGACATGCTTCGTAAACAAACATTTAATGATATTGAGAAAAATATAATTTTACTTATATTACAAAACTAAAAAATGTCATTAAAATTTACTTATATTTAAAATGAGAGATAAAAGGTTGTTTTTTGTCCAAATAAAATGTATGTTCTTTGTTTTGGTAAAAAAAAATGCATGGTTTCATAAAAAATAATAATAATGAAATGCATGGTTTCGGCTTAGGCATGAATTTCAAGTCCGTTTCTTCATGGGCTTAGATTAGTATTTGGGTCTAAAAGGAGGCCCAAACATGAACTAATTTGTTTCATGAACAAGATTGGATCCCCTCCTCAAAAATAAAAACAACAATTTGCAAGTTATGAAATACATTATTTTTAAACAAAAACTTACATTATAAATATGGTTGTAAAATTTATTGAAATAGATCAAAAATAACTTATTTCAATTCAATAATCTATATAAAATAATTTATTAGAATAAATTAAAAACAACTTATAAGAGTTATCTATAACTCAATCACTGATTTGGGAAAAGAACATGTGTGCTTTAAAATGCTTTTGCTTCTTAGCAGAAGACCCTTTCACTTACAAAAGCTAATTTTTTCCCCTTTCAAAACGACAAGAATCAATAGCACTATAAACAATTAAACATACAGACAAATTTGCAAAAGAAAAAAAAATGAATAAATTCTATATAGTACCAGGAAAATTTTCCGATACTGCCCAATTTCTATATTGTTTCAATATTCGTATTTATTTTGTTTATAACCCTTTTGTATTCGACTAACATGTAGAAAATTAATTAATGATTTGAGGTGGTTGGGGCCCGAAAGTTGAAACGCCAGAGCATGATTTTAGAGCAATTCTCTGGTGGAAGTCCCTTTAACTTAGCCTCATCTTCTACCACTACTTGCTTCACGAACTTGATTGAATTCTAGTAAAACCACAAAAAGAAAAACACAATAATAATAAGGTTAGTAACAAAACTCTTTGGCAGAGATTATTTCTAGATGACAATGATGTGTTATGTGTGTTGTTCACTCTGAGTTTAGTAGAGACACACAAAACTAATTATTTTAGAAAATTAGGGTTGTATTTAAGCTAAAAAATGTCACTTGAATTATAAGGACTTTGAAACCATTTATACATTTAGTAGAAATGAAAGAAAATGAGACATTTAATCTAGGTATAAGATGATGTGTATATAATTATATCTGTCTAGAATCAGCGGAATCAGAATTTCCTTTATTTTTACCTAAAAACAGGAAAACAGAGGTTGAATGACCCCTGAATTTGGGGGGACATGTATATTTCAAATAGACTAGTATTTCTAATTGAGATGATATTGAAATTAATAAAATTCTACATCCATCTTGTACTATAAGAAAGCAACATGCATTATCCATGACATTATGCGGGAGTAGAAAACACTACACATACTTAGTATTATCATTCTGATTAGTTCAACTCTTCAATCATGTTGTCATTATATTACCTAACATCTTACTCTTTTTTCCCTTTGATTTTTTTCTTTCTTGAGTAGTTGGAGGTTGGCCAAACGTAAGCAAAGTTCAACCATGATCATGTTAACTCAAGTTACGGATCGATAATTACAAAGTTTTTCTCTCAAGTTAGTGGTAATTGCATCTACATATTTTTACCTTTTACATATTTTTTTTGTTATTTTCAAGAATGCTAAACGTATGATTTATATATATTTATAATAAAGATACGTGTAATTTAAGAGGAGGTAAATGTGATTATCCCTTTAACGTGTGTGTGTGGAATATATAAACTTACGAGTCACTATCACTTTAAAACGAGTCATTTGATGAAAATTGTATTGGAGAAACAATTACAGTAATGATGCATGCAGAGTTTGATTTTCAACAGTGAAAAAATTAGATACAATTAAAAATATAAAATTTATTTGAAAACTTAGAGAGTAATTAAGACATGAAATATATAAGTCATTATATTTACCTGGGAAGGGTCTTGAACAGAGGAAGTGCGACCCCATCTCTCATTATCCCAAAGAATGGAGCTATTAAATGCAAAACTTGAAATGTGAATGGGAGGAATAACTGTATCAGTTTCATTGTTCACATTCCTTAGATGCCAACCAATGACTTGTGAAGAATCACATACTGGTCCTTCGATTATCACTTTCTTTCTATTTGCTGCTAACAATGCGGTTGGCCATGTTCCAAACACCCTGCTCAGGTTTCCAAAGGAATACATAGTTAGAAAAACTATTTTGAAGTTGTGAGATTGAAATATAATGCATGAATCACAAGTCAATACCACTCGTGTTCGGTGTACCAAAAAATGATTTCCAACTTGCTTTTCCTATGAATCATCAATCACTAAGTTGGTACACTAGTATAGAGTTTAGGTAGTTTACATAAAATTTTAAATTCAAACCTTATGCTTCCACTCTATTTAGAAGTAGACATGGATAATATAAGAGTTTTGTTAACCTCAATGGATTGAGTTTAAGTCACTTGAAGTGCTAAACACTAGCAAATCTCACATCCCTTCCCCAGAAATGAGCCAAAAGATATTATGTAAAATTAATATAAAACAATAAGTAAAATTTGTATAGCAAAAACAGAAGGGGTGAAGACCATACTCTATATCTCTAAGTTGATGGAAGAATTGAAGATCATAAACATTGGAAAGGCCAGCAAAGTGTACAATGCCGTTGAGCCTGTGGTGTTCAATGTGCTTAAGCGCAAGGTTTCTCTGGTGATTCAGTTCAGCTTTCAGTTCAGTGAAATTTTCCTTGAAAACCAAATGCCTATACATGATGCCTGTCTTCCTTAGTATCTCTGGCAGTTCAGTGGAATCAGTTTTAGCTTCCACAACAATCCATAGCAATGGTTGAGGAACCAGCTTTATAGTATTTGCCAACCTTCTCAAAAACACTGCTTGGTAGGGAAGTTTTGTGCTTGTTGGAGTTACGATGATTATGAGTCTTCTAGGCCTCAACTGGGGCAGTGCTTTTACATGCAACTTTTTTGTGGTTGTTGTTGTTGCTGTTTTCTTTCCAAGAACTTTATGGCTTATGGGCAAGGTCACTGGTGTTGGAGCTATCCAACTTGTATTTAAATTTGTTGTGTGGTGTGACATTTCACTTGGTTGTGGTGCAAATTCTGTCCTATTTGAGGTAGCAACTTTGTTGGAAAACATAGAAGATTTACCTGTTGGAGCTAAACCTGTGAAAAACCCCATCACAAAACATAGAGAAAAATGGAGCATGGCCTTCTTCCATAAGTGGATTTTCTTCTTTGATCTTTCTAGTGAACCCATCTTCAAATCCTCTCTAAATTGGCCAGCTGAGTGGAATGACCAATTGTGGGCACAAAATGAAGGGGGTACCAAGAATGTGATTACAAACTTGGATGCTTTAAGGAGAGCTACATATTTTTGTTAAGGAAAACGTTGGAACTATTGAGGTTATGATTGGTACTACCAAACTGAATGCTTAGCTTTTGTTTGGAGAAATTTTCATAGGTAAGGGATAGCTTCAATTGGTTGTCACTTGAAGTAAAAGTAATATAATAAAAAGAAAGTAGCTAGTGTGTGCCATGAGGTGTTATCTGCACCAAATAGCAGTTGGGATGGCACACATCCATCTATAAAGAATATGTCGTACCTTAGCCATTTAACTAATATTACTCATCATGCTCATGGTCTATTGGTTTGGTGTCAGGGGTAGGTTTAATTTTCAATTTGGCTTGACTAGTCCAACAAAAGGAATCTGAATTAAAAAACCAATTTAACATTGAATTTGGGATCTATTGTCAGATTAATTACGATTTCAGGAAAAAAATAATGGGATTATCAGAGTACCTATTATGATTTATGAGCATAGTGAAAATTGGGCAAAAAAATATTTGGCAGTTGTCATGGAATTATTGGAAAAGGGTAGGTGAGAGTAAGGTGGGTTTGGATGGTTCAAATTTGTGGGCTTTCCTGACCAATGTCAATAAATTACTTTTAATAGGGCCTCAAGATCAGGTTTGGGCTGGGCCAAAAAGAAAAAAGATTTTGACTACAAGACACAGTTTTGTCATAAAAAAAAGGAAAGGATTGGACAGGAAAGCATATTAGACAAATACAAAGCATGATTTATCCACAAAAAAAAATACATAGCATGAACTAACCGAGTGATTTGGTGTCCCCTTTTTAGTGCCTGGTTGATTATTAGTTTGGGAAAATGAAATTGTGAAAATAAAAGAATTTAACAGTTAATATTTAAGATAGTTAAAATTTCGTTAAATTAGTAAATTTTTTTTTTAGTGAAATCAAAGGTTTTGGAAATGAAGTTCATCTATATTTTCATGTTGAGGCCCTGATTTTTTGATGATTTAATGGACCACACGCTTGATTGCTACCGTTGGTTACGCTAGAAGCTGCTCTGTGTGACTTCTCTACCAATGGACATGGATAAGTTGCAACATGCAATGTTTAATATGTTTGTTATATTTCTTTTCTAAAAAAATAATTTCAAAATCAAATAGAAAACAAAAACAATTTAAAAAACATGGCCTTTAAATTCTTTTTTTATAAATATTCTTAGAAGACTAGCTTTTTTTTAGTTATATTTATACAATTTTTCAATAAAATTTCCCTATGTGAGAAGTGAAAATATTTTTAAATAGATAAAAAATTTAGTTATATTTAAATAACATTTGTAATTGTTTTTTAAGTATATCAACCACAATGTAACATTCACAAACCATAAAACAATTTTTAAAATATTTCATATATGAAATACAAATTTGAATCCACTTTCCCCATTGAATGATGAATATATTGAATCTAAATTGTGAAGGACATGTAGATTCCAAATAGGGTAATTATGAAAAAATATATGAAATAAGACTTCAAAAGCAAAACAAAGGGTTGATTACGAGTCAACTAAACAAATTTTATAACCTATTTATCATGCTTTTGTCAGGTTCTATGTATTGTAAATAACACATACCAAAGACAATACTTCCATGAGAGGACGTCTTACCTGGGAAATATAGGTTATGAATATCATTGAAATGCTATAGTAAATGAAACAAATACAAAAAGGCCACGACCTGAAAATGCAAAAATTTCAATAAAAAATTTAATCTATCTATTAAGAATACAAATAGAGTATGAAAGTCATTGTTATTAAGCATTTAAGATAAACGATAGTTTTATAAGTAAGTTATTATACTTAAATTAAGTTTGTAAAGACTTTTCGATAGACAACATTAATAATATGTCCTTGAGTGACATCTTCATGATTTTCCAACAGGACTCGTAATCCTTTCTTTGACCTCACTCTTGAGAATGCAACATACAGTTGGCCATGGGTGAAAACTGGTCGGGGTAGGTAAACACCAACATTGAAAAAGTTTATCCTTGAAACTTATTAATAGTCATTGCAAATGAGGGGAAATTATCTTCGATTAAATTCGATAGGAAGAGTTTCAGTTGAAGAACATGCTTCCTCATTCGCTTTACTTGTAATCTTGTACCATTACATAGGCCTTGAGATTGATCTATGTTTCTTAACAGCATGACAGGCACCCCAATCTTCAAAGAGAGCTTGTGAAGGGGTAGTCTTGAGCAATTAAATACATTCAAAATGTTTGGGGTAAAAGTTTTTAATTCAAGATTGGAATGCTTTTCGTCCATACAAAGACAATTTGAACTGAAATAAATTCTTTACTCTCTATGAACCTTATATATTTTATAGCTGTTGACATTAGAAACAACATCTAAGGTGGGAGCAAGAATACCTCTTTCTTTGAAATATCCTTTAGTGGACATTTATGTTGAGACTGATGGATAGACAAAGGAAATCAAATCATCTAACACAGATTTAGAAGGAGATATTAAAATATCTCGCGGTATTTCAACCTCAGGTTCTCCTTCACTCGAATCTCCAAGCAAACCATCTCCAGTCTTAAGAAGCCAAGTACTGAATTTCTTTATTTCAGATGACCCATTTGAGTGGCTACTTTGGGTAAGTCATATGTTTTCAGATAAGGTCAACACTTTGTGTAACATCCCTGGTGTTTTAATCGTTAGAGTAAATAAATAAATGTACTTTGATTTAAAACAATAAGAAGTAAGTGATATGAAGTGAATTATTGGATTTTGAAATAAATTTTAAAGGGAATGGAGGATCAGGACCTGACGCGCAGCGTGGCGTAGGCGCGTAGCGTTAGGGTACAATTAGTGACTTGACGCGTAGCGTCAACATTGCGATCTGTTTAAATGCGAGGCATGCAAAACAGAATGAGAAAACACCATCTTCTTCCCTTTTCTTCCTCCTTGAGAATTATGACCAAGAATTGCTGGAAGACCCTAATTACTTGCATTTTGGACATTGAGGACCAAGGTACATGCATGTGGGAACATCCATTTCAAGTCTCTTTTCCTCTCTTTTACATATGGCCATGGGGGTTTGGATTAGGAGGCTTGGGTCTTGAGTTTAGAAGGGTAAGGAAGGTAATGTACTAACAGGGTTTGTATTTCGGTGACTGTAGGTGCCGAAACGGGCGTTGGGGGGACGATTGGGGAAGCGGGTATCAAGTTTGGAAGGGGAACCATGAATCAAGTGACCGGAGGACGTAACCGACACTAAGAGTAACTCGAAGAAGCTTGGAACCGAGGTAATGGGTGTTCAGGTCGTGATTAATTAGGATTGGTATGTATAGTAGGTTTGGGAGGGTTAGAAATTAATTAGGAATTGCTAGAATGTTCGTAGAGTAGTTAGATGCTAATTATGTATGTATATATATGCGTGTATGGATGATTAAATAAATATATGGTATGAATAGGTGATATTTTAGTTGCTTAATTAATGAGTAAAATGAATAAGAGCGTATGTAAATTATGAATATGTATGGCATGTTG
Organism: Clitoria ternatea; assembly: GCA_037962975.1. Taxonomy (NCBI): domain Eukaryota; kingdom Viridiplantae; phylum Streptophyta; class Magnoliopsida; order Fabales; family Fabaceae; genus Clitoria; species Clitoria ternatea. The sequence goes on along the minus strand of CM075673.1, from coordinate 24,194,635 downwards.
TGAATGATAACTTAAAATGGTTATTGATGATGTTTTATGTTGTGAATACTATTATAATACGTGAAAGAGATGAAATTAATAATGATTGGATGTGTTGTAACATGGTGTGTGAGGGTCGGTCTGTGTGGCCACCCTGTGTGATGGTTATATCAGTTTCTGATATTTTACATATGAGATTGATGGTGCTATACCATGTATAATGTGATTATATATGTGATTATATGGTGTGGGATGACCAACGATATGTATTGCTCCTCATTCTTGGCTCCCGTGGTTTTTAGGCCCAGTTAAGCTACCCAGTGGTCAAGTAGGACCAGTGGTTGAGGTGGAGAGTCAAGCAGGACTCGGTGGACCAAGCAGGGTTCACGGGTGTCGCGACCTGGATCGCGACGGCGCGGCCGATCCTCTCGAAATAAAATGTGTTTCGAAATCCTTTCAAAAGAAAATAGGGAGTCGCCACCAACGTTTTTATCCATAGGAAAAACATTGGGAAAAAACTAAGTTCAGTAAAGCACTGGTTTAAAAAAAATGAGATTCAAGTTCGGGAGTCGGTTAAGAGTAGGGAAGGTATTAGCACCCTACATCGCCTGACAAAAACAGTACCAAGATTGAAAATGCCCAACATAAATAGCCTTATAAAAGATGTTTTATTTCTTCCTTTTTATTGTTGTACTTTGTGTAAAGAAAAACAGAAGGAACAAACTGAACAAACATGGAGTGTAGGTCAACAGGACGTCGCGTCCAAATTAACCTCGGCTTTGGTATGAAACGGGAAAAGGAAAGGGGATAAACGGGACGTCTCATCCCAAGTATCCCGTTCCTTATGTATCGTAGTGATGGCCTACCAAAGATAAGGGAAAATCAACAAGACGTCACGTCTAAATTGATTTTCATGGGATTTAATCAAGATGCGGGATTAGAAACGGGAAGGGGATTAGCGGGACGTCTCGTCTCAAGTATCCCGTTCCTTATGAATCGTGGTGATGGTCTACTGAAAATAGGGGAAGATCACCAAGACGTCACGTCTAAATTGATTTTCATGGAAGTGATAAAAAAGGAGTTACAAAGGAGAAATAAAGAAAATAAAAATAGGAATAAAATGGGAAAGGTGGGCCCGACAGGATTTAAAGTCCTGCTCCTACGTATTCTTGAGTTACCAAGAAATCAGGGTTACGTAGTTCTTGATGATGTTTTTATTAGGGGCTAGTTCAAATGTGAAACACTCATTTTTTGTTATTATTTATTATGAATCTGAATAAAAGAAAAGAAAATCAGCAGCAAAAACTAATTTAATATGGGGAATCAGAATCGACGAACAAGCAAATTCAACAGGAAAAAACTTTTTTAGGCTAGTTCAAATATGAAACACTCATTTTTTGTTATTTATTGTGAATCTGGATGAAGGAAAAAGAAAATCAGCAGCAAAATACTAATTTAAAATGGGAAATCAGAATCAACAAAAAGCAAATGCAACAGGGAAATGGACAACGAATGGTAATAATAAGGAACAGAATAGAACCGATGTGGCGAGAATGCTGATCCGGTGTTGGATTCGAATACTGGAAACTGAAATGAAGAATAGTGTAACCGGGAGATGTGTCTGCTCACTTGGAGAAAGCCCACTCAGATGTGTCTGCTCAAAAAGTATTCATTCACAGAGCCTTTCTTTGCTCGGGAGTAAACCACTCGGAAATACTCACTCGAAAGCACCTCATTCGGGAGTATGAAACTCGGAAGTGAAAAGTGCTCCTTTGAAATCAAAGTGTTTCTTTGCTCGGAAACATATCTCTTGAAGATGGCTCACTCAGAGACGCCCTACTCGGATATATCTTTTCCCGAATAGTAATTCATAATCAGAGCCTTTCTTTGCTCGGAAGCAATTCCCTTTTGAAGTAACCCACTCGGACATGCGTCACTCGGAGACATGCCACTTGGAAGTATAGACCTTGAGAGTCTCTGTCCGAAAGAGGCTCACTTGAGATCAGAGATTTTCTTCGCTCGGAAATACATCTCTCGGAAGCAAACCACTCAGAAATGGCTTCCTTGGTGACATCTGACTCGGAAGTATAGACCTTGAAAGTTTCTACCCGAAAGAGGCTCATTCGAGGTCGGAGCCTTTTCTTCACTCGGAAATATATCTGTCGGTAGCAAACCACTCAGAAATGGCTTCCTTGGGGACATCCCACTCGGATATAACTTTGCCCAACAAATGCTCTTTCAAAGTTCAGTCCTTTTTGTTCAGAATCAATTCACTCGGAAAAGATTTGCTTAGAAACATCTCTGTCCAGAAAAAGCACTCATCCAAAGTCAGAATCTCTTTTCCCTCGGAGGTACTTCAATCGGGAATTCTTCACTCGGATGTATTCATCAGACATCGGACTTGCTTTTCATTCAGACTGGCTTCAGTCGGGGATTATCCACTTGGATGTATTCATCTGAAATCAGACTTGCTTTTCATTCAGACCGGCTTTAATCGGGAATCCTTCACTCAGATGTATCCAATCGGTAAGTATTCATTCAAAGACAGTCCTTTGTTCATTCAGTGGTTTCAATCGGGAACCCTCCACTCGGAAACACCCCACCCGGAGACAATTCACTCGGCAACGTCTCACTCGGAGACATGTTACTCGAAACGCCTGAGCAAAGGAAAGGAATATGCATTAGGTATCAATCTAGCTCGGGCGAGACATGTCTCGCTTAAGCGAAATTATTCCAGTATATAAAACTTTTCCCTCTCGCTTGAGCGCTCACTTCTCCGCTTGAGTGAAATTGATCTAGGGGCTAACTCCTGATTCTCCATCAATCTCGCTTGGGCGAAACCACCACCCGCTCGGGCGAAAACAGGCCAGAGGCCCCAAATTCCCGATTCACCACAATCTCGCTCGAGCGAGATTCCCACTCACTTGAGCGAGATATGCAGGTTTTATACAGAACAGGAAATCCTTCAACTTAGCATATGAAATACTATTTTCTCCCACTCTAACTCTTCCTAATGCATCATATCACATCACCATACATCTATAAACTCTATCAGCGTCCTGAAGCATTATAGTTTGAGAGGTTTACTTCATCTTTTAGTAGAATCAAGCAAACACCTCGCTCGGAAATAACCCACTCGGTAAATCTTACAGCCAAAAGGATCAGTCGAAATTGAAGCTCAGTCCTCTCTCGGAGATCCTTTCACCTCTCAGAGTCAGAGACAATCTTGAACCCGAGCACAAGCTCTCGGTAATTCTTATGGCACATCCGAACATTAATAGAAAGAAGGGATTCCAAGCAACGGAATTCCCCATTCTTGGTGAAAATTGACCGGACTGAAATAGGTGTTCACAAATGCCCCTATTTACTTCTTTTTCACAAAAGAAACACGAAGCTTCCGTGTCTTTGAAGTGAAAAGGAAGTAAAGATATGAACACCGATGTAGGGGCCAGGTGGGACCTCTTGGTATGGCGTCTGACGCTATTGGCAATCACGAGTCGTTGTGACCCTTTCCTCTTTAAAGCCGAGCATTTTCCACATCTATCTTTTTTTTTAGTTTTGTTTTTTTTTGTTTTTTTTGTTTGTTTGTTTTTTTTTGAGTTCTGAATTGACCGGGAAAAATTGTCTTTCAGTTAACAGGAGGTGAGAAGATCGGGGTTGACCCCCGGTAGACTGGAAGACAAAGGTTGCCTTGTTGGGAGAGTAAAGGGTGCCTTCTTAGGCGACTGGGAAAGTAAAGGGTGCCTTCTTAGGCGACTTGAAAAGTAAAGAGTGCCTTCATAGGCGACTAGAAAGGTAAAGGGTGCCTTCATAGGCGATTGGAAAGTAAAGGGTGCCTTCATAGGCGACTGAAAAGGTAAAAGGTGCCTTCATAGGCGACTGGAAAGTAAAGGGTGCCTTCATAGGTGACTGGAAAGGTAAAGGGTGCCTTCATAGGCGACTGGAAAGTAAAGGGTGCCTTCATAGACGACTGGAAAGGTAGAGGGTGCCTTCATAGGCAACTGGAAAGGTAAAGGGTGCCTTCATAGACGACTGGAAAGTAAAGGGTGCCTTCATAGGCGACTGGAAAGTAAAGGGTGCCTTCATAGGCGACTGGAAAGGTAGAGGGTGCCTTTATAGGCGACTGGAAAGGTAGAGGGTGCCTTCATAGGTGACTGGAAAGTAAATGGTGCCTTCATAGGCGAGTAGAAAGGTAGAGAGTGCTTCATAGGCGACTGGAAAGGTAAAGGGTGCCTTCATAGGCGACTGGAAAGGTAGAGGGTGCCTTCATAGGCGACTGGAAAGGTAAAAGGTGCCTTTATAGGCGACTGGAAAGGTAAAGGGTGCCTTCATAGGCGACTGGGAAAGTAAAGGGTGCCTTCATAGGCAACAGAAAAGGTAAAGGGTGCCTTTATAGGCGACTGAAAAGGTAGATGGTGCCTTCATAGGTGAGTGGAAAGGTAGAGAGTGCCTTCATAGGCGAGTGGAAAGGTAGAGAGTGCCTTCATAGGCGAGTGGAAAGGTAGAGAGTGCCTTCATAGGCGAGTGGAAAGTAAAGGGTGCCTTCATAGGTGACTGGAAAGGTAGAAGGGTGCCTTCATAGGCGAGTGGAAAGGTAGAGAGTGCCTTCATAGGCGAGTGGAAAGGTAGAGAGTGCCTTCATAGGCGAGTGGAAAGTAAAGGGTGCCTTCATAGGTGACTGGAAAGGTAGAAGGGTGCCTTCATAGGCGAGTGGGAAGGTAGAGGTTGGGGTTGACCCTGGGGGAGCTAACAGGATGTCTCGTCTGAATTAACTCACTGGACCTAAAGGATCGGGGTAATGTCCCAGTTTGACATGACTAAAAGTTTTTGGGGAGTTGCTCCTTGAATGAAAGAGAATAGATCTGGGGTGATGCCATGATTTGAAGGAACCTTGGGGAACTGCCCCTTGACTGAAAGAGAATAATCCTGGGGTGATGCCCCAGTTTGACATGATTTGAAGGAATCTTAGGGAATCGCCCCCCTTGACTGAAAGAGAATAGATCTGGGGTGATGCCCCAGTTTGAGATGGTTTGAAGGAATCTTGGGGAACTGCCCCTTGACTGAAAGAGAATAATCCTGGGGTGATGCCCCAGTTTGAGATGGTTTGAAGGAATCTTATGGAATTGCCCCTTGACTGGAACAAAAGAAATCTGGGGAGATGCCCCAGTTTGAGTTGTTTAGGAAGTGTAATTCTACTGGGGAAGGATTTGGTGATTCGGGGTACTGTCTCTTTGGGTGAAAGAGAACGAACCTGGGGTGATGCCCCAGTTTGAACTATCTACCTTGGAACCTTGGGGGACTGCCCCTTGAGCGAGAATAAGTGATCCTGTGGTGATTCCCCAGTTTGATTTGTTTGGAAGGTGTAATTCCATCGGGGAAGGATTGATAGTTCGGGGCACTGCCCCTTGATTGGGAAGGGAAAATCTAGGGTCCACCTGGTATGTATGAATTCACTGAGAGAAGTGTGCTGGGGCCCTTTGGGGAGAGTTCTTCTAAGCCTGATTAGAAAAGTGTTCTTACTAGGGGAGAAGATGATCTGAATTGTAGGCTCACTGGGGAGAGAGTTTGGTGATTCTGTTGGGAGAGAATTTTGCTGGAAACTATCCTTGGGCTTGGGAAGGGACACGCTTGACTATCGAAATGTATCAGGTAGATTCCTTGGAAGGGAGTTTGAAAAGTGTCAGCTTTGGCAGTTGAGGAAAAGACTTCAAGAAGTGCCAATTTTGGCGATTTAGGGAAGGAGTTCTGAGAAGTGCCAATATTGGAGGTTGAAGAAGAGATTTTGAAAAATGCCAACTTTGGCGATTTGGGGAAAGAATTCTGAGAAACGCCAACTTCGGCAGTTGAGGAGAGGATTCTGAGGAGTGCCAACTTTGGCAGTTTGAGGAAGAAGACTTTGAACAGTGTCAACTTTGGGGGTTGAAGAAGAGATTTTGAGCGGTGCCAACTTTGGCAATTTGGGGAAGGGATTCTGAGGAGTGCCAGCTTTGGCGTTTTGAGGAAAGGATTCTGAGGAGTGTCAACTTTGGGGGTTGAAGAAGAGATTTTGAGTGGTGCCAACTTTGGCAATTTGGGGAAGGGATTCTGAGGAGTGCCAGCTTTGGCGTTTTGAGGAAAGGATTCTGAGGAGTGCCAACTTTGACAATTAAGGAGAAGACTTTGAGAATTGCCAACTTTGGCGATTAAGGAGAAGACTTTGAGAATTGCCAACTTTGGCGATGGAGGAAGACACTTTGAAAGGTTCTAGTTTTGGCAGTTGCAGTTCCATTGGGGAAAAGGACTTGATTGAGGCGTCAATACTTGACATGACTATCTGTTGTAATAACCTACAGAAAAAAGGGTAAGTAGTGCAAAGATAAATTCAAAACTGGGTAGGTCCTGTGAAACCACGACCCTTAGGATAACTCATGGACAGAGAAGAATGAAAGAGGTGATCATAGCTTTGAAGCGTGTGCCTGGCTGAGTCTTCGTGATGATTGCCTAAGACGAGGTCGAGTAGTGGAAGCGTCTTGTTCCTCACGACTTTAAATGTTCACCATTCTTTCATTTATTTTTATGAAAACACAATGTTTTATCAGATCCATGCAATTAATAACACGTATCGTAAAAAGGATAAATTTTATGCATGTATGTCAAACAGAATACAGAGAATGGACAATGGGGAAAATAGATGGGATCAAATGAAGTCACATAGGACAGGCCAAGGTCAGGAGAAATAGGGAAGGTTCAAGGATCCTCCAGTGAGTTCCTGAGACTAGTGAGAAACTTAATCCTACGTCATGACCTCAAGTACGTCGTTCAACTCTGCCTTTGAGAGGGTAGTTTGACCATGGTCCACATGCCCCAGTTTGGACTTACACGTTTTGCATTGGAAACTTTAGTTACTCTGTCGAAATCTTGACCCTAATTTTTACCTGAGCCGCCTTTTCAGGTTTTCGACTCACCTGGTTGCTCTAACTTTTGCCTAGGCCGCCCTTTCAGGTTTTCAGCCTAGCGAGCTTTTCTCTTTCTTTATAATGTGTTTTTCCTTTCTTGTTTATTTTTGGCTGCATCCTTTACAGTAAAAGGTTGAAACTGATCACACTCTAGTTGAGTCTGCCTAACCTTTTCCAAATTTAGTTTGATCCTTTAGGGAGCTGATGTCACTTCAAACAGGAGACTCTACTCCTATGCCATGTACCCAAGGAAATATTGGTGAGTCTTTTGGCATCGATAAGAGGGAATTACTTTGAGTCATCATTTTGGCCTTTATTTTCTTTTTCTTTTTTTTTTGGATTTTTCTTTTTTCATTTTCCATTTTTATTTCTTTTTGTTTGCCCTCTTTTTTTTTTAAATCTCCTTAATGACGCAACGACTCAATCTGACATACTATTTCCTTGGCTACATGGGCATGAGGAATGGCGCACTCTTTAAGGTTGAGGTGTTAATGACGACAAGAATGCAAGTTCTTGGCCTAACGACATTCATTCCCCTCATACAGAAAATGACAGCTTGCTCGATGATCTGGACGTAACCAGCTTGCCCCATTTGGCACGTGTATTGGACTCCAAGCTTGATTCTATTTTTTTCATTTTTTCATTTTTTTTCATTTTTTTTGTTTTCATTTTTTTTCGGCAAAGTCTCCCTCGATTGTGTCTACATTTATAGGCATCAGCAATTTGCCCTTATCTATGTCGGTGACTGTTGAAGTGTCCTCAAATGACTGTCCTGCCTCTGCCCAATTCAGGACTTGGCCATGTTGTCATTCACATAGATTCCTACCACGTCCTGAAACAAAATTACTAATGCCTTCTGATAGATTGCCCCCGTGTTTTCTTAAACTAAAGGACGTTAATAACTTAATGGATTCCTTCAGTTATTCTTGACTCAGGGGTATACCCATCTTGATCTTTTCTCCTCTCCATTTGACAATCTTAAACGCCTCTTAAAAGGGATAAACCTCTTTAACCTCTTGTTTTAACAATCTTGTAAACTTGGGTGGCGGCTCACAAGCTTCCCTACCTTCTTTGTCAGCGCGATCGACCGGGTAGTTGAGGTCGTGAAACGGGATTGTGGTTTCATTAGTCTCAAGAGGATCATTTTTGGATCTACAATTTAGCGCGTCATGGCAAAAAATAAAAAAGAGAGAAAAAGAGGAACAAGCAAGTAAAGAAAATGAATCAAAGCAAGGATAAAGGGATGAGAAATTTTTTTTGAATTTTGATACGCATTTATTGATTGAATGATAAAACAAGTTTTTTTTCGCCCTTATTACATGAAAAGTCCCAAAGCCTTAGGCATAGCAGAGGGATGAACGATACTTTGAGGCAGTAACAAATTAATTTGGTGAATCATTTAAAATTATAGGGAGTTAAACAGCCTCCCAGTTACTGAACTCTTGGTCCGGCGGGCAAGCGACCACCAAATCAATATTATCATCAAAACCATCTTCAATATCGGCCACCACGGCATTAACTTCTGAACCTCCATGATTGGGCAGGGGATTTGTGGTCACGTTAGGGCTTCCTTCCCGAAAATTAATCCAGTCAGCTTTGATCAAATCCCTCACTTTATATTTTAAGGCCATACAATTTTCCGTGGAATGCCCTGATGCCCCAGCATGGTAATCACAATGAGCGTTCGGGTCATACCCCCTTGGGTAAGGAGGTTGCAACGGCCTCATGGGGGATGGAGCTACCAGACCTTTCTGAACGAGGATTGGAAAAAGTTCGGTATATGTTATGGGAATTGGATCGAACTGCATAGGGGTACGCTCATTGTTGGGATTCCTTGTATTCTGATTATGATTGGGTGGTCGAGTCACTTGCTGCGGGTGATGGTATGGCATGGGTTACGACATTGGCACTCTTACCATGGGTGGACGAAAGTGGGGAGTATAAGCTGTCGGGCCATAAGTGGCTGCGGCCACATAAGGATTGGGAGCTTGAATCATGGTAGGGGCGAATGGTCTCGGCGGAGCCATCTTTTGATTAGAAGAGATGGAATTAGTTTCTCCATCCCTTCTCCCAGGCCCCGGCTTTCTTGCTGTGCTTGCCCCAGATGGGCCCTGAGTGATCTTTCCCGTCCGTATTCCGCTCTCCACCCTTTCCCCAATAGTCACGATGTCGGAGAAGTTGGATGAAACACTACCAATCATATTGCCATAGAAAGGTGATGGGAGTGTGTCGATAAACATCGCGACTATCTCTTTTTCCGACAATGGGGGTCCACTTATGCCGCTGTCTCTCTCCACCATTGGGCATACTCCTTAAACATTTCACTATCCCTTTTCAACATATTCTGTAACTGAACCCTGTTAGGTGCCATATCCATGTTATACTTGTATTGTCTAAGGAAAACATCTGCCAGGTCCTTCCAACAACGAATATGGTTCCGCTCAAGGTGAGCATACCATGTAAGAGCGGCCCCCGCCAGACTATCTTGGAAGCAGTGGATCAACAATTGGTCGTTAGAAGAGTAGGATGCCATCTTTCCACAGTACATCGTGAGATGGTTCTTTGGACAAGTCATTCCCCGATACTTGTTAAAGTCTGGCATCTTGAATTTGGGCGGGAGGACAACATCTGTGACTAGGCATAGCTCAGAAGCATCTATCAGTCCAAAACCTCCGACGCCTTCCATTATTCTCAAACGCTCTTCTAAGATTTCTATCTTTTCCTTTTGGGGAACTGCGACCGTGCTATGACCGGCTACCGGGTTCATCATGCGGGTTGTATCTTGGAGATTGGTTATATAGGGGGTTGCGTATCTGTATGGATAGCCAAGTGGCTGGTTGAACAGAGGCAACGCATGGGATTGGTTCATTAGGCCTGTATTTGGTGAGGGACCTTGGGGTTGGGCCATAGTTTGTACGGCATAAGTTGGCTGGGTCATCTGGCCTCGTGTGTTTTGGGCTTATGCGTTGTAGGTTGGCTGGGCCATCGGGGCTTGTGTGTTTTGGGTTTGGTAGGTTTGTGAGTCATGGGTTTGCGTGTTTTGGGTTTGGTAAGTTTGTGGGTCATGGGCTTGCGTGTTTTAGGTTTGGTGGAGTGGTGACATATTTGGCTAAGTGGGGTATGAAGCGTGAGGATTCATCACTTGCTGGTCGTGGGCGTCTTGCTGGTTAGCGAGCGGGGGATAGTACCCCAGTGGTAGGCCATAAAGTGGAAAAGGTACTGGGTTGCCGTCAGGACCGACAAATATATGCTGTTGTGCATAAGACTGGCTGTAAGGTGGCTGGGTCTCAATGGCCGGGTTAGGTCTTTCGACATGAATGGTGAGAGGGGGTGTCGTTGTGTTAGGGAGTTGGGTTCTTGCTGGGTCAGAACCAAGGGGGGGGTGGCGCGGTGGCAGGCTGCTGTTGGGCGTCCTCAACACCTGCAGAGGAGCCTCCCTCTGTGAATTTTTTTTCTAAAAGTTTAGTTAACTCCACCACTCGCTCTTTCAGCTGATTAAACTCAGTTCTAAAGTCTCCGTTCACAGCTTCTGCCTTAGCCATGAGTTTCTTTTGGAGCCGGGTCTGGTAAGGATGCCTACCCGTGACGTCTGTGTCTCCTTTTGTTTAAAAAAAGCAAAAAATGTTAGGTGGAAATAAAAAGAAGGAAGCAATCACAGGCTTTGGCAAGTATCCTTTGACCATTCCTTAGAACTTATCATTCAAAAGTACTAGGTATGGTAAACATGGAAATTAATATGGGATAGTTGTGAAGACAAAAGAAATCCTTCATCCTGAGGCGGGAGCCTCAAGCTCAAACATTTTCTTCGGGCAACTACAGCCCTCATTCCTTAAGTTCAATCCCATGTTATCTTCTATAGATACTCAAAGGGTATTCATTAAGTTCTGAATAACCCCCCACGATAATGAGGATAAGGAAAAGAAATTAGTTGATGTCATGTTTTGAAATCGGTACTTCCCCATTGATTTAACATAAAGCAATTTTTTTTTGGGGAAACAGCGATTACCAAGGGTCCAAGTCGCAATAGTCATAAGTTTTCTAATCGTCATCGACGTCCCTGTTGGGGCGGAAACAAAATTATTTTTTTGACGATTAGGAAAATCTATGGCTCAGGACTCAGAGGTACATGACCAAAAGAGGATTATCTATTCACCCAAAGAATACTGTGTGTTCCAAAATGAGTCATTATTTCAAAAACTAAGCGAATCTGCGGGTGGTAGATAATTCATTTTTTTTGGATAAAAGGGAAAGCAAAAATGACGTAAGGTAAAGTAAAGTTTGCCCTTCTGTGGCCTAGGTCGGGTTTTGTTGAAAGTCTTTTCTAGGCCCTATGGCTTGTCTAAAAGTGACTCTCCACACCGGGTGGCTTACACTAGACATCTAGAAGGTCACCAGAGCCAAGATCCTACCCATGACAGGGACGCAAACAGTGGGGAATCCACTAGGTGCGTATATTATGAGAGGTCGAACTCTGGTTGAGGTTCTCACGAACACCGGATAGGAAGTACATCCCATACGATTCCGTTACCAACCCCTCCTAACTTAAGCTTCATTTGGGGCCCGGGTATAGGGCGCCACTCATAGGTGTGTGCAAGTAATTGTGAGTGTAGTGTGTGGAAGGTCATTCAATACCTTTTACCTTACCCAATTCTGCACAAAGAATAAACACAGAACAAATATACAAAGTCGTCTACCCTAGGGTTCAATGATTGCAGAAAAGTAACATGGTCCTCTACCCTAGGGTTCAATAAACATGCAAAATATAGACAACGAAACAAAATAACAAGAATAATTAAAACAAGAACAAACACTCACAACAATTAACAGAAAATAATACAAGGGGAAGAAATCCAAGCTAACAAAGACTATATAAAAAAACATGCGCTTTCAATCAAACTGGTCTGACTCTCTTAAGTTTCCCCAGTGGAGTCGCCATCTGTCGTGACCTAGATCGCGACGGCGCGGTTGATCCTCTCGAAATAAAATGTGTTTCGAAATCCTTTCGAAAGAAAACAGGGAGTCTCCACCAACGTTTTTATCCATAGGAGAAACATTGGGAAAAAACTAAGTTCAGTAAAGCACTGGTTTAAAAAAAATGAGATTCAAGTTCAGGAGTCGGTTACGAGTAGGGAAGGTATTAGCACCCTACATCGCCTGTCAAAAATAGTACCAAGATTGAAAATGCGCAACATAAATAGCCTTACAAAAGATGTTTTATTTCTTCCTTTTTATTGTTGTACTTTGTGTAAAGAAAAACGGAAGGAACAAACTGAACAAACATGGAGTGTAGGTCAACAGGACGTCGCGTCCAAATTAACCTCGGCTTTGGTATGAAACGGGAAAAGGGAAGGGGATAAAAGGGACGTCTCGTCCCAAGTATCCCGTTCCTTATGTATCGTAGTGATGGCCTATCAAAGATAAGGGAAAATCAACAAGACGTCACGTCTAAATTGATTTTCATGGGATTTAATCAAGATGCGGGGTTAGAAACGGGAAGGGGATAAACAGGACGTCTCGTCTCAAGTATCCCGTTCCTTATGAATCGTGGTGATGGTCTACTGAAAATAGGGGAAGATCAACAAGACGTCACGTCTAAATTGATTTTCATGGAAGTGATAAAAAAAGGAGTTACAAAGGAGAAATAAAGAAAATAAAAATAGGAATAAAATGGGAAAGGTGGGCCCGATAGGATTTAAAGTCCTGCTCCTACGTATTCTTGAGTTACCAAGAAATCAGGGTTACATAGTTCTTGATGATTTTTTTAGGGGCTAATTCAAATGTGAAACACTCATTTTTTGTTATTATTTATTATGAATCTGAATAAAAGAAAAGAAAATCAGCAGCAAAAACTAATTTAATATGGGGAATCAGAATCGACGAACAAGCAAATTCAACAGGAAAAAACTTTTTTAGGCTAGTTCAAATGTGAAACACTCATTTTTTGTTATTTATTATGAATCTGGATGAAGGAAAAAGAAAATCAGCAGCAAAATACTAATTTAAAATGGGAAATCAGAATCAACAAAAAGCAAATGCAATAGGGAAATGGACAACGAATGGTAATAATAAGGAACGGAATGGAACCAATGTGGCGAGAGTGCTGATCCGGTGTTAGATTCGAATACTGGAAGCTGAAATGAAGAAGAGTGTGACCGGTGTGGCTAATGTGCTGAGCCGGTGTTGGATTTGAACACTGGAAGCTGAAATAAGGAAGAGTATGACCGGTGTGGCGAGAGTGCTGAGCCGGTGTGGACTACGGACACTGGAAACCGAGGTGAAGAAGAGTGTGACCAGTGTGATGAGAGTGCTGAGCCAGTATGGACTATGGACACTGGAAACCGAGGTGAAGAAGAGTGTGACCGGTGTTGGATTCGAACACTGGAAACCGAGGTGAGGAAGGGTGTGGCCGGTGTGGCTAATGAAGGTGAGTGAAGCGAACTGGGAAGAGTTTAGGAGATGGGAAAGTTCAATGGAAATCAGCTCTGATCCGATGTTTCAGTAACCACTTAGGGCCCAAAACGAATTATCAGGTTCAAGAGGACAAGATTCTGGTTCTGAACTCTGGTGGAAACCTCAAGCTTTTGAGGACAAAAAGGTTGTGGAGAGCGGAACCAGTTACAAGGGAGTTTGGGCAGAGAATCGACTTAGTGACTAAAATTTTCCAACTCAAAATCCCAACCCCTTGTGCCTCTTCAGATGAGGTATTTATAGGGGTGGCCGAGTGCTTGGACAGCATAAGCTTCCACTCACAGTGGAGCCAGCCTAGCCACTAACAGTTAGTGGGGGGCAGCGGCTGGTAGGGAATTTTTAATTACTCCTACTTCCGCCTCCTGTCTGCCATTTCCAGAATTCATGGATTGACTTGGGTGGTGGGATTCCAAGTCATAGTATGGCAATCGGATTCTGCAAATGGGGTCTCATAGGATCGGTGCTCTTCCTTGTGGCCCGGATCCCTGTCTCAGCCCGTATCCATTCACAGTGGAAATTAATCCGAGCGGAACAGGTGCTCTTATATATAAAAGGCCGAGTGAAAGCTTGAATTCATAGATCTGATCCAACTTTTGACACTCAGGTTGGATGGTTTGAATTCACAAATTATTGACTCAGAAATCCCTTTCCGAGAAGTATGCATCAGGGCCTCTTTTTATTCAGACTTGGTTCATTCGGAATTGCTTTGTCCAGAAATGTCACTGCTTGAAGCATTCATTTGGAGTTGCTTCAATCAGAGGTGCTTTGCTCGGAACTTGTCACTGCTTGAAGCATTCATTCAGAATTTCCTCAATCGGAGGTGCTTTGCTCGGAACTTGTTTCTGTTTGAAGCAGTCAATCAGAATTTCTTCAATCGGAGGTGCTTTGCTCGGAACTTATTTCTGCTTGAAGCATTCGATCGGAATATCTTCAATCGGAGGTGCTTTGCTCGGAAGTGGACCACTCGGGAACATATTACTCAGAAACACCTCTAAAATATTTCATTCGGCTATACCTTCGGCCGACAAGCTCCTTCAAAGTTGGAACCATTTAAAATTCATTTGCTCGGGAATTCTTCACTTGAATGCTTCAGCCTGAGAGATATTCCTTCAAAGTCTTTCTTCAACCGGAAGCACATCTCTCGGAAGTAAACCACTCAGAAATACTTCACTCGGAGAAAGCCCACTCAGATGTGTCTGCTTGAAAAGTATTCATTCACAGAACCTTTCTTTGCTCGGGAGTAAACCACTCGAAAATACTCACTCGAAAGCACTGCATTCGGGAGTATGGAACTCGGAAGTGAAAAGTGCTCCTTTGAAATCAAAGTGTTTCTTTTCTCGGAAACATATCTCTTAAAGATGGCTCACTCAGAGACGCCCTACTCGGATATATCTTTTCCCGAACAGTAATTCATAATCAGAGCCTTTCTTTGCTCGGAAGCAATTCCCTTTTGAAGCAACCCACTTGGACATGCGTCACTCGGAGACATGCTACTCGGAAGTATGGACCTTGAGAGTCTCTGTCCGGAAGAGGCTCACTTGAGATCAGAGATTTTCTTCACTCGGAAATACATCTCTCGGAAGCAAACCACTTGGAAATGGCTTCCTTGGTGACATCTGACTCAGAAGTATAGACCTTGAAAGTTTTTTCCCGAAAGAGGCTCATTCGAGGTCAGAGCCTTTTCTTCACTCGGAAATATATCTCTCGGCAGCAAACCACTCGGAAATGGCTTCCTTGGTGACATCCCACTCGGATATAACTTTGCCTGACAAATGCTCTTTCAAAGTTCAGTCCTTTTTGTTCAGAATCAATTCACTCGGAAAAGATTCGCTTAAAAACATCTCTGTCCAGAAAAAGCACTCATCCAAAGTCAGAATCTCTTTTCCCTCGGAGGTACTTCAATCGGGAATTCTTCACTCGGATGTATTCATTAGACATCGGACTTACTTTTCATTCAGACTGGCTTCAGTCGGGGATTATCCACTTGGATGTATTCATCTGAAATCAGACTTGATTTTCATTCAGACCGGCTTCAATCGAGAATCCTTTACTCGGATGTATCTAATCGGTAAGTATTCATTCAAAGACAGTCCTTTTTTCATTCAGTGGTTTCAATCGGGAACCCTCCACTCGGAAACACCCCACCCGGAGACAATTCACTCGGCAACGTCTCACTCGGAGAC
The DNA here is from genome assembly GCA_037962975.1 of Clitoria ternatea. Classification (NCBI taxonomy): domain Eukaryota; kingdom Viridiplantae; phylum Streptophyta; class Magnoliopsida; order Fabales; family Fabaceae; genus Clitoria; species Clitoria ternatea. Next base: position 24,179,070 of record CM075673.1, on the reverse strand, counting down.
ATGTTACTTGAAACGCCTGAGCAAAGGAAAGGAATATGCATCAGGTATCAATCTCGCTCAGGCGAGACATGTCTCGCTTAAGCGAAATTGTTCCAGTATATAAAACTTTTCCCTCTCGCTTGAGCGCTCACTTATCCGCTTGAGCGAAATTGATCTAGGGGCTAACTTCTGATTCTCCATCAATCTCGCTTGAGTGAAACCACCACCCGCTCAGGCGAAAACAGGCCAGAGGCCAAATTCCTGATTCATCACTATCTCGCTCGAGCGAGATTCCCACTCGCTTGCGCTAGATATGCAGGTTTTTTGCAAAACGGGAAATCCTTCAAATTAGCATATGAAATACTATTTTCTCTCACTCTAACTCTTCCTAATGCATCATATCACATCACCATACATCTATAAACTCTATCAGCGTCCTGAAGCATTATAGTTTGAGTGGTTTACTTCATCTTTTAGTAGAATCAAGCAAACACCTCGCTCGGAAATAACCCACTCGGTAAATCTTACAGCCAAAAGGATCAGTCGGAATTGAAGCTCAGTCTCTCTCGGAGATCCTTTCACCTCTCGGAGTCAGAGACAATCTTGAAGCCAAGCACAAGCTCTCGGTAATTCTTAAGGCACATCCGAACATGAATAGAAAGGAGGGACAGAATTCCCCATTCTTGGTGAAAATTGACCGGACCGAAATAGGTGTTCACAACGGGGTGTCAAGTAGGACCCCCTGCTAGAGGCTGATGCTTTAGTATCTGGATACTAGGAGTTAGAGATATATGCAAGTCAGTGGTGTTGTATGTGACTTGATGTTGTTGAATGCTCAGTGATGAATTGTGGATTGATTGTGATTGTAATATGAAATATGGATGATGATGTGTATTTGATACAATGTGTATGTACTTTATGTTATTTGGAAATCGTATTGAGATTTTGGTGAATGAGAGTGGCCATGAATGGAATAAGGTAAAATAGGAATACATGAAACATGTAAGTTAGGTGATAACCAGAACATTAGGTATTAAATAATTACCTTTGTCATTTCCTTTCTATATTAATCATGATATCCCAACACTCACCCTTGTTGTGGTTTTCTTTAATTTAGTGACCAGTGACAGGGAGGATACCAACGCTCCGGAGGGTGCGTCAAGTGGATAGCCGATGCCAAGGAGAATGCGGAATTATGACTTTATGTAATAACTTAGTGATAAATTGCATTTGATAGTATTTATCATACACTTGGTGTTTGATATTAAATTGCGTGGTTATGAGATTGATGCATAATAGTTGATAATGATTTGGATTCATGATGGTAGATGATTATAATTTGATGATGAATTGATGGCATGAAAGATCAGAGTTTATGTAATAACGTGGTGATAATATATAATTTCAGGTATGTGATGACATGTTGTACTTAATATGGAATTGTTGAAATAGTAGCATATGGATGTTATAACTTTGATGTGATGGTAATGATGGTTGTGCAAGTTACTTGATAAATCGATGATGATGCTTGACAATTGTTTAATTATGAAATTGTGTGATGTTATTAGAAGTTATGTTGAAATTAATGATAAATGTGAATTGCTGGCATGGAGCCAAGATGTATGGGGTTGATTATTGCAATGGGCAGGTCTTGTATAGGCTTGTGATGGTTGCATAATGTGATTGAGGAATTATTAGATGTATTGGTTGTTTAATGTGGATTATGCATATAGAGAAATTAAGCAATTATGTGAAAAATAAGAACTAAAAGGGTGATTTTAAGATCCGACGCATTTTGGGACCCCCGGAAGGCACCAGTAGGTCCCCTAGGGCCTTTAGAAACTGCATATGTAGGCCTTGGGTAATTTGGAGCCCATTTAGATAGTTTGGTGCATAGGTTTGCATATAAGTTGAGTTAAATGCATTTTGCGCATAACTTGCGCACATGATAGAATTTTGATGAACGAACAACGCCAACAGTTTCAGAATGGGGAAAATATATGGCCCGTGAAGTTTTGTGGTAATCAAACCTGAAATAGGCCAATTAGGTAGGTTAAAAGTTGGCCGAATGGCCTAAAATGCATAACAACATCAGGTGCTGTTTCTGGTGTGCTAGCGTCGGGGCTGCAATTGAAGCCCCACTCGTAGCATCAGACCCCTGTTTTCTAAAAAAATGGTGTTTTGCATTCTGGTTAGTATTTTTGGGTTTTTCCAATGCTATATAAATGGTATTTTGGAACTTTTTACAGAAAATGAGTATTTTCATAAATATATGATTATTAATTAATTAATTTGCAAAAAAATTATTGTAAATTTTAATTAAACGAATAAAAACATTGATAAATAATTAGAGGACGTCACACTTTACAAAAAGACTAAAGGTAAGAGGAGTTGATTATTGCTTGACATTTGTCCTGCCTTGGACCTTTTGGGATTACCGGTAAAATTGGTCTAAAGTCACCCCTAAGAACAACGACCTTTCCTCCAAAAGGGATATTAGGTTATATGAAGCAGAAAATCTTAGAACATCCTTGAACGTTTTGTCTAAAGCTTCAAAACAAAACTTATTGACCATAGGAGCCTCATCCCAAATGATTAATGTTGCTTTATCTAATAGTTTGGCATGGACAGAACCTTGCTTTATATTGCAAGTTGAATCTTCTTTAACAATAAAAGGAATTTTGAATCTTTAATAAGTTGTTTGTCTGTTTGGACGTAATAATGTTACAATCCCACTTGAAGCAATATTTAAACATATCTGACCATCAGACCTTATAGCTGCAAATAAAGTATTCCAAACATAAGTCTTCCCTGATCCACTATATCCATAAAGGAAAAAGAAACCGCCTTTAGATGAACTGCTTCCATGATAACCTCGTAGGCATTTTTTTGGTCCCTATTAATAGAAGATAGATATTTAGAGTAAACCATTGACAAATGCTCCCGATTGAAGTTTAGCTCCTCAAATAATTCTGATAGTTCAGAGAATAGACTTAGAAGGGGAGGGGTGTTCACTTTTTCAAACCAAAAAGTGATATTTAAAAGAAAGTGAGATTTGCACAACGGAGCAGACTTTTGCGAGTTAGTAAAGGTACGAGAGAGAGTAACAAACTTGTGTAAGAGATAGGGAGAGAAATAACACATAAGAGATTTATACTGGTTCACTTCCAACTCAGAAACTACATCCATTACCTTCAGACTTGAAGGATTTTTCACTATATAAAATATCTCTTTTACATAATCATCACAGACGTGCCCTTAAGTATTATTAAATCCAACCACTCCTGGCTTAAGCACAGATTATGCTTCTGAGTATTCTTGACACCAGCCACTCCTAGATCACTGAGTATTCTTTTGCAACACCCACTCCTGGGGCAGACCCAAGTATTCTTTCACAAGCCACTCTTGGCTTAAACCTAAGTATTCTTTTAAAAGTATCTTTAGGCCATAGTGTTTCCTAACAGGTCTAACAGACCTATGTTTACAAAAGATTGAAAGAATTAAAACAAAAAAATAAGCCTTCTAACTTAGCAGAGCTAAGTGTTAACCTGACAGACATGTTTGTGAAGAAAAAGAAGGACTTATTTTTGAATGGGGCTTAGTGCATGTACAAGATGAGATGTAAGCACTAACCGCACTAAGCCTGAAAGCTTGATCAGAAATGATATGCTTACAAAAGGTGTTGAGATGTGCAAAGCATATTTCTGACTTGTATTGCTAGTGCTTCTGAAATGGAAATGGATTACACATAGCGAGCTTTCATTTTCTTCATAGCAATATTCCTTCGTCTTGAATCTTCTTCTTGAGCAAATTGCCATTTCTTCTTTTTCTTGGGCTTTTGCATACAAACGTCTGAAACTTGTTTGTATTTTTCTTTTTTCTTTTGTTCACACTACTTTTTGTGTGTTTTACCCATCTCTATTTTTCTTTTTTTCTCTTACAAGCTCTTTCTCTTTCTCTTTCTTTTATCTCATATTCTTAGTGTTTCTTGCTCTCACACTTTTCTCCTTCTTTTCACATTTCGTAATCTAATCTGAATGGAGATGATGGTTCTATATATATAAGATTTCCTTGTTAAGCGCAAAGATAGGATAACAGTTAAGTGACCGTTGAGAGAGGATACAACCGTTGAAAGAGGATACAACCGTTGAAATGGTTATTTGCATAAAGGACAAAAGCTTTCTGGTCAGAGAGAGACGTTCTAAACAAGTAATATAGGTTAGAGAGCTTTGAGACTTATGTAATCATAGGTAGAGTTTAGGGTTTAGGATTTAGGAAGGCTTTTGTACAGAGGTCCTTCGAATATATGAAGTATAGATGCAAACTTGATGCTTTTAAGATGAATTAAGGTCTGCCTTGCTTGGTCAGTCTTCTCGTAGATCTTCTTTATATCTTGATCTAGATCACCAGTATTCTTTGTACCAGATTTGTATGAGGGCGTCCTTTAAAAGTGATTCAGGGTCTGCTGATCCATAAGGTATTGATGATGAGACTCATAAGAGCAATCAGATTCTTATTGGAGGATTTACAAGATGCTTATAGCAGCTTCTGAGAGTAGAGTCTGGTTGATGAAAGTTGCCTTTAGTGGGAGACTTTTCCATATTCTTGAGGCTTGCAGTAAGGCTTGATAAGTCTATATCTGGTACAAGTCCAGATAAGCTTTTTATGTTGAAGATTATTTCCCAGATCTTGATTTCTTCTTTGCTTCATCTTACAGACTTGTGTTGTGTAGAAGCTCCCTTTTTGTTTTATAGCCTATGCTTTATATTCTAAAACACTTAGATAAACTATTAAATATTAACAAATTATAACTTTGATTAAATTAGAGTACTTAATGTTAGTTATCAACAAATCTAAGATTTTTTCAGAAGTCTTCTTGGTTCTAACAAATTTGATCTTGTATATTAGAAATGAAATCATCCAATGGGAAAGGCATGACAGGAAATTCTTTTAGAGTTCTCCCATTTTGTTGTAGAATTTACTTTATTTCTGTAAGACATAAATTCTTTATCTCTACATCTTCAAAGTTGATAGCTATAAACATATAAAGATATTTGTTTTATTAGAAAAAGTATATCAACTCATAATCATTAAAACATAATATAATGAATAAATAAAGAATAAAGAATAAAGAATAAATAACATAATAGAAATTTTATAAAAAAAATTTGGTTAGTAACCTTTAGATTTTAAACATGTATGTAATTCAGAGTTTGATTCAAGATAACATGAAGTAAATCAATAATATCTTTATTAGGGATATGAGAAAGTTAACTTACCATCACACTCCACACATATTCTTTGTTTATAAACAATATCATCAAATAATTGTTTTCAACAGGTATTCCAAACAACTTTCAAACTGCATATGTTATTTGAAAGGAGTAGTATTGAAAACAATTTTTGAAGATAATGGCTAGAAGCCCAATAGGAAGCTTCATTTATTGCTTCACTAAATTCCCTATCATTTTGTAGTAACCCCAAAGCATAGCGAACTTCTTTAAATGTTGGAAGAACATTCCCATCCACTATTCGAATATCCTCAAAACTTTAGCATCCTTTTTGTACATTTAGTGAAAGACGTAGGTTGTATTGCTCTCTGATTCCAATGGGTACATGAGATATCCTTCCTATAGCATGACCTTGCTTCCTTCTCACACACATGGCTATATTTTCTTTCCATACAAACATTGTTGGAAACTCAACATATAACAAAGATTTCCCCTCAGGATACATTGTATTTGCTGTCATCCACCCAAGAAACATTGTGTCCTTTAAATTTACTTGTAAAAGGATGTTTTTAAGCATCTCTGCATCCTCGTACTCACTATCTACTCTCCAGGCAAATGAAAATTCATATGAATAACCGGTGGTTCTCTGTATTGGATTTCAAATCCAAATAATCTCCATACAGCTTCACATGCTGAAGTACCTACAAAAAATTAATTTTTTAATTCCTTCATACATATTAGTTTAAGCAAACCTTGATGTCACATTACGAATCATCAAATATATTTGGACATATTAAATAATCTAAGAATAATCTTCTAACCATTTTTTGCATTAATGAATCGTAAAGCAAATTATTTGAGAAAACATAACTATCAACCTAATCACTTTAATAAAATTAAATTTTGGTGTACAAAAACTAAATGAAGTCCCTAAAAAGACATTTGAAAAAGAGTGATATACCTGTAGTCATAGAACGCCTTAATTTCATCTACGAGTCATTTTTAACGAATGTTGTTGTGACTCTATCACTCCCTTTATGAACATATTTAAACAAATATTTAATGCAGTTTGTTTGGCATGTATACTCAACATTGATGTGGCATGAATATTTTAGAAGCAGATTCATATTGTAAGGAACAATAAAGCTATTGTCCAAATCAATATCTTTTTTTTCACAGTACATCCATTATCTCTTCTCTTGTACTTAGGAAACCCTTCTTCATCCAAGATTATGCGATTTTGATACCTTTTTGGAAATTTTTTGGAATATCTCCCATTCTTCATGCAGGGAGACTTTGTATTATATGCACCACATGGTCCATGTACCATATATTTTTGAACTGCTTCAAAGAGTCTTGGATAAGTTTGTTTATCTAGAATCTCTGAAGAAATATATTTGTCAATGTCCTCTAGTGACTGTGGTCTATGTGATAGGTGCATGAACAACAAAATATGGGCATAAGGCAATCTTCTTATTTGGAACTCAAAAATACAAACATATAGAAAAAAGATAGATAAGTAAAGTAATTTAAATGGTAAATTTTTGCACAATAATAGTAATCAATCATAAGTAATTAAAAACATTTACAGCCAACACTTTTTCCAAAACTAATTTCATCTTTAAGATCCCGAATAAGGTGGTCTAACTTGACTTTGAAAACCTGACAAAGATTTAATTTCATCCTATTCTGGATTGCAGATCATAGTGATGAAATATCTAGGATACCCATAATGCTTGCATATGGCAATAACATTTTTGCAATTGTTAAACATGTATCGAGGACCCCCGGTAAAAGAACCTGGAATAATTATCCATTTCCCTGTAGATGTTGCTTGAGCATGACCTTGTGAGAAGGACTCCCGAATTCCTTTATACTGATCCACCCTTAATTTAGGTTGATTGAAACGAATGTACTTTAATTGTTCTGATTCAACCATTGTGTACGCATCCACCAAAAACTATTGGAACAATCTCTTAGACAATAACAATAGAGGAGAATCGTGTTCCCTGTCTTGGATCCTGTATGCAAAGAATTCCCTCATTGTAACCTTTAAATGCTTCACATTTGATCTACTTGGATTAGAGAGTTAACACAGGATATCAGGTCAATATCCATCATCTCTATATGGGAATAGCAATGGATATTGCAATACAAGATATAGGGGATGAAGAACATCAACTCGCTGTAAGCCGCGTGACTTGGTTTCAAGTATAATGTCCCTTTCAATAATAGACTCGTCAATATCTCAAACTATCAATGCCGCAACTTCTGAAACTGTTGGAAGATTATATATTCTTCCATCAGTATTTCTCTTATGGATTAACTTTAATTTGACATCATCAAAATTTCCTTCCTTAAAGCGGTCTCTCGCATGTCTAAATGATTTTGCCAAGACGTTATGATTGTTGAGAATATTTTTCAGGCTTGTGACAATCTGAACATCAATATTAAGATAATCTCCCCTAAACCTACAAAGTAGAATATGAAGTGTGAGAAATAAGTAAACACAAAAAAATGGATAGTAAAAACCATTATTACTTCAAATTATATAATACCTAATGATATTGATTCTTTTTTAACTTCATTCTTAGTGTCATATGTTACGCCCCGATCCCGATTTCCTATTTCGGAAACAAGGGTAAATTTTTCACAATTTAAAATAATTAAAAGTAGAATGAATTCAATATATAAAATACTGAGTAATTACCCCAGATCATAAATAACTTATCTCATATATGAAGATATGAGAAAGGTATTAGAGTGCACTTTGGACGAACGGACTGCAGGCTGTCATAAGGGAAAAACGGAAGATAAAGATAAGAATAATTTCAAGAGTGATTAAAATATCAACCAAAAAGAGGATGAAAAATGCATCGTCGACTTGTTTAACAACAGAATATATTTTCATAAATCATAATAGTGTCATCCATACATTATCAAGGTCATTAATGAAAATTAGCCTTACGCACCCGGTCTAATTTTCCTACATGACCTTCCAAAATCAGCCATTGTCAAATTAATTTCAAAATAAGCATACGCATATCGTATACCATACAAAATGAATATATATATATATATATATATATGTGCCGGCCAAGGCTCACCCACATTTTCCTTCATATTTACCTTCTCCAATACTCGACTTCCAAAAAGAGTAGGATTCATCACATCTACATCAACCTTAAAAATGGCAACAGGGAGGTGAGTAACATAATCCAAATGAATCAAAGTCATACATTATGATGATACCCATACATGTGTGCATTACATTTATCTTTCAAGAAAACATCACAATTTCACATACATGATACATCATTCCACTCGGCACAATATATTCACAAGGCACTACAATACACAATATATCCTCAACATTCTCAAAAATCATCACACATTTAATGTTAGTACCTCGACTTACTTTCCCTCTAGTTAACAATCATCCATCGCCACCTCGGGCTATCTACTTGGCATATCCCGGCTATATGCAAATGCTCTTAAAGCTAATGCATATACAAAACAGAATTACTTTCAAGTGCGGATCCGACTGTGGGAAAAACAACAACATATCAAATGTGGGACAAGCATAAGTGTGCTACTATGCCCCTACTACAGCAGTAAATATGTACACTTATATCCGATTTCGATCATGATCAACAACATATTTTTACTGGTACCAAACCGCTCTCGCCCATTTGTAGCACTAGTCACCCCATGACTGCGGATCATCATCGTGGCCTTACTTGCCACAAGTGCTACGGGCCCCTCCCGAACACACATTGAGAGAGCCGTGCCCCGTCGGACACCGAGGTAACTCGCTCACCATAGAGCCGTTGGCCCACTGGGCCCACCACATAGGGTGCCTCATCACCGATCTATGGATAGCTTCGTGATTCCCAGAATCACTAGGGAAATAGAATAATGTACCCATGCACTGGGTCGCCTTCCTATTGGGCCCGCCTAGTGGAACCCCTAACATTCCATATAGACAGTGAATGATATGCCATGGATGCAAATGCCAATCAATGCATTCTCACACTGTGCTTCCTAAATGTCACTCAATCAATCGTCCATTTACAACCACCACTTAGTGGATTTCAGTATTCTCAATCTTTACCGATCCCCTTTGGGCTTATACACATCGGTAGTTAGTGGCAATCACAATCATCAGTTCACATATACACATTGTGATAATTCACTTTATTGAATTCAATTCAAGGCATAATCTCAAACCATTATAACATTTTGTCAATATTTTCAACATAATATTGAATTCGGCCTCAATACCGACACCAGAATACGGATATCACTTCATCCATCCTGTGTCTAATACAGACTCAGTAAATAAACATCCGACATCGGGGTCGGTCTCCTCTCGCTAGGATCCAGGTAATACCACCGATTACACAAAGCACCGGTTGATCTCCCCTTTTTAGAATGCCGGGTAATCATACCGATTACACACAACACCGGTCGGTTTCCTCTCATCAGGATACCCGGTAATCATACCGATTACACACAACACCGGTTGGTCTCCTCTCATTAGAATACCAGGTAATCATACCGATTACACACAGCACCGGTCGGTCTCCTCTTATTAGGGTACCGGGTAATCATACCGATTGCACACAACACCGGTCGGTCTCCTCTTATTAGAATATCGGGTAATCATGACGATTACACACAGCATCAGTCGGTCTCCTCTTATAGAATACTGGGTAATCATACCGATTACACACAGCACCGGTTAGTTTCCTCTTATTAGAATACTAGGTAATCATACCGATTACACACAGCACTGGTCAGTTTCCTCTCATTAGGATACCGGGTTGTTAACTCGGACCCAGACCAGTTTAATATCGTATTCATCATCCTAAACACATGCCACATAACATCAATCATTCTAAATGCATTTAATGTTAGGAAATCCCTAAGCATGAGCAGCGGAAAAATTAAAGGGATTCCATAGGATTTGCAAGGTTCCGTGTTTCAAAGCAAAAAAAACCAATTTCGAAATTATTTAGGTTACCTCTTGAAGAACTCCGAAGCAGTCGTAGCCTCGTCCTTTAGGAGTCCACACGAGCACTCCCACCAGAATCGCAACACTTGCCAACTGCTAGGTTGACGGCGTGTAGCTCTTGCAACTTTTTGCGAATTTTGTGTCTCACTTGAGTGAACGGCCTATGAGCATCTTATGCTCTATTTATAGGCTTAGGTTTGACCTAATTTGTTCTCTCTAAAAGTGGGCTCCTTACTCATTCCAAATGAGTTAGGCCCAATAGCTTTATTTTAGTCCAACTAAAATAAGACAACATTTTCTGATGGGCTTACTCTATGTGTGTGACCCTATAGGTAAAATACCCGGTCATATTAATAATAAACTATTTTATTATTAATATAAAATAAGAGCGGCATCTAGCAATGCATCATTATGTCCGAATATTATTAACATAACCTATAAGTGATAATTATTTAATACGTTTATTCCTTTTGTCACGATATCCTAATTGGGCCCAAGGCATGGTCGCGTCATCCTTGTACGGCCCAATTTATTTTACTTGATACCGGAGTAGACTGGATCCGAATAAATATCTAATATTTATTCTTTCTAGCATGGCCATGCGTTTTCTTAGTCTTACTCCATCAAGTGGCCTATGGATATCACTCCTGTCACATAGGAGAGACAAATCCCATCTACATCACTCACATCCCTCTGCATAATTTGTTCATTGCCTAATCACAACCTTTATAGTCCTCTTGTTACAGAAGACGTTTAATTGTATTAAAACAATAAACTCCTCATGTAGGAATCGTAGTGACTTCAGGTCGAAGGACTACATATACCATTATCACATTGAGAATCGTTTATGACAATCATGTAACGATCCATGCAACGTTCTCATGGTGGGTCTGTCCAGTACATCATTACTCTTAATGTGTACCCGTGTGAAGACTCGATATCATCTATATCTATGATCTGTGAGATCAGGTCATCAGTACACTCACACACTAGTCTCAGTGTATTTACATGTCCCCATGTAAATACTTAACTAGGGACATTTTAGGAATAATTTTTATATGACCTATTACTCCAAGGATAAATATGTTTAAAACAACTTTAAACTGAAATATTTATTCAATTGATAAGTAGAAAAATGATACAAATGAAAAAGCATAAAGGCTCATAGTGCATACACCAACAATCTCCCACTTGCACTAGAGCCAATCAGACATTTGCCTAATGCCTAATGATCTAGTGTGCCCCTCATGTTTTTGTTGTGTAAGAGGTTTTGTGAGTGGGTCAGCAATATTCTCATCAGTATGCACCTTACATATCTTTACATCTCCTCGGTCAAGGATCTCTCGAATGAGATGAAATCGCCTAAGTATATGCTTGGATCGTTGATGTGATCTAGGTTCCTTAGCTTGTGCGATTGCTCCACTATTATCACAGTAGAGACTTATAGGGTCCACAATGCTAGGAACAATCCCAAGTTCTGTTATGAACTTCTTGATCCATACTGCCTCTTTTGCAGCATTTGAGGCAGCAATATACTCAGACTCTGTAGTAGAATCAGCAACTGTCTCTTGCTTTGAACTCTTCCAGCTTACAGCGCCACCATTTAGACAAAACACGTACCCAGATTGCGATCTTGAGTCATCCTTATCAGTTTGGAAGCTAGCATCAGTGTAACCTTTTACAATGAGCTCTTCTTCCCCTCCATATATCAAGAATGCATCCTTAGTTTTTCTTAAGTACTTCAGGATATTCTTGACAGCAGTCCAGTGACTTTCACCGGGATCAGACTGGTATCTGCTCGTCATGCTTAAAGCGTACGAGACATCTGGTCGGGTACATATCATGGCATACATGATTGATCCAATAGCAGATGCATATGGAATCTTATTCATCCGTTCTCTTTCTTCTTTAGTGGAAGGAGATTGAGCTTTTGATAAGCTTATGCCATGAGCCATAGGCAAAGTTCCTTTCTTGGAATCTTGCATGTTAAACCTTTTTAACACTTTGTCTATGTATGTATTCTGACTTAGGCCAAGAAGTTTTCTTGATCTATCTCTATAGATCTTAATTCCCAACACGTAGGTTGCTTCACCTAAGTCTTTCATAGAAAAACAGCTTCCCAACCAACTCTTCACAGATTGAAGAGTAGGAACGTCATTTCCAATAAGTAGTATGTCATCAACATACAGGACCAGAAAAACAATTGTGCAGTCACTAACCTTCTTGTAGACACAAGGTTCATCCTCATTTTTAGTAAAGCCAAATTGTTTAACAGCTTCATCAAAACGAAGATTCCAGCTTCTGGAAGCTTGCTTAAGTCCATATATAGAACGTTGTAGCTTGCACACCTTCCTGGATGCTTCAGGCTTAACAAAGCCTTCAGGTTGTGTCATGTACACTTCCTCAAGAAGATTTCCATTAAGGAAAGCAGTCTTGACATCCATTTGCCATATCTCATAATCATGGTATGCAGCAATAGCAAGCAGAATCCGAACAGACTTTAGCATAGCAACTGGGGAAAAAGTTTCATCATAGTCTATACCATGTATTTGCTTGAAACCTTTAGCCACCAACCTTGCTTTAAAGGTACTTATATTACCATCCATGTCAGTTTTCTTTTTGAAAACCCACTTGCATCCTATAGGTTTTACCCCTTCAGGTGCATCAACCAAGTTCCAAACTTGATTAGTGTACATGGAGTCCATTTCAGATTCCATGGCTTCTAGCCATTTCTCAGATTCTGAACTTGCAATGGCCTCTTCATAAGATGTTGGCTCATTTTGATCCATTAGGAATACATCTCCTTCCTGAGTTACAAGAAATCCATATCTTTCAGGTTGTTGACGTATTCTACCTGATCTACGCAAGTCTTGTGCTACTGGAGCTGGTGTTATCACAACATTTTGTGGGTCCTGCTCCACTTCCACCATTGGCTCTTCAATGCCTTGTGAGTCTTGAATTTCTTCAAGTTCTACTTTCCTCCCACTGATTCTTGTAGAGATGAATTCCCTTTCTAAGAATACAGCATTCCGAGCAACAAACACTTTGCCCTCAGTAGGATTGTAAAAATAATAACCCTTAGTTTCTTTTGGGTATCCCACAAAAAGACATTTATCTGACTTGGGCCCAAGTTTATCAGAACTTTGGCGTTTAACATAAGCTTCACAGCCCCAAATCTTAAGAAAAGACATACTAGGTCGTTTCCCAGTCCATATCTCATATGGTGTCTTTATGACAGCCTTTGATGGAACACGGTTAAGTGTGAAAGTTGCTGTCAACAAAGCATGTCCCCAGAATGAGTTAGGGAGGTCAGTTTGACTCATCATTGATCGAACCATGTCCAACAAGGTTCTATTTCTCCGCTCAGAAACCCCATTCCATTCTGGTGTTCCAGGGGGAGTAAGTTGAGATATAATCCCACACTCTTTAAGATATTCATCAAACTCTAGGCTCAAATATTCACCACCTCGATCAGATCGAAGTGCTTTAATTGTCTTGCCAAGTTGGTTCTCTACTTCATGTTTAAACTCCTTGAACTTTTCAAAGGATTCTGATTTATGTTTCATGAGAAACACAAATCCATATCTACTAAAATCATCAGTAAAAGTGATGAAGTAACTAAAACCTCCCCTAGCCATTGTCCCTATGGGCCCACATACATCACTATGTATCAAGCCAAGAAGATCACTCGCCCTTTCACCTTTTCCGGTAAAAGGGGTCTTGGTCATCTTCCCTAATAAACAAGATTCACATGTATCTATTGATTCAAAATCAAAAGATTCTAAATATCCATCTTGATGGAGTTTAGAAATGCGTTTCTCATTTATATGTCCTAGGCGACAATGCCAAAGATAAGTTGGGTTTAAATCATTTGTTTTAACCCTTTTAGTATTAATGTTATAGATAGGGGTTTCGAGATCTAGAACATAAAGTCCATTACTCAAATTTGCACAACAATAAAACATGTCTTTTAAATAAACTGAACAACTATTGTTCTTTATTGTAAAGGAAAATCCTTTCTTATCAAGACAAGAAACAGAAATAATGTTTCTCCTTATTGCCGGAACAAAATAACAATTGTCCAATTCAAGGACTAACCCTGAGGGCAAGGATAAAAAATAAGTCCCTACAGCTAATGCAGCAACTCTTGCTCCATTTCCAACGCGTAGGTCTACCTCGCCCTTCATCAACTGCCTACTCCTTCTTAGATCCTGCACATTAAGACAAATGTGAGATCCACATCCAGTATCTAATACCCATGATGTTGAAGTTGACATGTTAATTTCTATAACAAAAATACCTGAAGTGGAAGTCTCACTTCCCTTCTTCTTAAGCTCTTCTAGGTACTTTGGACAGTTTCTCTTCCAGTGTCCCTTTTGTCCACAATGGTGACATTTACCTTCCTTAGCCACCCCGCCCACAGGTTTTAAGGCTGATGTACTTGGCTTATCCTTGCCTTTCCAAATCTTCTTGCCATTTCCTACAATACCCTTTCCTTTGCCTTTATACATGCCCTTTCCTTTACCTTTGCCAGAATTGACCATCATTATGGCCTTGCCCTTTCCTTTAGAAATATTGGGCTCAGCAGTCCTCAACATATTGAGTAGCTCTGGCAATGTTTTGTCCAATGCATTCATGTTGTAATTCATGATGACTGGCTTAAAACTGTCAGGTAATGATTTCAAAATGAGATCGGTAGCCAACTTCTGAGGGAAGGGGAATCCTAGCCTAGCTAGATTCTCCAAGTACCCAATCATTTTGAGCACATGAGGTCCTACAGAACCTCCCTCTTCAAGTCTGCAGCTAAATAGGGCTGAAGAAACTTCATATCTTTCTTGGTCAGCTTGACCTTGATATAGTTTCCTTAGGTTTTCGATCATATCGAAAGCCTCCATATGCTCATGTTGCTTCTGAAGCTCAGGAGACATAGTTGCCAGCATAAGGCATTGGACATCTAAAGCGTCATCCTGATGCTTCTTGTAAGCATCCTTGTCAGCTTTAGAGGCATTGTTCGCGGGTGGTTCCGGAATCGGACCTTCCAGGACATACTGCTTTTTCTCTTGTTTGAGGACAATCCTCAAATTTCTATACCAGTCAAGGAAGTTAGAACCAGACAATTTTTCTTTGTCTAGGATTGATCGCAACGAAAGGTTTGAAGGTGTGTTTGACGTCATGGTTATCTAAAACAGAAAATATGTAGTAAGTATCATTTTCAAAACATATTTAAATTATGGTCATTTAAATTAAATATGTCTCCCACTATTTTGATTCAAAACAAAAATACCCTCCACGAATCAGAAAATCCCGTTGGAAGATTTTCTAGTGGGCTAAGATCCATATTTTGCCAAGCGTTAAGTCAGCTTTGGCTGATCACCTAATACTTGGTTATTTAGGTAGGAAACTTTTTCCAATTGTATCTTTATACAACTCTTAGTCATTGGGTTAAGTAACCATTACTTATTATTCATCTTATGAATATTTAGCCCAATGTTTACGCCTCTAAGTTATATTCAATCCAATTGAAAACTTAGTTAAGTTAAAGCCCAATAAAACAGTTTGGATACTACCATTATCCCATCGCGTCTTACTAATATAAATAATAGTGCCCTGCTTTGGCAGACCCACTATTTATTGACATTAGTGTTGACGAGTGTACTTATTGGAAGGCGTTTATAACTTAATATTATTTTGAGGGATTTTAATTTATTTTAAAATTACCGTCTTTGTTAAACGCTTTAACGTAATAAAATTATCCCCAAAACATGCAAACGAAATTGTGAGATGGTTATGGTCTTCCTAGAAGAAAAAAATAAAAAAAATGAATAAACCTAGAGGAACTATATAGCCAAGGCTTCATGAAGTCCTACTTCTTGAACCCACCATCCTCTTGGAGTCACCACTCCTTGGTTCCTTTCAAAGACAAAAGCGCTTAGAGTCACCACTCTAGTTTTCTTCTAGATCTCTACTTTGTTGCCTCGATCAAGATTACAAGATTTTTAAAGAAACTCGCTTTACATACGAGTGAAGGGTTGAGAAAAGAAATACAACAGAATGAAGAGAGGCACAGCACGCAGGCTGTATTTAAATAAAATAACTAAGACCATAACCATTCACCATGCAACGTGTTAATTAATTAATTATAACCCATTTGAAATAATTTTAAAAAAAAAAATAAATTTTAAACGGGCCATTAAACACGTGGGTCGGTAATAAGGCGCTACGCAGAGAATGTACGGGGGTCCCGCTACCCGGTTAGCGGGCGGGGGTCAAGGGGGGGCCGCCCCTTGCGGGGTGCGGGGCAGCGCCCCGGCCCAAAATTTTAGTACTGTAGTCAGGTTGGTTCCCAGGAAAGAGAGGTGGGTCCGGTGTGACCGCTTAAGTACCAAATCTTTCCTAGCCAGAACGTCCCACTGACCATTAACAGCTCTAAAATTTCGGCTAGGGTTTCAACCACTTTGAAACCCTAATTCCTTGTTGCGAACACTTCACAACGCAGCCGTCAAGGCACATGGAGGCAGCGCCGTCTAGGGTTTCAAAACCTAGAATTCAATTTGCGCTAATGCCAACATGCAATGCCTTTCCATGACGGCCGTCTAGGTTTCAACTCTTGAACCCTAGATTAAGGAACGGCCATGGTTTAACACTTAAACCTTATCACTTAACGCCCCATAACATGAACCATTCATGTTCGAAGATCAACTCAATTGATTCAAAGTTTGTACGATGACAATCATATGAGTAAAACACATATCAAAATTGCATAAAGTCATACATCATACAAATTTAAACGGCAACAACATACATACTAAAATTAAGAAACTTTATAACATGCATCATATACAATTTATAAAGAATAACTCAAAATTATATGTATCATGCCAAAACAGAGGTCATACCATATACATGATTAATCATTGTAATAATATGCATCATATGCGATAACTCAAAATAGCAACATAATCATGCATGTTTATTTTCGAATCCTAGTTTCACAAAACATTTTCGCAAAACAAAATTGCAAAGCTTTAAACAACGAAACGATTTCGCAAATCATATTTTCCAAAAGCTCTTGCAAACGAAAACATATCATCATAAAATATAAACAAATGCCCAAAACACGGTTTTGCAACCAGGCTCTGATACCACTGTTAGGAAATCCCTAAGCATGAGCAGCGGAAAAATTAAAGGGATTCCATAGGATTTGCAAGGTTCCGTGTTTCAAAGCAAAAAAAACCAATTTCGAAATTATTTAGGTTACCTCTTGAAGAACTCCGAAGCAGTCGTAGCCTCGTCCTTTAGGAGTCCACACGAGCACTCCCACCAGAATCGCAACACTTGCCAACTGCTAGGTTGACGGCGTGTAGCTCTTGCAACTTTTTGCGAATTTTGTGTCTCACTTGAGTGAACGGCCTATGAGCATCTTATGCTCTATTTATAGGCTTAGGTTTGACCTAATTTGTTCTCTCTAAAAGTGGGCTCCTTACTCATTCCAAATGAGTTAGGCCCAATAGCTTTATTTTAGTCCAACTAAAATAAGACAACATTTTCTGATGGGCTTACTCTATGTGTGTGACCCTATAGGTAAAATACCCGGTCATATTAATAATAAACTATTTTATTATTAATATAAAATAAGAGCGGCATCTAGCAATGCATCATTATGTCCGAATATTATTAACATAACCTATAAGTGATAATTATTTAATACGTTTATTCCTTTTGTCACGATATCCTAATTGGGCCCAAGGCATGGTCGCGTCATCCTTGTACGGCCCAATTTATTTTACTTGATACCGGAGTAGACTGGATCCGAATAAATATCTAATATTTATTCTTTCTAGCATGGCCATGCGTTTTCTTAGTCTTACTCCATCAAGTGGCCTATGGATATCACTCCTGTCACATAGGAGAGACAAATCCCATCTACATCACTCACATCCCTCTGCATAATTTGTTCATTGCCTAATCACAACCTTTATAGTCCTCTTGTTACAGAAGACGTTTAATTGTATTAAAACAATAAACTCCTCATGTAGGAATCGTAGTGACTTCAGGTCGAAGGACTACATATACCATTATCACATTGAGAATCGTTTATGACAATCATGTAACGATCCATGCAACGTTCTCATGGTGGGTCTGTCCAGTACATCATTACTCTTAATGTGTACCCGTGTGAAGACTCGATATCATCTATATCTATGATCTGTGAGATCAGGTCATCAGTACACTCACACACTAGTCTCAGTGTATTTACATGTCCCCATGTAAATACTTAACTAGGGACATTTTAGGAATAATTTTTATATGACCTATTACTCCAAGGATAAATATGTTTAAAACAACTTTAAACTGAAATATTTATTCAATTGATAAGTAGAAAAATGATACAAATGAAAAAGCATAAAGGCTCATAGTGCATACACCAACATTTAATTCATGAAATCAACACGCCATCTACACACAAGCAATCATTAAGCACAATCATACACATAAAATTTCACATCAAGAATGGATGAAATCATGCATTTAGAATAGTTACCCCCACCTACCTCAAGAGAAGTAGTGATCAACACGGTCAGATGGTTCCGCCTTGAGACTGGGGTCGTTTCCTACATTATAATACATCACACAATCAATTTTTCCATTCAACCACCTCGGTTTTAACGTTCATACACGTTTATTTGATGTCTCCCGGCATCATAACCCTCAAGCTCCATTTATTCCGCTCATTCGGCCACAACCACCTCGGTTTAGGTGTCAGCATTTTTTTACACACATTCAGTACCAAACCCATTACCGGGTTCCCACATTAATGGTTCCCAACAACCATTAAGCTTCATTAATGACCATTCACCATTAATAGTAGCATTTCATCTCACCAAAAATAGTTATTTAACACAATAAAAGCTTCTCCATTCATATCTCACATTTCCCATAAATCTTTGGTTAGGGTCTTCATAAAAACCAAACAACATTCATTAAATCACTCTCTCAACATAAAACTCAAAGACCCATAGCTCATACTCTTAAGAAACAACAAGGTCTTACCTCAAGAGAAGAAATGAAAGGGTTTCCCAAGAGATGGAAAAATCTGCATGAAAATGAGGAGAAGGAAAAGGGACTCCAAGTTCCAAGCTCCTCCAAGATTTCTTCAATCACAAAAATAGGAGAGGAAAAAGCTACCACTTTTTGCTTAGGGTTTTTGGAGAGAAGAAAAAGAAAAGTGAAGGAGAAAAGTGCAGGAAAAGGAAAAGTGAAGTACAAGTTATGGGGGAATTCCAAGACTGACGGAAATAAGAAGAGAAAAATAGGTCATTTGGCTTTATTTTTTTAATCCCCTATTAAATATTTATCGTTTTATAATAAACGGGATCATTGTTTGGACTTAATACCATATCCAAAAATTATTCCGAATATACCATCGGATTCCCAATACTATTCTTAACAGCCCTGACCAATATCATCCCATTCGGAGATACTTGGTTCGACACACATATTTCAATCGGGCTCATTTCCAGCTTATCAGGTTCCAATAAATCGTAGACAATTCCCAAAAATCTTAATTTATTTATTTCTAACATTTTGGAACAATAAGTAACCCAAATACAATTATTTAATAATTATCTTCATAATATTTTAAAAATTAGGGTGTTACAATCCACCCCACCTAACAAGAAATTTCATCCCCGAATTTAACATACCGGGTTCAAGCACATCGGGATACCGAGCTCTCACATCGTCCTCACGTTCCCACGTGAACGTCTCTGTATTTCCATCCGACCTTCACCAAAGGCACCAACTTGTTCCGTAGTCTATTCACGGAGCGTTCGACAATGCGAACAGAAACAGGAAGAACAGACAGATCATCCCGTACATCAACATCGTCCACCGCAATTTCATGTAGAGGGTCATGGACATATTTCCTCAATTGAGACACATGGAACACATTATGTAGATTAGCCAGGTACGGGGAAAGTGCAATCCGATATGCAACATCGCTAATTCGCTCTAAAACCTCATAAGGTCCAATGAACCTCGGGCTTAACTTCTTACTCTTTAAAGCTCTTCCAATGCCTTTATCTCTTGATACTCTTAAAAATACGTGATCGCCAACTTAAAACTCAAGTGGCTTCCGCCTCCTATCATAATAACTCTTTTGCTAATCTTGGGCAAGTTTCATCTTTTCTTATATCATCTTAATCTGTTCATTTGTCTCCGCAATCAACTCCGGCCCCAAAACTAAACTCTCTCTAATTTCAAGCCAACACAACGGAGTTCTATATTTTTGACCATATAACGTTTCATATAGAGCCATACCAATGGAGCTGTGGTAACTATTATTGTACGTAAATTCAATCAGTGGTAGCAATCTTTCCCAACAACCACCGTGCTCCAATACACAAGCCCGTAATAAATCTTCAAGGCTTTGAATTGTCTGCTCGGATTGCCCATCCGTTTGTGGATGATATGTCGAACTGAGCTTCAGTTTGGAACCCATTGCCTCGTGCAAGCTTTCCAAAATCAGGAAGTGAACCGTGGGTCGCGATCCGACATAATACTCGAAGGTACACCATGAAACCTAATAATCTCCTTTATGTATAGCTGGGCTAATTTCTCCAATGAACTCTTCATATTCATGGGCAAGAAGTGAGCACACTTCGTCAACCGATCGACAATTACCCATATAGCATCATTTCCAGTACGTGTTCTGGGTAATCTAGAAACAATGTCCATAGCAATGTCGTTCCACTTCCACACCGAAATATCAAGAGGTCTCAGATAACCAGATGGTTTTTGATGTTCGACCTTCACCTTTTGACAAATAATGCAAGAGGCTACATAATTAGCCACATCCCGCTTCATACCGGGCCACCAGAAATTTTTCTTCAAATCTTGATACATTTTTGTGGCACCAGGATGAATGCTCAATACACTCTTGTGAGCTTCTTCAAGTACCAATCTCCTCATATCACCACCCGAAGTAACATAAATCTGGCCTTTCACACGCCAAATGCCATCACAGCCTTCCGTCAAAAATAGATTTCTCCCATTAGCTTGAGCTTCTTTCATCTCAAGCAAGTGCTCATCCTTTGGTTGTTGCAACTTTACGGTCTCAAGGAATACATTTGCTACCGTTAACATCTCAAGAGACATCTTTTTTGGAGTATATACTTCTACACCCACATTCAAGTTCCGAAATTGCTCAATAAGCTCCATCTCTTTCACCATCATAGCGAAAACATGTAACAATTTTCGACTTAAGGCATCGACAACCACATTCACCTTTCCGGGATGATACCTTAATTTGAACTCATAATCTTTCAAAAACTCCATCCATCTCCGTTGGTGCATATTAAGCTTCTTCTGATCAAATAGATATTTGAGACTTTTATGATCACTAAAGACCATAAATTTCAAACCATACAAATAGTGCCGCCATAACTTCGAGGAAAAAACCACCACCGCCAATTCAAGATCATGTGTGGGGTAGTTAACCTCATGCGGTCACAACTGTCTCAACGCATAGGCTATCACATGCTCTTTTTGCATCAATACGCAACCAAGACCAAGCTTAGAGGCGTTACAGTACACCACAAAGTCATCCAATAAGTTCGGCAAAGCCAACACCAGAGCAAAAGTGAGTCTAACCTTCAACTCTTAGAAACTTCATTCGCAATCAAAACTCCACACAAACGGTTGATTCTTATGGGTTAGCTTCCTCAAAGGCAAGGCCAATCGGGAAAACCCTTCAATAAATCTTCGGTAGTAACCGACAAGACCAAGAAAACTCCTTACTTCGGTCACAGATGTCGGTCTTTCCCAAGCCAACACGACTTCAATCTTAGACGGATCAACAATAACACCATCCTTGGAGATAACATGTCCAAGAAATTGGACCTCACATAACCAAAATTCACACTTAGAAAGCTTTGTATACAACTCCTTCTCTCGAAGGACATTCAACACAAGCAGAAGATGTTCTTCATGACTCTTGGAGTAGACAAGAATGTCATCGATGAACACTACCACGAATCAGTCAAGATACTCATGAAAGATGCGATTCATGTAATCCATATAAATTGCAGGAGCATTTGTCACTCCGAATGGCATCACTACATACTCATAGTGGCCATATCGAGTTCGAAAAGCAGTCTTTAGGATATCCTCGGTCTTTACCCAAATTTGGTGATATCCAGAACGTAAATCGATCTTTGAGAATACAATGGCATCCTTTAACTGATCTAAAAGATCGTCAATGTGAGGTAGGGGATATCGGTTCTTAATGGTCAACTTATTAAGTTGTCGATAGTCCACACATAACCTTATACTTCCATCCTTTTTTTTCACCAATAAAACAGGCGCACCCCAAGGAGACACACTCAGGCGAACAAACTCTCGTTCCAATAATTCTTTAACTTGTCTCTTTAACTCGGTTAATTCCATAGGATACATCCGATACGGAGCTCGGGAAACAAGTTCCGCACCCGGAATAAGGTTAATAGAAAGCTCCACCTCACGTGGAGGAGGTAAACCAGGTACCACATCAGGGAATACATCCAGAAATTTGGATACAACGGGAATATTTAAGGGATCAGGACTATTTATCCCATCGGCAAAAGATAACAAGATGCAAAGTTGAGTTATACCTTGCACATCAAATTTCCCCACATCTGAGAAAGGAAAAATGACAGTCTGTCGTTGACAGTCAACCAAGACTTTATTGGCGGAGAGCCAATCCATACCGAGAATAATCTCCAAGTCCTTCATAGGTAGGCAAATAAAAAACACAATGAATTTCCTATCCTCGAGTATCATCTCAACATTCTCACACCGAGTGACCGCCCGTAAACAAGTACCGGTCGGCGTAGACACCATGATAGAACCTTTCATTATATTTATTGGCAATTTTAATCGCCGCACACAATCCTCAGGTATAAAAGAATGGGTCACACCTGAGTCATAAATAACATGCACAGAATTTTTAAGTATCTCACACTTACTTTCGACTAGGGTATCGGCTTGAGCTGCTTCTTCACCGGTCACAGTGAATACTCTTCCAGCAGTTTGTTGATTAGCACCTGGATTGTGACTATTCCGATAGCCATTTCATTACCTCGGCCGTTCCTATTTCCACGACCGTTACCGCTATTTCCGTTGCCATTTCCATTTCGATCACCATTGCGGCTGCCATTACCGTTTCCACAACCACAGCCTCTGAAAGTACCATAGCCACCACGGTTACCATCATTGTGAATCACCACGTCCGTGGCATTCAAAGGACAATCGGGATGAATGTGCCCCGGTTGGTTGCATCTATAATATACCACCGTCTCCTCATGATTGCATTCTCGAGCCAAATAGTTTCCGCCACATCGGAAACAATGAATACCTTGGCCACCACCTCGGCCACCATTTGTACTGTGTCTTCCACCACCACGTCCACCTCTAAAAGAAGAGGAACCATGCACAAATTGTCTATTACTCTTAAAGTTGCCCTTCTTCTTGAAGTTAGGGAATTGACCCTTCAGTCTTTGATCATGCCCAACATGACTCTTGGGCACCACATCGTTCTTTTCAAAGATTCTATATTTGTTCACAAGAGTAGGAAAGCTCCTAATCTCTTGGTGACATATCGCCTTCTTTATCTCCTGACGTAACCCGTTCTTGAACTTAACATATTTTGAGGCTTCGGTACCTTCTTGTTAGAAAGGAGGGTAAAACACACATAGTTCCTCAAACTTTGAGGCATATTCCTCTACCGATAGGCTTCCTTATTTGAGCTCTATAAATTCAAGCTCTTTCTTGTTCTTGTAGCTCTCAAGAAAGTACTTCCTAAGTAACTCCACTTTAAAGCTCTCCCAAGTCAAGGGAGTGTGAGCCGCAACCATACGCCCACGAGTCAAAATCCACCAAGACTCGGCCTCGTCACGGATCATGAATACCGCACACTCAACCTTTTAAGCTTCCGAACATTCCATGCTAGCAAATATTCGCTCCAAGTCGCGAATCCAAACATACACGTCTTCCGGTTTATAGCCTCCATGAAATTCAGAAGGCTTCCGCTTGAGAAATCGGTCAAGACCATGATTTGGCTGACCAGCGGGTTGTTGTTGCCATTCAAGGATATCGGCAAACTGATTGAAGGCTTCAACCATAGTGGCTGCGTCAATAGTACGCCTATTCGCCATAAATCCTATATACACACAATACAATATGATCAGAAACTTGTGTTCCTATCTTCAATATATACCAATCATCATCAACTATCATCAATATAAATATCATCATAATATATTCTCAATCTGAAGGTAAATATGGAAAGGAAATGCCTGGCCGGGCTTAATATCAACCATAAAATAAAACAGTGAGTAATTCAAGCTCCAATAATGTTTACTATAACCATAACATGTCAACATTAAGTGACAACCATTCTTTAACAACATTTAACTCATATAGTTCATTAATGAGCAATCAATGCTCTGATACCAGGTTGTTATGCCCTGATCCCGATTTCCTATTTCGGAAACAAGGGTAAATTTTTCGCAATTTAAAATAATTAAAAGTAGAAGGAATTCAATATATAAAATACTGAGTAATTACCCCGGATCATAAATAACCTATCTCATATACGAAGATAAGAGAAAGGTATCAGAGTGCACCTCGGACGACCGGATTGCAGGCCGTCACAAGGGAAAAACGGAAGATAAAGATAAGAATAATTTCAAGAGTGATTAAAATATCAACCGAAAAGAGGATGAAAAATGCATCATCGACTTGTTTAACAACATAATATATTTTCATAAATAATAATAGTATCATCCATACATTATCAAGGTCATTAATGAAAATTAGCCTTACACATCCGGTCTAATTTTCCTATATGACCTTCCAAAATCAGCCGTTGTCAAATTAATTTCAAAATAAGCAGCATATCGTATACCATACAAAATGAATATATATATATATATATATATATATATGTGTGTGTGTGTGTGTGTGTGTGTGTGTGTGTGCTGGCCAAGGCTCACCCATATTTTTCTTCATATTTACCTTCTCCAATACTCGACCTCTAAAAAGAGTAGGATTCATCACACCTACATCAACCTTAAAAATGGCAACAGGGAGGTGAATAACATAATCCAAATGAATCAAAGTCATACATTATGATGATAACCATACATGTGTGCATTACATTCATCTTTCAAGAAAACATCACAATTTCACACACATGATACATCATTCCACTCGGCACAGTATATTCATAAGGCACTACAATACATAATATATCTTCAACATTCTCAAAAATCATCGCACATTTAATGTTAGTACCTCGGCTTACTTTCCCTCTAGTTAACAATCATCCATCGCCACCTCGGGCTATGTACTTGGCATATCCCGGCTATATGCAAATGCTCTTAAAACTAATGCATATGCACAATAGAATTACTTTCAAGTGCGGATCCGACTGTGGGAAAAACAACAACATATCAAATGTGGGACAAGCATAAGTGTGCTACTATGCCCCTACTGCAGTAGTAAATGTGTACACTTATATCCGATTTCGATCATGATCAACAACATAGTTTTACTGGTAGCAAACCACTCTCGCCCATCTGTAGCACTAGTCACCTCGTGACTGCGGATCATCATCGTGGCCTTACTTGCCACAAGTGTTACGGGCCCCTCCCAAACACACATCGAGAGAACCGTGCCCCGTCGGACACCGAGGTAACTCACTCACCATAGAGCCGCCCGCCCACTGGGCCCGCCACATAGGGTGCCCCATCACCGATCTATGGATAACTTCATGATTCCCAGAATCACTAGGGAAATACAATAATGTACCTGTACACTATGAAACATCCCCATTTAATTAAGAATAAAACCGAGACCATGGAAATTTCTCCAAATTTAGAATGTTCAACATATTCATAATCAGCCCAGATTAAGAGTCAGGGTAAATTAAAAACAGCATAAAGGTAAGAAAAGGCAAGAGAAAATAAAACCATTCACAAGAAAGCCCAACAGAAGAACAAAGCTTAAGCGTGCCCATTACAGTGTTCACTCGCTCAAGCGAGACCCAATCCGCTTGAGCGAGACAACCCATCTCGCTTGGGCGAAGCACCCATTCGCTTAAGCGAAACTAACCAGAAACCTTCCTTCCATTCACACTAGCTGGAGCGAACCCTTATTCGCTGAGGCGAGTAACTCCACTTGGTATTCCTTCACTCGGAATCAGGGGTTCCATTCACTCGGGATCGACCCCAACACACATGCCTCCCTCGGAAGCTCATACATAATTCCTTATTTTTAACCAGGAAGGTCAGACACAAGATCCACTCGGGAATGATGGCTATTCCACTCGGAATCCATAAACTCTCCTCACTCGGAATAATTCCCAATCAAATACCACTCGGTATATTTCAGCCTCAACACAATTGAAAATATATTACACATTCATCACTCGGCATATTTTCACTTTTCTCACTCGGAGAACACTTAGACCTTCCTCTCTAAGTAGTCCACTCGAGTACATTTTACTCGGGATCTTTTAAGCCTTCAACGCTCAGAAAGGCCCACTCGCTAAAGTTCACTCATAACTATTCTAAGCCTCCATCTTTCAGACGAGCTCTCACCACAATATTCCACTCAGAATTCATTGACTTTACATCATTCATTCAACACCTCTTCCTAGTCAATCCAAACAACGTCATACCAATATGATATATATATATATATATATATATATATATATTTATGCATTCTTGTTCACAACTCTGATAATCAATCCTCATAAATAAATACGTTTAGACAATATATTACATGAGAGCCGGCCAAGGCTTTAATATATCTATATACAGTCGGTACAATATACTTTGTACACTACAATAGCACAGATACCCATCACTCGGGCTTAAGGCCTTCTCGTCATTCACCACCCGACCTGTACATACTGAAAAATATAGCCACAGTAGGGGTGAGCTTTTACATATTAAATGTTAGTTATTGGCTCGGATTTATCCACAAAATCAGTTGTAACACACTGTCATTCAACACAACATTACCCGATCGAAAATTATTCAATTCATTCAGGTTCTTTAATTCACAATATCCAGCACAACATATACTACAGCCATAATTTCATATTGCACTCGGCAATAGCATCAGCATACATACAGTCCTCCAATCGGGATTACACAATTCATACGTGGCTATATAATTCATATTATTCACCACAACATATATCACAACCATAACATCAGTATTCATACATCCATCCAATCGGATTCACTCAAGTCAATTCCGAACTATATCAAAGATTTCATTCTCAATATCATATCCACTTATTCATATAATTCACATTGAGCTCAATGGCAATCATAAGTGTGCACACAGATATTCAATTGGATCCGATCCATTATTATTAAATTTTATTGTTGCAACATAGGCTCTCAGCCTTTTACTCAGCTCCTAGCTGATCTGACCATTTTACTGGTACCAAACCGTTTGCCCTCTCATGTGACACAAACACTCTCAGTGTCAATGACAGTGTCACGGGCTAAACCCCGAGCCCCGCTCAAGAGGTTTGCCTGAGCCTCGCTCAAAGGACTTTAAATTTAAACCCCGAGCCTCGCTCAAGGGGAGTGCCTGAGCCTCGCTCAAAGGACTTTTTCACACATATTCATCTGATTGCCGTTTCTGTATTAGTGTCCCACACTATATGCTCACAGCATTTCAAGGGGCGAATCAGATGCATATGGTCGTATTCATCAAATACATTGCATGCAGCCATTATAGAACTACAACCAATTCCACACAACATATACATTCACTCAGAATCCATATATTCATCACATACATCACATGCCTTTAATATAAAAGCCCAGACAGGGGTTAACACACAGTTCTCATATTATGCACTCAGCACTGAATGTCAATAACATGCATCCCGTACTTTTAAATACAAAGTCACCTACGAAATCAGCATAGCAAGCTCATACACTCGACATCTAAATAGAATCAACATGCATTTAATATATAACATCTACGGATATTATCCACTATCTCCCAGTATAGTGGGCTCGGTATTCATGACACCACACACATGCATTTGATATAATTGTTATAAGTCACACGGATTCAGCACTGCATTCATATATAATATACTCGTCAATCCTAGTAACATTCACATGTATTTTGTTATTTTAATTCATAAACAAGAACTGGCATAGCAACGTCTCAGTACATGCACTCAGCATTTTAGATGAAATCAACACGCATTTCAACATAAGATCCCCAACAGGAATCAGCACATCAGACCACATCTCATGCACTCAAGGTGGAATTCCACGACACTACACAGTTCGTAACTATTATAAACCCGGGTGTTGCTCAACTGTCAGTCACAAGATACTAAACAACACATTTCAAGTATAACACACAAAGCAGAGTGAATTCACCCGGAACCCGTCCATAAACCATGCATTTGAGATGTAAGGCAGCCCCCTACCTGGAATGAAGATTTCGGAACCTCCTTTGGCTCACAGCTCTGATCGGCTGCTCTCCGATCGATCCTTCAGTCACCCTCCTTTATCGAACTCTCCCGTCATTGTATTCTGCACAGCTTGAAGGAATCGGAAGCTGTCTCACACTCTCGAGCAGTTCAGCCACCAAGATACTCCCTGTATGCAGGGACAGTGGGGATTCCAAAGCTGTTCCCTTACCCGACCAGTCCTGTCTCCAAGACACCCAGACTTCCATGCATCCAACTACGTAGGCAAGAACAGTGGAGGTTCCTAAACCTCCGAAACACTCAGCTACCTGCTCACTTCTTGAGCAGCTTCGTCTCACTATCAATAAAATACTTCAACGACTCTGGGTACTCAACGCTGCATACTTTCTCTCAAGATGCCATTAGTCTTCGAGTGGAAGAAGAAGAAGAAGAAGGAGATGAAGACTAAGATCAGTAAAGGAGAAGGATGCAGGTTGCATGTGCAGGGGAAATGCACAGCTCTTCAAGTCTTTTCTCCAGCAGCGTGACTAATGAGGGAGATAGAAAGCTGAAGCTCTTTTATACCACCAGGGGCACATGCATCCTTTCACCTGGCATTACTATTATTATCATTCAGCTACCTTTAACCAACCAGAAGTCAATCTAAATCAATCATTAATCTTAATTCTGTAATTAACCCTTAATTAGTGGCTTAATCTCAATCGGTAAAAAATCAGGATGTTACACACTGGGTCGCCCTCCCACTAGGCCCACCTAGTGGAACCCCTAACATTCCACATAGACAGCGAATGATCTGTCATGGATGCAAATACCAATCAATGCATTCTCACACTATGCATCCTAAATGCCACTCAATCAATCGTCCATTCACAACCACCACTTAGTGGATTTCAGTATTCTCAATCTTTACCGATCCCCTTTGGGCTCATACACATCGGTAGTTAGTGGTAATCACAATCATCAATTCACATATACACATTTGTGATAATTCACTTTATTGAATTCAATTCAAGGCATAATCTCAAACCATCATAACATTTTGTCAACATTTTCAACATAATATCGAATCGGGCCTCAATACCGACACCAGAATACGGATATCACTTTATCCGTCCTGTGTGCAATACAGACTCAGTAAATAAACATCCGACATCGGGGTCGGTTTCCTCTCGCTAGGATCTGGGTAATCCCACCAATTACACACAGCACCGGTCGATCTCCTCTCATTAGAATACCGGGTAATTATACCGATTACACACAGCACCGGTCGGTTTCCTCTCATCAGGATACCGGGTAATCATACCGATTACACACCACCGGTCGGTTTCCTCTCATTAGGATACCGGGTAATCATACCGATTACACACAACACCGATCGGTCTCCTCTCATTAGAATACCGGGTAATCATACCGATTATACACAGCACCGGTCGGTCTCCTCTCATTAGGGTAACGGGTAATCATACCGATTACACACAGCACCGGTCGGTCTCCTCTTATTAGGGTACCGGGTAATCATACCGATTACACACAAAAATGGTCGCTCTCCTTTTATTAGAATACCGGGTAATCATACCGATTACACACAGCACCGGTCGATCTCCTCTTATTAGAATACTGGGTAATCATACCGATTACACATAGCACCAGTTAGTTTCCTCTTATTAGAATACCGGGTAATCATATCGATTACACACAACACTGGTCGGTTTCCTCTCATTAGGATATCGGGTTGTTAACTCGGACCCAAACCAGTTTAATATCGTATTCATCATCCTAAACACATGCCACATAACATCAATCATTCTAAATGCATTCAATTCATGAAATCAACACGCCATCTACACATAAGCAATCATTAAGCACAATCATACACATAAATTTTCACATCAAGAATGGATGAAATCATGCATTTAGAATAGTTACCCTCTCCTACCTTAAGAGAAGTAATGATCAACACGGTCAGATGGTTCTGCCTTGAGACTGGGGTCGTTTCCTACATTATAATACATCACACAGTCAATTTTTCCATTCAACCACCTCAATTTTAACGTTCATACACGTTTATTTGATGTCTTCCGACATCATAACCCTCAAGCTCCATTTATTCCGCTCATTCAGCCACAACCACCTCGGTTTAGGCATCAACATTTATTTTTACACATATTCAGTACCAAACCATTACCGGGTTCCCACATTAATGGTTCCCAACAACCATTAAGCTTCATTAATGACCATTCACCATTAATAACATCATTTCACCTCACCAAAAATAGTTATTTAACACAATAAAAGCTTTTCCATTCATATCTCACATTTCTCGCAAATCTTTGAGTTAGGATCTTCATAAAAACCCAACAATATTTATTAAATCACTCTCCCAACATAAAACTCAAAGACCCATAGCTCATACTCTTGAGAAACAGCAAGGTCTTACCTCAAGAGAAGAAATGAAAGGGTTTCCCAAGAGATGGAAAAATCTGCATGAAAATGAGGAGAAAGAAGAAGGGATTCCAAGTTCCAAGCTCCTCCAAGCTTTCTTCAAGCACGAAAATGGGAGAGGAAAAAGCTACCACTTTTAGCTTAGGGGTTTTGGAGAGAAGAAGAAGAAAAGTGAAGGAGAAGAGTGTAGGAGAAGGAAAAGTAAAGTACAAGTTATGGGGGAATTCCAAGGCTGACGAAAATAAGAAGAGAAAAATAGGCCATTTGGCTTTATTTTTTAATCCCCCATTAAATATTTATCGTTTTATAATAAACGAGATCATTGTTTGGACTTAATACCATATCCAAAAATTATTCCGAATATACCATCGGATTCCCAATACTATTCTCAACATCCCTGACCAGTATCATCCCATTCGGAGATACTTGGTCTGACACCTATATTTCAATCGGGCTCATTTCTAGCTTATCAGGTTCTAATAAATCGTAGATAATTCCCAAAAATCTTAATTTATTTATTTCTAACATTTTGGAATAATAAGTAACCCAAATACAATTATTTAATAATTATCTTCATAATATTTTAAAAATTAGGGTGTTACATCATAAATATACAATTGAGCAAACTTAGCTCTTTCAGGATCTTCTGGGAGAAGACTTCCTACTAAATGGAAATTTTGTCCACCATGAACAATAATAGGAGGACCAGAGCCATCATTAATACTATAATTGATCTTCCCGGAAATAGAGGTGAACACAAACATTACATTGAATGATCGAATATTGTTTAGAAAATAAGTACTTCTTTCATCTTTGTCATTGTATAGATCAATGAGTAATTGAGGAGCTTTTTGAACAGTAGAAGCTGGACCTTCCCTTCCATACAACAAAGGGAAAATTTTGGGTTCTTTGACTTTTTTGATTTAGGCAACCTTTCATCTAAGCACATGAAAGCCTTGCAATGTTCACACTGATATACAAGATCTCCAATGTCAAGAATGTGAAATCTCTCACAAAATTTACCATTACTTTTAAGCATTTAAATAAAAATCTCAGTAATTTTTTGATAAAATAATTTAATTCACAAAAAAAGAATCTTTTTAAAAGAACCCATATAACTTTAAAAGAACATTTACACGCCTTTATAGTACCTAGGATTCAATTATAAACAGGCAAAACAAGCTTGGCCAAAACAGGGGCCTGACGCTACACGCCAGGCTTACGCTATGCATGAGGCCACAACATCGCACCTGCCAGGCATGACAATAGCAGCAATGCTATTGTCATGTAATTTAAGCCATTTCACTAATTTCCCATGGTTCTAACTTTCCCAATTCATCTCCAAATCCCACCAAACTATATGAGCACTATATTACCCCCATTCTGGAGCTACTGGAGCAGTCCATTTTCCAAAATTCTAGTCCAATAATGAGTTATACATAAAAATACGTTTAGGCCAACTTAAGGCCATTCTACTTCACTAATTCACCTCAAAGTTATTTAAAACACCAAACAAGCACACAAACCAATTTTAAATGTCCATTTGAACCTATTGGGCATTTCCAGGGATACTGAATCCTACCAGATCTCTATTTTACCTATTCAGTTCTATAATTTCACTTCTCAATCTCATTAATCCAATATTCCAACTTCTTAATTCTAACTTTAACTTGCTAATTCATTCACACCATTATTTCAATTCAATCACACAACATTCCAAACAACATAGTTCCTGTAAATAATGCATGATCTCAATTACTAAATAGCTCCATGCCATAATCATATCTATATAAATAATTCTTGGTCATTATGCATGAATAACCATCTAATGGCTCAATGTCATATCATCTCAAATCAGAATGTGTTGTGTGTATATATATATATATATATATATATATATATACACACACACACACTAATGGCTCAGTGCCATTAGTTACCCAACCATCCAGAAGTCAACATAAGCACACATGACAATAAAACACATAATATGACCACACACACATATACACATATACATATGCAAATCCATCAGTAAGTATATATATATAATATCTCAAATATATACACCATATATTACAAACTCTTCAGGCATTTCTCCATTGCTCACTTTGTACTGGTCCCTGCAGCATCCGCAATATCCCTTTGCTAAAATAATTGTAAAGGTGAGTATATTGCATTATAAAACAATTCAAATAAATAAAATAAAAACAATGTAACCTGAAGGATTTCACACACCTCCCTTGAATGTCATTACAATAATCATTTTCTCTTATAATGTCAAAGTGTACTTATAATTCATTATGAACACCATCTCTTTTACTCAATTCAAAGTATCATAGCATATCATTTACTATCATCATCATCCATCAAATTTCAATAACATAAAATACTCACAACTGACTTTCATGGTCAAATCATATAACAAGACACTTAATATCCGGATACTAAAGGAGCAGCCACTAGCTGGGAGTCACACACCGACATCCCGTGAACTCTACCTGGTCCATCGAGCCATACACCGGCTCCCCACCTCAACCACTAGGTCTCTACCTGGACCATTAGAAAGCTCAACTGGATCTCTACATGGACCACTGGAGCCAAAAGCGAAGGGTAATACTGAATGACTGTCCACACCATATAACATGTATATATAACATATAATCATCAATCTCATCAATCAACGTATAATTCTCGGCATAAAATCCATCTCCTTTAAACATCATAATCAAAGCCATAACCAGACATAAATCCAATATCATCAACATCACATAATCCATTATCATTCTTATAAATCATTCTAGGCATAATATATTCATCAATTCTCATCATATTCATCATTCTCATTATATATTCTATAATAACATATCCGTTTCACCATTAATCCTCGCAATCACATAACACATAATCATAGTTCATCACTTTCTCATTATTATGATCACTATCACGTCAATCGTATTTATCAAACTATTATATAATAATCAATATATTTCAAACTATATATAATTTCTGAATAAAATATTTATACTCTCACAAAATGTCAACTCACTATATAAAATTCTCAAAACCTTACTAAACACACACTAAACACTCCCCTTACCTCACTTCCAATGCTCCTTAATTTGATCACACATACTGACACGCCAAAACACTAAAAACGCAAGAATTACAAAGGGGTTTAGGGATTTAACTGTTAAAATCTTAATTTAACTTAAGAAAACACTTGAAAGTCAATTCTTAAAGCTTTATAAGCTTACCACAATCAAAACCAACGATTATTCTAAGAAACCCCATTCTTCGCTAAGCTTTCGACACTCCGCTCGTAACCTACCCAAGGCAAAACTCAAATCCATCACTTAATCTTTCACTTAGGAGCCATAAAGAACTCTTTAACCGGTTCAGAATCTTAAATTTTAAAGCCTTTTTGCTTCCCCAAGAAAATAGGCAAAAGATGGGAAACTTCCATAAAAATTAAAATTGAAAGGTCTCACGCGATTACCTTGAGTTTCCCACCACTAATCCACGATTGATTTTGAATTCCAACCATAAATTAGCTTCAGTTAGCTCCTTATAATTTGAGAGAAGGAAGAAGGAAGAAAAAAGGTCTTAAACTTGTTTTTAGCTTCTATTTCATGTTGCTACCACTAAGGGGGGATTTTAATTCTGATCGTGAAGCTAACGCTATGCGTCATATTTAAAATTTTACCCTGAGGCTATGCGTCAGGTAAAATCCGAAATTTTCCTCTTAAATTCATTTTTAAATCACAAAATAGCCTTATATTCTTAAATCATCATAATTTAAATATAAAAACATATGAGATGTTATAAAGAATATCAACATCTATAAAGAGAAAGGAAATTATTTGTATGTAGGAGGTTAATAATAAATATTTAAGCATAGAGATGAATGAAAATAATTAAGCATAAAGGAACAACTTCTCACCTTGATTGTCAATAGTTGTGTCTAATGTTCCTAATTCTGGTTATCCATTTCCAGCAATGTGGTTTAGGTTTGAAAGTTCAATTCCACACAACATAATTGTTGACTAATTAAATAGAACATATTTTACATTTTATAATTTAGGTAGAATTAATTTAGATTAATTTGGAGTCATTTGTATACTATAAATTACCTACATCAACTCCTTCAAACATTTTTAAAATATTAAAAGAAATTTGATGGAAATTGACATGCTCTCTACAATCTACCACTATAGTTACATTGAAGATAATAAAAAATAAGTTTGGTTGAAGTATAACAAATTTATTAAAGGGCAGTTGTAAATATATTTTTTAAAATTTCTGTATGGGTTTAAGAAACAACCTTCATTATTATCCATTGGATTAGATTCTCCGCATTGTCCATCTTAAAAATGTTTTGCTTGATTGGAAACTTCTGCCTCAAACAATGCTGAGAAGTTCTTTGAGGTATCAATATCAATTATTCTAGAGTGAACAATTTTATGCTTCCTAACTCCTAATGAATTGCATACATGAACTAATTGATTAACATGGGAATGCTACTTTGACAACATGATCTCCTAGAAATGACAGGAACATTGGACAACTCAAGAACAATGAACTTCATTTCATGACATGATGAACATAATAACAATAACCTTATTTAGAAAAAACATGATATACTTCAGACATTGTGTTTGAATAACCTGCAGAATCTGTTTAAAAGAATAAATTGTTATATAAAGAATATTAGCATTACATTATGTGACATTGAGATGGAAAATAATGGAAGAAAATCCACCTTCAATATTTTTTTCTCTTTAGAATTTACTTTGGGGTAGAAATCTTGACTTTATTTTTCACAGTCCCGTCCTCTAATGACATTTTAAAAGCATTGATGTTATCAATATAAAATTATTCAATATTCTCTAAAAGAGGAATAAATAAAACAGTTTAACGTACCATTAGTTATGTCTGATAAAGGGGTTCTATTAATCGAATGTTGACTTGAATGTCGGTTCATTGACAAAGTTAATC
This sequence comes from Clitoria ternatea, assembly GCA_037962975.1. Lineage (NCBI taxonomy): Eukaryota > Viridiplantae > Streptophyta > Magnoliopsida > Fabales > Fabaceae > Clitoria > Clitoria ternatea. The sequence continues at coordinate 24,142,886 of CM075673.1, read as the reverse complement.
ATCCATTTCCTATAGTATAAGGAACTAGACAAATAAAGTTAGATTATTCATGAAATTGAAGTATGCATAACAAACATAACCCAACATCGTATCCATTTTTTTTATGTTGACCTTTTAATTAAACTGTAGGACTTGATAAAGAAAGATCATGAGAGAAATGTATTGGTGTCTGAACCTTCACATTTCATATTGACCTCCTTGTTATCTATTTCAAGATGATGAGATTATATATAAGATTAGTTGAAAAAGGAATGAGATCTGCAAGAACATGTAACATTGCATGCATACGAAGATGATTAGAATTTATAGGTTCTTAACAATAGTCTCCAACATTGGAGAAGTTTTCTGTGGTTGGAGAAGCAACAAAATTATATTGAACAAAGTTTTGTGTGATTCAATATCCCTGGTATGATATGAAACACAACAAAGGTTATCCTACCATTTGTCATGTTTGATAAAGGGGTTGTATTCAGAGAAGGGGGATTGAAATTTGTGTCCATGAACAATGTCAACTCTCTATTACCTATAATAATTAGAATTAACCAATCAAATATGCATCATTCTATGATAATGACCAATGCATAAGAAACATAACATTATATGTTAATTTTTTAGTTTAACACCAATAGTTGACAAAACGAGATCATGGGGAAATTATGTAGCTGAGTCATGTTGTCCATTTCAACATGATAATATTGCACATAAGATGGGATTAAGAAATTAAAATCTGCAGGAACATAATTCAATAACTTTTTATGTTATCAAGATGGTGAAAATTATTGGTTTGTAAGAATTGGTGTATAACACTTGGTAGAGTTATTTGTCATCGAAGGAGACATCAAATTATATAGAAAAATATTTTAGAATATCAAGAAAAGAAGACCATTCAAATGAATAACAATACCCTTGTCCTTTAAATTATCAGATTTGATACAACTTTGTTTCTTTTCTCTGGCGAAGTCGGTTTTGTCTATCTAACCTTGCAAGTTTTTTTCTAAGTTGTTGATGCAGTCCATGAATATGACCTTTTAGCTACTCTTATATTGAAATTTACTACAATCATAAATAGAATTATGAAACCATATGCTTGAAGATAACACATAGGTTTTGGAACTACATGAAGAGAGAGCGAAGAATTTTAAAAGTTTTTAAATGGGATAATGCAATACCGAGTTTTGATTGGAATAATGATGGGGAGAATTTGATACTACAAAAAAAAGAGAATGAAAGGGCTGAAGGCATGTATTAAATATGACTTTTAAGTTTTTTTTATGAAAACTGCTGCTTAATAAGCTAACCACCATCAAATTGCTTTTGTAGAAAGTATGTCAGAATTCAATTACCAAAAGGGAAACACTCGAAATATACAATGTGTTCGACTTTATACATATAAAATTAGAATTAAAAGATAAAACTTGAAGGCGGTGTTGATATGGATCCATTTCACCTAATGGTTTAATATCATATATGTTTCTAATTAAAAAAAGAGCCAATGTCTTAAATTTTTAGTTGAGTATATTAGGAAACTACGACATATGCTTATGTTTATATTAAGCGTGTTCTTTTGACTACTTACATGAAACAAATTTATCAAAGATCATGAAGAGAGTCTACAGACATGAATAAATAGATGCATTATTGAAAAACTTTCATTTTAACTCAAGGATGAACACACAAATGAAAGTCTTTGACATTTTGGAACCTATTTTATTTTTGTTGTTACATGATGCATCTTAAGCTGCGTGTTAGTTGGGTTGGGGGTAAGTCTGAAAATGTGCAAGTTGGTTAAGTCATCTCGGATCAACATTAAGGATAAACTTCAACTATGTATGGAATAAATGATATTCAATATATATATGTGTAGGCAAGACTTAATCCTCTTTATCAACAACTTGAATTTAAATTTTTTAAAGTAGGGTAATTTATTGGTAATAAATGTTCTATTTTGGTTGATTTTTATTTTCACATGAATTGTTTATATGAAACATTGCATCAATCAATATTCCTTTATGTAAAATGAGAAAAAGATATTTTCTAAAGATATCTGCATTAAGGATCCTTAATGGGTATGGTATGGTATAAATATGGAAATAATTAATAGTTTCATATAATAAATACATGGCAGATTATAAACAAAAGTTTAAGATGGCAAAATTGATTTGTTGCGTTTTTTCAAATTAAGTTCAAACCAGTTTATGTTGGTCAATGATAGGACTATGCAACAATTTCTTAACATGACAAAATAGAAAAAACAGTAATATCAGATAACAAAGATAATTTTTTTAATTAAACCTTATACATAAAAGTAAAAACATCATCAATTCCTAGTGATGCTAACAAAACAAATATTTGGTTTGTCTGAATTAAATGAAAAGAAGCATTGATCACCATGTTTTAAAGCATGGGTGTCACAAAAGACTTTCCACCCAGCTCTGAATTTTGCATATCTTCTGCCCTTTTGTTTCTTTATCATACGACATATAATCTCAACATTGGTTGGTCCACACATAATCCACTGAATTACAAAAGATGCAAGGAGATGCTCTATGTTTTGACAAATTGTCATGAATCAATTCTTTATCAGAAAAGTAATAAATGTTTTTTGTAATTTTAGCAGTATGAGTATTAATTGGTCTAACACAAAGAATAGAATATTAACAATTCAAGGATAATACTGACCAATTGGCTAGCCTTCACTTGATAGGCAGACAGAGTCATAGTAAAGTTTGCAACATGGTGCTCAGCAGCAGAGTATATTATTTCCTTTCCTTCGTCATCATATATCCTAATGTTAAAGTCACCACCTCCTATGTAATCCATGACAACCCAAGAGTCAGAAATCAAGTTGTAGAAATGTCACATGTTTTATAAACCCTCATTCAGGAACCTTCCTTTGTCAGTCCAATGAAATGTTATCTAAAAATAATGGTTCAATGGATCTTTTAAATGCCATATAAAAGAAAGTTGTAAACCAAATTTCATTAAGAGATCCCTGTCTGCATGAGCAAATATTTGAAAAAAATGAAATTAAAATAAAAGGAGTTCAAACAACATTTAAAGGAACACAAAACAAAAAAATCATTTATGTATATAGTGAAATAAAGCAAAAGGAATTTGGAAATGGAATGTTCATAAACCAAATTTTGTTGTAGTCATAAGCCATAAAATAGAAAACATCAAACTTGAAACATAAAACAGACTCGTATTACCTTCTTGCAATCATTAAGGAAGAAAGAATTATAGAGGGAGTTCAGATGACTTGGCCAATCCATTTTCATTGTAGAATAGAGCCTGATGAAGGTGACCTTTTAGCGTACATATTAGAGACATTATGCTACAAACATGAAATGTATCCATAGAAAATGAAAAGAATGGGGTTCGTTTATGTATATAGTGAAACAGAACAAATGGAATTTGGAAATGTTATATGCAAGGTAGTGGAATGTTAACTTGTAATGATAGATGGAAACTAATAGACACGACATTAGTAGGGGGTGATTCATTTATTACAGAGAAGGATGCAATGTATGGGAATCAAATGAAAGGAAGTATGACTAGTTTTGTGAATTTTGAAACAGGTGTCATGTAAAACAGCACCCCTTCATATTCTTCAGGGGAATTTTAATGTCTAATAATGCAGGGAAGGAAAAACACGCACATTAAATTAGTAAGGGATGCTTTGTTTGAAAACATTGAAACGGTGGTGTATGAGAGGGTGTTGTAATATAGTTTTGAATGATTAAAATTAGATATAAATTTAAAAAATGATTGTTCATTAAGGGTAACATAGTTTTATATCATTAAAATGAAAATGGTATTTGTAATAATAGTTTTATATCATTAACCTTAAAATATATGATTTATACAAATAATAAAAATAAAAAAAATTAAATTAATAATATAATATAATAAAATACATGTACTTTAACAAAATAATTATCACAATAGCTTAAGAACTATATCTTACATTAACAATTAAAATGAAAATAATATTTTTAAATGGTATTAAGATTTTTAAGTATTTTTTAATGTATTTATAAAATTAAAAATTTATTTAACATTATTAAAGTTATATTAAAATGGTTTTATATTAACTATATGTATTATTGTCATACGTTTGACATTGAAAGGTGTAATAAATCATATATTACTGTCAACGTATGTATTAAAATTTAAACAAAAATGTATGTATTTTGATAGATAACTTGTTATGATATAAAACTATCTCAGGTGGTATGTTTTATGCATAGTTAAATATTGGCTAAATACACCTTCTGGTCCCTTATATATTAAGTTATTTCCTGATTGGTCCCCTATGTTTATTTTAATTCAAGTTGGTCCTTCAACTTTTTTAAAAAGGTTTTAGTTTGGTCCTTCCGTCAAGTTTTCACTAACGACGTTTGTGCCATTTCTGATGTGGCTTGGAGACGTTGTTGCCTAGAGTTAAGGACGATTTCATCCATCCGCCATTAAAGATCCATGGAAGCTCTAGGGTTAGTATGTTAGTGTTGAAATTGTTCATAAACTTCAAGAACGTGACCTCCGAATTAAAATCCTCCGTCATGGCCAACTCAGGTGGTTCTGTGTTCAGCAATGGAGGCAACTCAATGGGTTCTCCATATTGTGAATGTGTCGGGCACCATAAAGCAGTGCTTCGAACCTCAAGAACAATGATCAATTATGGAAGATAATTCTGGGGGTGTAGAAAGTATCGCGTAAGTTTATTTGTTGATTATTCCCTTGGTTTTTTTATTTGGAAAAAGGTTTATTTGATTCAGTGTGTAATATTGTGTCAATGGTCTTTTTGTAGGGTGTAGCTGGTGATGGGAGTTGTAATTTTTTCCAATGGGTCACAGACGTGGCTGAAGCTGAGAAGGATCTATTGATTATCAGACAAAGGAAAAAAATAATCGCATTGCAGAAATCTCTCAAGGAATCAACAAAATGGAACAAGAGGATGTATTTTTTTTGTGTGTTGTTGGTCTTATGTAATGTGTTTGTGATAGTTCTATGTTGGTCACAGTAAGATAGTGTTGTTTGGTTTAATTTAGGTTGTGGAGTCTTCTTGTTAAATTTAGTTTTTACTTTCAGTGTTTATTGTAAGATGTTATTTTGAGTTGTAAACTTGAATTGTTAATTTCAAATGTTGACTTTAGTTATGAATTGAAGTTGTTTATTTGAGATTTGACCTTTGAATTATTAATTTGAGCATTTTAATTTGAGTTGTTAATTTGAGATAAAACAATATATAGACCACCAATGAAAATTGAAATAATAATAATTTGTTTACCATGTTTAAACATCATCAAAAGATAACAAAATAGAAATTACCATTGAAAATGACAACGTGTTTACCATGTTAAACATGATCAAAAGAGAACAGAACAAAATTTACAATATTGGTCCATCAGTAAATGATATAACAAAAAAGAAAGGGGTGATGCTTCAAATGTCTTTCCGCCTTGGTCTTAATTTTTGCCTTTGCTGGACTGGGTTTGTAGAAGCAGAAGTGGCATGTTTTCTTTTAGTTGTGGTTGTGGCAGCATTCTTAGTCGGGGCTGTAGCTTGGGTGGTTACAGATTGTTGGGTTTGGGGCTCTTCTGGTGGTGGTTTGGAAGGGCATGTAGCCTTGTTGTGGCCTGTAGTTCCACAAACACTGCACTTTGTCTTCAAACCCTTCCTGGACATCCGGATGTCATCTTTTTCAGCTTGGTCCTTGTTCCTTGATCTTTTAGGCCTCCCAGCTTGCTTCTTGAATGGTAGAGGTTGTATATTGTTTGCCTCAACCTTCTCCCACATGTTCTTCCCAATGGTGGGTAAGATCACCGGACTATAACAGTTTGCATAGGCCTGTTTTCTATATATTGCTGGGATGTAGGTCTCTGGGGTTTCATTAACCTGTACCATGCATTTAACTGCATGGTTACATGGTATCCCTGTTAGCATCCACCTCCTGCAATTGTATTCCCGAGCCTTCAAATCCACAATGAATTTCTCAGTATGGTGAATATGATTGACCTCATATACACTGTCCCCTGACCACCTGCATAGGTTATTAAGAATGAAATTAATATGGTTAACAATTTAGAAAATATAAAGAAGACTATTACATGTGAGTGGCCTTTTCTAACCAGACTTGGAACATGTTTATGTTAGATTTAGTTTTTTCAACCCTTTGTTTTATCCTTGGAAGGACATCATCAGTGAAGTTGAGCAATTTTGTCCGGTTCTTGGCCCATCGTTCCATCATATAAGTCTTAATCATCTCCAGCATAGTGATGATGGGCTTCCCCCTAGCTTCAATTATAACTGAGTTAAAAGTTTCAGACATGTTGTTCACCAATACATCACTCTTTGGTGTGAATGAAAACCGTGACTTGCTCCAGTGTCTGGGAGGTAATTTGATCAAGTCCCTGTAGGCATTTTCATTGAGTTCCTTTATCTCTAGCATTGTTTTCTCTTATGCCTTAGTGTAAGTTGACTTCGTTGCCTTCCACAGTAAGTCTTTGAGTTGTTTTCCGGGATGCCTTTTTCTGAAGTTATTGTATAGATGCCTAACACAGAACCTCTGATCAACACCAGGTATAAGTTCTTCTAAGGCATGTAGCAGACCCTACAAGATCCAAATTTGAGATAAAATAGACTAATTTGAAGTATTGAAACCAGTAAATTGAAGTACTGAAACATGGGGGACCAATTTGAAAACAAATTAATGAAGTATTGAAACATGGGGACCACAGTGAAATCACTTAATCACCATCTACAAAAAATTGGGGACCAATTTGAGACCAAAATCAGGTCAGGCATAGTTATGGTATGTTGCAGGTTTTTAGTTCTTTGTGCAGGCTAACATACAGCAGTGATGGTTATGGTACATTGCATATTTTAGGTCATATGTATTGCACAGATCAGGGTATGTTGTAGTCAGTGATCATCATGCAGTCAATGATCATCATGCAGTCAATGATCATCATGCAGTTAACACAGTAAGAGGTATACACAATACAATGGAACCATTCTCATAGGGTATACACAACACAATCACCATTCATACACTGATCATTATACAGTTAACATAGACTCTTATTATACAATTGTGATCATTATGCACCACACGATTCATCACCAGTATACCAACTGCAAGAATTCATGCATTACAATTCAATGCAAATTACACACAATTCAAATTACACATATCCCAATGCAAATTACACACAATTCAAATTACACACATCCACACCTGCACACAATTCAAATCATCACCATATGACATACCTTCTGTTGATCAAATATAAATGTCATCTCACTGCAGACCTGAGAGCCACCTAAATCACCAACAAGTAGCTCCAAAAACCACCTCCAAGAATCTGTGTTTTTACACTCCATCACCCCAACTGTAATTGGCAACATTTGATCATTTGGGTCTCTACCAACTGCACTCAAAAGTTGCCCACCATAAGGCCCTTTAAGAAAGCATCCATCTAACCCAATGATCTTTCTACTATGCTTGAAGCTATCCTTGCTCCCTTTCAGACAGACATACATCCTATGAAAAGAGGTTGCAACTGTATTCTCAGACACTATGCTTCCTTTTGCAATGTGTTGTACATTCAACTTCACAATGGAACCAAGGTTGGAGTTTTCTAAAGCAGTGCAATAGTCCTATAAATCTTTGTATTGCTCAGTGAAATCACCATCTATAATCCCTAATGCAGCCTTCCTAGCCCTGTAAGTCGTTGTCTTGCTTACTTTAGCATGCTAATTCTCTTGGGCCTTGTTACATATATCTGAAAGTTTAAGCTTTGGGTTCTCCTTCACCCCACTGACCAGCTTCTTAGAAAGCCATCTTGAACTCAAAAACTTTATCCTATGCTGTCTGCCACATGTGTGACTGTCAATAATGGTCCTTAACTGCCATGTTTCCTCATTTGCCAGCTTGCCACAGTAGGCATAAAACTCACAACCTTCAATACATCTTACCCTCACTCTCTTTTTATCGTTTTTTTAAAACCTCAAATCCTTACCATTTGCAATAGCATATGCAATAATGGCCTCTTTGAACTACTCCTTGGTTAAGAATACAGTGTCCTTGACCCAATGATAACCTTCCATGTTTGTTGGCATCTTAAAATTTGGGCACCTTTCACCTTCACTCTCTTCTGAGCTATCACTATATAGCTCCTCAGAATCTTCATCAATGTCAGATACCACTTCTTTGCCTTTCCCTGTGTTTTTCTTACAACTTGACCCCTCACCCCTTCCAAAATTAGTACCCTTCATATAGGTCCTTGGGTTAACAGTTCTAGGAATTTTTCTCCTCTGCCATTTCTTTTTTACACCAACCTGTGTAGTTGGCTCATCAGTGGCAGTACTTCCTCCACCTTCACCTATTACATCCTCTTGATCCATCACTTCCACATTTTCAGGCATCACCTTCACATGTTCCATCACCTCATTAGTGGCTTCAACATATGCCTTAACAGTGATCACATCCTCTTGATCCACCCCTTCATCATCTGAATCATGGAAATGAATTTCCATTGCACTATCATCATCATCATCTTCTACTATAATATCATCTAAAACTGTCTTAACATATGTTTCATCACCCCTGCCTTCATCACCCTTCTCCTCATCATCTTCACCATGTGGCTCATCACCTATATCCTCAAGACCTTTACCATCTACCACATCAGCATCAACATCTACATCATTTGTTTTCTCTGGGCCAGTGAGGTCCAAAACAACCTCTGGCACATCAAGGGCATGCACAACAAACATCTGAACCTTCCCCTGAGAGTGTGCAATCCTTGCCATCTCTAAATAACCTTTATCGTCGACCAATTGCTTCAGCCCAACATGAAACTCTTTGCCTCCAATCTTGTACTATAACTCCTCAACATTCACGTATCCCATGTCCTTTACTATTCCTATAACTTCAAAATAACTCCATCTATCCTCATCGATGTCCCATTCAGAGTCAATACCACTATACCCCAACTTCTTTCCATTTTCTTCAACAAAAGACCCCCCATGAAAAATCTCCAACTTGAAACGAGGATTCATCCTGCAACCCAAACTCAAACCATACTAAATTTGTAAATGCCAAATACAGTTCCAAATTTGTACACCGTAAACCCTATATTATGCCCTGACAAAATAAGTTTTCCCCCCCAAGCCAAACTTAAAACGAAAGAGACGAAGGATTAGAGGACTTACCTACAATGTCGAACAACAGGACGCAAGCACGAACTGTCTCACTATCTCCTCCGAACTTAGCTTTGCTTGTACCCTAGGTCACCCTTCAAACACATAACAAATGCCAGAGGAAGAAGATGATGGGACCAATATGAACCACCTCTCTTCCCTTTCCTCAAAACGCTCGTTTTTCCATTGCCAGCACAGCAAACAAAAAATTAACACATGGGATACATGTCAGACACTTGGTCCATGTAAGCAAATGGCACAAACATCGTTAGTGAAAACTTGACGGAAGGACCAAACTGAAACCTTTTATAAAGTTGAGGGACTAAATTGAATTAAAAAAAATATAGGGGACCAATCAGGAAATAACTTGAGACATAAGGGACCAACAGGTGTATTTAGCCTTAAATATTTGATTATCATCGATTATCCTTTTATTTATATTTAAAAATTCCCTTATCATCTTATTTACCTCTGATTTGTTCTACATAATCAATTTTTTTAGCATTTTAGTCCCTTTTGAACTTATTAGTTATGATTAAGAATCACAATACTTAAATCATATTTCTTATGTTCTAGGTTGATATAGTAAATTGATTCATGAAAGTTAAATAAAGGAACAAACATTGTAATTGATATTGCACAAAATTGTTTACTTTATACTTTTTGGATATATAATTTGATGATGGCATATTCATTCAAGGTTATATTCATTGTAATCAGAATATTTGTCAAATGTTCACTATAGTCATATACATTATATATCATATATGTTGAAAATGAAATTTTAAAAAAATATATAAAGAGAATAAAAATCATGTCATCAACCATTGATTAATGTAAGTAGCATTCAATGATGGGGATCAAAAGACATAATATGATATCATTTAATTATTCTAGAGGAAGAGTAAAAATAGATAATTGTTCAACACAACATATTAAGATTGTATAAACTAATAAACATTTTCATGCAAACAAATGAACTTTGGTTGATGTTTCATTTCGGTTCTTGCTTCATGATCTTCCTGACTTTGTTTGATGAAAGTTAGAACTCATCCTGGGAATTCCTTTTACAATCTACAATCTTATTGTCAACACCACGTCCCACCTTTTGAGGCGTAATCATTAGTTCATCTCCCAATGCAACATGAATGATATGGGACTGTACAAAAAATAGTCAAGTTAATCCAGGAATTAAACTAATGAATAAAGGATAAAGAAAAGATAGTAGCACTAAGCATATGTTAATAATGGATCTTAGAAAAACATATATGTATAATTGGACAACAAGGTTAAGGTTATTATAATGAAAATTGAATTAAGAAGAGTGATGGAAAATTAGCAAAACCGAAAACGTAAATTGTTCACAAGGATGACCTTCGGGGCAGAAACAGTGCCAATGCCATTTGTATTGTTAGGATATGGATAACTCTGATGAATTGTTCTATGCATTTTAATGAAACATAAAGTTATAATGTCATCTAAAGAGGAGTGGTAAAATTTTGCTTTAAGACGAACAGAAAGACTACCTTAATGGAATCGGAAAGGAAAATCTCAAGTTTGCTGTCAGAAGTCGATTGAGGGGCTAAGGGAACAATTGAATCAGAAGACAAAGTTTGATTGTCCTATTCAAAAAAATATGCAAATATTCAAAGATGATGTAGCAATATAAATTTAATGATTAAACACTAAACTAATAAATTATATCCCATCTTCATACAATCCATTGAGTCTCTTAGGGAAGACTGAAAGAAACACAAAACAACGAATTATCACAGTTTTCCTTTTACTGTGAATATACAATAACAAAAATAAAAAAGAAGACAACTTGAATATATCTCATAAACCTTAAATTTCTTCTCAAACTCAATAATTAATCCAATTTCATTACATATCTTAATGACATTTATTGTGTATGGAACCAAGGTCATGAACTCTTGCATTTTCATTTGAACTTTAAAAAAGAATCTTTTATCCTTTAGAGCATCGAGTTCTTCAGGATACATGTTCTTATCCCCACCCTTTACATTGAAAAGACAATACGTGAAGATACAACTTTTTATAAAAAAATAAATGTCGAAAGAATTAAATGATACTCGTAAAGAATAGGTTGTGTGAAGATCTTTAATGGATATTTGTAGGACTTTGGCCGCCTCTCTATCAAATAGGATAAATGATGCAGAATCAGATTCATTTATCACCCTTAGATGAATGCAATACCTTTTAAAAAAAGGAATAAAATAAAATTAGTTTTACTTATCACCTACAAAAAAATAAGAAAACAATATTAGAAAAAGTAATCAAGGAAAAAGATTTAATCAACAGGTAGATACGTCATAATAAAAGATGACAAATGTGTTCTATAATTTTTGTAATAGTATATATCATCATCAACATGAACCCCATAAACACATTTGATACATCCTCTATAGCACCAATTATACTCAGATTCAATTTGCTTCACGATCCTAAGAGTTACAAACACCTCATTCTATAAAGTGGAAATTTACGCATACATAAGAAAAAATGGGGAAGACTCTTTTAATCCATTAAATATATTAGATACATATTATATAATATATAATATTATATATATTATGTATATAAATATTTATAAACAAAAGTATACTTTGTTAATATAAAACCTAAAAATTTTTCCTGACTAAATCTGTATATACAACCAATTAATATAATGTGAAGGAACCATTTATTGAATTAATTACATCACATTTAAATCAACTTAAATTGGTTTGTAAAAAAAATACACACCTGCTTGAATTCTTTCAAATCTTCAATGGATTTGTATGCTGTAATATTCAAGAAGTCATCCTGTGTAGATATCTGGCTCTTACCGATTAAGGGGGTCAATTACTGAGAAGAGACACATTCAGTGGACTGAATCCTGCATAAAACATAAATAAACTTAGGGTTTATGACTATAATTTTAGTTAACATACTCTAAACTAAAATATTGGATGATGTACCCTGATGTACCTTGTCCTAAAAAGTTTGATCTTAGGAATGAGGTCATTAATGTATAGTCTAGAAGTGTATTTGGTGTTGAAGACACTCATCACATCTATACATTAGACAAATTATAAAATTATAGAAATATATATAAATGTGAGATAAATAAATACAAAAACATAAAATCTAAAAGTAATAAATATATGGATGTATAACTTTCAAAACACGCACTATTCTATTTCTTCATCATATATAGCAAATTATAGAGGAACCACATAGTTTTAATAAGACTTATCAGATAAGAAAGTAATGAATTTATTTGCAAATTCTTGCCATAGAGTGCATCACATCTCCAAACCTCTAAAAATTATTGGAACAAAAAATGACTGGATTTGTTTAGGCATAATAAAAAAAATACATATAAACTTTAGACAAAAGGAATTACTCAAGGTTATCGAGTTCAATCACTATGTAGTTAGACGTCACCCCTCCTTTCTTAAATTCAATCAACTCTCCTTTTCCAGTAACGATCCCAATAATGTCTAAAACCAAAGACAAACGAACTCAGCAGGACGAAGTAAAACGTTGTGAAGATTATATATATATATATGTATATATATCAGAATAATAAAGGAGACTTATAAAATATGTCTTGCCAACAGACACAAAACAAAGTTGTACTTACCAACCAATTTATTTTTTTTGAAAGGCTCCTTGTGTATTTCAGCAAAATGAACAATGTGAAATACATTTTTAGGAATCTTTGAGTCCTTTATCACTTTGACTCGAGTCTCCTTCTTAAAAAAGACCCTGAACTCATGAGTGGTAGGTCTGTATAACTGGTTATTCAAAGCGACAACAAAGTTTGAGAAGATATACACATTCCCCTCAAATAATTCCCTCTCAAACAAATATGTATGAATGGTCTTAACCGAAACCTGTATCCTGTCAGCCTTTGAAAAAAGGACCAAAAAATAGAACCAAACAAAATGAAATCAGATATGTCATATTGAATTTACACTTAACAGAATAAGGTTAAAATAATTTACTCAACAACTCATCAACCACCACTATCTCCACTAATGCATCTTGGGATGGGAATCTTTTGTTAAGAACTTTCCATAACCGTATGACTCTAACCTTCAATCGCTAAATTTTATCATCAAAGCCAACATCAACATCCTTAATAAAGTCATAATGTATAAGAATGACAGCCATTGGACTCAAACACAGGAAGGTTTTTTGGGAAACAATGAGTAAGAGAAACAGATGGAAAACAAGGTAAGAATAAGTGATAAGTCTAAACCCTTATATAAAAATAATGATGGGGAGAATATAAAAATATTAATTAATAAAAATATTAATTAAAACTCTCTAATACATGACCTGTGAGTATTTTCATATAGGGATAATTAACAGGGTATTCAGACATGTCTCAGTTTCCAACACCACTCCATTAATAAAAAATGATGATAAGGAGAATGTAAAGATAAAAATAAAAATATTAATTATAACTCTCTGATACATGTCCCTTGAGTTTTTTCATACAGGGATAATTAACAGGGTATTGAAACATGTCTCAGTTTCCAACACCACTCCCATTAATAATTAATAAAGGATAAAACTGTTTGTCTCTATTATTTTTATTTATAAAGTGTTTATGTTCATTTTCATCTTAAAAGGCAAATGCATTAAACGATGTCTTAGTTGGCAAGCTTCATCAGCAGACATGATAAATAATCATTCACATTGGAATACATAACAGCTGTGGACAAATGAAATGCTATAAATGAAGTGACGATTGAGTTTCCAGAAAGTGAGCATGTCTTAATCCACATCCACATTGGAATGTAAAATAGTTGCAGACAAAACAAATGCCATAAAGGAAATGGTGATTGAGTTTCTAGATGTAGCCTGTCATTGAATTAAATGAGGAAATGAAAAAAAACACCTTGGAGGCCAAAAAGTGCATTTGATATAGCAGTTGATATTCCAAAAAATATGTTTTTGTTGCATTACAAAGCAATGACAAACCTACAAATATTATTTTAAAAATCTTAATAAAAGGATTTAGACGATAAAAAGGGATAAAATAAAGGTTAAAATACCTTTTTAGCCCTTCAAAAGTCTAGGGTATAGGAAAAAGCCCTATTTAATTTACCCTAGAATTTTGGCCCTATAATATTTTAGGTTATGTGAAATCAAGGAAGCCTGACTTTTTGCTGAGGTGGCTAATGCATGGCCCACTTCAATAGTGAAACATGGAGGATGACGTGGCTAAAATTAGCTAAATATCTATTTAAATAATTAAGTAATTTATTAGCCATATTAATTATAATTAACAAATTAAATATTAAATAAAAATAAAAAATGTTTTTTTGGCAAAACATGCATTTTGATAAGTTATATTTTCCTCGTCTTCTTCCTTGTGCGAGTGTTTCTGCATTCTCCTCATCTTCAACCTAAAATAGATGGCAAGGTCTAACATTTCCACTGGGTCTTCCTCATCAATGGAGATTGAACACGTAAGGTGTAGGTGTGGGAAGAACCTTGTCCTTCTCATTTTAAAAACGAAGAAGAACAATGGACTGGTCTTCTGGAGGTGTCCATTTTTTTTGGTAAGTGGAAGAATGTCATTGTTTTCGTTGTTGGATTTTTTTGAAACGTTTTTTTGTTGTGTCAGAGCAAAGAGGATTGTGGTGTTTTCAAGTGGGCTCCCACTACTTCCACTACTAACATTGATAGGAATGATGGGTGTACCTGCAAGGTGGAGCTAGATAAGATGCATAAGGAATTTGAAAAGAAGTGTGCAAAACTAAAATCTAAGTTAGTGGCTGAGAAGAGGAAAACATCAATGTTGTTGAGATTCCTCACTATTTCCTAGGCCATTACCCTGAGCATGCTGATGATATATTTAGCAAGAAAACATTATGGAGAAATGGGGTTCTGAGGTTAAAACGTGTGTTGTGGGTTTTCGGAAAAGGAAGTTTGTATTCAATAGGGTGCATAAAACATCTCTATTTGCTATATGATTTGTCAAGGAGTCTATACATGTTTTGGGTTTGGGATTTAGCCCCTTTTTTAGGTTTTTAGGATTTAGGGTTTGTGGGTTGGCTCCTGTTGGTTGTATGGTTTATTAAGGAGTTGGTTTTGTAATCAATATAATCCCTAATGAAATGCTCCTTATTTTGGCAAGCATAATCTTTTTTATTGAGCTGTAAGTTAAGTGTTTTGGTTTATTCAATTGTTTATGGAGTAAATTAACAAGTAAATTAAATGTTGATCCCAATGCAAATAAGTGCTCAACATAGCTGCAAATTTAAATGAAACCTGAACATAGATTAACTTGTCACATATTTACATAATTACAGTCATGAAAGGGGAAGTAAAATATGTTGGGACTTTAAAACAGAATGGAATGAAAATTAAAATGTTCTTAAGTTGTTGTGGCTTTGCTTGGTTCCAGGGAATGTATTGGGGTCTGTTGTTGTGTTTGACTGGAAAAGGGATTCAGCTTTCAGATTCTCAATTTCCCTTCCCCTGCCCCTGCCCCTTCCTCTTTCTCTTCCCTTATGTCTTCCTTCTCCTCTTGGTCTCCCCCTGGTTGATGTTGATGTTGTCGCACCACCAATATTTGGCTCAGCATGTGCCTCAGGTGGTTGTGCATCAGGTGCAGGTGCAAATGCAGAGACATAAGACTCAGTATATGCATTAGACTCACCACCCACATAAGTATCAGTATGTGCAGGGTTTGGTATAGTTGCATTTTGAAAAAGATTCCATAAAATCAATAAGATACCTCAGTATATGCAGGGGTATGTACATGTTATATATGGATGAATAAACCCCAAAATGAAACACTCTTACCTTAGTAGCAGGCAGATTAGGACATGTGGTTCTATTATGACCAGTACCATCACAGTTTGCACAATGGTACTGGCCTGGAAATCTTGGACGCCGTGTTGTGTTGTCATCTTCATATGGGTCTCTTCTTCTCAACCTTTTTAGTCTCCCAGGATGCCTTTTATATGATGGAGGAATGACCTCAGGTGCATCAACCTTAAGCCACATAGGCTGCCCATTGATAGGTTGGATTATACCTTCATAAGCCTGACTATATGTTATCTTGGAGTACCATTGGGAGACAAAAGCTTCTGGGTTGTCACTGTAACATCCTATATTGTTACTATATTTTTTATATAAAAGGATAAAATTGTAAAGAAAATTATAATTTAAAATTTTGACAAAATTAGCTTAAGGTTCTTTAGAACTGATTGATCATTGTAATTTATAGAATTTTATGAGAATTTTTAGATATTTTTAGAGATAAGTGAAAATAGTCCTAAATAGAGCCGTTTGGGTCTAAACCACTATAGAAAATTTTATAAAAAAAATTATAAAACTTGATAGAGAGTTTAGATTCATACATGTGAGCTTAAATTTAAAATTTCGTAAAGTTTAGAGATTGTTTGGTTAGAAAAGTAAACCGATAAACTTATAAAAACGGGTATTTAAACATTTAATAATTGAGATATTTAGTGTAAAATAAATTTACTAAAAAGTTACATTTATTTTATTAAGTATATTTTGAGTGTTAATAACAAAATTTTAAGTATAAAATTTATCTCATTAAAATACCCATAGTATAGTTATGGATAATTATAAAAAAATAATAATAAAATAAAATAATTTTTACCATCTATATATACCCTTTATCCCGTTCCTATTTTTGTGCCTCTTCTTTAGTACTTGTCCACGCTGTGCAGCAGAAAAGGTAAGAGTCCGCTTTCATTTTTTTTCTATTGAAAGTATATATATATATATATATATATATATATATATATGTTACGTTACTGATTGTAACATTAACATATATATATAATATTAATTATTTATTTACTTTATTTAGTATTTATTTATGTTATTGTTTATTTAATTATTTATTTATTTTATTACTTCATTATTTATTTATTTTATTGTTTAATTATTCATTTGTATTTATATTTGTTTATCTGTTCCATTTATTTATTTAATTGATTTTTTATTTATTTATTTGTTTATTTTATTGTTTGTTCATTTATTTATTTACTTAATTTTTTATTTATCTATTGTTTATTTATTATTTATTTATCTCTTTTTATTGTTTATCTATTTATTATTGTTACATTTATGTGTTTATTTACTTGATTATTGATCTAATTATTGATTTGTTTAACTATTTAATTGTTCATTTATTTAATTATTTATTTATTTATTATTCTTATTTAATTATTTAATTATTTAATTATTTAACTATTTAATTGTTTATTTAGTTATTTACTTATTTATTTATTTTCTTTATTATTTACTTTGTTATCGTTCGATATTATTTTTAGTCATTATTCTGTTGTTATTATTATTTTTTTATTTATTCTATTCTTAATTATTTTCTGTACTATTATTTATTATAATTTATAGTTTATTTATTTATTGTTTATTATTTATTATTCATTTATGTATATATTGTGATTTACTCATTTCCTTATTTATTCATTTAATTGTTGATTTATTTATTGACTTATTTAAATTATTTAATTGTTTATTTGTCCATAAGTTTGTTTTGTTATTTTTGTTTATTTATCTAATTAAATTACTAATTTATAGTTTATATATTATTTATCCATTCATTCATTTACATTTTATTGACTTATTTATATTTTTGAGCTATTTTTATTGTTATATATTATGTATTTTGCTTATAATGTTTATTATCATTTATTTAGTTATTTACTTTATTCCTTAATCATTTATTTATTTATTTACTTTATTCTTTAAATCATTTATTTAATTGTTATCCTTTTATAATTTTAATGGATGTTTAATTATTATTATACATTTTTTAAAATTTATGACAATACCATTTTTAGTATTATTGTATCAGAATTTTTTTCTTTATTAATATCACTATATTAAGTGTCAAATAAAATAAAAGTATAATAAAATAAGATGAACTAAATGCTAACAATAAGAACCTATGTGTTTAGGTTAACTTTAGAGGATTTTCTTAGAAAGAAAGTAGTTTCTCAGGTAAAGGGAGGGTGAGATAGGAATTTACTAAATATAAGACATGTTAAATAATAGAAGGGACTCCCTGACCCTCTCAATATTTATTTCAGTTATAATTTTAATGTCTTTACTTATTTACAATTATTATTTATATGTCATACCTTGCTATTTGCATATTTTTATAATGAGAATTTATAATTATTAGACTGTGTTAAGTTTGATGTTTGAATCAAAAACAAATATTCAATTTACAGAGGAAACTTTGCCAAAATTTTGACAAATTTTATGAACAAGAATGGAAAGTATTTGCTAAAAGTTTGAGTTAATTAAGTATGAGACATGCATCATATAACAAGTGAAAGACAAGAATGTTTTGAGAAATGCATTAGGGATGGTTCAATAGCGAACCTTGGGATGGGAGGGTGTGAAGAGAGGCCTATGAGACCTGGGGTCGCTCTCTAGTATCGGGTAAATTCACAACAAGCTCTTGCCAATCTGACTAGACCCTAAGTGCATATTATGGTCAGTGGAGCTGTTCGTTAGCCATATTGGTAGATTTTCATGAAACAATATCAACTCCTGACTGCTCCCAATAAAAGAAGATTTAAGGGCCCACTGCATTGCATCTCTATCATTAATAAAACAATTGATAAAAATATTTATTAATTAAGATCTGCCAGTCATCTCTACACTTTTCATTCCATGTTGTATGTAACATGTATGAGGAAATTGTTATTAAAAAAATATTGTTTGTAAAACTCTATTATATATGTGTGTCTTGTATAATATTAGTATTTTCCGTTTCTCACCCTTTTACTTGTTATGTGGTGTAAATTTTGAACTTGCATAGATTTTTTGCTATGAATAATATTCCACAGATGATAGATGTACAAATCAGACCTCGTCAAGGTGGAATAGGGAGATGGAGGTTTTTGGATATAGGGCATGTTTATATATATTATGGTATAGTTACTGTGAGATTGTCTCAAGTTATAGTTGGTTTGCCCGATCCTCTTGGGGCCCTTACCTTTTCTTTTCGGGCTAGACTTATTTTCGATCTTCGTGATAATGACCCTTTCCAAGGGCAACCACTCCCACCCCCGCCAGCTGATGAAGAAGATGTGGAGGAAGCTTCTTCAGGAAATGACTCCACTATAGAAGATGCATAGTTACTTATAGTTAAACCAGTAGGACGTTATGGGTAGTTGGTGACTCCAGCTGTACTTGAGGGTTGAGTAGTCTTTTTGTATACTATTTAACTACTCACATGTTCTAGATTCTTTTTATCTTTATCTAGTGTCTGACTCTTAGGGTTACTGCTAATCTGACACTATATTTTGTAATCAAAAATCAAATCATGTACAGTTATATATAAATATATCTATAAAAATGTTTATACAGTAAAGTATTTCGGATATATGCAGTTATGACTGTGAGATTGTTTATATCTTTAAGTGAAATTTTTATTATTTATTTATTTAAATTTTGGTAGTTATTTAGGGATGTTATAAAGTGGTATTAGAGTGGTTCATCCCATAGGCCTGGGGAGAGGTTTGACTTATTTAGTATATATCTTGAATGTTTAGGTATAGAGGCTATGTGGTAGTGATTGATAATTTTAGTTTAGAATATAATAAGTTTGATTATGAGTAGGAACTCATGGTAGAACAAGAAATTGGAATTGTAGCCGCAGTGGAGCGTTTGATCACTACAATGGCTGAAAATCAAGTGAACCAAAATGCTCAAGGAAATGATTCTTTAAGAAGATTAGATCTTTTTGAAAAACGTAATCTACCTCGGTTCAAAGGAGGTTATGATCCTAATGGAGCTTAACTATAGATTCACGAGATGGAGAAGATTTTTCATGCATTTCAATGTTTAGAGGCTGATAAGGTAATTTTTACAGCTTATATTTTGATAGAGGATGCTAAACATTGGTGGGAAGGTACTAGAAGGCAATTTGAAGCAAATGAGATTGAAATCACTTGGGAACAATTCAAGGAAAAATTTCTGGAAAAATATTTTCCTAATGATGTCAGGGAAAAGAAATAAATGGAATTCCTATCTCTCACTCAAGGTGGTAAATCAGTTGGAGAATATGCTGCAAACTTTGAAGAGTTGTCTCGCTTTCACTCACATTATGCTAATGCTACAAACGAACGGGCCAAATGTGCTAAATTTATCAATGGTCTTTGACCAGAGATAAAAAAAGCTATTCGGATGCAAGAAGTTCGTGAGTTTTCGGTGTTGGTAAATTATTGTAGAATTTTTGAAGAGGACCATAAGGATAAGCTGTTAAAGGCTAAGAAGTATGATCCTAAAACCAATGAGAGGAGGACTTTTGGACCCCAATGTTTCCAAAACAAGAATTTTGCAAGGAAAAAGCCATATCCTATTCAACCACGTTGTCCTGGTGTTACATCTTTTCCTGTTCAATATCAAGCTCCACATAAAGGCTATAATGCGCTTACAAATCCTCAAGCTGCGTCTGGGAGCTATTACACACCAGCTGCTTTTGAAGTTAAATGTTATAATTATGGAGGACCTCACATGCGAAAGGATTGCCCTACTTATGTTTGTTTTAAGTGCAACAAAAGGGGACATCTACTGGGGGATTGTCCAGGAATAAAGAAAGAAAATGGCAGAGGTACTAGCACGGGTAATCACACTTGTGGAGGCCCTAGCAATACGATGGAAAAACCCACGACTCAAGGAAAAGTTTTCGCTATTAGTGGTGAGGAAGCATCACATTAGGATATAATGGTGGAAGGTACATGTATCATCAATAAGACTCCTTTGACTATCATGTATGACTCTGGGGCATCTCATTCCTTTATAGCCAATAATTGTGTGGAAAGGTTGAACTTGCCTATTATTAAGTTACCTTTTTAGTTATCTGTTCGTACTCTTGGAAACCAATCCATGGTTACTTCTAAAGCTTGTTGGGAATGTCCTATTGTCATAAACGGTAGGAATTTCAAAGCTAATTTATTTTGTTTACCACTTTCTAATTTAGAAGTTATTCTCGGATTAGATTGGTTGGCAAATAATCATGTCTTAATAAATTGTTATAATAAGACAATAGTATTCAACGAATCAATGGATTCTAATTCTAAAGATACACGATTTGTATCTGCCAATCAAGTAAGTGCTTCATTGGAAGAAGGAACTCAAGGATTCATGATGTTACTTTCAATGAAAGAGGAATGAGAATCTCGAATAGAGGAATTGCCTATTGTAAATGCATTCCCTAAAGTTTTTCCAGAAGATATCCTTGGGTTACCGCCTGAACGAGAAGTAGAGTTTTCCATTGACCTTATTCCTGGAGCTGAACCAATCTCAAGAGCACCATATCGGATGTCACCATTGGAATTGCTAGAATTAAAGAAACAACTGGAGGAGTTGCTAGAGAAGCAATTTATAAGACCAAGTGTATCTCCTTGGGGCGCACCAGTTTTGTTGGTAAAGAAGAAAGATGGTAGTATGAGGTTATGTGTAGACTATCGTCAACTTAATAAGGTGACAATTAAGAATAGATATCCTTTGCCAAGAATAGATGATTTGATGGATCAACTTCGTGGTGCTAGAGTATTCTCTAAAATTGATCTAAAGTATGGATATCATCAAATATGGGTGAAGAAGGAAGATGTGTCTAAAACTACTTTTCGGACTCGTTATGGACACTATGAGTATTTGGTAATTCCTTTTGGTGTAACTAATGCTCCTGCTGTATTCATGGATTACATGAATAGGATTTTTCACCCACATTTGGATAAATTCGTGGTTGTTTTCATTAATGATATTTTGATATACTCAAAAAGTCGAGAAGAGCACGTTGAGCATCTGAAGATAGTGTTAGGAGTTTTACGAGAAAAGTAGTTGTATGCAAAATTGTCTAAATGTGAATTTTGGCTAGAAAAAGTCAATTTTCTTGGTCATGTCATCAGTCAATGAGGAATCGTTGTAGATCCTTCTAAAGTGGAAGCGGTGTTAAAATGGAAGAGACCAACGACTATGACAGAGATTAAGAGGTTTTTAGGATTAGCTGGTTACTATCGAAGGTTCATTGAAGGATTTTCAAGACTCACAAATCCATTAACTAAGCTCATAAGAAAAGGTCAACCATTTGTTTGGACGACACAATGTGAAAATAGTTTTCAAGAACTTAAAAATTGTCTCACAATGGCACCTGTGTTAGTATTACCTAACCCGTACCAAGAATATGAAGTAGAAATACACAGAAATTCATACACCATAAATGCAAGGAAACACATAAAAAAATGCAAACTACTAAATAGAAAACACATAACCTGAGATCAGTAAAGGCGATAGGAAATTAATATTCAATTTTGATACTCTCTATACTCTAACAAATTAAAGAGAGAAGCACACATAAATTTATATACCAAAAATGGAAGGAAACACATTAAAAAATGCAAACTACTAAATAGAAAACACATAACCTGAGATTAGTAGAGGCAATAAGAAATTAATATTAGATTTTGATAGTCTATACACTCTAACAAATTAAAGAAAGAAACACCGAGAACTTCATATACTATAAATGGAAGAAAACACATAAAAGAAAATGCAAAGTACTAAACAGAAAACACAAAACCCGAGGCCCAGGTTCTTCGCGCATGATTTCTTTACTCTTCGTCTTGGCTGAAATGACACTCAAATTCTGGGTAGCTTTTCCATCAGTCACCTAAAAAGGCTACACCACCGTAGAGGGTTAGGGTTTCATACACTCTAACAAATTAAAGACAAACATATAAAAATTTATATACCATAAATTCACATACCATAAATGAAAGGAAATACATCAAAAAATACAAACTATTAAACAGAAAATAATATTCGATTTTGATAGTCTATACACTTTAACAACTTAAAGAGAGAAACACATAAATTCATATTCCATAAATGGAAGGAAACACATTGAAAAATACAAACTACTAAACAGAAAACACATAACCTGAGATTAGTTGTATACCACATATGGAAGGAAACATAAAAAAAATGCAAACTACTAAGTAGAAAACACATTACTTGAGATCAGTAGAGGCAATAGAAAATTAATACTCGATTTCGATACTCTCTATAGTCTAACAAATTAAAGAGAGAAACATACATAAATTCATATACCATAAATGGAAGGAAACACATAAAAAAATGCAAACTACTAAACAGAAAACACATAACCTGAGATAAGTAGAGGAAACAAGAAATTAACATTTGATTTCGATACTCTCTACACACTAAGAAATTAAAGAGAGAAACACACATAAATTCATACATCATAAATGAAAGGAAGCACATAAAAAAATGCAAACTACTAAACAAAAAACACATAACCTGAGATAAGTAGAGGCAATAGGAAATTAATATTCAATTCCGATAGTCTCTACACTCTAACAAATTAAAGAGAGAAGCACATTAAAATTCATATACCATAAATGGAAGGAAACACATTAAAAATGCAAACTACTAGAAAGAAAACACATAACCTGAGATTAGTAGAGGCAATAGGAAATTAATATTGGATTTCGATAGTCTATACACTCTTACAAATTAAAGAAAGAAACACCGAGAAAGTCATATACCATAAATGGAAGAAAACACATAAAAGAAAATGCAAAGTACTAAACAGAAAATGCATAACCTGAGGCCTGGGTTCTTCGCACATGATTTCTTTACTCTTCGTCTTGGTTGAAACGCTCAAATTCTAGGTAGCTTTTCCATCAGTCATCTGAAAAGGCTACACCACTGTAGGGGGTTAGGGTTTCATACACTCAAACAAATTAAAGACAAAGACACCAGCCTCGGCGTCGATTTCAACTAGGCTCCCCTAGGGGTGCTTGAGAGGGTCAAATCGTAGCGGCAAGGGCTGAATCTCAGTGGATCGTAGCAGCAAGGCCACTCTGCCACTTACAATACCCAGCCACGTATTTAAGTCGTCTGCAAAGGATTCTACCCGCTGCTCGATGGGAATTACACTTTATGGTGTCTCACACAGCTCATCCACCGTGTGAGGCTCACCAACGACATGCGCCTCTGGGGGGCCGAGACCCCCTACTACTGGTCGGCAAACAAACAACGGACACATGCATCGCTTCTAGCCCGGATTCTGACTTAGAGGCGTTCAGTCATAATCCAACGCACGGTAGCTTCGCGCCACTGGCTTTTCAACCAAGCGCGATGACCAATTGTGCGAATCAACGGTTCCTCTCGTACTAGGTTGATTTTTTATTTATTTATTTGTTTATTTTATTGTTTGTTCATTTATTTATTTACTTAATTTTTTATTTATCTATTGTTTATTTATTATTTATTTATCTCTTTTTATTGTTTATCTATTTATTATTGTTACATTTATGTGTTTATTTACTTGATTATTGATCTAATTATTGATTTGTTTAACTATTTAATTGTTCATTTATTTAATTGTTTATTTATTTATTATTCTTATTTAATTATTTAATTATTTAATTATTTAACTATTTAATTGTTTATTTAGTTATTTACTTATTTATTTATTTTCTTTATTATTTACTTTGTTATCGTTCGATATTATTTTTAGTCATTATTCTGTTGTTATTATTATTTTTTTATTTATTCTATTCTTAATTATTTTCTGTACTATTATTTATTATAATTTATAGTTTATTTATTTATTGTTTATTATTTATTATTCATTTATGTATATATTGTGATTTACTCATTTCCTTATTTATTCATTTAATTGTTGATTTATTTATTGACTTATTTAAATTATTTAATTGTTTATTTGTCCATAAGTTTGTTTTGTTATTTTTGTTTATTTATCTAATTAAATTACTAATTTATAGTTTATATATTATTTATCCATTCATTCATTTACATTTTATTGACTTATTTATATTTTTGAGCTATTTTTATTGTTATATATTATGTATTTTGCTTATAATGTTTATTATCATTTATTTAGTTATTTACTTTATTCCTTAATCATTTATTTATTTATTTACTTTATTCTTTAAATCATTTATTTAATTGTTATCCTTTTATAATTTTAATGGATGTTTAATTATTATTATACATTTTTTAAAATTTATGACAATACCATTTTTAGTATTATTGTATCAGAATTTTTTTCTTTATTAATATCACTATATTAAGTGTCAAATAAAATAAAAGTATAATAAAATAAGATGAACTAAATGCTAACAATAAGAACCTATGTGTTTAGGTTAACTTTAGAGGATTTTCTTAGAAAGAAAGTAGTTTCTCAGGTAAAGGGAGGGTGAGATAGGAATTTACTAAATATAAGACATGTTAAATAATAGAAGGGACTCCCTGACCCTCTCAATATTTATTTCAGTTATAATTTTAATGTCTTTACTTATTTACAATTATTATTTATATGTCATACCTTGCTATTTGTATATTTTTATAATGAGAATTTATAATTGTTAGACTGTGTTAAGTTTGATGTTTGAATAAAAAACAAATATTCAATTTACAGAGGAAACTTTGCCAAAATTTTGACAAATTTTATGAACAAGAATGGAAAGTATTTGCTAAAAGTTTGAGTTAATTAAGTATGAGACATGCATCATATAACAAGTGAAAGACAAGAATGTTTTGAGAAATGCATTAGGGATGGTTCAATAGCGAACCTTGGGATGGGAGGGTGTGAAGAGAGGCCTATGAGACCTGGGGTCGCTCTCTAGTATCGGGTAAATTCACAACAAGCTCTTGCCAATCTGACTAGACCCTAAGTGCATATTATGGTCAGTGGAGCTGTTCGTTAGCCATATTGGTAGATTTTCATGAAACAATATCAAC
Source organism: Clitoria ternatea (assembly GCA_037962975.1). Taxonomy (NCBI): domain Eukaryota; kingdom Viridiplantae; phylum Streptophyta; class Magnoliopsida; order Fabales; family Fabaceae; genus Clitoria; species Clitoria ternatea. The sequence goes on along the minus strand of CM075673.1, from coordinate 24,116,840 downwards.
TCCTGACTGCTCCCAATAAAAGAAGATTTAAGGGCCCACTGCATTGCATCTCTATCATTAATAAAACAATTGATAAAAATATTTATTAATTAAGATCTGCCAGTCATCTCTACACTTTTCATTCCATGTTGTATGTAACATGTATGAGGAAATTGTTATTAAAAAAATATTGTTTGTAAAACTCTATTATATATGTGTGTCTTGTATAATATTAGTATTTTCCGTTTCTCACCCTTTTACTTGTTATGTGGTGTAAATTTTGAACTTGCATAGATTTTTTGCTATGAATAATATTCCACAGATGATAGATGTACAAATCAGACCTCGTCAAGGTGGAATAGGGAGATGGAGGTTTTTGGATATAGGGCATGTTTATATATATTATGGTATAGTTACTGTGAGATTGTCTCAAGTTATAGTTGGTTTGCCCGATCCTCTTGGGGCCCTTACCTTTTCTTTTCGGGCTAGACTTATTTTCGATCTTCGTGATAATGACCCTTTCCAAGGGCAACCACTCCCACCCCCGCCAGCTGATGAAGAAGATGTGGAGGAAGCTTCTTCAGGAAATGACTCCACTATAGAAGATGCATAGTTACTTATAGTTAAACCAGTAGGACGTTATGGGTAGTTGGTGACTCCAGCTGTACTTGAGGGTTGAGTAGTCTTTTTGTATACTATTTAACTACTCACATGTTCTAGATTCTTTTTATCTTTATCTAGTGTCTGACTCTTAGGGTTACTGCTAATCTGACACTATATTTTGTAATCAAAAATCAAATCATGTACAGTTATATATAAATATATCTATAAAAATGTTTATACAGTAAAGTATTTCGGATATATGCAGTTATGACTGTGAGATTGTTTATATCTTTAAGTGAAATTTTTATTATTTATTTATTTAAATTTTGGTAGTTATTTAGGGATGTTATAAAGTGGTATTAGAGTGGTTCATCCCATAGGCCTGGGGAGAGGTTTGACTTATTTAGTATATATCTTGAATGTTTAGGTATAGAGGCTATGTGGTAGTGATTGATAATTTTAGTTTAGAATATAATAAGTTTGATTATGAGTAGGAACTCATGGTAGAACAAGAAATTGGAATTGTAGCCGCAGTGGAGCGTTTGATCACTACAATGGCTGAAAATCAAGTGAACCAAAATGCTCAAGGAAATGATTCTTTAAGAAGATTAGATCTTTTTGAAAAACGTAATCTACCTCGGTTCAAAGGAGGTTATGATCCTAATGGAGCTTAACTATAGATTCACGAGATGGAGAAGATTTTTCATGCATTTCAATGTTTAGAGGCTGATAAGGTAATTTTTACAGCTTATATTTTGATAGAGGATGCTAAACATTGGTGGGAAGGTACTAGAAGGCAATTTGAAGCAAATGAGATTGAAATCACTTGGGAACAATTCAAGGAAAAATTTCTGGAAAAATATTTTCCTAATGATGTCAGGGAAAAGAAATAAATAGAATTCCTATCTCTCACTCAAGGTGGTAAATCAGTTGGAGAATATGCTGCAAACTTTGAAGAGTTGTCTCGCTTTCACTCACATTATGCTAATGCTACAAACGAACGGGCCAAATGTGCTAAATTTATCAATGGTCTTTGACCAGAGATAAAAAAAGCTATTCGGATGCAAGAAGTTCGTGAGTTTTCGGTGTTGGTAAATTATTGTAGAATTTTTGAAGAGGACCATAAGGATAAGCTGTTAAAGGCTAAGAAGTATGATCCTAAAACCAATGAGAGGAGGACTTTTGGACCCCAATGTTTCCAAAACAAGAATTTTGCAAGGAAAAAGCCATATCCTATTCAACCACGTTGTCCTGGTGTTACATCTTTTCCTGTTCAATATCAAGCTCCACATAAAGGCTATAATGCGCTTACAAATCCTCAAGCTGCGTCTGGGAGCTATTACACACCAGCTGCTTTTGAAGTTAAATGTTATAATTATGGAGGACCTCACATGCGAAAGGATTGCCCTACTTATGTTTGTTTTAAGTGCAACAAAAGGGGACATCTACTGGGGGATTGTCCAGGAATAAAGAAAGAAAATAGCAGAGGTACTAGCACGGGTAATCACACTTGTGGAGGCCCTAGCAATACGATGGAAAAACCCACGACTCAAGGAAAAGTTTTCGCTATTAGTGGTGAGGAAGCATCACATTAGGATATAATGGTGGAAGGTACATGTATCATCAATAAGACTCCTTTGACTATCATGTATGACTCTGGGGCATCTCATTCCTTTATAGCCAATAATTGTGTGGAAAGGTTGAACTTGCCTATTATTAAGTTACCTTTTTAGTTATCTGTTCGTACTCTTGGAAACCAATCCATGGTTACTTCTAAAGCTTGTTGGGAATGTCCTATTGTCATAAACGGTAGGAATTTCAAAGCTAATTTATTTTGTTTACCACTTTCTAATTTAGAAGTTATTCTCGGATTAGATTGGTTGGCAAATAATCATGTCTTAATAAATTGTTATAATAAGACAATAGTATTCAACGAATCAATGGATTCTAATTCTAAAGATACACGATTTGTATCTGCCAATCAAGTAAGTGCTTCATTGGAAGAAGGAACTCAAGGATTCATGATGTTACTTTCAATGAAAGAGGAATGAGAATCTCGAATAGAGGAATTGCCTATTGTAAATGCATTCCCTGAAGTTTTTCCAGAAGATATCCTTGGGTTACCGCCTGAACGAGAAGTAGAGTTTTCCATTGACCTTATTCCTGGAGCTGAACCAATCTCAAGAGCACCATATCGGATGTCACCATTGGAATTGCTAGAATTAAAGAAACAACTGGAGGAGTTGCTAGAGAAGCAATTTATAAGACCAAATGTATCTCCTTGGGGCGCACCAGTTTTGTTGGTAAAGAAGAAAGATGGTAGTATGAGGTTATGTGTAGACTATCGTCAACTTAATAAGGTGACAATTAAGAATAGATATCCTTTGCCAAGAATAGATGATTTGATGGATCAACTTCGTGGTGCTAGAGTATTCTCTAAAATTGATCTAAAGTATGGATATCATCAAATATGGGTGAAGAAGGAAGATGTGTCTAAAACTACTTTTCGGACTCGTTATGGACACTATGAGTATTTGGTAATTCCTTTTGGTGTAACTAATGCTCCTGCTGTATTCATGGATTACATGAATAGGATTTTTCACCCACATTTGGATAAATTCGTGGTTGTTTTCATTAATGATATTTTGATATACTCAAAAAGTCGAGAAGAGCACGTTGAGCATCTGAAGATAGTGTTAGGAGTTTTACGAGAAAAGTAGTTGTATGCAAAATTGTCTAAATGTGAATTTTGGCTAGAAAAAGTCAATTTTCTTGGTCATGTCATCAGTCAATGAGGAATCGTTGTAGATCCTTCTAAAGTGGAAGCGGTGTTAAAATGGAAGAGACCAACGACTATGACAGAGATTAAGAGGTTTTTAGGATTAGCTGGTTACTATCGAAGGTTCATTGAAGGATTTTCAAGACTCACAAATCCATTAACTAAGCTCATAAGAAAAGGTCAACCATTTGTTTGGACGACACAATGTGAAAATAGTTTTCAAGAACTTAAAAATTGTCTCACAATGGCACCTGTGTTAGTATTACCTAACCCGTACCAAGAATATGAGGTAGAAATACACAGAAATTCATACACCATAAATGCAAGGAAACACATAAAAAAATGCAAACTACTAAATAGAAAACACATAACCTGAGATCAGTAAAGGCGATAGGAAATTAATATTCAATTTTGATACTCTCTATACTCTAACAAATTAAAGAGAGAAGCACACATAAATTCATATACCAAAAATGGAAGGAAACACATTAAAAAATGCAAACTACTAAATAGAAAACACATAACCTGAGATTAGTAGAGGCAATAAGAAATTAATATTAGATTTTGATAGTCTATACACTCTAACAAATTAAAGAAAGAAACACCGAGAACTTCATATACTATAAATGGAAGAAAACACATAAAAGAAAATGCAAAGTACTAAACAGAAAACACAAAACCCGAGGCCCAGGTTCTTCGCGCATGATTTCTTTACTCTTCGTCTTGGCTGAAATGACACTCAAATTCTGGGTAGCTTTTCCATCAGTCACCTAAAAAGGCTACACCACCGTAGAGGGTTAGGGTTTCATACACTCTAACAAATTAAAGACAAACATATAAAAATTTATATACCATAAATTCACATACCATATGTGAACACCTCTTTTGGTCCGGCCCAAATTGTTATGACACCGGACCCATCCTTGAAGTTGGAAACACCGGACAAGGCCTAAGTTAACACCGCACCTCAACTCCGCCCATGAATCTTCACCTCCACTCCGCCAACCGCCCTCATTTGCTCTCCGTCCTCATATACTTCAAAAACGGTGTGGAAGTCCGCCTCTTCACACACCGTCCCATAAACGGAGTGGCACTCCGCCCTCTTCACACAACGTTCCACAGACGGTGTTAGCTAACATCAACGCCGTCCAAACGTTCCCACCTCGAGTCCGCCCAACCGTCCTCAACTCAACCCAACGTCCTCACCTCAGGAGTACCTTAAACGGCCGATGTCACGGATCTGACAACAAAAGACGAAGCGAGTCCGGCCTAAGTAAGACGATCTCATGGGCTGACCGAGGTCAAAATAGGCACACCGGACTGGTAGTAGATCCGGACCAGGAAGGAGAACACCGGCCCCTGTGATTACGTTGAAAGATTCAGCCGGTGTGAAGACACAGGTAATGGTTCTTAAGGCCCCACATCGGATCAGTGGAGACCGTCCAACCAATGGCTTTGCTAACCGGTGTCACAAATTTGACAATGGAGAGGCGAGGTCGGAAGATTATGCGCGATGACCTGGAATCGCACTCCCTAGAAAATGGCAGACAGGGAGGCGGAAGTGGACAATTAAAAAATCCCCACTGAAAACCCTGCTCCCCACCAATGGTAATGGCCAGAGCTGCTCACCACTACACGGATGGGTGAGTGGGAATTCTGGTTGTCCCAAAACCCTCAGCCCATGACTTGAAAGCCCTATAAATGCCCCAACCAAGGAAGCTCAAGGGGTTAGCCTTCAGATTCTCCCTCCACGCGAGAAAACCCAAGAAATTCTCTCTGATTCCTCAAATTCTCTCTGATTCCTCAAAGTCCTTAACTGACTCCCCCACCTGAAACCAGTGACTTGCCTTAGTCACCACAAAGGACCCCTTAGTTCGAAAGAAGGTTGGGAGTCTCTCTTTTTTCACCAATACAAAGTCACTGCTCTCACACCGTCTGTATCCCGAACGTACCCCGTCATCACAGAACTGACCCCGTCCCAAGTCCCATACATTGTCAATCTTCGTTACTACTCAACAGCCTTCACCCCGGATCAACTTCCCATAACACCGGTCGTGTCATTCAGTTTTCCAGTTCGGGTCCTGCTCCGGTCCGTTGTCTGCCAACGTGCGAGTCCGAAATCAGACGTCGTCACTGCGCTCGACCTCCCACATTGGTTCATAGCTCGTCACACCGGTTCCACTCCTTTCCTTATTTCTTTGCTTTCAGTTTCCTTTTTTACTTTCCTGTGAGTTTGCTGTTTGTGGATTATAGTTGCCTGCGTACCATTAATTTGCGCTGTTAATACTTTTTATCCTTTTCCGTAATAAACAAACATAATAAAAGGGCATTTTTTGTAAAAAAATATAGTGTCGTATGGGAGTACTCCCGTCTACACAACCCTCTTAGGATTCGTGCACGTGCGAAGAACTTCGCTTTGCATGAATCCTCCTCTTTAATGATATCCATCAACATCTTTCAGATCCCTCTCTAAAATTGCAATATCCAGAACTACGTAACCCTGATTTCTTGATAATTCAAGAATACGTAGGAGCAGGACTTTAACTCCTGTCGGGCCCATCTCTCTTATTTCTTTTTTTGTTGTTGATTTACTGCTTTACTTTTTATATTTCTTTCGTAAACGTCCCTTTTTTGGTCACTTCCATGAAAATCAATTTAGACGTGACGTCTTGTTGGTTTCCCCATAGTTTTTGCCCAAGCCTCGCCATAATTTCATAGGGGAGGGATACTTAGGACAAGACGTCCCGCTTATCCCTTTCCTATCCCTATCCTTTTATCCGAGGATGTTTAATTTAGACGTGACGTCTTATTGGCATTCTCTCACCCCCCTCTGTCTCATATCGAAGTCGAGCTTAATCCGGACAAAACGTCCTCATTAACCTCGCTTTGACATACTATGTCCGTACAATTCTTTACTCCATTCTATCATTTTCAAAATAAAAGGGAAGAAATCATGTTTTATTTAAGGCTATTTATGTTGTGCTTTCAATCTTGGTACTGTCTTTGACAGGCGATGTAGGGTGCTAATACCTTCCCTACTCGTAACCGACTCCCGAACTTGGATTTCAATTTTTTTTATTTTTTAAACCAGTGCTTTACGGAATTCAGTTTTTTCCCGATGTTTTTCCTGTGGATAAAAACGTTGGTGGCGACTCCCTGTTTCGTTTTTTCTCTCTCGTTCGCTGCGCCGTCGCGATCCAGGTTGCGACAGATGGCGACTCCGCTGGGGAAATACTCAAGAGAGTCAGGCCAGTTTGATTGAAAGAGCATGTTCTTTTTATATAACCTTTGTTAGCTTGGATTTCTTCCCATTGTCTTATTTTCTATTGATTGTTGTGAATGTTTGTTCTTATTTTAATCGTCTTGTTATTTGTTTCGTTGTCTATATTTTGCATGTTTATTGAACCCTAGGATAGGAGACCATGTTACTTTTCCGCAAACATTGAACCCTAGGGTAGACGACTTTGTATATTTGCTCTGTGTTTGTTCTTTGTGCAGAATGGGTAAGGTATAAGGTATGGACTGCCCTTCCACACACTACACTCACAATTATTTGCACACACTTATGAGTGGCGCCCTATACCCGGGCCCCAAATGAAGCTTAAGTTAGGAGGGGTTGGTAACGGAATCGTATGGGATGTACTTCCTATCCGGTATTCGTGAGAACCTCAACCAGAGTTCGACCTCTCATGATATACGCACTTAGTGAATTCCTCACTGTTTGCGTCCCTGTCATGATTAGGATCTTGGCTCTGGTGACCTTCTAGATGTCTAGCGGAAGCCACCCAATGTGAGAAATCCACTGTTAGATAAGCTATAGGTCCCAGAAAAGACTTTCAGAAGGAAAACCTGGCTTAAGGCACAAAAGGGCGGATTTTACTATACCTTATCTCATTCTCGCTTTCCCTTTAAATCCAAAATTGATGAACTGCTTACGTGTTCAAAGGGTTACTTTATTCCAAACAAAGGGTGAATCATTTTTCTTTTAAAAAAAATAGTAATCCTTTAACAAATAAGCAGTTCCCTCACTTTTTGTGTACTTATGAGTCCTGGGTTATAGATCTTCCCAATCGTCAAAATGAAAACAAAATTCTATTCAAGCAGATATTGATGACGTTGGGAAGATCCATAACCCGTGCGACTTTAGTTTCACATGAGTCTTGCCGACCGCTACTTCTCAAACTGAAAGTGTTTTCTAATAAATTAATGAAGAAGTAGTGGTTCACAAAACATGGCAATAACTGATTTCTTTTTCTCTCTCTTTGCTCTTGCAGGAAGCTGTTTGGAATTTAGCGGGTACCTTTGAGCAATATGGAAATTAACATGAGATCTGATAGTTGTGACACAAATATGACCGAATTAAGGAAAGTATTGCACCTTAAGGCCAAGAAGATTGACGTGGGTAGTCTGCAAACAATGGGGAGAAAATTAAGCCTGACACAGAAAATGGCTTTTACAAGAAAGTATGGGAAGATTCTGAAGTTGTTAGAAGTGGAAGTGCAAATTGAGGCGATCACTGCCTTAGCACAATTCTATGACCCACCTCTCAGGTGTTTCACATTTAGAGACTTTCAGTTGGCCCCATCCATTGAAGAATTTGAACAAATCTTGGGGATGCCTTTGGAAGGACAGATACCTTATCGTCATCTTGACCATCACGCAACTATTGCTTCCATCGCCCGTGTCCTGAAGATTCGTCCCGACACCTTAAGGGATGCGCAACTAAACAGAAATCAGATCCCCGGATTCACTCGAGAATTTCTCGAGAAACATATGCAGGTCCTGGCAGAAAGAGAAGATTGGGAGGCCTTTATGGATGCTTTAGCTATTACCATCTATGGTGTTGTTTTGTTCCCTAATATTGATAACTATGTGGATTATGATGCTATTGCCGTATTCCTAGCTCGCAAGCACAGGCTTGAGAATCCTGTCACGGCTGTGTTGGCAAATGTGTACTACACCATGGATTTCTGTCACACGCAAGGTGGAAGAAGGGTTGTTTGTTGTCTACCTGTTTTGTATGTATGGCTCACATCACACGTTTTCCACCAAGTTTGTAGGGCCGAATGTCCGGTTTCTGATCTGAAGCTATGTCAGTTGACAGTGAAAAGTGGGCGCGAGTGGGCCAATCACCTCATAGGGCTCACAGCAGAGAAAGTTAGATGGTATCCCCAATGGTTGGAAGTTGAATCAATTGTTCATCACTGTGGAAATTACCCAAATGTTCCCCTTATTGGTACGCAAGGATGTATCAACTATAATCCCGCCATAGCCAAGCGTCAGCTAGCTTATCCTTTGCTTGGACCACCTGAAGAAGAGTCTCTCATTCCTTTCGTCTCATATTACTCGAAAGGAAGCTGTGTCCTTGTCATTCGGGATATAGCAAATGCATGGAAGAAAGTCTACCGAAAGGGAAGAGAACTAGGGGCCCGAAGCCATGATGTCAAAGGAGAATATTATGAATGGATCTTGAATAGGGTCTCTATTGTTAAATTACCCTTCAGGAGTCCCCCTCGTCTCCAGGAAAATCCTCCTGCTCCATCACCTGTTGCGGAGGATGAAGCAACCAAGGCGCTAAAGACCAAAATAGAAGAGTTAGCTGCCAGGAACAAGGAGCTAGAGGAAGACTTATTGAGATGTCAGCAAGAATACACCCTTCAGAAAAGGGAGAACCTGGAGAACAAGCAAGCTGTTGAAGAGATCAGGAAGAAACGAAAGCTTGATGAGAGCTACATGATAAAACAAGACCAATGTCTTCAAGCGGCCAATTCTCAACTGAAAATGAAGAACAAGCAAAGTGATACCATCCTGGCTGAGAAACGTCTTCTGAAGGATATGCTGGCACAATCGAAAGAAAATGAGCAGAATATCATGGTACAAAAAGAGCTCCTACAGACACAAGTCCACAAATTGGGACAACAGCTCAATGAAATGAAAAAGGCTTGCGAACAAGAGATAAGTAGGGAACGACAACGCGCCATAAACATTGAGCAAGATTGTCAAGAGACCATACGCCTCTTGGAAGCTGAACAAAATGAAACCATTCACTTATGGATGGATCGCTTTGCTAAGTTGGCGTACTTGGCCAACGGGGCTCTAGAAGATCTCCCATTTTTGCTCAAACAAGCGGAAGGAATTGCTAACCCGGTCAACACTCCTAGGGAAATTGCAACGTTCTTAGATTATTGCAGAGGACGAATTTGTAAAATGAGGGAAATGATTGCCCGAGCTAGGGATGGCTGATTTATTTTCCCGCTTTGTAACTTGGCATTTTATGGCAATAATGTACTCTTTTCAAGATAATGGATTCCTTTATCTTCACAACTATCTCATGTTAATTTCCATTCAATGCTTTACTTAGTACTCTTGAACGTGACGTTCTGAGGAACGGTCGAAGGATCCGTCAAGTTCCAACATTGCTTCCCGCGTAATCTCGTTTCACTTAATTTTTTCTTTGATTCGCTTATCTTTTCTAAAATTTTCTCTGGTGTTCCTTTCTAAAGACATTACGGGAAAACATTCTTACGGGACCAGGCTCAGGAAGAAACTCATGGCTGATATGGAGCAAGAAAATGAGAATTTAAAAGCTGAGCTCACCCAGGTCAAGGAACAGATGGCCGAGATGGCCAAGCTCCTAGAAAGGAGAGTCACAGAAGGGGGATCTTCTGCAGGGGTTGAAGACGCCCGGCAACAACCACCTACTTCTCATCACGGTCAAGATCCGGTTACAGGATCTGACCCCAGGACCACCGCGCCTCCTCTCGTTGTTCGCATAAGGAGGCCAAATCCTGCAAACACCCAACAACACACCTTTGTGGATGAGGAAGGAAATATTATTCCCTTTCCTCCGTATGGTTTGCCACACGGATATTTTCCACCACTCCAGGAAGAACCTTGCCACCAAGACCAAGTTCCCATCACTGCCCAGCCTACCACTAATCAACCAAACAACCCGCTTACCCAAGCACAAGCCACCCAGTGCCACCTACTCATACACAAGCCGCCCAAGCACAGCCTGCTCATACCATTCATATACCCCGCACCACTGCCAAACCAGATACCTTCATACCAAACCCTGACATGTTTCATTCCTACCAGCAATACGGGAAGGTTAGTCAACATACTGCTGCCGGTCCAAGTGCTGTGGCTACTACCCAGGAAGAGAGGTTGGAATTCTTGGAAAGGCGTTTAAGGGAGATGGAAGGAACAAGTAGATTTGGGACAGGCACTGCTGCTGAACTTTGTCTAATCCCTGATGTCGTCATACCTCCTAAATTCAAGACGCCTGATTTTGACAAATACAGAGGGTTGACATGCCCGAAGAATCATCTAACCATGTACTGCCGTAAGATGGCTTCGCATGCGTCAAATGACCCTCTGCTGATTCATTGCTTTCAGGACAGCCTGGTTGGGGCTCCCCTGACATGGTACAATCATCTAGAGCGCTCTCGTATATGCTGCTGGAAAGACCTAGCAGACTCGTTCATGCAACAATACAAATATAACCTAGACATGGCCCCGGATAGGGGACAATTGCAGAACATGACTAAGAAAGATAACGAGACGTTCAAGGAGTACGCCCAGAGGTGGCGCGAAGTGGCGGCGCAGGTTGACCCACCTCTATCTGAAAAGGAGGTGATCACTATGTTCATAGATACGCTTCAAACTCCTTTCTATGAGAAGATGATTGGAAGTGTCTCGTCCCATTTCTCTGATATTGTCACTATTGGAGAAAGAATAGAAAATGGACTTAGGACTGGCAGGATAGTCCGAAGTCCATCTGGGATGGGAGCTGCAAGGAGACCTACACTTGGCGAAAACAGGAGAAGGGAAGGGGAGACCAACTTGGTCTCTCACAACCAGAGAAGGAACCTGGTAGGGCCACCTACCCCAGTTAGCCTTTCACCAGTATATCCCGGCGTGTCGCACCCGTATGTGGCAGCCATTCCAAACCATAATCCACCACAATTCAGACCGACCATTGTACGGCCACCTGCGCCACCGCAGATACCACACCAAGCACCACAAGCCAACCCACCGCCAAATATCCAAAGAAGGAACAATGACCGTGCTCCACCCCAGTTCGATCCCATCCCAATGTCCTATACCGAACTCTTGCCTCACCTCATTGAAAAAACTCTAGTAGTACCCTGTCCCTTGAGGCCACTACAGCCACCTTATCCTAGGGGGTATGACCATAATGCCCGGTGCGATTATCATGCGGGTGCACCAGGCCATTCTACCGAAAATTGTCTGGCTTTGAAATATAAAGTAAGGGACCTGATTCAGGCAGATTGGATAAGCTTCCGAGAAGGAAGTCCAAATGTAACAACAAACCCTCTGCCTAATCATGAAGGGCCCGGGGTCAATGCTATCGGGGAAGATGTGGAGCATACGTCCAATGTTGAGGACATTCAGATGCCTCTAAAAGAAATTCACTCCCTTATGTTTGAGGTAGGGTTAGTAAAGGACAAATGGGATGAAGACTTTGATGATGCCCAATCGACAAAGCAGCAAGAGTTTCGAAAAACTCTCCAAAGGTTTATGGACAGTCACACTATACGAGTCTGCAAGCGCCATGGCGATGAGGTAAATATGATACAGGGACAGACTGGACTTCGGGCCCCAAAACCCCTGGTCATATTTTATAGTAAAAATGCGCCGCTAACGCAGACCCCTGCCAAAACTACTATTACGGCGCGGCCACCTGCTCCATTCCCGTATGACAACTCCCACGCCGTGCCTTGGAAGTATAACACGGACATAGTTGTTTCCAACCCCGTAATAGTTGATCCGGCGCCTGCTTTGTTGGTTACCAACATCGCCGGTGTAGGCGGAATGACCCGAAGTGGGAGAGTGTATGCGCCTTCAGAGCCAAAGCAAGACAAGACGGCCGCGGAAGGCAAAACCGGGAAGGTTGGGATCGCTGGCGAAGCAAAGAAGGTTGTGCCAGAAGAAGAGACTGGGGAGTTCTTAAAATTTATCCGCCACAGCGATTACCAGGTATTGGATCAGTTGAACTATACCCCCGCCAAGATCTCCTTATTATCTCTGCTGACAAGTTCTGAATCACATCGGAACGCGCTGATGAAGGTGCTAAGTGAGGCGCACGTGAAACATGACTTGCCTGTTGATAAGTTCCAAGGTATTGTTGGACATATAGTGGCCAGTAACTATCTGACTTTCACGGATGACGAGGTGCCGGTGGAAGGGAAAAGACACAACAAAGCTCTCCACATCTCTGTGAAGTGTCAAGACCATATTATGGCAAAAGTGCTCGTCGATAATGGATCATCCTTGAATGTGATGCCCAAGTCTACATTAGCTAAACTACCCATAGATGGGGCATGCATGAGACCGAGCTCCATGATAGTAAGAGCTTTTGATGGGACCCGACGGGAGGTCATAGGCGAAGTTGAGCTACCCATACAAGTTGGACCCCATATCTTTCAAGTTCTCTTCCAAGTAATGGATATCATGCCCGCCTATAGTTGTTTGTTAGGGAGGCCATGGATCCATTCAGCAGGGGTAGTTCCTTCCACTTTACACCAGAAACTAAAGTTCATCGTTGATAACAGACTGGTAATCGTTTCGGGAGAGGAGGATCTTCTGGTCAGTAAGCCAGTTACTACCCCCTATGTAGAGGCAGCCGAGGAAGCCCTCGAGACATCATTCCAGGCTTTGGAGATAGCCAACGCCACAAGTATGCCTTTCCCAAAGGTACCGCTAGCAGTAGCGAAGACCATGCTACGAGGAGGATATAAGCCGGGAAAAGGACTCGGAAGAGAACTGGAAGGAAGAATTCAACCTGTCTGTCTCCCTGAGAACAAAAACAGATACGGCCTGGGGTACCAACCTACCACTGAAGATCAAAAAAGGGTAGAAGAAGGAAAGAGAGGGAAGAGGATTACTAGTCATACCGGGCATGCATTCAACACTGCGAAAATCCCCATCTGTGACCTCTACCAGAGCTTCAGGAGCGCCGGAGTAATGTTTCCAGATCAAGTGGCCGTGATCCAAAGTGATCTTGATGAAGGCCCCGGATTTGTGTATGCTGGCTCACCTGGTCAGGAACTGAACAACTGGGAGGTCATAGAATTCCCCACGATTTGTACCATTTCATCAAAGTAATCATGTTTTCTGTTCGATCCTGCAGCTATGCTTCGGGATCTCATTTTGTAACAATAAAAACTTGTTCGTTTGTTTGAATAATGAATGCCGTCAGTTTCCAAATAGCTTGATCTGTTCAGTAACCTATTATTTAAACCTTTCTCTTGCTTGTTTTCCTTTTCATTTGCTATGATACACTGAAAATGCAGATCCGAAAGCGATTCATCTGAGAATAGTGAGAATTCGGTCTTATTTCACGATTTTGACTGTCTAACTGATTGCGCCAATGAGGAATATGATGAGGACTGCGATCCCTCGCCTGAGTTAACCCGGTTATTGGAACAAGAGGAAAGGGAAATTCTGCCCTACTTAGAGATAGCCGAGGTTATCGATTTGGGAATTGGAGGAGTTAAAAAGGAAGTCAAAATTGGTACCTCGTTAAGTAAAGAACAGAGGCAGGAACTGATTGGGTTGTTGAGAGAGTTCAGCGATGTTTTCGCCTGGTCTTACCAAGATATGCCGGGACTGGACAATAGCATTGTCGAACATAGGCTACCATTAAAACCTGAATGTCCGCCAGTAAAGCAGAAGCTGCGACGTATGAAGCCTGAGATGCTTTTGAAAATCAAGGAAGAAGTCAAGAAGCAATTTGATGCCGGGTTCTTAGCCGTGGCAAAATACCCACAGTGGGTGGCAAATATCGTCCCGGTCCCGAAAAAGGATGGCAAAGTACGAATGTGCGTGGACTATCGCGATTTGAACAGGGCTAGCCCCAAGGATGATTTTCCCCTGCCTCAGATTGATGTTCTGGTCGACAATACCGCGCAACATACGATCTTTTCATTCATGGACGGTTTCTCCGGATACAATCAAATTAAGATGGCGCCCGAGGATATGGAAAAAACCACATTTGTCACCTTGTGGGGAACCTTCTGTTATAAGGTGATGTCTTTTGGTCTAAAGAATGCCGGAGCAACTTACCAGAGGGCCATGGTAACCCTTTTCCATGACATGATGCACAAGGAGGTGGAGGTTTACGTCGATGATATTATTGCCAAGTCTAAAACGGATAAAGGGCATATGGAAGACCTAAGGAAACTCTTCGAAAGGCTGAGGAAATTCAAGCTTAGGCTAAACCCAGCCAAGTGCACCTTCGGCGCAAGATCCGGAAAATTACTGGGATTCATAGTAAGCAAGAGAGGCATAGAGGTCGACCCTGACAAAGTTAAAGCCATTCTTGAAATGCCTCCTCCCCGTATAGAAAAGGAAGTTAGAGGTTTCTTAGGGAGATTAAATTACATCGCTCGCTTCATCTCACAGTTGACGGCAACATGCGAGCCAATTTTCAAGCTGCTCCGTAAAAACCAACCAGGTCGATGGAACGAGGATTGTCAAAAGGCTTTTGAAAAGATAAAGCAGTACTTGCAGAACCCGCCAGTTTTGATCCCACCTACCCCGGGAAGACCACTCATTTTATACCTTACAGTGTTAGATGAATCCATGGGTTGTGTGTTGGGGCAACATGATGAGATTGGGAAGAAAGAGCATGCCATTTATTATCTGAGCAAGAAGTTCACTGACTGTGAGATGAGGTATTCTGCTCTGGAAAGGACCTGTTGTGCGTTAGCATGGGCAGCCCGACGTTTGAGACAATACATGATAAACCACACTACTTGGCTAGTTTCCAAAATGGACCCTGTCAAATATATCTTTGAAAAACCTGCCTTAACCGGAAGGATTGCTCGATGGCAGGTCCTGCTAACCGAGTACGATATAGTCTATGTCACTCAGAAGGCTATAAAAGGAAGTGTTCTGGCTGACTACCTAGCCCATCAACCCATAAGAGATTATCAGCCCATGCAGTTTGACTTCCCGGACGAAGATATCATGGCCCTGATTGATGGAGAAGGAGCCCAAAAGGATAAATGGACCCTAAGGTTTGATGGTGCTTCTAACGCATTAGGACACGGAATCGGAGCAATCCTCATTTCACCTGACAGAGAACTTATCCCCGTTTGTGCTCGATTATGTTTTGATTGTACCAATAACATCGCTGAGTACGAGGCGTGTTCTCTGGGAATCCAAGCAGCATTGGATGCCAAAGTGAAGAAATTGGAAGTATACGGGGATTCTGCCCTGGTCATTCACCAACTAAAAGGAGAGTGGGAGACTAGAGACAGCAAATTAATTCCCTATCAAACTCGCATCAAGGAGTTGATTAAGGAATTTGATGATGTTTCTTTTCACCATGTTCCCCGAGAGGACAACCAAATGGCTGATGCTTTGGCTACCCTAGCATCTATGTTCAAGGTGAGCAATGATTACGACATGCCTCTCATTGAAATAGTGCGGCACCACGAACCCGCATATTGCCAGATGATTGAAAGGGAGTCAGATGGGAAGCCTTGGTATTACGATATCAAGAGGTATGTCCAAAATCAAGAATATCCCGAAGGTGCTACAGAGAATGATAAGAGAACCCTGCGACGGCTCGCCATGGGTTTCTTCTTAAACGGTGATGTGCTTTATAAGAGAAACTACGACTCTGTCCTTCTTCGTTGCATCGACACCGACGAGGCAAGTAAAATCATGAGGGATGTTCACGAGGGATGTTTTGGAACTCACACCAACGGGCACGCCATGTCGAGAAAGATTTTGAGGGCTGGTTACTACTGGATGACCATGGAGTCAGACTGTTTTGCCTATGTTCATAAGTGTCATAAATGTCAGATATACGCAGACCATATTCATGCTTCCCCGTCTTCTCTGAATGTCTTGTCAGCACCATGGCCCTTTTCAATGTGGGGTATGGACGTCATTGGACCCATCGAGCCAAAAGCCTCTAACGGTCATCGTTTCATTTTAGTCGCTATCGACTATTTCACAAAATGGGTAGAAGCTGCTTCGTACGCCAATGTGACAAGGAGTGTTGTGGTTAAATTTGTCAAGCGTGAACTGATATGCCGGTACGGTCTGCCGAGTCAGATCATCACTGATAATGGCATGAATTTGAATAACAAAATGATGAAGGAACTTTGTGAAGACTTCAAAATCCACCATCATAATTCCTCCCCGTATCGCCCTAAAATGAATGGGGCAGTCGAGGCAGCCAATAAAAACATCAAGAAGATTGTACAGAAAATGGTTGTGACCTACAGAGATTGGAGCGAAATGCTCCCCTTTGCTTTACATGGGTATCGTACCTCGGTCCGAACTTCAACTGGGGCAACTCCATTCTCCCTGGTTTATGGTATGGAAGCGGTCCTGCCTTTCGAAGTAGAGATCCCTTCTCTTCGAGTGATAATGGAGGCGGAATTAAAGGAAGCTGAATGGACCCAAGCTCGGCATGACCAGTTAAATCTGATTGATGGGAAGAGATTGGCGGCCCTTTGTCATGGACAGCTGTATCAAAAGCGTATGAAACGAGCGTTTGAAAAGAAGGTACGACCTCGACAATTCCGAGAAGGAGACCTAGTCCTCAAGAAAATCTTGCCAATCCAAAAGGACATCCGAGGGAAATGGACACCTAATTACGAAGGACCATACGTCGTGAAGAAGGCTTTCTCTGG
The DNA here is from genome assembly GCA_037962975.1 of Clitoria ternatea. Taxonomy (NCBI): domain Eukaryota; kingdom Viridiplantae; phylum Streptophyta; class Magnoliopsida; order Fabales; family Fabaceae; genus Clitoria; species Clitoria ternatea. The sequence goes on along the minus strand of CM075673.1, from coordinate 24,099,800 downwards.
AGGAGCTCTAATCCTTACCAACATGGATGGAGAGGATCTACCAATGCCTGTGAACGCCGACGCGGTGAAGAAATATTTTGCCTAAAAAAAAAAAAAAAAAAGGGGTGCTCGCTAGGCTGAAAACCCATGGGACAGCCTAGGCAAAAATTAGAGCTGCGTGATGAGTCGAAAACCCGGAAGGGCGACTCAGGTAGAATAAAAAGCCACAAGTTCAGGCGTAAGGACGAGAACTCTTCAGAGAAGGAAAACTGGTCAGGCAAGCGTATCTTTGTCAAAAGTCATTTCCCAGAAGTAAAATCAGAGGACGGTCTCGAAGTCGTGAGGAAAGATCCGGATTCTTATCACTCGCGGGGAGTCGCTGAAGGGTTCAAAAGGCCTTCTTTCTCTCTTACCTTTTAATTGTTTATACATATGTTTTTGTTGCCTTTACCTTCATTACCAATGTACATACTTATATTCAATAATGAAATAAGCTTTCCCTTTCCTTCCCCTGAGTCTACGGCTGAATCTTATAAACGAACAAGTTTTTCTTAAGAGGAAATTTTTGAAATGAAAAGTGATGAAATGAAAAGTCGTGGTGAAACGAAATGTATCCTGGCGTCAGACCCGGCCCGTGAGAAAACATAACCAATTCTGTTAATTATGTTCCTGGAAGACAGAATTTGTCTCTATCTCATCCATGAGTTATCTTGAAAGCCTATCTCTTAGGAAGGGTCGCTCGAAATGTCGATTCTTTTGATTACTCTTGCTTCTAACCATCTGTTTTGAAGGGTGATGGAACTACGTCACACAGAAATGAAGAACCTGACTCCAAGGATCCGGATCAGAAGTTTTCCCCAAGAGAAACCAGTAGATTGGCATCCCCAGTGAAATCACAATCGCCAAAGCTGACGCTTCCCAAGTTCTCATCCCCCAGCAGAACCATAATCACCAAAAACTACACTTCCCCAAATCCTTCCCCAGTAGGACTGCACTTCCCGGTCAACCCAAACTGGGGCATCTCCCTGAGTTCGTTCTTTCATTCAAAGGGACAGTTCCCCAAGATTTCATCCAATCATGTCAGACTGGGGCATTTTCCCAGGTTTATTTTTCATTCAAGGGGCGGTCCCCTAACAACCTTCAGTCATATCAAACTGGGGGATCTCCCCAGATTCCCTTTCAAAGGTCACTAGGAAGAGTTATCCTTCCCCAGTGGAACTATACTTCCTAAACAATTCCAACAGGAGCATCCCCCAGGCAGCTTCCCAAAAACTCGCAGTCGGGACAACCGAGGGGCAATTCCCCACCTTTACCATTTGCAAACCAAGGGCCACACCCCATATTCATTTTCCTGTCAGTCAAGGGGCAATCCCCCACCTTCACCTTTTTGCAAACCAAGGGCCACACCCCATATTTATTTTCCTGTCAGTCAAGGGGCAATCCCCCACCTTCACCTTCCTGCAAACCAAGGGCCACACCCCACATTTGTTTTCCTGTCAGTCAAGGGGCAATCCCCCACTTTCACCTTTTCTGCAAACCAAGGGCCACACCCCACATTTATTTTCCTGTCAGTCAAGGGGCAATCCCCCACCTTTACTTTTTGCAAACCAAGGGCCACACCCCACATTTATTTTCCTGTCAGTCAAGGGGCAATCCCCCACCTTTACTTTTTGCAAACCAAGGGCCACACCCCACATTTGTTTTCCTGTTAGTCAAGGGGCAATCCCCCACCTTTACTCTTTGCAAACCAAGGGCCACACCCCACATTTATTTTCCTGTCAGTCAAGGGGCAATCCCCCACCTTTACTTTTTGCAAACCAAGGGCCACACCCCACATTTATTTTCCTGTCAGTCAAGGGGCAATCCCCCACCTTTACTTTTTGCAAACCAAGGGCCACACCCCACATTTGTTTTCCTGTTAGTCAAGGGGCAACCCCCCACCTTTACTTTTTGCAAACCAAGGGCCACACCCCACATTTGTTTTCCTGTCAGTCAAGGGGCAATCCCCCACCTTTACCTTTTGCAAACCAAGGGCCACACCCCACATTTATTTTCCTGTCAGTCAAGGGGCAATCCCCCACCTTTACTTTTTGCAAACCAAGGGCCACACCCTACATTTACTTTCCTGTCAGTCAAGGGGCAATCCCCCACCTTTATTTTTCTGCAAGAACAAGGGCCACACCCCACATTTATTTTCCTGGCAGCCAAGGGGCAATCCCCCACCTTCACCTTTCGGCAAACCCAGGGCCACACCCCATATTTATTTTCCTGTCAGCCAAAGGACAACCACAGCTTTCCACTCTTCCATAAATCAAGGGCCACACCCCGTATTTTATCTTCAGTCAAGGGGCGGCTCCCCACTCTTACCTTCCTATCACATACTGTATTAAAAAAAAAAAAAAAAAAAAAAAAAAGGAACGGTGTTGATCCGATATGAATACTAAGTAGAGGAGGTCCACTTTGTTCTAAGGCATGATCCAAAGGACGGTGTCAGGACCCTCAAAATCAAATGAAGTAGACCCCGTCAGGTTGCAAGAGACGGTGTCCCAATGGTTTCACCTCTTACTACTTCGAGGCGTAAGAAACGGTGTCATGAAACCCACCTCGGATAGAATTGGGTTGCTGCCAAGACCGATGTCAGGTCAACTACAACGAAGGTTCAAAGGTTAATCGAAGTTGTGGACGGGGTGGCCATGATACACCGATCCGATGTTCTATGCTTCGCAAAAGACCGAATTAAGTCCATGTCCCAAGTTGATGATTAGACGGTGTTACTTCAAGTCATACCGGTCACAAGAAAAAGATACTTGGAAATATTTTGAAAGAAAAGAGAAGACAAGCTGATGGATGAAAATTGCATTGCATTAATAGAAGGGCACTGAGGCCATTACAAAATTAAAACTCCGGAGCCCATCCCGGAACAAGGCTAAGAAAAAAAAAAAAGAAAAATCAAGAGTTGGGTGCTGGAGAGTCCGGTCTAGCAGAGGCTGTCCTCTCAGATTCCTCCGACACCGTCCTCAGTTCCATGCTTTGGCCTTCGGGGAGAGGCATCAGTTCGTAAGGAATATCCTCAGGTTCCGAAGCCTGACCCCGGTCCATAGCATATAGGTGGCCACCATGAAATTCATAGTAGACACCTATACCGTTCAGGTTAAGTTGAACAGCGGAATTCCGGTGTACAACCTGGCGAACGGCAGAACTGAAGGCAACATCGGCCAGTACCGAAAATTCAGCCATCTGCTCCTCGGCTTCCATCCGCTCCTTCGCCTGCTCTTCCTGTATATCGGCAAGCTTCCCAGATAGTTCTTTATTTTTCTTGTCCACCTCGGCCTTTGCAGCCTTGGCTTCATCCAGTTCGGTCCGGAGAGCTTTGAGAGCGTCCTCTGAAGCCTTAGCCTTAGCCTCAGCAGCATCTGCCCTCTTGGCAGCCGATGTGTAGGCAGCAGCAAGTTCGGACAGATCCTCCTTACTCTTGGTCAGCTCCTGCTCCTTCTGAGTCAAAGCAGTCTGAGCCTCGACTCTCAAGGCCTCAGCTTTCTTCATCCGGTCTAGGCATTCCTTAGCCTCGATACCGGAATAGTAAGAGCGGCCTAAAGAGCTGAGGACCCCGGCTGCCTCAACCAAATTAAAAATAGCAGCTTCAGCAGCAGTCTGAGCTTCAGAAGCAGGGAGATCGGCCTTGAGCTTGAAGGGGATATGGACCCGAGCCGGTGTCCCTCCAACATACTCTAGAAAGTCCGAAAGGCGGGAGTTGATGACGATGTCCTCGGGTTGAGACCGGGCTGGAGAAACATTTACAGGACCGGCCTCTTCCTCCGTTGGCACCTCTGCTTCGGCCACAACCCTTCGAGCCTTCTGCTTTTTCGGCTTGGAGGTTGAGCCGATGTTGGACTTCCTTTTAGCTGGGGCCCTTTCAGCCGGTCCCAGAGTCATTGCCTCAATATTTTCTGCCGGTATGCTCACCACCTTGGCCGGCGTGCGACGAGGAGTCACCCTATTCTCCTGTGCAGCAGCAGCAGCGTTTCGGGCTTCGGCAGCCTCCCTCAGTTTTCTGAGGATGTCTATCCGAGCCATTTCGCCTGGAAAAAAAAAAAGCAACGATGTTAATACCGGTGTGAATATATAATGGAAGAGGGTAAAGTTAAATAATATCTACCGAGGTAAGCATCCCGGCCCGAGTCCGTCCCCAAAAGCCTCTTGCAGGAAAATTTGGCAATGGCTGAATAACCCTTCAGGGCGTCCAGGACCTTCTTGGACTCAGTAGACAAAGTACTCTCGCTGACGATGTAGGCATTGCTTGTCAGGAGAAAGTGTTCATGAGTCCAACCGGTGTAAAACCTTCTGGAAAAATCAGAATTCTCCCAGAACACCGGCCTGCCAGCATTGACCTCGACCTTGACATAGGAGTGTTTGAAACTGACCCCGTCCGTCTTGGCCGATTCGGTGTAACTTTCGAAGTTGACCACCTTTGAGTCGCAGCGGAGGTTGATGAAGCCTAGACCCCCTCCAGAGTTACCCCGGCGCATCACCCTGCAATAAGTGAAAAAAAGGGCCACTGTGGGGACGAAGTGGAAGTACTCCCCAAGCACCTCCAGGGACCTCACCAACCCCCAGCCATTGGGGTGAAGTTGGCTAGGAGCGCAGTCAAGAAACCGGAGTACCCCCATCTGAAACTCCGTCAATGGGAAGCGGACGCCGATCTTAGAAAAGACCATCTCGTACATAAAGAGGTTCCTTGACCCCGGTTGATGGCAGATCCTGTCCGAGGTCTGGGGGCAGAATACAGTGAAGTCGTTTTCATGCTCAACACCGGCATGAACAACGACATCTTCAATGGTGACATCGGCAGCATCTTCAGCATACCGAGAGACAATTGTCTTTGGGTCTTCATGAACCCAGAAGTAGGGATCCCTGGCCTTCTCAGCTAGCCAGTTGATCCGGTGTGCCAGAACATTAGTCTCAATAGGGTCAGTCATCACAGCAACACCGGTGGATGAATTTTCGGAAGTCATTCGGACGGTATGGCGAAGAAAAGGAATACAACTGTAAAAGGCCACATCGTCAGTAAGATATAAATCGGCACTGCTTCCCCCTTCACTAGCAGTGCCAAAGTTAAATGAGGAGCCTGACGATGTGTCAAACCCCTCTGTTTCCCACAAAGGCAATTCGGAGAAACGGTGCCCTGATGAGACGAACCGATGTGAAGCTCCCGAAGTTGCCCCACTTTGGTGACTCGGACCTCGGCTCGAAACTCCACCCGGCTGACGCCGGGATGTAATTGAAGGAGGACCGGACAGGACCTCAATGGAGTCATTACTCGAACCGGTGTCCCCCATGACCTATCTACGAAATTAAAGTGAAGTTTGGGATGGCTACCTGCTGAGGCGATGCGTGCAGTTCGTTTAGTGCGAGCCAGGTCGTAACACCGGAGAAAAAGCTTTAACGTCGGAGGAGAACTTTGAACGCCGGAGGGGTTGAACGTCGGAGAGACAGCACTTCAATATCAAGAAAGGAGTGAAAATGATGGATCCCCGAAGTTGCTTTTATAGAGGGAGAAGCGGAGATCCAGAACCTTCCGCATTCCGGCCCATGGCCCATTAAAAAAGGCCGACTTTTGGCATTCCGGCCCAATGGCGCGAATTTTAAATTTTGAAAGGGCCAGTTAGCTGGTGACACATGGGATGCCCAATCACCCAGTGACGTGGACCACATTTGAGACACGTCAGCTGTTTAAAATGCCACATCATTAAGCCCCACACCGGATTTTGGTCTTGCTTAACCCCTACATCGGTGTTCATATCTTTACTCCCCTTTCACCTCGGAAATTTACATTTCTCTTGTGAAAGAGAGTAAAGAGGGGCATCTGTGAACACCTCTTTTGGTCCGGCCCAAATTGTTATGACACCGGACCCATCCTTGAAGTTGGAAACACCGGACAAGGCCTAAGTTAACACCGCACCTCAACTCCGCCCATGAATCTTCACCTCCACTCCGCCAACCGCCCTCATTTGCTCTCCGTCCTCATATACTTCAAAAACGGTGTGGAAGTCCGCCTCTTCACACACCGTCCCATAAACGGAGTGGCACTCCGCCCTCTTCACACAACGTTCCACAGACGGTGTTAGCTAACATCAACGCCGTCCAAACGTTCCCACCTCGAGTCTGCCCAACCGTCCTCAACTCAACCCAACGTCCTCACCTCAGGAGTACCTTAAACGGCCGATGTCACGGATCTGACAACAAAAGACGAAGCGAGTCCGGCCTAAGTAGGACGATCTCATGGGCTGACCGAGGTCAAAATAGGCACACCGGACTGGTAGTAGATCCGGACCAGGAAGGAGAACACCGGCCCCTGTGATTACGTTGAAAGATTCAGCCGGTGTGAAGACACAGGTAATGGTTCTTAAGGCCCCACATCGGATCAGTGGAGACCGTCCAACCAATGGCTTTGCTAACCGGTGTCACAAATTTGACAATGGAGAGGCGAGGTCGGAAGATTATGCGCGATGACCTGGAATCACACTCCCTAGAAAATGGCAGACAGGGAGGCGGAAGTGGACAATTAAAAAATCCCCACTGAAAACCCTGCTCCCCACCAATGGTAATGGCCAGAGCTGCTCACCACTACACGGATGGGTGAGTGGGAATTCTGGTTGTCCCAAAACCCTCAGCCCATGACTTGAAAGCCCTATAAATGCCCCAACCAAGGAAGCTCAAGGGGTTAGCCTTCAGATTCTCCCTCCACGCGAGAAAACCCAAGAAATTCTCTCTGATTCCTCAAATTCTCTCTGATTCCTCAAAGTCCTTAACTGACTCCCCCACCTGAAACCAGTGACTTGCCTTAGTCACCACAAAGGACCCCTTAGTTCGAAAGAAGGTTGGGAGTCTCTCTTTTTTCACCAATACAAAGTCACTGCTCTCACACCGTCTGTATCCCGAACGTACCCCATCATCACAGAACTGACCCCGTCCCAAGTCCCATACATTGTCAATCTTCGTTACTACTCAACAGCCTTCACCCCGGATCAACTTCCCATAACACCTGTCGTGTCATTCAGTTTTCCAGTTCGGGTCCTGCTCCGGTCCGTTGTCTGCCAACGTGCGAGTCCGAAATCAGACGTCGTCACTGCGCTCGACCTCCCACATCGGTTCATAGCTCGTCACACCGGTTCCACTCCTTTCCTTATTTCTTTGCTTTCAGTTTCCTTTTTTACTTTCCTGTGAGTTTGCTGTTTGTGGATTATAGTTGCCTGCGTACCATTAATTTGCGCTGTTAATACTTTTTATCCTTTTCCGTAATAAACAAACATAATAAAAGGGCATTTTTTGTAAAAAAATATAGTGTCGTATGGGAGTACTCCCGTCTACACAACCCTCTTAGGATTCGTGCACGTGCGAAGAACTTCGCTTTGCATGAATCCTCCTCTTTAATGATATCCATCAACATCTTTCAGATCCCTCTCTAAAATTGCAACATCCAGAACTACGTAACCCTGATTTCTTGATAATTCAAGAATACGTAGGAGCAGGACTTTAACTCCTGTCGGGCCCATCTCTCTTATTTCTTTTTTTGTTGTTGATTTACTGCTTTACTTTTTATATTTCTTTCGTAAACGTCCCTTTTTTGGTCACTTCCATGAAAATCAATTTAGACGTGACGTCTTGTTGGTTTCCCCATAGTTTTTGCCCAAGCCTCGCCATAATTTCATAGGGGAGGGATACTTAGGACAAGACGTCCCGCTTATCCCTTTCCTATCCCTATCCTTTTATCCGAGGATGTTTAATTTAGACGTGACGCCTTATTGGCATTCTCTCACCCCCCTCTGTCTCATATCGAAGTCGAGCTTAATCCGGACAAAACGTCCTCATTAACCTCGCTTTGACATACTATGTCCGTACAATTCTTTACTCCATTCTATCATTTTCAAAATAAAAGGGAAGAAATCATGTTTTATTTAAGGCTATTTATGTTGTGCTTTCAATCTTGGTACTGTCTTTGACAGGCGATGTAGGGTGCTAATACCTTCCCTACTCGTAACCGACTCCCGAACTTGGATTTCAATTTTTTTTATTTTTTAAACCAGTGCTTTACGGAATTCAGTTTTTTCCCGATGTTTTTCCTGTGGATAAAAACGTTGGTGGCGACTCCCTGTTTCGTTTTTTCTCTCTCGTTCGCCGCGCCGTCGCGATCCAGGTTGCGACACCATAAATGAAAGGAAATACATCAAAAAATACAAACTATTAAACAGAAAATAATATTCGATTTTGATAGTCTATACACTTTAACAACTTAAAGAGAGAAACACATAAATTCATATTCCATAAATGGAAGGAAACACATTGAAAAATACAAACTACTAAACAGAAAACACATAACCTGAGATTAGTTGTATACCACATATGGAAGGAAACATAAAAAAAATGCAAACTACTAAGTAGAAAACACATTACTTGAGATCAGTAGAGGCAATAGAAAATTAATACTCGATTTCGATACTCTCTATAGTCTAACAAATTAAAGAGAGAAACATACATAAATTCATATACCATAAATGGAAGGAAACACATAAAAAAATGCAAACTACTAAACAGAAAACACATAACCTGAGATAAGTAGAGGAAACAAGAAATTAACATTTGATTTCGATACTCTCTACACACTAAGAAATTAAAGAGAGAAACACACATAAATTCATACATCATAAATGAAAGGAAGCACATAAAAAAATGCAAACTACTAAACAAAAAACACATAACCTGAGATAAGTAGAGGCAATAGGAAATTAATATTCAATTCCGATAGTCTCTACACTCTAACAAATTAAAGAGAGAAGCACATTAAAATTCATATACCATAAATGGAAGGAAACACATTAAAAATGCAAACTACTAGAAAGAAAACACATAACCTGAGATTAGTAGAGGCAATAGGAAATTAATATTGGATTTCGATAGTCTATACACTCTTACAAATTAAAGAAAGAAACACCGAGAAAGTCATATACCATAAATGGAAGAAAACACATAAAAGAAAATGCAAAGTACTAAACAGAAAATGCATAACCTGAGGCCTGGGTTCTTCGCACATGATTTCTTTACTCTTCGTCTTGGTTGAAACGCTCAAATTCTAGGTAGCTTTTCCATCAGTCATCTGAAAAGGCTACACCACTGTAGGGGGTTAGGGTTTCATACACTCAAACAAATTAAAGACAAAGACACAGAAATTCATATACCATAAATTTGTATACCATAAATCGAAGAAAATACATCAAAAAATGTAAACTACTAAATAGAAAACACATAACCTGAGATCAGTAGAGGCAATAGGAAATTAATATTCAATTTTGATACTTTGTACACTCTAACAAGTTAAAGAGAGAAACATACACAAATTCATATACCATAAATGGAAGGAAACACATTAAAAAAATGCAAACTACTAAACAAAAAACACATAACTTGAGATCAGTAGATGCAATAGGAAATTAATACTCAATTTCGATACTCTCTACAGTCTAACAAATTAAATAGAGAAACATACATAATTCATATACCATAAATAGGAGGAAACACATAAAAAAATACAAACTATTAAACAGAAAACACATAATCTGAGATAAGTATCAGAAACATGAAATTAACATTCGATTTCGATACTCTCTACACTCTAAGAGATTAAAGAGAAAAATACACAGAAATTCATACACCATAAATGAAAGGAAACACATAAAAAAATGCAAACTACTAAACAGAAAACACATAACCTAAGATAAGTAGAGGAATAGGAAATTAATATTCAATTTTGATACTCTCTACACTCTAACAAATTAAAGAGAGAAGCACACATAAATTCATATACCATAAATAGAATGAAACACATTAAAAAATACAAACCACTAAACAGAAAAAAATAACCTGAGATTAGTAGAGGCAATAGGAAATTAATATTAGATTTCGATAGTATATACACTCTAACAAATTAAAGAAAGAAACTGTGGCGACCTAAATCCGCTTTTCAATATTATAGTTATTTACTTCTAATTAATAAAAAGTAGGACAAATTTTTTTTCATTTATTTCATCACTTAAGTAAGGTACACCACAATCCAAGACTTATAATAATTACCCTAGATCTAATTAGAAACCAACCCATATGTGAAGATATGAGAAGGTGAAAGTTAAGCAAGTACCTAATTAAATACATCAATGTATATATAAGATTGTCATGCACCAATTCCTCTAATTCTCATATTGGTTATTAATCCTTCAAGTTCAAGATACCTACCCATAGTCACACACATTCAAGCCTAATAATCCATAATCATGAACATCCACATCAAAGCTTTTGCAAGAGTCTAATTAGGTGACAATACCATCCATACATACTAATAAATCATCAATCTTTGCTCCTTATCAACTAGGCCCCCTAATATACTCATAACTAAGAGGTATACATCATATTATCTCATCCTACATACCTTGTACCAATTGTATGATAAAAATTCAGCATTTACACTAACATGAACAAAGATTCATAAATTCACTCCATAACTACATCTATGCAACATACACCATTTTGTGACATAATATCAACTTCCATGCATAATTCCTTTTTTATAAAGATTCATGACCATCAACCACCAATATACCAATAAGCTCATAGTCCAATCTCTAAATTCAAATGCACTAACAATTAATCTAACAAACTCATTCGAAGATCCAAAAACTTAGGCATATACATCAATAGTCAAGTTATACAAAATAATGTCTATACACAATAAATTCTACCAAGAATTTAAATTATTATTTTCAAAAAGATTGTCGGCCAGGGAAAATAATGTACCCTCTTCACACCGCGCCGCCCCTCCAAAGAGAGCACCACTCCTCCAATCCAACCTACATCACAAGGCTAAAATGGACAACATGGAGAGTGAGTATATTTTCTCAATGATGAGCAATTATAATGATAAGTCATGCATAGTGAAGCAATCATACATATTTTCCTTCAATATATCCAATCTCATTGGTATAACATATAGGTCATAATTTGACAATCAAATACATACATCATATATTATAATGCCAACTCATGCCAAAAGCCTTAAATATCATTCTCATGTCACCAACAATGATCATCACTACATTTATACAATAGCCAACAACACCAACAATATCTCCTAATTTAAGATACTCATGAGACATAATCGTTTTGGTCACTCAATTTCAAATGCCATGTACTCACAAATAATGCATATGCTAGCCAACAATTAATGCATATGCAATGAGACCAACTTATATAATTTCACTTTCTTATCATGTGTATATTCCACTCATGTGACTACAACCACGCATAGTTGTTTAATATTTAGAACCAACGCAAGGTTTCTTTCTCAAGATCATCGCAAGATCAATAAAATAGGTCACACGGTATCCATTACGACCATGCATAGTCGTTTATAAAATCAACCAACGCAAGGTTGTTATTCTCAAAATCAATGCAAGATCATTATTTATCACACATGAGATATGTTATGCATGTCACAAGATGCAAGAAGTCCACATGATGGTCTCAATATCCCACATAATCCCACTTCATTATCATATACAAGCCAAAAGAGCACATCAAAGTATATCACCACCACAATCATCAATTTATCACCAATATCATTCAAGAGTCCTATTTTACACACTTGTCACACATAACAACAATACAATCAACCAAGGCTAATATGTAATTATACATCACACATACATACATTATCAATACTAAGGTCATGCATTTAGAAAATAAACTTCTCTCCTACCTCAAGAGAAGTATTCCGTGGGGTTGGAAGAGTTGGATGGTCCCACTTCACCGGAACGGTCAAAGCCTACATTAATATGCATAAAGCTATATCAAACGCCACACTACACTTTTGATGTTAATCACCATTTCTCTTCTATAAGTTCATATATATATATATATATACACACACACACAAGGTCACATTAGATTTAAACCATTCTCCTTTTTGAAATTTGAAATTAAAGTCATCACTCATACACTTTTCCAACATCTTAAAGAATTATAACCATGGTTTGGAATTAGCCAAAAGCCCAAAGATTAGTTATTAAGCTTCACAAGTTTTCTAAATAACTTTCTAAGCCATTATAATTATTTATAGTGTTTCATATCCCTAAAAAGTGACAAGTCTTTCTCTACTAACAATTTAGCTAATTGATTCCTTTACTTCTTAAATGTCCCAATTATCTTAGTAATGGTTTCCATGCAAAGGCAAATCATCCTAAGTGATTTTTGTACCTATCATTTACCTAAGACATAAACCTTACCCATTATCACCGAGATGTCAATTCTTTTCTCACCAACAAGTTACTTTTTCCTCACTAACCTACTAGTTAAATTTCATGAATATGGCTTCACTACAAGCATAATTCGTACACTTGTCCTATTTACCCATAATTCACAATTTCATGCTTTCTTTACCTATTAGAGACCAACTTCACACTCTTTCCATCATAATTGTTTCCAACCACTAATAAATACCACGATACCTCCACTAACTCACTTTTAATCACAATTAACATTTCTAATACGATAATCATTTTTGTACCCTAACTATGACCTAAACTTGTTTAATTCACCATTATGTCAAAATTGTCAATCACATATATTCACACTCTTTAATTTTAATTAACATTCCCTTTTATATACTTATGCCTAATGCACTTTCATGAAGCTCCCTAAGCTAACAATCCATCAATTTCATTTTATTGGTTCAAGTTCCTAATTTAATTTCTCCTTAACACTATACTTTTTCTATTTAAATCTCCTAACATTGATTCCAATTTCTAAACCACCTTTCATATTGTTCCATTAGCACACCAACAAAACCAAGGTATCTAAAATCACTCATAACACTTTTACTACTTCTAATTCACTCATAAAGCTTCTATACTAGCTCAATTCTCCATTCTTCAATCTAACATCACCAATTTATTCCAATAAACTAATTTAGGCCTCATAATCATTATAAAGTCATCCACAATAATTTAAGTCTCCTAATTACAAATTTTTCACTAATTAAAGTAAGCATCAAATTCTAGTTTTTCACCTAATACATTCCAAAACCAATCCATTCATTCCACCAATAATTATTCTCATTCAATGATTAATTCATATCAAATCCAAGTCATAAAAACAAGTATCCAACAACAACAACAATAATTTCCCAATGGTCTCCTAACCTAGGTTTGGGTTCCACAACATCAATTTTTCCAACAACAATCTCATAATTCTTAACATATTATGCTACTAACTTAAGTCCTATTAAAGGTCCATGACTTACCCCAATGGAATTCAAGATTCCAAGTTCAAGAGAGTGGTGGAGATGGAGGTTTAGGAAACCCCAACACTTAAGACCAAACAAGCTTCTCCAAATTGCAACTTAAGCCTCCAAGAACCTAGAAATTTCATTATAAGCTTAGGTGCATTCAAGAGGAATTTTGGTTTTGGGGTTGTGGTAGAGAGGAGAAGAAAATGAATGGAATAAGGAGAAGAGAAAGTGGAGAAGATGATGCTTAGGGCTAAGGGTGCTTACCTTAGCCTTTTCCCTTCAAAAGCTTCAAAGAAAACCCATGGAACATGGCATGAATGTGGCACACATAAGGAGGAGAAGAGAGGAGAAAATTTCAGCTTTTCACTCAGCCAAGGGGCTGTTCCAGCGTGAGGTGAGTGAAGGGGGAGAGGAGGAGTCTTTTGTCTTATGTGTGAAATTACCATATTGCCCTTCAGTTAAAATTTTTTGCTCCAAGGCCCAAATTTTTGGCAAAATCTGATTTGGGCTTTAAGATTCAGATTTAGGACAGCCCATGATGCTCAAAACATGCAGCCCAAGGTGTACGAGAAAAATCATTGTGCGTTTGGCTCAAAAACGAAGCGTTTTGGCCGCCCGGGGCCCCTTTTACGTCTAATTAATTACCTATAAATTTTTTCGGGTTTATTTTTGGGTTTAAAATATTTATTTGAGTGTTTTCTAATACTCAATAATTATTTTTGGGTTAGTGACTTTTTGAGGCCCACTCGAGGCTCGTTGCCCGAACGGTCGTTTCCGACGTTAAACGACGCCGATAAATCCCAAATAATTCACAATAAATTCCGGGAATGCTCAAATTAATTTTAGCTCATCTTTGGGACATAAATATTCATTCCCAATATTTATCTAATGTTTCCCGGCCCATTGGTCCCGTCTCTGTATTTTGCTCGTACGTCGTTCGTCGATTAAACGACGACAGTAATCACCGTATTCGTCGTATTAACTCAAAGGGTCCATAATTAATTTTCTACATGTATAGGGCATCAAATAATTATTTTCTATAATTTTTATATTTATTTACTCAAATTAATTAATTTTACTCAAATTTATGGGATGTTACAGAAACACTGAGAAATTCATATACCATAAATGGAAGGAAACACATAAAAGAAAATGCAAAGTACTAAACAGAAAACACATAACCTAAGGCTTGAGTTCTTCGCGCATGATTTCTTTACTCTTCGTCTTGGCTGAAACGATACTCAAATTCTAAGTAGCTTTTCCATCAGTCATCTAAAAGGCTACACCACCGTAGGGGGTTATGGTTTCATACACTCAAAGAAATTTAAGACAAAGACACTGAAATTCATATACCATAAATTCGTATACCATAAATAGAGGGAAATACATCAAAAAATGCAAACTACTAAACAGAAAACACATAACCTAAGATCAGTAGAGGCAATAGGAAATTAATATTCAATTTTGATACTTTGTACACTCTAACAAATTAAAGAGAGGAACACACACAACTCATATACCATAAATGGAAGGAAACACATCCAAAAATACAAACTACTAAATAGAAAACACATAACTTGAGATTAGTTGTATACCATAAATGGAAGGAAACAAAAAATAAAAATGCAAACTACTAAATAGAAAACATATAACTTGAGATTATTAGAGGCAATAGGAAATTAATACTCAGTTTTGATACTCTCTACAGTCTAACAAATTAAAGAGAGAAACATACATAAATTCATATACCATAAATATGAGGAAACACATAACTACTAATGAGGACACACCAAGGGAGGACCCTCACACTACCCTAGATAAAGGGCTTGAAGCTTACAAGGGTCCCCTCACAAGGGAAAAGTCAAAGAAAGTCAAAGAGAGCATCCACAAAGCATTAGTTTCCTACCTCTCTTTGCTTAGCGGGCCCAAGCCCAATGAGGACACCTTGAGGATCTACTTACACTTTTCTTGTAATATAGTTCCTAATTAGATTCTCTAGGCTTATAGGGTTTATTTGAGCTTTGCAAGGTCAACTGGGCCACTTTAGGGCCATGTACTTCATTTTGGGCCATGTATAGGCCATCTTCCTTTTCCCTTTTCTCTTTTTGGGCCTTGGATCCATGGACCAAGCCCATTAGCTCCTCCTTGGCCGAAATTGTGGAGGCCTATATAAGGAGCTCTCCTTTTGTAAAAAGCTACACATTAATGCATTTGAGATTTTTACCACTTTCAAAGTGAGTTTTTAGTGAGAGATTTTCTTCCTTCTCTCTAGGATTAGGAGATCTTTTGCAAACTCCCATCCAAGGGGATTCCTCCCTCATTGGTGTCTAGTTCAAGGGAGTTATATTCCTAGGAAGTGGCCTCTCATTCATTCATTTCCTCCATCCTTTCCATTCTCTTCTCTTCCTTCTTCCATTTCATCCTTTCTCTCTTTTCCTTCCACAAAATCTATCTATTCTTAGAGTTCTTTTCCCTTTTGTGTTTTGGTTTCCACCCTCAAGTTTGCACCTTACATTGGCTTTGAAGGTTAGAAGAATGAGAAGGGCCAAGATCCATCTCTTTCAAAGGAAGACTTGAAGATCCTCCTACATAAACTACTAAACAGAAAACACATAACCTGAGATAAGTAAAGGAAACAAGAAATTAACATTTGATTTTGATACTCTCTACACTCTAAGAAATTAAAGAGAGAAACACACAAATTCATACACCATAAATGGAAGGAAACACATAAAAAAATACAAACTACTAAACAGAAAACACATAACCTGAGATAAGTAGAGGAATAAGAAATTAATATTCAATTTTGATACTCTCTACACTCTAACAAATTAAAGAGAGAAGCACACATAAATTCATATACCATAAATGGAATGAAACACATTAAAAAATACAAAACTAAATAGAAAAAAATAACCTGAGATTAGTAGAGGCAATAGGAAATTAATATTGGATTTCAATAGTCTATACACTCTAACAAATAAAGAAAGAAACACCGAAAAATTCATATACCATAAATGGAAGAAAACACATAAAAGAAAATGCAAAGTACTAAACAGAAAACACATAACCCGAGGCTTGTGTTTTTGGTTCATAATTGTATATCAAACAGGGGGAGTTTTTATTTAAAGAACTTTTATAAGTCAAGTTTTGATGATTCCAAAAATGTGTTCCAAAAATAATAAAGAATTGAGAATCTAAAAATAGTTTTTGTAATCAAATAAGGTATTTGATTAGGAGCAAGGTAATCAATTAAGATATTCGATTAAGTCTCACAAAACAAATTTTGAAATTATTCAGAACAGAGCTAATCGAATAAGGTAAAATCTGGACAAATTTTCTTGAAACAGAACCTTGCTAATCAATTAAGGTAATCAATTAAGATGATTCTGGAATTTTCAAATTCAAGTCAGAACGTTGCTAATCGATTAAGGTAATCGATTAAAATGATTCTAGAATTTTCAAAATCAAATCAGAACATTGCTAATCGATTAAGGTATTCGAATAAGATGAATCTGGACTAATTTTTAGTAAAGCAAAATGTTACTATTTGAACAAGGTATTCGAATACACTGGGTAAATTTGACTGATTCTCGGCTTTTGCTAAAATCGTGGGATATATCAATGGAATTAAATTTGAATATAATCATATTACAACGACTAGTTATCTCTTAAAACACTATAAATAGAGGCCTAAGTCCTCATTGAAAAATACACTCATATGCATTAACTTTCTTATTCTTTCTCACACACTTTCAAGAGGCAAAGTTTTGGTAAATATTTTCTGCGTATTTAACTTTCTTATTTTGCTCTTAAAGAGAGCTACATTCTTTGAGTAAGTTATTCTCTTTGTGCTTTCATTTTTAAACTTGATTTATCAAAGAGAATTTCATTTTTGATCAACTTCTTCTACGCTTAAATTTTCTAAAATCCCTCTATTAAAAAGAGAGCTACATTCTTTAAAGTTGATCATACTTGATTTGTGCTTTAAACTTTTTATCTACTCTATTAAGAGAGTTTTATTATTGCTTCTAATTTACAAAATTTGCTTTACAAAGAGAGCTACATCTCATGATTCTTATCACATTGCTTCTTCTCTTGCTTTGTTTATCATTGTAAGAGGAGTAGAAAAGGTTTTGTTTTACTTATTCATAAATTGAGTTGAGAGCATTGTTACAAAGGCAAGGTTGTGGTCTTTGGGGGTTGAGTAAGAATTAACTTCAAGTTGTTTATTTGCTTTATATTCTTACTTTAATCGTTATTATTTGTTTATTGAGATACTTATTTCTTCATCTCTTTAAACAAGATAAAGTAAAATTGAAATTAAGTTCTAAAAAGGTAACTATCTTTATGACTCAATTCACCCCCTCTTAAGTCATTGAGGCCGCTTGGTTAACAGCTTGAGTTCTTCGCGCATGATTTCTTTACTTTTCGTCTTGGCTAAAATGATACTCAAATTCTAGGTAGCTTTTCCATCAGTCATCTGAAAAGGCTACACCACCGTAGGGGGTTATGGTTTCATACACTCAAACAAATTAAAGACAAAGACATAGAAATTCATATACCATAAATGGAAGGAAATACATTAAAAAATACAAACTACTAAATAGAAAACACATAACTTGAGATTAGTAGAGGCAATAGGAAATTAATATTCAATTTTGATACTCTGTACACTCTAACAAATTAAAGAGAAAAACAAACACAAATTCATATACCATAAATGGAAGGAAACACATCAAAAAATGCAAACTACTAAACATAAAACACATAACCTAAGATTAGTCGTATACCATAAATGGAAGGAAATAAAAAACATGCAAACTATTAAATAGAAAACACATAACCTGAGATCAATAGAGGCAATAAGAAATTAATATTGGATTTTGATACTCTATACACAATAACAAATTAAAGTGATGAACACACAAATTCATATACCATAAATGCAAGGAAATACATCAAAAAAATGCAAACTACTAAACAGAAAACATATAACCTGAGATCAGTAGAGGCAATAGGAAATTAATACCATAAATGAAGGAAACACATAAAAAATGCAAACTACTAAATAGAAAACACATAACCTGAGGGTCGGGTTCATCGTGTAGGATTTCCTTACCCTTCCTCATGGCAGAAACGTCACTCAAATTCTAGGTACCAAAAGGATGAATTTCATTTTTGTCCGGAAGACAACATT
Source organism: Clitoria ternatea (assembly GCA_037962975.1). Lineage (NCBI taxonomy): Eukaryota > Viridiplantae > Streptophyta > Magnoliopsida > Fabales > Fabaceae > Clitoria > Clitoria ternatea. The sequence goes on along the minus strand of CM075673.1, from coordinate 24,081,288 downwards.
GTCATGGGAGTCTGACCACATGCAAAAAGATACGGGCGCAGAGGATTATGCTTTAGATAGAAGGGGTCAAAGAGCGGAAAATTTATGTATACACGGATGAGATTAAACATAAGTTAAGAAAGAAAAATACTGTGTTAGGGTTTCATAGAATGCGTTAAAGAGGGGGAAAGTTTTGCTTACACAAAAACATGCTTACACAAAAATTATGCTTACACAAAAAAATACATATCGCACTTCATCAATCATCATCAACAATCTGAGTTTTCCCCTTACTCATCTGAAAAGGTAAGACCATCGTAGAGGATTAAGGTCTCATAGAATACGATAAAGAGGGGGAAATTATGCTTACACTAAAACATGTAAAAAGAAATTAAGAAAAATAAAAACATGCCATGTTTTGTGAATCCTTATTGTCCATGCGAGGTTGATCCTTCGTCATTTGATAAGCTCGCAGAGAAGGATTTAGTGAACATAAAAAACCATTAGAGGAGTTTCATAAAAAATGATGGAATACAAACCAAAAAGGAGGGGAAGGGATTCAGAATAATAGAATGACAAAGATGACCTATTAAAATAGAGGGGGAGCGAAACGTTACTTATTTTAAGGAAGAGCCTATAAAGTAAGAAGAGACGTTGAGAGAGAACATAGAGCATGAAGAGACGCTCAGAAGACGGACGTGAGTAGTAAAGCAGAGGGAAACAAAATGGTTCACCCTCTGAGACAATTTAATTAATTATTTATTTTTTGGTGTTAAAAAGTACAACAACAATTTCATAATTTAAAAAATAAAAAAATATTAATTAAGGATTAATGAATAGAATAAGAGGAGAGGGATTTTGGAGGGAAATTAAGAATCACCACAGGTAGAGATGGCAATATGGGCTGGGCCTGTAACACCCCTATTTTTATTTTTATGTTAAAATTTTGAAGGAATTAGATTATGACTCTTTAGAACTTTTTAATCTATGTATTATTTATGGTTTTTTGGAATTTTTTCAGAATTTTAGAATTTTTTTAATAAAATAATATATTTTAAATAATTTTAAATTCATATAAGTGACTTAAGATTAAAAATATTTATAAGAAAGTGAAGTTAAATTATAAGAAAAGTTTCTAAAATCTATTTCAAGTAGACTTATCTAAAAATTATCGGTTTGAGAAAAATCTTGATTTTTTCCAATCGTTAAAAAATTGGAAATGTATCAATAAATTTTTATTAACAGAAAATTTTAGATTTTTAAAATTTAAACTTTATATTAGTTATTATAAAATTAGTGAGGACTGATATAATATCGCTAAATTTCAAAAAGGATTGATTTTGAATATTTAAAATATACCGAGTGAAAGGTTACTATTTGACTTAATAATTTTACCGACAGTTACTATGCAAAACACTGTGCATGTATAAAATTTTCAAAAGATGCACAGTAACCAGGAATAAAAATTCAAAAAATACACAGTACTTTTATATTAAAATAATAGAATGCAAAGTAATTTTTTTTCCTATAAATACCGAAGGATTTCTTCTTTAGAATTCACAATTTCAGATTAAGTTTTCTTAATATAGTAGTGCTAGTAAGATAGTGGTGGAAGTGAGAGAGAGAAATAATTTCTTTTGGAAGAAGGTTCTGCTAAAATCCTAAGGTACGAATACCTCTCTTTTATATTTTTTAGGGTTATTTTCGTATCGTTTTTAGAAATCTATTATTATACTGGAAATAATATTATTTGAAGTTACTATTCTGCATAGTAAAACATTATTTCAATAGTAAATTACTATTCAAATAATAAATTACTATTTACTATTACTATTTACCATTACTATTCATGTTTTACTATTTACCATTACTATTCATGTTTTACTATTTACCGTTACTATTCACATTTTACTATTTACCATTACTATTCACGTTTTACTATTTACCGTTACTATTTACGATTTACTATTTACTGTTACTATTTATGATTTACTATTTACCGTTACTATTCATATTTTACTATTTACCGTTACTATTCACGTTTTACTATTTATTGTTATTATTCATGATTTACTATTCATTATTCACTATTCAAAATTTACCATTTCTGTTTTGAGTAGTAATCTTAATTTTCATCTTGTAACTATATTAAAATGAAATTGGTATGTCTTAGAACTCAGAGACGAGACGCATACGGATCTTCAATAATGAATCAGGATACAAGAAGTAAGGGGGAGTGAGATAAGAATATGATATGAAAAGACATAAGAATAATGGGAGGGGTCCCCTACTCCTTTTAAATTTAATAATATTATTATTTTAAAATATTAATTCTTTAACTTAAAATTTTTAATAAATTTTAAATTAAATATCTGATGTAACTAACTCTAACATACCTATGTAAGGACCTGTTCTTTTATAACCTATATGAACTGGACTATACCTATGCAAGGACTTGGACCACTATGACCTATATGGACTGAACTATACCTATGCAAGGACTGGATTATATGGACTTACATAAACCTATACGAGGAATGGACAAAAAGAACTTAAAAATCAACTATATTAATAATCATTAAATTTTGTATTATGATATGTATTAATGATATTTAATTGATTTGATTATGATTGATTTGTGATTGATGATGTTTAACTGTGATTGGTAATATTTGATTGATGATATTATAATGTGGAGTTTAAGCATATAACGAGCATGACGGAAAGCTAAAACTCAGTAAGAATTTCTTACCTTACTCTTTAAATTTTTATTATTTTGAAATATTTTATTTCTTCTTAGAAATTATTTTTATATTTAGAATAAAAAAATCAGTATTTATTTTAGAAAGTAGACATTTTATGAAAATTAATTTATAACAAGTTGAGATAATTAAATCTTGAATTAAAGAAAAAAATTTTAATTTTGGTTAATGATTTAAAGATTATTCGCTTTTAATTAAAATTTTCAAAAGAAAATTATTTTATTTTATTTTTACTTAAATAACTAAAGATATTTGGAAATAATTGAGATTTCTAAATTTGATCTTGTTAAGATTCAATTTGAGAAAGAATTATGTAAAATTTTATATGAGTAAGTTTTTAGATATTTAAGGCTTAGAAACTCAATTTCAGTGAGATTCGAAAACTGTTCCAAATTTATTTCTATGGGACAGATGTGAACACCTCTTTTAGTCCGGTCCAAGTGGAATGAATCTTTTTATACTGAATTCTAATTCAGAATGGTCAGATTCGAAAAGAATGGCTCCAAAAATGATCACATCTGAACAGGATGACTCAGGTTAAAGCATTTCCAAGTGAAATACAGCCCTGATGGAGATAAATCCGAGTGAAAAAACTCAAAAATGGTCAAATCCGAGTCAAAATGAAGCATTTCCGAGTGGAATGACTCAAAATTGATGAAATCCGAGTGGAATCACTCAGAATGAGTCATTTCCGAATGAAATGCTCCCTGCTGAAGTCAAATCCGAGTGGAATATGCTCCTGTTGGATCAAATCCGAGTGAAATCACTCAGAATGAGTTAAATCCGAGTGACATTACTCTGAATGGAGAAAATCCGAGTGAAACTACTCAGTTTTGGGCATGTCCGAGTGGAGTATGACCTGTTGGGTGGGAAATCCGAATAATGACTCAACAATGGACCAATCCGAGTGGAGTATGACCTGTTGAATTCAAATCTGAGTGAAATGACTCAGATTAGATGTAAATCCGAGTGGATAATTCCCTTTCAGATGCATTCTGAGTGGAGTATGCCAGTTTACAAGCCCTGATTGCAAAGAATGTCAATTCCAAGTGAAAGGAATGCTGATTGAAGAAAATCCGAGTGAAAGTGACCAAGTTCCATTCGGATTAAGAGCTCACAAGGTCAGTTCCGAGTGAAACCTTCAAGCAGTTAACTTTTGGGTCACTATTGAAGACATTCCGAGTGAACATTCCAAGCAAAGACAAGATCCGAGTAGCACGCCTCCGATTGAAGTGATTCCGAGTGAAACACTGATTCAATCATTTTTGAATCACCTTTTAATTGGTTCCTGAGTAAAATACTATTCAAACAATTCTGAGTAAAGTTTCCACCAGTTTCCGAGTGAAACCATTGTGAAGAGGATTCCCGAGCGAATGTATCCGAGTGAATTGATGTGTGAGCACATCCGAGTCACATTTCACACAATACCGAGCCATTTCAGTCAGCACCGAGTGAGCCATCCTTTTCCCAGTTCCGAGCCCCTTTCTCACTCGAGTTCCGAGTGACTTCCCCTATTCCCGAGAGAGCCATCCTTTTCCCAGTTCCGAGCCCCTTTTTTCACTCGATTTCCGAGTAACTTTTCACCCTTCCCGAGTCCTTTTGGCCAATCAATTCCGAGCCCCCATTTCCACCATACTTCAAACCTTCACCGAGCCACTTTTTACCCGTTCCCGAGTCATCTTTCTCTCATCTCCGAGTCACACTTCACCTATTTCAGTCGGTTCCGAGTCACTCGGATTATGGAGAGGAGTTGGAATCCGAGTCAGTTTTCACTCGGTTCTGACTCAATCCAATTGCACAACACCAACATGATTTTCCCAGTCGGATTTTTCCCCCTTTCCCACTCAGAATTGACTGAGAGGGTGATCCGAGTCATTTACACTCGGAATTCAACATTCTTACTCGGATTTCCATAACTCTCACTCGGTTTTCTGCCATTCTCACTCGGATTCCCACCAGGTCCCCCTGTTAGCCCGTGCTAACTTGGATTCCACCACCCAAGTGGATCCAGGAATCCTGGGGGTGGCAGACAAGTGGCAAACAGGGTTGGAAGTGGGGGGAATTAAAAATTCCCACCCAGCCGTTGTCCCCCACTTCACTCTGAGTGGAGGCCTGAGCTGGCATTCCACTCGGAAGTGGAAGCCTGAGCTGGCCTTCCACTCAGACCAGCCTATAAATAGGCAAGGAGCTGAAGCTTTCAGCCCTTACACAGACTTACACACACATCACACATACTTACACACACGCACACATCCAGCACCCTCAACATTCCTTTCTCCTCCTTCCTCTCTTCATCAGCCACACCGTCCCAATTCCCTTTCTATCCACCACACTGCCCAGTCCCTTTCTCCCAAAACAACCAACACCGCCCAGCTCACCCAAAACCGACCTCTTCACCCCTTCTCCACACCGTCCCAATTCCCCTTCCATCCACCACACCGCCCAGCAACCCACTCAACACAACACCGCCCAACAACCCACTTAACAACACCGTCCAGCAACTCTATTGTCCCTCAAGTCATAACACCGTCCACAACTCCTTTTACCACTCGGTCCATACCAAAACCGACCTCACTCCTACTCCTACAAACTGTCCCTTACTAAACCGACCTCCACAACTCCTTTTATCACTCCTCACCACTCAGTACCTCACTCCTCTCAACTCCAACACCGTCCCTCTTCTCACTGTCTCACTCAGTAAATTACTTCTCACTCGGTAAGCTACTGCTCTCACTCGGTTTCTGCTATTTCCACTCGGTTTCCTTATTTTCACTCGGGGTTTCCTTGTCCTCACTCGGTTTTCTGCTTTTATCACTCGGTTTTATCATTTTTACTCGGTTTTTTTCCTCTTTCTCACTCGGTTTCTGCTATTTCTACCCGTTTTTTGTAATTTTTACTCGGTTTTTCCTCTTTCTCACTCAGTTTCTGCTATTTCCACTCGTTTTTTGTAATTTTCACTCGGTTTTTGCCATTTTCACTCGGTTTTTCTCTTCTCCCACTCGGTTTTCACTCATTTTTCCTCTATTTTCAGAATTTATTGTTTCCCTTTCTCTTTTGTAGCTTCTACTACCTTTTTCCTTTCGTTTCATAGTAAAATATAATAAAGGGAAATAAATGCTTCCTATGCTTTCTTTCAAATCTAAATAAAAATCAATAAAAAGAAACAAATCATTTTTAAACAGTGTCGTACGGGAGCACTCCCGTCTACACAACCTCTTTAGGATTCGTACACGTGCGAAGAACTTCGCCTTGTACGAGTTCCCCACCTCAGTGACATCCATCATCATCTCCCAAGTCTTTTCCTAAAAGAAAAACACTCAGAACTACGTAACCCTGATTTCTTGATAATTCAAGAATACGTAGGAGCAGGACATTAACTCCTGTCGGGCCCATCTTTCTTATTTCTTTTTGCTGATTTATTTCCTTACTTCCACGTTTCTTTCATAAATGGTCTTTTTTTTGTTACTTCTGTGAAAATCAATTTAGACGTGACGTCTTGTTGGTTTCCCCTAGTTTTTGCTTAAGCCTCGCCATAATTCATAGGGGAGGGATACTTAGGACGAGACGTCCCGCTTATCTCTTTCCTATCCCTACTTTTTTTATTTCGAGGATGTATAATTTAGGCGTGACGCCTTATTAGCATTCTTTTCCCCTCTCTGTCTCATATCGAAGTCGAGTTTAATTCGGATGAAACGTCCCATTGACCTCGCTTCGACATTCTATGTTTGTACAGTTCTCTCACTCCATTCTGTCGTTTTTAAAATAAAAAATACAACAATGAAAGGGAAGAAATAAACCATCTTTTGTAAGGCTATTTATGTTGCGCATTTTTAATCTTGGTACTGTTTTTGACAGGCGATGTAGGGTGCTAATACCTTCCCTACTCGTAATCGACTCCCGAACTTGAATCTAAATTTTTTTAACCAGTGCTTTACTGAACCTAGTTTTTTCCAATGTTTTTCCTATGGATAAAAATGTTGGTGGCGACTCCCTGTTTCATTCCACTATTTCTCTCTCTCTCGCCGCGCCGTCGCGATCCAGGTTGCGACAGATGGCGACTCCACTGGGGACACTTAAGAGAGTCAGACCAGTTTGGTTGAAAGCGTATTTTTATATATAGCCTTTGTTAGATGGGATTTCTTCCCCTTGTTTATTTTCCGTAAATTGTTGTGAATGTTTGTTCTTGTTTTAATTGTATCTTGTTATCTGTTTTATTGTTTGTTTTGTATGTCTGTTGAACCCTAGGATAAAGGACCATATTACTTTCCTGTAATCATTGAGCCCTAGGGTAGATGACTTTGTATATTTTGTTCTGTGTTTGTTCTTTGTGCAGGATGGGGTAAGGTAAAAAGGTATCGAATGCCCTTTCACACACTACACTCACAAATTACTCGCACACACTTATGAGTGGCGCCCTATACCCGGGCCCCAAATGAAACTTAAGTTAGGAGGGGTTGGTATATAGAATCGTATAGGATGTACTTCCTATCCGGTGATCGTGAGAACCCCAACTAGAGTTCGACCTCTTGTGACATACGCACCTAGTGGTTCCCCACTGTTGCGTCCCTGTCATGAGTAGGATCTTGGCTCTAGTGACCTTCTAGAAGTCTAGTATAAGCCACCCGGTGTGGAGAGTCACTTTTAGAAAAGCCATAGGGCCTAGAAAAGACTTTCAACAAAACCCGACCTAGGCAGCACAAGGGCAAACTTTACTTTACCTTACGTCATCTTTTGTTTTCCCTTCTATCCAAAAAAGAATGAATTATTTACCACCCGCGGATTTGTTTAGTTTTTGAAATAATGACTCGCACCGTATACTTCGGGTGAATAAATAATCCTCTTTTGGTCGTGTACCTCTGAGTCCTGAGTCATAGATTTTCCTAATCGTCAAAAAAAATCAGAAAAAATATAACCTTATTTCCGCTCCAACAGGGGCGTCGATGACGTTTAGGAAATTTATGACTATTACGACTTGGATCCTTGGTAATCGCTGTTTCCCCAAGAAAAATTGCTTATCAATGGGAAAATACTGGTTCCAAAACATGACTAATTTCTTTTCCTTATCCTCATTTTCGTGGGAGGCTATTCAGAACTTAATAAATACCTTTTGAGTATCTATGGGAGTTAACATGGGATTGAACTTAAGAAATGATGGCTGTGATCGCCTGAATAAAATGTTTGAGCTTAAGGCTCCCGCCTCAGAATAAAGGATTTCTTTTGTCTTCACAACTATCCCGTATTAATTTCCATGTTTACCGAACTTAGTACTTTTGAACGATACATTCTAAGGAACGGTTAAAGGATACTCGTCAAGACCTGTGATTGCTTCCCACGACATTCTCCTTCCTCTTGTTTCCACCTGACACTTTTTGTTTTTCTTCTCTGACACCACTCGCCGCCCTTACTCGACTTTCAAAAGAGACCCATGGTTGAAAGAGAGCAAGAAATTGAAAACCTCAGGAGTGAAGTTAACCAGCTAAAGGAACAAGTGGCAGATATGACCAGACTTTTAGAGAAGAAGATCATAGAAGGGGAACTCTCCGCGGGTGTCAAGAATGACCAACATTTACCAACCATGCCACTCCATCATCCTGGATTGACAAAAGCAGAAATTCCCTCTTCCATTACTAACAACAGGACCGACCCCATCATTGACCCTCAACCGACCTATGGCATGTCTTATGCACCACAACACGCCTTCATGGGCTCAAACAACAACCTGCACTATGAAATACCCTCAGGATACTCTCCTCCGTTCCATAATCAACAAGAGGATCATGATTGGCAAGCAATGAACTCTCATATTTCACAATCCTCCCAGTCGCCGGGGGCACCTATCACGAGAATGTCTGCTTCGGGAAATACGGGAAAAAGAAAAGGAGATGCTAATTCCACTTCCTGTGACCAAAAAAGGGCCCAACCTGGACTAATGACTCATAATCCCTTTCAACCTACCAGTCTCCCTACACCTTACATGGTCGCCACCACCCCTAACCAGGCTTCCACTTTTTTCCCTTTTCCACTCTGCTTTCGTCCATATATCCCTCAAACACCTTCCCATTCTCATTTGCCACAGCCCTATTGTCCCTCACTAAGGCAGACTCAGCCACCCAATCCAGACCGAAACACAATAAGATCCACTGATAGTCGAAAACTGGTCCGGTTCGACCCCATTCCCATAACCTACACAGAACTTTTGCCTTACCTTATCCGTAGTTCCCTTGCGGTACCCTGTCCGTTAAAACCATTAGTTCCTCCTTACCCCAAAGGTTATAATCCTAATACCCGATGTGATTACCATGCTGGGGCCCCAGGACACTCTACTGAAGATTGTCAGGCTTTGAAATTCAAAGTGAGGGATCTGATTAAAGCCAAGTGGCTGGATTTCCAGGAAGGGATTCCCAATACAATCATAAACCCAAGGTCTGACTATGAGAGTCCTGGATCAGAATGATAAGGAGAGGCTGGAGGCATGGAGAGGATGAAAGCTTTGTGATTTGCACGCCAAGTGAAGAGGTTCATGACCAAGAGACCATCTAGCTTTTTACGACTTTAAACTTCTGCTTTTATGGCTTTTCAACCCAAATGCTATGCCTAAGGCGTTAGGATATTTTATGTAATAAGGGCAAAAGAATATTTTTATCATTTCAGGTTTTTCTCAATGAATGCGTATCAAATTTCAAAATGTTTCCGTTTGCTTCCCTTATTTGTTTTAACACTCCCTTTGTCCATTGGCTCTCTTTTATTTTCCCTCCTTCTCTTTGCCGTCATACATTAAAAAAAATATATAAAAGAAAAAAACAAAAAAACAAAACAAAAACAAAAAAAAATATCCATCCAAAAATGATCCTTCTGAGAACAACGAGATCACAATCCTATTTCATAACTTTGACCGCTTGCTTGATCACGCTGACGAAAAGGGTAACAAGGGCAAAAGTTCTTTGACCGAATTAACCAGGATGTTTGAATAAGGGGCATCTAGCTTTATCCAGGAGCGTTCAACAAGGTCAGTACACGAAGTGAAGAGGGTCCATGAATGACTAAAAATTGATCCAATCGACTCAGAAGACGAACTCCACAATGAATAATGGCATATCTACCTTTCAAGGAAATGTTAGTATTGACCAATATGAATGGCAAAGACTTACTAGAGCTCATGAACGTAAACATGGTCAAGAAATACTCTGCCAAAAAAAAAAACAACAAAAGAAAACAAAAAGAAAGGAGTCAAGGTTGGTGCCCTACGCCTATACCAATTGGGGCGAGCTGATTCATAGATCAAATTATCGCTCTTCCACATGGGGACATAAAAGTTATCAAGCTAAGAACACGACAAAAACGATGTGTCATCTGTGTCGCAATCAACACCCCAACACAAAGGAGGTATAATTGTTCCCCTACCAGTGTATCTAAGAGAATAGTCTACTGTGATACCGTTAATATCATAGTTATCAGCCACATTGGCTAAAGGTGAATAAAGCAGCTAGACCATAATGAAGGAACCAAGAGGGGGCATATAAAAAAGAAGAAAAAAAACAAAAAAAATGAAGAAGAAGAAAAACGATGAAAAAGAAAGATGAAAGAATGACCAAAAGATACAGACTCGGAATGAGCCCCCTCATTGGTGCTGAAAAGGGCTCACCCCTGTTTCCTTGGATACATGGTGTTGGAGAACTTTCCTATTAACATCTATTCCCCCATAGGACGAAACTAAAACAAGAGAGATCAAATAAGCTCATTATCAATCAGCTTAAACCTTTGTCGTGAAGGACGCAACCTTGAAAAAAAAAACAAAAAACAAAAAAAAGAACAAAAACAAAGCGAAACATGCTCGCTAGGCTGAAAACCTGGGAAGGCAGCCTAGGCAAAAGTTAGAGCAACCTGGTAAGCTGAAAACCTGAATAGGCAGCTCAGGCAATAAATTGGATCAAGATTTTGGCAGAGTAATTTTCTTATGGGAATGGTTCGCTTTCAAGTTAAGGCATAAGGACCGTAGCCCAACTACCCTTTTCCAGAGGCAAGATCAAATGGTGAATTCAAAGTCGTGATGTGGATTGAGATACACGTTGTTCTCAGTAGTTCATTGGAGGATTTGTGAAATCATTCCTATTCCACCCAATTATCAATATTTTCCATGCAACCCCACTTGCTTCTTTGGCCTACCTTTTCCCACTCCCCGCTCAACTTGTAAATACAATCTCACCTCTTTTGATACGTGTTCATATTGAGATTTCCCCTGATTTGATAAAACATATGTTTTCCCTTAATGTATAAAGTGAGAAGGTAACGAAATTTAAAGTCGTAAAGACAAGATGTTCTAGTTACTTGATCTCGCCTCAAGCGATCATTATGAAGACTGGGTCTGACACGTTTCCAAAAGCTGGGGTTGCTTCATCTGCTCTGTTTCAGTCATGGGTCACTTCGAATCTCTAAGGATTGTGGCTTTGCAGAAGGTCTCTTTAAGTTCTAATTTGTTTTGCACCACTAACCTTTCTTGCAGGACGTCATGACAAGTAGAAGTGTCGAGTCTCAACTGTCAAGACTAGCACTTTCCGAGGTTTATCCGTTAGTCACTAAGGCTCACCCTCATTGAAACCAGCTCTCCTCGGATTTCCTTCTCATAACCCACCCAAATCATTGGACAAAACACCTTGCTGTGGCCGAATACGATGCCTTTCTAAGTTTTCGTTGTGCTTTGAGATTTCCATCAAGGCCTCGTAGTCGGAGCCGATATCTTCTCAAGATTTCTGTCTTGCTCATGAGGCATGTTAGGGGTCACATTTACAAAGATCAACTTGGTATATCCCAACAGCAGTCAAGGATACCCCGTTCCCTGGCAACGATGTTAAGCACGGGTTAATTTGGACGGGATGTCCTGTTAACCCCAAAATCTTTTAAGCCTGGGATTTTACCCCAAATCTATCATTCCTCTCCAAACTGGGGCATCACCCCAAATCCTTCCTCCGTGATACCCCTAACCCCTTCAGCCGGATTTTCCGAAACTAGGATAGTTCCCCCCGTTCTCTTTCTCTCCCAGTCAAGTGGCAATACCCTGAATCGTCCAAAACAGCTTAAACTGGGGCATCCCCCAGAGATCTCTCCTCCAGCAAGTCCGTCGTACATGCCCGGTGGGATCTCTCTGTCAAGAGATAGTATTCTGATTCACCAAATAGCAAATTGGGGCATCTCCCCAAGATTTCTCCTGTCTTAGTCGAGGGGCGGTTTCCCCATGATTCTTTCAAATCAAGTCAAATTGGGGCATCACCCCAGATCTTTCTCCCAGCTTAGGGGTAATACCCCTAAATCTTCCAATCTTTCCAATAACTGGGGCATCACCCCAGATCCCTCTCTCAGCCAAAGGACGGTGCTCCTAAATCTTTCAATTTTTCCGAAGAACTAGGGCATCCTCCTGATTTTTCTCCTCTATGAGATCTTTCTGTCAAAGAAACGGTATCCTGAATCATTTCCAATAACTGGGGGATCACCTCAGATCCTCATCCCAGCTTAGGGGTAATACCCCTAAATCTTCCAATCATTTCCAATAACTGGGGTATCTCCCCAGATCTTTCCTCCGTTCAAGGGACGATACCCCTAACTCCTTCAGTCTGAGACACCTTTCCTCTCTCAGTCAAAGGGCAGTGCTCCTAAATCTTTTAATCTTTCCAAAGAACTGGGGCATCCTCTTGATTTTTCCCTTCTATGAGATCTTTCTGTCAAGGGACGGTATCATGAATCGCCAAACAGCTCAAATTGGGGCATCACCCCAAATCTTCCTAGTCAAAAGGGAGTTTCCCCAAAATCCTTTCAATCTTTATAATTGGAGCATCATCCCAGGTTTTTTTCTCCCAGTCAAGGTAATACCTGCAAAATCTTTTGATCTTGTTCAAACTAGGACATCTCCCCAGGCTTCTCTTTCCAATCAAAGGATGGCATCCCAAACCACCAAATGCTTCCCTGGGTGGAACCTAGACAGATGCCAACCAAATCCTTCCCCAGTGGAATTACACTTCCTAAACAACTCAAAATGGGACATCACTCCAGGTTCATTCTCTTTCACCCTAAGGGACAGTACCCAAAATCACTAAATCCTTCTCGGGCAACTCAAACTAGGGCACCCCCACCCATATTTCTCTCTTTCGGTAAGCCCGCCATACATCCCTGATAGACTCCAGATCCGCTCTCTCGATCCAGGGGTAGTACCTCAAGTTTCTTTCAATCATATTCTAACTGAGGCATCTTCCTAGATTTCTTTTCCAATCAAGGGACAGTTCCTTGAATTTCAAAATAGCTCAAACTGGGGCATCTCCCAGATTTCTTTTTCAGTCAAAGGGAAGTACTCTTAAGACTTTCAGTCTTTCCATACTGGGGCATCTCCTCAGATTTCTCCTCGAGTTTAGGGACAGTATCCCAAAATTCAGTCATGGCAAGCCGGGGAATCACCCTAGGATCATTCTCTTTCAAATCAAGGAGCAGTTTCCCAACAACCTTCGATCACGACAAACTGGGGCATCACCCCAGGTTCGTTTCTCTTTCAGGTAAGAGGTAATCCATCAACCTCCTCAAACTGGGGCATCACCCCAAATGTCTCTTCTTTCAATCAACGGGTAGTTCCACAGAATCCTTACTGCCCAAATCTTCTTCCCCAATAGAGCCATAAATTCCCAAATCCTTCCCCAGTGGAACCATAAATGCCAAAGTTGGCACTACCCAAATTTTCTTCCCCAGTGGAGCCATAAATTCCCAAATCCTTCCCCAGTGGGACTACACTTCCCAGTCAATCCAAAACTGGGGCATCTCCCCAGATTCTTCTTTTGGTCAAGGGACAGTTTTCCCCGAAGACTCTTTCGATCATGTCAAACCAGGGCATCTTCCCTAAGTCGTCATCTCTTGTCGGCCCCAGGACCGTACCCCGCGCTTCCAGAGTATCCGAACTAGAACATCACCAGGACCTCTCTTCGTCAAAAAGGAGCATTCTCCAAGATTTCATCCAATCATGTCAAACTGGGGCATCTCCCTCAGGTTCATTCAAGGAGCATCCTCCAAGCCTCATCCAATCATATCAAACTGGGGCATCTCCCCCAGGTTCGTTCTCATTCATTCAAAGGGCAGTTCCCCAAGATTTCATCCAATCATGTCAAACTGGGGCATCCCCCAGATTCTTATTCATTCAAGGAACAGTTACCCGAGATTCCATCAAATGTTGTCAAACTGGGGCATCACCCCAGGGTTATTGTCTTTCAATCAAAGGGCAGTTCCCCAAGATTCCTTCAAATCTTGCCAAACTGGGGCATCACCCCAGGTATATCCTCTCAATCAAGGGGTAGTTCCCCAACAACCCACAGTCATGTCAAAATGGGCCATTCCCCAAAATTCATTCTCTTGCATTCAAAAGGCAGTTTCCCAAAGACTCGCAGTCATGACAACCGAGGGTCAAACCCAACCTTTACATTTCCTGCCAATAGTGAGTTAATTTGGACGAGACGTCCTGTTAACTTCCCCAACCTTTACATTTCCTGCCAACAGTGAGTTAATTCGGACGAGACGTCCTGTTAACTTCCCCAACCTTTACATTTCCTGCCAACAGTGAGTTAATTCGGATGAGACGTCCTGTTAACTTCCCCAACCTTTACATTTCCTGCCAACAGTGAGTTAATTCGGACGAGACGTCCTGTTAACTTTCCCAACCTTTACATTTCTTGCCAACAGTAAGTTAATTCGGATGAGACGTCCTGTTAGCTCCCCCACCCTTTATCTTCCAGTCGCCGATCAAATGGCACCCTTTATTTTCCTGTCGCCGATCAAATGGCACCCTTTACCTTCCTGTCGCCGATCAAATGGCACCCTTTACCTTCCTGTCGCCGATCAAATGGCACCCTTTATCTTCTTGTCGCCGATCAAATGGCACCCTTTATTTTCCTGTCGCCGATCAAATGGCACCCTTTATCTTCCTGTCGCCGATCAAATGGCACCCTTTACCTTCTTCTCGCCGATCAAATGGCACCCTTTACCTTCCAGTCGCCGATCAAATGGCACCATTTACCTTCCAGTCGCCGATCAAATGGCACCCTTTATCTTCCTGTCGCCGATCAAATGGCACCCTTTACCTTCTTCTCGCCGATCAAATGGCACCCTTTACCTTCTTCTCGCCGATCAAATGGCACCTTTACTTTCCTGCCGCCGATCAAATGGCACCTTTACTTTCCTGTCGCCGATCAAATGGCACCTTTACTTTCCTGTCGCCGATCAAATGGCACCTTTACTTTCCTATCGCCGATCAAATGGCACCCCTTTACTTTCTTGTCGCCGATCAAATGGCACCTTTACTTTCCTGCCGCCGATCAAATGGCACCTTTACTTTCCTGTCGCCGATCAAATGGCACCTTTACTTTCCTGTCGCCGATCAAATGGCACCTTTACTTTCCTATCGCCGATCAAATGGCACCTTTACTTTCCTATCGCCGATCAAATGGCACCCCTTTACTTTCTTGTCGCCGATCAAATGGCACCTTTACTTTCCTGCCGCCGATCAAATGGCACCTTTACTTTCCTGTCGCCGATCAAATGGCACCTTTACTTTCCTGTCGCCGATCAAATGGCACCTTTACTTTCCTGTCGCCGATCAAATGGCACCCCTTTACTTTCTTGTCACCGATCAAATGGCACCTTTACCTTCCCGTCGTCGAACAAATGACATCCTTTTACCTTTCAGTCACCAAAGAAGGCATCCTTTTTCTCCCGGTCACCGAATGAAGCACCCTTCTGCTTCATGTCATTCAAAGGATAATTCCCAGTTAACCGCTTCTTGCTAAAAATTAGAGCACTGCTTCACTTCTTTTTTCCAGATTTAGAACAAAAAAAAACAAAAAAAAAACAACAAAAAAAAACAAAAGAAAAAAAAACAAAACAAAACAAAACAAAAAAAAAAGAAAGAAAGAGGGAAAAGTGAAACGGAAGAGGAAAATGCTCGTCTTTAAAGAAGAAAGGTCACACTGACTCGTGATTGCCCACACCATCAGTCGCTATACCGATCAAGAGGTCCCACTTGGCCCCCTACATCGGTGTTCATATCTTTACTTCCTTTTCACTTCAAAAACACAGAAGCTTCGTGTTTCTTTTGTGAAAAAGAAGTAAAGAGGGGCATCTGTGAACACCTCTTTTGGTCCGGTCTAAGTGGAATGAATCTTTTTATACTAAATTCTAATTCAGAATGGTCAGATTTGAAAAGAATGGCTCCAAAAATGATCACATCTGAACAGGATGACTCAGGTTAAAGCATTTCCAAGTGAAATACAGCCCTGATGGAGATAAATCCGAGTGAAAAAACTCAAAAATGGTCAAATCCGAGTCAAAATGAAGCATTTCCGAGTGGAATGACTCAAAATTGATGAAATCCGAGTGGAATCACTCAGAATGAGTCATCTCCGAATGAAATGCTCCCTGCTGAAGTCAAATCCGAGTGGAATATGCTCCTGTTGGATTAAATCCGAGTGGAATATGCTCCTGTTGGATCAAATCCGAGTGAAATCACTCAGAATGAGTTAAATCCGAGTGACATTACTCTGAATGGAGAAAATCCGAGTGAAACTACTCAGTTTTGGGCATGTCCGAGTGGAGTATGACCTGTTGGGTGGGAAATCCGAATAATGACTCAACAATGGACCAATCCGAGTGGAGTATGACCTGTTGAATTCAAATCTGAGTGAAATGACTCAGATTAGATGTAAATCCGAGTGGATAATTCCCTTTCAGATGCATTCCGAGTGGAGTATGCCAGTTTACAAGCCCTGATTGCAAAGAATGTCAATTCCGAGTGAAAAGAATGCTGATTGAAGAAAATCCGAGTGAAAGTGACCAAGTTCCATTCGGATTAAGAGCTCACAAGGTCAGTTCCGAGTGAAACCTTCAAGCAGTTAACTTTTGGGTCACTATTGAAGACATTCCGAGTGAACATTCCAAGCAAAGACAAGATCCGAGTAGCACGCCTCCGATTGAAGTGATTCCGAGTGAAACACTGATTCAATCATTTTTGAATCACCTTTTAATTGGTTCCTGAGTAAAATACTATTCAAACAATTCTGAGTAAAGTTTCCACCAGTTTCCGAGTGAAACCATTATGAAGAGGATTCCCGAGCGAATGTATCCGAGTGAATTGATGTGTGAGCAGATCCGAGTCACATTTCACACAATACCGAGCCATTTCAGTCAGCACCGAGTGAGCCATCCTTTTCCCAGTTCCGAGCCCCTTTCTCACTCGAGTTCTGAGTGACTTCCCCCATTCCCGAGAGAGCCATCCTTTTCCCAGTTCCGAGCCCCTTTTTTTACTCGATTTCCGAGTAACTTTTCACCCTTCCCGAGTCCTTTTGGCCAATCAATTCCGAGCCCCCATTTCTACCATACTTCAAACCTTCACCGAGCCACTTTTTACCCGTTCCCGAGTCATCTTTCTCTCATCTCCGAGTCACACTTCACCTATTTCAGTCGGTTCCGAGTCACTCGGATTATGGAGAGGAGTTGGAATCCGAGTCAGTTTTTACTCGGTTCTGACTCAATCCAATTGCACAACACCAACATGATTTTCCCAGTCGGATTTTTCCCCCTTTCCCACTCAGAATTGACTGAGAGGGTGATCCGAGTCATTTACACTCGGAATTCAACATTCTTACTCGGATTTCCATAACTCTCACTCAGTTTTCTGCCATTCTCACCCGGATTCCCACCAGGTCCCCCTGTTAGCCCGTGCTGACTTGGATTCCACCACCCAAGTGGATCCAGGAATCCTGGGGGTGGCAGACAAGTGGCAAATAGGGTTGGAAGTGGGGGGAATTAAAAATTCCTACCCAGCCGTTGTCCCCCACTTCACTCTGAGTGGAGGCCTGAGCTGGCATTCCACTCGGAAGTGGAAGCCTGAGCTGGCCTTCCACTCAGACCAGCCTATAAATAGGCAAGGAGCTGAAGCTTTCAGCCCTTACACAGACTTACACACACATCACACATACTTACACACACGCACACATCCAGCACCCTCAACATTCCTTTCTCCTCCTTCCTCTCTTCATCAGCCACACTGTCCCAATTCCCTTTCTATCCACCACACTGCCCAGTCCCTTTCTCCCAAAACAACCAACACCGCCCAGCTCACCCAAAACCGACCTCCTCACCCCTTCTCCTACACACTGTCCAAAACAACCAACACCGCCCAGCTCACCAAAACCGACCTCTTCACCCCTTCTCCACACCGTCCCAATTCCCCTTCCATCCACCACACCGCCCAGCAACCCACTCAACACAACACCGCCCAGCAACCCACTTAACAACACCGTCCAGCAACTCTATTGTCCCTCAAGTCATAACACCGTCCACAACTCCTTTTACCACTCGGTCCATACCGAAACCGACCTCACTCCTACTCCTACAAACTGTCCCTTACTAAACCGACCTCCACAACTCCTTTTATCACTCCTCACCACTCAGTACCTCACTCCTCTCAACTCCAACACCGTCCCTCTTCTCACTGTCTCACTCAGTAAATTACTTCTCACTCGGTAAGCTACTGCTCTCACTTGGTTTCGGCTATTTCCACTCGGTTTCCTCATTTTCACTCGGGGTTTCCTTGTCCTCACTCGGTTTTCTGCTTTTATCACTCGGTTTTATCATTTTTACTCGGTTTTTTTCCTCTTTCTCACTCGGTTTCTGCTATTTCCACCCGTTTTTTGTAATTTTTACTCGGTTTTTCCTCTTTCTCACTCGGTTTCTGCTATTTCCACTCGTTTTTTGTAATTTTCACTCGGGTTTTGCCATTTTCACTCAGTTTTTCTCTTCTCCCACTCGGTTTTCACTCATTTTTCCTCTATTTTTAGAATTTATTGTTTCCCTTTCTCTTTTGTAGCTTCTACTACCTTTTTCCTTTCGTTTCATAGTAAAATATAATAAAGGGAAATAAATGCTTCCTATGCTTTCTTTCAAATCTAAATAAAAATCAATAAAAAGAAACAAATCATTTTTAAACAGTGTCGTACGGGAGCACTCCCGTCTACACAACCTCTTTAGGATTCGTACACGTGCGAAGAACTTCGCCTTGTACGAGTTCCCCACCTCAGTGACATCCATCATCATCTCCCAAGTCTTTTCCTAAAAGAAAAACACTCAGAACTACGTAACCCTGATTTCTTGATAATTCAAGAATACGTAGGAGCAGGACTTTAACTCCTTTCGGGCCCATCTTTCTTATTTCTTTTTGCTGATTTATTTCCTTACTTCCACGTTTCTTTCATAAATGGTCTTTTTTTTGTTACTTCCGTGAAAATCAATTTAGACGTGACGTCTTGTTGGTTTCCCCTAGTTTTTGCTTAAGCCTCGCTATAATTCATAGGGGAGGGATACTTAGGACGAGACGTCCCGCTTATCTCTTTCCTATCCCTACTTTTTTTATTTCGAGGATGTATAATTTAGGCGTGACGCCTTATTAGCATTCTTTTCCCCTCTCTGTCTCATATCGAAGTCGAGTTTAATTCGGATGAAACGTCCCATTGACCTCGCTTCGACATTCTATGTTTGTACAGTTCTCTCACTCCATTCTATCGTTTTTAAAATAAAAAATACAACAATGAAAGGGAAGAAATAAACCATCTTTTGTAAGGCTATTTATGTTGCGCATTTTCAATCTTGGTACTGTTTTTGACAGGCGATGTAGGGTGCTAATACCTTCCCTACTCGTAACCGACTCCCGAACTTGAATCTAAATTTTTTTAACCAATGCTTTACTGAACCTAGTTTTTTCCAATGTTTTTCCTATGGATAAAAATGTTGGTGGCGACTCCCTGTTTCATTCCACCATTTCTCTCTCTCTCGCCGCGCCGTCGCGATCCAGGTTGCGACAACAGAAATTCAGAGAATTGAGAAAATGTACAGTTTATTGAAATGATATTGTAAACCTTTAAGGAATTTAATAATTGAGTTTCTAAAAGCCTTAACTAACTAAATACGCGAGTAGTTCATGCATCATGAATCATTAAAGTGAAATAAAATGATATTGTCTGGGGACGGATTATAGAAACCGAGGATACATTAGAGGAGGCTTCATTACGAGCCTTGGGATGAGAGGGTGTGAAAGGGTGCTTCAGGGGACCTGGGGTAGCTCCCTAGTGTCAGGTACTTTCACAATAAAAACT
Organism: Clitoria ternatea; assembly: GCA_037962975.1. Classification (NCBI taxonomy): domain Eukaryota; kingdom Viridiplantae; phylum Streptophyta; class Magnoliopsida; order Fabales; family Fabaceae; genus Clitoria; species Clitoria ternatea. The sequence goes on along the minus strand of CM075673.1, from coordinate 24,061,379 downwards.
TTCTCAATCTGACTAGTCTCTAAGTGTTTCCATGCCAGTTGAGCTGTTCATATTATTATTATCCAGACTTATGGAACAGTGTAAACTCCTGGTTGGACCAGTGCAAATTAAAATTTAAGGGCCCACATATATAGGTAAGTTATGATGAAGATATTGCATAATATTCATGCATTCATAATTGATTGTGTATGTGATTGTGATTGATATTATTAAGTATTGGTTTATGAAAACCCTTTGTTGCTTATGTCTTATTCGAGAATATTATATTCTATTTCTCACTCCTTTCTCCGTGTTTTTGTTTCACATGTTTTAAATTGATGGTTCAGAGGGAAGGATCGAAGAATCTCGGCAGTAAATATAGCACGTTCTAAAAAGGGAGCTCGGTATGAATACCGTGGTCCAATGAATAAATAATGTTGTTAAGTAACTGCTTCTGGGCCATGGAGTTTCCTCTCTTTCTTATAATGTTTATTTTCTTTGGATGAATGTAAAATTACTTTATAAAGTTTTACTAATATTTATGATGTATTTCAAAAATAATTATGTAATTTATTCCGATAGTTTCTTTTTAACAATCATATCTTTAAAAAAAATTATGAATTTTTCTATAATTTATTAAGGTGTAACAGAGGGTGTTACAGGGCCCGCAGGATGGCCCGTTTAGCTTGTTAAAACGGACTGGGTCGGGCTAACTTTTGAGGCCTATTTTCCCGGATAGGCCCGGCCCGTTTTGGCCCACCAAAAAGTGGGCCCATCCTGGCCCGGCGGGCCTTTATTAAAATATATTTTAATATGTTATATGTATAATATTAATATTTGATTGGTTATAATTTTGATTATTTGATAAGGAATTAATTTTGATGACTATTTATTGTTTCCATTTAATGAAATAAATTGGATTAACTATAAAAACTTTGCTTTAGAAATGTAAAATCTAATTTTTATTTCTAATTTTTCTTAAAAGATATTTAAAAATAGTTTAAATTTAAAATGAAAAATAGTTTGTATAATTTTATTTAAAAAACGGGTTGGCCCGTTTTAGCCCGCAGGCCACATAGAAAATGGGTCAGGCCAATGTTTTTTGGCCCGTTTTCCTATTCTGGCCCGGCCCGGCCTATAGGCCTGTTTTGCCACCCCTAACCACAGGTTGACACCTGTTAGATTTCATTAACTATGAAGTGTTTTTATAGTAGATATAGATTAGAAGATTACATTGATATCTAATTAAAATATTTAATTTCTTATAATCAATACTTTAAGATACTAAATGACATTGTTATTATCATCATCATCATTATTATATAACAATAACAATGTTAATAATTATAAAATAAATATTCATGATAATTTTTATATAATAATAAAATATTTTTTACTGAAAAAATTTATATAAATATAAAATAAATAATATAATATAACATTATTTAGTATTAAGTTATTATTAATATAATCATAGTATAATAATAATTATATAGTGGTTTTATAATCTAATAATAATAATAGTAATAATAAAATAATATAAAAACAACATTATTATTAAATATAATATTATATTATTTTGATTTTTTAAGAAATAATATGATAATATGTATCTTTATGTTAATATGAACTATATAATATTTTATGAATAGTATAATAATAAATAACAAGAGAAGTATAGTAGTAATATTAATGGAATTAATATAATATTGTTATAAATTTTTAAAACAAATTGTAATTATAAATATTTTTTATAATAATTAATAATTATTCACAATGCGAGCTACGTGTAAAGCAAAAAAATCCTAGAGGGTTACTATAAGAAATTAGGGTTGTATTTTACTCAATAATGTGTCACTTAAATTACAAGAGGGCTTCGTGGCTATACTTATACAACGGTATGAAAAGGGAAAGGGAGAGATCTTTAATCCAGGACCAAGATGATATAGGTGTAACTAAATTCGTCTAAGATTAAGAGGGAATCAAAATCTCTGTTATTCTTGCCTAAAGTGGAGGAAAGATGGGGTGTCATGGGGTCCCCTCCCAATCTAAAAGGAACAATAATAAAAAATTTCATAAAATATTTTACACATACCAAATAAAATAATATAAAAATATTTTTATATTATTATGATTATAAGTAATAAAAAGATAATAAATCAATAATAATAATAATAATAATAATAATAATAATAATAATAATAATAATAATAATAATACAGTAGAAACAATATGATAGTATTATAGTAAAAGAAGTATAAGTAATATAATGAAATAAGATGTAATAAAATAATTTTAGGGGAAATGAATAGGACAAAAATGTTCAATTATTATATATATACACACACGCGCGATGTATCTTATTAGAAAGGTTATTGAAGTTTTTAAAAGGTTACGTAACTTTTTAAATGATAATATAATTTTAAAAACCTTTTAATCATAACCATCCTTTCTATATATATATATAGAGATATATATATACTAGTTTTAGGACCCGTGCATTGCATGATTGGTGCATAAATATTTAAGTTAATCATTCAGTTTAGATGATATACCATTGGAAGAACATTTGATTCATTAAAGGAATAATAAACATTAATAAGTCATTGTTACAATGAAACAATTTAAGTAAAAAAGAAATTTTGGAAAAAAACATGGAACGACAAAAATGTTTTGTATTATGGGTTCAATGATACAAAGACAAAAATAGATATGGGAAGAAATTTTGAAATTTGTTCAAATAGGTGATGGAAATGTACAACTATTTTGATGATTCCCTACATCAATAAAAGGATATTTGGTGGACAAATATCGTTTGATCTCATGATTTAACCTTTCAACGGTAGAATGATGCAATCCAAACATATTTTTTCTTGTCTTATACCTAATACAAATATTGTATTTGTCCTTGAGACTTATTTATTATTATTACAAATAACACCATGATGGGAAACTATCTCCTTTGAAATTTAATGGGAAGAATTTCGGAGGAAGGTATCATGCTCATTCTTGGAATGTGAACAATGTCCCTAATTTTAGTCCCTGTTAACACCTGACATTGAAGGACATGATTCCCAAGTCTTCTAACTTGCATCCTTGTACCGTTACACAATCCATTAGATTGGTTTATATTTCTTAACAGTATCATAGGAACACCAATCTTCAGGATTAATTCATAGGGAGGACGACCAGAACAATTTATTGTATTAAGAATGTCTAGAGTGAAGGTCTCCAATTCAAAATTTGAGCAATTTTCTTCTCTATAAATTGAGTCTGAACTAAGGTATGACTTTTGCTATCCTTGTATCTTCTCCATGATGTAATTATTCACTTTAGAAACAACATCTAATATAGGAGCTAAGATTGATCTGTCTTTAAAATATCCATTTATGTTTAGGTGTTGTAACATATCTGGATATACAAAGTTAATCAATTCATCAAGAGTTGAATCAGACTATTTATAAGAATATCATCTAGAATTTGAACTTCAGATTCCCCTTCGGTTAAATCTCCGATGAGGCCATCACCTATATTAAGAAGCCAATCACTGAATCGCTTGGTATCAAGTTGAGATTGGTTTGTTTGATCAAGACACAAGTTTCTTGTTAACCTCATAACTTGACAAGAAGACCAAAGATAAGATGAATTAATTGTTGCAAGACAAATGTCTTATCTGGACCCTTTGGGAATAACAGGCAATATTTGTCTAAAGTCACCTCCTAGAACAACAACCTTACCTCCAAAAGATAGTGTGAGATCAAATGAAGATGAATAGCAGAGAAGGTCTTTTGGACTTTTGTCCAAAGCCTCAAAGTAGAATCTATTTACCATTGGAGCTTCATCCTAAATAATCAGTCTTGCTTGCTGAATTAACTCTGTATGAATAGATCCTTACTTAATATTATAGGTTGAATCCTCATTAACAATCAACATGATTTTGAACTAGAATATGCAGTCTTGCCATTGGGCAATAAAAGGGATGTAATTCTACTTGAGGCAACATTTAAGCAAACCTGATCTTTTGATCTAATTGCTACAGATATAGTGTTCTAGATAAATGTTTTCCCTGTCCCTCCATATCCATATAGAAAGAAAAAAATACCCTTTTATTCTGATTGTTAATGAGGATGAACAACAAAGAAGGTCTTTTAGACTTTTGTCCAAAGCCTCAAAGCATAATCTATTTACCATTGGAGCTTCATCCCAAATGATCAATTTTGTTTGCTGAATTAACTCTGCATGAATAGATCCCTACTTAATATTATAGGTTGAATCCTCATTAACAATCAACATGATTTTGAACTAGAATGTGCAGTCTTGCCATTAGGCAATAAAAGGGATGTAATTCTACTTGAGGCAACATTTAAGCAAACTTGACCTTTTGATCTAATTGCTATAGATATAGTCTTCTAGACAAATGTTTTCCCTGTCCCCCTATATCCATATAGAAAGAAAAAACCCCTTTATTCTGATTGTTAATGAGGATGAACAACAAATAAGGTCTTTTAGACTTTTGTCCAAAGCCTCAAAGCAGAATCTATTTACCATTAGAGCTTCACCCCAAATGATTAGTTTTGCTTGCTAAATTAACTCTGCATGAATAGATCCCTACTTAATATTACAGGTTGAATCCTTATTAACAATTAACGAGATTTTGAATCTAGAATGTATAGTCTTGCCATTGGGCAATAAAAGGGATGCAATTTCACTTGAGGCAACATTTAAGCAAACCTGACCTTTTAATCTAATTGCTGCAGATAGAGTGTTCCAGACAAATGTTTTCCCTGTCCCCCCATATCCATATAGAAAGAAGAAACCCCTTTATTCTGATTGTTAATGAGGATGAACAACAGAGAAGGTCTTTTAGACTTTTGTCCAAAGCCTCAAAGTAGAATCTATTTACTATTGGAGCTTCATCCCAAATGATTAGTCTTGCTTGCTAAATTAACTTTGCATGAATAGATCCCTGCTTAATATTACAGGTTGAATATTCATTAACAATCAACGAGATTTTGAATTTAGAATGTGCAGTCTTGCCATTAGGCAATAAAAGGGATGCAATTCCACTTGAGGCAACATTTAACCAAATCTAACCTTTTGATCTAATTGTTACAGATAGAGTGTTCCAAACAAATGTTTTTCCTCTCCCCCCATATCCATATTGAAAGAAAAAACCCTTTTATTCTAATTGACAGCATTCATTATAACCTTAAAAGCATAATTTTGTTCTTGATTTAGACAAGATTGATATCTCCCAAGGGATGCCAATAAATCAGCACAGTTAAAATTAAGTTCTTCAGTAATTACGCTTTCTTGTAAGTTGTCAACCAAGCTGGTTGAAGGATATGGCATTCCATGGAACTCCTTCAGGCTTTTACCATTGCTTTACATGATGTGTCCTATATCAACTAGACAAGGTTGTTTGATTTCTTCATCCCCTAAATGAATATTTGTAAACAATAAGAGAGAAATTATAATTATAAACATAAAACAAAATAATTTAATCATATTTATGCATTGTATACAACTACCAAACTGACCATGACATTCCATCAGTCTCCTTTGTTTGTAGATGACATCATTAGATAACTGTCTCCAACAACTATTCCAAACTACCTTAGGTATACAGATGTTGTTAGATACTAATAAGATTGAGAAAACATTTCAGAGATAATACCCAGATGCCCATGTTGATGCCTCGTTGATAGCATCCACAAACTCTTTATCATCCTATAATAATACAAGGGCATAACATGCATCTTTGAAGGTATCATATGTTATCCCATTAACCATACAAATTTCTACATAGTCTGTGCACCCTTTCTGTACATTTAATAATAAACACAGTAATATTGTTCTCTAACAGTGGATGGAACATGGTATAGCCTCCCAATAGCATACCCCTGTTTCCTTGGTAACCAAATTCCACAATTTTGTTTCCAAACAAATTTTAAGGAAAAATTAGTATATGTTAATGTTCTTGTCTAAGGGTATAATTTGTTTGTCTTCATCCAACCAATGAACATTGTATCCTTTAAGTCAACCTTATTCAAAACATTCTCAATGTTTTCCCCATCTTCATATACTATAGATTGCTCACAAGGAATATGAAAGTTGAGTCGAATAACCGGTGGTTCTTTTAATTGTATATCAAAATCGAATAATCGATAACTTGTTTCACAGATGAGATGTACCTGCAATCATAGTATATTTGGATTAGTAATATTTGGTATGCATTACTAACATATTATCATATATAAAAGTATATAAGCAAAAGTTTAGTCTGACTACAGATAAGCTACACTTTATTAATAATTTTAAAAACATATTATCAAATATAAAAAGTATATAAGCAAAAGTTAGTCTTATTGTCAAGTATATAAAAATGAAATATTAATTGATGGTATTTAAAAAATATGATATCAACAGTGTAGTTTAACTATAGATAAAGAACACTTTATTAATAATTAAAAAAACATATTATGAAATATAAAAATTATATAAGAAAGAGGTCAAGAAAAATTTCCAAGCGTATAGACATGACCATACCAAATTAATTGTAACAATATTCAAGTTTATATGAAGTCATTTAACTGAAACCTCTCATTTTTATTCCATTTATATAACGAAAAATTATAGTTTATAATATATAATTCAAAATTATATAAGAAGAAGTTTGTCTTATTGCCAAATGTATAGATATGAGATGTACCTGCAATTATAGTATGTTTTGATTTCATCGATTACACCCTCTTGTAGTAATGTTGCAGTCACTCTATCACTTCTTTTATGAACATATTTAAACAGGTACTTAATTGAATTTGTCTGGCATGTATACTCCACGTTGATATGATAACTATATTTCAATAATAGAGCACCATTATAGGGAACAATGAAACTATTGTCTAAACCAACACCTCTTTTCTTAATAGTTCTTCCATAATATCTTTGCCTATATCTTGGAAAGCCCTCTTCATCAATGACTGTCCTATTACGCATTTGCTTTTGAAAATTTTTGGAGCATCTTCTAGTTTTCATGCACGGACATTTTTTATTGTATGGTCCACATGGACCATGTATTTTTGTACTACAGTAAACAATGCAGGATTAAGTTATTCATTTGGAATCTTTGTGGATATAAACCTATCAATATCCTCTGCAACCTTTGGTTTATTGGTCGGATGCATGAAAAGAAGAATATGAGCATGGGGCAATCCGTATTTTTGAAATTCTATTCTAGAAACACCTATAAATTGCAAAATCAAATAAATATCAGTTTGTTAGTATTAAGAATTCAAGCTTAAAGATAAATAGAAATAAAATAATTTCTTTACTTACAACCGATAATTTTTCCAAATATAGATCCATCCTTCAAGTCACTAATAAGTTCATCCAATTTAATTTTGAACACCCTACAAAAGATGTCCGTTCGATCCTTGGCTTTAACATTCTTCATGTGGATGAATCTTTTGATCTCATTCCATTCAGGGTTGCATGTCATTGTTATGAAAAAACTTGGATACCCACAGTGTTTGCATATTGCAAAAACATCCTTGTAATTGTTTGACAAATATTTAGGCCCACCAATAAAAGAACTTGGCAGAATGATACGCTTCCCTGTTGCAGTTGCAGCAACTTGACCACAGTTAAATGATTTGTGAAGTCCATTATGTTGTTCCACCCTTAATTTCGATTGATTGAATCTAATGAACTTCAGCTTCTCAGACTCAACCATGGTGCATCCACCAAAAACTGTTGGAACAAACGTCTAGATTTCAATAATATTGGAGAATCACCTTTTCTATCTTGAACTCTACATGCAAAGAATTCCCTCATTATGATTTTGATAGCTTTTATATTGATCTTTGGGGTAAAGAATAATCACACGAGATATTAGGACGAAACCCATCCTCCCCAAAATAGAAGAGTAAAGGATATTGCAATCCAAGGTACTATGGGTAGAGAGGATCTATATGTTAAAGACATCTGGATTTTGTTTCAAGTATTATGTCTCGATCAACAATTGTGTCATTAATGTCACCTACTACTAAAGCTGCAATCTCAAAAACTGATGGGAGGTTATAAGTCCTTTCGTCACTGTTCCTTTTCCTGATCAACTTTAACCTAACATCACTATAATTTCCGTTGCTAAAATGGTCTCTTACATAACGAAAAGTTTTTGCAAGGAGATTATATTCATCAAACATGTTCTTAATGTTTATGACTATATCAAAATCTAGTTCATGTGAAGTTCTTCCAAACCTATAGAACATTGAAGATAAAAAATATTAATATGAAAGAAAATAATACGACACAAAAATCTTGTAAATTGAATTTTTTTTCAACATATACATGTACTTGAGAGCATTAATTCTATTTTCAACTTCATGGTCTATGTCATAGATATATAACTAGGCAAACCTTGGCTTTTCTAAATCTAAAAGCAATAGACTTCCCATTGAGTGAAAATTTTATCTACCCGCTACAAAAGTTGGGGGTCTAGTCCCATCATTAATACCATGATTAATCTTTCCAGACATGGAGGTGAATGCAAACATAGCATTAAAAGCTCTAATATTCTTTAGGAAATAAACACTTTGATCATCAGTATTTGAATGTAGATCAATAAAAGTCTGTGGAGCTGTTTTTAATAATTAGAGGTGAACTTTTCCTTCCATACAACAAATAAGGAACAAAGGTGTCTTTAGCTTTCTTGATTTTGCCAATCTTTCATTCAGCCATATAAAAGCCTTGCAGTATTGACACTGCTAGATAGGGGCACCTATGTCCCAAGTTTCTAAGAAAACGAAGTCATTAAAGACTTCATATATAACACATGTCAAATGATTTTGAATTTCAAAAGATGCATGAAAAGTGTAATAAATACCTTGAGGTTGGGGTTGATAATTAATTTCATTATACCCATCTGATCCATTTAGTAAGTAAACACTTGGTTGTTATAAAATACGATAATAGTGTATTGAATGAACTGGTTATCATTATGTTTAATTACCTTCTTAATCTCTTTCAAATACAAGAAACCATCAACATCTTGATCCAAGTTTGATTCATCATTTGCATATAAAACTGGGGTTAATTTTAACATGAAAAAATATGATTAAATTAACTTTTAATCAATGTTAAAATCAATTATACAAATCAACAAAATATATTTTGTTTCTACATAAAAATGGAAACTATAGAAAATAACTTCAGAGCATGGTTGATATATAATTTCATTCAACTGAATTTATCAAAGGAATCAAGTAACCAATTACTTAGCAGCAAATACCAGAACAACATATTGAAGGCGATACTCATGATTATCTTTATTTACCTTTTTCATCTCCTCTAAACATAGGAAACTCATCATCGTGTTGATCCAAAATGCATTCAGCATTTGCATTACAAACTGTTGTTTATTTAAACATCAAAATAAAAAGTGGTTCAAAAATATTCTAAAGAAAGTTGCATTAAAGAATTTTTTGACAGTTAATTGTTGGTTGATGATAAAGTGACCTTCATTGGTGACGGTTGCTTCCAATGCTCTAATTCTTGATTGAATATTTCCAAGAAGGTGGTCTAACTCAAGAAGTTCAATTCCATTTAATAATGGCATAAAATTTGATGTATTTGACAAATTGATGTCATCTGATCAATTAAAAAATTTTCATTAAATCGTTATTCATATGTGCATGATGAAGCATGATCCATTTGCAACATTTGTTAAAAGGCAAAATAAATTAGTAAAGCAGTTGAACAAGAAACCTTTATTATGAATTCTTTGATCAGATCCTGTAAATTCTCCATGTTGAAAGTTTTTGTAGTCATTAAAAACTTCTGTTTCAAATAATGATGACAGGTTCTGTGAGGTATCACCATCAAGTATTCTAGAGTGAACAATTTTATGCTTCCCTACTTGTAATGAAACAATTCTATTTTAAGATCATGATATTCTTCAAATGACATAGTAAGACATGACAATCTAAGGAAGGTCCATTAAAAAACATGATAACAATAATGAAAATAAGGTTACCTTTTCTTTGGGAAAATATTACATACTTCGGACATACTATTTGAATAGCATGCCAAATCCGTTAAAAGAATTGTTATTAAAGGAATATAAAGATAACCTTACTTTGTATTAAGTTGGAAAATAATTGTTGATAACGCACCTTCAATATTATTTATGTTGACAGGTTAATTTGGATTGCCAATGTTAAGTCTCTTTTTCAAACTTGTTTCCTCTGATCATATTTAAAAAAACAATCGTGTTGCGTATATATATTTGTTCAAGTAATTCTTAAACATAAAAAGGGGAAAATGTTATCATACCGTTTGTTATGTCTGATAAAGGGGTTCTAGTCATCAAAGGTTGAATCAGATTTGGGGTCGTGGAAAATATTAATTCTCTATTTCCTATAATAATAAGAATTAAGTCATAACACTTTTATGATTTTATGACATTCAACTAATACTAAGAAATATAGAATTTTATTTTCACTTTTTATTTGAACACCACCAATTGATAAAGAGACATCATGCTTGGGACCTAATACTGTGTTACCTGTTCATAAAGCATAGTGCACATTTATTAGTAAGTTTATAACCACCATAACATTATACAAAATATAAAATTGATCATACCATTTGTTATGTCAGATAACTAGGTTCTATTCATTGAAGGCTGAACCAAATTTGGGGTCATGGACAATGTTAATTCTCCATTTCCTAAAGTAAAAAGAATTGAATGAGGAAAATTTTCAAATTTTATGACATTTAAGTATGAATTATAAACATAAATTTATATATTCATCTTATCATTTGAACACTAGTAGTTGGTAAAGAAATATCATCATTGTAAATTGTTGCTACGTTACCTGCTGGTTGAACCATATTTCACATTTTATGTACGTAAACATGATAACATTATATAAAATATGATGTTTAATATTATAAAAGTTAGAACAGTATGTTAAAATTTATTGGTCGTGTGAGCATGTTATCATGAACTGCTGGTTCGTATCAATGGATTGCAACATTTTTAGTTTTGTTTTAAAAAATAAGATTAATCATCAACCTTTTATTTGAACAGAAGCAATTGGTAAGGAAACATCATGGTTGGAATCATTTGATGAGATACCTCCTCCTTCAACTACATTGTTATAAAAGAACAAATTTTAAAAAGATTGAAACATGAAAGAGCATTTTATAACATTGTATCCATATAAGCATCCTGAGAATAACTTACTTCATAACAATGTCTTTTAATGAAATCATAAGCATATAGGAAATTATACAGAAGAAAGTTTAAAAATTGGGTAAAATATAAACATGGTCCCCCACGTTTTATAAAAGTCACAATATGGTCCTATAAGTTTATTTAGTAACAGTCTGGTCCCTAACGTTGTTAACTTGTGTCAACGTTTTCCTTTTTTGTAACGCCGTTAGTATGCAAGACAGAGCAGGCCTACGTGTCACCAACGTCTTGCATACGTGTCATCAACGTGGATAGACGGTGTAGGAAGAGGGAAAAGTAAGGAGACTGCTGGAATTCCCTCTCTCTCCAAAGGTGTTTCAAAACTTGTGGTCGAAGAAAGTTGTGGAGAACGGAGGAACGATTGTGGTTGTCGGAGGTATCAGAAGACATTACGTCATCAGTGATTAGCATTTCAAGTCGTGTGGACTGTCTCCATCGTAAGAGAAGGTACGCGTCTAAACAAAAGTTCTTCGTTGGGTTTATATGCATGACTGGACTGTGTATTGTGTACTGTGTAGTGATAGGTTTAATAATTTGCCCATTGTAATTTGCATTTGTGTTTTTTGAATTAGGGCATGGATTTGTTTCAAGTAGAGTTTATTCATGGGGGTAACTTTGTTAGGCATGGTTTTAAGTGTAAATACGAGGGTGGGAAGAGTTCTATTTGGGACATTGATGCTGATAGGTGGAGCTATTTTGAAGCATTAGGACTCATTAAGGAGATGGGGTATATTGATGTTAGTGGTTTGTGGTATAAAGCCCCTGCGGAAGGGTGTGAACATGGTTTAAAGGAACTGAAAGATGATAATGGGGCTATGGAGATATGTAAATTGTCAAAGCAAATGGGGTTGGTAGAGATATATGTAGTGCATGCCATTTCGGAGGCAGTGGTTGTTGAGGGTATAGGTTATGAGGGTGCTAGTTATGATGAAGAAGTGCAGGGTGGATATCAAGTATAGGATGATAATCATGTGCATGGTAATGATCTGGTTTAGGACACTGAGGATCAGGTCCAAAGGGGAGTTGAAGAGGGTGCTGGTGATAATGTGCAGGTACAGGAGGGAGTTGAGGAGGGTGTTGGGGATAATGTGCAGGTACAGGAGGGAGTTGAGGAGGGTGCTGGGGATAATATGCAAGTGCAGGGGGGACGTGATAAGGTTGCTGGTTATGATGAAATGGTGCAGGAAGGAGTTGAGGAGGGTGTCAGTGATGATATTCAAATGCAAGGGGGAGTTGAAAGTGAGGATGACAGTGTCTTAGATATTACATTTGAGGACAGTGCTGAGGAAAGAGATGATGTTGATCTCTTTGGTAATGTGAATAAAGGTTTGGATAATGCTAATGATGGAAGGGGTAAGGCTAAAGGGAAAAGGGTTAATGTTAAAGGGAAAAAGAAGAGGAGAGCAAGGAAGTCGCATGTGCATGGGCAGGTTGATAAAGCTCAATCAGATGGAATTGATAAAGAGAAGAGTTCTGCACCTAATGTAACTTCTATGCAGGGTGGGGGTGGCTTGTCTGATTCAGAGTATATATCAGAGGAGTTGCATAGCGGATGTGAAGGTGATGAGGGTGGTCAGTCATTCTGTTCAATGTTTCCCTCTTTTAAAATGCCTGCAAGTATGAATAACTACAAGTGGAAGGTAGGGTTGTTATTTTCAAATAAGGAAGAGTTTAAAAATGCCATTGTTACTTATTCTGTTCATGATGGCAGAGATTTGAAGTTTATTAAGAATGATAAATTAAGAGTGAGGGTTGTGTTTGAATATGTTAACAGGTCAAAAGATGTGCAAAGATTTTGATAATGACAAGCACTCTTGAAGAAACCGATGCAAAAACAAAGACATGAAATCAGAATTGAAGTAACAACGAAGCTAATCGATTAGGCCATAGATGCTAATCGATTAGGAGCTTTCTGTTTTGGAAGAAATTGCATCAGGTATAAAAGCTAATCGATTAGGGAGCTGAACAATCGATTAGGTACTCACTGGAATTAAGGTAATCGATTATACACCAGAGACTAATCGATTACAACAATCAGAAATGGGACAAAATGCATCAGGTATGAAAGCTAATCGATTAAGGGAACCATATAATCGATTAGTGAGTCACTGGATTTAAGGTAATCGATTGCAAGACATGCTAATCGATTAGGATGCTGCGAAACAAATTAAATGCATCAGGTACAAGATGCTAATCGATTAGAGGAAGTGAAATAATCGATTAGTGACTCTCTGACTTGAAGCTAATCGATTACAACGCGAGGGTGTAATCGATTACGCTAGTGGAAAAACAGATTTAAGTGGGAAACCAGCTCATGTCTCCACCATTCTTCAAATTTCCACTAAGTGCAACGGCTATGATGAACTAGGGCACTCCTCAACAGCTATCTTGGCTCTATAAATTGAAGAGGAACACAAGCACAAAGACACAACCAAGAAGCAACAATTCATAGCTCTATTTTGTGCTTTGTAAGCCTTTTTCTTGCATATTGTACTTTCACTTGTATATCCTCTCATCTTGAGAGATTAGAATTTGGGAGAGCTTTTCATTTGTATATCTGCTCTATTGAGAGAGTGTATTGATTGTAAACAAACACCAAACACAAGTTATTCACTCTAGGTTGAGTGGTTGTTCACTCTAGGTTGAGTGGTTACAAAGGTTGTGGATTCAACCTTTGGGATATTGTGAGATTGAGAGATTGGGTGGGTTGCCCTTATACTTGTGAGGATTGGGTTCTTGAGTATGGGACACTAGGAAGCCGCAATTGCTCAAAGTTGTATCTCTAATCTACAATAGTGGAAATCCTCTAAGTGGGTTGCTTAGAGGCGAGACGTACACCGGATTGGGTGGAACTCGTTATATCGGTTTGCAAGCTTCTCTTCCTTACTCTTTTACTTTTATTTACTACATATTTGTTGATTGGTATTGATTGGTTGAGAGGAGCATACTTGAACTTGCTTAACTTGTTATATCTCTAATATTGCACACCAAGTGTTTGGTAAATTGCTTCAGCAACATTTCTCATTATAGTGCATTGCTTATTATCCTCCATTCAATTTCACTTGCATAATCTCACAAACTTGGTTATAAAAATCAATTTCAAAGGTATTCCAATCAAAAGTTTTAAAACTCAATTCACCCCCCCTCTTGAGTATTGAGGCCACTTGAACAACAAGTGGTATCAGAGCTTGACTCTTGGTAGATCAAGCTTAACAGCTTCAAGAGATTAAATGGCCTCAAGTTCTCAAAATGTTTTTCCCGAGGGTGGTGCAATAAATAGACCTCCCGCTTTCAATGGGGAAGGGTATGCCTTTTGGAAAGAAAGAATGAAAATCTTCATTCAATCAATTGACTTGAGAATATGGAATACCATTGAAAATGGTCCTTATATACCAATGCATACTATAGATAGCAAGAATGTTGAAAAACCTATAGATGAATGGACAAGCGAGGAAGAAAAGAAAGTCCAATATGGCTACAAGGCCAAAAATCTCATTACTATGTCTTTAGGACAAGATGAATTTTTTAGGATAATGACATGCCAAACTGCTAAAGAAATGTGGGATACTCTTCAAGTAACCCATGAAGGTACTAATGATGTAAAGGACTCCAAAATTAGTACCTTGACTAGCCAATATGAATGCTTTAGGATAAATTCAGGAGAATCTATTGTAGATATGCAAAAAAGGTTTACACTTATTATCAACCATCTTATTACTCTTGGCAAAGTATATATTAACAAAGAGCTTGTGCACAAAATTTTGAAAAGTCTTAGCAGGGAATGGCAACCTCTTGTCACAGCAATAAAACAATCTCCTAGCATCAATGAAATGTCTCTTGCAACACTCTTTGGAAAATTGCAAGAACAAGAGCAAGAACTTAAAGCATTGAAGCTAGCCGAGGAAGAAGAAAAATCCACCAAGAAGAAAGGGCTAGCCCTCAAAGCCACCTCCATGCATGAGGAAGAATCATGCAGTGACTTAGATGAAGAAGAAGAGTTTGGGCTATTCGTAAAAAGATTTGGAAGATTCATGAAGAACAAAAAGTTCCAAAAGAACTTTAAGCCCCAAGGTAAGAAACCTACCTCTAATGAAACTTCCTCTTCACCAAGTTGTTTTGAATGTGGCAAGGAAGGGCACTTCAAAGCCGATTGTCCAAACCTCAAAAAGAAGGGCAAGGACAAACAAAGAAGAAGAAGAGCCTATATTGCTTGGGATGAGAACGATGTGAGCAGCTCCGACGACTCGGAAGATGAGCAAGCCAATCTTTGCTTAATGGCAAATCATCAAGAAGAAGATAATGAGGTAAATCTTCTTGACTTAGATAAAAATGAGCTGTTAGATGCATTTGAAGAATTATATGATAAATTTACAAAAATCTCTAGTAAACTCAAAGCATCTAGGAAAACTAGTGATACCCTTGAATTGCATCTCATGGAAGTATGTAAAGAAAATGAGAGCTTAAAAGAAGAACTAGGGAAAGTTCAAACATGCTCTAAGGATAAACCATGTGATTTTGCAAAAAGGTGCATTGTATTAGAAACCAAGGTTGAAGACCTAAATAGGACACTAGAGAAATTCACAAATGGAAGAGATAATTTGAATATCCTACTTGGGCAACAAAAATGCATGTTTAGTAAAACCGGTTTAGGATATGACCATGAACATAGTAATCACAAAATGGAGAAGCACTATAAAAACTTCTTTGCACCACCAAGCAAATCCTCCTCACCTTTTATGAAATGCAATCATTGTGGTACCAAAGGACATAGTGCTTATAAGTGTAGTGTTAGGAAACTAGGACCAAAGGTCTTAAGAAAGGTGTGGGTTCCCAAAGGAACATCCCCACAAGCTAACCTTAAAGGACCCAACATAAAATGGGTACCTAGTTCTCTAAAATGATTTTGTTTTGTAGGTATGCTTCAAGGCAAGCAACACCCATTGGTACTTGGATAGCGGGTGTTCAAAGCATATGACGGGAGACATAACCAAATTTACACCATTCACTCCCAAAAGGAAAGGAAGTGTCACCTACGGAGACAACACTAAAGGAAGAATCCTAGGCATTGGAAATATTGGTAAGAATTCTTCCACCTCCATAAGTGACGTATTGTATGTTGAAGGCCTCAAGCATAATCTACTTAGCATAAGTCAATTATGTGACAAAGGATATAGAGTTTTATTTGAATCAAATTGTTGCATAATTGAGCATAAGACTAATAAGGAAATTAAGTTTGTAGGCCAAAGAATTGATAATATTTACATGATTGATATGGATAGTTTGTCTACAAATGATGAACAATGCTTCATTTCAAAAGAGGATGAAACATGACTATGGCATAGAAGAATAGCTCATATACATGTAGACCACTTGAACAAACTTGTTTCTAAAGATTTAGTAATTGGTCTACCAAAGCTTAAATTTGAAAATAGATTTTGTGATGCATGTCAAAAGGGAAAACAAGTAAAGGCATCTTTTCAATCCAAAAACATTGTTTCTACTCAAAGGCCTTTACAACTTTTGCACATGGACTTATTTGGACCATCCAAAATCAAAAGCTTTGGAGGTAATTACTATGGTCTAGTTATAGTAGATGACTATTCAAGATATACATGGACATTGTTTCTTGCTCATAAAAATGAAGCATATCATGCATTCAAGAAACTTGCAAAGATTATCCAAAATGAGCAAAACTCAAAAATTACATCCATTAGAACCGATCATGGGGGAGAATTTGAAAATCAATCTTTTGAAAAGTTTTGCGAAAAACATGGTATTAATCATAACTTTTTAGCTCCTAGAACTCCACAACAAAATGGAGTAGTTGAAAGAAAGAATAGATCTTTAGTGGAGCTTGCTAGAACCATGCTAAATGAAAACAATATTGCAAAACATTTTTAGGCCGATGCGGTAAACACCGCGTGTTATGTTATGAATAGATGTTTGATAAGGCCTATTTTAAAGAAAACCCCCTATGAGCTTTACAAGGGTAGAAAACCCAACATTGCATACTTTCATAT
This sequence comes from Clitoria ternatea, assembly GCA_037962975.1. Classification (NCBI taxonomy): domain Eukaryota; kingdom Viridiplantae; phylum Streptophyta; class Magnoliopsida; order Fabales; family Fabaceae; genus Clitoria; species Clitoria ternatea. The sequence goes on along the minus strand of CM075673.1, from coordinate 24,044,120 downwards.
TTTTGGATGTAAATGTTTTGTGCTCAACAATGGAAAGGATAATCTAGGAAAGTTTGATGCAAAATCTGATGAGGCAATATTCCTAGGATATTCTCAATCTAGTAAATCTTATAGAATTTTCAACAAACAAACAAATACCATTGAGGAATCTATTCATGTCAAATTTGATGAAAATAGCCATAACCCTCCGAGAAAGGAAGATGTTGATGATCTTGTAGGTACTTTTCAAGAAATGAACTTGCAAGACAAAGAAGAAGAAGTCAACAATGATGGAGGTGCAGCACAAATTGAGAGACAATAAGAATGGGTAACCTTGAAGGATCATCCCTTAGACAAAGTCATAGGTGAAATGACTCGAGGTGTAAGTACTAGAAATGCTATCAGAAATACTTGTAATCATCTAGCATTTGTATCACAAATAGAACCCAAGAACATAAATGAGGCTATTATTGATGAACATTGGATGTTGGCCATGCAAGAAGAGCTAAATCAATTTGAAAGAAATGAAGTTTGGGAGCTTGTGCCAAGACCCAATGATCACCAAATAATAGGAACCAAATGGGTTTTTAGAAATAAAATGGATGAAAATGGCATAATTACTAGAAACAAAGCTAGACTAGTAGCTAAAGGATATAATCAAGAAGAAGGCATTGATTATGAAGAAACGTATGCACCCGTAGCTAGATTAGAAGCAATTAGACTACTATTAGCTTTCGCATGCTGTAGAGATTTCAAATTGTACCAAATGGATGTTAAAAGTGCTTTCTTGAATGGATACATTCAAGAGGAAGTATATGTTGATCAACCTCCAGGTTTTGAAAACCATCAATTTCCAAATCATGTTTTCAAATTAAAGAAAGCCTTGTATGGTTTGAAACAAGCTCCAAGAGCTTGGTACGAAAGGTTAAGCAAATTTCTTTTAGAAAATCATTTTGAAAGAGGGAAGGTTGATACAACCCTATTCATAAAGCACAAAAAGAATAACATACTATTGGTACAAATTTATGTTGATGATATAATTTTTGGTGCCACTAATGATTCAATGTGCAAGGAGTTTGCCAAGCTTATGCAGGAAGAATTTGAAATGTCCATGATGGGGGAACTCACTTTCTTCCTTGGACTACAAATCAAGCAAACCAATGAAGGCACATTCATAAACCAATCTAAATACTGCAAAGAACTACTTAGAAAATTCAATATGGATAAAGCAAATGATATAGCCACACCCATGGGCACTTCATGCTATTTGGACAAGGATGAGAAAGGTAAGGATGTTGAACTCACAAAATATAGAGGTATGATAGGATCCTTACTTTACTTAACCGCTAGTAGACCGGATATCATGTTTACTGTGTGTATGTGTGCTAGATACCAAGCTTGTCCTAAGGAATCTCATCTCACTGCAGTAAAAAGGATAATGAAATATCTAGTTGGAACTCAAGATGTTGGTTTATGGTACCCCAAAGGGGCTGAGTGTACTTTAGTTGGTTACTCTGATTCGGACTTTGCAGGATGTAAGCTTGATAGGAAAAGTACTAGCGGAACATGTCACTTGCTTGGTAGTTCTCTTGTTTCTTGGCATAGCAAGAAACAAGTAAGTGTTGCGCTATCAACAGCTGAGGCAGAATATGTTGCAGCTGGTAGTTGTTGTGCTCAAATCCTTTGGATGAGACAACAACTTCTAGATTTTGGAATTGTATTAAACCATGTGCCTCTTAAATGCGATAATACTAGTGCCATTAACATCTCCAAGAATCCAGTAATGCACTCTAGGACCAAACACATTGAGATTAGGCATCACTTTATTAGAGATCATGTGTTAAAAGGGGATTGTGTACTTGAACATGTAGAAACTTCTAGGCAACTAGCTGATATTTTCACAAAACCCTTGGCTAGAGAGCAATTCATTCACATAAGAAGAGAGTTAGGCATTCTTGACATGTCCAGTTGTGTTTGAATATTTTGATAAGAACTATGTTGAATGGCATGATGCATGGTATATATCACATTTCATGATTGGAACTTTGCTGTATGTAAAATTTGAAGTTTTTGACCCCATAATCGATTACAATCATTCTGTTTATAAGATAATCGATTATCCATGATCAATAATCGATTACGAAGCTTCTGTTTCAAGTTCAAAACGTTTCCTCTTCTTCATAATCGATTACCACATTGCTCCAATCGATTAGGACGATTCTGTTTCTAAACTAATCGATTACCCTAAGCCTCTAATCGATTACCCTCTGTATGAAACGTTTGAAATTCCCCAGAAACAATGACCTAATCGATTACCACCTGTCTCGTAATCGATTAGCGCGCGTTCTGATGAGTCAAAACTCCAATTTCCTAGGCTCACTCGAACAACTCCCTCTCTTAACTCACTTCACTCCTTTCTAAACTCTCTTTCCTCCTTCCTAAACCTAATTTTCAACTATAAATACCCCTCCATTCACCTTCTCATCTCACACCACCTCCTTCCTCTCAAACCTCTCAAAAACTCTCTACCACTCATCTCTCTTCATCTTCTTCTTTTGCATTTTCCAACCATGTCTACCTCTAGAAATGTCAAGAGAGCTAGGTCCTCTGCTGCTCAAGCCCATAACCCCCTTGACTTCTCAAGGTTCTTCTCTTCTCCCAGAGAACTTCAAAATTTTATGAAAAATTTTTCTGAAAGGGAGATTATGACCCCTCATTACACCGTTGCTGACAATTTTGACAACCCAAGCCTTACCTTCACCCAAAGCCTCAACCACTACAACCTCTTCCCTTTCTTATCCCTCAAAGAAGAAGAATACTATCCTGAGCTTATGAGAGTATTCTACTGCAACCTCCGCCTTGTCAATGGGATGGTTGAATCCAAGGTGAAAAACACCACCATCAAACTCTCAAATGCCCAATTTGCAGAAATTTCCAAACTGCCCCTCAACAATGCTGACTTTGATGGAGGCGAACCCGAGGATGAATGGGGTTTTAATCCCATCACTGCCCGCCGTTCTTTGTGGAAGCCGGCTCCTCCCATGAGCAACCACAAACTAGTTGGCCACTTGACCATGAACAACCGTCTGCTCCACTTCTTCTTGGTCAAGATGATTGTTCCCCGTGGTGGGAACTATGCTCTGGTTGAAGAGGATGATGTCCTCTTAATATGGGCCATGCTGAACCACAAAGAGATCAACTGGGTTCAGTTGATCAAATTCCACATGCGCCATGCCAAGGACCAGCAAAAGCTCCCTTATGGTATCCTCCTCACCAAAATTTTTAAATTCTGTGGTGTTGATTTGGCAGGGGAACTCTCTGAAAAAGTGCCCCCAAGAGCTTGCATTGGCACTTCCCACCTAAATAAAATGGGCATGGTCAACATTGCTGGAATGTGGATTCTAAGGAGTGACCGGGAACATGGTGCCAACCCCTTTGCTGAACCTGCTGCTGCTCCTCCTCCTCCACCTCAACCACAAGCTGCACCATCAGCCTCTTCATCTGCACCACAAGCTGACCCATTTGCATCTCTCTACGCCCATCTTGATCGCCGCTTCGATCGACTTGAAAACTCCCTCCAAGAGTTTTCAATAACCGAGCAGCAACATTTTGAGATGATGCAGCAGCGTTATGAAGAGCTAGCTCACCAAATTGCAGAAATCCGCTTCTTCAACCCGGATAATTAGATTTTTAGTTATGTTTTGTTTAGCTGTTGGTTGTTTTCTGAATTTTGAATAATTTTACTTCTTGTATTTCCCATTTTTTTCAATTCAATAAAAGTATCTTATTTCAGTTTATATTATTTCTCTTCACTGCTCTAATTATTTTTGATGATTACAAAGGGGGAGAAGAATATATGTTCATATGTTGGATAATGCTCTGATACAAATATGGATAATATTGATAGATGCTCTGACTACAATTTTGAATATGCTCTGATACTAAGAATATGGATAATAGATGCTCTGTTAACAAAATTTGAAAAATATTATCTGTTTGTTAAATTCCTTTTGATAGGGGGAGAGTTATAGATAAGAGATAATAGACAATAGATAAAATGAGATAAGACATTGGCTGCTGAATGTGATTACTCTAATTTTTGAAATTGGTCATCTGCTATTTGAAAAAGAGATAATGTAGTAGAGTTGTTTTTGCAAAAAGATAAATTTAGAGATAAGTCTATATTATTTAAACTAACAACCCTCAAGAGATGAACATAGTTGTCATCATCAAAAAGGGGGAGAATGTGTTTGAATATGTTAACAAGTCAAAAGATGTGCAAAGATTTTGATAATGACAAGCACTCTTGAAGAAACCGATGCAAAAACAAAGACATGAAATCAGAATTGAAGTAACAACGAAGCTAATCGATTAGGCCATAGATGCTAATCGATTAGGAGCTTTCTGTTTTGGAAGAAATTGCATCAGGTATGAAAGCTAATCGATTAGGGAGCTGAACAATCGATTAGGTACTCACTGGAATTAAGGTAATCGATTATACACCAGAGACTAATCGATTACAACAATCAGAAATGGGACAAAATGCATCAGGTATGAAAGCTAATCGATTAAGGGAACCATATAATCGATTAGTGAGTCACTGGATTTAAGGTAATCGATTGCAAGACATGCTAATCGATTAGGATGCTGCGAAAACAAATTAAATGCATCAGGTACAAGATGCTAATCGATTAGAGGAAGTGAAATAATCGATTAGTGACTCTCTGACTTGAAGCTAATTGATTACAATGCGAGGGTGTAATCGATTACGCTAGTGGAAAAATAGATTTAAGTGGGAAACCAGCTCATGTCTCCACCATTCTTCAAATTTCCACTAAGTGCAACGGCTATGATGAACTAGGGCACTCCTCAACAGCTATCTTGGCTCTATAAATTGAAGAGGAACACAAGCACAAAGACACAACCAAGAAGCAACAATTCATAGCTCTATTTTGTGCTTTGTAAGCCTTTTTCTTGCATATTGTACTTTCACTTGTATATCCTCTCATCTTGAGAGATTAGAATTTGGGAGAGCTTTTCATTTGTATATCTGCTCTATTGAGAGAGTGTATTGATTGTAAACAAACACCAAACACAAGTTATTCACTCTAGGTTGAGTGGTTGTTCACTCTAGGTTGAGTGGTTACAAAGGTTGTGGATTCAACCTTTGGGATATTGTGAGATTGAGAGATTGGGTGGGTTGCCCTTATACTTGTGAGGATTGGGTTCTTGAGTGTGGGACACTAGGAAGCCGCAATTGCTCAAAGTTGTATCTCTAATCTACAATAGTGGAAATCCTCTAAGTGGGTTGCTTAGAGGCGAGACGTACACCGGATTGGGTGGAACTCGTTATATCGGTTTGCAAGCTTCTCTTCCTTACTCTTTTACTTTCATTTACTACATATTTGTTGATTGGTATTGATTGGTTGAGAGGAGCATACTTGAACTTTCTTAACTTGTTATATCTCTAATATTGCACACCAAGTGTTTGGTAAATTGCTTCAGCAACATTTCTCATTATAGTGCATTGCTTGTTATCCTCCATTCAATTTCACTTGCATAATCTCACAAACTTGGTTATAAAAATCAATTTCAAAGGTATTCCAATCAAAAGTTTTAAAACTCAATTCACCCCCTCTCTTGAGTATTGAGGCCACTTGAACAACAAGGGTGCGATGCAAGAGTGAGTGTTCTTGGATGGCTTATGCTGCTAAACTACCTTATGAAGACACATGGCAATTGAGGAAGGTGTTGAATGAACATTCATGTTGTAAGGAGTTTCGGGTGCAAATGTTGAGTACAAAGTGGTTGAGCCAGAATATAGAGAATTGTGTGAGAGAAAATCCAAATATTAAATTAGGTGACATTATGAACAGGGCTTGTAGAAAGTGGAATGCTGGTGTAAGCAAGCAGAAGGCTTCAAGAGCAAGAAAGGTGGCTAAAAATGTTGTTGAAGGTTCATTCAAGGAGCAATATAGGCGACTATATGACTGGTGCCATGAGGTGTTAAGGACAAACCCAGGTTCAACTGTTCAATTAAAAGTTGATGCATATCAAGGTCAAGTTGATGACATAGAGGTCTCAAATACAGTAACCTTTCAGAGGTTATACATGTGCCTTAAGGCTTGTAAGGACTCATTCCAGTTGTGCAGGCCCATTCTTCATTTGGATGGTTGTTTCTTGAAAGGGACTTATGGGGGACAATTGTTGGAAGCAATAGGACGTGATCCCAATGATCAGATGCTTCCAGTAGCCATTTCAGTTTTTGAGAGTGAAAATAAAGAGTCATGGACATGGTTTCTGGACCTCCTTATTGCTGACCTTGGTGGGCAAAGAGCATGTCAGTCTATCACATTTGTTTCAGACCAACAGAAGGTGCATATGACTGCAACATTTTTTTAGCTTTTTGCATAACTTGTCCATTCAAACCTCCTTATTACTGACTTGCTAATTTTTGCAGGGATTGTTACCAGCAATTGAGGAGCTCATCCCAAGAGTAGATCATAGATTTTGTATGCGACACCTATATAGTAATTTTAGGAAGAAGTTCCCTGGCAAACAATTAAAGGAGATGATGTGGAGAGCTGCAACTGCAACATACAGTAACCAATGGGAGAGGCAGATGAGGGAGAATCGAGAAGTCAACGAGGAAGCATACAAACACTTAATGAAGCTACCTCCACGATTTTGGAGCTGTTCGAGATTTTCCTTCAATAGCAAGTGTGACACACTTACCAATAATATGTCTGAGACATTTAATGCAGCCATTGTTGCAACCAGAGAGAAACCCATCATCACTATGTTGAATGACATAAAGACATACTTCATGGAGAGATGGGCCAGTAACAGAACAAAAGTGCTGTCATGGGAGGGGGATATTCTGCCTAAAGTCATGAAAAGGTTACAAAAGGAGAAAACATACACAAACAACTGGATGGCAAGGTTAGTACCATGTTTAGTAAGTCTTAATTAGGTCCCATTTGTTTTCAATAAGTTTTTAAGTAGTCCCGCATGTTCTTTAATCTGGTCCTATGTGTTCTTTTTTGTTTACAGGTGGTCAGGGGAGGATATTTATGAGGTTAGGCACACCAGCAGGGCAAGTGAGCAGTTGGTTGTGCATCTCAGAACAAAGGAGTGCTCTTGTAGGAGGTGGCAACTGACTGGCATACCTTGTTGTCATGCCATTGCTGGAATGAATGTGGGCAATAACAGGCCTGAAACCTATATACCTCCATATTTCAGAAGAGATCTATATGCCCAGGTTTATACCTCAGTCATATACCCTTACAATGGTCAAGACTTGTGGGAGAAGACCCCATATCCAGATGTCATCCCTCCATCAATCAGAACAATTCCAGGAAGGCCAAAGAAAGCAAGAAGAAAGGGTCCTGAGGAGATAATGAAGAATTCTTCCCAGTTGACAAAGAAGGGACTGGCTCAGAAATGTAGCAATTGTGGTCAGTTTGGCCACAACAAGAAGACATGCAAGTTTCCAAGGCCACCAACTGCTGCACCCCAGAATATACCTGAGTCCACAACTCCTGCAGGCCCAACCCAGACTCAGACCACTATTCCACCAGGCCCATCCCAGTCTCAAACCAACACTCCTGCCCAGACTCAGAATAGCACCACGGGCCCATCCAACGGTCATAACCTAGCAAACCTCAAAAGGAATAGGACATTTAATGCACCTTTTAAACCACCAAGACAGTGTGAGACTCAACAGTTAGCAGAGGCACCATTATCCAAAAGGCCCAAAATCACAACTGCATCGTGTACTGGTGGTGTCATTTCTGGACCAGGTCGTTTCACAAGGTCACAGGCCAGGAGCTCACGGGGAATTACAACCAGGTCACAAGCAAGGGCTGTGACAGCACCACCCATCCAAGCTGCCATTAGACCGAAGCTTGTGGTTAGGAGAAAAAAATAGACAACAGAACTTGTAATTAGGAGGCTTTTGTTGGAACTAATTTAGATTCATGCCATTGATGTTTTTATTTGGTTGTAATTCACAACGTTGAATTACTTGACAATTGCTGTTTTTGGTTCTGATTTACATTTGTAATTGACAATTCCTCGTAATTGACAATGTTGGGTTGCTTCACATTTGTTGTTTTTGGTTCTGATTTACATTTTTGGAACTTCATTTTGCTTGACAATGTTGGAACTGATTGACATTTGCATAGGTATCATATATTGACTACCTATTTGCTATTCTTATTCATGCTAATTGTAATGAAAAGGTTCCCCTTTATTGGCATATTTACACAACAAATACACCAGTAAAATCAAATTTGCACAATAAATAACCACTAAAGTTACTTTCATTAATTTAAGCAAAGGCAGATACATTTGTAGTACAACCTCAACCCCACCAACACACCAACTACTCAGTACAATTCTCTGTCCTTTTTACCCCCAACCATGAAAAAAACCATAAATACAAACCAACAATTCACAGCAAAGCTAACACCTAGGATCACAAGCAGTAATTTATTCATCTTATCTAGCTTCTTCAATGCTCCTTGCATGGACACTAGCTTCCTCCTCAATCTTAGTATCAACAACTCTTTGTCAACCATAGCCACATCTCCCAATTCTTTCCATTCAAAAAAACCGCAACCTTCACCATCCTGCAAATCAAATGTATAATTAACCAAAATCCTAAACCATAAAAAAAACCTCATTTTCTAACACTTTTTTTTGTTCATACCTTGTATTTTTTGCAGCCCCAAAAGCGTCTACCAAAATTCTCACTTGTCTTTGTAGTGCATAACACAGCTTCCTCGAGACATCCACAAATTGGAACTTCAACCCCACTCACTGTCCTTCGATTGATCCAACTCGTCCCACTCGTTCCACTCCTCGAGAATGAACCTTGGGAATCCATACCAAAAGAGATGGACAAGCAAAAAAAATGCCACTTGTAGGTTCAGATGGAAGACGAAGATGCACAACGAAGCCTCAGAAGCAGATGGAGAAGATGATAATGAACCAGATGAAGAACACGATGGAGATACAGATGGAGAAGAAGATCAACTTTAATCCAAATGCCCTAGTTTCCTTTCTCTTAAAAAGAAACCCTCCAACGGATCTATTGAAAAAAAAATGCCATGTCACCTACAACTCATGCCAGGTCAATGACTAATCACACCCTTTTAACGGCGTTACAAAAAAGGAAAACGTTGACACAAGTTAACAACGTTAGGGACCAGACTGTTACTAAATAAACTTATAGGACCATATTGTGACTTTTATAAAACGTGGGGGACCATGTGTATATTTTACCCTTAAAAATTTCTACTGCAAGAAGAACATTTAAATGTATGATAATTACCTTGAGCATTTGAATGATCAGATTTATTAGAGAATTATCTTTTTCTTTTCTGCTATAGTTGTTTTTGTTTTTTAGACCTTGCCATTTTTTCTAAGGTGTTCATCCTTTCCATTGTCAAGACCCTTTAACTTATACCTGCACTGATGTTTACTACCTTGAAAAATCAACTTCCACACAACTAAATGGCTGAAGACAGAATGGTGACTTTGTACTACGTAAAGTATCAGTGCTGCCAGTTAACGTTTGTTGACCTTGAAATGTTGTATAGTAAGAATTTATTGAAGAGAGAGAATTGATCCTTAGTCCTACAAAAAGAAAAAAGTTAAATGAGAGAGACATGTGGCCAAAGGGATACGAGTATTAATTATAGTTGGTATGAAAGTATTTATGTGTTAAGGGTTACCTTTCGGCTTTCTACCTTAATTATAGGCATATGATAGAACCGACACATAATAGCAAAGCTTTCAAGCATGTAGGGAACTATTTATGAATAAAAGAAACATCTAACATCATATTTTCATAGAATATTAATAGTTGTTAATGTGTAGGTAAAAGCATTTGGCCATGTCAATCCTTGCATCCTGAATTTTTGTTATGATAGGTATCGGGATAATAATGTAGGGGTCAATATTTAGTAGAACCTTAGAATGAAAACTTATAATGTAGCAAGTACATAGAATTGAAAGAATACACCCCATTTTTATAATACGTTGACTTTAATCAGTTGTTTAATATAGGGATAATTTACATTTATGTTTTTAAAATTTTTTTATCTTGTCTTAAGTTTTTTAAAGAGGACCCAACATGAAATTGGTCTTTGTGTTGGTCAAAACGTGTAGTTTGGTTGTGTCATTATGGTTCAACATGATTGTGTTAATAAACTTGGATACACGATACTCAGAAATACACAAGTTGTTTGGGCAAACGTTATCACTTTAACAAATACTTATATTTAATTTAGTCCGAAAAACACTAACTTGTGATTAATCTATCCGCTTATGTTACAGTTGGATCAAATTAGCATGAACGGTTTATATGAATGGTTTCTAGAATTTATCTACTTCAAACACACTTATAACGACTTTCGCACTTCTCATGTATTGTCAGTTATGTGTAATCGTTTCAGGATGCATTTAAAATTACAGGAGCAACATATTGGTCAACCATGAGTTGTTTATGTTAAATGACAGTAATAGTCTCTTTTGTTATATATCTACCATAATCGTCATGTATGTGTCTCTTATGATATGAAAACAAAAAATATTAATGGTATTCTACATTTCTATGCATGTCAGTTTTTTATGCTTACAGTATTCAGTTAAGATAGTTGAAATTCGATGTTATTTATGGTATCTCATTACCAATACTCCATATTCTAACAAAAATGACTAACAAAAAAATTTAGTATTAGACATTAAGAAACATATAAGTATTATTTGTTGAAGGTAATGAGATAAATATAATTATTCAAAAACACAAATAATAGAATAATTTTCATTGAATTTACTTAAAGGAAATCCAAATTGTTCTTTCACATAGAAAATAAATTCATTTTCACCATGTGCATTGTCACAAAACTACTCAATCACTATTGATCTTGACAGAATAATAATTATCTTTGTCGGAATGAAATTGAAGGAACATTTATCATACTCTTTCAGAGAATGGATTTTGTAAAACATTTTCTAACCAGCTCCAAACTTGGCATATCGTCGGCCATTGACTTGCTTAATGATGCGATAATCTACCTCCAAACCAGACGGACCACAAAAAGTCCATCTACTTGCTCTAGATGAAAACAGATGCTCAGACGTATTCTTTGGCAAATTCTGTGAAGAAAATCATGGAATGAATGAAACAACAAAACTATTAATCTATCAACCTTATAAAAAAATGAAGGGATAAAAAAAATAGGGGTATCAAATTTTATATGCATAGTGGATGCTCTGTAATGAAGATTAACTCATCATGTTATTTGTCATTTGTTTTCTACGGAACATGACAACAGCAACGTGACATATAATGCCTCAAAAATTCATATCAAAATAGCAGTTGTAAGAATTCCCCCTTTCTGATAATTCAAGTATAAGCATAAACATATGTATATACAGATAATGTTTCTTTTGCTTTAATTAAGTGAGAAAATATGTTAGCAGATTTGTTAATGGCTCTGTAATAAAGATCAACTCATCAGTTATTGTCATTTGTTTTCTACGGAACACGACAATAGCAATGTGACATATAATGCCTCAAAAATTCATATCAAAACAACAGTTGTAAGAATTCCCCCCCTTTTTGATAATGCAAATATAAGCATAAACATGTGTATGTACAAATAATGTTTCTTTTGCTTTAATTAAGGGAGAAAATATGTTAGCAGATATGTGTAACAACTATTTGATACTTAGATTTTACTCTCAATGTCTGACTTGGATATTAATGCTTTAGGGGTACAAAGCAGAATGTTTTAAAATTATAACAAAAAAATGAAGGGATCAAAATTGAACGGATCAAAAAAACAGGGGTATCAACATTGTCTATGTGATATCCTACGTTAATTTACATTTATTTTTACCCGCTTAATTAACTTTCACAATATTTTTTTATGATTCAAGTATTTAATTATTTCACAGTCACCAAAACATTCATTTTTAGTAAAAAGGTTGAAATTAAGAAATATATTATAATTTAAACCCCCAAAAGATATTTAAAACCCAAGAAGACACAAAAGCTGGAACAGGGGTATGACGCTACGCGTGAGAGCCTGATTGCAGCCCTGGCGCTACGTGCTAGACTGACGCTACGCGTGAGCATATCAGTGACAGCACCTGATGTTGTCACACATTTTAGGCCTTTTGGCCAACTTCTATCCTACCCAATTGGGCCATTTTAGGTCCAATTGCCACAAAACTTTACAAGCCACATGTTTTCCCCATTCCGGAACTGTTGACGTCATCTATTCGCTAAAATTCTAACATATGTGCAAGTTATGCATAAAACACAGTTTAACCTCTTTTAATGCAAAACCCTTGCACCATATACCTTAAAAGGGTTCCAATTGGCACAGGACTAATACACTCAGTTTCTAAATGTCCTAGAGGACCTATTGGTATCTTCTGGGGATCCCGAAATCCGTTGGATCTCAAAACACCTATTCAGTTCCTTGATTCCACTATATGAGTAATGCATCCAACATAATTATGATTATCGTCAACCATCACAATCACATTCATAAATACAATCCCTGCCAATAATGCATGATTCCAACCGTAATGGCTCTGTGCCACAACTACGTCCAAACAATCAGTTCCTGGTCATTATGCATGTGTAACTATCTAGTGGCTCAATGCCATGTCACATTCATAACATCCATGAAAAGAATACATCATATCACATACATGTACACACATGTATATATATATTCGCCCAATGGCTTAGTGCCATTAGTTACTCATCTCACATTAATCATTATAAACAAACATATGCAATGGCAAGTCTAACAACGGATATATTTATATATAATATATACAATATATATATATATATATATCACGGACTCTTCTGGCATTGCTCCAATGCTCACTTTGTACTGGTTTCCGCAACTTCCATAATATCTCTTTGCTCATTCACTGCAAAAAGGTGTAAGGGTGAGTACTTTACTTTAAAGATCAATGCAATTAATTGAAATGAAAATGATATCACCTAGAGGAATTCACACACCTCCCCTGTTATTTAATCCATTAATCTTTCCTCTTACTTCATTGAGACATTTGCATAATTCCCTCATAATCATCAAGGTTCTCAAATAATTGAAAATACCTTAAACATATCACAATTCACGTATAATATCATAATTAGCCACAACTGACTCTCATGGTCAAATCACATAAAATGACACCTAGTATCCGAATACTAAGGAAGCAGCCACCAGCTGGGAGTCCCACCGACATCCCGTGAACTCTACCTGGTTCACTAAGCCATACACCGGCTCCCCACCTCAACCACTAGGTCTCTACCTGGACCACTAGGTAGCTCAACTAGGATATCTACATGGACCACTAAAGCCAAAAGTGAAGGGTAGTACATATCGAATGGCTATCTACACACTTATCAGACATATACAACATACAATCCTTATTATCATCAATCAATATATAATTCTCGGCATAAAATACCGATACTTGGCATAAAAAGCCACTTTCTTTAATACTCAAGCACAATTTCATGCTATCACATCACAGAATTTGTTATAAACATAACATACTCATGCACCATCACATTTGTCATATTTTATCACATAATAAATAATAGCATCTTTATTTCGCCATAATCACACATCATATCTTTTACCATATCATCTCATAACCCTCTTTTCATTACCATTTACTATTTCTTTATTATCATAGTCATTTCACTAATCATATACATCAAATTCATTACACAATCATCAACCTATTGCCAACCACATATTCTCGAGTAAAATATTCACATATCTATACAATTTCCTTTCATGATATAAAGTTCCATAAAGCTTTAACTAACAACACATTACCCACTCCTCTTACCTTACTTTCGACACTCCTTAACTTAATCACAAAGACAGATGCGCCGCAACACTAAAATGCAAGAATTACACAGGGATTTAAGGATTTAACCGTTAAAATCCTAATCTAACTTAGAGAAATACTCGAAAGTCGCTTCTTGAAGCTTTAGAAGCTTACAACAACTGAAACTGGTGGGTTTTCCAAGAAACCCCTTCTCTGCTAGCCTCTCGATGACTCGTTCCCAACCTAAACAAAGCGGAACTCAAATTTGTCACATAATCCTTCCCTTAAATGCTATAAGGGACCCTCTAACTGGTTTAGAATCTTAAAATTTAAGGTTCCTTTGTTTTTCCAAGAAATAGACAAAGATAAGAAATCCCCATGGAATTTAAAACTGAAATATCCCACACGTTTACCTTAAGTTTCTTATCTCCAATCCGCAATCAATGTTGAATTCCAACTTCAATTTAACCCTAATTGAACTTATAAGAAGAAAAGAGAAGAGAAAAGCTCAAATGCTATTTTGGGGCTTTTGTTTTACGGGCCGCTACTGCGAGGTATTTATTCAGCCCGTGACGCTGACGCTACACGTCAAGTCTAAATTTTCACCCTGACGCTACGCGTCAGGTAAAACCATGAATTCCCCCTTTAATTCATTTTTAAATCACAAAATAGCCTTATATTTTCTCAAATCTTCAATATAAATATAAAACATATGGGATGTTACATTCACCCCCCCTAAAATAAATTTCTTCCTCAAAATCAACATACCTCATTGAATAACTCTGGATGTTGCTGTCGCATCTCAGATTCCAACTCCCAAGTATATGATACTCCATTAAAGTTCTGCCATAAGACTTTTACCAAAGGAATATTTTTATTTCTCAACTGTTTGGATTGATAACCCTCAATACGAAGAGGAATAGTAGGCATTATCACATCTTCTCTGACCTCAATGATATCATCATGGACCACCATGTCATTACGAGGAATATACTTTTGAAGCTGGGAGACATGAAAAACATCATGTAATTTAGCTAAGATAGGAGGAAGTTCAAGTCTATAGGCAACATCACCTATCCGCTCCAGGATACGATAAGGGCCAATATATTTGGGACTCAACTTTTTACTACTAATAGCTCGACCCACACCCTTCGTAGGTGAAACTCTCAAAAAAACCTGATCATCAACTTGAAACACCAGAGGTCTATGTTTAGCATCATAATAGCTTTTCTAATGATCCTGAGCAACTTTTGATTTATTCCTGATCAATTTAATCTGATCGGTCATTAATTGAACCATCTTAGGCCCTAACACCAAGACGTCACCACTATCTACCCAGCATAAAGGAGTCTGGCATTTTCTACTATATAGAGCCTCATATGGAGCCATGCCAATGCTAGTATGGAAACTATTATTATAAGTGAATTCGATCAAAGGTAAATACTATTCCCGACCTCCTTCATGATCTAACACACAAGCACAAAGTAAATCCTCCAAAGTTTATATGGTACGCTCAGATTGCCCATCGGTCTAAGAATGATATGCAGAGCTCATTCTCAACTCAGTACCTAATTCACGATGCAAACTTCTCCAAAATTTAGAAGTAAAACGAGGATCATGATCTGATATAATACTGGAAGGTATACCATGTAATTGTACAATTTCCTTCACATAGACGTTAACAGGTTTTTCCAGAGACCATTTCATATTAATGGCAAGGAAATGAGCATTCTTCGTTAATCTATCGACAATAACCCAGATAGCATCACACCCTACATGAGAACGAGGTAAACCAAATACAAAGTCCATAGATATATTGTCCCACTTCCATACCAGAATATCAAGTGGTTGTAATAACCCTAAAGGTTTCTGATGTTCCACTTTGGACTTTAAACACACCACACATGATGCCATATATTCGGCTATCATTTTCTTCATCCTCGGCCACCAAATTGCCGTCGTAAATCATGATACATTTTTGTCACACCTGGATGAATACTCAATGAAATCTTATGAGCCTCAGCTAAAATCTGCGTTCTAAACTCACCCTCAAAAGGCACCACAATACGGTTCTTAAACTGCCACAGCCCATTAGAATCTTTGCTCAATGATATATTTTTGCCCCTAGCTTGGGTGTTAATCAACTTTTTCACATTAGCATCATTCTCTTGATATTCAGACAAAGATTTCAGAAACTCGCTAGTAATCTTTAACATTCCCACCATTATACAATTAGGAGAACAGATCTCCACACCCAAATTCATGTCACGAAAAATTTCCAACAGTTCATATTCCTTTATCATTAAAGATGTAGCATGAATAGATTTCCTGCTTAAGGCGTCAGCAACCACATTTACCTTGCCAGGATGGTATTTCAATTCAAAATCATAGTCTTTCAAATATTCAATCCACCACCTCTGTCTCATGTTTAATTCCTTTCGATCAAACAAATACTTCAAACTCTTATGATCACTAAACATAACAAAATAAGAGCCATAAAGATAGTGCCTCCAAATTTTCAAAGCAAATACAACCGCCGCTAATTCAAGGTCATGAGTAGGATAATTATGCTCGTGAAGCCTCAACTGCCTTGAAGCATAGGCTATAACTCTACATCCTGCATCAACACACCTCCCAGGCCAGATTTAGAGGCATCACAATACACAACAAACTCTCTAGTGATGTCAGGAAAGGCAAGCACGGGTACAGAAGTCAATCTCTTCTTCAACTCATTGAAACTTTGTTCACATTCATCCATCCAAACAAAAGGACACCCATTTCTAGTTAATTTGGTCATAGGAATAGCAATACAAGAAAAACCTTCTATGAAACATTGGTAATACCCAGCCAAGCCAAGAAAACTTTGAATCTCAGTAACAGAATTAGGCCTATCCCAGTTCATAATAGTAGCTGTCTTGGAGGGATCAATAGAGACTCTCACTAGAAATCACATGCCCCAAAAACTGAATACTCCTCGCCTAGAATTCTCATTTAGATAATTTTACATACAACTGTTTCTCACATAAAAATTTGTAAAGCAACACGGAGGTGCTGAACATGCTCACTTTTAGATCTAGAATATACTAATATGTCATCAATAAACATTACAATAAACTGATCCAAGAAGGGATGGAAGATTTGATTCATATAGCTCATGAATACTACAAGAGCATTAGTAACCCTAAACGGCATCACCACATACTCATAATGGCCATATCGAGTCCAAAAAGCAGCTTTCAAAACATCCTTAGATCTCACTCTAATATGATGATATCCAGAATGTAAATCGATCTTAGAAAAGATACATGCACCCCGCAACTGATCAAGCAAATCATCAATCCGAGGTAGAGGATATTTATTTTTAACTGTCAACTTATTCAATTGTCGATAATCAATACACATTCTCATACTCCCATCTTTCTTCTGCACAAGCAATACAGGAGCACCCCAAGGCGAAGCATTGGGTCTAATAAAACCTTTACTCAACAATTCCTCAACCTACTTTTTCACCTCAGCCAACTCAATAGATGACATATAATACGGTGCATATGACACTGGCTCGACACCCAGAACTAAATCAATTACAAAATCAATTTCTCGACTTGAAGGTAACCCGGGAATATCCTTTGGAAACACGTTCGAAAACTCACATACAACAGGTATATTAGCAGGAATCAAACTACCTATCCCTGTAAAATAACAATAAACAAAATGAATATTAACATACCAAGTCTTTAGGAGTGGACTCAACAGGAAAAACCACCACGTTATGATAACTGATCCGGTCTCGATACCGGTACCAGGACAAGGGTGTAATTTTACCCATTTTCACTATGCTACCAAATCTGTAGGTATACCTCCAGGCTGTAAACCCCGTATCAGGAGCTCTCCTATATCGGTATGATCAGGTAGTCACCTCGCACACCAGAAAACATCCACGTCACCTGATAGAAAGTACAGGGTACAGTTGCCAGAGGACGTTCACGAGGGACGCGGCTCTTCCCGCGTCATGTGCCGGAATCGTGCACCACACAGTGTACTATTTGTCCCCTGGCCCCACCTACACCTGACGATTCATTCTTCATGCTCACCTATAAGTAGTCCATTCTCACACTCAGAAAAGGTGACATTATTCATTATTGCTATACACTATTCTATTGCTTAAGTTCTCTTAATTTAAGTTCTTATTCTGGTTATTGACTTGAGCGTCAGAGAATCTTCGCAGGTGACACCACTTTTCACCCATCACCAACGCGAAAGCTTGGTGAGAAGGATCTCTAGGATAGTAAGACCGGCATCACCCACTGTGATATTGGACTATAATACCGGATACCCACTGTACCGGTGTATAAACACTACTTATAGTTGACTTTGTGGCTGGTCCCCACACCGGATCCTTGACCCCTGACTCAAACCAGTTCAATAACAATCCACCATAACTTGATTGGCAGATAACTAATCCATTCCCAAAATAATATCTAGGTTTTTCAGAGGCATATAGATTAAATTTGCATTGAAAATTCGACCTTCAATGTCTAAATTTACTCCTTCATACATAGTCTTAGTCTTAATTGTAGAACCATTCGGAGTGGATACAATTATAACATTATTCATCAGCACCAAAGGTAATTTAAGATGTCTAACACAACTTTCAGCAATAAATAAATACGTAGCTCCAGAATCATATATCACATCTACAAGATTACCAAAGATTGAACACTTACTATGCACTACTTGGTCATTATATGCAGCATCGGAAGCATCAAAAGCAAACACTCTTCTTGTAATAACATTCTAAGCACTAACAGACTGTGTGGTGTTAGATTATTGAACTGGGCCTCCTCGACCCCCACTACACCCACCTCTCTGAAATCTACTGCCCTGGGCTGTGGGAGTAAGGCTCCTACCCCCTATACACTTTTGGTCTGCCTCAAAGGACAATCGGGCCTAAGATGCCCAGTCTGACCATAATGATAACAAGTAGGTAGCTCAGATTTATAATTTCTAGCCACATGCCCTTCTTTGCCACACTTAAAACAAACCCTACTATCAGGACGAGTACTACCCTGGCCTCTAGATGGAGAAGAGGATGAAGAAGAAGATCCACTTCAACTAAATTGACCCTGCTTTTTAAAATCAGCTCCCTTAGCTTTCAATTATGATCTGTCCTTTTTAAAAGAAACCCTTTGTAACTAAACTCCTTCATACAACTGTGCTTTATTAACAAGATCAACATAATCCCTAATCTCCAAGGGTACAATGACAGTGCGAAGTTCTAGTCTCAAACAGGATTCATACTTGGCACACTTATTACTTTCTGTATCTTCAAGAGAAAACGGATAATAGAAGTCACACAGCTCATCAAATTTAGCTGTGTATTCAGCTACAGACATTCTTCCATGTTCAAGATGTAAGAATTCCATCTCCTTTCTAGTTTTATAATTGTCAGGAAAATACTTTGCCAAAAATCTCTTTTTAAAATTAGTCCAGTTTAGAGTGTCATCAGCAGTGGTAATTTGAGTTTTGTTCTACCAAACTCTAGCTTCATCGCGTAATTGATAAGTAGAAAATACCACTTTTTGCTCCTCAGTGCATTCAAAGTAATCAAACATTTGATCCATTTCCTTTAGCCAAATATAAGCTCCATCATGATCATGCCCACCCTTATACACCGGTGGATTGCGCTTTAAAAACTTATCCAGGGTTGGGTCAGATTCAGCCTTTCCCATCCGAGAAAACTTTTCAAAGAAATCACCCTCCGATATCGAATAAGAAGTACCGACCATTCTACAATAATACAATTCACGGTTAATACTTAAATAAACTTAACAGAGTCTAGAATTAATACCTCAATACAGGGAATTGCAGCCGAAGAAGAATCAGTATGCACAATGCCAGAATTCCTATAAAATTCACTTTCACACATATACATGTTCATATATATATATATATATATATATATATATATATATATATACATAGACTAATTCCACCTACAAGGACTACAATCCTGAACAGACCTGCTCTGATACCAATCGTGACATCCTACATCAATTTACATTTATTTTTACCCGCTTAATCAACTTTCACAATAATTTTTTTTTATGATTCAAGTATTTAATCATTTCACAATCACCAAAATATTTGTTTTTAGTAAAAAGGTTTAAATTATGAAATATATTATAAGTTAAACCCCCAAAAGATCTTTAAAACCCAAGACACAAAAGCTGAAATAGGGGTATACTTCAACCCCACGCTACGCGTAAGAGCCTAACCACAGCCCTGGCGTTACGCGCCAGACTGAGACTACGCGTGAGCATATCAGTGACAGCACCTAATGCTGTCACACATTTTAGGCCTTTTAGCAAACTTCTATCCTACCCAATTGGGCCGTTTTAGGTCTAATTGCCACAAAACTTTGCAAGCCATATGTTTTCCCTATTTCAAAACTGTTGGTGCCATCCGTTTGCCAAAATTTCAACATATGCGCAAGTTATGCATAAAACACAGTTTGACCTCTTTTAGTGCAAAACCCTTGCACCAAATACCCTAAAAGGGTTCCAATTGGCACAGGACCAATACACTCGGTTTCTAAATGTCCTAGAGGACCTATTGGTACCTTCTGGGGATCCCGAAACTCACCGGATCTCAAAACACTTATCCAGTTCCTTGATTCCACTATATGAGTAATACATCCAACATAATTATGATTATCATCAACCATCACAATCACATTCAGAAAGACAATCCTTGTTAATAATGCATGATTCCAACCGTAATGGCGCTCTGCCATAACTACGTCCAAACAATCAGTTCCTGGTCATTATGCATGTGTAACTATCTAGTGGCTCAATGCCATGTCATATTCATAACATCCATAACAAGAATACATCATATCACATACATGTACACACACGTGTATATATATATATATATATATATATATATATATATTCACCCAATGGCTCAGTGCCATTAGTTACTCATCTCACATTAATCATTATAAGCAAACATATGTAACAACAAGTCTAACAACAGATATATTTACATATAATATATATATATATATATATCACGGACTCTTCTGGTATTACTCCAATGCTCACTTTGTACTGGTTTCCACAGCTTCCGCAATATCCCTTTGCTCATTCACTGCAAAATGGTGTAAGGGTGAGTACTTTGCTTTAAAGATCAGTGTAATTAATTGAAATGAAAATGATATCACCTGGAGGAATTCACACACCTTCCCTATTATTTAATCCATTAATCTTTCCTCTTACTTCATTGAGACATTTGCAAAATTTCCTCATAATCATCAAGGTTCTCAAATAATTAAAAATACCTTAAACATATCACAATTCAAGTACAATATCATAATTAGCCACAACTGACACTCATTGTCAAATCACATAAAATGACACCTAGTATCTAGATACTAACGGAGCAGCCACCAGCTGGGAGTCCCACCGACATCCCGTGAACTTTACTTGGTTCACTGAGCCACACACCGGTTCCCCACCTCAACCACTAGGTCTCTACCTGGACCACTAGGTAGCTCAACTGGGATCTCTACATGGACCACTAGAGCCAAAAGTGAGGGGTAGTACATACCGAATGGCTATCCACACACTTATCAGGCATATACAATATACAATCCTTATTCTCATCAATCAATATATAATTCTCAACATAAAAATTTGATACTTGGCATAAAAAGCCATTTTCTTTAAACATCATACTCAAGCATAATTTCATGCTATCACATCACAAAATCTATTATAAACATAACATACTCATGCATCATCACATTCGTTATATTTTATCACATAATAAATAACAGCATCTTTATTTCGCCATAATCACACATCATATCTTTTACGATATAATCTCATAACCCTCTTTTCATTACCATTTACGATTTCCTTATTATCATAGTCATTTCACTAATCATATACATCAAATTCATTACATAATCATCAACCTATTGCCAACCATATATTCTGGACTAAAATATTCACATATCTATACAATTTCATTTCATGATATAAAGTTACATCAAGCTTTAACTAACAACACATTACCCACTCCCCTTACCTTACTTTCGACGCTTCTTAACTTAATCACAAAGACAGATACGCCGCAGCACTAAAATGCAAGAATTACACAGGGATTTAAGGATTTAACCGTTAAAATCCTAATCTAACTTAGGGAAATACTCATAACTCACTTCTCGAAGCTTTCCACAACTAAAACTGACGGGTTTTTCGAGAAACCCTTTCTCTGCTAGCCTCTCGACGACTCGTTCCTAACCTAAATAAAACGGAACTTAAATTTGTCACATAATCCTTCCCTTAAATGCTATAAGGGACCCTTTAACTAGTTTAGAATCTTAAAATTTAAGGTTCCCTTGTTTTTCCAACAAATAGACAAAGATAAGAAATCTCCATGGAATTTAAAATTGAAATATCTCATGCGTTTACCTTAAGTTTCTTATCTCCAATCCGCAATCAATTTTGAATTCCACCCTCAATTTAACCCTAACTGAACTCAGAAGAAGAAAAGAGAAAAGAAAAGCTCAAACGCTATTTTGGGGCTTCTGCTTTACGGGTTGCTACTGTGAAGTCTTTATTCTGCCCATGACGTTGACGCTACGTGTCAAGTCTAAAATTTCACCCTGACGCTATGTGTCAACTGGACGCTATGCGTCAGGTAAAACCAGGAATTCCCCCTCTAATCATTTTTAAATCATAAAATAGACTTATATTTTCTCAAATCCTCAATTTAAATATAAAACATACGGGATGTTACAATCTATGCACAACCATACAATGCTCAGACAGAAAGTTTTCAAAAGGGGTGATTATTTTAAAAAGATTACCAACTGGCTAGCTCTTGATTGGTAAGAAGAAAGTCTTACATCAAAGTCTACAGGATGACTCTGTTGAACCGAATACCCAATCTCCTTTCCTTCCTCATTATAAATTCTGATTTTGAACTGCCCACCTCCGATATAATCAACCACTGCCCAACTATCAGATTGCAAACCATAATAGTCTCTCATCTCCTTCAAACCCTCTTTGAGAAAACCTCCATTTTTCGTGCAATGGAATGTCATTTGAAGTTCATGGTTGTTTAGATCCCTTAACAGCTATACGGAGGAAAGTTCTACTACAAACCTCTTTATAAGACATTTATTAGCATGTACAAAGACCTGGGAGAGAAAAAAAGAAAGTTGATTATTCATGGAAAGAAAGAGGGGAACAAAAAATATCTGGAGTTGCTTATACCTTGTTGGGGTCGTCGAGAAAGACGCTACTATGAAGAGCATCCGAATTACTTGGCCATGGCATTCTGAGGAGCTTCAGTTCTTGTTCACATTACAACCTTTCGGATTCTGAAAAATATCAAGTTTTGAGAAGGAACGAATATATAACAAAAGCATTTGAAGGGGAACCGTCCAAGTCTATGTAGGAAAATATATTGGAGGGAATATGAAAAGCCACACGGTTCCATTGCATTCAAAGGTGCAGTGCATGCAACAACAGTTAAGTTAATAATGAAAATGGTTCATTTATGGTGAAACATGTATTTCATTATTTGTCCCAAAAGAATGTAAAATTTAATTAAAAAATGTCTTTTAAATTAAGATTACATCAAATATGGACACGCTTGTTATACAAAATTTAGACTTCAACTGAAATATTTGATACGATGAGTCATCATGTTAACAATATCTAATATGTGTGGTGGTGTTACTCATTCAGCAAATAAAAATATGGTCATGTGTAATGTTTGTATGTCACGTCATGATTTCATTAATGAAGTTTATTAATGGAAATTGGACACAGATGACTTAACAAAAACATTTTTAAAAGAATAAGGGACTTTATTCCACTAAAAAAGTTAAGAGTTTAACTTGAAACTTAGTAAAATAATAAAGGACTCAAATAATAATTTAACCAAACCTTATATATACACTTGTAAATACTCAATATATAGAGTAATATGTTTGGCTTAAGCCTTTATTTAGAGGAAGGCTGAATATAAATATAAAAAAAGAAAGAAATATGATGGATGCATATGTTGTTGGATAAAGAGAAATAAAAAAAGTGTATGGAATCTTTCCTTATTTGATTAATGAAAAGTAAGTGAATGAGAATAAATTATTTATGTTATAAATAAATTCAATTTTATGTATGAAAATTTAATTTTTATTATAAAATAAATAAGAAAATAATTTTTAATTTTTCATTTATTTAATTAAAAATGTCTTTTAAATTAAGATTACATCAAATATGGACACATTTTTATACAAAATTGTATGATTAATCAATGTAATTAAACTAATATTTAAAGTAATGTGGTTTAGTAGGGTTAGCGTAAGCAACAACATAACACTTAATTCACGAAAAATAATACTTGACTCAGGATAAAATATTTTTCCTTCATCAATCATAAAATAAGCGTATAAGAATTGTCTAAATTTTCACCAATGTCTTAAATTTATCATAAAATATATTATCAAACATAAAAATTATATAAACAAAAGTTTTCTTATTCTCAACTGTATACACATGAACATATTAATTGAAAGTATTAAAAAGAATTAACATTTGTTATGCATTGTTAACATAAATTCTAACTTTGATATAAACAAATCATATACCAACCGTTTAGTCTGACTACAGATAAGGAAATGTTTTTAAATGATTAAAAAACATATTATCAAATATAAAAAGTAAATAAGCAAAAGTTTATTTTATTGTTAAGTGTATAGAAATGAAAATATTAAAAAACACATTATGAAATATAAAAATTATATAACCTAAAGTTTATCTTATTATTAAGTTTATATCAAATTTAATTTTTTTAAATATGATTTTAGGATATATAATCAACTATGGTTAGAATATGTTTTTAGGATATCTGATTAACTGTAATTATATTGGTATACAATGTGAAAACTTTTAAATTCCATAACACTTATAGAAAAACATGTTGTAACTTATTTTAAAGCTTATATTCAAAATTATTTATAAATAGACACAAAAATATTTTATATAGAAAATGCATTTAGGTTAAAATATTATTTTTTATAAAATAAAGTTTATATACATTGAGGGTAAACCATAAACCCTAAACCAGTATGCCAATAATAAAAAAATAGGGAATGAATTGATTGAATGGAATACATGTATATTAAAAAATGTTGCCAAATCGTTAAGTATAATAGTATTTTAAACTGCTCTTAGATTTTATAAAAGAGTTTTAGAAAGAATAATCTCATAATAGAAAATCATATAAATTATATAATATTTAAGTTCACAATAACGCTCTCGTTCATAAAATATAAGATCCTTTATGTTTAAACCTCATATCGAAAGATATTTATAAATAGACCAATCAAAAATTTATCTACAAAGTGTGTTGAGGTTAAAATGTTATTATTTCTAAATTTCTAAATTTATGTTTATATGAATATGAATTCAAACGTTTAATAAAAAATAAATCTTTCGATATTACAAAGAAAAATAACCTTGAGAAAACCAATCAAATTTTAGTGGGTCGGAAAACAACTAAGAAAATCAAAATATGCCAACTATATAATTTTCACTATAGATAAATAACATTTAGTTAATAATTAAAAAGACATTATCATATTACAAAATTATATACCAGAATATTGAAAAAAATGATGAAATCATGAAAGACAAAATGTAGTGCATGGATTCTGATGAAACTGTTAAACATCAAATGTTCAGAATACATAATCTGATATGTTCGATTCAACTAAAATAGCCATACTTTCCAAATATAACAACAGGTCCAATTAAAAGACAAAATTCTTTATTACTACTTGTTGTAAAACCATAATTATCCATTTGGATTGAATAGAAAAATTAAAAAAACATTCAAAGCATTAGAATCATAATAGAAAACCATAGGTTGCTTTATCACTTAGGTTCCTACTTGATTTATCTTCCTTACTTTCTTAGAAGAAAGTTCAAAATCCTCATGTGGATTCCTAACACGGTCCATATTCCAGTTTTTATCGGTAATTGACTTTTGAGGAGTGACCATTGTTTCATTCTCCATCCTAAGAGGAACGCTAAAAGACTGTATTACAAAAAAAGAAAGTTAATCAAAAGAAATATAATTATAATGCTTTTCATAAAAATACTATAGAAACCAATAAGGTTAAATTTGAAATTCATGAAAGAACTACATTTGAATATGTTATATGGTTATCTAACAACTAACTTTGAATTGGTTTTATGAATATTAGCTAACAGAATAAGCAGTATCCATAAAATGGAAAACCCTCCTTTGAATCTGGTCAGGAAGATTACCTTGGAAGCATTAACATTATCAACCATATTTAGAATCTTAGGATTTGAGTCATTTCCTAATGAGAAGTCTCTTGGACTCTCCTATAAAAAGAAAATGACATAAAATGATTTTGACATTCAAAGGGGATTCCTGAAATTAGGTATTTCATATCCTAAGAAAGAGTACCTTAATGCCACTGGAAGTGTCGATGGCAATGGGCATGTTAGAGGTTGATTGAGTTGTCAATGGAATAACTGCGTCAGATGACTCTGTATGGTTGTTCTATTCAGCAAAATATGAGAAAAAAATTCTTATTAAGTGTTAAAGATAATCACAGGGTAAAATAGGGTAAAACAGAGAATTATATCACAGCTTTATACCATCTGCTGAGTCTCCCAAGGCAGTTATAATTTATGAATTCTCAATAGGAAAAGAAGGCTGAAAGCATCCAGCAACAAAGTATCATAAAATTTTGTTTTTTTACAGTTGAGGTAAGGAGTGTATTCATCATAAAATGTAATTACAATTTACCTCATAAACATTGTATTTTTTCAAACTAATTAATCAATCCTTCTTCATTACATATCTTAAGCACATTAATTATGTATGGAACCAATCCCATGAACTCCTGAATTTTGACCTGAACTTTGAAAATGAACTTTTTGTCCTTTAGAGCATCTAATTCCTCAGGATACATGTTCTTGTCCCCACCCCTTACATACGAAAGAAAAAAATGAATAAAAATATTTTTATAAATCAAACTCATGTGGTAATAGTTAAATTATACCCTTGAAAAATAGGCTTGGTGAAGATCCTTTGCAAAAATGTCCAGCAAGTTGGTAGCTTCCCTATCAAATAGAATTAATGATGCAAAATTTGATTCATCCACCACCCTCAGATGAATACAATACCTTAAGGAGAATGACATAAGAAAATTGTTTGGTATCATTATATATAAAAGAACCATATAAGGAACAAAAAACGTAAACTAAAAATAATAAAAAATTAGGTACCTCATAATAAAAGAAAAGTAACGTGTTCTACAATTCTTGCAGTAGAACATATCTCCATCAAGCTTAAGTCCATACACATACTTGGTACAACCCTTGTAACACTAGCTGTACTCCGACTCAATCTCCTTCACTATCCCAATTGTAACAAATACCCCATTCTACAATTACAAAATTTACCAACACGTAAGAAAATATGGGACAATATACATATATTAAACATTAACCAAACCAACATTTACGGTATAAAACAAAATAAAATGTATTTATATATATGGGTATATATATACATTGTATATAATATAAACCGTATCATATATTATTTAAAATATATCGTATAATACTTCTTGAAATATTATAAATATATTATAAGTATATGGTATAACTTTCTTTTGTTGAATTCACATAACAGAAGATTTTTGTAAAGAAACCTGGTTAAATTCTTTCAGTTCTTCAATGGATTTGTAGGTCATAATATTCAGAAAATCATCATGCACAAAGACTTGAGTCTTATTTATTAAGGAAGTAAGTTATTGAGAACAAAAATATTGGTTGGACTGAATCCTACATAAAACCAAGATCGGGCAGTATGAGTTTTTCTTATTTAGTAGGAAAAAGTAGTCAACAATGGTTTTGAACCTATACCTATTCTTAAAGTGTTGAATCTCGGGAATTTCATCGTGAATGTATAGTCTGGATGTGTAGTTCGTGCTAAAGACGCTCATTACATCTATATAATGAAGAAATTTATATACCTGTAAGTTTAATAAATTTGCTTACGACAAATAAAAAGGCTATAATAGGGGTATTACGTATAACAGGGAAACACTGACCCTTCCATTTCTTCATCATCCCAAATTGCAGAAGAACAACATAGTTGTCATCGCCTTTCTAAGATAAAAAACCAATGAATTTCTTGGCAAAGTCCTGCCACAAAGTACATCCGAGCTTCATTCCCCTACATACGATGAAAATATAAATACCAGGAATTGTTTTAACAATAAAAATTTGATTGGTTTTGTAGAACAAATCATTACTCAAGGTTATCAAGTTCAATGACAATGTAGTTAGAAGGAACCCCTCCTTTCTTAAACTCAACTAATTCTCATTTTCCAGTAACCAAGCCAATAATTTTGTAAGACATGAATAAATAATTATATCAAATGGGATTTCACATAAACAATAAATAGAATGAAATTCCATAGTATATTAAATAAATTGGTAGCTTAAGGCATTGATACAGATAGTCATAAGGTTTGATGTTTATGAAATGAAAATAAAAAATGTCATGAATCAGCTATCGGCAAAAGAAAGACAACAGACAACATAAGTTTAAAAATTTGGACTTACTAATTAATTTTTTTTTTCAAGTGGCTCACTCAGCACATCACTAAAAAGAATAATCTTGAATACGTTTTTTGGAATGTCAGAGTCATCAACCAATCGAACCTGAGTCTCCCTTTGAAGAACACCCTGAACTCATGTTCCATGGGTCTGTAGAGTTGGTCGTTCAAAGCCACGGTAAAGTTAGAAAATATATAGACATTTCCCTCGGAAATCATCTCTTAAACAAATATGTATGTATGGTCTTAATAGAAACCTGTATCTTGTCAGGCTTTAAAATGACAATGAAAGAAAAACTAAAATAATTAATGAACAGTGAAATATATGCTTCCAACATTATGATTTACATAATGGGAAAAAATAACAGACTTACCAGTTCATCAACAACAACCATCTTAATTGATGCATCTTGGGAAGGAAATCTTCTGTTAGGGACTTTCCATAACTGAAGGACTCGAACCTTCATCCGTCATATCTTATAATCAAAACCAACGTCCACATCTTTCACAAAGTCATAACATACATTGCCGGAAGCCATTGTACTCAGAGACAAGGATGGGTTGTATAAGGGGTGATCAGTAAGGGAAAATTTGGTGAGTAATGAATGTAAAAATTCATCATATGCAAAACTTATATAAGTCAATAAGAGTTGTTAGATGACGACTTTTAACAATAAAGGCAACTTTATTAAATGATGTTATAGTTCCCAACACCTTAATATAATTAAGATATTAAAGATATTAAGATATTAATATTAATATTTTAATTAACCATGCTTATTAAGATATTAAGATATAAAACCGTAAAATAATTATTAACCATGCTTATAGTTCATATGAGTATTTAATTATAGGAACTCAAGTGATGATTCAGTTCTCTAATGCACATTTAATCAAATATTAAAGGCATGTGTTAGTTCAAAAGTTAAAGAAGATATATAGCATATGGGAATTTAATTATAGGAACTTAAGTGATGATTTAGTTCCCCAATGCACCATGTTAATTATGTAATCAATTTTAGACATGCTTTGATCCAATGGTCAGAACATTGAGATCATGATGAATGTAAAAAAAGTAACATCTACATACAAAAAATAAACAAAAAACATGAAATAACCAAAAACTCATCTCAAGGGTCAACAAAAGAAATTGGGGTTTACGTTTTGAAAAACTTGCGAAAAAAAAAAGAAAAGATAAAATGGGGTTTAAGCAGTAACAAATTATGAAACAATTGGTCGATATTGAATGTCAACATATAAAAACATAACATGTAAAAAAGAAGAAGTTAAACATAGGGTTGATGTTGAAAATGAACATATAAAAACATAAGAATATACAAAGAAAAAATTTACATGCAAGGACCTAAAAAAGAAAATAGTTGAAAATAAATAAAGAGCATCACCTTCTTCTCATCAGCTTCGTCGTAGAGTATCTCTATACCCTTCGTCATCTAGAAGACCAAAAAAAGCTCTCAAAGTTTAGGGTTCTAACAATTTGTGAAAAACACAACTAATAAAGGAATTGTCTTCAATATCAAATATAGTCAACAAAAGGAAAGTCTGTTGAAAGAAAGATATCATAAACAAAGGGAAACAATATATAAAGGAAGGGGAAAATCATTCGGGTGTTATATGAGGACATACCAATCGATATATGAAAGAAGGGGGACAATCAATGGACATGCAAAGCAACGAAGCGGTACATGATGGGGAGACACACAGGGGGCAAGGGCGAAACGAAATCGATGCGACTCAATTGCAATGAGGCGGACCCAAATGGATGTGAAACCAAATCAATGAGTCACCGGGTGGAAGACAAAGCGAGAGTCACTCGCAGGAAAGGAATGAAATTAAGGGTTTACGGTACCAAGAGTAGAGCAATGGAAAAATTTTTGCTTTGGCGAGATGAGATTACTTAAAAACAAAATTTAAAATATTTTAAAAAACTATAAATTTATTCTGAACCCTCAATACATAAAGAGTTGTTTTAGGCGGGAAAACAGGATTCACCAAAAGGGGACACCTATGAAATTTTACTATGAAGTGAGTCCTATGAATGGTCTTTTATATATAATTAAGATTAAAATATTTTTTTTCACAAAAAAAAAGATTAAGATTAAGATAAGATATATAAAGAATCTCATCCCGCTGCTGCGCAAGAAACCCAAAGCCCAACAACCTCTGCCGCTGGCCCAATTAGCCCTTCTTCGATTAAAAGCCCACTAAGCTCAAAACAGATTCCAATTCCCACTACGACTCCGAACAAGAACAAGAGAGAGTAACACCAAAAAAAAAAAAGAACAAGCGAGAGTGAACGCTGATGATGGTGATTCTTCCGCTTCTTCGTATTTGAACCCTTGCCGCACGCCGCCGAGAAACGCGTTGCTTCTGACTCGCTGAAGATCCGCACCATACAGGTCGTCATCTTTTGCCGGTAATTTTGTGGTTCCGGCGAAGAGGAAACATTGTTGGCCAATGAGAGTTCGATTCCGGATCAAAGTGACCCGAAATCGAACCTAGGTTAGGGTTTTCAAGGTTTCTCTTAGAGAAAGAATCGCTTCGATTGCGAAATCGGAATTGTCCAAGGGAAGTGAAGTAGAAAGAGACTGATTTGCGTCCCCTTGTGCTGACTAGGTGCAAATTGGAACCCGCTAGAACCGGACACAAACTTGACCCTCAGGCAAATAATATGTGCAAAAAGAGAAGGTTGGGTTTAGATTAATCTGCTTAATTAATTGTTTTTTGTGTTTTTTTATTAATCTTTACTCATTTAAATATAGTTATCAAATGAGTTTACTATAGCGATAGTTATTAGTCCTCTTAATTTTACTACTCTGTTTTATTTTTGAACTGTATAATTGCTTGTTTTGACACCTGGGGTGGATCTTTGGTAGCATAAAAAGGTATGACGGAGAAGTGAATAGTAATATTTAAATGAGGTATCGCGACCAGATTCAAACTTTGTTTTAGTGGTAGAGGGGTGAGGAAAAAAGTATCGAGACCAGATTCAAACCTTGTTCGTGATATTTTATGTCAAGTCACATACTAACAGAGGGCTACTCACCCAAGTTATTTTTATTTAAATGTATAGTTTCGAGTTTAATTATTAAAGCATGTAATTTTCATTAAATCTCATTGTGAAGAGTTTATTAGGAACTGTCTTCTGGTTCCTTAAATCAGGTGTCCTCATGAAAGAGAGACAAAGAAAAGATATAGAAAATTGAGATAAAATGTTTAATGTGACAATGTCATTGATAGAAATAAAGAGAAAAAAATATTTATATATTATGGTAGAAAAATTGTTTTTGTTAGTCAACAAAGAGGAGATAAATTTATGGGATAGGGCGGCCAAAACTTCTCAATGAAAAATACAGCACTAAGAGTCATGGATATTCACAAAAGAATATTTAGAAGAGGCTTTTTTTATGACAAAAAAAAAGGCTTTTTTATCTGGATTCAGTGCGTTCAACAATAATGGAGATATTTGGTACATTCACAATTATTAAATCGGTGGTTCTCAATAGCTGATGCAAAAAATACTTTTTGTAATACTTTTAACATCAGTTAGTAAACAACCGGTGATAAGTGTGAATGAAATTGTGGTTGTCTACCTTTGCCCCGCAAAAGTCACGTAAATATTACACTTTTACACGGTTATTAAAATAATCGGTGTGAAAAGTGTTTAAGTCTATCAAACGGGCAAGTTAGATATTTCCAGAATAGAGAGGGGGGAAAATAATTAAATTAATGCAAATTTACTTGAAAAAATGAGAATGGAGAAAAGAAAATTAGATATGGAAGTTACTTTATTACTTGAGTTTTATCGCAGGACTGAAGTGAAGACTTTGTAGCAAATGAAGTGAACACACAATTATTGTGTATTTGTACTTTCTAGTGTCTGAGTTCTCTCTCAAGCGTTTACTTATTTGTGTCTGTCTGTATTTGATTTCAAGGTACATTATTTTCAATTATCTTGTGTTACACTCTGAATTTTCAATTTGGAAATTTCAACCATGAAATTTCTCTAGGATTACTTGTTAAACTATTTCCACTTGTGTCATACACACCTCTTCCAACCCCCCCCCCCCCCCCCCCTTCTTTTTAATTTTAGCCGTTTTTAATTTTAGAATGCAATTGTAGTGCATGCTAGCTGTTTGAAAAGTGGCCACCAAGAACTGCTAGGAAAACTTTAGCAGAGTCGGTGACAATACTCATTCATTTTTCAAGCATTAGTATTTGACGAGTTGTGTGAGAGTTTTGTTAGTTGCACAATTTTAATGAGATACATTGCCTAATTCACCTTTTTAGATTTGGTTTCTGATTTTTTTTGTAGCAGTTTCTTAGTAGACGAATCATGTGCTTATGTTTGGTTGCTGCAAAGAGAATCTCTTCACTTGGTTTTGGTGATGGGTTGCTGCAAAGACAACACAAATAACTTCTTTGACTATTGATGTGGCCTCGACTCATAGGGGATGTTCTTGGATTTGTGGCCCCTTTGGTATTTTTTTTGTATCATGGTTGTCAGAAATGGAATTTCTTTTAGAGAGCATCAAACTCTAGCAGCGGCTGGCTCTTTTCTCTTGAATTTATATAGATAGAGATGGTTGATCAAGATGGAGGCTTTAGCCGATGGTGTTACTTCATACTCATAAGGCCTCTTAATTTATATCTAATACCTGGATTTACACAAGTACTCCAAATGGGTTCATCCAAGCATGGATTTTTCATTTCATTACTGAGAGACACTCATTTATGACCACTTTACTGTCCTGACACCACTTCACGGTTCTGAATTATCACAGGAGTTTTACTATTACTTTTCAAATATCCCATTTCCATGATCTTTCAAAGCCAAATTCGATGTATATATAATTGTGTAAGCCCTATTGTGCAACCAGCTATTGTCTCCAGTCTCAGTACAGAGTTATCTACCAGCGGTTACATCAACTTGATGTGTAAGCAACAGCATTACAAAGAAGCACTGGATGCATTTGATTTCTATCTAAAGAATTCAACTACCCAGCTAGAACCAAGCACTTACGTGAATTTAATCTTGGCTTGCACCAACTTTAAATCTCTTAAACATGGCAACAAAATCCATGATCACATTTTGAAATCCAACTGTCAACCAAACCTTGTTCTCCAAAATCATATTCTTAATATGTATGGAAAATGTGGTTCTTTGAAGGAAGCTAGAAAGGTTTTTGACACTATGCAGCTGCGAAATGTGATTTCTTGGACTATAATGATCTCTGGATACTCACAGAATGATCAAGTGAATGAAGCCATGATCATGTACATTAAAATGCTGCGATCAGGTCATTTCCCAGACCAGTTAACCTTTGGAAGCATAATCAAGGCTTGCTGCAGCATGGGGGATATAGATTTAGGCAGGCAACTGCATTGTCATGTCATTAAATCAGGGTATGATTGCCACTTGATTGCACAAAATGCTCTTATTTCAATGTATACAAAGTTTGGACAAATTGGACATGCCTCAGATGTGTTTTCTACCATTTCTACAAAGGATTTAATTTCTTGGGCTTCTATGATTACAGGGCTTACCCAACTTGGTTATGAGATAGAAGCTTTGTATCTTTTCAGAGATATGCTCAGGCAGGGTATTTATCAGCCAAATGAGTTTATATTCGGCAGTCTATTCAGTGCATGTAGCAGCTTTCTGGAACCAGAATTTGGAAGGCAAGTACATGGAATGTGTGCTAAATTTGGCCTAGGGAGGGATGTTTTTGTTGGATGCTCCCTCTGTGACATGTATGCAAATTTTGGATTCTTGCCTTCCGCAAAAAGGGCATTTTGTCATATCCGATGCCCTGATATTGTGTCATGGAATGCAATTATTGCTGCATTTGCTGACAGTGGCGATGTTCATGAAGCCGTGTCCCTTTTCTGGCAGATGATGCACTCAGGATTGATGCCAGACAATGTTACTTTTCTCTCCTTACTCAGTGCATGTGGTAGCCCTGTGACACTCAACCAAGGCATGCAAATACATTCTTACATTATCAAAATAGGTTTCGATAAGGAAGTATCCGTATGCAACTCTTTGCTAACCATGTATGCCAAGTGCTCAAATCTACATGACGCATTCAATGTTTTTGTAGATCTAAGTGAAAAAGCCAATTTAGTTTCTTGGAATGCAATTCTTTCAGCATGCTTGCAACACAAACAAGCAGGAGAGGCTTTCAGACTATTTAAGCTAATGCTTTCTTCTGAAAATTCACGTGACAATATCACCATAACTAACTTATTAGGAACTTGTGCAGAATTGGCATCTCTAGAAGTTGGGAATCAAATCCATTGCTTTAGTATTAAAAGTGGGCTCGTGGCTGATGTTTCTGTCAGCAATAGATTGATTGACATGTATGCAAAGTGTGGATCACTTAAACATGCTCGAGATGTTTTTGATTCAACCCAGAACCCTGATATTGTCTCATGGAGTAGTTTAATTGTCGGTTATGCTCAATTTGGACTTGGGCATGAAGCTCTTAATCTCTTTAGAATGATGAGGAATAGTGGTGTTCAGCCTAATGAGGTCACATATCTTGGGGTTCTCAGCGCGTGCAGTCACATTGGATTAGTAGAGGAAGGCTGGCACTTATATAAAACCATGGAAGTGGAACAAGGGATTCCACCAACTATAGAGCACATTTCATGCATGGTCGATTTGCTTGCTCGTGCTGGATGCTTGTATGAAGCAGAGAATTTCATCAAGGAAACGGGTTTTGACCCTGACATTACTACATGGAAAACTCTACTTGCTTCTTGTAGAACTCATGGTAATGTTGACATTGCAGAGCGAGCGGCAAAAAATATACTAAAACTTGATCCTTGCAATTCTGCTGCACTGGTGCTACTTTCTAACATACATGCTTCTGCTGGCAACTGGAAGGATGTTGCCAAGCTGAGGAACTTGATGAGACAAATAGGTGTACAAAAGGTTCCTGGTCAAAGTTGGATAGAAGTTAAGGATAAGATTCATGTATTCTTCTCAGAAGATAGTTCGCATCCACAAAGGGGTGAGATTTATGCAATGCTTGAAGATTTATGGTTGCAGATGCTGGATGAAAGTTATGATCCCTCCAAAATCTATATTGATTATGAACTACCTCTAGATAATTTTGATGCAGCAAGATATTTTGTGATGACTGATCCCGAGAGTTAGTGACACTGTTAATACCAAAATTAAAATCTTACCGTTTTTCCTACTGTGTTTTAATAATTGTTGTGTTTTCTGTGCAAGTCGATTTTTGTTGCTGGGATGTAGACTTTACCGAACTATCTATTCTACTACACGTAAGTCAATGTTCCACAAGCAGTTTAGTACTTTAGCTGAGCTTAAAACTTAAAGCTGCAAAGACCTTTCGTTTAAACTTTTAAAGAGTGGTTCCAAGAATAATCAGAAACTTTATTTTTTAGATGATTTAAGAAAAGCAAAGTACTATCTTTTTAATAAAAAAAAAATTCAAAAGCTTAAACAAACATCTTAAATATTTTTAAGAGTCATTTTTCACAAAATTTTAAACTAATCGACCTTGTCATCTCAATCGAGATTTGCTGAGTTTTTTAGGTCCATCAAATTATAGATTCTAGTTCCGACTAACAATTTTATCCTCATATTTGCTCATTACATTAGACCATGCACAATCTTACCTTTTTTTTATTATTATTCAATTTAAACAACTCTAGTAGTCCCCAGTCGCGTAACCCTGTAAAAAAGTTTTAAATTTTACCACAATTTTTAAATTAATTTCAAATAAAGATATAAATAATTTATATTTTTTTAACAATGAAATATATATATATATATATATATATATATATAAGCATGACAAATTTATAATTTTAATGAAATTATTTATTGGAGAATAAATTAAATATTGCTTAAAATATAACAACATTTTAAAATAAAATACTACAACTTAAAAATCATGTAAATTACAACTTAACCTAAAAAAATTGTCATATAAACATCTTTATTCTGATGGTGAAAACACTTTCAATATGCTCCATTGAATCTACTTGAAGTTGATGATGAATTTGCCTTTAACAAATATTAGCTTTCGTCCGTATGTATTGTTGAAAGTTGGGATGAGAACAATCAGATGTATCAATTGAAGACATGTCATTTTGTTCACGATCGTTGTCAAAATAATTAAGATAACCTTTATATGTATGTCGCTTGTCCTTGACAATCATGTTATGCAATATTATGCATGCATATATTGTATTCTTAAGTGTATCCATGTGCCAAGCACATGTCGAGTCACGTACCGTTGCAAAATGAGATTGAAGCATTCCAGATGCTTGCTCCACATCATTTCTTATTGCTTGTTGACGTTTCACAAACCATTTTCTCTTTTTACCCTATGACATAGGGATGGTTTTGACAAATGTTGCCTATTATAGATACATCCGTTTGCTAAATAATATCCCATGTTATATTGAGTTGTCTTATTGGTAAAATGTACTTTGGGAGCTATTCTATCCAAAACATAAGTGAAAACATTGGATAGATTTTAAACATTAACGTCATTGTTAGCACCGACAACCCCAAAATATGTATGTTAAATCTATAAGTCTTATGATGTTACTGCCTCAAGCATGATTGTTGGTTTACCATGACCACCATGAAAAAATTTCACCTTTCCACGTAACTGGAAAATTTTTCCACTCTCAATGCTTACAATCGATGCTAACTATCATTTCAGGAAAACCATGTGCCCTCATCTATAATAAGCGATCAATGTCTATGTTAGTAGGTTTCCTTAATTATTCAACTCTGAACATTGTGTTAAAAACTCTTACAAACTTGTTTATTAAGCATTCTATTACAGTGCATTCCGTAATTCTAGCATAATCATCTATACTATCACCAGGTGATCCATCTGCCAATATGCGAAAGACAACAATGCATTCTTGTAGTGCTGAAAGATCTTTTCCACCGCTTGCATCACTTCTTTGTTTGAAATACACATCATGTGTGCGGATGAAGGCATGTTTCAGAATCTTCATCAAAATTAGGCATCAAGATACATTGTATTCTCATAGAAGTAGTCATCGAACAACAGAATATGCTCTTCTTCATGATTTCATTCTATGTCTCTTGATTTCCTTTGTCTACTAGAACAACCATGTTTCTCTTGCCTTCGCCTATGGATTACAAATATAAGTAGTTCTTCTTCTGTGTTATCTTTAAGTGAATCTTCAACGATCTCATACTCAAGTATTTTAAGAAATCTTGGATCAGTTGGATCCATTTCATTGGCTAACTAGAAAAGAAGTGTGAAAATGTATATGTAGAAGTATGGAATTATTGAACTATGATAGTTAAATGTATAGAAACATTTATAACAAGTTAGTTTATAACAACTAGTTTCTACCGGTTAGTTTGGTTTGTTTAATGAATTAAAAAACTATAATAACTAGTAATGAAATTGACTATAATAATTTCCAAATAACATTAGCTACAATAACAACTATAAATGAAAGGACATTTTACTAACCCTTGTACTACCATACTTTTGTCTTAAATTATAATCCAACTCATGATTTTTTTGTTGTATTTCTAACGTCGAGGATGGATCCAAACATGGTATTTTCATCCCCCCACCTTAATGCGCTTTCCTTCTAGATCTTGATCTTTCTCCTTCATAACAACTTGGTTTTCTAATAGGGTAACCTTTGTGTTGAATTTTCTTATAGTGCATTATAATTCGTGTCAGAGACAAGACTTCCACCTAATTTTTGCTTTGCCTTTGCCTTTTGTTTTACCGCTTTCCTACCAATTGGTTGGACTGATACTAGGGATAATGGGTTGTATTTCCTAGCTTTTGTATTCGAGTTAGAGAATGAAATGTATGTTCCATTAGCAGAAATTCTTGACCTTTGTAAACACCATATTTTCATTTTTTTATTTTTACTTTTTTAATTATTAAAAAAATAAACAATAATTTTCCCACACCATTCCGGAAATTCCATTCGGAATCCGGAATTGGTTCCCCAACTTTCCACTGGCTTCATCTTCTCACTTATTCGGATCTTCATAAAACTGAATACACAGAGATTAAAAAGATCATCCAACTTCATCACCTTCATCATCATTAAATCAAAAGCCAAAAGACAACATTTCTTCTTCCTCCTTCAATCTACAATATCCATACCCTTTCCACTTACCAACAACAAAAAACCAAAAAACATAATATCCTCTTCTTTTCTTCTACTCACAGCATCCAAACCATAATCTAAACAACCCAAAAACACAACACTCCCCTCCCATCTCATCACCCAACAACAGAGCAACAAGAGCAAAAAAATAAAAATAAAAAAATCATCCTCTAAAAATAATCAAACCTTTCTCCTCTCATTTTTCTCAAATCAATATCGAATCAGAACAAAAAAAAAACAAAAGAGCAAAAATAATAACCAAATAGTAACGAGAAACAAAAAAAGAAGAAAAAGAAAAGAGAACCAACACTACCACCATCCAAGCCACCACCAACAAACCCATAACCACCATCTTCCATTGTAAGTATTTTCTTTGCCTTTTTTTTGTTTTGTTTTCTCTCTCCCCTCCATGCTTTCTTTTCTCTCGGTGGCTGCTGTAATTTTCCTTATTCTTTGTGTCTGTTTGCATATGTGAAGAGAATATAGGTTTAGGGTGGGCTAAGGCCCAAAGCGAGTTTGTTTTTTTTAAAATGGGTTTCTTGTAATCCAAAAAAAAATGGGTTTCTGTCAAGAATGAGTCAACTATTTTGTGGTGTGAATAATAACAAAATACATACTTGGTCTAGTGGTAAGCTATGAGTGTTGGAAATCTAAGGGGAGTGTGTTTGAGACCTGGTGGCTACACTTATGTTTTAGTTTTGTTTAACGCTAGCCTTGTTGATTTGTTATATAGCGTTTGTAAATTTTTAACAAATAATGAGTGTTGTTCTAGTGGTGAATGTATGTGCCAAGGCTTGAAGGGGATGGGTTCGAAACTCATCATCCATGTTTGTGCTATTTTTTATTGTATTATGAGTATACAAATAAAACTTGTTTGTAACTTTATTAACAAATGCAAGTGCAGTTCCAATGGTAAGAGTTGTTATTAGTTAAACAAAAGGACATGGATTCAACATCCACCTCCATTTTTTGGCTTTTCTTATATATTTTTTTTATTATTTTATTGATTTTATGTTTTTATTATTCTTGTTATGTTTAACACACGTGGAAGATTCATTTTCCTTCTTTGTATTATATGTTTTATCTAATATTTTATTTTAGTCAAAATATATTTTGCATTAACCCTTCT
Source organism: Clitoria ternatea (assembly GCA_037962975.1). Taxonomy (NCBI): domain Eukaryota; kingdom Viridiplantae; phylum Streptophyta; class Magnoliopsida; order Fabales; family Fabaceae; genus Clitoria; species Clitoria ternatea. The sequence continues at coordinate 24,004,260 of CM075673.1, read as the reverse complement.
GTTAGTTTATCCAAAAACAAACAAAAGTTAAAATATGACTTGGATTTACTCTTAGGATTTGAACTTCCTTTTTTTTAAAAAAATATAAATTAAATTCAACAAAAATATATTTTGTTTAAGTCAAAATTAAAGTTTAAAAAATAAAAATTTAATAAAAGAACTACGTGACCCTGATTTCTCGAAAGCTCGAGAATACGTAGGAGCGGGAAGTAGTTCCTGTCGGGCCCATCTTTCTTTGTTTAATTTTTAGAGTTTCTATTTTTGTCTTGTTACTAAAAGGAGGAGCAAGGTTAATTTGGACGAGACGTCCTGTTAATCTCATGTTTTTTTATAATATCTATTTAAAAAAGGGAGGAGCGAGGTTAATTTAGACGATACGTCTTGTTAATCTCACATTTTTGTAGTATTTCTTTAAAAGAAGAAGCGAGATTAATTTGGACGAGACGTCCTGTTAATCTCATATTTTTTAATAATATCTCTTTTAAAAAAGGAGGAGCGAGGATAATTTGGACGAGACGTTCTATTAATCTCATGTTTTAAAAATTCTACGCCTATTTTTTGTTTATTTTTGTATGCTTTGTCATTTCATACGTTTCTTCTCTGAAGAAGTTAAAATAATTTTTGGACTAATTATAATGCGCGCTATCATCTTGAGGTAACCGTTTTATAACGGACAGTTGTGAGGTGCTAATACCTTCCTCACCTTTAATTAGACTCCTGAACTTGGAATTTTATTTTTATGACCAATGCTTTAATAAAGGTTTTTCCGGTATTTTACCCTTAAAAATATTGGTGGCGACTCCCTGTTATCTTTTCGAAAGGATTTTGAAACTCATTTCATTTTTAAGGGTCGGCCATCTTGTCGCGATCCCGGTCGTGACAGCTGGCGACTCCACTAGGGAAAAGGAGAGTCAAGCCAGTCAATTTGATAGCGCATGTTTTAAATAGCATATTAATTATTTAACTTCTTCCTTTATTTTATTTTCTGTAAATGTTTGTATATGGTTTCTGTTTTATTTGTATTCTATCATTTACGTTCTGTTAATGTTTGTGTGATTGTTGAACCCTAGGGTAGACGACTTTATTTGTTGCTCTGTGTTTGTTCTATGTGTAGGATGAGTAAGGTACAGGTATTGAATGCCTCTTTCACACACTACACTCATAATTTGCACACACTTTTGAGTGGGACCCTATACCCGGGCCCAAATGAAACTTAAGATTAGGGGAGGTTGATAGCGGAGCCATTTGGGATGTACTTCCTGTCTGGTTACCGTGAGAATCTCAACTAGAGTTTGACTTATTCATGGTGCCCACACCTAGTAGACTTCCTACTGTTGTGGTCAACATCATGAATAGGATCTTGGCTCTAGTGACCTTTAGAAGTTTTAGAACAAGCCACCTAATGTGAGATATCACTGATAAACAAACCTTAGAACCATTAGGAGAACTTTAGAAAAACCCAACTTAAGGCACAAAGGGGCAAACTTTACTTCTACCTTTTCTCATTCTCACTTTCCCTTCTGATCCAAATTAGAGGACCACTTGCCCGTTTAGTGGATTACTTTTTTTGAAAATGACATACTTTTAACTAGTGATCCTTTAACGGGCAAGTAGTCCTTTCCTTTTATGCACAAGTCTTTGGGCCTTGAGTTACGAATGTTTCAAATCATAAAAAAAAAGCAAAAGAAAAAGAACAAAAAATATATATAAAAAAAATCAAAGAAAAAATCAATTTTTTTTGTATTGACGATGATCAGAAAATCCGTAGCTCACATGACCCTTGATTTGTCGCAAGTTTTGTCAAATCGTAACCTCCCTAAATACAAAAATGTTTTCAAGAAAGTTACTAAGGGGATATCGATTTGCAAAGCACGTCAGTTCCCAATGACTAATTTTCTCTTTTCTTTATGATCTTGCAGGAAGCTATTAGGAGCTTAGCCAGTACCTCTGAGTGAAAACATGGAAATTAACATGAGATCAGATAGTTGTGGTACAAATATACCCGAGTTGAGAAAATTACTGCATATTAAGGCTAGGAAAGTCGATACAACTAGTTTACAAGCATTAGGCAAGAAATTGGATATGAATCAGAAAATGACCTTCTCAAGGAAATGTGGGAGGATTTTAAAGCTGCTAGAAGTGGAGGTACAAGTCGAGGCAATTACTGCTTTGATTCAGTTCTATGACCCACCTCTCCGTTGTTTCACCTTCTGAGACTTTCAATTGGCTCCTTCTGTTGAGGAGTTCAAACAGATTCTGGGGATACCACTAGAAGGACAAATGCCTTACCGCCACCTTGGACATCATGCGAATATTGTTACCATCGCTAATGTCCTAAGGATTCACCCAGAAGTGTTAAGGAGTGCGCAACTAAATAGAAATCAGACCCTGGGGTTTGATCGGGAATACTTTGAGAAACATATGCACTTGCTGGCTGAGAAGGGAGATTGGGAAGCCTTCATGGATACCTTGGCTCTCACCATTTATGGTGTCATCTTGTTCCCTAATATTGATAATTACGTGGACTATGATGCTATTGGCGTTTTCCTTGCCCGCAAGTTCAAATCTGAAAATCCTGTCACTGCTATCTTGGCAAATATATACTGCACCATGGACTTCTGTTATAAACAAGGTGAAAAGAGAATCATTTGCTGTCTACCTGCTATGTATGTGTGGCTTACGTCGTGTAACATCCTGTTTTTAATAATAGTCCTATTTTGTAAATTACGAAGTATGGAAGGTCTGTAAGTGATAATCAATGAATAAAACACCCTGTGGATGGTTTGTAATACTTCAAAAATTCTATTTTTGGACATAATCATGGAATTTATATAAACCTTTAGAGATATTATTCTTTTTCTGAGTGAAACATGCCTTAGAAAGAACTGTCCGAGTGAAAAAGGGACTCTATTCCGAGTGAAAGGTAGAAATTCCGAGTGAAGGTTATGTTTTTCGAGTGGAACATGGCCGAGAGGGTTTCTTCCGAGTGGAGTCCTTGTCTCAGAGGCACTTATGAGTGAAGTGGGACTGATAAAACCACTTCTGGGTGAAAGAATCTGAGTGACTCACCTTGGAGTGACTCACTGCCGAGTCAAATGCCTTCAAATAACTCATTTCCGAGTCAATTATATCTGAATGACTCGTTTCCGAGTCAAACGCCTCAGAAAGACTCATTTCCGAGTCAAGTATTTTCCAATGACTCGTTTCCGAGTCAATCATTGTCAAACGTTTCATTTCTGAATGAAAGTTCACTGAGTGCCTCATTTCCGAGAGAAGTACAAAGGAAAATTCATTTCCGAGTAAAGAAATTCCGAGAGGGTTATCTCAGAGTTGAGTGTAACTCTGCCGAATGAAAGATCTCCTAGTGTGACTCCGAGTGGGATGACACCGAGTGGAATCTATGAAGTGTTTTCCCAGAAGTATTTTGGACTAGCTTCACTCGTGAGAAAATGAAAAGGAAGTCAGTTTTTGAAATAAATTACCGAGTGAGAAAAGACTCGGTCTGGAATGATTTAACCGAGTGAAAAACTGATTGAGATGACTCAGACTTGAGTGATGTTGCCGAGTAGACTGATTGAGAGTTGACTCGGTTTTGGAATATATTGCCGAGTGAAAAACTGAGTGAAGAATGACTCGGTTTGGAATAACTTGTGCAACGTGAAAACCGAGTAAAAGGAGTCGGTTTGGATTAATTCTGCTGAGTGGAAACCGAATGGATGACGGGTCGGTCTTGGATCGGAAACCGAGTGATGGGATGGAGGTTCAATCACTACTGCCCAGTCTTTTCCTTTCTGACTGATTGAACAATGCTGGAACTCCGAGTAAAGGCAACTACCAAGCGAGGCTTGTGTGTCTCGCTCAAGTGAGTCGGTATTCGCTTGAGCGAAACTCCCCCTGACAGTGCAGTGTATGACACTCGCTCAAGCGAGTGAGGATTTTGCTTAAGCGAGAGGGACTCAGATTTCCTTTTCTTCACACTACTGGCAGTTTCCAATCGGTTTAGATGCTGACCGAGTAGAATTTCAGTCGGCATACAGTGACGGAATTAAAGTTTTGACACCAATTTTGTCCTCTTACGCATATTTTAATATATCTATTCCAATCATACACACCTTAACATGTAGGCGGCCAGAAATGGACAATATTACAGCTCATTTCTTATCTAAACTTCCATTATTTCCACAATCAAACACACCTAACAGCCCACTAGAATGCAACCACGGGAAAACTTGTCTCCCCACTTGCCTTTGCATTATTAAACAAACACCACCTCTTCTGAAACTCTTAAAACAAAGAAGTTAGTGAATCTTCTACCTCTCAATTCCTCTTCTCCATCAAGATACAATCAAACTGAAGCTAGGACAGTAAGGAGAACATTTTCCAATCAGCCAAAGATCTTCAATCCAAGTAAGAGGGGATAGGGTTGTGAATAATTATGAAATGGGTAGAATTGTATACTGTTCTAGGATTCCAGTATTATTTTCGTATCTTGTTGCTTGGTTTTAAAGCTGAAAACGTATGAATTTGATTCTGATTTCTTCATCCAAGTTGTAGATCTTTTTGTTATGTGAATTTTGAGACTTGAACCGACTGATTTGGATGTGTATAGCATGAGTTATAGCCAAAATACTACAGCATGTCCGTTTGGAATATTTATCCTATGTTTTGTGTATATATTAGTATTCTGGGAGTTATAAATGTATAAGCAGCCTTTGATGTCTTGAAGAAAGTTGTAGATATTTATGTTGTGGATCTATAGAAAGTGGTTTCAAGTTAAAAGGATGTTTGTAGCTCTAGTTATGCCTAAAATACTGAAGTATGTTAACATGAAGTATGCTCAAACATGAAAATCTGTTAACATGTACTGTAATCTTTTATAACGTTTCCGCTATATAAATGTTTCAATTATTCCTGTCTAGTATGCATGATAATATTCCGCGTTTATCAACTTTTACGTGACTTATTACAAATTTCAAAAATGATTCTTAAACGCGAAAAATTTATCCGGAAAATTTATTATGGACGTCACATTGGTGGTATCAGAGCATTTTCAAAAATTCAGGACCAATTGCTATGACATGTATTGATTCTTCATATACTATGTGAATTGTTTGATTACTTGTTTGAAAATATGTTAAGTGTGTGCTATATGACTTGTGCCTAACTGATAAATTACAAAATGATTTGTTTAATTACTGCTTGATAATATGATAAATGTGTTATACAACTTATTGCTTAACTGATAAACTGTAGAATACTTATAGTTATGTTATAATACGATATATTTTCCCTTATAATTAGTATAAACCAAACTACGAATGTAGGATGGCAAGAAACAATAACAACGATATGGCAGCTGCTTTCAACCACTTGGCTGAAGCCATAGAGAGGCAAAATCAACCAAGAAGTGCTGGAGGACTTCACGGATTAGATCACTTCCTAAAAAGGAAGCCATCACAATTCAAAGGAGGCTATGATCCAGAGGTAGCATACCTATGGGTTAAGGAAATGGAACACATTTTCCGAGCCTTGCCCTGCACAGAATTCGAAAAGGTAGAGTATGCCACCTACATGATGGTTGAGGAAGCAGAAAACTGGTGGATACATGCCAGAACTCGTATGATTGAGACTGACAGACCTTTGGACTGGATCAACTTCAGAGATTGTTTTCTCGAGAAATATTTTCTAGTGAGTGTAAAGAGCCGAAAAGAGCTGGAATTCATAGAGCTGAAACAAGGCTCAATGTCTGTTGGTGAGTATGCTGCAAATTTTGAAGAATTATCTCTCTTTTACCCTCCTTTTCAACAGGCTGGTGCTGAAGCCTCAAAATGTGTCAAATTCGAGAACGGGCTGAATCTTGAAATCAAATAGGCTATCGGATATCAAGAAATTCAGAGTTTTCCCATTCTGATCAATAAATGCCGAATTTTTGAAGAAAATCACCAAGCCAGACTGGCACAAGAAAAGGCCAATAGACAACTAAGACCTCAGTCAGTTGCTTTCAAAAGGAGAGGATCATTTTATCCAAATCGCTTCAAGGGAGGATCATCGTCATCTTCTCAGAGACGCAACAATCATATGGATATCAAATGTTATAATTGTGGAGGTAATCACCATATACGTGATTGCAACAGACACCTAGGAGATGTCACTTGCTATCGTTGTAATCAGAAAGGACACATCAGTCCAAATTGTCCGCAGAACCGTCAAAACAACAACAGTAACACTATGAATAATCAAAGAGGCTCTAAATATCAGAGAGGTCATGGAGGAAACACGCGTGCTGTCCAACCTCCAAGACAGAACAGGGAGTCAACAGACCAGAGGTTACAACCAACACCAGGAAGAGTCTTTGCCATTAGCGGCTCAGAGGTAGACCAAGTAGATGACCTTGTGCAAAGTAAGTGTGAGATCAATGGTACCATTTTATCTGTGTTATTTGATTCTGGTGCTACACATTCTTTTATTTCTGATGAGTGTGTTAGACGTCTTCAATTACCTGTGAAGCCTATGATGTATGATCTGATTGTTTCCACTCCCACCGGTACACAACTTAGGACTACTAAGGTGTGTAACGATTGTTCTGTGCTCATAGAAGGTAGAAACTTTCTTGTTGATCTTGTTTGTTTACCTTTGAAGGATCTGGAAGTAATTCTAGGGATGAACTGGTTATTGACGAATCAAGTCTTGGTGGACTGTCATAACAAGACCGTGATATTTCCATCAGAAGAAAATCTTATTTCTGACAACCTCAAGATCTTTGCCTTACAAGGTGAAATTCAATTATTTGCCTTGTTTACTCTTTCCAAAGGAGATGATGAATCTAAAGCAATCGAGATGCCAGTTGTTTCTGAATTCCTTGAAGCATTTCCCGAGAATGTCTCAAGTTTACCTCCAGAACGCGAGATAGAATTCTCAATTGACTTAATTCCAGGAGTAGAACCAGTATCTAAGGCCCCATATCGTATGTCACCTATTGAACTGGCAGAACTGAAGAAGCAAATTGAAGAGTTGTTGGAGAAGCATTTCATCAGGCCCAGTGTGTCACCATGGGGAGCGCCAGTATTGCTCGTCAAGAAAAAAGATGGAAGCATGAGATTATGTGTAGATTATTGTCAGTTGAATAAATTGACGGTGAAGAATAAATATCCTTTGCCTAGAATTGATGATCTGATAGATCAATTGAGAGGTGCTACAGTATTTTCTAAAATTGATCTACGATCAGGTTATCATCAGATTCGTGTTAAGTCTGAGGACATTCCAAAGACGGCCTTTAGAACACGCTATGGTCATTACGAGTATCTTGTGATGCCCTTCGGAGTAACCAATGCCCCAGCTGTATTCATGGATTACATGAATTGAGTGTTCCATTCAATACTTGGATCAGTTTGTTATTATTTTCATTGATGACATTCTGATTTATTCTAAGACATGGGAGGAGCATGAAAAACATCTTTGAGTGGTATTGCAGATCCTGAAAGAGAAGCAGTTGTATGCTAAGTTTTCTAAATGTGAATTCTGGTTGGAAGAGGTAAAGTTCCTAGGCCATGTAATCTCAAGCAAAGGAATGTCTGTGGATCCTTCTAAAATAGAAGCTGTAACAAACTGGGAGAGACCTACTTCAGTCACTGAGATACGAAGCTTCCTAGGGTTAGCTGGTTATTATCGGAGATTCATTGAGGGGTTTTCTCGAATTGCCCTACCAATGACTCGTCTAACCCGGAAAAATCAACCTTTTGCTTGGACTCCAGAATGTGAGAAAAGTTTCCAGGAACTAAAAACGAAGCTTACATCTGCTCCAGTCTTAACTTTGCCTAATCCACAAGAAGACTTTGTGGTTTATTGCGATGCTTCTAAGATGGGATTAGGTTGTGTTTTGATGCAGCAACGAAAGCTGGTTGCCTATGCTTCTAGACAGTTGAGACCACATGAAATGAACTACCCGACGCATGATCTAGAATTGGCAGCGGTGGTATTTGCTTTGAAAATCTGGAGACACCATTTGTATGGAGTCAAGTTTGAAGTGTTCAGTGACCACAAGAGCTTAAAGTATTTGTTCGATCAGAAGGAATTAAACATGAGGCAGCGTAGGTGGATGGAGTTTCTTAAAGATTATGATTTTGATTTAAAGTACCATCCAGGAAAAGCAAATGTGGTAGCAGATGCACTTAGCAGGAAATCCATTCATATGGCATCTTTAATGGTAAAAGAGATGGAAATGATAGAACAGTTCAGAGATATGAACTTGGGTGTGGAGATGAAATCTTCAAGAAGTATGACCTTGGGAACTTTGAAGATAACCAATGATTTTCTAAAGCTGATAGGTGAAAGGCAGACAGAGGACTTGCAATTACAGGAGTTGAGAGAGATGCAAGCGAATGGAAAGGATATAGGATTACAAGAAGGATCAGATGGAATTTGGAGGATTAGAAATAGAATTTGTGTACCAGATGATGTTGATCTGAGAAGGACAATCCTAGAAGAAGCGCATAAAAGTATGTTGAGCATTCATCCTGGATCAACTAAGATGTATCAAGATCTGAAGAAAAGCTTTTGGTGGCCAAGGATGAAGAAAGAAATAGCTGAATATGTGTCTTCATGTCTGGTGTGTCAAAAAGCCAAGGTGGAACATCAGAAGCCATCTGGTGAACTACAACCATTGGAAATTCCTGTCTGGAAATGGGATGACATTTCAATGGACTTTGTGTCAGGATTACCAAGGACACATTCAGGAAATGATGCAATCTGGGTTATTGTAGACAGATTGACTAAGTCTGCTCACTTCCTTCCAATGAATATGAAGAATTCTCTACAAAAGTTGGCACAATTATATGTGAAAGAGATCGTGAGACTTCATGGTGTACCATCCAGTATTGTGTCAGATAGAGATCCGAGGTTCACTTCCCGATTCTGGGGAAGCTTACATCAGGAGTTGGGTTCGAGACTTCGATTAAGTTCAGCTTATCATCCCCAAACAGATGGACAGTCAGAGCGTACCATACAAAGTTTGGAAGACTTACTGCGATCTTGTGTGCTTGAACATGGTGGTAGTTGGGAGCAGTTTCTTCCACTGATTGAATTCACGTATAACAATAGCTACCATAGTAGTATTGGTATGGCTCCATTTAAAGCATTGTATGGTAGAAAGTGTCGAACACCCCTTTGTTGGTTAGAAACTGGTGAAAGTTTGGCGTTAGGACCTAAAATTGTGCAGCAGACTACTGAACAAATAGAAATAATCAGAGAGAAGATGAAGGCATCCCAAGATAGAAAAAAGCACTATTACGATAAGAGGAGGAAACCACTTGAATTCTAAGTTGGTGATCATGTATTTTTGAAGGTTCACCTCACAAGGGGATTGGCCGAGCATTGAAGAGTAAGAAGTTAAGTCCAAGGTTCATTAGACCATATAAAATTCTAAAGAGGATTGGCACAGTGGCTTATCAGATTACACTTCCTCCTCACCTTGCAAATTTACACAATGTGTTCCATGTATCACAATTGAGGAAGTATGTACAAGACCCCACTCATGTGATTGCTACTGATGATCTTGAAGTTAGAGAAAATCTGACCATCCCTATAGAACCCACACAGATCATAGAAAGGTCGATTAAACGCCTGAGAAACAAAAATGTACCATTAGTGAAGGTTGCATGGAAACAAGGAAATGATGTAACTCTGACTTGGAAGCGTGAAGATGCTACGAGGACACAATACCCAGAATTGTTTCACTGAGGAGTGCGTTATGTTAAATTTCAAGGACGAAATTTTTATTAGGGTGGGAGAAATGTAACATCCTGTTTTTAATAATAGTCCTATTTTGTAAATTATGAAGTATGGAAGGTCTGTAAGTGATAATCAATGAATAAAACACCCAGTGGATGGTTTGTAATACTTCAAATATTCCATTTTTGGACATAATCATGGAATTTATATAAACCTTTAGAGATATTATTCTTTTTTCGAGTGAAACATGCCTTAGAAAGAATTGTCTGAGTGAAAAAGGGACTCTGTTCCGAGTGAAAGGTAGAAATTCCGAGTGAAGGTTGTGTTTTTCGAGTGGAACATGGCCGAGAGGGTTTCTTCTGAGTGGAGTCCTTGTCTCAAAGGCACTTATGAGTGAAGTGGGACTGATAGAACCACTTCTGGGTGAAAGAATCCGAGTGACTCACCTTGGAGTGACTCACTGCCGAGTCAAATGCCTTCAAATAACTCATTTCTGAGTCAATTATCTCTGAATGACTCGTTTCCGAGTCAAACGCCTCAGAAAGACTCATTTCCGAGTCAAGTATTTTCCAATGACTCGTTTTCTAGTCAATCATTGTCAAACGTTTCATTTCTGAATGAAAGTTCACTGAGTGCCTCATTTCCGAGAGAAGTACAAAGGAAAATTCATTTCCGAGTAAAGAAATTCTGAGAGGGTTATCTCAGAGTTGAGTGTAACTCTGCCGAATGAAAGATCTCCGAGTGTGACTCCGAGTGGGATGGCACCGAGTGGAATCTATGAAGTGTTTGCCCAGAAGTATTCTGGACTAGCTTTACTCGTGAGAAAATGAAAAGGAAGTCAGTTTTTGAAATAAATTACCGAGTGAGAAAAGACTCGGTCTGGAATGATTTAACCGAGTGAAAAACTGATTGAGATGACTCAGACTTGAGTGATGTTGCTGAGTAGACTGATTGAGAGTTGACTCGGTTTTGGAATATATTGCCGAGTGAAAAACTGAGTGAAGAATGACTCGGTTTGGAATAAATTGTGCCATGTGAAAACCGAGTAAGAGGAGTCGGTTTGGATTAATTCTGTTGAGTGGAAACCGAATGGATGACGGGTCGGTCTTGGATCGGAAACCGAGTGATGGGATGAAGGTTCAATCACTACTGCCCAGTCTTTTCCTTTCTGACTGATTGAACAATGCTGGAACTCCGAGTGAAGGCAACTACCAAGCGAGGCTTGTGTGTCTCGCTCAAGCGAGTCGGTATTCGCTTGAGCGAAACTCCCCCTGACAGTGCAGTGTATGACACTCGCTCAAGCGAGTGAGGATTTCTCTTATGCGAGAGGGACTCGGATTTCCTTTTCTTCACACTATTGGCAGTTTCCAGTCGGTTTAGATGCTGACCGAATAGAATTTCAGTCGGCATACAGTGACGGAATTAAAGTTTTGACACCAATTTTGTCCTCTTACGTATATTTTAATATATCTATTCCAATCATACACACCCTAACATGTAGGCGGCCAGAAATGGACAATATTACAGCTCATTTCTTATCTGAACTTCCATTATTTCCATAATCAAACACACCTAACAGCCCACTAAAATGCAACCACGGGAAAACTTGTCTCCCCCACTTGCCTTTGCATTATTAAACAAACACCACCTCTTCTGAAACTCTTAAAACAAAGAAGTTAGTGAATCTTCTACCTCTCAATTCCTCTTCTCCATCAAGATACAATCAAACTGAAGCTAGGACAGTAAGGAGAACATTTTCCAATCAGCCAAAGATCTTCAATCCAAGTAAGAGGGGATAGGGTTGTGAATAATTAGGAAATGGGTAGAATTGTATGCTGTTCTAGGATTCCAGTATTATTTTCGTATATTGTTGCTTGGTTTTAAAGCTGAAAACGTATGAATTTGATTCCTATTTCTTCATAAAAGTTGTAGATATTTTTGTTATGTGAATTTTGAGACCTGAACCGACTGATTTGGATGTGTATAGCATGAGTTATAGCCAAAATACTACAGCATGTCCGTTTGGAATATTTATCCTATGTTTTGTGTATATATTAGTATTCTGGGAGTTATAAATGTATAAGCAGCCTTTGATGTCTTGAAGAAAGTTGTAGATATTTATGTTGTGGATCTATAGAAAGTGGTTTCAAGTTAAAAGGATGTTTGTAGCTCTAGTTATGCCTAAAATACTGAAGTATGCTCAAGCTGAAAATCTGTTAACATGAAATACAAATTTTATTTTTAAAACTGGGAATTTTGTGGTGAAAATTAGCGATCGGTATCTTCATAAAAGTTTTAGATATTTGTATTATGAGTAATTTAGAACTAGTCTCATGCCAAAATTATTTTTGTAGCTCCAGAAACATGGAAAATACTAACATATGTACGTTTTGAAACTCTATTTGAGGTTGTCCTGTATTCTGTGAATAAGTGGTATTTCTGTTTGGAATTTGAAATTATGGTCTTCATAAAAGTTGTAGAGAATTATTGAACTACAGAAAGTGTAATCACTTAAAAAGGATTTGATTTGCTCATGTTATGACTGTTTTACTAACATATGTTGCTGTTGGAAAATGCTGAAACTTACCTATAATGGTTATTAGGGATGAAAATGATATTTTTCATATGAATAATGATTTATTATTGAATTATTGAGAAATTATGAATTATTATGGATGATATTGAGTGCCCTATGAATATTACACAACTTGTATATCTTGATGATGAATGACTAAATATATATATATATATATATATATATATATATATATATACATACATGAATGCCTTGTGGATTATTAAGATATGTTGTTGAAAACAGTAAATCCATGATTCTGAAAATTATCATATGTGTTGTGTCCTTTAAGGACTTGTGATTTTCCAAGTGATTATGAAAATATTGATATCATGGTATGTTAAATCGATTAAAGAGAATCAAAGGCATTCATGCATCATAAGCATTTGGACGCACCATGGAATTTAGGGGTTCCATGATTGCCTACCCTGATGGGGGGTTACTCTATGATGAGTTAAAGCCCTATTTTCACAGGAACCATGGGAGTGTAGGGATCCATGGTTATGCAAAATTCCTACTTATGTACTTATTTTCGCAGGAGCCATGAGGGTGTAGGGATTCATGGTGATACCATGAATGAAGCTTATATGAATTATTGCTTGGACTTTGATTTTGTTTTAATTTAATGGATTGTAATAATATTATGTACTATGTACTGTAATCTTTTATAACGTTTCCGCTATATAAATGTTTCAATTATTCCCGTCTAGTATGCATGATAATATTCCGCGTTTATCAACTTTTACGTGACTTATTACAAATTTCAAAAATGATTCTTAAACGCAAAAAATTTATCCGGAAAATTTATTATGGACGTCACACGTCACATGTCTTCCACCAAGTCAGTAAAGTTGAATGTCCTATTTTTGATCTGAAGTTATGCCAGTTAGTAACAAAGAATGGGCGTGAATGGGCCAATCACCTGATAGGGCTCACGGATGATAAAGTAAGGTGGTATCCGCAATGGTTGAAGGTTAACACCATTATTCACCATTGTGGAAGCCACCCGAACGTTCCTCTCATGGGCACTCAGGGATGCATTAATTACAACCCTGTCATAGCTAAACGTCAGCTAGCCTACCCATTACTTGGGCCACCCGATGAAGAATCCCTTACTCCTTTTATCGTTTACTACTCAGAAGGAGATTGTACCTCTGTCATTCGGGATATAGCAAATGCATGGAAGAAAGTCCACAGACAAGGGAAAGAACTAAGAGCTCGAAGCCACGCCGTGAAGGAGGAATACTACCAATGGATCCTAAATAGGGTTTCCATTGTCAAGCTGCCTTTCAGAAGTCCCTCCTATCTCCCAACAAGCACACATGTTCCCTCACCTACCCTTGAAGAAGAGGCAATGAGAGCCAAGATAAAAGAGCTAATTGCCAAAAACAAGAAGCTAAAGAAAGACTTGCTAAAGTCTCAACAAGAATGGGCCCTTCAGAAAAGGGAGAACTTAGAAAGCAAGCAAACCATCAAGGAGATTGGAAAAAAGTGAAAAATCGAAAGGGATTACTTGAGGAAGCAAAGTTAATGCCTCCGAACAGCTAATACTCAACTGAGAATGAAGAGCAAGCAAAAGGATACCATGTTGGCTGACAAGCAACTCTTGAGGGACATGTTGGCAAAAGCCAAAGAGCACGAGCAAAATGCCCTGGTGCAAAGAGAGCTCCTACAATCGCAAGTTAGCCAATTAGAGCATCAGCTTAATGAGGTGGTAGAAGCTTGCCAGCATGAGATAAATGGCGAGCAGCGCCGCACGATGGATATTGAGCAAGACTGTCGTGAGGCTATTCGTATCTTGGAAGCTGAAATGACACAACAAGACAAAGGTATTCATTCATGGATGAACCGCTTCGCCCACTTGGCACATTTGGCTAATGGGACTCTGGAAGACCTCCCGCTCCTACTTAAGCAAGCTGAGGGGATGGCTAATCCTCTTACCACCCCAGAAGAAATTATAACCTTCCTTGATTACTGTAGAGAAAGGATTTGTAAAATGAGGGCCATGATTGCCCGAGCTAGGAATGGCTGATTTACTTTTTCTGCATAAAAAATAGACTGGCAACGGTAATGTATTTTGGTGGAGTTCAGAAAGAAGGATTCTTTTGTCTCCACAACTATCTCATGTTAATTTCCATTAATCACATACTTAGTACTTTTGAACTTGACGTTCTGAGAAACGGTTGGAGGATACTGGCAGAGTTTCGCGATCGCTTTGCGCACCATGCTATTTGTTTTACTGCTTTTATTTAATGGTTTCCTTTTAACAATTTCCTGTTTTGACTTCCATTAGACATTACGGGTAAGCATCCTTACCAGACCCGACTCCAAACGAGACTCATGGCCGAAGTAGAAATCAGGGACGAAGATTTCAGAAACGAATTCAACCAGCTGAAGGAACAGATAGCCGAGTTGACAAGCTCCTGGAAAAGAGAATCACAAAGGGGGGCTCCTCTGCAGGTATTAAGGACGCCCAACAACAGCCTACCACCCTGATACATCCCCCAGGTTTTGGTCCGACAGGGACTCAATTTCCCAATCCAACGGCTCCTCCTCTCACTATCAATGTCGGAAGGCCTAACCCTGTTGTTGATCCCCAACCACACTACGGCATGTCCTATGTGCAACAACATACATTTGTTAGCCCAGACGCTAACCCGATACCTTTTCCGCCTTATCGCTTACCACCGGGATACTTTCCCTCACTGCTTGATAACCCACAAGACACCCACGACCACCAAGTAGCAAATCCCCACACCTCACACCCCGCTCAGCCCACTATACCACCACTTCATGAGCCATAAATCGCCCCAGCTCAAGCCACCCCAGCCTAAGTCACCCAGATAGCCCAACCAGTCTATACTAGACAACCTACGGGCCAACCCCAGGGTCCTCCACTAAACACTGGCCTGATGAACCAACCTCATACATCTACACCTTTCCACCAGCTTTACGGCTATCCATACAGGTACACGAACCCCTATACTACCAATCCGAAAAGCATGACCCAAATGGTAAACCTAGCTGCCAACCCCAGAACCGTTGATGTCTCCCAGAAAGGAAAGATAGAGATCTTGGAGGAGCGCTTAAGGGTTGTGGAAGATGTGGAAGGTTTTGGATTAATTGATGCCTTTGAACTCTGTCTAGTCCCAGATGTCATTATTCCCCCTAAATTTAAAACGCCAGATTTTGACAAATATCGGGGAATGACTTGCCTAAGAAAACATCTCACAATGTACTACCGGAAGATGGTGTCTCATTCATCCGATGACAAGCTGTTAATCCATTGTTTCTAGGATAGTCTAGCTAGGGCTTCCCTCACCTGGTATGCCCACTTAGAACGAACCCGTATTCGCTTTTGGAAGGACTTGGCAGACGCTTTCTTGAAACAATACAAATACAATTTAGACATGGCGCCCGACAGAGTGCAGCTATAGAACATGACAAAAAAGGATAATGAGACATTTAAGGAGTATGCTTAACGGTGGCGTAAAACTGCTGCACAGGTTGACCCCCCGCTGTCCGAGAAAGAAATAGTAGCAATGTTCATCGATACGCTTCAATCGCCCTTCTATGACAGAATGATTGGCAGTGTTTCCTCAAATTTCTCTGACATTGTGACTATCAGGGAGAGAATAGAAAGCAGGGTGCGAATAGGGAAGATTATCCAGGACCCATCTGGGGCATCCAATGTGAAAAGACCGGCGCCAGGTGATGGTAGGAGGAGAGACGGGGAGACCAACTTCGTCTCTTATAATCAGAGAAGGGACCAACCAAGACCATTCACCCCCATCATTTTTCAAGCCCTTAATTCTTATGCACCGAATCCAATAGTGGCCGCTGCCGTCCACAACCCAACCTCTTATCCTCTTCATTTTCGTCCACCCATTGTCAGAGCACTTATACCGCAACCTATGCCATATCGTCCTCCACAACAAACAGTTCAGCCACCCAACCCTAATCAGAATACAAGGAAACCTAACAATGACCGCACACCTATGTAATTCGATCCCATCCCAATGACATATACTAAACTTTTGCCTCTCCTCATTCACAACGGTTTAGTGGTGCCCTGCCCTTTAAAGCCAATAGAACCCCCAACGCCCGGTGTGATTATCACGCCGGAGCACCAGGGCATTCCACTGAAAACTGTATGGCATTGAAGTATAAAGTAAGGGATCTGATTAAAGCCGACTAGATTAACTTTAAGGAAGACAGCCTAAATGTGGCCACGAATCCCCTACCTAACCATGGAAATTCAGGGGTCAACGCCGTGGAAAATGATGAGGAGTGCATTAAGAATGTCGCTGATATAAGAATACCGTTAAGGGTAGTTCATTCCCTTTTGCTTGAAAGGGGATTAATTGAAGGGACCTGGAGCGTGGAACATGAAAACGAGCAGACTGCCGAACGCCAAAGCTTCTGTAAGGTCCTTCAGAGCCTCATGAACAGCCATATTGTGCAGGTCTGTAAACACCACAGAGGTAAGGTCAACATGGTCCAGGAACAGACAGGGACACGAGTCCCTAAGCCTTTGACAATTTTCTACAGCAGGAACCCTCCAACAGCTCTTGTTTCTATACAACCAATCATCACTATTCAAGCACCTACCCCATTTGCGTTCAAAGATTCTCGGGCTGTCCCTTGGAAGTACAACGCAGATACGATTGTTACAAACTCAGCAATGAGCGACCCGTCTTCGTCGTCTGTCATAAATATTGTTGGGGTAGGAGGTGTAAACCAGAGTGGAAGAGTATATGCCCTTCCAGAACCAAAGAAGGATCAGATTGCCGGGAAAGCCAAGGTAGGCGGAGAAAGAGCTAGTGGTGAAACCAAAAGGGCCGTGACTGATGAAGAAGCCCATGAATTCTTAAAGTTTATTCGCCAGAGCGAATATTAAGTGCTTGACCAACTGACACATACTCCTGCAAAAATCTCTCTGTTTTCATTGCTGATGAGCTCTAAGCCACATCGGAAGACGTTGATGAAGGTCCTGAACGAGGCTCATGTCAGTCATGACATTTCCGTCGATAAGTTTTAGGGAATAGTGGGGCATATTATTGCAGACAACTATCTGACCTTCACTGATGATGAAATACCGATAGAGGGAATAGGGCACAACAAAGCTCTTCATATCTCTGTGAAGTGCCGAGATTACATCTTAGCAAAAGTACTTATTGACAATGGGTTGTCCCTCAACGTCATGCCAAAATCTACATTGGCCAAGTTACCATTGGATGGGACTTATATGAAGCCGAGTGCCACAGTAGTACGAGCTTTTAATGGAACTTGAAGGGAGGTCATGGGCAAGATTGAGCTACCCATACAGGTTGGGTCGTGCACGTTCCAGATCCTTTTTCAAGTCATGGATATTTCGCCTGCCTACAGCTGTTTATTAGGCCAGCCGTGGATCCATTCCGCTGGAGTGGTCCTCTCTACCCTGCACCAAAAACTAAAGTTCATAATTGACAATAAATTGATAATCGTTTCTGGTGAAGAAGACCTTCTGGTTAGTAAACCCCTGACAACCCCTTACATTGAGGCAGCGGAAGAGCCCTTGAAACCTCTTTCCAAGCATTAGAGATAGCAAACGCCACCTATATGGGGGAAGGAGCCATAATGGTAAAAGCTTACATGCCAAGTGCATCTTTAGTGATGGCAAAGATTATACTGCGTGAAGGGTATAAACCTGGAAGAGGGCTAGGACGTGCTTTGAATGGTGAAGTGGAACCTATACGTCTGCTTGAGAACAGAAATGGTTTTGGATTGGGATACCGGCCCACAGCTGCCGATAAAAAAAAGGTAGAGGAGGAGAAAAGGGAAAGAAGGGCTGCCCGTCTTACCGGCAGAGAACCTCATACTGCGAGAGTCCCCATTTGTGATCTCTACCAGAGCTTTCAGAGCGTCGGACTGATGCCTCCAGACTAAGTGGCCGTCATTGAAGAAAGTCTCTGTGATAGTGGTGATTTTGTGATTGCTTGTCCACCGGGCCAAGAACTTCATAACTGGGAGGCCGTCAAGCTCCCCACGACTTTGAATGTTTCACCAAAGTAATTTGTTTATGCTTTAAGTACTTATTCATCCCTCTGCTCTGCCTAAGGCTTTGGGACTCTTCCATGTAATAAGGGAGAAAAAACTTGTTTTTATCATTTTCATCAATAAACGTATATCGAAATAAAAAAAAAACTCTTCTTATTTCCTTTATCCTTGCTTTGAATCCTTCTCTTTACTCGCTTGTTCCTTTTTTTCATTTGCCATAACACACTAAATTACAGATCTGAAAATGACTCTCTTGAGAATAGTGAGGTCGCAATCCCGTTTCATGACTTCGATCATCCAGTTAATTATGCTGATGAGGAAGGTGGGGAAGATTGTGAGTCACCGCCCGAGCTGACAAGGTTGTTAGAGCAAGAAGATGAAGGGATTCAACCCTACCTAGACATAGTTGAGATCATCAATTTAGGGAATAAGGAGAATAGGAAAGAAGTCAAGATCGGCACTGCCCTGAGTAGAGAACAAAGAGAAGATTTAATCAAGCTGTTAATGGAATTTTGTGATGTCTTTGCCTGGTCTTATCAAGATATGCCTGGACTCGATGCTAGCATTGTCGAGCATAAACTACCCTTAAAACCTGAGTGCCCTCCAATAAAGCAGACGCCGAATGAAGCCAGAAATGCTCCTAAAGATCAAAGAGGAAGTTAAAAAACAATTCGATGATGGGTTCCTAGCTGTGGGAAAATACCCTCAGTGGGTAGCCAACATTGTCCCTGTTCCAAAGAAGGATGGAAAGGTACGGATGTGTATGGACTACCGAGATTTGAATAGGGCTAGTCCCAAGGATGATTTTCCCCTACCACAAATCGATGTTTTGGTTGATAATACAGCTCAGCATTCCATTTTCTCATTCATGGATGGTTTCTCGGGGTATAATCAGATCAAGATGGCACCTGAAGATATGGAGAAAACCACATTTATTACCTTATAGGGCACCTTTTGCCATAAGGTGATGTCCTTTGGGTTAAAGAATGTTGGAGCAACTTACCAAAGGGCGATCGTAACTCTCTTCCATGACATGATGCATAAAGAGATAGAAGTCTATGTGGATGACATCATTGCCAAATCTAGGATAGATGAAGGGCACATCATTGATTTGCGGAAGCTTTTTGAAAGACTAAGGAAGTTTAAGCTTAGGTTAAATCCAGCCAAGTGTACTTTTGGGACAAGGACAGGTAAATTGTTAGGTTTCATAGTGAGAAAAAGAGGAATAGAAGATGATCCTGACAAGGTCAAGGCGATCCTTGAAATGCCTCCTCCCCGTACGGAAAAGGAAGTCCGGGGATTCTTGGGAAGGTTGAACTATATCGCCCGATTCATCTCACAGTTGACTGCAACTTGTGAGCCAATCTTCAAATTACTCTGTAAGAACCAGCCAGGGCAATAGGATGAAGACTGTCAAACAGCCTTTGAGAGGATAAAAGAATACCTATAGGAACCACCAGTTTTGGTACCTCCAACCCCGGGAAGGCCACTTATCCTGTATCTGACCGTGTTAAATGAATCTATGGGTTGTGTGCTGGGACAGCACGATGAAACTGGAAGGAAAGAACATGCTATTTACTACCTGAGCAAGAAGTTCACTGATTATGAAATGAGGTACTCTGCTTTAGAGCGAGCTTGTTGCACGTTAGCATGGGCTGCTAGGCGTCTAAGGCAATATATGTTGTTTCATACTACTTGGATGATCTCCAAAATGGACCCAATCAAGTACATCTTTGACAAGCCCGCCCTGACCGGGAGGATCGCTCGATGGTAAGTTCTCTTGACTGAATACGACATAACTTATGTCACTCAAAAAGCCATAAGAGGAAGTGCCCTGGCAGATTACTTGGTACACCAACCAATCAATGATTACCAACCCATGCAGTTTAATTTCCCGGATGAGGACATCTTGGCACCATTTAATGAAGAAGAAGATCAAAAGGACAAGTGGACCCTGAGATTTGATGGAGCTTCTAATGCACTGGGGCATGGAATTGGGGCCATCCTGATTTTACCTGATAAGGAGTTTATCCCTATTTGTGCCAGACTGTGTTTTGATTATACCAATAACATTGCTGAATATGAGGCATGCTCGTTAGGGATCCAAGCAGCGTTGGACGCAAAAGTAAAATTGTTGGAAGTTTATGGGGACTCCGCTTTGGTCATCCACCAATTGAAAGGTGAGTGGAAGACTAGGGACAGCAAGTTGATTCCTTATCATGATCATATCAAGGAAATGATCAAAGAGTTTGATGAGATCTCTTTTCATCACGTTCTCTGGGATGACAATCAGATGGCTAATGCCTTGGCTACCCTTGCCTCAATGTTCGAAGTAAGTAGTGAATACGATATGCCTCTCATCGAAGTAAAGAAGCATTGTGAGCCCACATACTATCAAATGATGGAAAAGGAGTCGGATAGGAAACCATGGTACCACGATATCAAAAGGTATGTACAGAGTCAAGAATACCCCGAGGGTGCTACAGAGAATAATAAGAAGACCCTAAGACGACTCGCCATGGGTTTCTTCTTAAATGGGGATGTGTTTTATAAAAGAAACTATGACTCTGTCCTTCTTCGTTGTGTTGATGTTGTTGAGGCAAACGAAATCATGAGGGATGTTCATGAAGGATCTTTTGGGACTCATGCTAATGGACATGCCATGTCAAGAAAGATCTTGAGGGCCGGTAATTACTGGATGACCATGAAAGCGAACTGCTTCGCCTACGTTCGAAAATGTCATAAATGTCAGATATATGCTGACCATCTTCATGCACCCCCGTCATCCCTAAATGTCTGGTCGGCACCATGGCCCTTCTCAATATGGGGCATGGATGTGATTGGGCCCATCGAGCCAAAAGCCTCGAACGGTCATCATTTCATCTTGGTTGCCATCGATTATTTCACCAAATGGGTAGAAGCAGCTTCATATGCCAATGTAACAAGGAATGTTATGGTCAAATTCATCAAGCGAGAACTGATATGCTGATATGGCCTACCAAGTCAGATCATTACTGACAATGGTATGAATTTGAACAACAAAATAATGAGGGAACTCTGTGAAAGCTTCAAAATTCACCATCACAATTCCTCTTCTTATCGGCCTAAGATGAATGGGACAGTTGAGGCGGCCAACAAGAACATCAAGAAGATAGTACAGAAAATGGTAGTCACCTACAGAGATTGGAGCAAGATGCTTCCTTTTGCTCTACATGGGTATCGCACCTCGGTCCGAACCTCGACAGGGGCAACCCCGTTCTCTCTAGTATATGGCATGCAAGCCGTCTTACCTTTTGAAGTAGAAATTCCTTCCCTTCGGGTGTTCATGGAAGCAAAATTGGAAGAAGCTGAATAGGTTCAGGCTCGACATGACCAACTAAACCTAATTGATGGAAAAAGACTAACTACCCTTTATCATGGTCAGTTGTATCAAAGACGTATGAAACGAGCATTCGAGAAGAAAGTGCGACCTCGACAGTTCCAAGAAGGAGACCTGGTACTCAAGAAAATTCTACCGATTCGAAAGGACAATCGGGGAAAATGGACTCCTAATTATGAAGGACCATATGTTGTGAAGAGGGTTTTTTCTAGAGGAGCCTTAATACTCACTAATATGGATGGCAAGGACTTGCCAATGCCTATAAACACAGATGTAGTTAAGAAGTACTACGCTTAGGGAGGGAATATCAGTAACAAGAGAGAACAAAAAGAAAAAAAGAGAAGAGAAAAAGAAAAATAATGCTCGCTAGGTTGAAAACCTGAAAGGGCGGCCTAGGCAAAAGTTAGAGTGACCCAATGAGTCGAAAACCCGAAAGGGCGGCTCAGGCAAAAGTTAGGGTCAAATATCTAGTAATACGAATAAGACCTCTGACTCAAAGAAGTGCGAGTCCAAGCTCGGGCATGTGAATCATTGTTGAACTTACCTTATCAAAGGCAAGGTCGAAGGGTGAACATGAAGTCGTGTTGGGGGTTAAGATTCTCGCTAGTCTTAGAGATTCACTAGAGGATCCATGAACCCTCCCTGTTTCACTTGTCCTTGACCTGTTCCATGTGATCTCATTCATTTCATTTACTTTCCTTGTTCTCCTTTCTATGTACTTGTTTGACATACATGAATAAAATTCACCCTCTTCGATACGTGTTATGAATTTCGTTGATCTGATAAAACATGTGTTTTAATAAAATAAATGGAAGAATGGTAAACATTTAAAGTCGTGAGGGACAAGATGCTCTTACTACTCGACCTTATCTTGGGTGATCATCACAGAGACTCGGCCAGGCACTCGCTCCGAGGCTATGGTTGCCTCGTTCATTCTGCTTCATCCATGAGTCATCTCAGGGATCACGGTCTCAAAGGGATCTACCAGAATTTTAATTCACTCTATATTACTTACCCCTTTTTCATAAAGGTTGCTAAAAAAGGACAATCGTGTCAAGTCTTGCCACTTCTCAAGTCTCTTCCCCAGTGGAACCGCAATCGCCAAAGCTGGCACTTCTCAAATTCTTTTCCCTAGTAGAACCACAATCGTCAAAGCTGGCACTTCTCAAGTTCTCTTCCCTAGTGGAACTGCAATCGCCAAAGCTGGCACTTCTCAAAGTTTCTTCCTCAAACCACCAAAGCTGGTACCTTTGAAAACGCCAAAGATGGAACCTCTAAAAACCTTTCCTCAATTGCCAAAGCTGGTACCTTCAAAGTCTCCTCCTTAACTATAAAAGTCGGCATCTTTCAAGTTTCCCCTCCCTAGTGGAATCAATCGCCAAAGCTGGCACTTCTCAAAGTTTCCTTCTCAATCGCCAAAACATGCTTTTCTCAAGTATCTTTTCATAAATTATCAAAGCTGGCGTCTTTTAATGAATTGCCAAAGTCGGCGTCTTTCAAGTTTCTTTCCCTAAAACTCGTATACAAAGCTTCCACTTCAATTGCCGAAATTGGCATGTTGTTCATTTTTCCCAATTACCAATGATGGCATCGTGTTTGTTTTCCAATCGCCGAACGAGGCACCTTTTACCTTCCAGTCGCTGAACGAGCCACTTCTACTTTCTAGTCGCCAAACAAGGCACCATTCTTGTCAAAAAGCCTCAGGAACCTACTCTTAGGCTATCCCATTTCTCAATTTGAGCCAGGGGCATCCCCCCAAGTCATTTATTTCCTGTCAAAGCCTCAGGAACCCATTCCTAGGTTATCACATTTCTCAATTTGAGTCAGGGGCATCCCCCTAAGTCATTTATTTTCTGTCAAATAGCTTCAGGAACCCACTCCTAGGCTATCATATTTCTCAATTTGAGCTAGGGGTATCCCCCAAGTCATTTAGTTTCTGTCAAATAGCTTCAGGAACCCACTTCTAGGCTATCACATTTCTCAATTTGAGCCAGGGGCATCTCCCCTAAGTCATTTATTTTCTGTCAAAAAGCCTTAGGCGTCCTTCCCTAGGCTGTTTTAATCAAAACCAATCAGGGGCATTCCCCCAACTCATTTATTTTCTGTCAAAAGGCCTCGGGTATTCCCCCTAGGCTATTCCATTTCTCAATTTAAGTTAGGGGCATCCCTCAAATCATTTGTTTTCTATCAAAAGCCTCAGGAACCCACTCCTAGGCTATTCCATTTCTCAATTTGAGCTAGGGGCATCCCTTTAGTCATTTGTTTTCTATCAAAAAGCTTCAGGTACCCATTCCTAGGTTGTATCCTTTGATCCAAACGTGTTGGGACAATCCCCTGTGTCATTCATTTTTCTTTGAAGCTTTAAGTATCCCTCTCTAGGCTACCCCATTTTCAATATCAAGGAAATATCCTTTGATTTGTTTATTTTTTAGGGACAAAGCTCTAACTTCAGGTACCTTGTTCATCTTTCCCAATTGTCAAAGTTGGTAACTCTTTAAGCTTCTCTACGACTTTTAGGATTCTCAGTTTCGAAGTCGAAACTTCATTAAGTTTCCATAACACATTTTAGGTTTTCTTATTCCCAAAATTGACACCTCTTCAAGTCTTCATCGCACCTCTTAAGCTTTCTATTTGTCGAAGTTGGCTTTTCTTTAAGTTATCATCGCCAAAGTTGGTACTTTTAAGTCTTTCTTGTTGCCAAAGCTGGCATTATTTGAGTCTTTTATTTGTCAAAATCGTTACCTCTTTGAGGTTGTTAGTGTCAAGATGGTGTTCATATCTTTACTTCCTTTTCACGATATGAATGAATCATTCATATTTTCGTGAAAAGAAATTAAAGAGGGGCAGCTGTAAACACCATATTTTCATTTTCTTATTTTTAATTTTTTAATTATTAAAAAAATAAACAATAATTTTCCCACACCATTCCAAAAATTCCGTTCGGAATCCGGAATTGGTTCCCCAACTTTCCACTGGCTTCATCTTCTCACTTATCCGGATCTTCATAAAACTGAATACACAGAGATTAAAAAGATCATCAAACTGCATCACCTTCATCATCGTTAAATCAAAAGCCAAAAGACAACACTTCTTCTTCCTCCTTCAATCTACAATATCCATACATTTTCCACTTAACAACAATAGAAAACCAAAAAACATAATATCCTCTTCTTTTCTTCTACTCACAGCATCTAAACCATAACCTAAACAACCGAAAAACACAACACTCCCCTCTCATCTCATCACCCAACAACAGAGCAACAAGAGCAAAAAATAAAAATAAAAAAATCATCCTCTAAAAATAATCAAACCTTTCTCCTCTCATTTTTCTCAAATCAATACCGAATCAGAACAAAAAAAAATAAAAGAGCAAAAATAATAACCAAATAGTAACGAGAAACAAAAAAAAGAAG
Organism: Clitoria ternatea; assembly: GCA_037962975.1. Lineage (NCBI taxonomy): Eukaryota > Viridiplantae > Streptophyta > Magnoliopsida > Fabales > Fabaceae > Clitoria > Clitoria ternatea. Next base: position 23,979,128 of record CM075673.1, on the reverse strand, counting down.
AAAAAGAAAAGAGAACCAACACTACCACCATCCAAGCCACCACCAACAAACCCATAACCACCATCTTCTTCCATTGTAAGTATTTTCTTTGCCTTTTTTTTGTTTTGTTTTCTCTCTCCCCTCCATGCTTTCTTTTCTCTCGGTGGCTGCTGTAATTTTCCTTATTCTCTGTGTCTGTATGCATATGTGAAGAGAATATAGGTTTAGGGTGGGCTAAGGCCCAAAGCGAGTTTGTTTTTTTAAAAATGGGTTTCTGTCAAGAATGAGTCAACTATTTTATGGTGTGAATAATAACAAAACACATACCTGGTCTAGTGGTAAGCTATGAGTTTTGGAAATCTAAGGGGAGTGTGTTCGAGACCTGGTGGCTACACTTATGTTTTAGTTTTGTTTCACTCTAGCCTTGTTGATTTGTTATATAGCGTTTGTAAATTTTTAACAAATAATGAGTGTTGTTCTAGTGGTGAATGTATGTGCCAAGACTTGAAGGGTTCGAAACTCATCATCCATGTTTGTGCTAGTTTTTATTTTATTATGCGTATACAAATAAAACTTGTTTGTAACTTTATTAATAGATGCAAGTGCAGTTCCAATGGTAAGAGTTGTTATTAGTTAAACAAAACGACATGGATTCAACATCCACCTCTATTTTTAGGCTTTTCTTATATATTTTTTTTAATCATTTTATTGATTTTATGTTTTTATTATTCTTGTTATGTTTAACACACGTGGAAGATTCATTTTCCTTCTTTGTATTATATGTTTTATCTAATATTTTATTTTAGTCATTTTATTTGTTTTAGCTTATTTCTTTCTTTTAATATATATATATATATATATATATATATATATATATTTTGCATTAACCCTTCTGTTAGTTTATCCAAAAACAAACAAAAGTTAAAATATGACTTGGATTTACTCTTAGGATTTGAACTTCCTTTTTTTAAAAAAAATATAAATTAAATTCAAAAAAATATATTTTCTTTAAGTCAAAATTAAAGTTTAAAAAATAAAAATTTAATAAAAGAACTATGTGACCCTGATTTCTCGAAAGCTCGAGAATACGTAGGAGCGGGAAGTAGTTCCTGTCGGGCCATCTTTCTTTGTTTAATTTTTAGAGTTTCTATTTTTGTCTTGTTACTAAAAGAAGGAGCGAGGTTTATTTGGACGAGACGTTTAATCTCATGTTTTTTTTATAATATCTCTTTTTAAAAAAGGGAGGAGCGAGGTTAATTTAGACGAGACGTCTCTCACATTTTTGTAGTATTTCTTTAAAAGAAGGAGCGAGATTAATTTGGACGAGACGTCCTGTTAATCTCATGTTTTAAAAATTCTGCGCCTATTTTTTGTTTATTTTTGTATGCTTTGTCATTTCATACGTTTCTTCTCTAAAGAGGTTAATTTTGCGCGCTATCATCTTGAGGTAACCGTTTAATAACGGACAGTTGTGAGGTGCTAATACCTTCCTCACCTGTAATTAGATTCCCGAACTTGGAATTTCATTTTTATGACCAATGCTTTAATAAAGGTTTTTCCGGTATTTTATCCTTAAAAATATTGGTGGCTGTTATCTTTTCGAAAGGATTTCGAAACTCATTTCATTTTTAAGGGTCGGCTGTCCTGTCGCGATCCCGGTCGCGACAACCTTTTAGAAGAATTATTAGAACATTCACCAACCACTTTGGCCCATCATTCAATACTTGTAATCACGTTGAAAAATTACTTTTGCTTGATTCATAATGTCAGTTTCAGAGTTACCACATTGTTTTCTTCAATTGACTTGCTTGTAACATCCAACACACTTCTGCACAACGGTATTTATTTAATGTCATTGTGACTTTAGTGGCATCATCTCCTTTTCTCGTAAATTACCACTATACCCATTGTAATTCTCTTGTATCCTAACCCAAAAGATATATGCTTCTTGGTCATTTAATATTATTGCATCCTTGGAAACACTAAGTCAAGATTGAATAAGAAACTTATCCTCGTCAACATCAAATTTTTATCTACACTTCCTTTAAGTATCATATTCTTCTTCTACGTCAACAGGAGATGCTAAAAGTTGAGAATCTGATATTGATCAAACTGGTGTTACAAAGATATTGCCGAATGATTGTATACTAGATGTGTTTGGTTGGGGGTGCATAAAACATTGAGGGAATACTTGTATTTGATGGAAACATATTGATATGGATAAAGGGGGAAAGAATAGTTCAAACTGGTCATATTGAGAGAAGATTGTGAATTTGGATTAATGGAAGACTTGACAACATTTGAATAACGAAATAAGTTGATAATTTTGCATTGAATTTAAGTGGTTGAAATGCAATTGATTGAGATTCATCTTATGCGAAAAAAAAAACGGAGGAGGAACAATTTTTGGTGATCACAATTTCAACAAGAAATTCAAGATAAGAGATATGTGAGATTGATGTAATTTTATTTTATTTTTTTTGCAAATCTAATACATATTTATACTGGTTAGTTTATAATTTTAAAATAAATAACCATAAAATTATAACATTTGAATGAATAAATGGTGATTTTTTAAGCGTTTGAAATATTTAAGATTTAATTTTTGAATTAAATATTATTTTTGGCCTCACATTCAACTAGGGATAATAAAATGGACTAGCTCGTCGGGTCTTGGCCTGCCCTGTCAAAGCCTTCCAAAAAGGCCAAAAATTAGGGTTTGTTCGTCAAAGCCTATATGTCTTTTTGAAAAAGATAGCAGGTTGGCCAACCCATCATTTTTAAAAAAAATATCAAATTAAGATAAAAATTTAAAAATAATTTTAATAAAATTAAAAGAAATATACAAGTAAGAAGTGATGTTACTTTTATTAATTTTAGAAAATGAAAATATATATTTTCATAAAATAAAATATAAATTATTTTATTATTAATATTAAAAAAATTTCTTTGGCGGGGGCTGTCGAGCCGACCCACCAACCAAGGTTTTAGTATGCCGAACTAAAGGGCAAGACAGGCCAAGCCATGACGGGACAACAGATTAAAAATTTTGTCAGTCCCGTCTATTTTGACAGGCTTGACGAATCAAACTGTAAAGTTTTTTGTCATCCTTATATTCAACTTTAAGAATCGGTTGATTGGAGAAACTAGTTTTTTTTTTAGCTTGTACATGATGACATATTTATTGGTGTAACCTCAACTTTAATGATTCTTACATTGGAAAGTGTGATAAGAATTCACTCTTATTTATAATCCTAATCACCGCTCAACCTAATTTTTTGAAATTATATTTTATTTAAAAGTAAAATATTTTATAGTTAAGTTGTGTAAAAGTTCTATTTTTAGCATTTATTCATAAATATCGTAATTTTTTCAAGTTTTTTTAATTTTAAGTTTATGTTTAATTTACTACTTTTTAAAAGAGAGACCAAAGTAAAATGTTGAATCAAATGCTACTTTAGAGCAACTTTAGTAGTAATACTTACCCAAGTTACTTATTATTTTGTTTTCTACGTTTCAATATCACACCATTTTTTATATATATAATTTAAGCAATTTTACTTTCTAAAAGGGAAATTCTACAAATAAATAAATAAATAAATGGATCTCATAAATTATTCTATATTTTATCGCAACAATTTGTGTTTGGCATCTCCAAGTACCCTTGTATCTCAAAGATCGGACAGGACTTAAAGATGCACAATTCCTTGAAATTCATCATCTTCACTGCATAATGCCAAAAAAATATTAATGAGTTAGAAGGTTCCAAATCATGAAAGGAAGTTATATGGATAAACGTTGATAAATAAAACAAGAAAATTGAGCTGGGACAGATAAGTAATGTAGAAGGAGAACAGATACAAGAAGTAGTTTAATTTGGACTGAGAATGAAGCATACGCAAGGCAATAGGTTAATGGAAAATATATTTGGTAACATGTGTTACAATTTTCAGAAGCATCATTAAATAATTATACCTTATAACTTATTGAAGAGTTTGATAAAATATAGTGATAAAGGAAATGTTAACGAGGGGAAGATAGTGGTTTAACTCCGTTTTGTTAATAAAACCTAACAAATTAACAATTAATTTCGGTATGTCTTTTTTTTTTACAAAAAGCTAGTAACATTGTTTAGTAAACATAAAATAAAACTTTAGTCTATTTTTAAAAACTTATTTAAGAGCTTATAATTTTATTAATATTTAAGTTATTATTTTTACTTTAATATATTTTTAAAAATAACTTTTACTTGTCGCATGATTATAATCTTATACATTATTTAATATAATTTAAACTAATTTTATCAAATAAAGTATTTCTATTTTAACAAATCAACCAAAAAGCTATAAACTATAAAAAAATATTAACCATTACTTTAAAAACACTAGTTAATGAATAAAAAATAATAAATTTTTATAAAAACATCATTACAACCTAAATTTTAAACAATTTTTTCCTTTTGATTCCTTAAACAATGTCTTTAAATAAAATGGTTGACAAGATACATAACTCTACCATAAAAATCTTAAGCTATACACTATCCAAAAATCATACGCTCCATATTATATACTGTGGAGACCATCACTACGACATGTACTACACAGTAGGGAGCTACATGTATATAATATTGATTATACATGATTACTTAGGAACATCCGATAAAAAGTTGATCACAGTTTCTGCCCCTGTAGACCTCTATTGCAAATGAAAGTTATCATTGAGACACACAACATCAGTTGCACAAGGTAACTCGTTAATGGTGGGACGGTACGTGCAACTGAATGAGTCATCATTAGCATCCATTTTGTAACAAAATATTTGGAAATTAATAATTTAGGTCTACTACAAAGTGAACAAATGTGCATACTTGCATTGCATGCCCTGGCATTGGGACAATCTTCATAATACACGACCCATTTACTAGAGAAGGCTGGAGAATATAGCAAAAAAAAAACAAAATTAAGAAATTCATACTACACTTGACTATCAAAATAAAACGATTCGTATCCATTCCTGGCAATAAACCATTTAACAAAAAGGAATTTCTTAGAAGTTTATCCAATCAGTCACTCTAGGGGCCAAAGAAATTCCTATTACACTACATGGCCAGGCACAATCCCATTTCATAAGATTACACTTGGGATGGCACCGAATGAATATGATGCTTAAACTTGATAGATAGACAACGCAGCCAACAGAGCCGATTGCACAAACCTAAAACGTGGTTTCCTCTTGGCCATTGCCACCCCACTCCCTTCCCTTTTCATCATGTTTATCAACTTTTTGGGGATGGAAAACGAAGAAATATGTTGTCTGGCCTACTAAGAAATAAACACAACTCTAGAAATTTCAGGGTTCAAAATTTGTTCCAATTCTCTGTTGTTGTAGGCTTATAGATCTGGTTTGGTTGAGATTGAATCTCTTTTGGGTCGGTGTTTCTTCCACTTCCTTTTGCGCAACTCCATGAGCCAGGATGGAACCTCACAGCCTGATGCTGCCATAAGATTAGCTACATTCCGCAGGAATGGAATGTCTTCTTCTGTATAAAAAGTAATTGCTTCTCCAGCCCTCCCTGCTCTGCCAGAACGGCCTGTTGAAAAATCAACATTTTCAATTTAGCAAACAAAAATTGAGAATATAGCCAAAAGGAGGTTTCATGAGAGAATAATACAGATTATAATCCCTCTAAATATTTCTTCTCAAATCTAAAGCAATATTAATATTACTGCACATACCAATTCTGTGTACATATGCAACAGCAGAATCTGGGAAATCATAATTGATCACGCAGTTCACAGCTTTGAAATCCATGCCCCGAGCAACTACATCAGTAGCAATCAAAACCCATGTTTCTCCAGCTCTGAAGTTATTAACAGCATTTTCTCGCTGCATAAAATGCTAGAAATTAGAACAAAAGAAATCACAAAAACCACTAAATTAACAAGTACACCATAGTATCAGGGGAAATGTTTCACATTTTCGTCTTATTTCTCAATAAAAAAACATGCATTGTTCAAAGGGGTTGAGAACTACCTCTTCTTGAGACAAATCTGAATGGATGGCATCAACTCTAATGTTGTCAAATGCAAGTTCACCATATAGTTCCTTGGCTCGCTCCTTGCTTTGGAGAAAGACCAATACTGGAGGATTCAGACTCTACAAGATGTTTCAATTAAAAAGGAAAGTCATTAGAGGTGAGCCACTAGAAGATAACCAGGAGGTACTACAAATATTACATGACTTCAACAAGTTTCAAAGGTAGAGCAATAAGCAGTCTAAGTGCCTGTTTGGATGCAGAGGCGAAACGGAGTGGAGTTAACGGAACGACAAAAATTCTCCGTTAACTCAACGGCGTGGTGTTTGGATGCAGTGCGTCTCCGTTCCCTCAACTTTTCCCCGAATCTCCGTTGAGTGAACTCCGTTTGGGCAGAGCTACTTTGTGCTCCCTTCTGCAAACCCAGTTGGAAGGAAATGGCCACAATGCCCCCAGCTTAAGGTTAAAACAATGAGTAACGCAGAGCACCCCACACTTCTCGTCGAGCGCCGTTTTTGGAGAAGGAAGTCGTGCGATTTTTGTGGAAAGGAGGAAGCTTTGTTTGGCGTTATGTACTTCTTCGCTGACAATCGAAGGGTAAGCCTCGATCCCTTCCTCTTTCCCTTCCTCTCCCTTCCTCTTTCCCTTCGTGTTTTACTGGTTTCTCTGTTGCTGGTTTCTGCGTTGTCTCTGTTGTGGGTTCTGATTGGGTGAGGGATCGGGGTGGGTTGAGGGCTTTGGGGTTGGGTTGAGGGGGTTTCTGGTTGGGATCGGGTTGATGGTGGTTCCATGGTGGGTCTGCGTGGGATTGGTGTTGTTCACGATGGGGTTATTTAGGCTCAGGGGGGGATTACGGTGGCTGGGGGAGGGGTTATGGGAGGGGGTTGTTTAGGCTCAGGGGAGGGGTTACGGGGTGGGGGTTGGGTTAAGGGAGGGGGTTTGGTCGTGGGAAACGGTAGGTGAGTGTGTGGGGGTGAATTTTTCATGTATGTATTGCTGAAAGTGAGTGAGTTTAATGACAATGTATCTGTTAAAATTTGTATAAACAGATAATGTGTTAACAATATTTATGTTGAGCTTTATTTGAAATTTGTTGGGGATTATCTGTTGTTTTTGTTTTAATGTAACAGTTGAGTTTTTACAACAATAAGTTTCTGTTTAAAGTTAGTTTTCTATTTACAATGGGTTAAGCGTTAAAATTTAACAGAGTCGTTTCTGTCAAATAGGGATAATTTATAACGTTGAAGCGTTACGTTTATTTTATATGCTATTCCGGTTTGATGAGTGAATCGATTTACGGTTACTAATGAGAATGAAAAAGTTTTTTTAAGAAAATAATTTTTTCAAAGTAAAGAAGGGTTTGAAATTAATATAATTGTTAGAATTAAATTAATAATAGGTTTTGGAATTTACAAACATAATAACAATTTTTTGATCTAAAAAGAGTTAACTATCATATAAGACTGAAAATTACTTACTAAAAAGGATGAATATTATTTAACTAATAAAATTTAGATTTAAAATTAATTATTAAAATAAGCACATTTGTTTGCGGTGTTAGTAAAAAAATTTTAGCCACACGGTGTAACATCACAAAATGGCCTTTACATGAATACTTTATTTTTTAAACATTAATTTTATGATATGAGAATAGGTTGAACCAAAAAAATTATGATTTTTATTAGAAGGGGAAAAATAATAGATTTCTGTTTATCAATGATAAAATAACATAGTTTTTGAATTAAAATATATTTACATTATTAATATATATACATATTCAATATATTTTTTACTAATACCCTTTTTGGTAATTTCTCACCAAACCACCATCTACCCAACCCAACTTTTTCTCTAACCAAACACAATCAATACTTCTCAACCCACTTTTACCCAATCAAACTTTTTCACATCCAAACACAACTCCGTTTACAAAACCCCAGTTTTCTCAACCCCAGTTTACAAAACCTCAGTTATCTCAACCAGGTTACCCCAACGGGTAACCAAACGAACCCTAAGTCTATGTAGCATGGATTCCAACAAAAACACCAAGACACTACATATGTCCAAAATATAGGGCATGGGGACACCACTCTATATGTACATTTTTAAGAAAATAAATATGTAAAATTCATCTTTTGAAGACAAGTTTTAGAATAATGAACCTCACAAATCAATATAAGCCTCACAAAAAGATACCCAAGAGGCAAGAGGCATCATTTCACAATATAAGCACTTTGTTTGAAAAAAGATCTAAGTATCTAATGCATTTCACCTTTGATGCATGGACACACTGGAGTGTCCACCAGCTTGCGGACATTGACACCGATTCGATGCATCTCCAATGATCACGTCCGGTGTCAACAAACAAATTTTCAAGCTCGGACATGACATGGACACAACTGTGCGAACGTGAAGAAATCCACAACACTTTCACCCTTCACAACACACCGTCTGTGAAACTTATTTTAAAAGTCAAAATTAAATTTTAAATAAGATTTTAAAAAATCTAATCTCTTAAAAATTATAAGTAAAAGGAAAACAAATATATAAAATTAGAAAGTTAAAATCAAAAACGTTAAAACCCAGTTTGCTTATGTCTCACATTTGTGAGCACGAGTGAGACTTTGGACTCGACGTCAACATGTTTGCCGTCCCCAACCATGTTCTCCTTGTTTTGTTCTTGCTACCAGTATCAAGTAAATAAAAGTTTCCACTCAACAAAAATAAATATTTATTTATATTTTTTTTTTCACATTCAATTTCTTCTTATGATGTATGTGTTCCTTTTTATATATTTTAATATTCCACTTTTAATATTTATCGTTATTGCAATATTGAGTACACTTTTCATGTATTTTTTATTACTGCATTTTTTGAGTTTGTCAACCATTTGTTTCTTCTTTTGAACAAGTTGTAGAGATGAGTTCTTGAACAAGTTTCTGTAGAGATGAGTTCTTGAACAAGATTCTGTAGAGATGAATTCTAGTCAATTACAAGAACAAAATGATGACACCAAACTACTAAAATTATGTTAAAAAGATCAAAGTTGAAACTTCAAAATTCAATACAAACTGTGACCTAGCTTTTAATGAATCTTACAAAGGTAAGAATCTACATGTTGAAGATTGGTAGAAAAGATGTTAGAGGTTGCTAAAAATTAACACCCCAAAGACTTGTTGTGTAAAAAAGTAAATTGAGAGACTGCATTGATGATAGACAAGTCAAAGGAAAATTTTACTTCTTTGCTTATAGTGTCACCAATAAAAACAAATTTGTATTGACCCAAAAAAGACAGACGTCTAGTGGTGCATTACAAAATATCGTAAACTTGTAAGTTAGAGAGATATTGGACTTTAAAATTATAAGAATGTTATACTTTCTATAGTTTCCTTTTAATTAGCGAGAAACACTCTTTCCAGGAGAATTTTCTCTTTTGCTTGCAAACAATAATATAGATAGATATGAACCTCGGATGTTACAACAATTAATAAAAAATACTTGGTGTCAGAAATGTGAGTATTGTTTTGTGATGGATGGAATGATATCTGAATATCTCTCATCAAATTTCACCATTGTCAGAAAGAGTAGACTAATGTTTATAGATTGTTCTAATGAGATAAAAGACAAAACTTTTCTTACCAAACAAATAAGAGATGTAAATATGTAGATTGACCCATCAAATGTGGTGCAAATTGTGACTAATAAGTAATAGTATGCAAGGCAACAAATTTACTCAGCCATCACATTCTTGCGATTCAAGCACATTCTTGATAAACATTATTTTTTTAGTATTCTTGGATGCACAAATATTTTTCAAAGTAAGATTGAAGTTGTGGATACAGGGAGTTCATACATAGTAAGAAACCCAACCTCAATGAGTAAATCTGTTAGCCTTACATATAGCTACATTATCAATCACAGTTATCACCACATTTGAGGGGTCAACCTCCATAATTACCTCCCACACTTGTTCGGCAATAAAATCCAAGCACTTTACCTCAATAGAACAATCTATAGCCTTTAGAAACATTAGTCCATTTTTTGTGTTAGCCATGAAATTGATAAGAGGTCTTCGTTAGGGACCACTCCAACCATCAATAACAATACACACATCTTTTTTAATACAAGTATTTTTTGTTGGCTTCAAAAGCTTCTCTACAAGGTTTCTCTCATTTAAAAGCAAGTTTGTTCTTAATTTGTTGTAACCTAAATATTGACATTCATCCACCCATGTTATTGTTGGCAGCAAAAGAAAAGGCTCTCTTAGAATGAGGATTTCTTACCGAATTAAAAGGCAACCCTCCAGAGTAGAACATTCTCACAATTTCAAAGTCCAATGACTCTCTAGCTTGCAAATTGAAAGCATTTTTAGTGCAACACATGATGTCTTTCTCATTTTTGGGTCAGCACAAATATTTGTTTCCAACAGGCAAAGAAATAGATTTTTCCTTTAACTTGTTTACCATCAATGCAACTTTATTATTCAACTTTCTAAACTCAACAAGTCTTTGGAGTAATACTTTTTTGGGTATCTCTAGCACCTTTTCTAGTAATCTCCAACAAGTGATCTACTACCCTACCGTGAGACCCATCAAAAGTAGGTTACAAAGTTTGCTTTGAATTTCAAAGTGTTCGCCACCACCGTCTACACTTCTGATTTTTTTTAAAATATAACTCCACCATAGCTAAATATCATTATGTTGTCCTTGTGATTGACTAGGACTCATCTTAACAAAATTATTCAAAAGAAACAACTGTTGAAAAATCCCAAGAATGCAACAATAAAAAAAATTAAAAAACTATATAAAAAGAAAACATAAAAAACATACTTAATATTACAGTATGATAGTAAATATTTGACATAGAAGATTAGAACATTAAAAGAAGAAAAAGAAATGCATATACACTATTGGAAGAAGAAATTAAAATTGAAACACAAAAATTACTAATGCAAACAAAATTTATTTTCATGTAGTAGAAACTTTTATTTACCTGGTACAGAGAACAAAGCAAGGAGGAGAACAAGGTTAAGGGCGACAAGCGTATGGACGTCGATAATAGAGTATCTCACACTCTTGCTCACAAACTTAAGACAATCAAACTGGGTTTTTCACTTTTTTGTTTCTAACGCTATAATATTATATATTGCTTTACATTTAATAATGATTTTAAAATGATAAACGATCATATTTTTCAAATAATATTTTAATAATTAAAATTTAATTGACTTTTAAAAAAAAAAGGATTTATTATTGAAGGTTACGCCTATGTGTAAGCAGTGGGTTGCAATTCACAAAAGGAGAAAATCTTGCCAGTATCTCCACATTCAAAAGGCCGTGTCCAGGCCATGTCTAAGCTCAAAAAAAGAATTGCTGACACTGAAGGTCCAAGTTGGAGCGGTGACGGTGTTTGCAAGTTGTTAAACACTCTTGACACTTCCTTCTCAAGGGGTGTTTGTGCATCAAAGGTCTTAATCATTTTATATCATATTCATAATACATTATGTAACATCAAACCCGCAATATAGTAAATAGAATGTTTTATTATATATTTGGTTTGGTGCACAAAATAAGTAACAAACATTGGACTACAGAGAAGATAATTTATTAAGAGAAAATAAATATTAACAGAAAATTGCAATGATGTGTCAACTTTCTTAACAAACAGACCTACATTGACTAATATATAGTCAGGAGACAACTAATTCCAATGCATAAGAAAATTGACCTGACTGATGCTAATTATCTAAAGCATTTGTATTAGCAACATACCTCTGCAAAGCTTTGGCGAATTGCTAGAAGTTTCCCTTCCTCACTTCCAGTAAAAACCAATTTTTGTTTTATTGTTTCAGAAGCCATATTCCTGATTCACATAAAAGCATTAGACATCAACTATTAAATAATGTGAAGGGATACCATATTAAGATTCATGTTTGTAAATGTTTGCAATGAGCTTACTTTCTACCAACAATTACACGAACAGCATCATGCATGAGTTCCCGAGCTCGATCTTCAACAAAATCAGGTAAAGTAGCACTGAACAGTGAGCGTATTATGGAGGGATTGGAGCATGCTTTGATAACAGAATCAATCTGCTTGAACAATTCAGGCTCAAATAGCTTGTCGGATTCATCCAGAACAAGATGCTCAACTCTGAAGCACTCAAAATAATTGGAAGGAAAAAAAATTAATGCATTGAGCTAATTAATAAATCGCATAGTATGTCTACCACTCAGCCACTCACTTTGTAGACAATTAACATAATTGTAAGGTGCAGTCAAAAACATCCAGCAAATATTGTAATGCTTAAAAAGCATTATAAATAGTTGAAAGATAATGAATACTTAAAGGAAAAATGTCCCTCAAAATACATGCCATCCAAGGAAGCCATTTCATATCAAGTATGCAATTGATTGATAACAAACAAAGTGAAGTATAGTTCAAAGAATTATTTCAGATCACAAACAACCTGAAGTATAGCAGAGGGAGAGGGGAGCAATAAGTCATCCCCATGAGCATTTAAGGTATTCCCTTGGGATAAAAAATGCATGTAAAGATTACTTGATTAGTATTTCAAGAATTTTAAGATTAAATCAATAAGATTAATTCATTGTCTCACACCTGCTGAGATCAACCTTCTTCCTCTTGATAGCCAAGCGCAGTCGAAGTGGTGTGGATATTAATATATCACATGGAAATTTTGAAAAATCCGCATTTCTTGCAAGATGTTTGGTCATTAACTTGATACGAAATTTTTTTCCTTTAGCAAGCTTTTTGCACTCTCGATATGTTTGAGCAGTTAATTCGCGGGTATGACACAGGATAACAGCTCGAACACCGCCATTTTCTGGACCCTGTAAAACATGGTTGATTATTATAGGAACCAAGGACATGGGAAGATGGGAACTAAAAACACAGTTTGAAAAAGAAAAAGAAAACAATACCTTAAGCTTTATAAGCATTGGACATACAAATGCAAAAGTTTTCCCAGAGCCAGTTGGCGCACAAGCAAAGCATTCACGATCCTATCCCAAATAATTAAGGAAATACAGCAGCAAAAACAAAATTATGTTAATACCTAAGCAACCTTACTGCAGGACAAAATAAAGTGCATATGAATCATAACCAAACTTAGGTAACAAAGTTCAGAAGATCATTATATCAAATGCAAGTATAGCCCAAGTAACTTAACAGAAGATCCATACATGTAAAAGTACTGGAATAGCCTGCCTTTGAATAGGCGTTGGTTCTCTGAATCCAAGTTCTTTCAGATTGCGCAACAAATACGACGGACATTTATACCTGCAAACAATTCATAAAGACTCTAAAGTCTGAATCGTGACAATGTTGTATAGCAGAACAAAAGAAACACACTACAAGACAGTTCATGGAGGTGCAAAATCATAATATTCTCATTAAAGATACCTTGATTTCAACTCATCAAAGCTTTGAAGTGGCGACGGCACGTTATAACCGGAGACATGAATGTTGTGTTTCTTTCTGCATATAGCATCCCGCTGAAAACAGATCAAAATATGAAACCATTGCACAAACTTAGCAACAATGAGAATTATACACATTTTACAAAACGGAAAAGGAACCTCTAGTTGTCTATTGAGTTCCTTCTTCTTATCCAGCTTAACGGACTCCTCACCGGCTTCACCTTCATCATTCAACTGTGCTTCCGCCGCCGAAGTCGAATTTCTGAACACACTGAATCCTTCAACCGAGTCTTTCGTATATTTACAAAAACGAAGCAAAAGTGAGGCACAGAACATCGAATACAAGCGAGAGAAAATAGGAAAAGCGTGAGAATGTGAATACCTGAGGAGGTTCCCTTACGCTTCCTTTTCTTCGTAGACGCTGGTTTATCCTCCACTGCTTCTATAGTTTTCTCGCTTTCATCTTCAACGGCGCTCAAAATCTGCGCCGAGTTCTTGTCACTGTCTTTTTTCTTCTCAAATTTAACAAATAATAATTGTTAATGTGTTGCATCATGAGGTGTGAGATAGGTAAATAGGTATAAGGGAAGAAAGGGAAAGAGAGGTTAGTACCTGGAACCTCGCAATATCGGAGCCGAACTTCTTTCTGTTGAAACGAATGCCGGCGAACAAAAACGACGAGTCGTTGGCCATTTGGATTGGGGAAGAACACGGCAATTAAGGGTTTCTGTAATGAGTAGTGAGTTTGAAGCTGCACTCGCTTCTTTCTCGGCGGCCGGAAACTTGTTTTTGTGTTTTGCAAATTATGAAGAAATACAATTTTCTCTTGACCCAAAAAAATGAATTAGGCTTTTTTTGGTCGGGAGCATATTGGACTTCATCCACAACTAACCCAATATTAATTGCTCGTTAATTATACTATATTATATTATATTATAGCGTTAAATATATTTTTATGACTGTGTTTTGATCAATTTTTTTTTATTTTGGTCACTTAGTTTTTTTTATTTTAGTTTTTATGTTATTTAGGATCTGTTCAATAAAACGAATTTATAATTTATGGTTTAGAGCTTATAGCTTATGGTTTTTTGAGTAGCTTATAACATATAACTTTTTAAGAAGCTCAATTAAATAAAACTATTTGACAAAACTAACTTAAATTTGTGTTTAAATGAACTTAAATGACATATAATATTTTAATTATGTGAGAAATAAGGGTAACAATGATAACTAAGTGCCTCTTTGACACGATGAACTTATAATTTTTTAAAGAACTTATAACTTTTTGAGTAATTTATAACTTTTTAAGAAACTTATTGAAATAAAGTTGTTTAGTAAAACTAGTTTAAAATATATTAAATGATTTTAAAGGATTTATAATATTTTAATTATGTAAGAGATAAAAGTCATCAATAAATAAATAATTAATGAGTGTGCTTATAGTTTTTGAAAAATCATAGGCTAACTTAAATAACTTTTCAAAGCTTATAAACTCCTTAATTTTAATGTTTAGTAAACAACTCTACTAGCTTTTAAAAGTTGTCCCCCACCCCCAATCGGGAGGGAACCTCGCGGGACGCCTATCTTCTTCTTTTTTAGGAAAATATATTTAATATTTTGATTCCCCTTGATCTCAGACGTTTATTGTTATCTAATAACGATTGAGCCAAAGTCAAGGCCTCTATTGTATAAATAAGGCCTTGAAACCCCTTTGTACGCTAAGTGACATTTTTTTAGTAATAATCCTAATTTTTTAAAGTAATCTTCTAGGGTTTTTAGTCTTACACACTCAGAATGAACATGTTGGCGACGGTTCCCACATCACAGAGAAAGACTGGCTCCAAAGAAAAAGAAGCACCAGGACATGGACAATCAATTAGAAGAGGTTTTGGCCCTCATCAAAACGCTGTAGCGTACAGTGGAAGAACTAAGAAAGGAAAACAAAGACTTAAGAAACCACCAACCGGAGGAGAAGGAAGCCTCCAGTTATCAGAACACCTAGGCCATAAAGCTAAAGGAGGACAAAGCAGAAACCCAGGTCCCCTACGCTACTCACCCATTCATGGGGGAGATAATGTCAGCCACTACACTATTGTACTACAAATCCCTGCGATGAAAAAAGTATAATGGGAGAGGTGATCCAGAAGAACATTTCACTATGTTTACTATCAACTTACTCATTTCAAAGGTATTCGACACCCTACTATGTAGAACCTTCCCCACAACCCTCACCAAATTCGCTCTCCTTTGGTTTTCACACATCCCCTGAGGACTGTGTCATGTTTTGCATAATTAACAAAAAATTCCTCACCTAGTTTTCCTCTAACCGATCAGTCAAACAGACCTCACACAACTTGGTTAATATGAAGCAAGGCTGAAAAGAGACACTCAAACAGTTTCCTGTTTCAATGAATAATCCATCCAAATTTGAGACCTAAGCTCGGAAGTAGCACTTCATGCAATCCAAATAGGGTTACACCTAGGTAAATTTTATGACTCCTTAGCCAAGAAACCTTATCTTAACGTGGATGATTTTAGGCAGAGGGCAGCACAATATATGAACATGGAGGAATGAGAAGCCGATCGGATGGGAAATTTCAAGTAGGTAATCATGAGAGCGGGACCACGAAAGAAAAGTCCCCGACCAAATAAAGAACCGAGACAAGTGTTCACCCCTTTGAATAGTAGGTGAGATAGGATCATGCTTGAAGTTTACAGCATTGGGTTATTCAAACTCCCCCTCCTAGGGAGCAAGCGAAGGGCTCTACTAGGATGAAATTTTATGAGTTTCACAGGACTTTTGTCCATAACAGGGAAGATTGTTGGTTGCTTAAGAAACAAATCGAGCACCTCATCCGAAAAGGATACCTGGAGAGATTTGTTGACCAAGGAAAGAAACACCCCGAGAAACTGAGCTGAAGAGAGAAAGAGAATCCCCGAGGAAAATAGAGCTACAAACACGTGAATGCCCTAGACAAGAGAGTAAATGTTCCCGATCCCGCAGGCCAGAGGAGGTAAGGACTGATAGAAAAAGAATTATTCATACCATTTCTGGTGGCTTCCTTGAAAATAATGTTGACACATCACGAGGAGC
Organism: Clitoria ternatea; assembly: GCA_037962975.1. Lineage (NCBI taxonomy): Eukaryota > Viridiplantae > Streptophyta > Magnoliopsida > Fabales > Fabaceae > Clitoria > Clitoria ternatea. Next base: position 23,962,580 of record CM075673.1, on the reverse strand, counting down.
CAGGCATGTTAACTTTATACACTACCTTCCTAACAGCGAAGCCATTACCTTTTACAGCTCAGACTTACCTATAAGAGTCATAAACAAAGATAAATTGATGGTAGTCATAATGGAGATAACAGAATGCATCGTTAGAAAAGTGCTAGTTGATTAGGGAAGCTCCACAGATATTCTCCTTTGGAAGGCTTACAAATGACTCAAATTGCCCCTAACTTGGCTCAAAAGATATGATGAGGCGTTACTTAGCTTCTTAGGAAATTTAGTACAAGTTATGAGATACGTAAAGCTGAAGACGATCTTTGGATCAGGAGAAGACAGTAAAACAGTCATGGTCAAGTTTTTGGTTGTTGACATCCCCAACTCCTATAATGCTATACTTGGGCGCCCAGTGCTCAACGTACTCAATGTGATCGTTTCCACTCTCCACCTCACTATGAAATTTCCACTCAGAGATAGATGTATCGGAGTTGTTCATGCCGACCCCAAGATAGCTTGGGAATGCTACCATGAGAGCCTTTAACCTAGAGAAACTTTTATCGTAGAAGAGACATAGAAACCAGTTTTTACCCTAGAGATGAAAGAGAACACGAACCACCCCAACCGACAAAATCTTTAAAACTAGTGCAAGTTGGATCCAATCTGAGTTAATGTACCCAAATCAGTGCGATGTTGGACTCGAGCCTAGAACAATCTTTAGTCAAACTCCTACAGGACAATGCAGACCTCTTTGTGTGGAACCCCTCAAATATACCCAGGATCAACCCAAGCATAATATGTCACTTGTAACAGCCCAATTTTTAATCGGTAATTAAACAGTGAAAAATTAAAGTTTCTTAGAAAAATAAGAAATAAATCCTAGAAAATAGGAAATTAAATTCTGAATATAAGGATATTTTTAGTCTGACTTAAAAAATAAACAAAAATGGAACGTAGAATAAAATAAAATAATAAATAAAATAAAAATCTTCCACAGTAATCTGCTACAGTAAAATGCTACAGTAATTTGCTACAGTTTCTCAGAAAAATAAAAAATGAATCCTAGAAAATAGGAAATTGAATTCTGAATACAAGGATATGTTTAATCTGACTTAAAACAGAATTAAACGAAAATGGAATGTAAAATAAAATAAAATAATAAAATAAAATAAAAATCTTCTACAGTAAAACGTCATATGAAAAATCTTGTAACTTCATGAGAGTTCTCAATTCTTCCCACCGCCTCATTTCACTTCGGTCTGCTACAGTGATTTGCTACAGTGATTTGCTATAGTGATTTGCTACAGTAACCGCCATTGGAAGCCTATAAATAAGGCTCCAACCTTCCAAATTTCTTCAAACCAAAAACCTCATTAATCCGATAACCTTTCATCTTCCTCTTTAAGTTTTCAAAACCTTCATTGCCATACTCAAGCTCTTTAATTTTGCATAAGAAGAAATTATGCAAACTTGAAGATTTTAGGAAATACAAGGGAGTTTAGCATAAGAAAAGTTTAAGGATCTTCAATTGAGGTAAGAAAGAGGGGATAGGATATTAAATGCATAGAAATTAAGTTAGAATTGCTTGCTTAATTGTTTAGAAACTCATATAGTTAGATTTTAATTTAATTTGAATTAAATTGTGAAATTGATGCCAAATGGTTTGGAATATGATATTAAACAATTACTATAACGTGAAAAATGTGTTTCCATATTCTTTGAATTATTAAATGTTATGGAGAATATGTTTCCATATGTTTGAAATATGATATAAATAATATGGAAAATGTGTTTCCATATTCTTTGAATTACAAACAAAGTATGCTCATTGATTGTTATAATAATTTTATTGTTACAATTAATTATAAAGGAATTTGATAATTTAATGCATTCATGCATCATATGCATTGGCCGTTCAAAGAATCCGCAGAGGGGTTCTTTGAGGGGGTTCCCGGTGGGGAACGCGCTCTGTTGAGCAACAAACCTCTGCGGTGGTTTTATACCACAGCCGTCTTAAGGACTAAGCAGTGTGTCCTTAAGGAGGGTCCCGCAACACTTGTTATTGATATTATGATATTGTTATCCGATGTGGTGTTGCACTATGGGGCGCGGTATCGGTTGGATATCCGTAAAAATGTTATTGTTGGAAATCACTGTAGATGTTCCCACCAGAATAGATCCATCATGCATTTTCATTATAATAAAAGAACGGAATATAATAACATAAGTATAATACAAAATACTTGTTTGACATCTGCATCGCATAGCATCCTACTTGTGATTGTGTATGTTCTAATTTGATTTCTATTTATTTGATATTTTATCTCACTCTTTCTGTTACTTGTGGGAACCCTTTAGTGGTTAACCAGGAAGATATGTGACAAAGTGGATGATGCTCGATGTGGATAAATTATGAAGGCTTTTGAGGCTGATGCTTGCTTGCGTGACTACTATGGCTGTATTACGTGTATGCTATGTTTTGGTATTTTACATCTATATTTTCTAAGATCTAGGTGCCTGTTGTAAAATATAATATGTATGGAACTCTGATGTTATGTATAATAATAAGAAGTTAATTATGTAAAGGTTGCGTACTCTAATATTGTATCAGTAACCTCTGGAATCGGGTTGTGAATCACTTGATAATTACCAGGTGAAAAATAAGTTATCCATGAGATTTTATATGGTGACAGTAATTATCTTGGGATTTACAAGTTGACTCCAGGGTGTTACATTGTATGATGATTTGGAATCAATTGGCATATTAATTTGCAATTGAAATCATTAAAACAGCAAAAAAAGAGGGAAACAGAGTGTTGTCTTCATATATGGATTATACTTGTAAATATGATGAAATGTCGTATCTTCTTGAATTTTACCATAAATTCTTATCGTTAAATTATGAATAAATTTAATGATATAAATTTACTGCATTCATGCATCATATGCATTGGCCGTTCAAAGAATCCGTAGGGGGGGTTCTTTGAGGGGGTTCCCGATGGGGGAACGCGCTCTGTTGAGCAACAGACCTCTGCGGTGGTTTTATACCACGACCGTCTTAAGGGCTAAGCAGTGTATCCTTAAGGGGGGTCCCGCAACACTTGTTATTGATATGATTGTATTGTTATCCGATGTTGGTGTTGCATTATGGGGCGCGGTATCAGTTGGATATCTGTAAAAATATTATTGCTGAAAAATCACTGCAGATGTTCCCACCAGAATGGATCCATCATGTATTTTCATACATATAGAGAATGGAATATTAATATAAATATAATACAAAATACGTTTTTGGCATCCACATCGCATAGCATCATACTTGTGATTGTGTATGTTCCAATCTAATTTCTATTTATTTGATATTTTATCTCACTCTTTCTGTTACTTGTGGCAACCCTTTAATGGTTAACCAGGAAGACATGTGACAAAGTGGATGTTGCTGAATATGGATGAATTATAAAGGCTTTTGATGATGATGCTTGCTTGCGTGACTACTATTGTTGTATTATGTATATGCTATGTTTTGGTACTTTACATCTTTATATTTTATAAGATCTAGGTGCCTGTTGTAAAATATAATATGTATAAAACTCTGATGTTATGTATAATAATAAGAAGTCAATTATTAAAAGGTTACGCACTCTGATATTGTATTAGTAACCTCTGGAATCAGGTTGTGAATCTCTTGATAATTACCAAGTGAAAGTAAGTTATCCATGAGATTTTATATGGTGACGGTAATTATCTTGGGATTTGCAAGTTGACTCCAGGGCGTTACAGCTGAAGTGGTATCAGAGCCTGGTTTATAAAACATAAAGAAAACCTTAGGAAGTAACTAGAGATTAACATAAGATAGCTTGAAGTGTGTGAACCTTGATTGCTATCTGTTTGAAATTTGTGTGCCTGTGTGTTATGCGTGCTCTTTGTATGTTTCTGTTTAGTATAATTACTAGTTAGATAATGTAAAATTGTTAGAACTCTGAGTATATTAGATACTCAGTAACTGAATGTAGTGGTACTCATACGCGTAGGATAAGAAATGGCTAGACGTCAGAACGATGATGCCATGGCTGCTGCATTCAACCGATTTGCTGAGATCCTTGAAAGACAGGAACAACAAAGGTTAGCTGAAGGAACCCATGGACTTGATCGTTTCCTGAAAAGGAAATTACCCAATTTAAAGAAGACTATAATCCAGAGGTAGCTTACCTGTGGATTAAAGAAATGGAACATATCTTCTAATCATTACCTTGCACTGAAGCCCAGAAGGTAGAATATGCTACCTATATGATGGTAGGGGAAGCAGAGAATTGGTGGATCTTCGTTCGCGATAGGTTACTAGAAGCTGGTAGACTACTCAACTGGGAGAATTTTAAAGAAAGCTTTCTCGAGAAATATTTCCCTACTAGTGTTAGAAGCAAAAAGGAATTAGAATTTTTAGAATTAAAGCAAGGGAATATGTCTGTTGGAGAATACGCTACCAAATTTGAGGAATTATCATTGTTCTATCCTCCTTTCCAATAGCCAGGAACTGAGGCTTCTAAATGTGTCAAATTTGAAAATGGTCCAAGACCAGAAATTAAAAAAGCCATAGGACATCAGGAGATTAGGAGTTTTCCTACTTTAATCAACAAATGCAGAATCTTTGAAGAGAACCATCGGGCTAGGATCGAGCAAGAGAAAAGCAGTAAACAATTGAGACCTCAACTAGTGAACTTTAAAAGGCGAGGAGCATTTAATCAGAATCAATTTTGAGGAGGATCAACTTCATCATCTGGAGGACGCATGAACTAGCCAATCACATGGAACTGCTACAAGTGTGGAGGAAATCATAGAACCCGTGATTGTACACAGACAGATGTTACCTGTTTCCAATGCAACCAGAAGGGACATATTTGTCCTAACTGCCCACAACTTCACCAAGGCACTAACACTGTGAATGTTAAAACTGAGAACAACAACAATAGAGCCAACAGAGGAGGAGCCAATATTCGAGATAGACGTAATACTAATGGTCACAGAGGACTTAATGTCAAAGGCACAGCTAGTTAAGGACGAGAAAATGGACAGCTAGTGAATAATCAGAACAAATCACCTACAGCTGGCAGAGTATTTGCAATTAGTGGATCAAAGGCATCGTAGGCAGATGACTTAGTATAAAGTGAGTGCATTCTTAACGATACTACTTTAACAGTTTTATTTGATTCTGGTGCGACACATTCTTTTATTGCTGAAGAATGTGTTAGGCGTCTGAATTTACCTATGAAATCTATGTAATATGATTTGCTTGTCTCTACTCCTACTGGTAACCATCTTAGGACAGCTAACGTGTGTGAAGGTTGTTCTATACATATAGGAGGTAGAAATTTTAACGTGAACTTAGTATGTTTACCATTAAAGGACTTGGAAATTATCTTAAGGATGGATTGGTTATCTGCTAACCATGTCCTTGTGGATTGCCGTAATAAAACCGTGATCTTTCTACCTGACAACATGGAGTGTCAGAAGTATGATGCCTCACAAAACCCTATAGAATATTCCTTGAACAATGAAGCCCAATTATTCATGGTATTTGCACTTACAGAAGGAAAAGTTATTCCTGATGTAAGTAAGATACCAGTAGTCTGTGAATTCTCAGAATTATTCCTTGAGGATGTTCCAGGATTACCTCCTGAACGAGAGATAGAATTCTTTATTGACCTAATTCCTGGAGCAGAACCCATTGCTAGAGCACCCTATAGAATGTCTCCAATGGAACTGACTGAACTAAAGAAGCAAGTGGATGAGTTATTAGAAAAGCAATTCATACGACCTAGTGTATCTCCTTGGGGAGCACCTGTACTACTAGTTAAGAAGAAGGATGGTAGTATGAGACTTTGTGTCGATTATCGCCAACTGAACAAAGTGACGGTTAAGAATAGATACCCGTTACCAAGGATTGATGACCTTATTGATCAACTACGAGGAGCTACTGTGTTCTCCAAGATAGACCTGAGATCGGGATACCATCAAATTCGCGTAAAGAAAGAAGATATTCCAAAGACAGCCTTTAGAACACTCTATGGCCATTATGAATATTTAGTTATGCCTTTTGGTGTAACTAATGCTCCAGCCGTGTTCATGGACTACATGAACCGCATATTCCATCCATACCTTGATCAATTTGTCATTGTCTTTATAGATGATATTCTCATCTATTCCAAAACCAAGGAAGAGCATGAGGAGCATTTGTATTTAGTGCTACAAATATTAAAGGAGAAGCAGCTATATGCCAAACTATCCAAATGTGAGTTTTGGCTTAATGAAGTAAAATTCTTAGGCCATGTGATATCTAAGAATGGAGTGTCAGTCGACCATGCGAAGATTGACCTGTAAAAATAAACCTGTTTGGACTCCTAAATGCGAAGCAAGTTTTCAAGAATTAAAGAAAAGATTAACAACTACACCAGTTCTAGCCTTACCAAATCCACACGAAAACTTTAAAGTTTATTGTGATGCTTCAAAGCTAGGACTAGGTTGTGTCTTAATGCAACAAAGGAGGGTAATTGCCTACGCTTCGAGGCAATTACGACCACATGAATTGAATTACCCTACTCATGATCTGGAATTAGCAGCCATTGTCTTTGCTTTGAAAATTTGGAGGCACTACTTATACGGTGCAAAGTTTGAAGTTTATAGTGACCATAAAAGTCTCAAATACCTGTTTGACTAAAAAGAATTAAACATGAGACAACGCCGATGGATGAAATTTCTCAAGGATTATGACTTTGAGTTGAAGTACCATCCAGGGAAAGCCAACGTAGTAGCTGACGCGCTTAGTAGAAAAGCTATTCATATGGCAACTTTAATGATAAAAGAATTAGAAATGATTGAACAATTTAGAGATTTAAATATAGTAGTTGAAAAGAAGTCTTCAGTAAATATGATTGTAGGAGTTCTGAAAATCACTAATGATTTTCTGAAGATGGTGTGCGAAACACAAAGATTGGATGAATATCTCCAAAAGATGATTGACACACAACGTAATGAGAAAGATCTGGGATTACAAGAAGGTTTAGAAGGAGTATGGAGGATGAAAGGAAGATATGTGTTCCACATGATGCAAAGTTAAAGAAGATGATTCTAGATGAAGCTCACAAATGTATGCTTAGTATTCATCCTAGATCTATGAAGATGTATCAAGATTTAAGAAAGGACTTCTGGTGGAAGAGGATGAAAAAGGAGATAGCTGAATATGTTTCATCTTGCTTAATATGTCAGAAAAGTAAAGTAGAACATCAAAAACCATCTGACGGATTACAACCACTAGAAATACCAGTATGGAAATGGGATAACATTGCCATGGACTTTGTGTCAGGATTACCTAGCACACAAAGAGGCAATGATGCTATCTGGGTGATAGTCGATAGATTAACAAAATCAGCCCATTTTCTTCCAATCAACATGAAGCATTCACTTGAGAAATTGGCTTAAGTGTATATAAAGGAGATAGTCAGATTACATGGAGTACCGTCAAGCATAGTATCTGATAGAGATCCTAGATTTACTTCTCGATTCTGGGGAAGTTTGCATAAAGAGCTTGGTACTAGACTGAAGTTAAGGTCTGCCTATCATCCACAGACTGATGGCCAGTCAGAGAGGACTATCCAAAGTCTGGAGGATTTACTGAGAGCATGTGTGTTAGAACATAGTGGAAGCTGGGAACATTACCTTCCACTAATCAAATTCACATATAATAATAGTTATCACTCAAGCATTGGGATGGCACCATATGAAGCATTGTATGGTAGAAAGTGCAGGACACCAATCTGTTGGTTAGAGACAAGTGGGCATCTGACTCTTGGACCAGAAATTGTCCAGCAAACAACAGAGCAAATTCAGATGATAAGAAAAAGGATAAAAATTGTGCAGGATCGGCAGAAGTTATATTATGATCAAAGAAGGAAGCCATTAGAATTCCAAGTTGGAGATTATGTAGTTTTAAAAGTATCACCGAACAAAGGAGTTGGAAGAGTGTTAAAAAGCAAGAAGCTTACTCCAAGGTATATAGGACCATATGAGATTCTAAAAAGAATTGGTAAAGTGGCATATCAGATTGCATTGCCACCTCACCTTTCCAATCTTCATAATGTGTTCCATATCTCACAATTACAGAAGTATGTACCTGATCCAGATCATGTGATAGAGACTGATGATATAGAAGTTAAGGAAAACCTTACGATTCTAGTAACACCAATGACGATAATGGACAGAGACGTCAAGCAACTAAGAGGCAAGGAGATCTCATTGGTGAAAGTAGCCTGACAACAAGGAGATGAAATAAGCATGACTTAGGAACAAGAAGATGAGATGAGAAGTCAATATCCTAAATTATTCTAACAAGGTACGTTTAAATTTCGAGGATGAAATTTTTATAACGGGGGGAGAGTGTAACAGCCCAATTTTTAATCGGTAATTAAACAGTGAAAAATTAAAATTTCTTAGAAAAATAAGAAATGAATCCTAGAAAATAGGAAATTGAATTCTGAATATAAGGATATTTTTAGTCTGACTTAAAAAAAATTGAACAAAAATAGAACGTAGAATAAAATAAAATAAAAAATAAAATAAAAATCTTCCACAGTAATCTGCTACAGTAAAATGCCACAGTAATTTGCTACAGTACCTACTACAGTAAATTGCTACAGTATCTGTCACATGAAAAATCTTGCGTAGTAACTTCACGAGAATTCTTCCTCCTTCGCACCGCCTCATGTCACTTCGATTTGCTACAATGATTTGCTACAGTATTTGCTACAGTGATTTGCTACAGTAACCACCATTGGAAGCCTATAAATAAGGTTCCAACCTTCCAAATTTCTTCAAAACCAAAAACATTACCAATTCCACAACCTTTCATCTCCCTCTTCAAGCTTTCAAAATGTTCATTTGCCATACTCAAACTCTTTAATTTTGCATAAGAAGAAACTACACTAACTTGAAGATTTGAGGAAATACAAAGGAGTTTAGCATAAGGAAAGCTTAGGGATCTTCAATTGAGGTAAGAAATAGGAGATAGGATATTAAATACATAGAAATTAAGTTAGAATTATTTGTTTAATTGTTTAGAAACTCATTTAGCTAGATTTTAATTTAATTTGAATTAAATTGTGAAATTGATGTCAAATAGTTTGGAATATGATATATGATATGTTTCTAATGTTGTATGATGATTTGGAATCAATTGGTATATTTAATTTGCAATTGAAATCATTAAAACAGCAAAAATAGAGGGAAATAGAGTGTTGTCTTCATATATGGATTATACTTATAAATATGATAAAATGTCGTATCTTCTTAAATTTTACCATAAATTCTTATTGTTAAATTATGAATAAATTTAATTATATAAATTTACTGTATTCATGCATCATATGGATTGGCCGTTCAAAGAATCCGCAGGGGGGTTCTTTGAGGGGGTTCCCGGTGGGGGAACGCGCTCTATTGAGCAACAGACCTCTGCGGTGGTTTTATACCACGACTGTCTTAAGGGCTAAGCAGTGTGTCCTTAAGAGGGGTCCCGTAACACTTGTTATTGATATGATTGTATTGTTATCCGATGTTGGTGTTGCATTATGGGGCGCGGTATCGGTTGGATATCCGTAAAAATATTATTGCTAAAAAATCACTGCAGATGTTCCCACCAGAATGGGTCCATCATGCATTTTCATACATATAGAGAATGGAATATTAATATAAATATAATACAAAATACGTGTTTGGCATCCACATCGCATAGCATCATACTTGTGATTGTGTATATTCTAATCTAATTTCTATTTATTTGATATTTTATCTCACTCTTTCTGTTACTTGTGGCAACCCTTTAGTGGTTAACCAGGAAGACATGTGACAAAGTGGATGTTGCTGAATATGGATGAATTATGAAGGCTTTTGATGATAATGCTTGCTTGCGTGACTACTATTGTTGTATTATGTATATGTTATGTTTTTGTACTTTACATCTTTATATTTTATAAGATCTAGGTGTCTGTTGTAAAATATAATATGTATAAAACTCTGATGTTATGTATAATAATAAGAAGTCAATTATGAAAAGGTTGCGCACTCTGATATTGTATTAGTAACCTCTAGAATCAGGTTGTGAATCTTTTGATAATTACAGAGTGAAAAATAAGTTATCCATGAGATTTTATATGGTGACGGTAATTATCTTGGGATTTTCAAGTTGACTCCAGGGCGTTACATCACTCATTGAATGTAGACCTAAAGGCTAGTCTAGTGGCGTAGAAACATCTTAAACTGGGACCCAATAGATAAATCAGAAGTGAAAGAGGAAACAAACAAGCTCGTGCAGCCAATTTTATTCGAGAAGTCAAATACCCAACTTGGCGTGGTCATGGTAAGAAAAGCAAATGGCAAGTGGAGGATGTGCATGGACGTCATCGACCTCAAAAAGGTATGCCCTAAAGACCCTTATCCTTTGCCTAACATTGATCATTTAGTATATGGTACTTTAGGGTATCAGGTACTAAGCTTCATGAATACGAATGAACCCGAGGGATGAAGAAAAAACCACCTACATCATTAGGAGAGCAAATTACTGCTATCGGGTAATGCCTTTCAGACTGAAGAACACATACGCCATTTACCTGTGACTCATGGATAAAATCTTTGCCAAGCAGATTGGAAAAAACATGGAGATATATGTAGATAACGTGGTTGTATAGATCAAGGATGCAAATGATCACACCAAAGACCTAGAAGAAACATTCCCCGAGCTAAGAAGACATAATATGTGTCTCAACCAGGATAAATACTCCTTTGAACTCCAGGGCATTAAATTCTTGGGGTATATGCTGACTCATAAAGGTATAGAGGATAACCAAGACCAATGTCGGGCCATCCTAGAGATGTAAAGCCTACAGAACATTAAGGAAGTATAACGTCTAACCTGAAGAATCTCATCCCTCTCCCGCTTCCTCTCCAAATTTATAGAAAAACCCATGTCTTTCTACCAAGTGCTGAAAAAGACAGACACCTTCTAATGAACCCATGAGTGCGAAAAAACTTTAGAAGATCTAAAAGCCTATCTGGCCTCCCCTAATCCTGACCAAACCAACCCGAGGAGCAGAGCTCGTCATTTATCTCTCAGTTGCAAAGAACAATATCAACGCTGCCTTGATGCAAGAAGAAAGGCCAATCTAGCGATTAGTGTATTTCACCAGCAAAACTTTGCAGGGTGAAAAAATAAGATACCAACGGATAGAAAAATTTACATATAGCCTAGTGGTGGCCGCTCGAAAGCTGAGACCCTATTTTCACAGCCATCAAATCATCATGAAAATTGATCAACCTATAAGCAAAATTCTGTAGAAGCCTAACCTAGCAAGAAGAATGGTCATATGGGTCATAGAACTCTCTGAGTAAGGAATCCGATACGAACCAAGAAAAACCATTAGGGCATAGTTCTTAGCAGATTTTATGGTAGAGTTAGGAGATGACAAGGAAGAATATGATGTAGAGCATGAATAGGAAAAAAAGTGGAGCAGGAATTATACTTGAAGCGCCATAGAGGAGTCGTTGAGATTCCTACTCAAAGCAAGCAACAATTAGGTAGAATATAAAGCACTTATAGTTAGACAACGAATGACACTGGACCTGGGATCCCGATGCATACAAGTAAAGATTGACTAGCAGTTGGTCTTGATAAGTGGAAGGAGCCTACCAAGTGAAGGACCCTACCCTCGACAAATATCTATCTCAAGTTTAGGCATTGGTAGCAGAGTTCAAGTTGTTTAAAATAGTACATGTCCCTAGAGCTGAATATGAAAGAACAGATCTACTGCCCAAACTCGCCAACACCGAGAAAGCTGGAAACCCGAAGACCCTTATACAAGTCACTTTGGAAGAACCCATCATCAGGACGAAGAACAAGTAAATGAAATCACTGTCATACTGGGGGGAAAACACATGGATGACCCCAATAATTGATTTCATGACCAAAGGAGACCCACCCTTAGATTCCTTAGAGGCTAAAAAAGTTCAGACACATTCATTCAACTACACTCTAATAGGGGGAAACTTTATAAAAGGGGATTCACCCTATCGTTCCTCAAATGCCTCAATAAAGAACGCGTAAAATATGTAATGCAAGAGCTTCACTTGAGAATTTACAGTCACTATGAGGGAGTATGATCCCTAGCCACCAGGGTCCTTCGGGCAGGATACTTTTAGCCCACACTACGCTCAGACTACTCGGACTTTATTAAGAAATATGAGTCTTGCCAAAGGAATGCTTACAGAATACATAGTCACTCTGAGCCGTTGCACGAAATCCTTTCTCCCCGGCCCTTCAACACGTAAGGAATAAACATCTTGGGACCACCCCCCCAAGGGAAAGAACAGGGAAAGGACATGTAAAGTACCTACTGGTAGCCATAAACCTTTTCATAAAATGGATAGAAGTCGAGCCTCCCGCTACCATTTATGCGTCCAAAATACAAAACTTCACTTAGAGAAACATAGTTTGTAGACACAGACTGTAACACCCCCTTATATACATGATATATATATATATATATATATATATATATATACTTATTGCTTTTAAAAACTTTAGAAAGATATATATTTATCATTCCTTTATCTTGTGTATACAAGGACATATATATACCTGATTTCCTTTGAATATTGAAAGTGAAAATGTTGTCTTTCAATATTTGTCCATAATGACAAAATAAATTTATAAAAATCAAAAGTGATAAAAGATTACAATATTATATCTGAATGATAAGGTTTATCAAAGTTTAACCTTTACCTTGTTACAATTATCCAACTTGATAGTGTAATAAGGTAAACTAAAACTAAATATTACCTCTACTACGATTGTGACCAATCATTTCCTAGTCCTTGAACCATAGGGGTTTAGAATCCTACTCTTGCCATGTCTCTTCACTTATCTGATTGAGGATAAGACCATTTTACCCTCTTGTAATTACATCCTTTCATCTTGGATTGTTAGCTATATATCACATAACATATATTTTGGACACAAAAATTCAAACAAGAAGGAAAGAGAAACAGAATATAATACTTTACAGATAAGACATAAACATAAAGGTTTTTATAAACTAATATAATAATATCAGTCATAATCTCATACACAATCAATTATGAATGTAGGGTTTTTATAAACATAACAATTATACTTTCATTCACAACCACCACATAGAATGCCACAATCACATGAATGTTATACAATGCTTTTAATGATACTATCTTATTCAGTTTATGCATATGGGCCCTTAAAGTTTTAATTTGCACTGGGCCAACCAAGAGTTTACACTGTTTCATAATTCTGAATAATAATAACATAAATGTCTTCGTGGCATATGAACAACTCAACTGGTGTGGAAACACTTAGAGACTAGTCAGACTAAGAAGGTTTTTATTGTGAAAGTACCCGACACTAGGGGGCGACCCCAAGTCACCTGAAACACCCTTTCACACCTTCTCATCCCAAGGTTTGCATTTGAACCTCCTCTAATGTATCCCCAGTTTCTATATTCTGTCCTCAGGCAACATCACATCTCATTTCTCTTTAATGATTCATAATCCATGAACTACTCACGTATTTAGTTGGTTAAGAATTTTAGAAACTCAATAAATACCATAAAGGTTTACAACATCATCTCAATAAACTGTACATTTCCATAATTTCTCCTCTAAATTTCTGTTATACATAAATAAATTTAGTACAGTTTTTGAATTTAAATCTCACCGAAAATTAAGTTTCTAAGCTTTAAATATCTCAAAATTTTCTCATAGAAAACTTCACATATTTACATAATCTTCCTCAAATTGAATTCTAACAAGATCGAGCTGAAAAATCTTAATTATATCAAAATAGCCTTTAGTTATTACATTGGGAAAAATCAAAATAATTTATTTTAATTTTTTTGATTCACTAAAATAAATTAATTCTTAAAATCATTAATTAAAAGAATACTTAAAACTATAAATTTTTCTTTCATTCAAGAATTAATTATCTCAACCTTTTTATAAATTAATTTTCATAAAATAGTTTCTTTCTAAAATGAGTACTAGATTTTATCCTAAATATTAAAAGTAAGGTTGATGAAAATATTTTGTTTTAGAAGAAATAAAAGACTAAAGTAATTATAAAATACTTTTTCTTAGAATACAAACTTAAAGTGTAAGGTAAAAATATTTTTACTCAGTTTTAGTTTTCCGTAATTCTTGCTATATGTTCAAACTCCACATTACAAGATCATCAATCACTTATCAATCACAATTAAATATCATTACTCACAATCAAATATTGTTGATCACAATTAAATATCATCAATCACAAATAAATATTATCAATCATAATCAAATCAAATAAATTAAATATCACTTATAAATATCAAAATTCAAAGTTTAATGGATATTTAAATGAATAAAGTTGATTTTAAGTCTTTATAGTTCATTTCTTGCACGGGTCTATGTAAGTCCATGATAGTCCAATCCTTGCATAGGTCTAGTTTAGTTCATATAGGTCATAATAGTCCAAGTTCTTACATAGGTTTAGTCCAGTCCGCATGGGTTATAATAGTTCAGGTCTTTGAATAGATATTTCAAAATAAGTTACACAAGATACTTAATTTATTAATAACAATTATTATAAATTTCAAGTTAAAAGTTATTGTTTTAAAATAATAATATTGTTAAGTTTAAAAGGAGTAGGGGACTCCTCCTATTATTCTTATATCTTTTCATATTATATTCTTATCTCACTCCCCCTTACCTTGATTTTCTACCAAAAGTGAGTTCGCTTTGTGCCTCCGAGTTTTAAAAATACTAATACCAATTTATTTTAGTATAGGCATAAGATAAAAATTAAGATTACTATTTGAAACAGAAATGGTAAATAGTAATTATGCATAGTGTAACATCTCATTTTCAATACAAATAGAAAATAGATATTAATATATCTTTCATGAGAAATACTTACTATAAGTTAGTTTATTATTATCATTTTTTATAAAATTTTGGTATTTATATTTAATTATTTGTTTTTTAAAATAAAATAATAATAATAATAATAATAATAATATTTATGAATGAGAATTTTAAAATGACTTAATTAGTATTCATTGATTAATGAAATTATATTAAGAATTTTGAATATCTTTATTATTCACAACTTTTATTTTATGTTTATGTTTTACATGTTTATGATTTAATTCTTATTAGAATTTTAAAATAAAATTTTGAAGGAATTAGACTATGGTTCTTTAGAACTTTTTGACCTACATAATATTTGTGATTTTTTGGAATTTTTTTAAAATTTTGAAATATTTTAATAAAATAATATATTTTAAATAATTTTAATTTCATATAAAGTTACTTAAAATTTTAAAAATATTTATAATAAAGTGAAGTTAATTTATAAGAAATTTTTCTAGAATTTATTTCAAGTAGATTTATCTAAAACTTATCGGTTTAGGAAAAATCTTGATATTTACCAATCATAAAAAAATCAAAAACGTACTAATAAATTTTTATTAACAAAAAAATTTAGATTTTTAAAATTTAAACTTTATATTACTTATTATAAAATTAGTGAGAACTGATATAATATCGCTAAATTTCAAAAAGCACTAATTTTGAATATTTAAAATATACCAAGTGAAAGGTTACTATTTAGCTTAAAATTTAACCGACATTTACTATGCAAAACACTGTGCATGTATGAAATTTTCAAAAGGTGTACAGTAACCAGGATTGAAATTTCAAAAAATGCACAGTACTTTTATATTAAAATAATGAAATATATAGTGAAAATTTTTCTTATAAATACCGAAGGATTTCAGCGAAGGAAATCACAGTTCAGATTAAAATTTTCTTCGTATAGTAGTATTAGAGAGATAATGATGGGAGTAAGAGAGGAAGATATTTTCTAAAGGAAAGACGTTCTGCAAAAATTTTGAAGTAATAATAATTTCTTTTATATTCTTTTTATGATTATGAAGGTTGTTTTTATATCACTTAAATATCTATTATTATACTGGATATAATATTAATTTAAGTTACTAACATAGTAATTTACTATTCAAATAGTAAATCACTATTTACTGTTACTATTTACCTTTACTATTCAAGTTTTACTATTTACTGTTACTATTCACGTTTTACTATTTACTGTTACTATTCATATTTTACTATTGACCGTTACTATTTACGTTTTATTATTTACCGTTGCTATTCATGTTTTACTATTTACTGTTACTATTCACGATTCACTATTCATTATTCAAAATTTATCATTTCTGTTTTAAGTAAAAATCTTAATTTTCATCTTATAACTATATTAAAGTGAAATTGGTATATTTTAGAACTCGAAGATGAGGCGAGCACGGACTTTCTATAACGAATCAAGATACAAGAGGTAAGGGGGAGTGAGATAGGAATATAATATGAAAAGACATAAGAATAATGGAAGGAGTCCCCTACTCCTTTAAAATTTAATAATATTATTATTTTAAAATAATAACTATTTAACATAAAAATTTATAATAAATTTTAAATTGAGTATCTTGTGTAACTTGATCTGAATACCTATGCAAATACATGGATAACCTATGCGAACTGGACTGAACCTATGCAAGGACTTGGACTATTATGACCTGTATGGACTGAACTATACCTATGTGAAGACTGGATTATATATATGGATTTATATAGACCTGTGCGAGGAATGAACTATAAGGACTCAAAATCAACTCTACTAATTTAAATAACCATTAAAATTTGAATTATATTTATGAGTGATATTTAGTTGATTTGACTTAATTATAATTAACTATATTTGATTTTGATTAATGATATTGTGATTTATAATATTAGACTATGATTGATGATATATAATTATGATTGATAATATTTGTGATTGATGATATTTGATTGTGATTGGTGACATTACAATACTTAATTGTGGTTGATGAATGATTGATGACCTTGTGATATGAAGTTTGAGCATATAGCAAGCATGACGAAAAGTTAAAACTCAATAAGAATTTTCTTACCTTACTCTTTAAAGTTTTAAGAGAAAGTATTTTATAATTATTTTAGTCTTTTATTTTTTCTTAGAAATAATTTTCATTAACTTTATTTTTAATCTCTAGAATAAAATCTAGTATTAGAAAGAAGCTATTTTATGAAAATTAAAGGTTGAGATAATTAATTCTTGAATTAAAGAAAATTTTTATAGTTTTAAGTATTCTTAGTTAATGATTCTAAAAATTATTTTCTTTTAGTAATCAAAAGTTTAAAGTAAATTATTTTAGTTTTCCCCAATGAAATAACTAAAGGATATTTTGTTATAGTTGAGATTTCTAAACTCAATCTAGTTAAGATTCAAATTGAGAAAGATTATGTAAATATGTGAAGTTTTTTAAAAGAAAGTTTTGAAATATTTAAGGCTTGGAAACTCAATTTTAGTGAGATCTGAATTCAGAGACTCTACTAAATTTCTTTCTGTATAACAAAAGTTTAAAGAAGAACTTATAGGAATGTACAGTTTATTGAGATGATTTTGTGAACCTTTATGGTATTTAATAATTGAGTTTCTAAAAGTCTTAACCAACTAAATATGCGAGTAATTCATGCATCATGAATCATTAAAGAGATATGAGATGTGATATTGCCTGGGGACGGATTATAGAAACCGAGGATACATTAGAGGAGGCTTAATTGCGAGCCTTGTGATGAGAGGGTGTGAAACGGTGCTTTAGGTGACCTGGGGTCGCTCCCTAGTGTCGGGTACTTTCACAATAAAAACTTTCTCAGTCTAACTAGTCTCTAAGTGTTTCCACGCCAGTTGAGCTGCTCATATGCCATGAAGGCATTTATATCCGGAATTATGGAACAGTGTAAACTCCTGGTTGACCCAGTGCAAACTAAAACTTTAAGGGCCCACATGCATAAAATGAATGAGATAGTAGTATTAAAAATATTGCATGATATTCATGTGATTGTGACATTCTATGTGGGTTGTTGTGAATGAAAGTATAATTGTTATGTTATGAAAACTCTACATTCATAATTGATTATGTATATAATTGATCTGTCCTAAACCGGGGTCAAGAGATCCGGTGTCGGGTCAGTCACAAATAGTAAAATGATTACGTCTCTAAAGACCGGTTATATGAGTATCCAGTTTACGTATCTGATGTCTCTGTATGATGAGAGTGGATTGGGCGTCCTGGAGGTCCTTCACACCGTCCTTACGCGTTGATGTGGGCGAAAGGTGGTGTCACCTGCAAAGATTCTCCGACGCTCAAGTCAGTGATAATATTTCAAGTGAGGAATGTTTTCAGAGAGTAATTGTAAGTTGAAAAATAGTTGAAGATCCCCCTCTCCATTGATGAAGAGAGTTCATATACCTGATTGGCTCGATATACGAGGATTCGTTAGTGGGGAACCACTAACCTCCAATAATATTATAATTGTTATTTTATTGCGCACTTGCCTGTATGATTGGGTCAAGTGGCTATTTTATATTGAGCGTAGGGAGTGTAGGCTGGTCTTAGGGGACAAGTTGATCATTCCCGTGAGCAGATTTTGGCTCGTAGTGTGGGGAATTGTTGATCGGTCCCTGTAGCAATGCCCTTTGTCTTCTGTAGGGTGACGTGTATGTTATCCGGTGTCATGGTGTTATCCTGGACAACCGGTATAAGAAGAGCGCCTGATACGGAATTAGAGTCCGGATGTATACCGATGACACCGGTTGCACGTTGGTGAACTGTCAAAGACGTTTAAATATGTCTTGTAGAATGGATACCGGTATCGAGACCGGATCATATGTCCCCTAGCTTGTGTGAGGGACTGTGTAGTTGTTCACATAAGCTATCCAACCTGCGAGAGGTCTAGATGTCGGTATTCTTATGCGGAAAATGTTTTCTTACATGTATATTGTTATATCATGAAGAGCCGTTCTTTAAATGAATGCTCCGTTGTCATGATGTTGTTACAACGGATTCAGACAAAGATTCGTTGTGTGAGAATTTCAAAAGTTTCTTGAAACTGAAGACTCTTGAAATTCGAGTAACGGCTGTAAAGCATAAATTGAGTCGCATGATTAGGCATTAAATACCATTAATCACGTGTGCGAGCAATTATTGCGTCTGAGGCGTAAATTTCAGTAACCGTCGTTTAGGGCTTAATGGGCTTACGATTTCTAAAACTTCTGGGCCCAGTGGAGAGGCCCTTTAGGAAATTGACATTATTTTGGCGCCCATAAATTTAAAACGACTATGTCTTTTGACTTGTAAATCGACGCGTTTAGTCGTGAACGACACAACCTCTAGAGCTGGTAACCGAACCCTTTCGTTTCTTATAAAAGAAACACTTAGCAAATTCTGGGAACCACTTGCTTCTGATTCCTTAGCCAAACTCTACAAAAATTTCAGATGATCGTTTACTGCTCGTTTTGCGAAGCTCTTTTCTGCCTTCACTTTCCTTATCATCTGAGGTAACCACTTCCTTCCCTCTGCTATTTTCGTCTTCCTTTTTCTGTTTTCTTTTTGCTTGAAAAGAATGTACGTTAAGAGGGGGAGATTAGCTTCTTGCAACCCTAACTATCGTGGGGGAAGAATCCCTGTGATTCTTTCGAGGGCTGAGTCATGTCGCTCAGAAAGGAGATCTTACTCACGGCCGAGAGTGACCTTTCCCTGCTCAGAGTCGTCCTCTGATTGTAGTCGCTCTTCGAAAAGTGAGACGAGTAATGATTGTTACCCTTCTGACGATGTGACTTTTTATCGTAGAGCAAAGATTTTTGTCCACACGACTCGAACAATGACTGGAGAAGGGAGCTCTGGAGATCAAACTGTTTCAAAAACAGCAGAAGGCTTATACAGCGTTGTTGCCTCTCGGCTAAATTGGGAAGAAGTTCAGGCCAAGTGGCCCTTCTGCTGGGTAGCTGATGAGTTTAAAAACTTAGCTTCTCATCACGCGAATGAGGATGGATCTCAGATCCAGCCAAGGTTTACAGTTCACGCAGAGGAGAAAATGAAAAAAAGGTTCAGGGTATTTACACCGCTCCCTACAGAACGGATATGCCACGTTGTCCCAGATGAGCGTTCGGTATACATGCACGATTTTGTATTCCATTATCTCGGAGTTCGTTTTCCCCTATCCGAGTTTCAGATGAGTGTATTAAGGTTCTTAAGTTGCGCACCTTCTCAACTTCATCCCAATGGATGGGGATTAATCCGTTCTCTAAAAGTATTGGGTGACTCTTCAATTTCACACCCACCGTGGTGATGCTATTCTACTACACTCAAGTAGTCCGGAGGGCTAACAAGCAAGGCGGTGTAGGTCTAGTCACACTCCAAACTCTATGTTCCTTTGTGAACTTCGAATCTTATACTGATTTGGCTAAGGTTGACGGGAAGTCTTTCAAATCTTTCTTTACCCGAATTTCAATTAAAAAGAACAAGCCCGTCTTCTGGAAGAATGAAGAGGGTCTTAACAAATTTCCTCTGAGCTGGACCCATGAGTACTTTCTTCTGAATTCTTCAACATATTACACTCATCAGTTCGAGCTGTCTACTAAAACGACGACGGTGTTATTCGCCCTTGAAGCATATTCTACACGCTTTAAAGCATTTTTGTGTAGACGTCTTTTAAGTAGTTCGAGCGATGTCCGAGATGAATATCTACGTAATTCTCGTCTTATTTCTCTTTTCCTCCTTTGTTGATTGTATTGAGCATTTCCTTGTTGCTAATACGTTTTACTTATGTATGCAGGTGAAATAGAACAAAAATCTTCAGAGATGAAAAAGTTGAAAATCTTGAAGGCAGGAGAGAAATCAGTAGCTGGTGAGAATGAAATCCTACCAAAGGAGAATTCTAAGAAAGATCAGCCTGAATTGATTATTCTGACCTTGGATGTAGAAGGAGAGATCCCACTGGTGGAAGGAAGTGCAGTTGGTGCCAATGTGGATTATCCCAGAATAACAGAGAAGAGGAAGAAGATTAAGAATGACCCCTCAAAGGTGAAAAAGTATAAACCTTCCACGAGTCCGGAAAGAGCAAGGACCTCCAAAGGCAAAGCTGTAGAGACCTCGGATACAGCTAGAGTTACATCCGGACTCCATAAGGGTATTCTTTCTGGGGTCTTTGGATTAAGTTTGATCTCTTATCCAACTTCTTCGTTCCTCACTCCTTTCCTCTCATACCGGGGGCCAACTCCAGCGATCCTCCCTCTGCCTCTATATGAACTCCGGCCCACACTTGAACCTAAAGAAATTAAAGAGGCGTGTGAGGCCGGGAAGTGGCAGCTAGCAGAACTTACGGGGATGCTTAATTCACTCAGCTTGTTAGCTGATAATGCCACTGAGGTTGATAAGCTGAGTGATAAAGTAGAACAGCTCAACCTCTCAGCGGAGAAGGATAAAGTTGCCCTAAAACTAGCTGAAGATCGCCTCTCCAAGTCTAAAGAGTTCAGAGATCTTATGAGCAAGGAAAATCTCAAGCTCAAAACCATGCTTAAAGACTTGGAGGGTAAACTGGCAGAGAAGGATGAGATGCTTGGTAAATCACAAGAAGAACTCCGTAGCAGTCAAGCTAAACAAGCTGATCTTGAAGATAAAAGCAAGACTGCTGTGGAGGATTATTTTAAACAAGCAGAGGAATGGTCCCAAAAGGAGAAGAAGTTCCTCCTTGAGATTGAGGGACTAAAGGCTGGGAGTACGGAATCTCAGGGATCGGGTGGAGAACTTCTGAGGTTGCGGGAAGAATTGGCTGTGGCTAAAGCTGATGCGCAGGAAGCTATTGATATATACACCCAAGCAGTTGAAGAATCCTTCGGCCTAGCTATACGCCAAGTTTACTACCGTAACCCCACTGTGTCGCTTAACCTCTATGGTATGGATCCGTTCTATGAATTCCATGGAGGGAGGTTAGTCGTAGTGGTTGATGGTTGACATGAAGATCCACCGGAGTCCTTGTACGGTTTGCCCCCTCTTCCTGAGGGTCAAAGTATGGGCCCAGATTTCGTTATTCCTATGCCTTAGGTCGCCTCATCTACAGGAGGTGCGAAGGTTCTAGAAGAGAAGACTCCAGAGGAAATTCCAAAGGAAGGAACACAAGAACTTGGAGAAGGGGAAGGACAGAAAGAGACTAAAGAGCAAGCTCCCCCTCTGTAGTCCTGTTATTTTTTATATGTAAAGTTGTGTTCCGGGATCAACTCCGGTATTACATGTAATCTTGCTTTTCATGAATGAATAAAATTCCCTTCAGAAATTTGTCTTCAATACTTCATGAAGAATAGTATAACTTAGATGTATATATCGTTTCAGTCATTGATAATCCGTTCTGTATGACTAACATTGAGGTCGGATTGAAATAATCGCCTCAGAAAGTTGGATCATTTAAGGTAGATAAATTTGGAACGGAGAAATATATACATGAATACTGTCTCCAAGTACAAGTATGTTAAGGAATAGGTACTTGTCATAGGGCATTAACTTTAATACTTTTGGGGAGAAAAGGAGTCGATCCATTGTTCACATTAGCGGTGTCACAGGACGGATGACTAGTATTAATTCGTATTATTCTCTCTGGAGATAAAAACGTCGTCCAATGTGAGAGTATTGTTCTGGGCTTGTGGAACTGCAAAGATACATAAAAATGATGATTGGGTGTTCCACCATAAGGATGATGATGGGAATTTGTCTATGCCAGGAGTCACATCATCACATCACAGAATAAGTGATAAAGAATATCTGTCCTGGGGAAATACATCTCAATAAGGATGATGATGGGAATTGTCCACGCCAGGAGTTACATCATCAAATCACAAACTAGGTGATTGAGATCATCCGTCCTGGGGAAGTACACCACACCAGGAGTTACATCGTCGAATCACAGAATAGGTGATTGAGATCATCCGTCCTGGGGAAATAGATCTCAATCGTAAGAGTATAGATTAAGTCTT
Organism: Clitoria ternatea; assembly: GCA_037962975.1. Taxonomy (NCBI): domain Eukaryota; kingdom Viridiplantae; phylum Streptophyta; class Magnoliopsida; order Fabales; family Fabaceae; genus Clitoria; species Clitoria ternatea. Next base: position 23,939,596 of record CM075673.1, on the reverse strand, counting down.
CAATTTCATTTATCAAATCCGGTATCGAGACAGGGTCATCACTCTATTTGTCCCCTAGCTTGTGTGAGGGACTAGTAAAGTGGCTTATATAAGCTACGTCGTTTGTAATAAGTTTAGATGCCAGATGATATACGTCGTTTATAAAAGATATTACGTTGTCACGTAAATATCTGTTCTTGGAATGAAGGTTCCGTTGTCGTAGTGCTCCTTAGGATGGATTCGTACAAAAAGTTTTTTGTGTGGGAATTCCAGAAGTTATTGAAACTTGCAACCCTTGGTATTCGAGTAACAGTTGCAACGTTTCTCATGATTGGACATTTAATGCCTTTAATCACGTGGGCGAGCCATTATTGCTTTAAATGCGCATGTCTTTATAACCGTCACTCGGGAGCTTTATGGGCCTGAAATTTAAATTCTGAGGCCCATTTGAGAGGCCTTTTGACGAATCGACGTTGATTTCGCGCCTCAGGGTTTGAAACGACAGCGTTGTATTTACCAAAGAGGTGTCGTTTGGTGGTAAATGACATAATCTTCGACCTGTAATTGAGTCTGTTGACCTCTTATAAAAGGAAAACTTAGTGAATTCAGAAATCACTTAGTCTTGCTTCCCTGACGAAACTCTGCAAAAATTTCAAGAAGACATTCTTGTTTGCTTGTGTAAAATTTGATTCACCATCTTTCTTCATTCTTAGGTAACCTTTCCTTCGTCTTCTCGTATTTTCTTCTAGTTTTTCTAAATGTCTGGGAGGGGTTTTGCTGGTTCGAGCCACGTTGGCCTTAGGAGAAGAGGAGGAAGAGCCTTGTCTCAAACTTCCTTAAGTCGTGGTGGGAGGATCCCTGTGATCTTCCACTCAAAGCCACTTCACTCAGAGAGGGAGGTGTCGCCCTACTCACGGCGAAGGGTGATAATACCCTCTTCAGAATCCTCTTCTAGTGAGAGTGAGGAGAGCGCTAATTTATACCTCTCTGATGATGTGAGTTTTTACCGCAGCGTGAAGGCTTTTAAATTAGCTATAAAGAAGATGACCGGAGAAAGCACCTCTAGTGGTGGAGCACCTTCTCAACAGTATATCTTGAAGACAGCTTCTGGACTGTGTAAAGTAGTTGCACACCGGATTGACTGGGTGAAGTTCCAACAGAAACGTCCATATAGCTGGGTGGCTGACAAATTTCACGACACACCGTCCATCCATGCTAGGGAGGACGGAGCAAGGTTGGAGCCTCGCTTCACCGTCTTTAAAAAGGAAAAATATAAGGAGCGTTTTATGGCGTTGGCTCCACTTCCCTCAGAACAGATATGTCATACACCGGATGAAAGGTCAATATACATGTATGACTTCCTCTTTTTGAATTTAGGTGTGCGCCTTCCTCTAACAAAATTTCAGATAGGGGTCTTGAGGTTTTTGGACTGCGCCCCCTCTCAGCTTCACCCCAACGGATGGGGGTTGATCCATTCTTTAGAAGTGCTTGGGGAGCACTTCAACTTTACGCCAACGGTCTCCATGCTATTTTATTTCACACAGGTGGTCCGTCGAGCAAATAGGGAGAAGGGAGGAGTAAGCTTGATAACCCTCCAGACTCACTCCAAGATCGTCTACTTCGAGTCCTACACTGACTCCGCCAAAGTTGATGGGCGTTCCTTCAAATCTTATTTCACCAGGATTCGTGTAAAGCCCGACGATCATATTTTTTGGCTGAATAAAGATAGGATTCAAGAATTTCCCGTGGCCTGGACACATGAGCACTTTTTGTTAACCTCCCAGGCCTATTATACCGATGAAGATGAATTAACCCCAACTTTGGTCTCCGTTCTTTCTGCTCTTCAATCATACACCGCCTCGCACAAATTTTTCTCCTGCAGGCGTTTGCTAGGGTCGAAAACTACACGCGAGGAATATTTACGTAATTTTCTATCATTTTTCGTGTTCTTTCTTTTTATGTCTTGAAATCTTCTATTACTGATGGTCTTCTTATCTGATTATGCAGTTGAAATCGAGGCTGAGTCATCAGAGATGGATAAGTTAAAGGGGCTCAAAGCTAGAGGGAAATCTGCTGCGGCTGAGAACGATATTCAGGCAAAACGGAATTCCAAGAAGGCTACCGTTGAGACCATAATACTTACTTCATCTGCTGGTGATGATATTCCCCTATTGGAGGGCGGATCTGAGAAGCCGACCTCTAGTGTTAACGGTAAAAAGGCCGGAGAGAAGAGGAAGAAAGAAAAAAATGACTCCGCCAAGCAAACGGAGTCTCAGCCTTCCCCTAAAAAACCAAAAACTTCCAAAGGAGCAGCTGATTTGGAGGCTTCTAAAGGAAAGAAGGCAGAAGGGGCCATATCGGATGTCCCAAGTACAACCGCTGCCTCTGGCTCCAATCAAATAACTAACTATTATGCGCCCAAGGTCTCCTGCCCACCTCCAGCCAACTCCAATCTTGCCCCATACTTAGTGTATGAGGGTCCAGTTCCTGAATGTATCCCCGATTCTCCGTATAAGCTGAAGACTTTAGAGCCTGGAGAAGTAACTCAAGCTTGTGACGCCGGACAATGGCAACTGGCTACACTGTCCGGTCTTTTGAGGTCGGTTCGCAGGCTGTCAGAAGATAACGAAAGACTTGGCAAGTTGTCAGGCAAGGTTAACGACCTTACCGTTGCCTCGGCAAAGGACAGAGCGAACATTCTTCGCTTGGAAAGTCAGTTGAAGGCTTCCAAGGAAGAAGGGTACCAGAAAGACGAAGAAATCGCCAGGCTAAAATACCTTGTCAACGACCTGGAGGGCCAAGTACTTGATCAGAAGAAAATTAATTCCGACCTCCATGCCAGCCTCTGTACGGAGAAGGAGCATTCTACCAAGTTGGGAGAGGAATTAAAGACAAACAAGGTCGTCTACTCCCAAGGAGCTGAAGACTGGGCTCGTAGGGAAAATGAGCTACTTCTGGAAATTGAGAACTTAAAGCTGGCAAGTTCAAATGACGTCATTACCGCTCTGAAAGTGGATTTGACTGCTGCCAACGCTCAAGCGAAAGAGGCTGTGGATATTTGTGTCCAAGCGGTCGAGGAATCTTTTGGGTTGGCTGTACGTCAGATTCAATACCAGAATCCCAAAGTGGAACTTAATCTGAATGGTATTGATCCGTTCTATGAGTTTCATGGAGGGAAACTCGTAGCTGTTGTTGACGACCGTCAGGAGGAACTGCCAAATACTAAGTACCAGCTGGCTCCTCTTCCCGAAGGCCAGTCAATGGGGCCTTCTCTCCTGGCTCCTATTCCCAAGCGATCCAACAAAGAAGGAACTACTCCTGGTGATGGGGGGAGTGAGGCCGGAGGTAAAGGCAAAGGAAAGGGCGGAGAGACAAGCCAACACAGACAGTGCCTTCCTTATCTTATAGATTTTATTGAATTAAATCCGCTGTGTTCCGGGATCAGCTCCGGATTATTGAATCAATTCATTTATGTAATTCAGGATTTAATCAATAAAATGAAAACTTCCTTAATACGCCTGTTTGTTGAAAATAATTTCAATAGAATCATTGTATGTGTAATGATCCAATCCGGATTTAGATGCGTAGATACTAAATCGGATAGCAATAAACAAGTTCTATCCCCATATGTAGGTACTTTAATAACCAAAGGCTCGGTTTAATAGAAAAGATAGAATATCTTTTCTTGTATTGAAATTGTAGTGTGACGAAGTCGTTTACTTAAATCACACATTTGGCATACACGAGCCCGGTAAAAGGTGTACCTTAATCTTTGATGATTAGGCTTTATATTTATAAGTACCATAATGGGGTTTGCCATCATGGTAAAACACGTTGTTATCATGAGAACAGCTTGCAGTGTTAGTCTTGAGGGGAAGTAATTGTGAGGACGTTTTACTAAGTGTTCATCCCTCGAAATACTCGTTAGCCAATCGATACTGTCCCCAAGTATTATTGGGTGATCAGTTCCGAGTGAATATTTGATTCTGAATGAGTGACTCCGAGTGAGGTTGGTTCTGGCCGTGTCACCCGGGAAATTCCATTGTCCCACGTGTTGCTCAGTAAAAGCATGGACGAATTCCGAATGATACTTTCGAGTGGAAGTTCTTCCGAGCGAGAACATCGAGTGGGAGTTCTTCTGAGTGAGAATTCCGAGTGGGAGCTCTTCTGAGTGAGAGCTTCGAGTGGAAGCTCTTCTGAGTCAGAGCTCCAAGTGGAAGCTCTTAGATTAATCCTCTCTGAGTAAAGAGTTCTGATTGAACCTTCCTGGGAGGAAGGTTCCGAGTGATCCTTCAGCCGCACTCAGGTTTGATTGTACTTACTACACTCGGAGTTCAGTTTAGTCTTATAATCCGAGTTTTCATTCAGGCTTGAATTTTCTGAGTGCAAATTTTCCTGAGTGGAGTGTTTCCGAGTGGGCTACTTCAGGGGAAGTATTTTTGGTCAGAAGAAGGTTCTCACTTTGAATGAATATGTTTCCGGTTGAAATATTCCCGAGTAAGTAATTGCTGATTGGAACTTCGAAGTGAAGTATTTTCGAGCAAAATTAATAAGAATGATGACTGACTCTTCCTGAGTCGGATTTCAGTGAAATATTGCCGACTAAAGGATTCTAAGAGTCTACCTTCAAACTTGAATAATCTCCGAGTAAGGAATTCCAAGGGAAAGCATTTCCGAGTAGGGAATTCCTAGGGGAAGTACTTTTCAGTGATTTTGAATAATCCCCGAGTGTGACACTTCAGCATGGGATTTCACTGAGTGAAGCATTTCTGAGCGGGATATGACCGAGTAAAATATCTTCGATTCCCGCGTGGCATGGCACGGAATGGAGAATTTCTGAATAGGAAAAACCCCGAGTGAATAGGATATCACCGAGTGAAATATCTCCGACTCCTGCATGGCGTGGTACCAAATGGAGAATTTCCGAATGAAATGCTTCGGGTGATCACGCCTCGGATAGAGACATACCCGAGTGAATTATTCCTGATTACAACTTCAAAGAGATAATAAGGATTCCTGAGTCGGGCTTTGATAAAACATTGCCGACTGGAGAATTCATGACCCGAACTTTGAAGTTAAAATATTTCCAAATAAGGAATTTAAAGAGAAAGTATTACCGATTGAAGAATTTCCAGGAGAAGTGCTTGTGGGAAATTTAGAGTTCGGTGTAACTTACTTGTTGTATTTGGAGTTAGGTTCGATCCTACAGTCCAAGCCTTTCATTGGGGTTCGGTTTTGATCCTACAACCCATGTCTTTCTTGGCGTTCGGTTTAATCCTACTAACCGTTCTTCAGTCGGTGTTAGGTTTTACCCATTCACCGTTCTTCACCAATGTTCGGCCAAACCTACTAGTTGAACTCGGAGTTCGGTTCAATCCCATAATCCGAGTCTTCAACACGGGGTTCAGATCAGGGCTAATCCTAAACCTACTGTGCCCGTTACTCGGGGTTCAGTGTGGTCTTGAAGAAGAACCAGCTTACTGCGCCCAAGCCTTCTCCGGTGTTCGGCCATACCTACTAACCGTACTTGGAGTTCAGTTTAATCCTACAATCCAAGCCTTCAATGGTTTTCAGCCAAACTTACTAACCGTACCCAGAGTTCGGTTTAATCCTACAATCTGGGCCTTCGCATGGGGTTCGGTACAGCCTTATGAAAAGGTCTGATCCTACTGCACCCTTTTCCTGGGATTCGGTATGGTTTTTGCAAGAGGACCAATCCTACTATGCCCAGGTCTTCAATTATTCACACATATTCGAGGAGTTACATCGTCAACTACAAAATAGGTAGTTGAGATCATCCGTCCTGAATATGTTTGTGCACACCAGATAGACTGAAAATCACAGCATAAGAAAAACTCGAAAGAGTTAAGTCGGTGTATGAGATTCTTATTGAACAAAAATAAGAATTACAATAAAAGCGTAGCTGGGATCACGATATAAAGATTTCTCCATTGAACAATCTCAAGTGAGGAGAGAAGAGTTTGTATCGTTCCAGCAGCTAGCTGTAATAAATGCGTAAGTTCTGGGTATTCCACTTGTTTCGGATTAGAGTGCCATCAAGGTTTTCAAGGCGGTAAGAGCCTTTGCCAGCAATTTCAGATACCCTGTATGGGCCTTCCCAGTTTGGGGCTAGTTTGCCTTGATGAACGAATTTGTTTCCCACACTTGCTTTCCTCAAAACCAAATCTTCGACGTTGAAAGTCCTTGATTGGACTCGTTTGTTGTATCGAAGGGCGACTTTGGCTTTGATGGCCTGATCTATAATGAATGTGTCTTCTCTGAGTTCTTGTATGACATCCATTCCTGATGCCAAGTTAACGTTATTGCTTTCTTCAGAGAAGTACTTGACCCTAGTAGAAGCAATTTGCAGTTCCACAGGTATCATTGCCTCCACCCCATAGGTCAGGCGATATGGGGATTCATTGGTGGAAGAATGAGGCGTTGTTCGATATGCCCAAAGGACGTGGCACAACTGGTCTGTCCATCTTCCCTTGGCGTCACCAAGACGTTTCTTCAGTCCTTTCAGCACCTCCCCGTTGGCCACTTCGGCTTGGCCGTTGGTTTGGGGATGTTCGACGGAGGAAAATATCTGGGTTATTCCTAACCCTTCAAGTAAATCTGTAAATTTCCTGTTCGTGAATTGGGTGCCATTGTCTGTGACAACCCGTGCTGGGACTCCGAATCGTGTTAAAATATTTTCATACATAAAACGACGAGTCCGGGCTGAAGTAATATGCACCACCGGCTCTGCTTCAATCCACTTAGTGAAATAATCGACCCCTATAATGAGATATTTGATACCCCCAGGAGCAGTTGGGAAAGGGCCCAAAATATCCAATCCTCATTGGTAGAACGGCCATGGAACAGCAGATGTGAAGAGTTCTTCTGTCGGTGTGTGGTGAAGATTAGAAAATTTTTGGCAGGCATCGCATTTCTTAACAAAGTCAATGGAGTCTTGCTTCATTGTGGGCCACCAATATGCTGCTCTGAGGATTTTTCTCATCAGACTTCTTCCTCCGGCGTGGTGTCCACATTGCCCTTCGTGCACTTCCTCCATTACTCCATGTACCTTATTCTCTCTTAGACAGATTAAGTAAGGTACTGAGAGTGCCCTTCTGTAGAGGTTACCATCTATCATAGTGAAGTACGGTAATTCCCTCCTTATTCTTTTCTTTTCCTTCTCATCAGTAGGCAACTGCCCGTCGGCCAAATAATAGATGTAGGGGGCCATCCATATGTCATCGTACAGGGAATTGGTCATTATGGCATTTAGAGAAGGGAAAAGAGGAATGTTGGGCGACGTCAGTGTGCTCTGGACCAATGTTGTGGTGCTGCCTGGCCTTTTGGTGCTTGCCAATCTGGAAAGTATATCCGCTCTAGTATTCTCCTCGCGTGGAACATGTTTAAATTCCATTCTTGAGAATTTCTCTCTCAACTCCTTGACACAGTTTAAGTACAATTGGAGTTAAGGTTCACGAGCTTGATAATTTCCCAAGATCTGTGAAATCACAAGTTGTGAATCACTACAGAGCGTCACCTCAGAGGCTCCGATGTCAATCGCAGCTCGTAGCCCAGCCAAACAAGCTTCGTATTCAGCTTGGTTGTTGGAAGTTTTGAAATTAAAACGAAGGGAGATTTCCAAGTGTACTCCGTCATCACTTTCAAGAACTACACCTGCTCCAGAGCCCCTTTGATTTGATGAACCATCGACATAGATGGTCCAATAGACGCGAGGTGTATCTGGATCTATCCCTGTCATTTCCATAATAAAATCGGCCAGGACCTGAGCTTTAATAGCGCCTCGAGGTTCATAGGATATATCAAACTCTGAAAGTTCAATGGGCCATTTGATCATCCTACCAGCGAGGTCAGGCTTGATTAACACAGAGCAGAGTGGTAGATCCGTTCTTACCAAGATCGGATGTGCGTGAAAATACGGACGTAACCGTCGAGAGACCCAAACAACAGCGAGGGCGGCCTTTTCAATCTTTTGATACCGGATCTCAGCACCTTGTAACGTTTTGCTGGTGAAGTAGACCGGCCTTTGTCCATCAGGAGTTTTCTTTACTAAGGCTACGCCCAAAGCTTCATCTGAAATAGCCAAGTATAGGATGAGCGTGTCCTCGGGGTCAGGCTTCGTTAGAATAGGAGGTTTGGACAACACCTCCTTAAGCTCTTGAAATGGTTGTTCTTATTCCTGTCTCCACACAAACTTCTTGGACTTCTTCAACACTTTATACAGAGGAAGTGACCTGTGAGCCATCTTCCGCATGAACCGAGCCAAGGCTGCTACTTTGCCATTCAGGGATTGGACTTCTTTCAGATTTTTTGGACTCTACATGTTGAGAATCGTTTGGCACTTCCCTAGATTGGCCTCGATACCGCGTTGAGTTAACATGAAACCCAAAAACTTCCCAGCTGGGATAGCGAAAGTGCATTTCAATGGGTTTAGCCTCATGTTAAATTCTCTCAAGCGGGTAAACACTTGGTGTAAGTCATCAATATGATCACCTCCAACTGGTGTCTTAGCTATGATGTCGTCGATGTATACTTTGACAAGCTTGGTGTGCATGCCCTCAAACACCTTATTGATCATGCGCTGGTATGTGGCCCCAGCATTCTTCAAGCCGAAGGGCATAACGGTGTAGCAAAAGACACCACGATTATTAATGAAAGTTGTCTTCTCCTGATCCTCCTCGCACATCGGAATTTGGTTGTAACCTGAGCACGCATCCATGAAGCTCAGGTACTGATAACCAGAGGAATCATCCACCATCCGATCTGTGTTAGGAAGAGGATAAGGATCCTTTGGACAGCAACGGTTGAGGTCCACATAATCAATGCACATTCTTCATTTGCCATTGGCTTTCCGGATCATTACTACATTTGAGAGCCAAGAGGAATAGTAGATTTCCTTGATAAATCCGGCCTTCAGTAATTCCTCAGTTTGTTGGCAAGCTACTTTCTGTTTCTCCGGTCCCAATCTTCTCTTCTTTTGGGTAACCGATCTCGTTTCTGGGTAGACGGATAATTTATGACAGCAGAAAGCAGGATCTATGCCAGGCATATCGGCTGCAGTCCATGCAAAGAGGTCTTTGAACTCATGTAGGAGCATCAACAGTCGCTGCTCTATTTCTGTATCTAGCTTGTCATTAATATGGGTGACTTTTTCTGGAGAATCTCCCAATACGATGTCCCTGGAACTTCCATCCGGTGTGGGCTTTGATGGATTGGACGGATCAATGTTCAACTCCACCCTAGGGTCCAGATCGACAAGGCTTACAGAACCAACAGCTGCTCCACAGTCATTGAGCTTCCTCTTTTTGTTGGATGCCTCCAACTTTGTCATATTCAGGCTCAGGTTGTAGCAGTACCTGGCCATCTCTTGGTCACCTCAGATGGATGAAACAGCATTGTCCTTATCGATAAACTTGATAAGGAGGTATGGAGTTGATACGACTGCCTCCATAGCATTCAAGGTGGGGCGGCCTATGATGCCGTTGAATGGTGACTCAACATCAATCACCAGCACTCGGGATTTAACCGTTCTGGCTCCTGGCTCACCTTCAAAAGAGATAAGGGTGTCAAGGTACCCTTTTGTTGGTTGTTTTGCACCATTGAAAGCAGCTAGTTCCTGTGTGTAAGGCTGTAAGTCTGAGTCATTAAAACCCATTCTTTTAAAGCAATTATAAAAAATAACATCACAGGAACTTCCCTGGTCAACAAGGATTCTTCGGACGTCCTTGTTGGCTATCACTGCAACGATGACTACAGCATCGTCTCCACCAGGGATGGTAGGACCAAAATCCTCATCAGAGAATGAAATTATTGGAGCTTCAACCCCTCCTCTGTAAGGACGATTGTCTTTAACTTTTCCTTGTACAGACAGAATCATTTTATGATGATTCTTACGGGCTGTAATTGAAGTTCCTCCCCCAATGAACCCTCCAACGATCATATCAATGACTTCACACCGGCCTTGACGTTGTTGCTGAGGCATGTCATCTCTGTGTGTTATATCATCAGTCATTGCACCTTTCTGTTTCTCCACAGCAGAGAACTTTCTAACCGGATTACGGCTATTGTCATCCTCATCGTCTGGATCTCTTTCTCTTTTCTCATTCCGATCTACCCTGTCGAAGGATTGAACAGGTACTGCTTTAGTTTGCCTTCTCTAATTAACGTTTCGACTGCGTTTTTTAGAGCTTGCCATTCATCAGTGGAATGACCTGTCTGTTCATGAAAATCGCAGTACTTGTGGGGATTCCCTGGTCTCTTCACAGGGGCTGGCCTCCTAATGCCATAGATGCTGAATGCTGGCCATCCTACCTCTCTCAAAATCTAAGATGGCCTGGCTGTCAGAGGTGCATAATGGCTGAAGGAATTAACATGTCTTTCTCGAGGTCGAGGAGAGGAGTTGTTAACTTTGGGGTTGTTGAACGGCCTCTCCATGCGTTCTGACCTCATTTTCTCTTTATCTCTCCGCGGCTGTGAAGGTGGTGTTGGTGGCTTTTTCTTTGCAGCCATAGCCTCTAGGTGCATCTCTATACCCACATACTTTGAGGCTTTTTTCCTGAACTCCTCAAATGTTGTTGGCGGGCTTTTTGCTAGTGAGAGAGCGAAGGCTGATCCTGGCTGCAATGCCTTAATAACGATATGCAGCTTAATGGATTCTTTGAGGTTAGGAACCAGGGATGCTTTCTTGTAAAACCTCTTCAGGAAATCCTTTAAGGTTTCGTTTTCACCCTGCTTGATTTGGGCTAAAGTATGAGACGTCCTGGGAACATCTCTAGAGATGACAAGGTGAGTTTCAAAGATAGCTGCCATTTCTGCCCAGGAATCTATGGATCCTGAAGGCAAACCTTTGAACCAGCCGAGGGCCTTTTCTGACAATGTTTGTGGGAACATCTGACACATCACGTCTTCATCAGCCCCTAAGTACATGGCTTCAAATACGTAAGCATCAAGATGCTTAGTAGGATCGGTTTCACCATTATACTTTCCAATGGAGAGTGGCTGAGTGGTTTGAAGATGTTTAGGGATGTGGATACTCATAAGCCTCCTGGAAAAAGGAACTTTGAGTTTGTAAGTTACCAGGGGTGCTGTAATTAGCTCCCTCTTCCCACGAGCAGCTCCATCATCAGAATCGTGGGTCTGTTCCCTTCCCTCGAACGTGGGGATGTTTAAGTATTGGAGAGTTGTGGATTTTTCTCCATCGGCTGTATGGTGTGTCCCATCAGTTTGGGATGTTGATTTCTCTCCCATGCTCTGTCTTTCACGTTTTAACTCCATTAACTCCTCCATCAGTTTTCGTATCATCTCATCTCTTGGATCGGGTACAGATACTTGCACCATTCTCCTTAAACTCCCAACAGGTGACTCAAAAACCAAGCGTCTGTTCGTTGGTTGTTCTTGGGCCGTAACATCTTCTACGTGCCCATCGGATATGTTTCTTCCATTGCCTTCCATGACACAAAATCAGACTTTGTAAACGAGAGGTGGGAATAACTTTATCGTGTCCCACCGGGCGTGCCAATGATTTATCCTGAACCGGGGCCAAGAGATCCGGTGTCGGGTCAGTCATAAATAGTAAAATGATTACGTCTCTGAAGACCGGTTATATGAGTATCCGGTTTACGTATCCGATGTCTCTGTATGATGAGAGCGGATTGGGCGTCCTGGAGGTCCTTCACACCGTCCTTACGCATTGATGTGGGCAAAAGGTGGTGTCACCTGCAAAGATTCTCCGACGCTTAAGTCAGTGATAATATTCCAAGTGAGGAATGTTTTTAGAGAGTAATTGTAAGTTGAAAAATAGTTGAAGATCCCCCTCTCCATTGATGAAGAGAGTTCATATACCTGATTGGCTCGATATACGAGGATTCGTTAGTGGGGAACCACTAACCTCCAATAATATTATAAATTGTTATTTTATTGCGCACTTGCCTGTATGATTGGGTCAAGTGGCTATTTTATATTGAGCGTAGGGAGTGTAGGCTGGTCTTAGGGGACAAGTTGATCATTCCCTGAGCAGATTTTGGCTCGTAGTGTGGGGAATTATTGATCGGTCCTTGTAGCAATGCCCTTTGTCTTCTGTAGGGTGACATGTATGTTTTCCGGTGTCATGGTGTTATCCTGGACAACCGGTATAAGGAGAGCGCCTGATACGAAATTAGAGTCCGAATGTATACCGATGACATCGGTTGCACGTTGGTGAACTGTCAAAGACGTTTAAATATGTCTTGTAGAACGGATACCGGTATCGAGACCAGATCAATAATTATGATTGAAATTATTATATTAGATTGTGAAGACCCTTATGCTTATGTCTTATCTGTAAAGTATTATATTCTGTTTCTCACTCCTTCTTGTTTGAATTTCTGTGTCCAAAATCTATGTTATATGATATATAGCTAGTAGTTCAAGATGAAAAGATGAAATTACAAGAGGGTAAATTGGTCTCATCCTCAATCGGATAGGAGAAGAGATGTGACAAGAGTAGGATTCAAAATCACATGGTTTGAAGATAAGGAAATGATTGGTTACGGTCGAAGTAGAGATATTAAATCTTTAGTTTTAGTTTACCTTAATACAATATTAAGTTGGATGATTGTAATTCAAGGTAAAGGTTAAACTTTAATAAACCTTATTCTTTGGATATGATACTGTAATCTTTGATCACTTATGATTTTCTAAAAGTTCATTTTATCATTCTGAATAATTTGAAACTTTTTACTTTCAAAATTCAAAGAAAATCAGATGTATATACGTTCTTGTATACGCGAGATAGGAAGTGATAAATGTGTATATCTTTCTAAAAATTTTAAAAGCAAGAAGAATAGATATATATCTCGTGTATATAATGAGGTGTTACACATAGTAATAGTAAATAGTAAATTTTAAATAGTTATCGTGAATAGTAATAGTAAATAGAAATTATGAATATTAACGACAAATAGTAAATCGTGAATAGTAATAGTAAATAGTAAATCATGAATAGTAACAGTAAATAGTAAATCATGAATAGTAATAATAAATAGTAAATTATGAATAGTAATAGTAAATAGTAATGGTAAATAGTAAATCATAAATAGTAACAGTAAATAGTAATTTATAATTTTAATAGTAATTTACTATTTGTAATAATAATTTACTATTGACATAGTAATTTACTATTCAAAATAGTAACTTAAAATAATATTATATCCAATATAATAATAGATTTCTAAAACGATATGAAAATAAACCTAAAAAATATAAAGAGGGTTATTCTTATCTTATATTTGCAGAACCACTTTCCAAAAAAAATATTTCTCTCTTCCACCATTATCTCACTAGCACTACTATATTAAGAAAATTTAATTTGAAAATTTTTACTGTACATTTGAATATTTTCATATTTGATTACTGTGTAAGAATTGAAAATTTCTGATAGATTACTGTGCAAAGTTTGAAAATTTCACAGTTGCACAGTAAAATTTCTTGAGAAGGCGGCTGAGAATTATGAAGGGTGTGAATAGTAATTTAGGGGGTGCAAAAAATTTTTCGTTTTTTAAATATATATATTTTTAAAAAAATATTTTCAAAATTTTTAAAAATTACAGAAAATCATAAATAATACATAGACCAAAAAGTTCTAAAGAACCATAATCTAATTCCATCAAAATTTTATTTTAAAATTCTAATAAGAGATAAATCATAAATATGTAAAACCATAAATATAAAAACATAAAATAAAAGTTATGAATAATAAAGATATTAAAAATTCTTAATATAATTTTCTTAATAAGTGAATATTAATTTAGTCATTTTAAAATCCTCATTCAATATATATATTATTATAACAAAATAATTAAATATAAGTACCAAAATTTTATAAAAATATTAGTTAATAATAATCTAACTAATAATAAGTGTTTCTCATTAAAAGATATTAATATTTATTTTTTATTTAAGTAGAAAATGGGATGTTACACAGACTCCCCATACCATCATTTCAAATAACAGACAAAATTTCACAGACAAACATTTCATGGAGTTCCATAAAAACTAGGCATAAAATGAAAGTTTTCATCAGTAGAACATCCACAAACAAATAGTCAAGATGAAGTTGCCAATAAAGTTATCCTACAGGAGTTAAAATGTAACATCATATAGTTTTACTATATTTTTTTATATAAAAGGATAAAAATTAAAGAAAATTATGATTTAAAATTTTGGCAAAATTAGCTTAAGGTTCTTTAGAAATGATTGATCGTTACAATTTATAGGATTTTTGGGAATTTTTTGGATATTTTTAGAGATAAGTGAAAATAGTCCAAAATAGAGTCGGTTGGGTCTAAACCAGTATAGGAAATGTTATCAAAAAATTATAAAACTTGATAGAGAGTTTAGATTCATACATGCGAGATTAAGTTTAAAATTTCGTAAAGTTTAGAGATCGTTTGGTTAGAAAAGTAAACCGATAAACTTATAAAAATGAGTATTAAACATTTAGTAATTAAGATATTTAGTGTAAAAGAAATTCATTAAAAAGTTACATTTATTTTATTGAGTACATTTTGAGTGTTTATAACAAAATTTTAAGTATAAAATTTATCTCATAAAAATACTTATAGTATAGTTATGGATAATTATGAAAAAAATTAAAAAAATAATTTTTACGTCTATATATATGAGTTCATCTGTTACCATTTCACACGACACTTCATTTGTTTCTCAGTTTCTTATAGAGGTGTGCTTTCTCTTTCCCTCTTACTTTTTTACTTTATATAAAAATATATATATATAAGTAAAACGTTTACGTAGTAAATGTTAAAATAAATAAATATATATTTAAAGTTTATTTAATTATTATTATATATTTATATTTATTTAATTATTTCTTTATTTAATTATTTATTTATTTTAATTTTTATTTAATTAATTATTTATTTGTTTAATTATTTAATTTTTTATTTATTTATTTTATTGTTTAACTATTTATTTAATTGTTTAGTTATTTAGTTAACTGTTTATTTGATTAATTAATTAATTATTTAATTATTTATTTATTTAATCATTTATTTGTTTAATTATTTATTTATTTATTTAGTTAATTTTTAGTTAATTATTTAATTGTTTAATTAATTAATTAATTGTTTAGTTATTTAGTTAATTGTTTATTTGTTTATTTATTTAAATATTTAATTGTTTATTTATTTATTTGTTTGTTTATTTAATTTCTCAATTACTTATTTAATTGTTTAATAATTTATTTACTTGTCTATTTACTTAATAATTTGTTTATTTAATTACTTAATTAATTTATTTATTTAGTTATCTTTATTATTCTGTATTATTATTTTATTTACTATTTATTTATTTATTATTTATTATTTTTTTATTGTCTATTTACTCATTCAATTATTTATTTGTTCATTTATTTATTGATTGACTTATTTAAATATCAATTTATTTATTTGTTTTATTCATTTCTATTATTATTGTTCATCTACAATTTAGTCTTGTTATTTTTTATTTTATTCACTTATCTAACTAGTTAATTTATAGTTATCTATTAATTATCAATTCATTCATTTACATTTTTTTACTTCCTTACTTACTTATTTGAACTATTTTTATTGTTATATATTTATTATTTATTATGTTTATAATTTTTTTTCAATTATCATTTAGTTAATTATTTACTTTATTTTTTAATCATTTATTTAATTGTTATCTTTCTAAAAATTTTAAATGGATGTTTAATAATTATTATACACTTTTTAAATTTATGACAATGTCATTTTTAGTATGATTATATCAAAATTCTTCTCACTATTAATATCACTATGCTAAGTACTAAGTAAAATAAAATTTTAATAAAATAAGATAAACTAAACACTAATAATAAGAACCTATGTGTCTAGGTTAACTTCAGAAGATTTTCTTGGAAAGAAATAAGTTTCTCAGGTAAAGGGAGGGTGAGATAGGAATTTACTAAATATAAGACATGTTAAGTAATAGAAGGGACTCCCTAACCCTCTCAATATTTATTTCAGTTGTTGTTTTTATGTCTTTATTTATTTACAATTATTATTTATATGTTATACCATGTTACTTACATATTTTGTTGATGAGAATTTATATTTTTTAGATAATGTAAAGTTTGGTGTTTGAATCAAAAATACATATTTAATATGATTGTATTATACTGTCTGGGGATTTTTTGAGTGTAACAGGTCAAAGACAAATTTTAGAAATATTCAATTTATAGAAGAAACTCTGCCAAAATTTTTATAAACCCTGTGAATAAGAATTAATAGTATACACTAAAAGTTTAAAACTAATTAAGTGTGTGACATGCATCATATAACAAGTAAAAGACAAGAATGTTTTGGGAGATACGATATGTAACACCCCCTTATATACACGAGACATATATCTATTCTTCTTGCTCTTTTTTTTAAGAAAGATATACATATTTATCACTTCTTATCCCGTGTATACAAGGACATATATACATTTGATTTTCTTTGAATTTTGAAAGTAAAAAGTTTCAAATTATTTATAATGATAAAATGAACTTTCAGAAAATCATAAGTGATCAAAGATTTCAGTATCATATCCAAAGAATAAGGTTTATTAAAGTTTAACCTTTACATTGATTTACAATCATCCAACTTAATATTGTATTAAGGTAAACTAAAACTAAAAATTTAATACCTCTACTTCGACTGTAACCAATTATTTCCTTATCTTCAAACCATGTGATTTTGAATCCTATTCTTGTCACATCTCTTCTCCTATCTGATTGAGGATGAGACCAATTTACCCTCTTGTAATTTCATCCTTTCATCTTGAACTGCTAGCTATATATCATATAACATATATTTTGGACACAAAATTCAAACAAGAAGGAGTGAGAAACAGAATATAATACTTTACAGATAAGACATAAGCATAAGGGTTTTCATAACATAACAATTATATTTTCATTCACAATCACCCACATAGAATGTCACAATCATATGAATGTCATGCAATGTTTTTAATACTATCATCTCATTCATTCTATGCATGTGGGCCCTTAAAGCTTTAGTTTGCACCGGGCCAACCAGGAGTTTACACTGTCCCATAAATTCCGGATAATAATAACATAAATGCCTTCATGGCATATGAACAGCTCAACTGGCGTGGAAACACTTAGAGACTAGTGAGATTGAGAAAGTTTTTATTGTGAAAGTACCTGACACTAGGGAGTGACCCCAGGTCACCTGAAGCACCCTTTCACACCATCTCATCCCAAGGCTCGCAATTAAGCCTCCTCTAATGTATCCTCGGTTTCTATAATCCGTCCCCAGGCAATATCATATCTCATTTCTCTTTAATGATTCATGATGCATGAA
The DNA here is from genome assembly GCA_037962975.1 of Clitoria ternatea. Lineage (NCBI taxonomy): Eukaryota > Viridiplantae > Streptophyta > Magnoliopsida > Fabales > Fabaceae > Clitoria > Clitoria ternatea. Next base: position 23,922,227 of record CM075673.1, on the reverse strand, counting down.
CTACTCGCATATTTAGTTGGTTAAGACTTTTAGAAACTCAATTATTAAATACCATAAATGTTCACAAAATCATCACAATAAATTGTACATTCCCATAAGTTCTTCTTTGAACTTCTGTTATACTGAAATAATTTAGTACAGTCTTCAAATTCAGATCTTACCAAAATTGAGTTTCCAAACCTTAAATATCTCAAAACTTTCTCTTAAAAATCTTCACATATTTACATAATCTTTCTCAATTTGAATCTTAACTAGATTGAGTTTTAGAAATCTCGACAAAATATTCTTTAGTTATTTCGTTGGGGAAAACCAAAATAATTTACTTTAAACTTCTAATTTCTAAAGAAAATAATTAAAAATCATTAACTAAGAATACTTAAAACTATAAAAATTTTCTTTAATTCAAGAATTAATTATCTCAACCTCTGATTTTCATAAAATAACTTCTTTCTAATACTAGATTTTATTATTGAAATTAAAAATAAAGTTAGTGAAAATTATTTCTAAGAAGAAATAAAAGACTAAAATAATTATAAAATACTTTCTCTTGGAATAAAAATTTAAAGAGTAAGGTAAGAAAATCCTTACTGAGTTTTAACTTTCCGTCATGCTTGTTATATGCTCAAACTTCATATCACAAGGTCATCAATCATTCATCAACCACAATCAAGTATAGTAATCTCATCAATCACAATCAAATATCATCAATCATAATTGTATATTATTAATCACAGTCTAATACAATATCATTAATCGAAATCAAATACAATTAATTATAATCGAGTCAAATCAACTAAATATCGCTCATAAATATAATTCAAATTTTAATGGTTATTTAAATTAGTAGTTTTGATTTTTGAGTCCTTATAGTCCATTCCTCGCACAGGTCTATATAAGTCCATATATATAATCCATTCTTCGCATAGGTATAGTTCAGTCTAGACAGGTCATAATAGTCCAAGTCCTTGCATAGGTTTAGTTCGATCCATATAGGATATAAAAATCCAAGTCCTTGCATAGGTTTAGTCCAGTCCGTATAAGTTATAATAATTCAGATCCATGTATAGATATTTCAGAATAAGTTACACAATATATTAAATTTATTATAAATTTTAAGTTGAGAAGTTATTACTTTAAAATAATATTATTATTAAATTTAAAAGGAGTAGGGGACTTGTAACAGCCCAATTTTTTAAGCAGTAAATTAGATAGTGAAAAAATTAAAATTTCTCAGAGAAATAAGAAATGAAACCTAGAAAATAGGAAATTTAATTATGAATACAAGGATATTTTCAGTTTGACTTAAAACGGAAATAAACGAGAATGGAATGTAGAATAGAATAATAAAATAAAATAAAAATCTGCTACAGTAAAATGCTACAGTAAAATACTACAGTAAACGTCACATGAAAAATGTTGAAGAATGTAGAGAATTCTCGAGATGCTACAGTGATTTGCTACAGTAATTTGCTACAGTAACCAACATTGAAAGCCTATAAATAGAGCCCCAACCTCCCACATTTCCTCAGACCAAAAACCTCACTGATCCTATAACCTTTCATCTCCCTCTTCAAGCTCTCAAAACCTTTTTTCTTTAATTTTTGCATAAGGAGAAATTACGCAAATTTGAAGATTTGAAGAATTACAAAGGAGTTTAGCATAAGGAAAGTTTAACGATCTTCACTTGAGGTAAGAAAGAGGGGATAGGATATTAAATACATAGAAATTAAGTTAGAATTGCTTGTTTAATTGTTTAGAAACTTATTTAGTTAGATTTTAATTTAATTTGAATTAAATTGTGAAATTGATGGTTTGGAATATGATATTAAACAATTACTATAACATGGAAAATGTGTTTCCATATTCTTTGAAATATGAAATATTATGGAAAATATGTTTTCATATGTTTGAAATATGATATGAATATTATGGGAAATGTGTTTCCGTATGATTGAATTATGATATAAATAATATGGAAAATGTGTTTCCATATTCTTGAGTTATAAATAAAGTATGCTTAATTGATTGTTATAATAATTTTATTGTTAAAATTAGTTATAAAGGAATTTGATAATGTAATGCATTCATCCATCATATGCATTGGCCGTTCAAAGAATCCGCAGAGGGGTTCTTTGAGGGGGTTCCCGGTGGGGGAACGCGCTCTGTTGAGCACAGACCTCTGCGGTGGTTTTATACCACGGCCGTCTTAAGGGCTAAGCAGTGTGTCCTTAAGGGGGGTCCCGCAACACTTGTTATTGATATTATGTTATTGTTATCAGATGTTGGTGTTGCATTATGGGGCGCGGTATCGGTTGGATATCCGTAAAAATGTTATTGTTGGAAATCACTGCAGATGTTCCCACCAGAATGGATCCATCATGCATTTTCATTAAAAGAACAGAATATAATAATATCAGTATAAAACAAAATATTTGTTTGGCATTTGCATTGCATAGCATCCTACTTGTGATTATGTTTGTTCTGATTTAATTTCTATTTATTTGATATTTTATCTCACTCTTTCTATTACTTGTGGCAACCCTTTAGTGGTTAACCAGGAGGACATGTGACAAAGTGGATGTTGCTGAATATGGATGAATTATGAAGGTTTTTGATGATGATGCTTGCTTGCATGACTACTATTGCTGTATTATGTATATGCTATGTTTTGGTACTTTACGTCTTTATATTTTATAAGATCTAGGTGCCTGTTGTAAAATATAATATGTATGGAACTCTGATGTTATGTATAATAATAAGAAGTTAATTATGTAAAGGTTGCGTACTCTGATATTGTATCAGTAACCTCTGGAATCAGGTTGTGAATCTCTTGATAATTACCAGGTGAAAAATAAGTTATCTAAGAGATTTTATATGGTAAGGGTAATTATCTTGAGATTTGCAAGTTGGCTCCAGGGTGTTACAGGACTCCTCCCTTTATTCTTATGTCTTTCATATTATATTCTTATCTCACTCCCCCTTACCTCTTGTATACCGATTCGTTATTGAAAATCTGTGCGTGCCTCGTCTCCGAGTTCTAAAACATACCAATTTCATTTTAATATAATTACAAGATGAAAATTAAGATTACTACTTAAAATAAAAATGGTAAATTTTGAATAGTGAATAGTGAATAGTGAATAGTAAATAGTAACAGTAAATAGTAACAGTAAATAGTAAAACGTGAATAGTAACAGTAAATAGTAAATCGTGAATAATAACAGTAAATAATAAAACGTGAATAGTAAAAGTAAATAGTAACAGTAAAGGTAAATAGTAATAGTAAATAGTAATTTACTATTTATAGTAATTTACTATTGAAATAGTGTTACTATGCAGAATAGTAACTTAAAATAATATTATTTCTAGTATAATAATAGATTTCTAAAAATGATATAAAAATAATCCTAAAAAATATAAAAGAGATGTATTCGTACCTTAGAATTTTAGCAGAACCTTCTTCCAAAAAATTTATTTCTCTCTCTTACTTCCACCACTATCTCACTAACACTACTATATTAAGAAAACTTAATCTGAAATTGTGAATTCTAAAGAAGAATTCCTTCGGTATTTATAGGAAAAAAATTTACTATGCATTTCATTATTTTAATATAAAAGTACTATGCGTTTTTTGAAATTTAAAACCTGGTTACTGTGCAACTTTTGAAAATTTCATACATGCACAATGTTTTACATAGTAAATGTCGGCAGAATTATTAAGTCAAATAGTAACCTTTCACTCGGTATATTTTAAACATTCAAAATTAATCCTTTTTGAAATTTAGCGATATTATATCAGTTCTCACTAATTTTATGATAAGTAATATAAATTTTTAATTTTAAAAATCTAAAATTTTCTGTTAATAAAAATTTATTAGTACGTTTTCAATTTTTTTACGATTGGTAAAAATCAAGATTTTACTCAAACTGATAATTTTTAGATAAGTCTACTTGAAATAGATTTTAGAAAATTTTCTTATAATTTAACTTTACATTCTTGTAAATATTTTTAATTTTAAGCAGCTTTATATGAATTTAAAATTATTTAAAATATATTATTTTATTAAAATAATTCAAAAAATTCCAGAAAATCATAAATATTATGTAGATCAAAAAGTTCAAAAGAACCATAGTCTAATTCCTTCAAAATTTTATTTTAAAATTCTAATAAGAGTTAAATCTTAAATATGTAAAAACATAAATATAAGAACATAAAATAAAAATGATGAATAATAAAGATATTAAAAATTTTTAATATAATTTTCTTAATTAGTGAATACTAATTAAGTCATTTTAAAATTCTCATTCAGAAATATTTTCATTTTTTTTATTATTATTATTTAAAAAACAAATAATTGAATATAAATACCAAAATAAAAAAAATGATAATAATAGACTAACATATAGTAAGTATTTCTCAAGAAAGATATATTAATATCTATTTCCTATTTGTGATGAAAATGGGATGTTACACGGTATAATCCGAGAAATGCATTAGGGATGGTTCAATAGCAAACCTTGGGATGGGAGGGTGTGAAGGGAGGCTAGGAGACCTGGTGTCACTCCCTAGTGTCGGGTAAATTCACAACAAGCTCTTGCCAATCTGACTAGGCCCTAAGTGTATATTATGGTCAGTGGAGCTATTCGTTAGCCATATTGGCTGATTTTCATGAAACAGTATCAACTCCTGACTGCTCCCAATAAAAGAAGATTTAAGGGCCCACATGCATTGCATCTCTATCATTAATAAAAGAATTGATAAAAATATTTATTAATTAAGAACTGCCAGTCATCACTACACTTTTCTTTCCATGTTGTATGTAACATGTACGAGGAAATTGTTATTAAAAAAAATTGTTTGTAAAACTCTATTGTTTATGTATGTCTTGTATAATATTAGTATTTTCCGTTTCTCACCCTCTTACTTGTTTATGTGGTATAAATTTTGAACTTGCACAAATAATATTCCGCAGTTGATAGATGTACGAATCAGACCTCGTCAAGGTGGAATAGGGAGATGGAGGTTCTTGGATATAGGGCATGTATATATATACTATAGGATAGTTACTGTGAGATTGTCTCAAGTTATAGTTGGTTTGCCTGATCCTCTTGGGGCCCTTACCTTTTCTTTCTGAGCTAGACTTATTTTTGATCTCCGTGATAATGACCCTTTCCAAGGGCAACCACCCCTACCCCCGCTAGTTGATGAAGAAGATATGGAGGGAGCTTCATCTGGAAGTGACTCCACTATTGATGATGTTTAGCTAGCTATAGGTTAACCCTATAGGACATTATGGGTAATTTTGATGACTCCAGTTGTGCTCGATGGTTGAGTAGTACTTTTTGTTATACTATTTAGCTACTCACATGTTCTAGAGCCTGTCTTGACATTAGCTAGCGTCTGACTTTTGGGGTTTCTACTAATCTGAACTTATATTTTGTATTAGTGTAAAAAAAATCAAACTAGTGTACAAATTTGTATATATATCTATAAAAATGTTTATACAGTAAAGTATTTTGGATATATGCAGTTATGTCTGTGAAATTATTTATATCTTTAAGTTAAATTTTTATTATTTATTTATTTAAATTTTGGTAGTTATTGAGGGATGTTATAAAGTGGTATCAGAGCAGTTCGTCCCATAGGCCTAGGGAGAAGTTTGACTTATTTGGTATATATCTTGAATGCTTAGGTATAGAGGTTATGTGGTAGTGATTGATAATTTTAGTTTAGAATATAATAAGTTTGATTATGAGCAGGAACTCATGGCAGAACAGGAAATTGGTGTGTAGCCGGAGTGGAGCATTTGATCACTGCAATGGCTGAAAATCAAGTGAACCAAAATGCTCAGGGCAATGATGCTTTAAGGAGGTTAGATCTTTTTGAAAAACATAATCCACCTTGGTTCAAAGGAGGTTATGACCCTAATGGAGCTCAACTATGGATTCATGAGATGGAGAAGATTTTTCATGCACTTCAATGTTCAGAAGCTGATAAGGTAATTTTTACAGCTTATGTTTTGATAAAGGATGTTGAACATTGGTGGGAAGGTACTAGAAGGCAATTTGAAGCAAATGGCATTGAAATCACTTGGGAATAATTCAAGGAAAAATTTCTGGAAAAGTATTTTCCTGATGATGTCAGGGAAAAGAAAGAAATGGAATTCCTATCTCTTACTCAAGGTGGCAAGTCAATTGGAGAATATGCTGCAAAATTTGAAGAGTTGTCTCGCTTTCACTCACATTATGCTGATGTTGTAAATGAACGGGCCAGATGTGCTAAATTTATCAATGGTCTTTGACCAGACATAAAAGAAGCTATTCAGATGCAAGAAGTTTCGTGAGTTTTCGGTGTTGGTTAATCGTTACAAAATTTTTGAAAAGGACCATAAGGATAAGCTGTCAAAGGCTAGAGAGTATGATCCTAAAACCAATGAGAGGAGGACTTTTGGACCTCAACGTTTTCAAAACAAGAATTTTGTAATGAAATAGCCATATCCTAGTCAACCATGTCGTCCTGGTGTTACATCTTTCCCTGTTCGATATCAAGCTCCACATAAAGGCTATAATGCGCTTACAAATCCTTGAGCTGCATCTGGGAGCTATTACATACTAGCTATTTTTGAAGTTAAATGTTATAATTGTGGAGGACCTCACATGCGAAAGGATTGCCCTACTTATGCCTGTTTTAAGTGCAACAAAAAGGGACATCTACTGAGGGATTGTCCAGAAATAAAGAAAGAAAATGGCGGAGGTACCAGCATGGGTAGTCCCACTCATGGAGGCCCTAGCAATGTAATGGAAAAACCTATGACTCAAGGAAACGTTTTTGCTATCAGTGGTGAGGAAGTATCCCGTCAAGATACAATGGTGGAAGGTACGTGTATCATCAATAAGACTCCTTTGAATATCATGTATGACTCAGGGGCATCTCATTCCTTTATAGCCGATGATTGTGTGGAAAGATTGAACTTGCCTGTGAGTGAGTTACCATTTAAGTTATTTATTCGTACTCCTAGAAACCAATCCATGGTTACTGCTAAAGCTTGTTGGGGGAATGTCCTATTGTCATAAACAATAGGAATTTCAAAGCTAATCTATTTTGTTTACCGCTTTCTAATCTAGAAATTATTCTTGGATTAAATTGGTTGGCAAATAATCATGTCTTAATAAACTATTATAATAAGACAATAGTATTCAATGAATCAATAGATTCGAATTCTAAGGATACAAGATTTGTATATGCTAATCAAGTGAGTGCTTTATTGAAAGAAGGAGCTCAAGGATTCATGTTGTTACTTTCAATGAAAGAGGAATGAGAATCCCGAATAAAGGAATTTCCAGTTGTAAATGAATTCCCTGAAGTTTCCAGAAGATATCCCTGGGTTACCGCCCGAACGAGAAGTGGAGTTTTCCATTGACCTTATTCCTGGAGCTGAACCAATCTCAAGAGCACCATATCGGATGTCACTATTGGAATTATTGGAGCTAAAGAAACAATTGGAGGAATTGCTAGAAAAGCAATTTATAAGACCAAGTGTATCTCCTTGGGGTGCACCAGTTTTGTTAGTGAAGAAGAAAGATGGTAGTATGAGGCTGTGTGTAGACTATCATCAACTTAATAAGGTGACAATTAAGAATAAATATCCTTTGCCAAGAATAGATGATTTGATGGATCAACTTCGTGGTGCTAGAGTATTCTCTAAAATTGACTTAAAGTCTGGATATCATCAAATACGGGTAAAGAAGGAAGATATACCCAAAACTGCTTTTAGGACTCGTTATGGACACTATAAGTATTTGGTAATGCCTTTTGGTGTAACTAATGCTCCTGCTGTATTCATGGATTACATGAATAAGATTTTTCATCCATATTTAGATAAATTCATGGTTGTTTTCATCAATGATATTTTGATATACTCAAAAAGTCGAGAAGAGCATGTTGAGCATCTGAAGACAGTGTTAGGAGTTTTACGAGAAAAGCAGTTGTATGCCAAATTGTCTAAATGTGAATTTTGGCTAGAGAAAGTCAATTTTCTTGGTCATGTCATCAATCAAGGAGGAATCGTTGTAGATCCTTCTAAAGTGGAAGCTGTGTTAAAATGGAAAAGACCAATGACTGTGACGGAGATTAGGAGTTTTTTGGGATTGGCTGGTTAATATCGAAGGTTCATTGAAGGATTTTCAAGACTAGCAAATCCATTAACTAAGCTCACAAGGAAAGGTCAACCATTTGTTTGGACGATGCAATGTAAGAATAGTTTTCAAGAACTTAAAAATCGTCTCACGACGGCACTTGTGTTAGTATTACTAACCCGTACCAAGAATATAAGGTATTTTGTGATGCGTCAAAACAGGGGTTAGGATATGTGTTGATGCAAGATAGAAAGGTTGTAGCTTATGCATCGAGGCAATTGAGGCAACATGAAGTTAATTATCCCACTCATGATTTGGAATTAGCTGCTGTGGCTTTTGCATTAAAGATTTGGAGGCATCATCTTTATGGAGCCAAATTTGAAGTTTTCAGTGATCATAAAAGTTTAAAATACTTGTTTGATCAAAAAGAGTTGAATATGAGGCAGAGAAGATGGATGAAATTTTTGAAGGATTATGATTTTGAACTGTAGTATCATCTTGGGAAGGCAAATATAATGGCGGATGCATTAAGTTGTAAATCTTTGCATGTGTCTTCAATGATGATCAAGGAGTTAGAAATGATAGAACAATTTAGGGATATAAATCTAGCAATGGAAATGAATCATAATAGTTATAGGCTTGGAATGTTAAGGGTAACTAATGACTTTTTGTTACAAGTTTTAGAGGCTCAACAAAAGGATGTTTTTCTGCAAGAAAAGAAGAAGCTTCTAAAGCAGGGAAAAGAATTAGAATTTAAAGTTAGAGCTGATGGGATATTGAGATACAAAGACCGAGTTTGCATTCCAAATCAAGGAGAATTGAGAAAGGCTATTTTAGAGGAGGCTCATAAAAGTAACATGAGTATTCATCCAGGAACTACCAAAATGTATCAGGATTTGAAGAAATTATTCTGGTGGCCTGGAATGAAAAAGGAAGTAGCAAAATTTATGGCCTCATGTTTGATTTTCCAGAAAGCAAAAGTGGAGTATCGAAAACCTTATGGAACATTACAATCATTGGAGGTTCCAGAGTGGAAATGGGATAGTATTTCTATGGATTTTGTAACTGCGCTACTAAGAACTTCTGCAGGATATGATTCAATATGGTTAGTAGTGGATAGATTGACAAAATCTGCTCATTTTATTCCCATTAATATTCGATACTCTTTAGAAAAATTGACTCAGTTTTATATCAAAGAAATTGTAAGGTTGCATAGGATTCCTTCAAAGATTATTTCTAATCGTGATCCACGCTTTACATCGTGTTTTTGGGAAAGTTTACACCATGCTTTGGGAACTAAACTTCATTTAAGTTCAGCATACCACCCTCAAACAGATGGTCAATCTGAAAGGACAATTCAAACTCTTAAGGATTTGTTACGAGCTTGTGTGTTGGAACACAAAGGAAGTTAGGATCAAATCTTGCCATTAATTGAATTCACTTACAATAATAGTTTTCATGTAAGCATCAACATGGCACCATTTGAAGCACTTTATGGGAGAAAGTGTAGAACTCAATTGTGTTGGTTCAAGACAAGAGAAAACTTGATGATAGGTCCTGATTTGGTACAACAAACTACAGAAAAGATCAAGTTGGTTCAGGAAAAGATGAAGACAACACAAAGTAGACAGAAAAGTTATTATGACAAAAGGAGAAAACCTCTTGAATTTCAGGAAGGTGATCATGTCTTTTTGAATGTCACACCCATAACTAGGGTCGGTCGGGCAATGAAATCACGTAAACTTACACCTAAGTTTATTGGCCCTTATCAGATCCTAAAGAGAGTTGGTTCTCTTGCATATCAAATTGCTATGCCACCTTTTCTGTCAAACATCCATGATGTCTTTCATATATCCCAGCTACGAAAATATATTCCTGATCCTTTACATGTTATCGAGCCTGACAATATCCAAGTTAAGGATAATCTCACATGTGATACATCACCTATCAAAATAACCGACAAAAGAATAAAACAACTAAGCGGAAAGGAAATTCCTCCAGTGAAGGTTATCTGGAGTAAAACAGGAGATGAGGATGCTACATGGGAATTAGAATCTGAAATGAGAAAATCTTATCCTCACCTTTTTCTTTAAGGTATGTAAATTTCGAGGACGAAATTTTTTTTAGGGGGTAGAATTGTAACATCATATAGTTTTACTATATTTTTTATATAAAAGGATAAAATTGTAAAGAAAATTATGATTTAAAATTTTGGCAAAATTAGCTTAAGGTTCTTTAGAACTGATTGATCGTTACAATTTATAGGATTTTATGGGAATTTTTAGATATTTTTAGAGATAAGTGAAAATAGTCCAAAATAGAGTCAGTTGGGTCTAAACCAGTATAGGAAATGTTATCAAAAAATTATGAAACTTGATAAAGAGTTTAGATTCATACATGTGAGCTTAAGTCTAAAATTTTGTAAAGTTTAGAGATCGTTTGGTTATAAAAGTAAATCGATAAACTTATAAAAATGGGTATTTAAACATTTAGTAATTGAGATATTTAATGTAAAAGAAATTCATTCAAAAGTTACATTTATTATTAAGTACATTTTGAGTGTTTATAACAAAATTTTTAGTATAAAATTTATCTCATAAAAATACTTATAAAAAAATTAAAAAAAATATTTTTTATGCCGATATATATGAGTTCATTTGTTTCTATTTCACGCGACACTTCATTTGTTTCAAAGTTGCTTACAGAGGTGTGCTTTCTTTTTCCTTCTTACTTTCTTACTTTATATAAATATATATATATATAAGTAAAATGTTTACGTAGTAAACGTTAATATATATATATATATTTAGAGTTTATTTAATTATTATTATATATTTATATATATTTATATTTATTTAATTAATTACTTAATTGTTTATTTATTTAATTATTTATTTATTTTACTGTTTATTTATTTAATTATTTATTTGTTTAATTATTTAATTGTTTGTTTATTTATTTATTTTATTGTTTAATTATTTATTTATTTATTTATTTAGTTAACTGTTTATTTAATTATTTAATTAATTATTTAATTGTTTATTTATTTAATCATTTATTTGTTTAATCGGTTATTTATTTATTTATTTAGTTAATTTCTTAATTAATTATTTATTTGTTTAATTATTTATTTAATTATCTATTTAATTGTTTATTTGTTTACTTATTTAAATATTTAATTGTTTATTTATTTAAATATTTAATTGTTTATTTATTTAATTGTTTGTTTAATTTCTCAATTACTTACTTAATTGTTTAATAATTTATTTATTTATTTGTTTATTTGTCTATTCACTTAATAATTTGTTTATTTAATTACTTTATTTATTTATTTGCTTATTTATTTATTTAGTTATCTTTATTATTCTGTATTATTATTTTATTTACTGTTTATTTATTTATTATTTATTATTTTTTTATTGTCTATTTACTCATTCAATTATTTATTTGTTCATTTATTTATTGATTGACTTATTTAAATATCAATTTATTTATTTGTTTTGTTTATTTCTATTATTATTGTTCATCTACAATTTAGTCTTGTTATTTTTTTATTTTATTCACTTATCTAACTAGTTAATTTATAGTTATCTATTAATTACCAATTCATTCATTTACATTTTTCTTACTTCCTTACTTACTTATTTGAACTATTTTGTTTGTTATATATTTATTATTTATTATGTTTATAATTTTTATTCAATTATTATTTAGTTAATAATTTACTTTATTCTTTAATCATTTATTTAATTGTTATCTTTCTATAATTTTTAAATGGATGTTTAATAATTATTATACACCTTTTAAATTTATGACAATGTTAATTTTAGTATGATTATATCAAAATTTTTCTCACTATTAATATCGCTATGCTAAGTACTAAATAAAATAAAAGTATAATAAAATAAGATGAACTAAACGCTAACAATAAGAACCTATGTGTCTAGGTTAACTTCAAAAGATTTTCTTGGAAAGAAATAAGTTTCTCAGGTAAAGTGAGATAGGAATTTACTAAATATAAGACATGTTAAATAATAGAAGGGACTCCCTAACCCTCTCAATATTTATTTCAGTTGTTGTTTTTATGTCTTTACTTATTTACAATTATTATTTATATGTCATACCATGTTACTTACATATTTTTATGATGAGAATTTATATTTGTTAGATAATGTAAAGTTTGATGTTTGAATCAAAAATACATATTTAATATAATTGTATTATACTGTCTGGGGATTTTCTGAGTGTAACAGGTCAAAGATAAATTTCAGAAATATTCAATTTATAGAAGAAACTCTGCCAAAATTTTTATAAACCCTGTGAATAAGAATAAATAGTATACACTAAAAGTTTAAAACTAATTAAGTGTGTGACATGCATCATATAACAAGTGAAAGACAAGAATGTTTTGGGAGATACAGTATAATCTGAGAAATACATTAGGGATGGTTCAATAGCGAACCTTGGGATGGGATGTAACAACCCAATTTTTAATCGGTAATTAAACATTGAAAATTTAAAGTTTCTTAGAAAAATAAGAAATAAATCCTAGAAAATAGGAAATTGAATTCTGAATATAAGGATATTTTTAGTCTGACTTAAAATAAAATTAAACAAAAATGGAACGTAGAATAAAATAAAATAATAAATAAAATAAAAATCTTCCACAGTAATCTGCTACAGTAAAATACTACAGTAATTTACTACAATACCTGCTACAGTAAATTGCTACAGTATCTGTCACATGAAAAATCTTGCGTAGTAACTTCACGAGAATTCTTCCTCCTTCGCACCGCCTCATGTCATTTCGATTTGCTACAATGATTTGCTACAGTATCTGCTAAAGTGATTTGCTACAGTAACTGTCATTGGAAGCCTATAAATAAGGCTTCAACCTTCCAAATTTCTTCAAAACCAAAAACATTACCAATTCCACAACCTTTCATCTCCCTCTTCAAGCTTTCAAAACCTTCATTTGCCATACTCAAACTCTTTAATTTTGCATAAGAAGAAACTACACAAACTTGAAGATTTGAGGAAATACAAGAGAGTTTAGCATAAGGAAAGCTTAGGGATCTTCAATTGAGGTAAGAAAGAGGATATAGGATATTAAATACATAGAAATTAAGTTAGAATTGTTTGTTTAATTGTTTAGAAACTCATTTAGCTATATTTTAATTTAATTTGAATTAAATTCTAAAATTGATGCTAAATAGTTTGAAATATGATATATGATATGTTTCTAATGTTGTATGATGATTTGGAATCAATTGTCATATTTAATTTGCAATTGAAATCATTAAAACAGCAAAAACAAAGGGAAACAGAGTGTTGTCTTCATATATGGATTATACTTGTAAATATGATGAATTGTCACATCTTTTTCAATTTTACCATAAATTCTTATTGTTAAATTATGAATAAATTTAATGATATAAATTTACTGCATTCATGCATCATATGCATTGGCCATTCAAAGAATCCGTAGGGGGGTTCTTTGAGGGGGTTCCCGGTGGGGAACGCGCTCTGTTGAGCAATAGACCTCTGCGGTGGTTTTATACCACGGCTGTCTTAAGGGCTAAGCAGTGTGTCCTTAAGGGGGGTCCCGCAACACTTGTTATTGATATGATTGTATTGTTATCCGATGTTGGTGTTGCATTATGGGGCGCGGTATCGGTTGGATATCCGTAAAAATATTATTGCTGAAAAATCACTGCAGATGTTCCCACCAGAATGGATCCATCATGCATTTTCATACATATAGAGAATGGAATGTTAATATAAATATAATACAAAATACGTGTTTGGCATCCACATCGCATAGCATCATACTTGTAATTGTGTATGTTCTAATCTAATTTCTATTTATTTGATATTTTATCTCACTCTTTCTGTTACTTGTGGCAACCCTTTAGTGGTTAACCAGGAAGACATGTGACAACGTGGATGTTGCTGAATATGGATGAATTATGAAGGCTTTTGATGATGATGCTTGTTTGCGTGACTACTATTGCTGTATTATGTATATGCTATGTTTTGGTACTTTACATCTTTATATTTTATAAGATCTAGGTGCCTGTTGTAAAATATAATATGTATAAAACTCTGATGTTATGTATAATAATAAGAAGTCAATTATGAAAAGGTTGCGCACTCTGATATTGTATTAGTAACCTCTGGAATTAGGTTGTGAATCTCTTGATAATTACCAGGTGAAAAATAAGTTATCCATGAGATTTTATATGGTGACGGTAAATATCTTGGGATTTGCAAGTTGACTCCAAGGCGTTACATGGGAGGGTGTGAAGAGAGGCCTAGGAGACCTGGGGTCGCTCCCTAATGTCGGGTAAATTCACAACAAGCTCTTGCCAATCTGACTAGGCCCTAAGTGTATATTATGGTTAGTGGAGCTATTCATTAGCCATATTGGTAGATTTTCATGAAACAGTATCAACTTTTGACTGCTCCCAATAAAAGAAGATTTAAGGGCCCATATGCATTGCATCTCTATCATTAATAAAAGAATTGATAAAAATATTTATTAATTAAGAACTGCCAGTCATCTCTACACTTTTCATTCCATGTTGTATGTAACATGTATGAGAAATTATTATTAAAAAAAATATTGTTTGTAAAACTCTATTGTTTATGTATGTCTTGTATAATATTATTGAACTGGTCTGGACCGGGGTCTAGGATCCGGTATGGGACCAGCCACAAGGATGCAGGTGTTTTTAGGGTTTGCACACCGGAATTGTGTATATCCGACGTACTAATCCGGTCTCTCAGTGGGAGAGGCCGGTCTTGTTGTCCTGGAGATCCTTCAAACCAACGATTCGCGTTGTAGGAGGGCGAAAGGTGGTGCCACCTGCGAAGATTCTCCGACGCTCAAGTCAGAAGAGTGTATGAACTGAATGAATACTCAAGCGTGATAACAGTAAAATGTGAGATAGAATAACGATACCATGCATGTGTGTTGATATGGCCTCTTATAGTTGAACGTAAGAGAAAAAATGAGACGTTGGATGCAGGTGGGTCCCTTATCTCTGATTGCGTGTATATTGTGTCAATCAAAGTGGCTCGACTTTCAGAATGTGTCAGGAGGGTAGGTCAATTATCAGAGTACAATCCTCCAGAGAGAGGAGAGGATAATCACCTTTTTCGCATAATCTGCTGACACGCCCACTTACTTTCTGAAGCCATTGATGTGACGTATTTTGCTACAAACAGTGTCTTCGTTGATAAGTTATCAAAAGGCTCTTCTCTTGCTATGAGGGAAAAGCTAACAATTATATAAATATCCCGTATCAATGAACATAGAACCGTTACAACGAAAATGAATGATGTTGTCATGGAGTGAGGGCGGATGACCAGACAACGGATATCCGGTGTGGTAACGTTGAACCTAGACACCGGTTTTCCTTATATGAGGTCAGTCTGACGTCACAAGTATGGGGGCCGGTATCTAGACCGGATCATCTGTCCCCTAGCTTGTATGAGGGACTGTTAAGTTGCTCATATGAGCTACACAATTCTCGAGAGAAGTCTAGATGCCGGTAGTACATTCTTGTAAGTCTCTAGGAACTCGGTGGCGTCCGCTCTACTAAACAAGTGACCGCCCTCTTCGCGTTGTGTACAACGGATTCAGACAGCATAAAAATAAGCAGCGGAAATCCCAAGAGTTTTTGAAAATCGAAACTCTTGGTATTCGAAAAGTGGTTGGTAGGCATTAAATGCGCACAGCATGATTAGACAATAAATGCGTTTTTTATGCAAGAGCCATCATTGCCCAAGAGTGTAACCGTCGATTGAGCTTATTGGGCCTGGATTCAAACTGAGTGGGAGCCCATTAAGCGAAAACGTTTGCTGAAACGTTACTGTTTTCGCGCCCGTTTGTGGTGAAGCGACGGAGTCGTTTCAATTTGAAAGGGTTGCGTTTTGAGGCAAGCCTAGTGACCTTCGATGAAACACTGTGTTTCTTCGTTACCTATAAAAGGAACTCTTAGCAGATTTAGGAATCCACCCTTACTCTCAAACTTAGTGAAACTCTGCTCAAATTTCCTTGGAATTTCCTTGTCGTCTTCAACTTCTCAAAGATCCTCTTTCTTTAGGTAACCTTCCTTCCCTTCAACTCCTTGCAATTTTAATCATTCTATTTCCATCATGCGCCCTAGAGCTGGACACGCTGGTCCTTCAAATAGAGGGAGGTTTGGCTCTCGTGCCCCCCTTAGCCACCGTGGTGGGAGGATTCCAGCGAATCCTCCTGTGGCTGGGCGCCATCGCTCAGAGAGAGCCGAAGCTTCTTCCTCACGAGCGTCTTCTTCATCTCGTCGCTCTGAGGTTCCCCTTGGTTCGAGGGCTACCAGCCGCTCTGATGAGGGGTCAAGTGCTGAGGGTTATCTCTCTGACGATGTTGCTTTTTATCACAGCACCTACGCATTCCACCGCGCCTGCACAACCATGGATCTTCCAGGACGTGGAAAAACGCCGTTTCTCCGCTCTGCTGAAGGGTGTGTCAACGTTGTGGCACACCGGCTTGATTGGGAGAAACTCAACAGGGAAAAACCTTATTGCTGGGTGGAAGAGGAGTTCTTAGAGATCCCTTCGCACCATGCAAGTGAGGAGGAGCGCACAGTTTCTTTCCGCTGTAAGATATACTCGGATAAGAAGTACAAAGCACGATACGCTGTGATGGCTCCGCATCCTTCTGAAAGAATATGCCACAACGTCCCTGACGCGAGGTCGGTCTACATGTACGACTTCGTTTTCTTAAAGCTGGGGGTGCGCTTTCCACTGACGGATTTCCAGATGGCCGTCCTGCGTTTCTTAGACTGTGCCCCCTCACAATTACATCCCAACGGTTGGAGTCTTGTCCGGGCTCTGGAAGTCTTGGGGGAGCATTTTGGCTTCTCCGCCACTGTGGCCAAGCTGTTTTACTATTGCCAAGTGGTCCGCCGAGCTAATAAGAAGGGCGGCCTTGGGTTCATTACACTCCGTAGTGACTCAAGGGTTGTAAATTTCAAGTCTTATACGGAATCCGCAAAGGTAGATGGGCGCTCCTTCAAGCACTACTACACGCGGGTCCGGATTCAACCAAATAAGCCGGTCTTCTGGCGAAATAAAGAGGGGTTTACCAAGTTTCCCCTTAGCTGGACGCACGAGCATTTTCTCCTTATGAGCCGTGCTTATTATACAGATGAGAGTGAACTTTCCCCTCATTCTGTTGAGGTCTTGAGCGCCCTGCAGACGGCCTCAAAGACCCTCAAAGGGTTTTCCAGCCGTCTTCTCCTGACCGAGGAAGACATCAAAAACACCTACCTCCGTAATATTCGCTCTTATTCTCCTTGTGTTGTATGGTTATACCGTTCTAGTTATTTTCCTTCTTGTATGCTTATTCAACTCTTTTTGTTTTGCAGAACAAATTGAAAAGGCCTGCCCAGAAATGTTGTCGCTAAGGTCCATGATGGCTGACGATGACTCCTCTTCTGAAGAAAATGAAATCCAGGCGAAGAGGAACGCCACCAAAACTCCCCTCATTCCTCTGACTTCTGCAGTAGGAGATGAGGTTCCTCTCTTCGACGAGGAGGAAGCCGAAGAAGCAACTGAGGCCGCTGGAGCGGGTGGCGAGGAGGCCGTCCCAGAGAAAAAGAAAAAGAAGAGGCATCTTGTAAAGAAGGCCGATCAAGAGAAGCCCTCCTCTGATGACCCTGTGAAGAAGCGTCAGAGGACGGCCGAAGAAACCGAATTAAAGAAGAACAAGGGAAAGGAACCCGCTCCTGAGTTCTCTGCACCTTCTTCTCAAAATGCTTCAGAGCCGGATTCTGGGAACGGTCCTCCTCCGGCGTTCGATCCTCCGCGTGACTCCTCCCTTTCTCCTTATTTGTGGTTTCAAGGATCTATGCCTCCTACTCTCCCAAAGGCACGGTATTGCCTCCGTCCTTCCCTCGACGCTGCTGGGGTCCGAGGTGCTTGCAAGGCTGGGCGTTGGCAACTTGATGAACTGTCTGGCCTGCTTGAGTCCCTGAGCGAGAAAGCTGATTATATGGATCAGGTTGAAAAACTTGAGACCGAACTCGCAGTGAAGGAGAAATGGGCAGCCAAACAAGCTGAAGCTCGCAGGGGTGTGGAATCGGAATTGGAAAAAACTAAAGAAACACTCCAGAGGAAAACGGAAGAGGCAAGCAAAGTTCATTTTGCGAATAAGGCCCTAGAACGGGAAGTTGCCGACCTCCAAAATAAGAACAAATCCATACCCCTCCTTGAAGAAGAATTACAACTGGAGAAGAAGAGATCGGCTAAGCTTGCTGACGATCTCAAAGTTATGGAGGATGGTCGCAACAAGGACCTTGGGGAGTGGGAGTCTATTCGGAAGGAGATGCAAGCCCAAATTGATGAACTCAAAAAGGGTGGTGCGAGTGCTGGGCCTTCAGAAGAGGATTACGCCAAGGTTCAAAGAAGGCTAGCTGCTGCAAAGGCCAAGGCTGCCAAAGCCTTGGATATATGCAAAAATGTGGCGTATGAATCTTTCGGCCTGGCCCTTCGTCAAGTCTACTATCGTAACCCTGGAATAAAGCTGAATTTGTACGGATTAGATCCGTTCTTTGAGTTCCATGGGGGAAGACTTGTAGAAGTTCACAAGGACGGATCGCACCACGAGCCCCATGCATCTCTGTACGAACTGCCTCCTCTCCCAGAAGGCCAAAGTATGGAGCCTACCACGTCCACTGCTGCCTCTGGAGCTGAAGCACAAGAAGGTGCCCAAACTGGAATGGAGGACAGAGCGGAGAAGGGAGGAGTGCTCACTGTGGAGGATCAAGCACCGGCCCCTTAATTTATGCTTTATTCATAGCTGTGTACTGGGATCAGCTCCAGTTTTAACTACCTTGTAACCTGAATAATTTCTTTATTCTTGGAAATAAAATTCACTGTTGCTTTTCTTCAACTGCTTGCGTCGAATGTATGATTGTTGGATAACTTAGTGTTGTACCAAACACTATTGTTTTTAAAGCTTTACGAATCCGTTCTGTGTGGTTACCAAGCTGCTTAACGCGTACTTATCACACCGGATTAAGACAACAAATAGTAATGAATAAATAACAATTAAGTTAAAGCACGCCCTGTCCCCAGGTGTAAGTTCATTGGGAAAGGAGAGTTTATCTCAAAATTACCTTTTAAATTCTCAAAAGATAGAAATGCTTATCTGTCCTCGAAGATGTGGAGCGGGTACATTAGCTTTCAACCGCTCTGGGATGGGTATTCCACAATTGAGGACGGATATTGCCTTAGAATCTTGTATAGCTTTGGCAAGGGTAAGCTTTATGCCTTTCTCTTGAGGTTCGGTTTGGTCCTACACCTCAAGTCTTCACACGGTGTTCGGTTCGATCCTACTAACCGTACTTGGAGTTCGGTGCAATCCTACAATCCAAGCCTTCAACACGGGGTTCGGATCAGGGCTAATCCTGAACCTACTGCGCCCGTTACTCGGGGTTCAGCGCGGTTTTCTCTGTGAACCGGCCTACTGCGCCCAAGCCTTCGCATGGGGTTCGGTTTGTGGCCTTGAAAAAGGACCAGCCCTACAACCCATGTTGTTTTCGAATGGGGTTCGGTTTGTGGCCTTGAGAAAGGACCAGCCCTACAACCCATGTTGTCTTCGAATGGGGTTCGGTTTGTGGCCTTGAGAAAGGACCAGCCCTACAACCCATGTGGTCTTCGAATGGGGTTCGGTTTGTGGCCTTGAGAAAGGACCAGCCCTACAACCCATTCCACCTCGAGGAATTACATCGTCTGACTTGGGGGGGTCTCCCTCCGTTCTTCGAGGAATTATCACATCAACTAGAAAATAGGTAGTTATGTTCATCCGTCCTGAGGTGTATGTGTATTAAACCACGGCTTTAAATCATAACACATAAGAAAAGTGAGAATGATAGGGCGGTGAAAGTGTATTCTTATTAAAACTGAATATAGATTACACAAAGAGCATCGTTGGGGCTATGCCTCGTTAAAACCTTCTTGAGAAAACCCAGTGGGAAAAAAAAAACTCAAGTAAGGAAAAAGAGTACACGCCGTCTTACCAACTAGCTGTAATACATTCGTAAATTCTGAGTGTTCCATTTGTTGCGGATTGGGGTTCCATCAAGTTCTTCCAATCGGTATGATCCCTTTCTAGTCACCTCCGAAATTCTATAAGGTCCTTCCCACGTTGGTGCTAGCTTTCCTTGGTGAGCGAACTTATTCCCCACACTGGCCTTTCTCAGAACAAGGTCTCCGGTGTTAAAAGCTCTGTACTGGACACGTTTATTGTACCGGAGTGCAGCCTTTGCTTTTATTGCCTGATCTCTGACGAAAGCCTTTTCCCTCAACTCTTGGAGGACGTCCAGCTCTGATGCTAAGTTGGCGTTGTTATCTTCTGCTGAAAAATACTCGACACGAGCCGATCTTTTTTGTAACTCAACTGGGATCATCGCCTCAACCCCGTACACCAACCGGTATGGGGATTCGTTAGTTGAAGAATGAGGCGTAGTGCGGTATGCCCATAGAACATGACATAACTGGTCCGTCCATCCTCCCTTCGCTTCTCCCAGACGCTTCTTTAACCCCTTTAGCACCTCTCGATTAGCTACCTCTGCTTGCCCATTGGTCTGGGGGTGTTCAACAGATGAAAATATCTGGACTATCCCCAGTCCTTCAAGTAAGTCCGTGAACTTTTTGTCTGTAAACTGGGTGCCGTTGTCAGTCACAATCCGCCCTGGCACCCCGAACCGAGCAATGATATTTTCGTACATGAAACGTCTTGTACGTGCAGAAGTGATATGCACTACTGGTTCTGCCTCGATCCATTTGGTGAAGTAGTCTACCCCCACAATCAAGTATTTGATACCTCCTGGCGCAGTGGGAAACGGTCCCAGAATATCAAGGCCCCATTGGTAGAACGGCCAAGGCACAGCAGATGAAGATAACTCTTGGGCCGGTATATGGTGGAGATTGGAGAATTTTTGGCAAGCGTCGCACTTCCTCACGAAGTCTGCGGAATCCTGCTTCACAGTGGGCCACCAGTATCCAGCCCTGAGGACTTTTCTCATTAGGCTTCGGCCTCCAGCGTGGTGCCCACATTGCCCCTCGTGTACCTCAGTTAAGACCGCTTGAACTTCGTCCTCTCTTAAACATAAAAGATACGGGACAGAGAATCCCCTTCTGTAGAGAGCACCATCGACCATAGTAAAATATGGCAACTCCTTCTTTACTCGTCTCCTTTCCTTCTCGTCAGTGGGAAGTTGACCATCAGCCAGATAACGAATATAGGGGATGACCCAAGAATCCTCATATGGATAGCTCACCATGACAGCATTCAGAGAAGGATACAGAGGTATACTGGGTGATGTCAAAGTGCTCTGAACCACCGTTGTTGTGCTACCAGGCTGCTTTGTACTTGCCAATCTTGACAAGATATCTGCTCTGGTATTTTCTTCCCTGGGCACATGCTTGAACTCTAAAACTTCAAATCTTCCCTTCAGCTCATTAACACAATTCAAGTACAATTGAAGTTGTGGTTCCTTCGCCTGGTACTCTCCCTGGACTTGCGAAATCACCAGCTGAGAATCGCTGCAGAGGGTCACTGCTGATGCTCCGATATCAATTGCCGCACGGAGACCGGCCAAGCATGCTTCGTATTCAGCTTGATTGTTAGAGGTCTTGAAATTGAATCGGAGGGAAATTTCTAAGTGTACGCCGTCATCACTTTCTACCACCACACCTGCTCCACATCCTTTGCTGTTTGACGAACCGTCAACGTAGATGGTCCAATGCGTTCGAGGGGTCGCCGGGTCTGCCCCAGTCATTTCCACTACAAAATCGGCCAACACTTGTGCCTTGATGGCTCCTCGAGGCTCATATGAAATCTCAAATTCAGATAGCTCAATAGACCATTTTATCATCCTTCCAGCGAGGTCTGGCTTGCTGAGTACTGAACGGAGCGGCAAATCCGTTCTTACCAATACTGGGTGCGCATGGAAATAAGGCCTCAACCGTCGTGATGCCCAAACAACTGCCAAGGCGGCTTTCTCAATTTTCTGATACCTTCCTTCCGCCCCCTGAAACGTTTTACTAGTAAAGTACACCAGTCTTTGCCCTTCAGGGGTTTCTTTTACCAGGGCTACACCTAGAGCTTCGTCGGATATTGCCAAGTATAAGATTAACGTTTCGCCTGGATCAGGCTTAACAAGAATTGGTGGGCTCGAGAGAACGGCTTTGAGCTGCTGGAAGGCTTGCTCTTGTTCCTCTCCCCATTCAAAACTCTTGTGTTTCTTCAACGCCTTATACAAGGGGAGGGACCTGTGCGCCATCTTAGGCATGAAACGAGCTAAAGCGGCCACTTTCCCATTCAATGACTGGACCTCCCTCAAACATTTAGGACTCTGCATGTCCAGGATTGCTTGACATTTCCTGGGGTTAGCTTCAATGCCTCGTTGAGTCAACATAAATCCCAAGAATTTTCCTGCTGGAACGGCGAAAGTGCACTTTAAAGGATTTAACCTCATGTTGTACTGCCGAAGCCTAGTGAAAACTTGGCGTAGATCTTCAATGTGGTCTCCTCCAGCGGGCGTTTTGGCTATGATATCATCGATATAAACTTCGACCAGCTTGGTATGCATCCCTTCAAAGACTTTGTTAATCATGCGCTGATAGGTAGCGCCTGCGTTCTTCAGTCCAAAAGGCATGACGGTGTAGCAGAAAACACCGCGGTCGTTGATAAATGCAGTCTTCTCCTGGTCTCCCTCCCACATCGGAATCTGGTTGCACCCCGAATAAGCATCCATGAAACTGAGATATTGGTAACCAGATGAATCATCCACCATGCGATCGATGTTGGGCAGGGGATATGGATCTTTAGGGCAGCAACGGTTAAGATCCACATAATCAGTACACATCCTCCATTTGCCGTTAGCCTTCTGCACCATGACCACATTAGAAAGCCAAGATGAATAGCGTATCTCCCTTATAAAACCTGCCTTCAACAACTCCTCTGTTTGCTCACAAGCCGCCCTCTGCTTCTCCGGTCCCAACCTCCTCTTCTTTTGAGCCACCGGTCTGGTTTCAGGATACACTGCAAGTTTGTGACAACAGAAATCAGGATCCATCCCCGGCATGTCTGCTGCTGTCCATGCGAAAAGGTCTTTGAATTCCTGCAAAAGGGCTAATAAGCGTTGCTCCATAGCAGACTCCAGCTTATCATTGATGTGCGTGACCTTCTCTGGGGAATCTCCCAATATGACATCCCTGGAGCCACCATCTGGTGTGGGCTTAGATGGATTGAGTGGATCAATCTTCAATTCCGCTCTGGGGTCTAGGTCAATAAGACTGACAGATCCTGCCGCTGTTCCTCCGTCGTTCAACTTCCTCTTCTTGTTAAATGCATCCAACTTAACCATGTTGAGGCTCAGATTATAACAATATCGAGCCATCTCCTGATCTCCGCGGAGTGAGGACACACCATTGTCCTTGTCGATAAATTTGATCAGGAGATGAGGGGTGGATACAATTGCTTCCATAGCGTTCAATGTTGGACGGCCTATGATACCGTTGTACGGGGATTCCACATCAATCACCAGAATTCTTGACTTGACTGTTCTTGCACCGGGCTCCCCTTCAAAAGAAATCAAAGTGTCGAGGTATCCCTTAGTAGGTTGCTTGGCTCCGTTAAACGCTGTGAGTTCTTGTGTGTATGGTTGTAAATCTGCATCACTGAAACCCATTCGTTTGAAACAATTATAAAAGATAACATCACAAGAACTTCCCTGATCGACGAGGATCCTCTTGACGTCCTTATTGGCTATGACGGCCACAATCACTACTACATCATCACCTCCTGGAATTGTTGGGCCAAAGTCATCATCTGTAAACGACAACGTCGGGGCTGTCACTCCGTCCCTGAAAGGGCGGTTATTCCTCGGTTTACCCTGGACTGACAGAATCATCCTATGGTGGTTCTTTCGTGCTGTGATTGATGTTCCTCCTCCCGTGAATCCTCCAGCTATCATCTCAATCACTTCTCGTCTGCCCTGTCTCTGCTGCTGGGGCATATTACTTTGTTGGGCACCTTCAGCAATCACTACCCCTTTCTGCTTCTCAGCCGCAGTGAACTTCCTTGCTGGGTTGCGCGTATTATCATCTTCATCATCAGGATCTCTATTCCTTTTCTCCATCCTATGAGGCTCATCCATAGATTTCTCCTTAAACAAATACTGCTTCAACTTTCCTTCCCGAATGAGAGTTTCCACCGTATTCTTTAACGCCTTACACTCATCAGTGTTGTGCCCTGTCTGCTCATGGAAAGTACAGTATTTACGTGGGTTACCACCCCTCTTGGCTGGGGCTGGCTTCCTTATACCAAAGACGTTCAGAGTTGGCCAACCAACTTCCCTCATGATTTGTGAGTGCCTGGTGTTCAACGGAGTATAGTGATCGAACGATGACACGCGCCTATCTCGTGGATGCTGACGAGCATTCACAAAGTCTTCTCTAAAGGCATGCTTCTCGGGCCTAGCTCTCTCCTTTTCTCTCCGTGGCTGCTGAGCGGGTACAGAAGGCTTTACTCTTGCTGCAGTTGCCTCTAGATGCATCTCTATGCCCACATATTTGGAAGCTTTCCTTCGAAACTCCTCGAAGGTTGTAGGTGGGCTCTTTGCCAAAGATAGGGCAAAGGCTGAACCTGGCTGAAGAGCTTCCACTACAATATGGAGTTGTATGGCCTCCGTGAGGTTAGGGACCAACGCAGCCTCCTTGTAAAACCTTTTCAGGAACTCCTTAAGAGTCTCAGTTTCTCCCTGTCTTATCTGGGCCAGGGTGTGAGAAGTTCTTGGGATATCCCTGGAGATAACGAAATGGCTTTCGAATGCAGCAGCCATTTCCTCCCAAGAGTCTATAGATCCTGAAGGCAAACTTTTAAACCAGCTGAGAGCTTCCTCCGTCAACGTCCTTGGGAACATTCTGCACATGACATCTTCGTCTGCTCCCAGATACATAGCTTCATAAACATAAGCATCCAAATGCTTAGTGGGGTCGGACTCTCCATTATACTTCCCAATCGACAATGGCTGAGTTGTTTGCAAATGTTTTGGAATGACAATATTCATCAACCTCCTTGAGAAAGGGACATTGAGCTTGTATGTCCCTGAAGTTACCACCGCCTGCTCCCTTCTCCTGATACTGACTCTATCACCAGAGTCCTGCGTTTGCTCCCTCTCTTCATATGTGGGGATCTTCGAATACTGGAGGGTGGTGGATCTATCTCTCGCTGATGCATGGTGAGCATCCTCTGCATGGGATACTACTCTGTCCCCAGCTCCTCCTCTCTCTCGCCTCAGCTCCATCAGCTCCTCCTTCAGTTGCCTGATAACCTCATCGCGAGGGTCAGGTGTCTGCACTTGCACCATCCTCCGGGTTTGAGTTGCAGGAGATTCGAAGACGAGTCTCCTCCCAGCCTGTTGATGGGTCACATCCTCCACGTGACCTTCCACGAAATCTCTCCCGTCACCTTCCATTGTGCCAACCTAACTTCTGCGAAAATGGGAATAACTCTATCGAGTCCCACCGGGCGTGCCAATGAACTGGTCTGGACCGGGGTCTAGGATCCGGTATGGGACCAGCCACAAGGATGCAGGTGTTTTTAGGGTTTGCACACCGGAACTGTGTATATCCGACGTACTAATCCGGTCTCTCAGTGGGAGAGGCCGGTCTTGTTGTCCTGGAGATCCTTCAAACCAACGATTCGCGTTGTAGGAGGGCGAAAGGTGGTGCCACCTGCGAAGATTCTCCGACGCTCAAGTCAGAAGAGTGTATGAACTGAATGAATACTCAAGCGTGATAACAGTAAAATGTGAGATAGAATAACGATACCATGCATGTGTGTTGATATGGCCTCTTATAGTTGAACGTAAGAGAAAAAATGAGACGTTGGATGCAGGTGGGTCCCTTATCTCTGATTGCGTGTATATTGTGTCAATCAAAGTGGCTCGACTTTCAGAATGTGTCAGGAGGGTAGGTCAATTATCAGAGTACAATCCTCCAGAGAGAGGAGAGGATAATCACCTTTTCCGCATAATCTGCTGACACGCCCACTTACTTTCTGAAGCCATTGATGTGACGTATTTTTCTACAAACAGTGTCTTCGTTGATAAGTTATCAAAAGGCTCTTCTCTTGCTATGAGGGAAAAGCTA
Organism: Clitoria ternatea; assembly: GCA_037962975.1. Classification (NCBI taxonomy): domain Eukaryota; kingdom Viridiplantae; phylum Streptophyta; class Magnoliopsida; order Fabales; family Fabaceae; genus Clitoria; species Clitoria ternatea. The sequence goes on along the minus strand of CM075673.1, from coordinate 23,895,878 downwards.
ACAATTATATAAATATCCCGTATCAATGAACATAGAACCGTTACAACGAAAATGAATGATGTTGTCATGGAGTGAGGGCGGATGACCAGACAACGGATATCCGGTGTGGTAACGTTGAACCTAGACACCGGTTTTCCTTATATGAGGTCAGTCTGACGTCACAAGTTTGGGGGCCGGTATCTAGACCGGATCAATTATTATTTTTCGTTTCTCACCCTTTTACTTGTTTATGTGGTGTAAATTTTGAACTTGCATGAATTTTTAGCTATGAATAATATTCCGCAATTGATAGATGTACGAATCAGACCTCGTCAAGGTGGAATAGGGAGATGGAGGTTCTTGGATATAGGGCATGTATATATATATATATATATATATATATATATATATATATATATATACACTATGGTATAGTTACTGTGAGGTTGTCTCAAGTTATAGTTGGTTTGCCTGATCCTCTTGGGGCCCTTACCTTTTCTTTCCGAGCTATGCTTATTTTCGATCTCCGTGATAATGACCCTTTCCAAGGGCAATCACCCCCACCCCCGCCAGCCGATGAAGAAGATATGGAGGGAGCTTCATCTGGAAGTGACTCCACTATTGATGATGTTTAGCTAGCTATAGGTTAACTCCGTAGGACATTATGGGTAGTTTTGATGACTCCAGTTGTGCTTGATGGTTGGGTAGTACTTAGCTACTCACATGTTTTGGAGCCTGTCTTGACATTAGCTAGCGTCTGACGTTTGGGGTTTCTACTAATCTGAACCTATATTTTGTATTAGTGTAAAAAAAAATCAAACTAGTGTACAATTTTGTATATATATCTATAAAAATGTTTATACAGTAAAGTATTTTGGATATATACAGTTATGTCTGTGAAATTGTTTATATCTTTAAGTTAAATTTTTATTATTTATTTATTTAAATTTTGGTAGTTATTGAGGGATGTTATATAAAACAAAGATTAGGACAAACAAAAGGAAGATAAAAACAAGAACTACCTGAAGCCCTATGGGCCTATTATACAATCCCTCACTCAGCAACCTAAGAAACACCATTCTGACTCACATATGAAGTGGATGCAATGATTCTCATGGAGCTGGGAGAACCCCCCCTTAGAAGAATCTCCTACAATGAGCAAGGGAACAACAAAAAAAGAAGAGGATACCTAGATTTTAGTGTAGGAGAACGAGACATAGTGTACATAAAAATACAAGCTTCCAAACAAAAATCCGCTCAAAAATGGAACACCATGCTCAAACCCTGATCCTTTTAGATAGGAGATTTAGTCTTAAGAACGATAGAGAACAACAAGAAAGCCAGAGAAGATGGGAAGTTGGCAGCTAACTGGGAGGGTCCATACCAGGTAAAGAAAGTAGTAGGCAAAAAAGCATACTGACTAGAAGAATTGGAAGGTAGAAGTATCCCTCAGACATGGAATTTCATGCATTTAAAGATGTATCATATTTGAATGTAACGAGGTTGCTCTTTTTCCTACTTAGGAGGTTTTTTCCACTGGGTTCTCTTTCGAGAGGTTTTAATAAGACCCATCCAAACATCGATAACACAAGTATGATTTAGCTCAGTAATTTCGATAATTATTCTTACATTAACCCTTAAAACCCCGAGCGAGAGGGTAATGACAAATTATTCCTACATTAAGTCCTAAAACTCCAAGTAAAAGGGTAATGACAAATTGTTCTTATGTTAAGTCATAAAACTGTGAGCGAGCGGGTAACGACAAATTGTTCTTACTTTAAGTCTTAAAACGGGCGATGACAAATTATTCTTACGTTAAGTTCTAAAACTCTGAGCGATGGGGTAACAACAAATTATTTTTACGTTAAGTCTTAAAACTCTGAGAGAAAGGATAACAACAAATTGTTCTTATGTTAAGTCCTAAAACTTTGAGCGAGGGGCAACAACAAATTATTCTTACATTAAGTCCTAAAACCCTGAGTGAGCACGTAATGACAATTACTTTTATGTTTAAAGTATTAAGATCTCAAGCAAATGAGTAACCACAATTACTCTTATGTTTAAGCCTCAAGATCCCAAGCGAGGAAAAACTTTCTTACAAAACCTGAGTAATGGAATATTAACAAGTTTCTTACACAAGGAAACAAAAGTAAATTTCACAAAACACTACACACCTCGAGCAGAAAAACGAGAGGAAAAAATCTCAAAAAACTATAAATCACAACAGAGGTAATAGCAAAGTCATCTTTCATTTCATTCCCAAGAAAAAGGTTACATAAACTAAAGAGAAAAAATACAAGTCAAAAATTAAAAGCTAGCTAGGAGGAGGGGTGAATGAGTCATCTCGAGGAACTTCAACTTTATTAAGAGGAAGGGAAACTGGAGGATCGATAGTAGTATCTTCTCTATCAAACTCGGGAGGATCCACGACCTTCTTATCCACCACCACTTTGAAAGGATCTGCTCCTTCCCAAGAAATGGCAAGAAAAGGATTTAGGGTTGAGACCTACACACAATATAGATGAAATTCTGACACAAACTTCTTAGTTACCCTCTCAACACTTCAACCTGCTCCTCTCACTCCAGACGCTCTTGACGAGCCTTAGACTCAACTTCTAAGGTGTTTTGTCATGCCGAAGCCAAAGCATCTTGCGCCTCCTTCAGAGATGCACCAATTTCTATAGCCTTCATGACAAGTTCCCTACGGGCCTCATTGGAACTTTCCAACTTAGGCCTCAATATCTTTCAGCGAAGCCTCAACATTCCCTTGCGCTACCTTGTTTGCTTTCAAGCGTTCTTTTAACTCCACTACCTTTTTCAAGGTCTCCTCGGCTTCTTAAACCTAACTGTCCAAGACCCTTTTTTCCTTTGTTAGTGCTCCTATAGCCTTATCTTAGGCAGTAACATTTTCATCTAGATAACACCCCGTCGACATTATCTAGGGGAAAACATTTCCATGACCCGACAAATACCCAGAGGGTTGGAACCCATGTACTTAGATTGATCTTTCTCATAGACCAAGCATGATCAATAAACTAAAGGATTGAAAACCTAGCATCCCATAAGGGCGTAGTAGGATTCCCAACTGCTTGGTCTTGGCGATAAAGCCCTCCCACTCTCGAGAAGCAGGATTACTATCGAGCTTAAGAGGAGTTGCTAGGTGCTTGGTAGTCATACCCTCCTGAGTGACTAGAGGAACTTCAAGAGACTCAGGAGATTCTTCCACACAGATTATAGGAGAACTAGAGAGCATTCATTGTGAACCTTTAGTCCTTCCTTGAGAAGCCACACTTATGCCCTATTAAGAACCAAGCTGAGTCTTTTACCTCTTAGCGGCTCGAGCATCAAACTCAGGACCCAAGGTAATCACTGGTATAGAGGTAGAAGTTGTAGGAGTAGTAGATGTGACAGGGATGAGGGCAGTGAGTCACCCCTGGCTGAACCCCCCCTTTCCCAGGTTGATAGGCTTTCTTTAAATCCTAAGCATACATTTTGCAGGGGACTATATCACCTGAAGAAAACAGGCAAAAATCAGTACAAAAAACCAAATAGTTAAGATAAAAAGCTTGTAGAAAGCTATATTTACATATCTAGAGCACTCGGATCGATGGACGGGGAGATCAACACTTGGGAACTGAAGTAGTGTTCCATGTCCTTCACAAAGAACTTCACGTCGTTGCGCTTGGCACGAGATAGATCCTCTCAATTTATCTAATATTAAACGAGTGTCTGAGTCCAATACAACGAAAAAGAAGGATGCCCATTAGGGTAATAAAGAAAGTCTTCCTCTACTACATTTAGACTCACCCAGATTTTGAAAAATAACCATTTGAAATTCTTATAGGATTGGTCGACTGCCTTTATCAGACAACGATCAAGAACAACGCTTAGAGAAACCCACCTGACAGGAACCCCCACCTTAAAAATCTTAGCTTGGAAAAAATAGAAGACGACAAAGACTAATGGAACACACCCAAAATAGTCACAAATGACCTTAAAGGATTTTACAAAAGCCTACCCATTCGGGTGGAGTTGAGTCGGGGCAATATTCAAAGCATTCAAAACACCCATTTCAAAACTAGAAAATGGAAGAAGAGACAAATAGAGGTGAGAGAAGAAGATTTCATACACGTAGGTGTAATACAACTCCCTCGGGTTTGTTGTGTCATGGCAAACCCTCTCCTCTAGTGAACAACCTAAGCACTTCACATTAGAGGCTAACATAACTACTGAAGGTCCCCACTTGCCACAACCTGGAAACAGAGTCCTCATCCTGATTGAAGGACGAGAAAGATAAGACCTCCTCTCTCACCTATGAAAAGGCATTTGAAGAAGAAACTATTTTTTTCAAAAAAGCAAATGAAGGGACAACAACACAAGAGATAATGAAACCACAACCTAACAAGACAAAGAAAAAGAGGAAAGAACTGACCTCTAGAAAAGAATACAACCCAAGGATGAAGAAAAGAAGACCTAAGAGACAAACTAAGCAAGAATAAATACCTGGAGATGGAAGTGGAGAGAAGAAGAAGAAGAATAGAGGGATCTAAAAGAAATTGTAGTGAAAATGGTAAAGAATAAAGGGGATTTTGGCTATATATACACGAAGGGAAGATAACCCCTAGATGAAAGATCTAACAGTTAGGAACATTATAACCCATTCCATAACCATGATGCCATAATGGCCTCTTAAAAGACAATTTCCTTTGACACGTGGCAAACAATTCACTCGCATTTAAAATGACGCCTATAAACCCAATAGACATATTTAAGAGACTGGGGATACAAAACGCCTCATCAATATGAAAACGGCTACGTCCAAACATCACCTTGAGAAATGAAATAGCGGCTACTCACTATCAGGCACATGAAAATGTTACTAATGCCCTTCGACGCTTGAGTCATCTAGAAATCCTTACTCAGCATTGAGACATTAATAAATCCTCACTTGAAATCTAGCAGCTCAGAATGTCTCCACTCAGTATTAATCCGCCTAAAATCATGTCTACCTAGCACAAAGTCACTCGGCCTAACCTTTTACCGAGAGCTTATGACCGGGGGGCTCTTGTCCCCCGAATTGGAAGGGGGCCCTGCGAGACCTTTATCTTTCTTTATTTTGGAAAAAATATCTTTAATATTTTGATTCCCCTGATCCCAAGTGTTTATTGTTATCTCATAGCGATTGGGCCGAAGTTAAGATCCCCTTATTGTATAAATAAGGCCTCGAAGCCTCCCTGTACGCTAAGTGATATTTTTAAGCAATAACCCTAATTTTCCTATAACAATTCTCTATGGATTTTAGCCTTACACACTTAGAGTGGATAAAAGCGGTAGACTCTATAAGCTTGTTGCATCAAATGGATACTTAGTATGTTTGTATTAGTCCATATAGCTTTTGATCAAATTAATGCAATGTTTGATTCACTGAAGAAAATAAGAAAGAAACATGTAAGATAAGAAAAATACCAAAGAAAAAATATTCAAATATGTTTTTGCCCACCCTATAAAATAATTTCTATTTATTTTAGTTCTTGTATTTTACTTCCCTTGTATGTTAAAATATAATTTTTAATCATTAACAATCTCAACAGTTTTATTTTTTAACAATTTTAAAAGTAGCTTTAAAAGTTAACAAAGTCACATGCTACAATCAATTGAACATGTCATAGTTATCTTAATATGTTAATATGTAATTTAATTACTCATATCAACTGTTAATGAATTCAAGTTTAAAATAATAACTTAAAACAAAATATTCAATATAAGAGAGATGTGAAAAAAAATATTTTACAGGGACTGAACTAAAAAACCCTTATTTTAAAGAGAGGGAAAATGTATTTAAGGTAGAAAATATTATAAAAATGGATTTAAAGAATTAAGTTGTGTTTTATTGCAGAACACGAGAGGAAAAAGTATTATTTTTTTATTGGTTACTTGGTTGATATAAATACATAAAAAACACTACTACAAAATAAGCTTTTAGTAACTTTTAATTCATTGCATTTTTTAAATATCACTAATGTCTTTAATAAAGCATATGCGTAACATTTATAAAAAAAAACATTATCTATAGTACGCATTTAACTTTAAAATGGTTTTTCTAAAATAAAACTCATATGCTCAGCGTGATTTTGTTTTATCATTTCTTCTAACCTGAAATTTCAGAACTAGTTTTTTATGCCACAAGCTACAAGCATGGATTTTCTCTCGCGAGCTTTGAGTGTTAATCTTCTTTCGTAAGCTTTGAGTGTTGATCTTCAGGTATTGTGATTCCTCTCGACAACTTTGACTATCTTCTCCATCTCACTGTGTTTTATCTTAAGGTTCTATCTTCTAGATCTAAGATTTACTTCTTTAGCTTTGGAATTGAATAAACCAGGTTTAAATTTGATTTCTGTCATCTCTCACCATGAGCTTCAAAATCTTCAATCTCTGGAAACATCTTGTTTCATATTGTATATCTTGAGATTTTCAAGAAATCAGTGAGTTTATATTTGTTTATTGCTCTCTTTGATTTTCACTTTATTTGCTTTATTTATGCTTATTTTTTCATTTCTTATGTGATTTGCTCTAGATTAGCGATTATGGTGGTTTGTTCTATTTGATCCAATTTCTTCTTAGGAAAATCACAGGGAATTGACTAAAATGACACATGTGCATCATTTGTTTGACAAAATTTCAAACATGATAAGAGGAAATTCATGGACATAATTAATGATAGGTAGAATTAGATGAGAGAAAAATGTGAAATTCGTGTTCTGGATTTATACACATTTGTCTAATGAAACGTTGTTAGCTCTTGCTTAAGGTGATTTGTATATGAAGGGGAAAAATGAATAAAGGCTTTGGTATTGGACTTTATAGTTTATGTTAGTGTATGCACTACGAGCTATTAATGTATCAATTTTAACTTATTAATAAAATTAATATTTTCAGTTTTAAGATTGTTTTAAAACTATTTATCCTGGAATAATAGGTCATATGAGAATTATTCCTAAAACGTCCCTAATCAAGTATTTACATGTGGACATGTAAATACATTAAGATTAGTGTGTGAATGTACTGATGATTTGATCTCACAAATCATGGATATATGATATCAAGTCTTTACACGGGTACACATTAAGAGTAATGTTGTACTAGACAGACCCACCATGAGAACGTTGTATGGATTGTTACATGAGTGTCGTAAACGGTTCTCAATAAGATAATGGTATATAGTTCTTCGACCTGAAGTCACTACGATTCCTACATAAGGAGTTTGTTGTTTTAATACAATCAAACGTTATCTGTAATAAGATGACCATAAAGATTGTGATTAGGCAATGGACAAATTATACAGAGAGATATGAGTGATGTAGATGAGATTTGTCTCTCCTATTATGATAGGAATGATATCTATGGGCCACTTGATGGAGTGAGACTAACGAAATGCATGACCATGCTAGGACGAATAAATATTAGATATTTATTCTGTAAAGTCTACTCTGGTATCAAGTAAAATGAATTGGGCCATACAAGGATGACGACGACCATACCTTGGGCCCAAATAGATATCGTGACAAAAGGAATAAATATATAAAATAATTATCACTTATAGGTCATGTCGATGATAAATAATATTCAGACATAATAATGTATTGCTAGATGCCGCTCTTATTTTATATTAATAATAAAATAGTTTATTATTAATATAACCAAATATTTTACCTATAAGGTCACACACATAGAGTAAGCCCACCAGAGGATAGTTTTATTTTTAGTTGGACTAAAAATAAAACTATTGGGCCTAACTCATTTAGAATGAGTCAGGAGCCCAATGTTTAATGAAAGCTCAGGTTAAGACCTAAACTTATATATAGAGCATGAGATGCTCATAGGCTGCTGCTCAGAAATTAGATTACTCTCGAATTTTCGTACTGGCATTCGGAACTTCGATTTTCTGGTGGGAGTGCTCGTGTGGACTCCTAAGGGCGAAGCTACAATTGCTTCGATCGAGGAACTCGCTTTGCGTTTACAAGAGGTAAACCCTAAATCAAAATTTTAATTTTACAGAATGCCTGAAGACATTTGTTTTTGCAATCCTTTTTGGGAATCCTTTGTGTTTGCACTGCCTGACCCTGATGGATTCCCTAACAGTTTATACAATTAAAATTAAAATAGTAAAAAAAACAAGTAAGAAATAAGTAAAAATTATAAAGCAATCACAACTAGAGAGTCTAAACACCTACAATCCTCAACTAGGATTCTGTAGAGTCAATCAAAATGGTGACTCAGCAGTACTGAGATAATTAAACAATTATTTACTATTTCCATAGTTATGAATAAGGTACTACTAATTTGGAAACTCCTTTCAGTTTAATTCTTATAGTGCTTAACTATGGTACCTTCAGCTGCTGGTAGAAGGAGCATGGGACTTCTCAAAAAGTAACTCAAGTCTTTGGTAATAATGAATACACAAAAAAGTAAAATAAGTAAAATAAGTAAAATAAAGAAGAATGCAAATAATCAAAAACAGAATGTGTATTAGATTCTCCTTTATATATTAGACTTCTGGTTAGTTTATTGTGTGTCTCAATACCCCAAACAACATCAAGGTTGATAACAAATTACTCTATATGACATTTTGATTTGATATTTGAATACGAGAACATGCAAGACATTTTTATTGCATTTTAACAATTATATACATATGTAAATAGTATTTATAGTTCGATTAGTTAAGACTTATAAAGGATCATATGCAAAATGAGCATGACCCATCAATAAGAAGTCATAACTTTTCCTCAAATTTATTGTAAACAACATTTTTTAAATGTTACAAAAGAAACAATCAAGATACACCTTTTGAATGTAGCTAATGATGAGTTAAACATGTAGTTAAAATTATCTATATTTTTTAAATATAAAAAACAAAACTAACAACATTTTTAGATTGTTCCTAATGGCTTGTTAAATATGTTACTAAAACAATTTAACTACATGAACTTCTAATGCACTTGCAAAAATGTTCTAATTACAAGTAAGAACATTTTTTTTTTATGATTTGTCTACATTTTTTAAGTGCTCTTAAAAATCAAGTATGTAGTAGTGAAAGTAATTTTATACCTAATTGAAAGAAAAATAATATTTTCTTATTGTTTTTATCACCACCACCACATTATTATTATTATTATTATTATTATTATTATTATTATTGAAAAAGAAAATGGCAAAATGAAAATTCCAACAAAAAGGTTTACTTTTAGCTTCATTTTCTCACATTTTTATGGAGAAAATCTTAGCTAGTAAAACGCAGGTAATAAATTTCCCATCAAATAAGACAAAGTTACCAATCTTTAATTATGAACATTTTTACTAAGTCACTTTTTCCTATATATTTATTTCCTACTAACTAAACAAACTGTAAAAGATAATCTATCGTGAAATCACTTATCTCTTTCCGTACCACATAAAACCAGCATGAATTAATTTCATCAAATTTATCTTGAAATTATAATTTGAGTGTTAATACGAGATATCTTCTTCAAAAGTCTCAGTTTTTTTCCAACAAACTCGACCCGTGTCACCAATTAAGCCACGAGACGTTGCTTAGCTTCAAAAGTAGTATTTTACTATAGTATATAATAATAAATATTGTAATATTTTGCCATATTTTGGGAATTAGTAATTCTATGCTAGTATTTTTTTTCCTTAGTACATTTATATTTAAATTGAATCACAACGTACCCTATAATAAATGCATGAAGATTTAAATTATCATGAAATTGATTTTTTTGGAATCATGAAATTTGATATTTCTTATTTAGATTTGATATATATTTTTCAATTCAACCTAAGAAAGACGAAAGACTGTTATAAATAACAAAATTTTTTCTATTAAAATATAGCAGAATTGCATTATTTAAAATTTGAACTTGAAACCATATATTAAATTAAAGTTTATCTACCGCATATTAAAATAGCACAAAATAATGTTTTTAATTAGAATTACATGTTGTATCTTAATCTATCGACCGGTAACATAGTTCATGATTATCATATCTCTCACGTGTGTTAAATCTAATTTTAATTTTAAATAATTTTATGAATAAAAAGTAGTTAAAGAAAATAATACATATTAAGTTAAAATATACTAATGAATATTCTAATTTATTACGCACGAATAAATCCAAGATACATATAAACCCTTAAAATTAAAGAATAAATTATGGAAATAAAATATTTAAATCAGTGTATGACGTCATATATTGATATGGTATATCAAAACTCAAAAATTTGAAATCACATTAACATTCAGATCAATAAAGAATATCGCAACAATAATATTAAAACTTAATTTTTTGTTCGCTTAAATGTGTTTTGTTGGTTGCTATAAAATAATTTTTTTTACATTTTTTATATTCAAAATTTTGTTTCTAATTTTTAATTTGAATTCATTAATTATTAATATAAGTAACTAAATTAATTATATATTAACTTGTTCTAATAGTTCTTATATATCCAATTAATTGTTAACAAGGTTAAAAATTTTACAGTTTTTAACTGTTAAAGTTGTTTATAAAATTGGAAAGGAGTAAAACTATTTAGATTTTTAATGATGAAAAATGTATTTTAACATTTAAAATTATTAACCATCTGTTTGAATATGTCAAAATTATCTAAATAAATTAATATGTAGTTAATATAGTTACTCATATGAATGAAGTGAAGTTTAAAGTAAGAATCAAAACAAGGAGGTAAAAAATACTATTTTATTGAAAAAAAATTCTTATTTTACTGCTAAAAACACTTTTAAACCTTATATTTTCTAGAAAGAACAAAGACGTATATTTTCATTTTGATCGCATACAGTAATCATAAGATTTATTAAAATCCAACATATATAGACTTCAAGATGGTAATTAAAATAAATAAAATCACACAAGTAAATACCAGTTCTCTTTTCTTCTTATTTTTTTTTATTTAAAAAGAGAGAGTCGAAGAGGTAATTAATATGGGGAGGGAAGAAGAAAAACGGTGGGTCTTAAAAGTGAAAAACCGAAACTGATATTAATACGGTGAGTGAATCGGAGAACGGATATAGAAGCGGGAAAAACGCGATGCTAACGTTGGAATATCACACTCTTGCTCCTTCTAATTTCACTACTTATAATGATTTGCTTACTAGTCTTGTTTGAATTTCTCACCCTTTCTATCAATGTGGCATCTTCTCATTGCCGCAGCCATTGCTGGCTCCACAGGTTTAGTTGCAAAGCATTTTCTCACACACAAAGCACTCCCAAAAACAAAGCACTCCAAGATAGAAACCACGCGCACCAGCGCTGCTACTTCTCAATCGCCAAAACATGGAACCACAATCGCAAAGGTTCAACTCAGATCATCTGTCACAGAAGAGCATCGCAGATCCGCTTCGTCTTTCAAGAGGAGCAAAACCATCAACAATCATATAACGCCATTTTCTTCTTCCAGAGGTTGCATTACTTACCCTATGTCTGCACATTCGTTTTTATTTTTTTAAAAGAAAAAAATTGTGAATTTGGTTCTATTAAACAGTTCATCATGTTAGTTTTTTTCTTTTAGATTAGTATGGTCAATATTTTGATAATTCAAGAATTTATTAGGATATGTTTGATAACCAAAATTTTGATGAATTAGTTGATGGTCACCTTATTAATAAGGTTTTATATATATATATATATATATATATATATATATATATATATATATATATATATATATATATAAAAGATTAAAACCTTTACGTTTCTGTAAGTTAGTTTTTTTAATTAAAATTTCATCAACACGATTACAATAATTAAAAGAATGTTGTTTTGAGCCTTGTTTCTTCTTCTTCTGTCATGGAAACTTTTATGGTGTGATAATTTGTATAAGAGAGATAATGAATTAAATTGTCTGTTTGTATACTTATTTTATAAATGTTTACTTATACAAGTAAAATTAAAACGCTAATTTAATTTAAAAAATTATATATGTATATAAAGTTAGTTTTTATACTATTAAACCAATATATATTTTAAGATTGAAAAATTCTATTCAGGACAATAAAATTTTCAAATTTTGTTTTACCATCTTAAAATTTTAAATTTTCAAATTTTATCATTTGTATTGTATCAAATTGAATTTACATAGCTAGCATTCAAAAAAATTAAATACGTTACTGTTACCACCTATGAATTATGATCTTTTGAATGTATGAAACAATGTTTTAGTTATTTTTTGTCACAAAAGAAAATGTTGAAGTCTTTAAGATATTCCCCATACGTTGGGTTAGCATTGAAATTCATGCACTTGTATAAAATAAAATTTACAAAGACTAAATTTAAATCTTAAAAATTTCACATGGAATAAAAACTTAGTTAATCTTAAGAAAAATATCAAGACAAGTGATGTCTACTTACTATTTTGTGCACTTAAAATTTACACTATGCTGTTTTCACCTCACTCTAGCATCCATAAGCAGGGATAAACTAGCAAGCAGGGTGAAGCAATCCGTAAGTTATTTAAAGACTAATATGATATTTTAGTCACATTGCAATTTTCAATACATTTTGGTACTTCATTTCTAATTGTTTGTTCACTAGCTCCAGAAGTCACTCTCCTTTGGCCATATGGATCAAAGTAACTGCAGAATGTAGATTCTGTAATCTGCGCGACCTGCTAGTGTAGCATTTTTACATAACAAAAGCTACATATTACTAGTAGTCTGTATTGCATTTATAGGATCCTTTAATATGTTTACAGTTTTAAAACCATTTATTAATATTTTTTCATGTTTACCTGCCATGATTTATTATTAAACTTTCTAACTTCTTTTTGAATAATTGAATAGAAAAGTTTGAATTTAAATAAAGATAAAATTAAGAAGATACTAAGATGGTGTTGTTTTCTGTGCTTAGTGTACAAATTTTAGAAATAGAAAATAATGTGTGAATTTTGTGATTAAGACCCTAGATTTTTCAAAAATACAGTAAAATCTGTTTCAAACATAACTTGCTTTCTTTTTCCCTGATATGAACCTTGAGGTAAGGTCTTTGTTGTTGACACCATGTTATGTTGCTCAGATAGGTCCTTATTTGGCTGGGGAGTTGGCTTTGGGATCATGTGGATGATGGCTGGAAAAGCTGAGATGAAGGAGCTAGCCAAGAACGTGGATAAGATAGCAAAAGTTGTTGAAGAACTAAAATGTGAGATCAACAGAAGAAAACCATCATGTGCTAATCAAAATTTGGATTATGTTGGCAAATTTGGTATGGAATCTTGCCAAATGAGTGGCAGGGATGAAGCACTAATAATGCCCAAGAAAACAAAGAGTGAACTTAGATACCCTGATGTCAAATTTTGGAGTCGCCCCCTGAATTGTAATGGTGAATGTGGAAGCAGTGTTCTTACAGATGAATCTGATCCGTTGGTTTTTGAAATGGATAAACTGGAAGCAGAACTAGAATTTGAACTACAAAAGCTTCCGGGGCCTAATATTGACACTAATTGCAATGAAGAAATAAGGCCAATGTTAGATGAGGTGAACTTCTTGGATATCTTCTCCTTTACATGTCTAACAAAAGTGAATAAATGATAAGCATGCCCTTTATTTTGTCTTCAGATACTTGCATGCTTTGTCAAACCAGAGTACAAGAAAATTTTCATCTTTTCTTTCTTATGATATCTCTAGGGTGTGGATTTATTTCACTACATTAGCTTTTTTAGTTTTCCAGTACTAAGTTTGCATGGAATTCAATTAGTATCATCCCTCTTGTTTGGCTTGTTTGGTAATTCAGTTACCGAAACATAATTTTGTCAACTATATAATCCAATGGTCAATATTGATCCTATACAATGTTAAGGGGACCTGCTATCTCCATTTAGCTAATGAATCAAAATTTTGTTTCCAGTCAATTTCATTCGCATTCCTAATTGAGAACCAAACATGGACGACGACAGTCCAAACCCAAATTGCATGTATATATTCTGTTTTCCCAAGAGAATATGGTGGTTTGTTGTAGATTTGTTTTAGTTCAGCATAATTCTATGGTTGTCTTCACTCTCCTTTTTGGCCACATATATCTGATTTTATTAGTTGAGCAACTATCCATTTTCATGATCTCTGTTTGTTTGGTTATGACCAAAGAACTCCTTTGCAGGTTAAATTTCCAAATAAAGGTTGTCATAGAACAGATGACAGGAATTTCCACTCTGGTCAATACAATGGAATATCTGCATCTGAACTGAATCAGAAACTGTGTCAGTTGCTGATAGAACAACAGAAAAACCAGATTGTGGATCTGGAATCTGAGCTAAACCTGGCTCAATCTAAACTCCATGAGAAGGAAGCTGAACTCCAAGCATTAAAGAACTGTGTCAAACTCCTCACTGAACTCCCTCAATCCACAGTTTCAGGCATGATTGTTTGTTTCAATTCTTGATCTAATTAATTACCAAGTTGTTTTATTTCCTTGAAGCTACAACTAAATTCCATTCATTTTGCATTATTGGGCTCTATTAGATAAAACTGTTCTTTATCTCTTAACATCAGCCTTTGTTCTCAGATGATGAAAGTGAGACTCACAAGGAAACCAGTGTCTGGGACTCTGATACTGTTGACTCGGAGTCAAAGCCATCAGTTGTTGGTGTGAAAAGAAGACCTGTTGATTCTGAATCATTTGATTATTACACGAAAAGCGACTCTGATCTATATGAGCATACAAAGATGTTAACAACTTTATATGATGGGGATACACGGTGAATTAATTTTGTAGGCAATTGTTCTATCCAAATTGTAACATAACTATTGGGTCTTATGTGGTGTATGTAGATGTTTTTCTTTTTAATTTTGGTGAATATATGATTATAGAAGTTAGCACCTGATACTCAGATATTGATAATTTTATAGAATTTTACAAATACACCAGATCTCAAGTCGAGGAGTTGACCCAAGTTGAGTTTCATATATATTTTTTAATAATCAACAAAAACTCATTGGGACGAAGGTTTAATGAATGCTTAAAAGTTTACTCACTGATAATTCATTTATAAGGTCTTTATATTAATGGAATTTAAACCAACTCAATCCTTATTTAAATAGACCAATTTTTGTTGGCTGGTTTTCATACTTTTAAATTTAATACATGCTAGTTGCAACCCATGTAGTACTGTATTCTGCAGTGACTGTGGACATGTGAATATAGTAATTGATCTTGGGAACTTTATAGAATGCCATTCCGATTTGATTCACAGGCTATCGTCACGAGTGCCCGAAACTGAAATACTTTTGACTTGGAAGCTCCATTGCTGGGAAATTGAAATCACTTAAGTGGCACTGAGATTTTGCAAGGTTTGTGTAAAACTGTCATTTAATGATTAATGCTAATCTGGTAAATCCTTCTAGACCAACTGATTTATAACTTGCTTCTAGTCCACGTGAACCTGAGTTGAACAATCCAGCTAGAAACTGAACAAAATATGAAGAAAAGGTTAACAGCGGAATCTTAAACATAGTGTTGGTAGACTCTCTGTGTGGTGAGACAGTACGGAAATGCGTGAGGTCATGAAAGTGGGGCTTGCGTTTTACTTTGGAGGATTCTGTTTTTCTTACATGAAAAAATAATGCATGGAACCACATAACCAATCAACGTTGTTTGCTCAAATTTCTGCAAAGTCCTTAATCGATACTCTTTTGTCTCCTTACCTTAAATAAATATAAACATTTTAATGCTGCATATGGCAGGGGAAGTTTTGAAAAACATTTGATACTCATGTTCAAATAAACGTATTTTATTCTCAAGAGCCAATTCGTGAAGCCAAACACGGAATATCTATTTTGCTTTGTCGGGTGTTATGAAAATGGGAAAGGGCATGTATCATGATGTACTATCATTAATCACGAGAAAATCAAAACAAACTATGTCCTTCGACGGGTATTAAATTAGATAGGATTTTAATAAAAAAATTTAATCTGATGAAAGTTAATAAGATTAGATTTGTGTGATTTAAAAAAAAAATTGATCTGACCTAAGTTGATCTAATTCAGATTAGATAATTAGATATCCAATTAATTATGACTTATTATAAATTTTATGGAAATAAAATATAAAAAACTTTAAACATTATGAAATTCATATCAAACATTTATTATCATAATTACAAAATTCTACTAAAATCAAAGTCATGGCCATTCAACATAACCACAACCATAGCATGGATGTGTAAAACTATCAAACAAACATCACATTTTCACATTTGCTTTTAAGTCTTTTAACATACAAATACAAATGTAAGTCAAAAAATTAAAGTCTTAGACTTGACCGCTAAGTTTGGTTGTCATTCCTTTCCATGTCATTAGAGATATTTTTCTAAAATAAAGGGCTACTTGGGGGACCCCCTCCTTATTTAGGGGGGGGGGGGGATAAAACCAAGTTTGTAGGGTCTTTATATGAACACGGTTATAGGAGGAACCAAGTTAAAAGCTTTCCTATAAACTTGGTTAATGTTTGAACAAGTTTATAGGGTTGCCTTTTTTTTAATATACGCCTCATTTTTTGTATTTACCTTAAACATGCATCCGATAGTAGACAATCCCAAGCAATATATATTTGTAGTAGTAATATATATTTGTAGTATACAATTAAACAATTTGGAAAACTCTTAAATTTATTGGAATATATTGATGTGATAACTTCATATATCAGTATATGAAAATTATAGTTACTTCTAATTTATATCCAATAAAATGAACTATACAATCATTGTCATGATGTCAATGTCAACATGTAATAATTGTCCCTGATAGCTCATAGCAGTGACATTTGTCATCTGTGTCACATCTCTCTGCCTCTTGGAAGCGGAATTTGAGCCTTGTGAGGCCATATCTACCTAGGTAAAAGGAAAATCATTTGTCATTTATACAAGATACATAAAATATGGGAAATGAAGAAATAATGCATTATTAATAACAATTAACATGATAGAAATTCATCACAAGTTGATATGTGATAGAAAATAATACATTGTATGAACTATATAGTTGATATATTCTCTCATATGCCTTCATGATGATCATCACGAGTTGCTTGGACTTTATTTATGTTGTGTTCTGGGTTGATTATTGGCATACATACTGTCAAATAAGAGGTTTCCAAGATATCAACACTAGGACCCCCTATCTCGACATCAACACTATTGAGTCTACCTTGCATAACAACTGACCATCTATTGTTAGAAGGGTCAGTAACATAAAAAACTTGTTTCACTTGAGTCGTCATAATAAAGGGCTCTTCCTTATGGTCGACCTTGCTGCGGTCAACCAAAGTATATCCAAATTCATTAGTTTTTACACCAAGATTAATATAAACCCATTTACATTTAAACACAAGTATTGTGAAGAAACTGTAATTGACCTCCCATATTTCTTCAATGACACCAAAATAACACATCTCAGCCATTATAGGATTCTTATCTTTTGCAGTTAAGAAATGCATCAACTGAGCCATTACCATAACACTACTATTTTGCATTGTACTTTTATCGTCTTGTTCTTTTGTATGGAATGAGTATGTGTTTATGTCATACCCATTAAAAGTGAAGACCTCAAATTGGGGTCCCTGAGCTAGACGTTGTAGGGTTACAAATGTCGATGAATCTTTCATAATAATCATTTTGAACCACTTCAGGAAAGTCTTGTTATGCTTTGTCAACACCCATTTCTCAGACATTCTTGAGTTGTTTCTCTTGGCTAAGTCTTTGTGTTTATTTAAATAAGGTAGAATTTCATCTGTGTTGTTCAATATGTATAAATGTGCCTGTAACACTTCCTCTCATGGCTTGCTCTTCAATTTTAGCCCGATTGTACTTTTACCAGTAATTCTTCCCTTATGGCCTGTTTTGGGAATCCCAATACTATCAACTTGGGATAAGTATTCACTATAAAACTCAATTGCCTTATCTACAACGTATCGTTCTATGATCAATGCTCTTGGACGGTATTGGTTTTTGACATACCCTTTCAATATCCTTATGTATCGTTTAACAGGATACATTCACCTCAAAAACACAGGACTACACAACCTCATTCCTCTTACTAAGTGAACGATTGAGTGTACCATGATGTCAAAAAATAAAGGAGGGAAATACATCTTTACTTAGCATAGTATAATAACTGATTCCTTTTCCAAGGATGTCGTGTCAGGGTCAATAACATTACAACATATAGCATTGAAAAAATACACAACCTCGTTATCACATGCCTTATATGTTTAGGGAGAATTTCATGAATGACGATGGGAAGAAATTGTTATATTAGCATGTGACAATCGTGAGACTTTAATCTGACTAACTTCAGATACTTAAGGGAAACACGACTTCTTAAGTGTGAACCATAACCTAGTGAAAATTTTACGCTTCGTAAAGACTCATAAAATTTTTTACCTTTTTGGCAATGTATGACATGCTGAGGGGCAATTATGTGTGTTTTACCTTCATCTATGCATACAATTTTGGTCGTATACCTATAAGTTGTAAACTAAGATGAGAATTCAAGTTATCCTTTGTCTTACCCTGTATATTCAACAACATCCTAACAACACTGTCACATACATTTTTCTCCATATGTATCACATCAATATAGTGTCTTACATCGAGTGTTGGAAATATGAACTAAGAGCCTATATAGGATGCATCATTTTAAATAAGGCATTTTTGTTAAATAATTTAAAAACCTTTATTAATCCTTGGAATAGTAGGTCATATAAGAATTATTCCTAAAACGTCTATAGTCAAGTATTTATATGGGGACATGTAAATATATTAAGACTAGTGTGTGAGTATATTGATGATCTGATCTTACAAATCATGGATACGAACGATATCAAGTCTTCACACGAGTACACATTAAGATTAATGGTGTACTGGTCAGACCCACCATGAGAACATTGCATGAATCGTTACATGAATATCATAACGGTTCTCAATGTGATAATGGTATATGTAATCATTTGACCTGAAGTCACTACGATTCCTACATGAGAAGTTTATTATTTTAATACAATCAACGCCATCTGTAACAAGGTGATCATAAAGGTTGTAATTAGGCAGTGAACAATGCATGCAGAGAGATGTGAGTGATGTAGATGAGATTTGTCTCTCCTATGTGACAGGAGTGATATCCATGGGCCACTTGATGAAGTGAAACTTAAGAAAATGCATGGTTATTCTAGAAAATTAAATATTGGATATTTATTTAATAAAAGTTTACTTTGGTTTCAAGTAAAATGAATTAGGCCATACAAAGATGACGACGACCATGCCTTGAGCCCAATTGGATATCTTGGCAAAGGGACCAAACATATAAATTTTATCACTTATAGGTTATTTTGATAATTATATTTGGATAATGATATATTGCTAGATGTTGTTCATTATATTATATTAAATATAAAATGTTTATATTTAATATCAACTAAATATATTTCCTATAAGGTCACACGCATAGAGTAAGCCCGCCAGAGGATGGTTTTATTTTAGTTTAACTAAAATTAAAACTATTGAGCCTAACTCGTTTAAAATGAGCAAAAGAGTCTATTCACTAAAGAGTTCTCATTAGGTTAGACCTAAGCTTATATATAAAGCATGAGATGCTCATCAGCTATACTTTCGTGATACATAAACATTTCATAAATGTTGCAGAGGATGCACTCTGACGAACTAGCATTCAAACACATGGAATCTGATGGGAGTGCTTGTGTGGACTCCTTAAGGGTGAAACTACTACTGCTTCAAAGTCTTAATTTTGTGCATCAATAGGTAATTAATTAATCATTTTAATTATTTGTTATTGCTTTGAAATACGTGATTTGTAAGACTAATGAAAATCCTTGTATTTTCATTGCCTATCCACTAAGGATTCCCTAATAGTGGTATCAAAGTCTGGTTGTAAAAACTATGTTTTAGGCAAATGTTTGTTTAAGAACATGTGAAATTTATTTTCTTTTGTGATATTTTTTTGTAAAGATTAAATCTTTTTGCGGAAAAAAGTAAAAAAATCAAAGGTTGAATCTTTTTGCAAATGTTGCATCTTTTTATGAGATATTATGCAAATGTTGCATTTTTATGAGATATGTTGTAAATGTTACATCTTTTTGAAAGCTAATATGAATTTAATTTTGTTTTGTGTATATTGATTGCTTTTCTCAATATTTTAATTAAAGAACATGTTTTTTGGATGTGCTTCATTATATGAACATGTTGTATGTTACAATGGTGATTGTTTTATATGTGTTCAAATTATAAAGCATATTTTTATGTTCATTTAATTAAATTGAAACCAAAGGTTGTATGCAATCCATGTCTATATGTTTTTTCTTCTAATATGAATTGTTCATGCAAGATTATGTTGAGAAGGTTTAAGAGTTAAACCCTAGCCGTAATGAAAAGTAGGATTCAAAAGTTGAAACCTAGCCATCATGGTATTTATTTATTTGTAAATGTTACAAATAAAATATTTTATTTTAATATTATTCTTTAATTCAATTTGTAAAAGATACAAATCAAATTTTCAATATTTGTTAAATTTAAAGTTTATAAGAGTTACAAATTTAAATAATTTATTCTTATTAATTTTAATAGGATTTGCATCTTATGTGATCCTTTTAAAATTTTTGTGATTTGTAAAATATTTTATATTTTATATTCAACAAGATTTGTAGGAGTTACAAATTGATTTATATTTATTAAATTTAATATGAGTTGTAATTATTACAAATAGAAGATAAGATCTTTAATAAATTTAATAATTTTAAAAATCAAATATTTAATCATAATAAATTTGATGGGATTTGCAAAAGTTACAAATTAAGGATAAGATCTTTATCAAATTTAATAGGATTCAAAAATAAAATATCTTTAACTCTAGAGATAAGGTTTAAAAGTTAAACCTTAACTGTTCCTAAAAATAGGATGGTTGTTGAGACTCTAGAGATAGGGTTTAAAAGTTAAATATTGACTATTTTTATTTTAGGATAGTTGTTGGGATCAAAAGATAAGGTTTAAAAGTTAAACCTTGACCGTTCCAAAATTAGGATTCAAGAGTTGAAACTTGAAATTAGGATTTCAAATTGTTTGAAATCCTAACTGAATATTGTAAGCTGTTAATGATCAGTGGGACGTTCTGGCTAGGAAAGACTTGGTACTTAAGCGGTCACACCAGACCTACCTCTCTTTCATGGGAACTAACCTGATTACAGTACTAAATTTTCAGGTTGGAACATTACTCGACACCTTTCAAAGGGTAGCCTCCCCTTGACTCTGTCTATTGAATGGTCAACGGAACCGCCGAACTTCTATGTGTAGTTTTCTTTTTACGAACCTGAATGTTTACTTATGTGTTTTAAAATTTATTTTATTTTAAATACAATTGAGCACTTTATTAATTAATTAACGTGTTGTATGGTGAATAGTTATGGTCTTAGATATTGTTTAAAATTTATTTAAATATAAGACTAGTACAGACAGCACAATCTGAGGGTTGGTCTTTATACCGGACTATGTTCCCCAGTCTAGACCAATTCAATATTCTTGAGTCACAACAATTAATTGTTGTTCATTTTGAGTATAAAACTAAATAATATATATAATTGTGTAAAGAAACTAGTTTGGCATGATCTTTGTTTTAGAGGCCAATTGAAAACATGTTTGATATACATGAAAATTAGTGAAATATTTGAATTTAGCATCTTTTAGGTGTTAGGTGTTGTTCCTGAATTAGTAGTAGTATATGAGGGAACTTTGCATAATTACTTATCATGTGTTTATAATGTCAAATTTACAACAATATTGCTTCATTTATGGCCACATATTGAAAAATTCGTTATGTAGAAAATTGGTACAGTACAATACTAGTGTTAAAAAAGAATACAACTATAAAAGTTCATGAATAAGATATATAAAGAAGTTAAACAAGAAATGTAGTGTGTAGTGGTTATGAACAATGACAGTATATGTGTGTCATAAATAATGGAGACTTTTCATCAAATAAGTGGTGTGGAGTGTATTCAAACTATCTTATGCGCCTAGCTAAGTCCCAATGCATAACCCCACACATTCAATATAGTGGTATATACGCAGCAAAAATAAAGATTCAAGCACCATCAATACAATGGAAAATAAACAACAAAATAAATTCATGCAAGAAGCGTAATGCAGGTTCCAAAAAAGAAGCAAAGGACGCAATATAGGTTTCAGTTTTCACGTGCAAGGAAAAGGTACATTGAGAGGGGCAATGGACGCAAGAAAATGGTAGGTTGAGGAACAATGAACGCAATGGTAAGGGTTTCTAACATTCAGAAGCAAAGGGTTTAAGCAAAGATGAAGTGTTGCAGAATAAGAACTTTGAATCTAAATATGCGGGACACTCTATAAACTTTGTTCAGGAGGAAACGTGTTTATAGGCACCTAAAAGCTCGGTTCCCAAAAAAATTGTTTATACGGGAGACCTATGAACTCGGTTTATAGGGGAACCGGGTTCATAGATGTATTTAAAAAATATTTGGATTTATGAACTCATTTATGTGTGGAACCGTGTTCATAGGTGTGATAAAAAAATTTAAAAAATAGGTCTAAGAACTTGTTTCCAGGGGAACCAAGTTCTTACATCTAGTAAGATAATTTCAAAAATGACACTACCTTTTTTCAAACACATTTTCCAAACAACCGAGTTCATATCCTGTGTTCGTAGCCCTTTTTTGCATAAGTGGTTGTTAAACACAACTTCGCAAATAACTAAATTAAGACAGAATATTCATTTATTTGTGGTAAAGATCACTGACACTAATGTCTAAGCTTAAGTAATAAAAAAAGTAATTTATAGATTTTATGATACAAAATTTATTTAAGATTAATAAATTAAACTAAAAATGATATGTTTCACATACTAGTAGGGAATATATATTGCTAATTAGTTGTAAGCTTAGACAATAAAAGTTGAATTAAGTCAAATGACCTAAGAAATGTGTAATAAAATTAAGCATCATAATTTAATAAATAATTTAGATTAAAATAAAATTATTCCACTTAAACTATTGTGAGAAGTTTCAAATAGATAAAACATTGTAATTATATTTAAATAACATTCAAAATCATTTTTAAACATATCAAACAGAATATAACATTTATAAATAATTATGATTCCTAAATAATTAAATTTTTATAAAACCATTTTTAAAATTAAAAAACATTTCATATATGAACTACAAATATGGATTTAATGTTGTTATCTATGGAACACTTAAGCTTACTAAATCGGTTGTGCAAATAAGCAGTATTAAAAGATTATAAAAATCACAAACATGGAAAATCACAAACGCATGAAACTGAATACATGATTCACGTGAACGAGCAACTGCATGCAAATCACAATCAATTATTATGCATGGGACCCAGTGAACATAACCATTTCCATATGGCGGCTAGTGCTGAAGAAAAATTGAAAAAATTGATTATTATGCGTGGCGTGAATATAGAAAAGCAGGAAATACCGAGGATTAATTCATGAGACTTGGGGTCAGAAACTTAACATGATTTATTGCCCAGCAAGATAGCGCCAAGTATGAGTCATGAAGAAGGCAATAAAAAATGTGTGTTGTTGGATAAAATGGGAAAAGATTGTGTGGGTAATAAGGATGAGTCTTCTTATATTAATTCTGATCCATTACCTATCTCTTCTTCTTGTGTTGCCTTAAGAGAACACCTTTTACCATTTAACACAAGAAGGAGGAAGATAAAAAAAACATGTTAAAAAGAAAGTTAAGAGAAGGCAATTGCGTGAGTGGAAGGCGTTTTTGTGTGAGCAAGATGAAAACAATGTTGTGACTCTTAACCAAGTTAATTATCGTCATGATAGTATGGCCCCGGTTTAGTTATTAGCTCCTGGTGTTGTTCAAGAAAAAATGATTATGTTTGGTTAAAACATAATCATTCTAAGGCGGTCTCATTGTGGGAGATTGGGAAAAAGTTGGGTGTTACGGTGGTGAGGGATGATGGTGAGATTCTTAGGTGCATGGTGGATATGAAGGTATGGGATAAAGTTGAAAGAAGTAAACAGTTGGCAAAGGATATATCGGGTGGGTTGAATATAGTTGTTAATGAAGATCCTGAGTTATAATGTGCGTGGAATGAGGGGTAGGCTAAAGAAAAAATGGCCAAGGAGTTGATATGTAAGATGAAGGTTGATTTTGTTAGGATTCAGGAGACAAAGATGAGTAATATAAATGAATAAGTGGTGGAATCGATTTGGCTAGGCTCAGAGTTTGAGTGGAGTGTTTCTCTGTTAGTAGGTACTGCATGGGGGATTGTGTATGGGATAAATCGAAATTTCAAAAAATTCAGGTGTTTGAGGGTTGTGGTTTTCTGGGGGTGATAGGGTGTTGAAAAGAAAGACAACAACCTTGTGTAATTATAAATGTTTACTCTTCTTGTCTTTTGGTGGAGAAGAAAAGGTTGTGGGGGGAGCTGTTGCAGATAAAAAGTATGTATGAGGAGTATTCTGAATGATGTGTGTTTGGTGATTTTAATGTTGTTCGGTGTAGAGATGAGAGAAAATGGGTGGTTGTTAAGGAATTTGTTGCAGGTAATTCAGAAGTGAGATTATTTAATGATTTTATTCTTGCAATAGAGTTAGTGGACCTTCCTCTGCAGAATAGGAGTTTTACGTGGTATAGGCTGAATGGGTTGGCTAGAAGTTGGTTGGACAGATTCCTTTGTTCTCATCAGTGGCTACAGTCATTTCCAAACTATACACAATTGGCTTTGAACAGAAATTCGTCGGATCTTTTCCTAGTGATTTCAAAGGTGGTGAATAAGGATTGGGGGCAGAGACCGTTTAGGGTGTTAGATTGTTGGTTGAAGCAACTTGGGTTTAAAGCTTTTGTGGAAGAGATATGGAATAATTTGAAAGTTGAGGGGTGGGGAGCCTTTATTTTGAAAGAAAAATTAAAAAGTTTGAAGGTGTCTTTAAAGGAGGGAATCAGAAAAATTTTGGTGTACTGGGAGTGAGGTTGATGGAGATGGAGCGAAAGACAAAAGGTATTGGATTTACAGGAAGAAAATGGTGGTTTGAATAAAGAGGGTGTGATGGCTCATAAGAATTTACGGTGGAATGATGGAAGGTTACTAAAATTGAGAATTCTATTTTGTTACAAAAGTCTAGAGTTAAGTGGTTACAAGAAGGGGACTCAAATTCTAAATACTTTCATGTTGTTATAAGTAAGAGGCGGCGTGGAAGTGCAATTCATGACTTATGGTTGGATGGAACATGGGAAGAGGATCCGACAAAAGTCAAGAGAGGTGTTAAATCTTATTTTGAGAACAAATTTACTGGTGATACTTGGAACAGGCTTGTGTTGGATGGTGTTGAGTTTTCAATGTTGGGGGAGGATATTAATAATAAAATTAATGAAAAAATTTCTGAGGAAGAGATTCAGTTGGCTGTTTGGTAATGTGACGGGTCAAAAAGTCCAGGGGCTTG
The DNA here is from genome assembly GCA_037962975.1 of Clitoria ternatea. Taxonomy (NCBI): domain Eukaryota; kingdom Viridiplantae; phylum Streptophyta; class Magnoliopsida; order Fabales; family Fabaceae; genus Clitoria; species Clitoria ternatea. The sequence goes on along the minus strand of CM075673.1, from coordinate 23,870,368 downwards.
ATAGGTTTATTTTTAATTTTATTAAATCCTTTTGGAATTTGTTGAAACTGGATGTGTGTAGAATGATGGAAGAGTTTTATGAAAATGGGATGTTGCCTGCCGGAACAAATTCTTCTTTTTTAGTGTTAATACCAAAAGGTACAACTCAGGCGGGGTTAGGTGATTATAGGCCTATATCTTTGGTGGGCAATGTATACAAAATTATTACTAAGGTGCTAGCTAGTCGGTTGAGGGGTATTGTAGGTGGAATTGTTAGTGAAAATCAATCAGCTTTTATGGGGGAAGAAATATATTAGATGGTGTGATTGTGACAAATGAGTTAATTGATGATGTCAAGATGAGCCGTAATTCTTGTTTAATTTTTAAAGTGGATTAAGGCATATGATTCAGTTTGTTGGGATTTTCTATTTTATATGATGAGAAGGTTGGGTTTTACTAATAGATGGATAAGATGGATTAGATGTTTCTTAACGTCCTTCTGTGTGTCTGTTCTTGTGAATGAGAGTCCAACCCATTTCTTATTTCTTTTTATAGTTGGGGGGATTAGTGGGCTAATGAGGGAGGCAATGAAGAAGAATTTGTTCAATGATGTACTTGTGGGGGATGATTAGGTATGTATTTCTTATGTACAATTTTCTAATGATACTTTCTTCTTTGGTGAATTGTCTCTGAGGAATGTTATGACATTGAAAAGTGTGTTGAAATGTTTTGAATTGGTGTTTGGTCTGAAGGTTAATGTTTCTAAGAGTAAATTGGGAGCTATTTTGGGTAATGAGGAGGAAGTGACTAGGTATATAGATTTGTTACAATGTTATTATGAGTAAGCCTTTCTTGTATCTTGGTATTCCTTTGGGGGTGAATCCAGGGAAAAGGTGTACTTGGGACCCCATTGTCTTGAAATTACAAAAAAATTGTCCCGTTGGAATCAACACCATTTATCCTTTGGTGGTCATCTTTGTCTCTTTAAATAGGTACTTTCTTCGCTATCTCTTTTTCTTTTCTTTTTTTTAAAGCACCTGTTTCTATTTTAAAAGTACTAACTTCTTTGCAAAGGTCCTTTTTATGGGGAGGGGGTGAGAAGAGGAAAAAAATATGTTGGGTAAAATGGGAACAAGTGTGTAAGAGTAAGGAGGCAAGTGGGTTAGGTGTGAGGGATTTGAGAAAATTTAATTTTGCACTATTAGGAAAGTGTGTGTGAAGGTTGTTGGGGGATCATGGGTGTTTATTGGGTAGAGTGTTAAAATCTTAATCTGGGAGTGATGTTTGGTCTAGGGATTGGGAGGTTTTTAGGAAAGGTTCAAGATAGTGGCGAGATTTAAGGAGTGTTTTGAAATTGTCTGATGTGTTTGGGTAGTTTTGGTCTAATGTGAGGAGGGTGGTGGGTGATAGGATAAAAACAAGGTTCTGGTCTGATTGCTGGTTGAGGGAAACAACGTTAAAGTCTAGGTACCATAAATTGTACTTAATATCATCACAACAACATGCTTTTGTAGCTGATATGGGTGTGTGAGCGGATAATACATGGGTCTGGGAATTAAAATGACGTAGAGAATTCTTTGTTCGGGAACGTGATTTGTTACCATCTCTTCATCATGATCTTAAAAGTTTTGGTGGTCTGCGTATGGTAGAACAAGACTTGTGGATATGGTTAGGATCTTCTCCTGATCAGTTTTTTGTGAAGTCAGCTTATAATCTTTTACTTCAACAATCAGTTTTATGGGATACACATTTTGTGCGTTTGTTCTGAAACAATGTTGTGCCTCTTAAAGTTTGAGGATTTGGATGGAGACTAATTCTTGATTGAGTTCAAACTAAGAATAATTTATCATCACGTGACATTGTGTTTGATAATTCTAATGGCTTATGTGTTTTTTGTGGTGAATGAGAGGAGAATTGCTCTCATCTTTTCTTTTCGTGTAAAGTTTCTTATTCATTATGGCAGATGTGTTTTGACTGGTTGAGTTATTGTTCGGTTTTGCATGATAGTGGTAAGGAACATTTTGAATGTACATTGGGATATGAGTTTAATAATGTTATTCAACTTGGGTTGACTATGATGTGGTTTGCTGCTGTTTGGACTATTTGGAATGCAATGAATGACATCGTTTTCAAGGGGGGAAATGTGAATATTGAGAACATGTTTGAATTGGTTCAGTACATATCTTGAATATGGTTAAGGTTTCGCTTGAATGGATTTTTTAGAAATTTTATTGAATAGTATAAAAAGGCTCTGCTATGCCTATTAGAATTATAACTAATTAATTTTTTTTAAAAATATATGAATTAAGGTTGTACCTATATTAATATGTTGTTTTTTCTTTCGTTGAATTTTTTATATATAAAAATGACATTTGAGTATAAAAGATTTTATTCAGTTATCTACATAAGTGGTTTAAAAGGAGCATAAAACAAGTGTCTGCACCCAACTGTATATTTAATGAGAGCACAAAAGCCAGATCCATGAGTGTACCTAAGCTTAAAAAGAACATAAACCGTATAACAATAATAAATGTGAACATAAATTTGAATCAACTTTCCTCAGTTAAACAACACCTGAATTATGATACCTACGCGGACCCCATAATTATTTATAAATTAAAAGACTACATTAATATCAATTTTAAGTTTAATGCTTTAAGAGACTGGAAGACATTGTTGTTCTAATAATAATAATAATAGCATCTACATAAACATTTAATAAAAAAACACATGCTTGCAGGAAGATTGGTTCAAAAGGTTTACAAGTACAACCCCAAACACCCTGAAAATGTATTCTAATAATTTTCAACTGAAAATAAAAATATAAGTGACCTCGAGAGAGAGGACAAGGAGAAAAAAAAAGGTCACAACACAACACAACCTCGAAATAATAGAAAAAAGATCTCGACAGAAAAGTGCGAAGACGCAATTAAATTTTTAGTTCCCAGCAAAAAAAAAGCACTTTGCATAACGTAGTAATATAATATCCTGTTTGTTCATCAGAAAACAAACAGAAAATGAAGGTATCCACAAAAGCCATTTCAAGCCCTGGTCGCACAGACAAGTTCCCTCCCCCATTAATGAGGTTCCTAAGGAGCAATGCGGGGAGTAGAAGTAGAAGGTCAAGGTCAAGCCCCATGTTTGTTCGCAAGAAAAACAACGCCACAATCGAAACCCAAGAACCCTCTTCCCCTAAAGTCACTTGCATGGGACAAGTCCGCGTTAGACGCTCATCCAAACAAGCCCCTACTAAACCAGACACCACCCCCTCCTCCCGCTGCCGTTGCTGGATCCCCGAGCCCAATAACCTCTGCCGCTGGCCCAATTGGTCCTTCTTCAATAAAAAGCCCACTAAGCTCAAAACAGACCAACAAGACAGAGCGAACGTTCATAATGCTCATTCCTTCGCTTCTTCCAATTCCATCCCTTCCCGCACGCCGCCGAGAAACGCTTTGCTTCTCACTCGCTGTAGATCCGCGCCGTACAGCTCCTCCTCTTTGGCCGGTAAATTTTGGGGTTCCGGCGAAGAGGTGGCCAATGAGAGTTCGATTTCGGATCAAAGTGACTCCGAAACCGAACCCAGGTTAGGGTTCTTCAAGGTTTCGCTCAGAGAGAAAATTGCTTCTATTGCGAAATCGGAACTGTCCAAGGGAAGTGAAGCGGAAAGAGACTCTGACTTGCGTCCCGTTGTGCTGACTAGGTGCAAATCGGAACCGGCTAGAACCGGACACAGACTTGACCCTCAGGTAAATAGTTTGTGCAAAAAGAGAAGGTTGGGTTTAGATTAAATTCTTTTTTTTTTCTTTTAATTAATCTTTACTGATTTATATATAGTTATCAAATGAGTTTACTATAGTCATAGTTATTAGTCCTCTTAATTTTACTACTTTGTTTAATTTTTTGACAACTGGGGTGGATCTTTCGTAGCCTTTAATCTCTTTTTTCTCTGCTAAAAACCTGAACTCACTGCTCTCTTTCAATTTGCTTTCACGCTCATTTTTTTGTTTCTTTCGTTTATCGAATCGGGAGTTAATCTAAAATCATTAAAACAATAATCATTTTCATCCACCTCCCCCCATATTAACAATAATTATATCTAAAATCTTCTTAATTAACTAGAAAATTACACCTATTCTATACTTTAAATTTATATATTAATTAATCTGCTTCAAAACATTGCATGTAACATGTAAAATTTTCAATCATGCATGTATCATCTTTATTTCTTTATCCACGGATGAGTGGAAAAATAAGTATCCAGATCATTTACAAGTCAAATACTAGCAGGGCTAAACACCCAAGTTATTTTTATTTAAATGCATAGTTTCGAGTTTAATTATTAAAGCATGTAGTTTTCCTTAAATCTCATTGTGAAGAGTTTACTAGGAAGGGTCTTATGGTTTATTAGAATCCTACTTGTCTCCGGCTAAAAGAAAATAGTTTATACGTTTTTTTTATATAAGACATAAAAAAATAATTCTCTTTTTTTTAAGAAACATAATTTTTTTAAAAAAAGTGTATTAAGAACAGAGGCATGTATGTTTAGGAGGTAGAATTTGATAATTTCTAAAATAAGTAGGATGGGTTTTTTGGGTACAGATATGTGTAACTGTCCAAAAATAAAAGGGTGAACTTTGTTTTTTTAATATTTACAAATGCCATAAGGAAACTGTTTAAGAAAACAAAAAGGGAAGTTTTTTTATTGGAAGTTATGTGAGAATTACTTAAAAATTAAGGTATGTAGGGTAGTGATGTTTTTAAATAAAAAAATTTCATTTTAACTTTCTAAACTAATATACTTAGAGCATTAGCATTTTGTTTTATTCAATAACAATATTGAAGTTTTAATGTAAAATTCAGAGCATGTTTACTCTGTCTATAAAGTTTTGATTGTTTTTAACGGCTTTTATTTTTGTAACTCTGTTTTTCTAATTACAAGCTAAATATTCTCTGGGTGTGAATTACTTAACTTGTAACAATTAGAGACACTGGTACGTTTGGTGAACTGTCTTTAGTGGTAGGAATCTTTGAATTAACGCGTGATTAACTTAATAATTTCAGCCGTGTTTCTTAATTAAATTATGTCATGAGAAACATAATTCAAAGAACGGTTATAAATTGTGTTTTTTTAAAATAGATTATAAATGTAGTGATACTGTTTGGAGTAAGATTTTGAACTTATCTTTTTAAGCTGGCATTGGCCAATTTGAAGTATTCATGTATCGCTGGATGCTCTGACCAACTTTCCAACTGGGTGGAAAGTGCAAAATGGGAAGCTCATTTGGAAGTATCTTTATGACTTTTAGGTAAACGTCATCTTGTTTTTAATATATATTTTTCAGAGATATTAAAGTTATGTAGGATGTACATGGTGTATTTTTTTTATGCTTTCGGATGTACACATGAAAGACAGATGAAGAAAAGTAAGTCATTACAAGAGTAAAAGAGAGAAATTTTACATATTATGGTAAAAAATGGTTTTTGTTAGCCAACAAAGGGTTCGTTAGATTGGACGTTGGTTGGTGAAATGAAGTTTTGATTTATTTTTATAATTTCATTTTTTCAATTGCAAATTGAACAAATACAAAAATGAGATAAATTTATGGGATAAGGCAGTCGGAAGTCCTAAACCAAAAATTCTGCACTAAGTCATTGCATGTGCAATTTAGAGCACATAATTATCCCCAACAATTGCAACTCTAGTACCGATATTGTTAGAAGTAAAAAATGAATCATGTTAATTTTTTTTATTAATGGGAATTATGTTAATATTAACTCGTAAGATTATTTTTTTTTGGTGAAGACTCGTAGGATTGATTTTAAAAACTACAAGTTGATAATTATTATGATGAAAATATTTATTACATTTTTATATTTTATAATTAAGCTTAAAATCAATTCCAAAGATTAAAAAAATCATTTTAATTTATTATTTTAGTATATTTGATCTGCTCTTTTTTATCAACAAATAAAATAATATTAAAAGGGTACATGATGTATCTTCCCCGTATATAAATTTAGAAAATTACAGACATATAATGTATGCAAGGACTACTTATCTGTTATGTGCTCTAAATTCCTAATTGCCTAAAAAACAGGCATTATATGTAATTTCATATTTTAATATGAAAATTGTTATTGCACGAAGATTTTTATTTTATTTTTTAATAATAATAATATTTTTGGGAAGAATTCATTGTAGCAGGGTAACTTGATTTTTCAAGTCAGATTCTAAGGGATACCACCTTACTAGCAGGTGTGTAATTTTTTATGTTAACATAAGTAAACTTCTTTTAAAGATTGAATTGATGATAATAATAAATTAATTTAAATCAATTCAAATGATTAAGGGTCGGTTTGGATCTAAACTTGGTTAGTCAAACCTTTGACCAACCCCAAAATATAGATCTTACAGTCAAATAAAATTTTAATTATTTCAAACTACGTAAAAAATTAATATTAATTTTTAAATTTTTTCATTTCCCAATTGAAGAAAAACAAATTAGACGCATTCAGTTTTGATAAGTTGTTTCAGCAGGAGTAAATAAAACGCATGTGCAACAGTGATTGAATTGTTGAACTGTTGTGCGTTTGTTAGTGGCATGTGACTGTGGGAATAGCATTTATAGTAAGATGAAGTGACAGCGAACGTGTGGTCCATGTCTGTCTATTCTGTTACTGCATTTAATCTGGTTCCTTTCCCTTTTTGATAGCCCTGTTAACCCAATATTTCATCCTAATCCACCCATCTTCTGTAATCCGTTAATTCTCTTACTTTTCCCCTCAGATTCAGGAACGAATTGCTCCTCACGGGAAACTTCAATCTTCCATCCAAATATACTTTTTTAATGAAACAACTATTACTTACTCTATACGTTTGTTTAAATTTTATTGATTTAATTTTAATTTTAATTTTTGGCATGACTTCTTTTCTTTTCAGATTCAGGGTTTTTAAATTGAGATAGATGAATTCATATGACTTGTTAGCTACATTCCCTTTAACATTTAGGAAACAATTATGTCATAATCAATTTCATGACTTGTATTATAAAAAGGTTCCTAAACATATAGGGATGTAGGAATGTAGGGGATTCTAGCTTGATGTCTCGGGTGCAGTTGTAGAAAAATATAATTTCTTTAAATTTTACCCTCTATTATGATCATGATCATGATTCTAACCTGAGTAAAATATATATAGGAATGGGAAGGAGATATAAAATACTGAAATTAATATTGATGTGATATACATGTTTTGGATGCTGGTTCATAGTTAGAGCTTGTATTCACACCTACTTTGGAGGGTAACTTGTATTTTATTCATTTTGATCCCTTTATTTCCTTCTTAACATTTGAGGTTAAATTTTTGTTCACGTGATAGTAATTGCACAGCTTTCAAATGTTGAACAAATATCATGATTAGAATTGTGCATTGAATTGCAACTTGACAAAAAAATTGGAAAGGTGTTAGAAGTGTAAAAAAGAAATGCCATTGATTAAGGCGATTGCTGGTCCCAATAGGGACCACGTAATATCCAAAACCTTCGAGCACCTGCGATCAACTGAGCAAAACGACAACGATAAAAATACAATGTCAGTTACTGTGAACAAAATGTCTTCATCCGATTTCTATTATATCAGGGGCTCAGATATAAAAAAAAACATATATCTAGTTTAAGACACTTTCAAATAAATTGAAGCAATATTAGATAAGGATATTCCTATACAGTATGGTTCAACTTTTTTTTTTAAAAAGTTGAACTATATAAAATAAAGAATACGATTTGGTTTGATTCCATTTTAAATATTAAACCTCTAAGCATTAATACAATAAATATAAATTATATAGTGAATTTTAAAAATTATGAGAAATAATTTTTTTATTACTTATTATAAAACAATTTATTGTATTAGCTATTCTATTTTATAATTTGAATGTTATCTTTATATAAAAGGTTTGTAACAACACTTAAGTTAAATCATTTGTATATATTTTAAATCTAATAAATATATAACACAAATATAGTGATATTTAATTAAATTATAAGGTTATTTAAGATATAGGTATTATAGAAATTCAAAAAATATTTTTAAGTGTAGTTTTGTTTGGTTTGATTTGATTAAAAAAAATACAAATCACATATCAAACCAAATTATATTTGAAGGTGTGGTTGATGCAGTTGATGATTTTTACCATTTACAATTTGAATGAGTTTAAATTTAGTTTGATTTTTTGAACACACATTTATTAAATGAGGGACATGTAAATTGTGTGTGGGTTGAGGGAAAAGTACAGGGGAAAAAAAGACTGGTGAAAAGGAATCGGTTTTTTCACCCTTTTTTTTCCTTGTTCGACTACTTTTGGACACATCCAATAAGAAAATAAAATGTGTGTGAGATATACTAAAATATTTTTCCACCGTGAGGAACTTGGATTAGATGGAAAATATCTTTACAATGTTTGTTAACTGGAATTTAGAAGTCCAGCCCAACAATCAGTGCAGTGGCAAACAAAATTAAATACTATATATATATATATATATATATATATATATATATATATATAATTTTATCAATTTAATTGTTAGATAATGTATCATTAACAAGATCATGCACATAAAATATTATATAATTTAGACATTGTAAGTATTTATTCTTTTGTGTTTACTTTTATTTTTTAAAAACACATTATACAGTAACTAAGTTATAATTTCCAAATTTTATTTAGCTTTATATGTAAAAACATAAGTAAATACTGAAATTGATTATATCATATTATTTTAACAGTTATAAAATTTTAGAAAAATTAAACACTTTGTGGTTCTTACGTTATATATGTCAAGCATTTATTCTCCCAAAAATAAAAAGGTTGATTCTGAAGGATTTGCTCAATTGTTAGCTATTTTTAAATGACAGGAAATTTTATGGAATTTGTAACATCTCGATTTTAATTATTGGTTAATTTTATTGACCAAATAATTAAATTAAAAAGTCCAATTAATTTAAAGTGAGTTGGTTAAATTTAAGAATTTATTTAGGTGTGTTTTAGGTAATCAAAGATACCCGATTAATTTCAGACTAACTAAACACATAACCCCTTTCGTTATTTAATTATTCAATTAATTTCCTGATCCCTCTTTTAGTTTTTTTAATCAATTCTTTTTTTAATTAAAATCAATTCTTTAATTATCACTCTCTCTCCGCGAAGCTTTCTTTTCTTTCTTGGAAGTTACTCTCCCTGATCCAATTCACTTATTCATTGGCAGGCTGTTGGACCTCTTCAATTTGTTTTAATGTCATCATCCCATCACCACCGAATGCATGCATTTTTTCACTTCTTTAATTCTCGCCACCTAATTCCATTTCATGCACCATCTTTTCTTTAAATTCTCCAGCACTTCATTCTTCTAATTCATTTTTCATCATCCACGCCAATTCCACCACTTCACCGAATACCAAGGTCCTGTCTCATCAAATTCAATTCATCATTCCACCTAATGTCACCTGCTCTAATTCCACGTTAAAAAGCAAACTATTATCTCTTGTAATTTTATTTCAGTTACTTCACTTCACTTTTTCTAAATTGTCAATTAATTCCAAATCTCTCTATTTCATTCTCTGCGTGCTCCCTCTCTATTTTACTCTTCCAGTTCTACACTTTGCATTCCCATTTCCTTCTTCAAATTCATCATCACTGTGTCTACCCCATCTCCTTTTGCAGGTTACTCATTGTTCATTTCCTCTTCCACGACAAGAAGAGAACTTGGGGATTTTCTTTAACTCTATTTCTCAAAGTAAATTTTAAGGGGGTCCATTTTGATTTTGGGTTGTTAAGAACATAAGTAAAATAGTATTGTGATGTTCAGGATATTTAGGAAAAATTGTGTATGATGTTGAAACCGTGAGTTTTTTATGGTTTTGGATGAAGTTTTGTTTAAAAAATGTGAGATATATTAAAATCGGAGCGGTGTTAAAAGATAGCAATTACAGGTGTTAAAAGTTGAATTTTGAGGTGTTATAAGTCTGAAATGTGATTTGACCGGTGTAAAAAAAAAGTATCTACTAGTAGATGTTAAAAGTCCAAAACAATAGGTGTTAAAAGCTGACCGTAGGTGTTAAAACTGAATTTGACGGTGTTAGAGGCTATAATTAAATTTTGAAATTTTACTATAAAATTTTACTATATGTAAAATGAGTCAGATTTTAGGGTCTTAAAAATAACATTTTGACTTGATAAAATTTTAATTTGAATTAAAAAGGGGATTTTTATAAGTTAACCATAGACTAATTAAATTAAGTAAAGTCTAATGGGATAATTTTATATAAGTACTTAAATAATAAATTTTTAGAAAGTTTTTAAATGTTTTAAGAATTTCTAATTAAATTAAGTAAAGTCTAATGGGATAATTTTATATAAGTACTTAAATAATAAATTTTTAGAAAGTTTTTAAATGTTTTAAGAATTTCTAAGCAAAATGTTTTTGTATATTTGACCACTTAAGAATAAAAGAACATTTTATAAAGGTTAAAAAGAAAACTCGATTCTTAATGAAAGGGGCGCTAAAAATAATAATTATTAAATCTTAAAATTTATTGGAATTATTAAAATTTAGAAGGTTGGTTATTTAAGCGCCAAAAATATGATTTTTTTAAGTAGTGTGTAAATTATTAAAATAATTATTGTTAATTTACGAATTTATAGCCTTGGAAACCAAAAATCGACGTTTGAATTGAAGCGTTCGAGAAGCGTTTTGAGCTTTAGAATCAAGGATTCCAAGTAAGGGAGCATTTATATTTTAAATGTATAGATTATGAATGGATAGGGGTATAAGCGTATGTTGTATTTTATGATGATTGATGCTTGATAAATTTCATGATGGTGGTGTTATTTGTTGTTGTTGGTAATGTACCCCATTGACTAAAATTGTTGATCTGAATGAATATGTTGGTGTTGTTCATATATGTTATGTTGTTGATTGCATGAGGTTGTGTAACACCCCGAAATTTTAAAGCAGGAAGTTAAATTAGGAAAATAAATGTTGAATAATTAAATGTGGGATAATTAATATCCCAAAATTCTTGAAATGATTTAAACAAGACTTTTTGAAATTGCTGGTGAATTATGGTGATCGGTTGAGTTGAAAACTGACTCGGATAAAATATAGGTGTCGGACCAAGTATCTCCGATTGAGATGCTGTTGGTCAGGGCCGTGGATAATGTTATTGGGATTCCGAATTTATATTCGGAATAATTTTTAGAATATGTATTGAACCCGAACGGCGAACCTGTTTGTTTACGAAACGAAAGAATTTAATGAAAGCTTAATAACTTAAAAACTAAATTTATACTTTCACTCTCAATTCCGTTGCACTCTTCTTCTCCACGCCAATACTCTTCTTCTTATCTTCTTCTTCTTCTTCATTATTCCTCTTGAACACTAAACTAAAAAGAAAGATATATCTTCCTTCTTCATTGTTATCCTTCAAGAAGCTCAAGTAAAGCTTGGAGCTTGGGATCTTTTCTCTCCCTCTCTTATTTTCGTGTGGACCTTCTCCTCTTTTGCACACCCACTTTTTTCTTCTCTAGAGGTAAGATTATTACCATTTTCCATGTATATAAACATATAGTTGTAGTTTTGATGTTAAGAAAATATTAAATGTATGTGGGTTGTTGTGGGAAGTTTCAAAAGTGGAAACCCTAAGATGGGTTGACATAAATACAAGCTTATGAATAATTAATGAGGTAGTTGTAATTATGGTGGGAAAAGAAGGAGGTATATGAGTATTGATGAAGGTTGGTGGGTTTGGTGAAAACCCTAAATTTGAATTTTAGGAGGAAATGTATAATATTGAAGAGTATAGCATTTATTGAAGAAGTTAGCATTTGTTGATGGGAAAAGTGTTATAAATGATGAGGTAGAGACATTAAATGATGATGATGTTGACTTGAAGTCATAGTAAGTGGGAAACTCACCAAGGTGTTGGTGGAGATTTAATAGATGGAATAACCTAACAATTAGGTTGTAACACTTGGTAATAATGGATTGTGATTTAAGGGAAGGAATTCCCGAAACCTAAGTAAGCAAATGAATAAACCTATAATAACTTCCACATGATGAGAATCATGTGTACACCTATGTATATGTATGTTGAATTGGTGTTTGAATGAATGATTGATGTGGCCCTATAATTGATTGGTGTAGGGCTTGACAATACTGGTGAGGCGGGAACATCAACCCCAGAGGTCTACTTCTCTTGAGGTAGAAGAGGGGTGTATTTTCTAAATGCATGAGAATTATGATGATAATGTATGTATTAATGTGATATGGCATGTTGTCTTGATTAAATGTGTTGAAATGAGAAATTGTGTATGGTGTTTTGAAATGAGTGTTTATATGATGAAGCCTAAATGAGGCTATGAATGGCATAATATGCGTTGATGCATTATTGATTTCATATAAGACATGATGAATACCTAAAGTATTTGGTTGGAATGTTTCTTGAATATAAAGATTGATGGTTGTGTATGAATTGGTGGATAATTGTGTGGTTGAAAATGAATATACCCTAGATGAGAGGGTGAGATAATCCTAATGAGGTTGAGGCATGCATGAGCATTGCATATATTGCATGGCATGCATAACATGATGATGTTGATAAGTGGTTGCGATCACTTGATATTGGAAATATGAAAAGGGCTTGCGAGTTCCTATGATTATTAGACCGGTGGTTGCAATCGCCTGGTATTGAAATGAAAGGCCCTGCGGGACCACGGAGATTGAATGCCCATGGTTGCGATCATGAGGCGGGAGTACCCCTTGCGAGGCAGGAAACCTTATGAAATGTTGAGCGTGGTTGCGATCACGAGAAGCACCTTGCGAGGCTGCTAGAGGGAGTACCTCTTGCGAGGCGGGAAACCATTGAGAATGATTGTATGATTATGGTGGTTGCGATCACCCGAGGAAATGAAATCGGATCCGTGCATATGCATCTTAAAATACTAGCATGTGCATCAGCCTTTGAAGCATGGCATAGAGTGATACTTTGATGATGAGATTGAGTGAGATGTGGGTGGAAATCCCCTTTTCAATTAATAATTATAATTGTGAACTTGGTTGATATGATTCTAAGAGATTTAATGAATAATTGTGTTTGTATCAAAATTGTTGGTTGAATGATTGATATTAAATAAACTTCTCTTGAGGAGGAGATAGTTGTATTGCATTCATGCATATATTGTCTTATTTATTAGATTTTCATCATTGAGAAAGTATACTCACTCTCCCTGTGGTATATCTTTTTAGCTCCTGTGTTGTAGGTTTTGCCTTGGAGCTGTTTTGGAGGAGGAGGAGTGTGAAGGAAGCCCCTTTTTGGTAAAGAATGCCTTGGCCGGCAATATTTTGGTTTACATAGATGTGTGAAATGGATGTAATGTATATAGTACAATCTATGTTTTGTATAGTCTGGATTTAGAATGGATAATTGTATGAATTGATGAATACATATATATACTATGATGATTTTGGGAGGTCATGGAGGAAAATGAGATCTTTTGTTTATGACTCATTTTCAATCATGACCCCGTGAATGTATGAATGATGAAACCTTCCTTATTTTGATAAATGAATGAAGTTTATATTTGGAATGTTAAACTTGTGAAGTAAAAGAGTTGTTGAGTTGATTTATATACAATAGATGAGTTATAATGGAAATCTACGAGCATGACTGATTAGAGCAAGTTCTAAATGTGTAATATGATAGAAATGAAGTGTTGAATCCAAGAGAAATTGATAAACATGAGTTTTGGTATTGTGTGTTAAGTCTTTTCTGCATTTTCTACGTTTTACTGTCAAACTCGCTCAAGCGAGTGGGCTTCTCGCTCAAGCGAGAATGCCCCTGTATCAAACTTTGGTTCCTGGACGATTCTCGCTTAGGCGAGAATGGGTCTTGCTCAGGCGAGATTGTCTCAGTATCAGAGTTTGGCTACTGGGCCATTTTCGCCCAAGCGGGGGTGCTTTTCGCCCAAGCGAAATTGCCTCAGAATCAGAGGTGGGATCCTGGACAATTTTCGCTCAGGCGAGAGTGAGCTTCGCCCAGGCGAGATGGCTTGGTATCAGGGATTGGTCTCGGGTTTATCAGGAATTTGCTCTCGGGACAATTTTCGCTCAGGCGAGAGTGAGCTTCGCCCGAGCGAGTGTGGGACTTTTAGCTACTGGCCGATTTTCGCTTGAGCGAATGGCCTTGGGGTAGTGCTCGCCCAAGCGAGTGAGCGTGGATTGGGTTCTGGGCGTTTTTCGCCTTACGCTCGCTCGCTTCGCCCAAGCGAGGAATGCACTACTCGCTCAAGCGAGTTGGGGTTCGCTTGAGCGAAGTGGCCCCTGAATGTTCACTTCCTCCTTTCGCTCAGCTCTTTTTGTCTCGCCCGAGCGTTATATGCGTGGCTCGCTCAAGCGAATTGGGATTTCGCTTGAGCGAAGGGTGTCCTGATAGCCTAAAAAGCATTATCCAAATTATTTCCTCTTTTATTTATATTAAATCTTGATTCCAGACTACTTTATGAATACTTTGGGCATAAATTGGACTTCTTAATTCCAAGATGAGTGATCTCTTAAGAATCTAATTCCATAACATTATTTTACTCAAAATATTTGTGTTGTTTTAATTATGGATTTCTTAAGAGTTAACCTTATGAACTTACCTTCTCATATCTTCACATATGAGATAGGTCTCTGATAGATCCAGGGTAGTAAATAAATGGCTTCACCATTTGTATTTTTTTCGTAAATCAATAATATTAAAATCGTGAAAAATTTACCCCTAGTTTTGGGGTGTCCCAACCTAGTATCAGAGCATTATTAGCTCTGAGTTACTGTTATTAGCTGCTGTTATTACCAAAACATGATATATGAATGATAAATGATTGTTGTTGTTGATTGATTTGTGTATGAATTGATTATGGATTGAATGTGATTGTTATAAGTCCGGCCAAGCTCTCTTCACACTATCCTCCCTCAATGATGAATCCTATGTATTATGAATGCATACTATGTTATGAGATGATGATGCTATCATATAGGCTTTAGTATGGATTGGTTGATATTGGACCCCGTGGGGGAGGGCCATAACTTAATGTTTTATGATAAAGCACTATAGTGTAAGACTATAGAGAAATGTTATGAACGAGTTTACTGATGTTAGTTGAATTTTATGTTGTGATTTTAGATATTGTGATGGCCCGTCATCGTCAAGATAATGATGACGCTATAGGCTGAGCCTTGAATCGTTTTACGGATCTCCTTGAATCGCAAAACCGTGAAAGACAAGAGGCGGAAAGACAACCTGCTCCTGTTGTTCAAGGTACTCAGGGCCTTGACATGTTTCTAAAGCGAAAACCCACTGAGTTTCATGGTGGATTTAGGCCTGAGCAAGCCTATGGTTGGATCCGAAATATTGAGCGGATCTTTGACATTTTTGAATGCAATGAGCTCTAGAAAGTGGAGTATGCTGTCTTTATGCTGAGAGATGAAGCGGAGACTTGGTGGAGACTCGCCAAAAGTAGGATGAATGCTACTGCAATTCCCTTAACTTGGGAAAACTTTAAACTTGAACTTATGAGGAAATATGTGCCCGAAAGTTATAAGAGCAAGAAGGAACTCGAGTTCATGGAACTCAGGCAAGGTGCGATGATGGTGGAATAATATGCTTCCAAGTTCGAAGAACTTTGTGAATTCTACCCTCCTTTTCAACAAGAGGGAACTAAAGTCTCGAAATATGTAAAGTTTGACAACGGTTTACGCCCCGACATTCAAAGGGCCATATGTCACCAAGAGATTCGAAGTTTCATGGTGCTTGTGAATAAGTGCCGTATTTATGAAGAACATGCTCCCTCTCAACACTTAAAATTTGACTCTAAGCTGAAGGGTCAAGCTTCTAGTTTCAAAAGACAAGGAAATTTTAGAAGAGGACGTTTTTAGAGGGGTGCCCATTCTAATGTCCAAGCTAGAGGCGGTGGACGTGGTAATGCTTTTGATCGGAGTAATGTAAATGCCAATGGACCGAGGTGTTATAGGTTTGGTGGACCGCACTATGTTCGGGAATGTGTGCACCGTGAAGATGTTGTGTGCTTTAATTGTGATCAGGTGGGACATATCCGTCCTGCATGTCCCATGCTTGCAAGACCGGCTCCGGTACAAGCTAATGTTCCTAACCGTGCTAATGCACCTGCTCATGTGAATCGTGGAGGCCATAATGGTGGACGAGGCCGTGGTGATGGAAATAATGGTGGTCGACGTGGTGGTCGAGGTGGCTATAATGGTGGAAGGCATGGTAACGGTCGAGGAAACGGTAATGGCGCTCGAGGTGGAAATAGGGATGGTGGAAATCTTCAACCCAATGTCGGGAGAGTTTTTGCTGTAACCGATGAGGAAGCGGCACAAGCAGAAAATCTGGTTGAAAGTAAGTGTGAAATTCTTGGACATTCAGTTCATGTCATTTATGATTCGGGTGCGACCCACTCCTTTATATCTGAGGATTGTGTTCGGCGATTGAGATTGCTGGTGTGTTTAATGAAAAATGCTCTTGTGGTTACCACCCCAACCGGTACTTGTCTTAGATCGATTAACCGGTATGATAATGTTGATATGCTCCTAGATGGGAGAAGGTTTGTTGCGTCTTTCATTTGCTTGCCTATGAAGGGACTGGAGATCATACTTGGTATGGATTGGCTTTCTGCCAACAAAGTCATGGTTGATTGTCAACAACGGACCGTTATTTTCCCTTCTCTTGATAGGGGACAGTTTGATGTACAAGGTATAATTCAACTTTAAGTACTGCTATCTCTTGCCGATGGGACGAGTGGTCCCGGTCCCATGGATATCCCCGTGGTGTCTGAATTTCTGGACGTGTTTCCTGATGAGATACCTGGCTTACCACCTCCAAGAGAGGTTGAGTTTGCTATTGACCTTGTACCTGGTGCCGAACCAGTGTCTATTGCTCCATATAGGATGTCTCCTATGGAGTTAGTTGAACTAAAGAAGCAAGTTGAGGAGCTGCTTGAGAAGGAGTTTGTTCGACCTAGTGTGTCACCCTGGGGAGCTCCTGTTTTATTAGTTAAGAAAAAGGATGGAACTATGCGGTTGTGTGTAGACTACCGCCAACTGAACAAGCTGACGATAAAGAATAGATATCCTTTACCTCGTATTGATGGCCTGCTGGATCAATTAAGAGGTGCGGTGGTATTTTCGAAGATTGATTTGCGTTCCGGTTATCATCAAATTAGGGTGAGAGCCGAATATATTCCAAAGACTGCGTTTAGGACGCGATATGGCCACTACGAGTATGTCGTGATGCCATTTGGAGTAACTAATGCTCCAGCGGTGTTCATGAGTTACATGAACCACATCTTTCACGAATACCTGGATCGTTTTGTTATGGTGTTCATCGATGATATCCTAGTATATTCCAAGAGCCGGGAGGAACATGAAGAACATTTGAGAGTGGTGCTGAACATTCTTAGAGAGAACCAGCTGTACGCCAAGCTCTCTAAATGTGAATTCTGGTTGACGAGCGTCCAGTTTCTTGGGCATGTAATATCCGAGGATGGTATTTCGGTGGATCCTTCTAAGGTCGAAGCCGTTATAGCATGGTCTAGACCTACGACGGTTACTGAAATCCGAAGTTTCCTTGGACTTGCGGGTTATTATCGAAGGTTTATTGAAGGTTTCTCTCGTCTTGCAAGACCTTTGACGAATTTGACAAGGAAGAACCAACCTTTTGTATGGACGGTTGAATGTGAGAAGTGCTTTGAGGAATTAAAGATGAGGCTGACTTCTGCTCCTATCTTAGCGTTGCCTGATTTACAAGAAGAGTTTGTGGTGTATTGTTATGCTTCCAAGCATGGACTTGGATGTGTGCTAATGCAGAAGGAACGTGTAATAGCTTATGCTTCACGCCAGTTGCGACCTCATGAAGTTAATTACCCAACTCACGATTTGGAGTTGGCTGCGGTTGTGTTTGCCTTGAAGATTTGGCGTCATTACTTGTATGGTTCAAGATTTGTGGTTTTTAGTGACCACAAAAGTTTGAAATATCTTTTTGACCAAAAGGAATTGAATATGCGTCAGAGGAGATGGATGGAATTTTTGAAGGATTACGACTTTAAATTGATGTACCACCCGGGAAAAGCCAATGTTGTTGCTGATGCTCTTAGTCGAAAATCCTTGCATGTATCAGCCATGATGATCAAAGAGTTCGAGTTAATTGAAGAATTTCGGAATTTGAATGTTGGAACCGAGGTTCAATCCTCCAAGAGACTATGTTTTGCTACCTTGAAGATATGCAATGAGTTTTTGGAGCTTGTGAAAGAGAAACAAAAAGATGATGATTATTTACAAGAGATGCGGAGATCTCAAGATAATGGGAAAAATTTATTTCTTGTGGAAGGCGTTGATGGTATATGGCGAGTAAAAGGTCGTGTGTATGTACCTTCATTCGGTGATTGGAGACGCACGGTGCTAGAGGAAGCACATAAAAGCATTTTTAGCATCCACCCTGGTGCAACCAAGATGTATCATGATATAAAGAAGAACTTTTGGTGGACCGAAATGAAACGTGATGTTGCTAACTTTGTAGCTTCTTGCCTTACTTGTCAGAAGGTGAAGGTGGAACACCAAAGACCTTCAGGTACTTTGAGGCCACTTGATATCCCTGTTTAGAAGTGGGACGCGATTGCCATGGATTTTGTGTCTGGATTACCAAGAACGAGGTCCAAATGTGACGGAATATGGGTGATTGTGGATCGTTTGACAAAGAGTGCATATTTTCTACCAATCAGTATGGAGAGCTCCTTGCAAGATTTAGCACAGTTGTACATTCGGGAGATTGTGAGATTACATGGTGTGCCGTCAAGCATTGTTTCTGATCGTGACCCCCGATTTACTTCCCGATTCTGGGGAAGCTTACATGAGGCGATGGGTTCAAAACTGAAGCTAAGTTCGGCGTATCATCCTTAGACCGATGGGCAGTCTGAGAGGACTATTCAAAGTCTTGAGGACTTACTCCGTGCCTGTGTTTTGGAGCATGGCGGTTCATGGGAGAAATATTTGCCTCTGATCGAATTCACCTACAATAACAGTTTTCATTCTAGTATTGGGATGGCACCATACGAGGCATTATATGGAAGGAGGTGTCGAACTCCTTTATGTTGGTTTGAAGTTGGTGAGAATCTAGCCTTAGGGCCTGAGATTGTTGAGGAAACTACTGAGCAGATCAAGATGATCCGGGAAAAGATAAAAATTTCTCAGGACCGGCAGAAGAGCTATTATGATAAAAGAAGAAAGCCACTTGAGTTTCAAGTCGGCGATCATGTGTTATTGCGAGTTTCGCGTGATAAGGGTATAGGAAGAGCCTTGAAGAGCAGAAAACTAAGTCCTAAATTCATTGGACCCTATGAGATCTTGGAATGGATTGGAGATGTCGCATATCGGATTGCACTTCCTCCACTGCTTGCAAATTTACATAATGTATTCCACGTGTCGCAGTTAAGAAAGTATATGCATGATCCTCAGCACGTGATCTCTATTGACGATGTTGAGGTGCGGGATGACTTATCCGTCCTTCCTGTTTCTGTCCGTGTTGTTGAATATTCCGTGAAGAGACTGCGGAATAAGATGGTATCATTAGTAAAAGTAGCATGGAAGCATGGAGATGTGGAAACACTTACTTGGGAACGCGAGGACGATATCCGTAAGCGGTACCCTCATGCTTTTGAATCTGGTAAGTCGAATTTCGAGGACGAAATTTCTTTTAGGAGGGGTGGATTGTAACACCCCGAAATTTTAAAATAGGAAGTTAAATTAGGAAAATAAATGTTGAATAATTAAATGTGGGATAATTAATATCCCAAAATTCTTGAAATGATTTAAACAAGACTTTTTGAAATTGCTGGTGAATTATGGTGATCGGTTGAGTTAAAAACTGACTCGGATAAAATATAGGTATCGGACCAAGTATCTCCGATTGAGATGCTGTTGGTCAGGGCTGTGGATAATGTTATTGGGATTCCGAATTTATATTCGGAATAATTTTTAGAATATGTATTGAACCCGAACGGCGAACCTGTTTGTTTACGAAACGAAAGAATTTAATGAAAGCTTAACAACTTAAAAACTAAATTTATACTTTCACTCTCAATACCGTTGCACTCTTCTTCTCCACGCCAATACTCTTCTTCTTATCTTCTTCTTCTTCTTCATTATTCCTCTTGAACACTAAACTAAAAAGAAAGATATATCTTCCTTCTTCATTGTTATCCTTCAAGAAGCTCAAGTAAAGCTTGGAGCTTGGGATCTTTTCTCTCCCTCTCTTATTTTCGTGTGGACCTTCTCCTCTTTTGCACACCCACTTTTTTCTTCTCTAGAGGTAAGATTATTACCATTTTCCATGTATATAAACATATAGTTGTAGTTTTGATGTTAAGAAAATATTAAATGTATGTGGGTTGTTGTGGGAAGTTTCAAAAGTGGAAACCCTAAGATGGGTTGACATAAATACAAGCTTATGAATAATTAATGAGGTAGTTGTAATTATGGTGGGAAAAGAAGGAGGTATATGAGTATTGATGAAGGTTGGTGGGTTTGGTGAAAACCCTAAATTTGAATTTTAGGAGGAAATGTATAATATTGAAGAGTATAGCATTTATTGAAGAAGTTAGCATTTGTTGATGGTAAGAGTGTTATAAATGATGAGGTAGAGACATTAAATGATGATGATGTTGACTTGAAGTCATAGTAAGTGGGAAACTCACCAAGGTGTTGGTGGAGATTTAATAGATGGAATAACCTAACAATTAGGTTGTAACACTTGGTAATAATGGATTGTGATTTAAGGGAAGGAATTCCCGAAACCTAAGTAAGCAAATGAATAAACCTATAATAACTTCCACATGATGAGAATCATGTGTACACCTATGTATATGTATGTTGAATTGGTGTTTGAATGAATGATTGATGTGGCCCTATAATTGATTGGTGTAGGGCTTGACAATACTGGTGAGGCGGGAACATCAACCCCAGAGGTCTACTTCTCTTGAGGTAGGAGAGGGGTGTATTTTCTAAATGCATGAGAATTATGATGATAATGTATGTATTAATGTGATATGGCATGTTGTCTTGATTAAATGTGTTGAAATGAGAAATTGTGTATGGTGTTTTGAAATGAGTGTTTATATGATGAAGCCTAAATGAGGCTATGAATGGCATAATATGCGTTGATGCATTATTGATTTCATATAAGACATGATGAATACCTAAAGTATTTGGTTGGAATGTTTCTTGAATATAAAGATTGATGGTTGTGTATGAATTGGTGGATAATTGTGTGGTTGAAAATGAATATACCCTAGATGAGAGGGTGAGATAATCCTAATGAGGTTGAGGCATGCATGAGCATTGCATATATTGCATGGCATGCATAACATGATGATGTTGATAAGTGGTTGCGATCACTTGATATTGGAAATATGAAAAGGGCTTGCGAGTTCCTATGATTATTAGACCGGTGGTTGCAATCGCCTGGTATTGAAATAAAAGGCCCTGCGGGACCACGGAGATTGAATGCCTATGGTTGCGATCATGAGGCGGGAGTACCCCTTGCGAGGCAGGAAACCTTATGAAATGTTGAGCGTGGTTGCGATCACGAGAAGCACCTTGCGAGGCTGCTAGAGGGAGTACCCCTTGCGAGGCGGGAAAACATTGAGAATGATTGTATGATTATGGTGGTTGCGATCACCTGAGGAAATGAAATCGGATCCGTGCATATGCATCTTAAAATACTAGCATGTGCATCAGCCTTTGAAGCATGGCATAGAGTGATACTTTGATGATGAGATTGAGTGAGATGTGGGTGGAAATCCCCTTTTCAATTAATAATTATAATTGTGAACTTGGTTGATATGATTCTAAGAGATTTAATGAATAATTGTGTTTGTATCAAAATTGTTGGTTGAATGATTGATATTAAATAAACTTCTCTTGAGGAGGAGATAGTTGTATTGCATTCATGCATATATTGTCTTATTTATTGGATTTTCATCATTGAGAAAGTATACTCACTCTCCCTGTGGTATATCTTTTTAGCTCCTGTGTTGTAGGTTTTGCCTTGGAGCTGTTTTGGAGGAGGAGGAGTGTGAAGGAAGCCCCTTTTTGGTAAAGAATGCCTTGGCCGACAATATTTTGGTTTACATAGATGTGTGAAATGGATGTAATGTATATAGTACAATGTATGTTTTGTATAGTCTGGATTTAGAATGGATAATTGTATGAATTGATGAATACATATATATACTATGATGATTTTGGGAGGTCATGGAGGAAAATGAGATCTTTTGTTTATGACTCATTTTCAATCATGACCCCGTGAATGTATGAATGATGAAACCTTCCTTATTTTGATAAATGAATGAAGTTTATATTTGGAATGTTAGACTTGTGAAGTAAAAGAGTTGTTGAGTTGATTTATATACAATAGATGAGTTAGAATGGAAATCTACGAGCATGACTGATTAGAGCAAGTTCTAAATGTGTAATATGATAGAAATGAAGTGTTGAATCCAAGAGAAATTGATAAACATGAGTTTTGGTATTGTGTGTTAAGTCTTTTCTGCATTTTCTACGTTTTACTGTCAAACTCGCTCAAGCGAGTGGGCTTCTCGCTCAAGCGAGAATGCCCCTGTATCAAACTTTGGTTCCTGGACGATTCTCGCTTAGGCGAGAATGGGTCTCGCTCAGGCAAGATTGTCTCAGCATCAGAGTTTGGCCACTGGGCCATTTTCGCCCAAGCGGGGGTGCTTTTTGCCCAAGCGAAATTGCCTCAGAATCAGAGGTGGGATCCTGGACAATTTTCGCTCAGGCGAGAGTGAGCTTCACCCAGGCGAGATGGCTTGGTATAAGGGATTGGTCTCGGGTTTATCAGGAATTTGCTCTCGGGACAATTTTTGCTCAGGCGAGAGTGAGCTTCGCCTGAGCGAGTGTGGGACTTTTAGCTACTGGCCGATTTTCGCTTGAGCGAATGGTCTTGGGGTAGTGCTCGCCCAAGCGAGTGAGCGTGGATTGGGTTCTGGGCGTTTTTCGCCTTACGCTCGCTGGCTTAGCCCAAGCGAGGAATGCACTACTCGCTCAAGCGAGTTGGGGTTCGCTTGAGCGAAGTGGCCCCTGAATGTTCACTTCCTCCTTTCGCTCAGCTCTTTCTGTCTCGCCCGAGCGTTATATGCGTGGCTCGCTCAAGTGAATTGGGATTTCGCTTGAGCGAAGGGTGTCCTGATAGCCTAAAAAGCATTATCCAAATTATTTCCTCTTTTCTTTATATTAAATCTTGATTCCAGACTACTTTATGAATACTTTGGGCATAAATTGGACTTCTTAATTCCAAGATGAGTGATCTCTTAAGAATCTAATTCCATAACATTATTTTACTCAAAATATTTCCGCTGTTTTAATTATGGATTTCTTAAGAGTTAACCTTATGAACTTACCTTCTCATATCTTCACATATGAGATAGGTCTCTGATAGATCCAGGGTAGTAAATAAATGGCTTCACCATTTGTATTTTTTTCGTAAATCAATAATATTAAAATCGCGAAAAATTTACCGCTATTTTTGGGGTGTCCCAGGTTGCAATAACACAACTATAATGGTTGGTTGTATTGAATTGATGATGTTGATATAAGCTTAAGGTAGCTTAATTGTGATTGTGAACTGATTGAAATTAATAGTTGCATGCTAAGCTTGTTGATATATTGTGGTGAAACCCTTGGTGATAGTAACCAAGTGGTAATCCCTGATGATGGTAATCAGGTGGTTTATTGATGATTGATAATTGTTTGGCATAACATTTGCATTTAGACACTCACAGGACTGTAGGGGGCCTATGATGCCGACCTAGATGGGAGGGCGGCCTTTGGATAGGCATAGACCCTATGGTGGTTCCTTCGGGATTCCACAGCTGCCTTGGATTCAGGGCCAACCCGTAACACCGAGTTGAGTTACCGCTGTCACTAAGAGTGACTGGTGTTACATTATGGGCGAGCGGTTTGGTACCGGTAAAAAAGAATTAATTATATGTTGTAAAAATTTATACATTACAGTGTAAATCCCATCATTAGAGTCGAATCCGCATGCTAATGCATTCGCATATAATTATCGAGGTTGAGAAGCTATTGGATAGCTCACGATATATATTGTTGTGTTGTTTGCATTTGAGGTATTACAAACTTTGTTAACTGACAATAAATTATGATGTTTATATTCGTGAATGAGTTATGGTGGAACTGGATGGGTAGTTGATATTAATAAGGCTAAATCTGGTTCAATACCTGTCATTTAACATATATATGCTTACCCCTAAATTGTTTTTCAGTGGATGTGGACTATGGTGATGCTTGGTGATTGCTCAGTCGAAGTTGTTACGGTCTTGAAGACCCCTATAAATATATATATTATACATATATATATGTGTGTGTGTGTATGTTTTGGGATTTCCAAACGATTAGATAGATTCACAAAAATTAAAAAAAATTTCCCTGTATTTTTATTATATAAGTGATATAGATACCAAAATAAAACATCCTTATGCTGAAAATAATAACAAAATTTTTTTTGATTTCATCCAACCTCGAATTAGCAACTCAGAAACTCACAACATTAATTCCCATTCATTGAGAAGGGTTAGATGGAAGCTAGTTGGAGTTAGAATGTGTTTTCAACTTATTTGGAGGTCCTAAGGGCATGGTAATTGATTACACCAAGTGGGTAATCAATTACCAGGGCAACATAATGACTCTAATCGATTAACTAATCTATTACCAGAGTACTAATTGATTACGCTAATCGATTACGCAGACCAGCTAATTAATTACCATAATCTAGAATGACCCTAATCAATTACGTTAATCAATTACCACTCATCCAGAATGGTCCTAATCGATTGGTTAATCGATTAGCCATAGCAGAATGCAGAAATTATGCATAATTTAGTATTCTGGCCAACTTCTGTATGCCATAACTTCTTCAAATGACCTCTAAACACCACCAAACATTGACACCACCTAAAATACATTATTTGTGACGTATGGCAACTGGCCGCACTCAAAAATCCTCAAAATCAAATGACTTATGCATTAAAACGCGTTTTGATCATTTTCAAGTTATAACATGCAACGTAAGCTTCAATTCTCCTTGGAATTGGCCCATTCCAATTAACTAAGTTCTGAATCATATATATATCCTATTGAAACCATCCGGAGGTACCCAAACCTCATGAAATGCATTATAGTCCATCCAGTTCATGAATTATGCATAATTCTCACTAAAAACATCACGTTTTCAATTTCTCAACATCAAAGCTACGTTCCAATGCATTAACCATTCAAATGCAATGCATCAAGCATACCAATTTTCAATTCCTAGACATAATGCATAATTGCAATCTATATGAGACCATCAATGGTCAACCACATCTAAACATTAAAATAATTTAACATGATCATCATATACATAAATAAGAATCCAAATCATAGTCTAGACTTCCAAGATATATTCAACATATCAATCACATCGCATAAGTTATCTAAAGCTTCAAGATACTCAAACACTATATGCATTAATATCACACAATTTATAGCATATAGTAAGTATTCCTTAGCCTTAGACTTTTTAAGTCTGCTTTGAAATGGTATTGAAGTTTGGTGTTAATTTCAGGATAAGATATGGCGAGACGCCAGGGTATGTGTAACATCCCGGGTAAACTAATATTTGGGAAAGTAAAGTTAGCATTTAATTAAGTTAAATTAAAAAGGGAGTAAGGATTTTGGAAGGAAAATAAGATTTAAAATAAATTTTAAAGAAAATAGAATCAGGACCCTGACGCGTAGCATCGGGTGCAAACTAATGAACTGATGCATAGCGTCAGCGTCGTGATCATCTTTTATAGTGGCATGCAAAAACAAAACCCGTAAGCATTTTCCTTTTCTCTTCCTCTCCTCCCTTGCGGTTCTGGCCTAGGACTTGGTGGAAGCTATGATTTTTGGTGTTGTTAGGCATTGGGAGTTGAGGTAAGCCATGGGGGACCTTTGATTTCAAGCTTTATTCTCTCCTCTTCCTTCCTTTCTTCTAAACCGGATCTTGCATATTGATGGGGGACCTTAACTCTGCGTTTTGGAGCCATGAGGAATTTGAGTATGGTTCCTAGGATGATAAGTGCAAAGGAAAACTAATGGGTTTCGCATTTTGGCAATTGTAGATTTTGAAGTAATGATCGGAAGGTCGTTCGATGTCATGGAGCTTGGAAACGAGAGGCGAAAATGGAAATGGTAAGTTTCAATAACTTAAGATTGAGGTTCAGAGTTATTTAAGGTTTATGGGTTATGGTTTTGGTAGTTATAATATTTATTGAAGCTTCATGAAATTTTATTTTATAGTTTTAAGGATTTCAGAAAAGACCCGACAATCGATTGGAAGATCTAAAAAGCTCAGAATCGAGGTAAGGGGGGTGTGCCGGGTTAGGTTAATATAAAAACGTATGACGCCAACGGTGTATAGGAAAATGGTATGTTATAACTGCTCTTAATAACTTTAAATTAATTAAGATAATTTATGATGAATTGTCAAGTATGTGAAATAGAAGTAAATGGAATCATTAAAGTAAACAAGGCAGGATAACTGATGAATTGTTAAACAGTTAAGTGGTATATTAGTATTATGCCAATGAAGACTTGAAAATAAGGAATTAAGGGTAAATTATAAGCCTTGAAACGATAAATAAGAAATAAATAAATAGATGAGCAGGTGATCGAATATGTTGACTATGTAACGATCATAAAATTATAGAATAGTTACATGAACTAAGTAAAATTTGTGAAGTATCGGGATATAGGGTGAAACGGGGATATGGTAGGCTATGAAATAAAATGCGAGTTAGGTGGCCTAGGTGCATCTATGAACACACACACACACACACATATATATATATATATATATATATATATATATATTAAGTGACAGAAGTGGAACTGGTAGTTGAAAATAGGATAATTGGTAATTAACAATATGTGAAGGAATGATAATAGTATGATAGCAAGACTAGGCGAGGACATGTAAGGTTATAAATTATAATGGACGGCTCGATAAGAAATTAGTAGGGATAAAACTATAATGAATTAATGATGGTAAAACATGAATAAAAGGATACAAGGTTGAAAGGCAGTTTTATAATATTAATTGTTTTTGCAATTTAGTAATTGAGATGCGGTGATATGTATATATATATGTGTGTAAAGTCTATAAGCATAATGATTCAATTTACTGTATATAAGGATATAAATTAAATAAGTTGATGCGATTAGAAGTGTGTACATAGTAATGGTAATGAATAATACAATTGATGTTGATAGTTATGGTGAATTGATGATTGCATTGATACAATATATTGAAGATGTGATAGGTGTATGTGTGATGAGATGATTTATGATTATGAATTATGATGAGTATCAATGATGTGTAGTATGGTGTGTATTATTTTAATGATGCATAACTTGATAAGAATAATGAAATGGTGATTATGAAAAGGTATAACATGGCTTGTGTTGATGGGCTTGGCAAGTAAGCCGCCCGAGTGATGATCACGTGTCAGTTTCTGACATTTGTGTATGCAATTGATGATGTTTTAATTATATTAAGTTACATGTTATGGATGAGATACCCTAGATACTGTTGAGGGCGGGGAGTGATCGTCGGTGCGTTGCATGGTCAAGGAGCGGCTCCTGATAGGCTTCCAGTAGCGGGATTGTATGACCATGTTTATAATGATTATGTAATTATGTGGTAGAGGACGACCAACGGTATGTGTTACCCTTATTTTCGGCTCCCGTAGTTTTTGTGCCCAGTTGAGCTACCCAGTGGTCAAGTAGGACCCAGTGGTTGAGGAGGAGTCAAGTAGGACTCGGTGAACCAAGTCGGGTTCACGGGGTGTCAAGTCGGACCCCCAGCTGAAGGTCGATCCTTTTAGTATTCGGATACTAGGAGTCTGCTATGTATATATAAGAGTCAGTTGTGTTTTACACTCGTTAACTGATGTCTATGTTGTTGATGATATTTATGGTATGTGATGTATATTGTTGAGTTGATATAATATTGATAGAAATGGAATAATGAATTAAAGGATAAGTGGCTAGGCACGTATGTGTGGATTTAATGGATCATGATATGATGAAGATGGTATTAGGTTATGATAACCAACATAATTATACAAGTATATCAATGAGAATGGCAAAATACGAAAGGATGTGAAAGGTAATTGCTAACATTGGATAATTATATCCCGAAGCGTAGCTATGTCATACATTTTCCTAGTTTTGATATTTATTTCTGTATTAATTCTTAATTCTAGTCACTCACCCCCTGTACTGTGGTTCAGTGACTATTGGCGGGTATGGATGCATACCGCGGAGGCGAGAGCTAAATGAGGCCAGGGCGACATGGAAGCCAAAAGAACAGATAGATATATGTATAATTGTGTATTGTTGCATATTTATAGAGATGTTGAATTATGTTAATTTGTTGGCGTGAATGTGTATTGATTAGTATTGTAGCATTTTATTATGTCGTGTGTTAAGTGGCACAGAGCCACTGCATGATTGCATGATATGTGCAGGTCCTGCAATATTTGTGTGTTTAAATGATATGTTGAGTGTGATTGCGCATTGAATTGTGGATGTATACAGTGACTTATAGGTTATAGTTGATGAATTTGCTATGTTATGATTAGTAAGATAGCTAGATTAATTTAGTGTGATGAGAGTATGAGATGATGGTTGATGATAATGAGTAATTGTATAATGATGAATTTAGAGTTGGAATATGTTATGTGCGATGATGATATATGATAATGCTATTTTTGGTTAATGTGTGAATCGAATGTATGTTGGTACGGAGCCATTGCGTGAATGATTGTTATGGGCAGGTATTATTCATGTGTATGACTGATTGGTGATGTGATCATGCAATTGATTGATGATTTGATTGATTTTAGAAGTTATGCCTAAGTGTATAATTATCAATATAAGGAACTGAATAAGCGATTTTGAGATCCGGTGGGTTTCAGGACCCCCAGAAGGTACCAATATGTTACTTAGGACATTTAGAAAATGTGTGTATTGGCCTTGGGCCAATTGGAATCCATTTAGAATGTTTGGTGCAAGAGTTTTGCATAAAAAAGGCTTAAACTGCATTTCACACATAAGTTTGGTGAACAGACAACGCCAACAGTTCCAGAAAGGGGAAAACATATGGCCCGTGAAGTTTCGTGACAATCAGACCTAAAACGGGCCAATTGGGTAGGTTAGAAGTTGGCCGTTGGCCTAAAACCCATGACAGCAGCAACTGCTGCTACTGTCATGCTCACGCTATGCGTGAAGCTGGTGCACAGCGTCAGGCCCCCTGTTTCAGGTTTTTGGTTTCTTCCTTTTTAAATGGTTTCAGAGTTTAAATTATTAAATATATTTTATATTTTAGTGATTTTAAATGAAAATGACCATTTTCTTAAATTAGTGTTAATTAAATTATTTAATCGAAAAAAATTATTGCGAAAATCATAAAATCGGATAAAAATAAATATAAAATGACAAAGGACGTCACAGTATGGATGCCATGGCAACTGCTTTCCAACGCTTTGTAGATATTCTTGAGAGGCAAGCTTAGCATCAGGCACATGAGCATGAGGGCTTGGATCCCTTCTTGAAAACAAAGCCTAATGAATTTCATGGTGGCTTTAATTTTGAACCAGCCTATACTTGGATTCAAGATTTAGAAAGAATATTTGGTAGCCTTTAGTGCAATGAGGCTCAAAAAGTGGAATACACTGTTTATATGTTCTATGGTGAAGCAAAGTAATTAGTGGAAAATTACTAAGTCTCAGATGATTGCAGCTGGTACCTAGTTGCTTTGGGATAATTTTAAGGCTGGTTTCTTGGAGAAATACTTTCCTGACACTAAAAGAAGCAGGAAGGAGTTGGAGTTCATGGAACTCAAGCAAGGTTCTATGACTGTGGAGGAATATGCAGCTAAATTTGAGGAACTTTATTTATTTTATGCTCTTTTTCAACAACTTGGGATCGAGGGTTCTAAATGTATTATATCAACATCACAATCATCATTCATATTATTCAAAACTAAATTAAAAGTATACCAATTTCATTCAAATCACTCACTTAGTCATTAATTATCAATATCACTTCATCAATATCGAATTGTATATCTATAATTACATACTCATGTATTAATTCATGATTTAATGATTTAAAGCTAATTTACCCATTTTCCCCGCATGTCGAAATTATTGACAATATCATTTTTATTAATTCGTACACCAAATACACCCTCTTACCTCGATTCCACACTCTTGGGACCTTCACTTCAATGCTGCAATCACCAAACTTTCAAAGTGTCTAAATTTGAGTTGGCAAAATGGGCCGGCCCACCATAAAAAATGTAGTGTGTGGGCCTTAAAAATAAATTCAAAGTTAATAATTGAAAAAAGCCTGATAACAAAAAAGCCCAAAAAATGGGCTGAGTGTGGGCTGGCCCATACGGGCTCACGGGCGGCCCGAGTCCTTTTTTTAAATTTTTTAGTACTATTTATTAGTTAATCTAGCAATATGAGAAGTACTATTTATTAGTTGTTGTTTTCACAAACAAGTTTTTTCAAGAAATCTTATTGATTTTATAGCATTTGTGTGTAAGTATTATTAGTAACTTTGTAGCTAATGTTTCATTCATATTAATTTTTAATTGTAGTACAAAAACAAACATATTTTTTACAAGAAAAGTTATTAATTTTATAACATTGTTTGTCTAGCAACAGTTAATTAATTTTAATAGCACAAAAGTTTTTACAAATGTAGTTTTAGACAAATTATACCCAGTTGGTTCAGTTTTTTGTAATTCAATTTTTTAATAACTTTTTTAAAAAATGGGTCGCCCAATCAAGCTTGCAACCTATTGAGGCCAGGCTAGGGCTTATAATTTCAAGGTCCAAATTTATACGAACCTTTTTTGGCCTGACCCTAAGTAGCCCGCAACCCAAATAAGCCTAACCCGTTTAGGGCCGCCCGCCCGAATTGCCAGTTATAGTTTAAATGCAAGAAGTTCATAAGCTAGTTTAGTGTTGAGTTCCAAAATCAACACCCGCCACACCATAATGAATTTAAATATACTTTCGAGACTTTCGAGGCTTACTGTTTTCACGTTCGACCTTCGGTTCCAAGTTCCGCTATACTTGACGGCTTTCCAATGCTTGGTTTGAAACCTAGAGGCACTGAAACAACACCCCGTTAGTTAATCATCGACACCCACTACCTCTAGAGTCATCCTCAAGCTTCAAATTGCCATAAAATGGAAAAATAAAGACTCCCCATGAACATGCCATTTTCGGCCCTAAAAAGAGGAAGAAGAATTGCAAAATTGAAGGTACCTACGTGCTCCTTTTACTCTCGCAACCGCAATGGCACCACTAATTGCAAGCTCCGGCAAGAATTTGTGGGCCAATCACCACCGTGTGTATGCTGCCCTTGACGAGAGAAAAGAAGGAAAAAGCAAGCGTGAAGACAATGGGAGAAGAAAGTGAAAAGTAATTTGTTATACACAAGGGTATAATCATCATTTCCTCATTTCATTTTCTTTTCTTTCTTTTAATGAAATTCATTCTCACCCTAAGTAATTAATCTTTTTTTACCTTCACCTCTTGGTAACTAATAATTTACCATTACAATTTAGTTTTTAAATCTAATTTTTAGTTAATCATTTTTAATTAATTAGTTTAATCTCATTATCAATTAAAAGTCTCAAATTACTTAATTTAATTCTTAACAATATCCAAATATTTTATTTATTAATTCTTTAAAGCGTAATTAATTTAATTTAAATATCTGGGATATTACAGGTATAATTGTTTCTATAATTGTTTAATGGTTGAATTAAGGTCATGTATTTAAATTTCACCCATATAAAGATTTTGTTGGTTTATTATTTGTAAATAGGTATTTTTGTAAATGCTTACTAAATTTTGGGGCATGCTTTGACATAAGTGAACTTGGGATTCAATTCACCTAAAAAATAATATTATATTTTTTTCTATTTAATCAAAATATAAAAAGTTACGGTACCGATAAATCTAATAATTATTAGATGAAATTTTTAATCTTGATAAATAAAAGGACTATGAATATTGTTTAGTTTTCTTTTTTTCACATCCTATATAAATTGAGTATGGTATGTTCAGAATTAGCCTTTATGGTCTTCATAATAATTGTAGGGAATTTTGTTACGAAGATTTTAAGACCTGAATCACTCAAATCCAATATTAGTAGAATAAGTTACGTTAGAAACAATGAAACAGGCGCAGAATTTTTATACTTAGAACAAGCGTTACCACGGAAACAACAGAGTCAAAATTTTGATAAATTTTAGGGAATTACTTAGACAATGGATTTTGCCCAATAGGTTTAATCCTATAGTCTTCCTTTTTACTCAGGGCCTTCTAAAATTCTTAGCACCCAGTTTTGAGCCGAAGTACAAAGTGCCGGTATGACACACAAATGATCGAAAGTTATTTTAAGTGTTTTGACATTTTCTGATGATAAATGTCAGAATACAGAATTAGACTCGTAGAATCTATTGATCAATATCATAAGTCTTAGAAAAATATTTAGGTCCAAAAATGACTTAGGCTTAAAAGTTTGGTTTCAGACTCAAGGTAAAAAATTTTCTAAAAATTAAGGATGCTACAATTATAAGCATATTATTTATTAAAATATTAAATCATTTTACGTATATTATAATAATGTATGCTAAATGTTTTCATATTATTTTATTTATTTAGTTGGGTTATTTGTTTTATTAAATTTCAAAATTATATATAATTAAATTGAATATTTTATTATACATTTGTATTTATTTTATAAAATTATGGTTTATATGTTTCTACGATACCGATACTAGTAAATTCATTCAAAATCATAGTTTATTTGTATAAGATCATAGTATTTTTAGATGAAATTTACTTACACCATTAAGGATTCAAGTCTTAGACTAATACAATCCGAAAAAGAGTTTATTGAATTATTATTTATCTAAATGATTTTTAATTATGAATTCTCTAAGAAGATTTATGTTTAAATATTCAAAAATTAAAATATTCTTAATTCATATTTATTACAAATTTTATAATAATATAAATATTAAATAAGTATTTTCAAAATTAAAACTGTGCAACACAAGAGTAAATACAATAGTTATTTTTGTTCTGTATCCATATCATTTTTTTCTTATCATTCTCTTAGGAAAAACATAAAAATAAATACTACCTTCCCGTCCCTAAATATAAAACTCTTTTACCTAATTCACGCATATTAAGAAAGTTAGTTAATTTAGTTAAAATCATTAAATTTGTTTGAATATTAAAATAGTTTCTAAAATTACTCTTAAAGTGATTATCACTCGTCATTAAATTTTCTTCATTTGTTTTCTCTTCATTCGCTCTCTCTCCACTTATTGTTCAATTATCACTAGAGAGATAAATAATCTAATTGAAGTATGTCATTTATTATTATATTAATTCCAATATAAACTATACATTAATATGGGTATTTAGGTCAAAAAATAATTAATAACATTGAAATTTGATAAAAAGTCTTATATTAAAAAACAAAAAATTATCCCAAAAAAAAATATTATATTTAAAGACAAAGTAATAACAACTAACGATTCAATTAGGACTAGATCCAATTCCACCAAAGCCACCTCCAATTAAAAGTGGTAAATTTTGTTTACTTATTCTAGACAAATTGAATATGTATTTCATACATATAAATCAAAATACATAAGCCATAAAGATAATATATTCAGCCAACCAATGTCGGTGGTATAATCGTTTCTATAATTGTTTAATGATTGAATTCGTTTATGTAAAGTCCCGTATTTAAATTTCACTGATATCAGAATTGTTGGGATTATTTGTAATATGTATTTTTATGAATGCTTATTAAATTTTAGGACATGCTTTAACATAAATGAGTTTTGAGACTCGATTTATCTTAAAAAATAATATTATATTCATTTCTATTTAGTTAAAATATATAAAAATTACAGATACCGATAAATCTAATAATTATTAGATGAAATTTTTAATCTTGATAAATGAAAAAGACTACGAATATTGTTTAGTTTTCTATTTTTCGTATCATATATAAAGAGTATTCTTATTGCATTATTATTTATTAACATAATGACATTATTAAAAAAAGTAATTAATACTCTTGAAATTTTATATAGAAAAATATATGAACAATTTTTTTCTCATTTTTTATAATATAAATTTTTACTTTCTAAGTAAATACAATTTAAAAAATAGGGAGGCTGATAGAGAATATTTTATGTTGAAAACATGTAATGATGCTTTGAAAATTATATATGAAAATAATACATTTATTATTTATAATCGTTCTTTAATAGAAAAATTGATATTTTTAATCCAGCATTTCCTAAAAATTTATTGAAGGAAGAAAACGGAATTAGCTGCCAAAGGTTTTTGTCCATGATTGTTCAAGAGAATCAAGATTAGAATATATATATGATGTATTATATGAGAAAGACTTTTTTATATGAGAATGAGATGAATGAATCCGGACCTTACAACTATATAATGAATAATTAAAATTAATCATATGAATTTTTTAAAAACTCATGACATTAATGTTTCAAACTAACACGTCCATGTCGGTGTCACGCCTACTTAATGCTATGTCGATTGTGGTGGTTTCAATATTGCCAAAAACTACTCAAAATAAAATGAGAAAAACCAATTAATAAATTTATTCTACTCAACAACTTTTATTTGCTTCTTCTGTGAACCTGTCATTTTAATTAGGATGACATACAGGTTGATTTATCAGATTTTATTTCACTCTGCCAAATTAAAAAATTTAATAATAAAATTAGTTTTATTTAACAACGAGTTTATAGATTGAGAAATAAAAAGAATTCTTTTTTTTTTAAATGATCGGTTGATGAATTAACCCAACATTTTTTACGAATCAAAACCTGGCCCGTTTTGATATTTTTCATAAAGACAACTTCACTCAAATTCTATATACATCACCCATCTTTAGCCTTCTCCTTTTGTTCCTAGTATTTCAGATCATACATATGGAACGCACACCCACCTTCTTCTTTCTCTCTCTCATCCTCATTCTCCCTTATTTCTCCAGAGGTTTGCTTCTCTCTCTCTCTAGCCCTTAACTACTTAAGATTTAGCATATGCTAAGAAGTACTTTAGTATTGAAAATTATCATACATAGCTTCATCAAAAATGTTTTTTCATGAAAAAAAATTTCTCTTGATTTCTTAATTAGTGTCATCTAGTCTAGTTAGCATTCTCCTTCAACATATTTTTTATATATGCATAATGTGTTTATGTATAACTATAGAGCTAAAGTTGCAGGGGGAATGCGATCAGAAGCATTAATAAGTGATTCAGAGATATATGAGATTGACTATAATGGTCCTAAGACCCATTCATTTGTGCCTCCTCCTAATCATGATTCTCAGAAAAGCTCTGCATATACAGCCAAAGCTATGGAAGAAAAGGCAAGTATTTATGTTCTCTATCAAAAAACATTACCATCTTCAAATTTATAACATAAAATAAAAGATCAGGGAATGGTAGACATTAATTAATGGGGTTATCTAATTATACTTAGTAATAATTTGTCGTTAATTACAAACACATCATCTCTTAATCATTACTAATTTCACACATTTAACTTTATTTAACTAAGAGATCAATCTTATATTTATACTTTGAGTATGTTTAAATATATAACTTAATTAAAAGTTTGTATAATAAATGAAAATTTATATTGTAAATTTGTTTGTGACTAACTTGAGATTCAAACATATTTTTAATTAACTTGTTTTTTATTTGCGTAAGTACAGTAATTGATAGTAGTATTAAATAAAAATTCGTTAGTTATGAGTCAAAATTGTTAAAACAACAGTCATATTTAAAATAATTTTTAATTGATTTATGGAAATCTTTATCCAGAGTTCATCAATGTATAATTATTTTATTTTTATGTTTCTCTAGTACAGATTAACAAAGTTGAGGGGTGAAGAAACTTTAGCTTGGTTGGACTGTACTCTTTGTGGTATAGAAATTCGCCAAAGAACTTTATGATAGAGTTGGGTATGTGATATAGAAAGAAATCAGTGTATTATGTATATTGAGAATTGTGAGGTTATACCCGCGTGTTTTTTTTTTATTTCTTAATGGGAAATGAAAGATAAGAAAACGAAAATTATTTAAGGACAGATTTCGTACCTAAACAATTACCAAATAGCAACTCACAGAAGACACTCATCAACTCAAATTTCATGTAAGTACTTGCATCAATACTAATATGCCTCCAAAGCACTACCTTCGAGTTCATCATAACATAACTATCCAAAGGAGGTAGCCACCTAACAATCCATGGACAAAATAATAATTTGCTCCTCTTCAAACACACGTCAAAGAGTCCTCACAAGATTCCAGGTACTCTACTAAAAAGCCATACTCATTCCTCTTTTCATATCACCCAAGATGCAACCGCAAATCGCTCCACATAAGGGCCATATATTCAACTTTATACCCATTCCTTAGAGTCCAAAACCCAGACATCGAGATGGAGAGGGGCGCCAAATTTATCCTTACATGCTTGCTACACACAATCACAAATATAGTTGCCACATGAATGATGAAATGTCGATGCAGTGTATTCGTGATTGCCACATGAATATGTGTGTGTGGGAAATCTAATGTCATGAGTTGGTCGTAGGATCCAAAATGGTACCTCATAAGAGGTAATTAATCATTGTCACTCGTTTGGGCTAAGTAGCCAAATACCGATACCAATGATTATGGTGCCACTCTTTTTTTTTTATCCGTAAAAAACTATTAAAACAGGTACAAGGGGTACCTTAACCCATATACAAACTCAAAACAATTACAGTCCTGAAAGATATAAGAAAGGCTCCCTATACCACTCTATAAAACCTCTAGAGAAGCTTTTCATTCGAGACTTAAGTCAAACTTAACTTCTAAATTGTATTAGTTCAAATAGTTTAACTAAGAAACATTTTCATTCCTAAAAATAACATTATTGCAACATCCACAAATCGTCTACACAGTAGCAAACCACACAACAGCAAGACCATGCTTAGTTCTAGATCCAATACCCAGCCCCAAGAATGCTTCAAAATTGCTTTTACACTCATTTTGCATTACCGAGTAGAAGTCCAAGCAATCATAATTAACACTTTTGCCATAATGAGTATGAAAACTTACAAGAGAAAAACAAATGAGAGCTTGTCTCAACACACTCACCACAAAAGATGCAAAGTAGAGATGAAGTGTCCAAAACATAACCACAAGAAGATAAATTTTGTTTGGATTGAATTCAATCAAACATAAGCTTCCATCCAAACCCCACTTTGAGAGGAACCTTAGTAGTCCAAAACAATCGCACAAAGATGCGTCCCATAAAGTTGTATCATGACGTACAAGACTATACGTTGATCGTACAGAATAGCTACCAGAATAATCTCTCAGCCATGACCAAGAATCATGAGAATTAACACGAACACCATTAAAACCATGTAGAAGCTGATGAAGATGTAACACCAAATCTTTCTCCCAAACAAAGAGCTCTCTACGCTACCTTAAATCCCAGACCCACTTATCATCCTTTCCCACACACCCATCTCAGCCAAATGAGCATCCTGTTGAGAGGATACTAAAAATAACTTTGGAAAACATGATTTTAAATCTCGCTCCCCCACCCAATAATCCAACCAAAACCGAGTATGAGAACCATTACCAACGACCCTTTATCATATTATCCCAAAACCACTTACCCCTATCTGCTGTTTTAAAACACTTCCCAAATCCCTTCACCATCTAAAACCTTTTTTAAACACCTCCCTATCACCAGAATAAACACCAAACCCATATTTTGACATAATGACACTGCCCCACAAACTACCCCTATCAGCTACCAACCTCCAGACCCATTTCCCCAATAATGCAATATTAAATTTACCGAAATCCCTTACCCCTAACCCATCAGTTTCTTTTGTACGACATACCTGATCCTATTTAACCCAACAAATTTTTTCCTCTCCTCACCACCACCCCATAAAAATGATCTTTGCAAAGATGTTGGTAATTTAATAACAGTAATAGGTGCTTTGAAAAAATAAAAGAAAAAGAGAGGTAGAGAGGATAATACCGATCTTAGGAGACATAGACGACTACCGAAGGAAAGATACGATTATTCCAAGAGGACAACTTCTTCCAAAACAAAGCAACCACAGGATCCTAAGTACTAATTTTCCCAGGATTAACCCCCAAGGGAATTCCCAAATAAACATACGGCAACCTCAAAACTTTACAATTCAACAACGAATAGCTAATTAGGCATTTCTGGGGTGAATTTCTATTTGCACAACTTCATAAGAGGTAACCAGTCCTCACCACTTGTTGGGCCCAAGTAGCCAATCACCCACTAATTAGGGGATAGAACTACACATGGATACCAAGTTTCACTTTGTTTATTTATTACATTGATCTAATGGAGATCTGATATTATCTCTCCTACTTTAGTGGGGATCTAAGAGCCTGATTATAATTCCGTCCAGCCAACACACCGGTATCTTACTTTGTAGGGTGTTGGTCCTTTGACAAGCGTTCCAAATTTGCAGTAGTCTTGATAAGTATTTAAAAGATTATCGTGTCCATAGGGACTTGCGAGATATTTATAAATAATGCAATAACTACTTGTAAATCACAAAGAATTATATCCACAATATGTTCAAAAGGTTGTTCATTGACTGTTATTTGAGAAAAGATTACGTCAAAGTTAGAAATTGATTAAGATTAAGAAAATAATGATAAAAGGCATTTGGATTAGACTTCCCCGCTCTAATAATCCATTGAGTTTCTTATTACAAATACTTGTGCATTTAAACAATGAAAATATGGCATAGAGTTCATTAAACCTAATTCCTAAAAGATTAAAATTTAAACCATAACATTAAATATCATTCATTCAGTATTCGATGTTAATGTTTGCATTAAGAAAAGACTTTAACATTCATTAATTGCAACCTTATTCCTAGGTGAAGAGATGAATGGACATTTCAAATATAAAACCCATTAGAACCCTAAACACATGCATAATCATTCTTCCACTTGAAAATACATTAGGTAAACATATAAGAGTGTTATCATTGATATAAATGCATAAATATTCATAAGAGTCACTACAACATCATAAAAAGAAGTCAGTTTGTCCAATCCCAACTAAAAGAGGTTTAACCACTCATAATCATGGTGGCTAACCAAAAATACATCTAGAAGCTAAGAGAAAAAGAGATGAACCCTAGAACTAAGCCACACTCTTGAAGAGATGAATGGAGACTTCAAAATCACAAGCCTTAGGAAAAGAGGTGACATTTGCATTTACCAAAATTTGAGGACAGTTTAACACAAGAATTGGATAGAATAAGGAATAAGTAAATGCTAAATCTCTAGTGAAAATAACCTAAAATAGGCCACTATAAAGTGAAATAAAGTGTCACATATAAAGACACTCTGATGTTCAAGTCAATACTAGATAAATCAATATCTGTGCTTAAGCGTGGTTGATAAACATACCTTAATAAGGAGTAAATTTATGGTAATTATAGACTTGAGTGGCAAGGACATCCTACATGGCGTTTATCAATATAGATTCTGACAGATAAAGCTGATACAATCATAAACATTCTTAACATTCTCTGCAAGTATGTGAATAGCAATGCCCCGATGTGTTATGCAGGCTCTTCTGGACTCTAGTCGCTATTGACTTCGGTCAGGAGAATTTGCCATGGGGATCTGCTTGTGAGAAATCTGGTGTCATGAATTGGTCACAAGAGGTGTCCCACATAGAAGAACAACATCCTTAATCAATATCGTCTGGGTCGGTATCAAACTTGGATCACTATCCAAAAAAATAGATTATCTAAACAATCTCTTTTTCGTAACTACATTCAAACATCGAATTGGATTATAACATAATGGATGGATTCTGATCCGGTCCTAACACCGGCCCCCAAGAGCATGGCTTTAATGCTTTGCCAGATCAGCATTTTGAACAAGAGGAGTACGCGATTGAGTACATTATAATCACTTCTATACGGAGTACATACCGCCAGGGCAGGTAACTCCGCCAAGGCATGTTACTCCGCCAAGGAACATAACCCCGCCAAGGCACGTTACACTACCAAGGCACCCTACTCCGCCAAGGCATGTTACTCCGCCAAGGAACGTTACACTACCAAGGCACCCTACTCCGCCAAGGCATGTTACTCCGCCAAGGAACGTAACCCCGCCAAAGTTGTTATTCGGCCAAGCCATAAGCTCAATATTGGCGGAATACTGAATTTCCCACACTGCGTAGCGAGCCCATACACACAACCCTGGCACGAGATTGACTCTGTCTTGAGAGGTTAATAATGGGAATCACGCTGTCACGCATAAAGGGAAATAACAATAAAATATTAAAGCACTAACGCTTTCCAGACAAGTGGTGATACCTACTACAATAATGGTGCATGTAAACGGCGCAAGGACCCACTACCTTTTCAGCATTATGCCTGAAGACAAAGAGCGGGTCCTACCAATAATGGAGCACCAGTAACAGGTATATAAACCTCTCTCGAAAAGGTATAAGGGATCTCTTTCCCATTCTCTGAACCTTACACTCTCTTACTTGCATAATTCTCTCTGACTGTCTTTCTAAGTCTCTAAGTATTCTGAAATACTGACTTGAGCGTCGGAGAACGATTGCAGGTACCACCCCCAATCGGGTCAAGGCAACGTAGATCCCGTCAGGCGGACCGTGACACCGCCCCAGAGTACATTGCACTCCGCCTCAACTTACAAAGACTCTCCGTATTTACATTTATACGCACATTGCTTTATATCAAAAACACATTTATATGTATATTTTGAGTTGTTCTACAAGCATACTTCTACACCCCCTGTAAAGAACAGTTCATTGGCACGCCCGGTGGGACCTGTAAACTTGGTAATCCCACAATCTTTGACCAATCTTCATCATCAATGGAGAGACAAGGACCAGAGATGCAGAATGAGGATTCTCATCCACGCAATCCCAGACGTCTTAACTTCGATGATGATGCTCAAAAAAAAGCAACGCAAGCTGATTCTCCAGATCCAAGAGATGACATGATTCGAATGTTGAGAGAAGAACTTGCGGAACTTCGTCGTGAAAAAGCAAACCCAGTGCATGAGAAAGCTGGTCCCGCAAGACAGCCACATCATGAACCACACATGCAGGAGGAATCAAGTACTCCTCACTACTCTCGTATTCCTACATACATGGAGGAGCAGCGAAGCCTCCCACTGGTGAATGCTCAGTATCAAGAAGGAAGGAGAGCAGGCTCAAACGCATCCCCCTTAGGATATAAGATGAGCATCCCATTTTCTAAAAGGCTCATGAATGCACATGTACCCAGACATTTGCAAACTATGCAGCCCATTTCTATAGGGAAATATACTGGGGAAACAGATCCTGCTAAGCATTTAGATGCTTATATCTACGAGGCCATGTTTCTAGGAGCTGAGGAGGATGTCATGTGTAGAATGTTCCCCAGAACCCTTACAGGCGAAGCTCTTAGTTGGTTCAAGAGCTTACCTTCAGGTTCCATTGATTCGTGGGAGGAGCTGGCCTCAGCTTTTGGAAGCCACTTCGTGATCTCCAGGGATGCACCCAGAACCTCTCATACCTTGGCTCAGATCAAACAAGGCGACAAAGAATCTCTGAAGGATTTCCTTAAGAGATTTTACAAGGAGGCAGCCATGGTCCCTGATCTGACAGAGGCAATCCAGTTGCATATTCTCATAGAAGCTATGCAACCAAAGTCACCTTTCGCTTTGTCTTTGGCAAAGGGACCTCCAACCACGATGGAGGAATTTCGCAGGAAGGCGTCCAAGTACGTGGGTATCGAGATGCATTTGGAAGCCACTGCATCTCGCAGTAAACCACCCCCTGCAACTCCACCTCATGACAAAGGGAAAGAGAAGTCGTTGAAGAATGACAAGTCCCACCAAAGGGACAAAGTAGGGAGCCAACCTTTCAAACAGCAAGACAGACGCGTGTTCAATTTTGCTCACTATGCACCACTGAACACAACTTGCGAGCAAATCTTGTATGAAATAGGATGGACCACCCTCAATGTTTATGGAATTCAACGTCTACCCCCAATCAGGCGCGGTGGAAACCCAAAGAAATATTGTGAATTCCATGAGTCAGTTGGCCACACCACAGAAGAATGTAAGCAACTCAAAAATACCATTGAGGTGCTCATTCGTGAAGGTAAACTGAAACATTACCTGTTCAAAGGCAAATCTCATGATGAGCCTGAGAAGTTTGAAAAGCGACATCGTGATCGTTCTCCGGATCCTGATAGTACTCGGGAACCAAAACGTACGGCGGTGTCAGAGAAACAAAAAGGCATTGTTCTGGAGTCCGCCCAACGAGAACCGAGCCCTGAACCTAGATCACGAGGTAAAAGGCAGGTGGTGGACATGATTGCTGGAGGCTTCGCAGGAGGCGGACCCTCAAACACCGCCCGGAAAAATCATCATCGTATGATCTTATCTGTGCAGGGCAAGAACAAAGAATATCGCCCATTCAGGGACGGAGTTCAGACTCCGCCTATAACTTTCACAGATGATGATTTTGGCCCAACCATTCCTGAGGGAGATGATGCGGTAGTGATCATTGCGGTGATCGCTAATATGGATGTAAAACGCATCCTAGTTGATCAGGGAAGTTCCTGCGACGTTATTTTTTATGACTGTTTTAAACGCATGGGACTGACTGACGCTGATTTGCAGCCTTACACACAGGACCTCACAGCTTTTAATGGCGCCAAACAGCCTACTAAAGGCTACTTAGACACAAGGATTACCTTCGATGGTGAACCTGGAGCAAGGACTGTGAAATCTAGGGTTCTTGTCATTGATGTTAAATCCCCATACAATGGCATCATTGGGCGGCTTACTCTGAATGCCATGGAAGCCATCGTTTCAACCCCCCACTTGTTAATCAAGTTCATCGATAAAGATAATCAAGTCTTATCTGTCAGGGGTGACCAGGAGATGGCTCGTTATTGTTACAATTTAAGTCTTAACATGGTGAAGCTTGAAACCATGTCTAAGAAAAGAAAATTGAACGAAGGAAACAGTGCGGCGGCATCCGTCAACTTGGTGGATCTTGATCCCAGGGCGGAGTCTTCTATAGACCCACTGAACCCTTTGAAACCAACTCCTGATGGTGGTTCCAAGCCTATTGTTCTGGGCAGCACCCCGGAGCAAATCACTAACATCAATGACAAATTGGAGCCTAACGTGGAGGCAAGACTGATTGCACTCCTCCATGAGTACAAGGAAATTTTTGCCTGGACAGCCGCAGACATGCCTGGTATGGATCCTAACTTCTGTTGCCACCGCCTGGCGGTGTATCCTGAAACTAAGCCTGTGGCACAAAAGAAATGGCGTATGGGTCCTGCTAAGCAAAATGCTGCTTGCGAACAAACCGAAGAACTCCTTAAGGCGGGGTTCATCAGGGAACTCCGTTACTCTTCTTGGCTGTCCAACGTGGTTATGGTGCAGAAAGCCAATGGCAAATGGCGCATGTGCATAGACTACGTTGATTTGAATAAATGTTGTCCCAAAGATCCTTATCCTCTCCCCAACATTGACAGACTGGTTGACGACTCATCAGGATACAAGTATCTATCCTTCATGGATGCTTACTCCGGATACAACCAAATTCCAATGTGTGAGGATGATCAGGAGAAAACAGCATTTATCAATGACAGAGGGGTCTTTTGCTACAATGTCATGCCATTTGGGCTGAAGAACGCTGGGGCCACCTACCAGCGCATGATCAACAGAGTCTTTGAGGGCATGCACACAAAGCTGGTGGAGGTTTATATTGATGATATCATCGCCAAAACTCCAGAAGGAGGAGACCATGTTGAAGACCTACGCCTCATTTTTCAACGCCTGCGGCAATACAACATGAGACTCAACCCACTAAAATGTACATTTGCTGTGCCTGGGGGGAGATTTTTGGGTTTCATGTTAACACAAAGAGGCATAGAAGCTAATCCTGACAAGTGTCGTGTGATACAAGAGTTGCAGAGCCCCAAAACACTGAAAGAGGTACAATCCCTCAATGGCAAAATCGCTGCTCTAGCACGATTCATGCCAAAAATGGCTCATCGCTCTCTCCCCTTATACAAGATGCTGAAGAAGGATAAGAAATTCAATTGGGGCCCAGAGCAAGAGGCGGCCTTCCAGAGCTTGAAAAATGTCTTAGCCAGCCCTCCAATCCTGGTAAAACCAAGCCCAGGTGAGCAACTCATCGTTTATTTGTCTGTTTCAGATGAAGCGCTGGCAGTGGCTCTGGTCAAGGAAACAGTTGAAGGCCAACGACCGGTGTACTTCACTGGTAAAACATTGCATGGTGCGGAGTGCCGTTATCAGAAGATTGAAAAGGCAGCACTTGCAGTTGTTTGGGCCTCACGACGCCTAAGACCATATTTCCATGC
This sequence comes from Clitoria ternatea, assembly GCA_037962975.1. NCBI lineage: Eukaryota > Viridiplantae > Streptophyta > Magnoliopsida > Fabales > Fabaceae > Clitoria > Clitoria ternatea. The sequence continues at coordinate 23,825,623 of CM075673.1, read as the reverse complement.
ACATCCCATCCTGATTCGCACAGACTTGCCACTCTGTACCATATTGTTCAAACCAGATTTGGCAGGAAGAATGATCAAATGGGCCATAGAACTCTCTGAATTCGACATATCCTACGAACCAAGAACTGCTATCAAGGCGCAAGTCCTAGCAGATTTCGTAGTTGAATTAACAGGCTCTAGCCCAGACGCAGATCATTCACACTGGACAATATATGTCGATGGGTCTTCAAACAGCAAAGGATGCGGAGCAGGAATCGTTATAGAAAGTGATGACGGGGTACATCTTGAAATTTCATTACACTTTACCTTCACTACGTCTAACAATCAGGCGGAGTATGAAGCCTGCTTAGCCGGACTCAGAGCAGCACAAGATATTGGGGCCAAAACTGTCACCCTATGTAGTGATTCTCAACTAGTCATCTCACAAATTCTTGGTGAGTATCAGGCTAAAGAACCTCTACTGCAACAATATCTGGACTGCGTCAATGAGTTGAAACAGCGCTTCGATGAAGTAACTTTCAAGCATGTACCTCGCGAAGAAAATACACGTGCTGATATCCTGTCCAGGTTAGCCAGCACAAAGAAGGCGGGGTGCACAACCACGGTTGTACAGAGTACTCTGGCGGAGCCAAGTATATCCCTTCCCTCTTCAATTCATATGATTAAAAGCCGCCCCGTTGATGACAACTCCTGGGTAACACCAATAGTTCGTTATCTTGTTAATGGACAATTACCCACGGATGATCTTGAGCGAAAGAAGCTAAGGAAGGAGGCACCCTATTAACACTCCTGGATGGGCAGCTATACCGCCGAGGAATTTCTGTCCCGTACTTAATTTGCATAAATGAAAACGAGGTGCCAGCTGTTTTGGAAGAAGTCCATGAAGGGCAGTGTGGACATCATCCAGGGGCACGGAGTCTAGTGAGAAAAATCCTCAGGGCGGGGTATTGGTGGCCCACTATGAAGCAAGACGCTGCCTCATATGTTCAAAAATGCGATCAATGTCAACGATTCGCGAATTTTCACCATACTCCAGCTGAGGAAATGTCATCATCAATAACGCCCTGGCCTTTCTATCAATGGGGTATGGATATTCTAGGTCCATTCCCAACTGCGCCCGGCGGTATCAAATACTTGATAGTTGGTGTCGATTATTTCACCAAATGGATTGAGGCAGAGGCAGTGGTGCACATAACGTCAGCCAGGACTCGAAGATTCGTTTATGAGAACATCATTACACGTTTCGGAGTCCCTGAACGCATAGTCACTGATAATGGCACCCAGTTCACAGATCGCAAGTTCACTGAACTCTTAGAAAATCTCAGCATCACGCAGATTTTCTCTTCTGTGGAACACCCTCAAACCAATGGACAAGCAGAGGTCGCCAACAGAGAAATCTTGAAGGGCCTCAAAAAACGCCTTGGTGAGGCAAAGGGAGACTGGGCAAATCAGTTATGCCATGTTTTATGGGCATATAGAACCACCCCACACTCCACCACGAATGAATCTCCGTATCGGCTGACATATGAAGTCGAGGCTGTCATTCCCATTGAATTAACAACCCCTTCAGCTCGAGTCCTCCATTTCAATGAGGAAGCCAATCAACAGAACCTCGCACACGAATTGGAGGTTTTGGCAGAGTTGAGAGAGGAAGCCTTTGTGAGAGATCAAGCTGTCAAAGCAAAGGCCGCCAAACGGTATAATGCACGCATGTGCGAACGCCGTTTCAAAGAGGGAGATTTGGTCCTGAGAAGGGCCAACATTGGCAACAAATTTGCGCACCAAGGCAAATTGGCACCAAATTGGGAAGGTCCATACCGAGTCATCGAGGTTTTGGGCAAGGGTACATACCGCCTAGAAAACTTGGATGGCACTCCGGTTAGAAATAAATAGAACATTTTAAATTTACGCATATATTACAGTTAGTTGGGTAATACGGTATGATCTTTTCCTCCTCACTCAAGGATCTTCCTCTGTATACTTTCCTTAAAAAAGTTTCGAAAAGATATATCCCAACTCAATGCTTTATGTAGTTCCATTCTCAATGAAATGCCTTCCTGCATTTAATCTTCACTCTAACTTTGAATTGATTATCCATGGCAGAGTTTGTTCCCATGCAGATAAAACAACGATTCTAAAACTGAAGCACAAACGCATAACTCTTTATTCCATAAAGATCAACCAACATGCAACGCCGCTTCACAAACAGAGTCAACAAAAACTCCTTGGGGAATTGGTGTCTCAGCTATATGCTGCACCATACTGACCCTAAGGTACAGAAAACTCCTTGGGGGGAAAGGATTGGTGTCTCAGCTATATGCTGCACCATACCGACCCTAAGGTACAGAAAACTCCTTGGGGGGAAAGGATTGGTGTCTCAGCTATATGCTGCACCATACCGACCCTAAGGTACAGAAAACTCCTTGGGGGAAAGGATTGGTGTCTCAGCTATATGCTACACCATACCGACCCTAAGGTCCTACAGGCCGCCTATGGAAAGAACTAGTGTCACAACTATATGCTGCACTAATTCGCCCCCAAGGTCCTGCAGGCTTCTTGTGGGAAGAGCTGGTGTCACAGCTATATGCTGCACCACGCTAACCCCAAAATCCAACCAATTTCTTGCAGGATGAATTGGTGTCACAGCTATATGCTACACCATACCGCCTCGAAGCTTTAACTAATTTCTTGCAGGGTGAATTGGTGTCACAGCTATATGCTGCATCATACCGCCTCGAAGGTTTAACCAAATTCTTGCAGGGTGAATTGGTGTCACAGCTATATGCTGCATCATACCGCCTCGAAGGTTTAACCAAATTCTTGCAGGGTGAATTGGTGTCACAGCTATATGCTGCACCATACCGCCTCAGAGGTTCAACCAATTTCTTGCAGGATAAATTGGTGTCACAGCTATATGCTGCACCATAGCAATCCCGACTTCGATGATTTTCATTCGATCAGGAGTCGCACTCCAATCAAAATGCAAAAGGATGAACATTCCATCCAAAACTTGACTCTGCCTAACTTCCAATGTTTTACAGAGTACATAATCAACAAACTCAAGCACTGTCAACAAGTTCAAGTAAGTTCAACGCTTGTAAAATTGTGCTTCATTAAAATTCTTAAGAGGCTACTCCGCCTTCTTACGGAATCCAACTTCTTTGAAATTCCTAAGAGGCTACTCCGCCTCCTTACGGAATCCAATTCCTTTTAAATTCCTAAGAGGCTACTCCGCCTCCTTACGGAATCCAATTCCTTTTAAGTTCCTAAGAGGCTACTCCGCCTTCTTACGGAATCCAACTTCTTTGAAATTCCTAAGAGGCTACTCCGCCTTCTTACGGAATCCAACTTATTTGAAATTCCTAAGAGGCCACTCCGCCTTCTTACGGAATCCAACTTCTTTGAAATTCCTAAGAAGCTACTCCGCCTTCTTACGGAATCCAACTTCTTTGAAATTCCTAAGAGGCCACTCCGCCTTCTTACGGAATCTAACTTCTTTGAAATTCCTAAGAGGCCACTCCGCCTTCTTACGGAATCCAACTTCTTTGAAATTCCTAAGAGGCTACTCCGCCTCCTTACGGAATCCAATTCCTTTTAAGTTCCTAAGAGGCTACTCCGCCTTCTTACGGAATCCAACTTCTTTGAAATTCCTAAGAGGCTACTCCGCCTCCTTACGGAATCCAATTCCTTTTAAATTCCTAAGAGGCTACTCCGCCTCCTTACGGAATCCAATTCCTTTTAAATTCCTAAGAGGCTACTCCGCCTCCTTACGGAATCCAATTCCTTTTAAATTCCTAAGAGGCTACTCCGCCTTCTTACGGAATCCAACTCCTTTTAAATTCCTAAGAGGCTACTCTGCCTACATACGGAATCCAACTTCATTGAAATTCCTAAGAGGCTACTCCGCCTACATACGGAATCCAACTTCATTGAAATTCCTAAGAGGCTACTACGCCTCACTATTAAAATCATTTCAATGAAATTCTCAAGAGGTTACTACGCCTCGTTATTAAAATTACTTCAGTTAAATTCTCAAAGAGGCTACTTCGCCTCCTTACTAAATTTTACTTCACCGAAATTGCAAAAAGGCTATCCCGCCTCGTTATGCTTAGTCATATTTCATTAAGTCCTCAGAAGAATATTCTGCCTTTTCGATATCATTTTACAAGGCATAAATACGACGGACTCGAACACTGCTTATATAAACAAGTATACATTTGCAGAAAATATGCTTTATTCAATATTGCCAAATTGGTAAAATCCAGAGCCTATCCTGGAACAAGGCGACGTTATAAATAAAAACAAGACTTGTAAAGAGACTGAGGAGGAGACTGAGAAGCTGATCTTTAAGGGTCAGACGGCTTCCCTTCTTGCTGAGTGGAGGTGAGCTAACTTTCTCCTGGCCTGGTCAAACTTTGGGAAGGAGGCAAGTCCGCCAGAACATATTCATCATTGGGCGCAGGCATATGACCTCCTTGCACAGGCACCATCAATTCTCCATTGATAAATTCGTAATAGGGATGAATGCCTGTGGTGGAGAGAGTAACACCTGGGTTGCGATAGCAGAGTTGGCGAACAGCCATGCTAAAAGCATCATCAATCGCTGCCTCAGCTGCATCCAAGGCAGATTGTAATTCCTTGTCGAGCCTCTCACTGGTAGCATCTGAGGCAGTCTTCTCAGCTTGCAACTCTTGAACCTGCACTTCAAGATTTCCATATGCGGTTGCTGCTTCGCCCAACTCCGCCGCCCAGGCATCTTCAGCTATGGCTTTATTTATTTCTATGGAGACCAGCCTCTGCTGAAGAATGCTCACGTCTCCGCCCAAAATTTGGTTCTACTGATCTAAATTTGAAACTTATTGCTTCAGCAGAACATTATCAGCCTTGACCTGGGAAAGTACGCTCACCACCTCGCCTAGCTTTTTATTCTGTTGTTCTAGCAGGACCTTCTCAGCATTCACCTTAGCCAACTCCTCCGTCAATTTCTTGATGTCGGAGTCGGCGGTGTCAAGATGTTTTTCCTTGGCCTTGATCACCTCGGACAGCTGCTCATTGTCATGTTCCAAGCTACGAATCTTTTCCACAGACTCGTGGTAAGACGCCTGAAACATGTTGGCCTCGGTAGCAACGTCAGCTATCCGGGGGACAGAGGCCAAGAAACCATCTATCTCTGCAAGGTGCCACCTCGCAGCTGCAGCAGCCTCCGGAATCTCCTCAAAGTCGATGTCGGGGCGGAGGATGAATTCTGGATCACGCCTCTCTGACTGGCGGGATCCCGTATTTGCAAAGTACAAAAAGGGATTCAAGCGAGACCCCGCCTGGGGCAAAGAGACAAACCGCCTGGATGATTCCCCTGGCACATCAATGGGAAAAACTGCAGTCCCTCGAGTGGTCAAGCTCAGGGCGGGATCCTCAGACGGGCGGACTGGGGAAACTTGAACTCTCCCTGCCTCGTCCCCCGTATCTTGGTCAGAAGAGGCTTAGAATCCCTCCGCTTGCTCCCCCGCGACATCTTCTTCGGGGATGCCTTCAACACCGCCCATATCAGCAGAAGTACCCATAACAGGTACCTCCTGAGTCTCCTCCAAGTCAATGGCAACATCGATTGATGTCCCTTCCTCAGCCCTCCTCTTGCCCTTAGTCCCCCTCCTTTGCAAGGCATGAGGATCTACTTCCTCTTCTTCCTCTTCAGCAGCTTCTGGTTCTTGGCGTTTTTTAGAACGCCTTTCAACAGTAGCTGCTGAAGATCCTGCACCACCTTCAAAATTTATTATGTTGGTGGAGGCAGGGAAGGGAAGAGCTGTTGTAAGAGCGGCAGCCAGATTCCTCCTGGGCTGCACATTGTTCTCCGCGTTCATTTCCCTGCGGCTCATTCGGATCCGCTTGATGCGCTCCATCCCAGGGAACTCAGCGATTTCTCCTGCGAAATAACAAAACGAGAATATGATTAGAAGATGCAAGATAACAGCAATACTCAATCAACATTACGATTGTTAGTAATATTACTCAAGTATCCCTGAGCATCCCGCCCAAGCAGCCTTCGACAAAGGATCAGCTTGTGGACAAAGTTGTACTCCTTCAACATCCGGAGTACTTCCACAGACGCCGCCGATAGAGCACCCTCTTCAACTTCATACGCTCGCTTGGTTAAGAGAAAGTGCTCATGTGTCCACGCAACTGGGAATCGATCAATTCCCTCCTTATTCCGCCAGAAGACGGACTCCCCCTCCTTCACAGAAACCTTTACAAAACTTTTTCTGAAGTGGAGTCCGCCTTCCTTGGCGGAGTCCGCAAACGACTTGAAGTTTAAAATCTTCGGCTCTGCCCGAAGAGTAACAAGGCCCATGCCGCCTATTTTTACGTTCACCCTCCTCATGATGCAGCAGAAAGAAAAGAACAACGCCACAGTAGGCGTAAACTCCAAATGCTCCGCCATCACCTCAAAGCTTCGAACTATTCCCCAACCATTTGGGTGCAGCTGAGAAGGAGCACAATCCAAGAACCTCAGCACGCCCATCTGGAATTTGTTCAAGGGGAAACGCACTCCCAGCTGAGTGAACAGAATATCGTACATATATATTGTACGATTATTCTGAGGACGATGGCAAATCCTTTCGAATGTCTTAGGAGACCAAACAATGAACCTATCTTCATACCGTTCATTTTTCCAGATAGGCACAGATAGCTCCACTACACCGCCACTAGTTGTTGCATGGCGAGAGGAAGTACCCTTAACATCCTCCTCAACCCAACAATAAGGATCAATCTCGAGCGTCTTCTCCCAGTCCAGTCCATGCAACACGACGTTTTGACACTCTGCCATTGTCAACACTTGGGTATGGAAAACACCTCCTGACACAAACGAATGTACAGCATTACTAAAGTACTCCACGCTGCTGTAAAACGTCGAGTCCCTCCCAGTATAAAACGCCTCATCTTCACTCTCAATATCAGAAAACATGGGACGAACAGAAACCCTAGAATGAGACTCTGACCTCTTTCCTCTCATCTTCCTTTTTACGAACACACAAAAAGGAAAACTAAAGCTAACCCAATGGAAATGAAGAAGCAAAGAAGAGGAAGAAGCAAGTACCTTAAGCTTCTGAAAGATAGAAGAACTCCAAACACCAATAAACTCGCAAGAGAGTAGCAAAAACACTTTCAGCGAACAAATACGAAGTGAGAGATGAAGCAAAACATTTCCCTTCTGAGAGTTTACCTATTTATAGGCATGGCTTGGGGGGAAATAAGCGAATCCTCAGAAATCCCGAAGATGTGTTTACAGCCGTTAGATAAATCTCATCAACGGTCCTAAAATTGAAATATGCGTTTACAACCGTTGGATTTGTCTCACTGACGGTTCCTTTTTTGCTGAAACCAATAGATATATCTAAGGGCAGATATTTCATGGGCCACGTTTTCAAAATCCAAGGCCCACGGTAATAACCTCGAAAACGGTTCTCAATTGCCATCACGCGCATTTATGTCCCATCATTGGAATGGCAATCGTTACGAGGGCATACGTGGCAATGAGAGACTGAAGAATAAAAAACGTGGTTTCGAGGTGCATTAATGACAGGCGTGTCAAGTGATGACAGCTAATAAATGCACGAAAACACTTGTCCATAAATCCTGAAATAACAAGCGCCGCCTAAACCCATGCCTACAAAAGCTAAACTTAAGTGTTATAGCTCATTAAAGTGACTCCGCCAGTCACTATAACAAGCTAGGGGGCATATGATCCGGTCCTAACACCGGCCCCCAAGAGCATGGCTTTAATGCTTTGCCAGATCAGCATTTTGAACAAGAGGAGTACGCGATTGAGTACATTATAATCACTTCTATACGGAGTACATACCGCCAGGGCAGGTAACTCCGCCAAGGCATGTTACTCCGCCAAGGAACATAACCCCGCCAAGGCACGTTACACTACCAAGGCACCCTACTCCGCCAAGGCATGTTACTCCGCCAAGGAACGTTACACTACCAAGGCACCCTACTCCGCCAAGGCATGTTACTCCGCCAAGGAACGTAACCCCGCCAAAGTTGTTATTCGGCCAAGCCATAAGCTCAATATTGGCGGAATACTGAATTTCCCACACTGCGTAGCGAGCCCATACACACAACCCCGGCACGAGATTGACTCTGTCTTGAGAGGTTAATAATGGGAATCACGCTGTCACGCATAAAGGGAAATAACAATAAAATATTAAAGCACTAACGCTTTCCAGACAAGTGGTGATACCTACTATAATAATGGTGCATGTAAACGGCGCAAGGACCCACTACCTTTTCAGCATTATGCCTGAAGACAAAGAGCGGGTCCTACCAATAATGGAGCACCAGTAACAGGTATATAAACCTCTCTCGAAAAGGTATAAGGGATCTCTTTCCCATTCTCTGAACCTTACACTCTCTTACTTGCATAATTCTCTCTGACTGTCTTTCTAAGTCTCTAAGTATTCTGAAATACTGACTTGAGCGTCGGAGAACGATTGCAGGTACCACCCCCAATCGGGTCAAGGCAACGTAGATCCCGTCAGGCGGACTGTGACACCGCCCCAGAGTACATTGCACTCCGCCTCAACTTACAAAGACTCTCCGTATTTACATTTATACACACATTGCTTTGTATCAAAAACACATTTATATGTATATTTTGAGTTGTTCTACAAGCATACTTCTACACCCCCTGTAAAGAACAGTTCAGATTCCATTATTGAAATAAAAATTTATCAAGCTAAAATATGTTTTTTTGTTTACCAAACAAATTCTATATATGTTATATATATTTAAATGGCATGGAAGATGTAACAAAAAAATTACACATTGTAACAAAAAAAATGGTATGGGTGATTAGGGAAGACAATGCAGACTAGCACGTTAGGCTTGTCAATTTTTTAAAAAAGTATCAAATCTATAAAAAAACATGAAAAAAAATTAAAAATACATTTAAAAAATCAAAGGAAACATTATTAAGTGAAGAATACAAGTATTACTCTAACAGTATAAACTAAAGTATAATAAATCATAAAATGTTTTATTATTAATATCTATATTATTTTAATCATTACGTGAAGGCCCATTCAATTGACTTATCCCGCTGAGGTGTTAGTTCGTTAGGCTGAACAGGTTAACCCTGATGGATAATTTATCAACCGTGTTAGTTTTTACAGGTTTGGTAGGCCAGCTGGATGGACTAACCTATTTTTGTAATGGATGCGGTGTAGGAATGTAATCGGGGATGAGCAATGATGAGTAGTATACTATCTACACCGTTAAAATTTATGGTACTTGTATTCGCAGGTACCCATTAATAAAGAAAATAATTCATAATGCACTAAATATCATATTATTCAAGATGAAATAATATAAATTAACATAATATAATACAAATATAATTTAATATGTAACATCCCAATTTTGAAATAAATGATTAAATGAAGAGGAATAAATATGAAATAATTATAGGTGAGTTAATTAATGTCCCAAAATATTGGAAACAATTAAATTAAGATTTTTGGGAATTATTCATAATTTGTTGAGGCTTTATGAGTTGAAAACATACCCGATTAAAATATGGGTGTCAGACTAAGTATTTCTGATTGAGGTGCTATTGGTCAGGGCTGTTAAGAACATTATTGGGAGTCTGAATATATATTTGGAATAATTCTTAGATAAAGTATTAAGCCCGAATGGAGATCTTGTTTGTTGTAAAACGATAAACTTTAGTGAAAGGGGTAAAATTAAAACACAAAACCTTCTCCCCTCTCTTCACTTTCACGTTGGCTTTCTACTCTCTTTGGGCAAACACTTTTTTCTTCTTTTTCCTCATTCCCTCTTCATCTATTCTCCTCTCTAAAACCCTTGTGTTGGCGTGTCTTCTTCTCCTTGCCATTTTTATTTTATTGGAGCTTGAAGGAGGAGCTTGAAGCTTGAAACTCTTTCTCCTTTCTCCTCCTCAATTTCATGTGGCTCTCCCCTCTCTTGGAAACTCTCTCATTTCTTCTCTTGAGGTAAGCTCTTTGTCATTTCTCAAGAGCATGAACCTTAGGTTTTGGGTTTTTAAGGTTTGGGTAAGTAATAAATGTATATAAGTTATTGGTAAAAGCATTTAATAAGAAAACCCTAAGGTAGGGTGGCTTGAATGCAAGCTTTTATGAGCCATTAATGGGGTACACAAAAATTGGTGCTTGGAATGGTGGGAGATGATGTGCATTTATGATATTGTTGAATCCTTAGCAAAACCCTAACTTGTGAAAATTGGGGAAAATGATTAATGTTGGTTGGGAAGGTAATTTAATGAGGGAATGAATGACATTTGAATAATGGGAATGAGTAAATATGTTAAGAGAATATTTATTGATGGTGAGAGTTGATGTTAATAATGGTAGGTGGCTATTAATGGTGATTAATGACCATTGATATGTCAATCTTTTGTGGGTATGGCCTTAAATGCATAAAAATAAACTTGAATGTCTAACCCATGGTGGTTGAGGTGAGATTAATAAAATAGAAAATGACTTGATAATGGTAATGTTGTAAACACCAAGTGTTCGATTAGAATATGTGAATCTTGGAGATCTCGAGTAGAAAATAATGATATGTGCCTTATGAAATGTAGGACCCATTCTGAACGACGAGGCGGGAATGTCGTATCGCTCAGAATTCTTCTCTCGGGGTAGGAGAGGAGTTTTATATTCTAAATGCATGAATTGAGTAGTATTTGATTGTCATATGTGATAATATGCATGTTTGCCTTGTTTGAGTGGAAATGATGATTTGTGGTTGATAAACATGATGATGATGATGAATATGCTTGGAAACATGTAATGTGCATTTGGAATCTTTATGGTATGCTAAATGGTGATGTTGAATTGTTTGGCTAGTGTATGCCTTGATGATGATGTGATTGTGTTGTGTTCACCATGAATGTTGAATGGTCATTATCCATGCTAAGTGAGAATGAATATGGATGACTAGCATGCCTTAATTTATTGATTATTGATTTTTGAGTATTAATGATGAAAATTATATAGCCATTGTGATTGATACAAGACGAACTTGTATTGTGATTCATGGAAGTGTTGAGATGTTATATTGAAAATGTATAACAATGGCAATGATTGATTAAAATAAAATCCACCAAGAGTTTGAGTGGTGATGTTAATGAAGGTGATGATTGATGAGTGACATAATTAGGATGCATAGTTGTGAGAATGCATTATGAATTGCATTTGCATTGCATCCATGGCATACTGCATAGCTGCCGGTGTTGGAATATGAAGGGATTCCCCTGGTTGGCCCAGTGGGAGAGCGGCTCAGTGCACGAGCATCTTTATTTAACCCTATGACTCGGTGTATAAGTCACGAAGCTGCCCATGTTGTGCTACAGGGAGCCGCATGTGGTTGACCCTTGTGGGGGTGGCTCTTGATGAGTAGGTGACCCCGGCGGTCCTATGGATCACAACTGCCATGGTAAGAATCATGGTTGGCCCGCAACACATAGTGTAAATGGCCAGGTATTGCAAGACGGGCGATGCGATTTGGTACCAGTAAAACATAATGATATGCATGCAATTTGATGATATATGTGTACACATTTTTCTACTGCAGTAGAGGTATGGTTATATGATCATACTTGACCCACAAATTGGTGATTATTCCCATAGTCGGATTCGCAATTGATAAATTACTTCGTTATGCATGTGTATTGGCTTAAGACCATTTGCATATAGCAAGGAGGTATGCCAAAGGTGATGAGAAATGGTGTTGGTTGTGATTGGGTGAGAAAATACCTAAAGACAACATAAAAGATATGAATACAAATACATATATTACGTATGGTGATTTTGTGTGTGTTGGCCCAATATGATGAAAGGTTTGATTGTGTGTGCAATATATATTTTGTTATGACCCATAAGGGATGATTGAGTATGTGTAAGATTGGTGAGGTGCTGATAATTATGATGATGAATGATATATCAATGCAAAGTATACATGATGTTGAATGCATATGCACACAATCACATTGTATTCATTTTCATCCTTTTGGAATGTATAACTCACTTTCCCATGTTGTCTATTTTTAGCTTTGTGATGTAGGACACTCGTGGGAGTGAGATTAAATCTTTTGGAAATATGCATTTTGATGATGGAGGTAAATTAGTGTATAAGAAGTATCTTGGCCGGCGAGTATTAATTTTGTATAGCATATGATGGATGGTGTATGCTTAATATGTATTTGGATTGGTGTATATTCATTTTGGAGCTCATAGGTGAAAATTGGACCCTACATGTATGGCTAATTTTTTTTATTATAACCTAAACAATGTATGATGCTAGTTATGGACTGAAATTATTGCCCAAGTGGTGAATGGATGATGTTGATTCATGAATTATAATGTTTTATGAAATGTATGTGATGATGCGTTTTGATGTTTATGCTTATTTGAGGAACTAATAGGGTCAAATTGTGTTTTATGTGGTTTTAATGGTATGTAATGTCTCTAATAGCTTAAATATATTAATTGTGACTTGTAGAAATTGGAATGGGTCAATTCCATTGAGAATAAGCCCTTGAGTTGCACAAAAATGCCTCAAAATGGGTAAAACGCATTTATGCGCATAACTCTCTCATTTTAGGGAATTTTTTAGTACGGCCAGCGGCTACATGTCACAAATGATGTATATATGTTGGTGTTAAAATTTTGTAGCGTTTAGAATTCATATGAAAAAGTTAGGGGGGTTGGAAGTCCAAAAATCATGCTTTTTTTTGCATAAAAACAGCAGCAATGCTGTCATGAATCGATTCAAGGCTCTCTGAATCGATTCAAGAGGTGTTGTTTTCACTATTTGGAGAGTTAGAGGCATTTGAATCGATTCATACGGGATTGAATCGATTCAAGGACCCCTGTTTTCACTGTTTTTGGTTCCAGGAACGTTTGAATTGATTCATACGGGCTTAAATCGATTCAAGGGGTCCAGTTTTCACTATTTTGGACTCCAGAACCATTTGAGTCGATTCATGGGGTGCTTGAATTGATTCATGGCCCTATTTTCACACTTTTTCCTCTATTTTGGGGTACAATTGGTATTGTTTGACTATGATATGATTGTACAATAACCTACACGCATAGTTAATACATCCTTTGACCTTCTACCACTCCCTTTTATTTTCTTAATGTAATTGTACACTTCCGTTAATCCTTGTTGGTGATCATGAGATTAATTACCCAAGGCTCACTCTTGATTTAATTATCCACCTTCTCATATCTTCATATATGGATAGGTTATCTAAAGTGATGCGGAATTACTTGTTGACACTTATTTCGTGATTCTTTCTTTTCTTTTAAATCGTGAAAAATTTACCCTCACTTTTAGGGTGTTTCATAATACATTAAAAATATTATTATGAATGAATAATAAATAAATTTTATCTCATTATAAAATAATAATAATAATTAACATTTAAAATATATAATAGAAAAAACAAATATTTATAAATATATATACCCACCATTCAATAGTTTGTAACAACCTCTTTGACAAATATTATTAGGTAATTATCCACAAAGCTATTGTGAGACGGGTATGGGTGATAGCTTAATAAAGAAGGAAGAGAGAAGAAGTGAAATCGTGTGGTTAGGTTTGGCGTTGACGCGGTCGAGGGGAATGGAATAATAAGAGAGGGTAACAATAACAAATAAGTAAGGGGAAAGAGACGACGACGCGGGGAATCTCCCTTCTGATTTCCACCGACATCGATCCCACCTCTCTCAATGGCCGATCATGATCACAAGGAGAAGGAGGCCCGTCCTCTTCTTCACCAATCCCATGACAAGCCCAAAACCCAAACAACGTCACCCCCAGAGCCTCTGCCTCCGCCTCCCGAGTTTCTTCTCGGATGGACCGCCGATGGCCTCCCCTTAGGCCCTGGCAGCGTCATGGGCCAGCCCATGGGCCGAACTCCCTGGAACTCCTCCATCTGCGCCTGTCTCGGCCAAAACGATCACTTCTGCAGTAGCGATCTTGAAGTCTGTAAGTCCTATTAATCTACATTTTTTATGTTTCCTTTGCATTCAAACTAGATCAACATTTCATGTCTTTTCGGTGTTAGGTCTTGTTGGGAGCGTGGCTCCTTGTGTGCTCTATGGAAGCAATGTTGAGAGACTTGGATCTGCTCCTGGGACATTTGCCAATCATTGCCTCCCTTATTCTGGCCTCTATGTAATTGGCAATTCCTGCTTTGGTTGGAATTGCCTTGCACCTTGGTTTTCCTATCCTAGCCGTACTGCTATTCGTCGCAGGTTCAATTTAGAGGTAACTAATCAATCTAGTCGTTATTTGTTAAGAAGCTTCCTATCTGTTTACGAAGAACTAAAATTAGATAAGAGTAGAGAGGCGAGCTATTGAGGTAGCCAAGTAGTGATTAAGGAATCAATAGGAGAGAGATCCGGCGTTGAGATTACGCCTATGAAGCACGCATATCTTGTATATGTTTCTATCCGTTAGGTATTTAAGGTCTTAAAAAGGATTATGAAATTCTAATGTAGCTGGATACCAGGCATAGAAACATATACAAGATAAAGATATAGCGATGTTATCTCTTGATGAACTAGAAATGAAAGTTGTCATCTTTATAGTTGATGCTTAAGAAGCAAATAAGATCAATGTTATTCCTATTAGTAAAAACTACACCGTTAATTATGAAGACAATCATTCAAAGCTTTGGTTTTGTTTTAGTTATGTCCAAAAATCATGTTCTTAATTTGAATTTTGTAGAATTGCAACTCTAAATTTATTTTGTTTTATGAGATTTTATGCATATATAAATACTTATTTCACATTATTGCATCCTATCTATTTTAAGAATACTCGTATCACAAAATCGGATGTCGGATATGTATTGTATCCGGTACACGTATCATATCTGGGCATCATATTATTACACGCGGACCTTGGTCAGTGGTCACCCTCTTTTTCTGCATAATCTGATCTAGTTCATACCACAAGGCTTTATATCTTATAGGAAATTAGAAGATAATATATCCATATAATTTAGCATTACTATTTGTGAAATTGTTTCAAACTTAGTGGATTTGAAAATTTTTGGTTATGTTGACCATTTTTCATGTGTTTACTGTTCAGTCATATATCCTACAACTTTTCCATGTAATTTAGTACATTGGGGTGTATGTCAAGTGTGGTGAAACTGTATAGAGTTAGTATTGTTTGTGTCCTGTATTAAGAAAGTAATTTAAATACTCCTATTATTAGGAGGTAACAATTGAACAACTTTCGTATTTTGTATTTGGATTTTGTAGGGAGAGTCTTTTTGAAAACAGCTAAAAGAATTTTATCATTTGATGAGTATAAGACATATACCCATAGGACTGTACAAAGAAAACTTGCAATGAGAATAATACATGGGCAAGAATTCCTAATTACATTATATCCCAATCACTTTGTTCATACACGCCCATTGCAATTCAGAAATAGAAGTTAATCCCTGCATATCAGAATTTTGCATCAGAACATTTACATCCAAAACCTATAGATCACCAGCCCTTTAAAATCCAAACCATTTGCATCTAGAACCAGCACCACCCTGCATTAGTGTGTGCAATGCATAATTGAAATAGCAACATAATTGCCATAGCAACATAACACACCAGTCAACACCAAACATGATATAGACTCATGCACATTGGCTCGGTACCACAGACCAACTGCTATGAGGATTACTCAGAACATGATTTTGTAGGGAGTTGAAAGGTCATTAGTGTGTACTTGAAATTTTGTTCAGTTTATCCAATATCAACTTTGTATTGCTTAAAATTTAGTGTTCTCTATTACTTCATATAAAATGCCATGTTTTGTTGATGAAAAGCCAAAATAGGTGAGATTTTCCTTTGTGCTCTCGCCTCATTTATGTTTTTGTCTCCCTCTCTGCTACCCTCCTTCAAACACAGACCATTTATTATGTTTTTATGTTATGAAGAAAATTCAAGTCTTTGTATAATTGTTGTTCCTGGGAATCAGGGAAGTTGCGAAGCACTTGATAGATCATGTGGGTGCTGTGGAAGCTTTTGGGAAGATGAAGCTCAGCGTGAACAGTGCGAGTCAGCGTGTGATTTGGCAACTCATGTCTTCTGTCATGTGTGTGCTCTTTGTCAAGAAGGTCGTGAGCTCCGTCGTAGGTTACCTCATCCTGGCTTTAATGCTCAACCAGTACTGGTTATGATTCCCCCAACAGAGCAGACAATGGAACGTTAGGCTTGGAAATATTCTCTCCCATCTTGGAAGTGCTATTCTTGTGTATGTTACTGCTGCCTCTATAAAATTTGATACTTGTTGAACCGTGTTATGACTTTTATCTAAAGTGGATCCTGGCCTTTTGGATTTGTATAAATAAGAACATGAAACATCATAATTTCTGTTTGCTCCCCTGCTGATTAGTATTATTTATATATATATATATATAGACACACGCATAGAGAGAGAGATTGGAATGATATGGGGGGGAAATTTTCTCCATGTCTAAGCATATTTATTTAGTTCGATGTACTGAATGAAGGAGTGTATTGCATCAAGGGCATAGTTCATGTATGCTATGTATGTTGTGTTTGGAGAAAACCATCAATTTAGTAAATTTATACGTGTCACCATTTTCATCATTTAAATTTTTTCACCAAAATTAGTTCCGGAAAAATTAAGTTTGTCATTAAATTATCACTTGTGAATTTTATTACTCCTTATCCGAGATAATTTTGAAAATCACAAATCAAGAAAAATCATTAAATGATGTTGGAATATATAATTTTATTATTTAATTTACTAGTTTTTATGAACTACTTAAAGGTAACGGATGAGGTATATTAGATTATAGTTCTTATCCGTGATCTTTAAGCGGTTTGCATAAATTAAGAAAGTTAAAATCAATTAATTGTCTTGGATTCATAGTTCATAAAAAGGAAGTATCGTTCATGTTTTAAGGATCGATGAGAATTCAAAAATAATAAGTTCTCATTTATAATTGTTGGAAATGTAGTTTCCCCTGATTTTTAAGGCTTAGCATTATTATCCTAATATTTATTTTATTTTAATTCTTTAAATAATGTTATTAGAACACTAAAAAGTTTCATTTAAGATAAGATACATTAAAAACCCATGTAAGCAAGTAATGAGTAATACTTCATAAATTCTATAAAGATGACCATAAAAATTTCAGATGACTCTAATATAACTCGTGAGTATTACCTCGGAAAATTAATGCAGAATCATTATAAGATCCTTTCCAGCGCACATGGGCATATGACAGCTGTACGCTCATAGTTTCCAACTAATTGGAAAGTAATTGTAATATTAATTAGTGAGTTAATTGTTAAGTTTGTATAAATAACAATTAATTGAGTATTCAACTCATTTTCTTCTCATCTCTATTTCTCGTGTTTTCTCTTCTCGTGTCTATCACTTTGCTCTTATGGTATTCGAGCCCTAGGGCTTTGCCATCGTCGTCATCACAATGGTTTGTGTTGAAAGTTTAAATGCTACTCCGCCTCTGTAACATCCCGTGTTTTTATATTTTAAAAAAATGAATAAATGTGGAAATGAATTTAAAATATGAAATTTGAGAATATGTGGCATTGGTGTAAATTCAGAATGAAATAAATGGGACAAAATGAGATTTTATCTGACGCGTAGCATTAGAGTGGCGCGTAGCGTCGAGGTGAAATTTTGGACCGTCAGCCTCACGATTAAAATTTAAAGTCTAGAAAGGGCTACGCGAGATAGAGAGAAGAAAAGAGAGCTTAAGTCGGTTCTCTCTTCTTTTTCTTCCCCAGAGCTTAAAACCATGAATTAAGCTTAAATTAGCGATGAAAGTTGGAATTAAAAGTGGATTGAAGAAAGAAATCATGAGGTAAGCCCTTGAATCCTTCAATTTTTAGTTTTGATGGAGGTTTTCTTCTATTTCTAGCTTTCTTTGAGATTTGAATAAGCTCTAAGATTTGTGATTCTAAACCGATTAAAAAGGGCTTTTAAGGCTTTTAGATGAAGGATTAAGTGATGAAATTGAATTTTATGGCATATAGACTATGAATTAAATAAAGAAAGTTTGATGAAATTAGAGATTTCTTAAAAGAACCAATAGTTTTGGTGATGGTAAGTTTATAAAGCTTTAAGGGTTAATTTTCAAGTGTTTTCCTCAGTTAAGTTAAGATTTTGATGTTAGTTCCTAAAACCTCTTTTCATGATTTTGCGTACTTAGTGTTTTGGCGTATTGGTGCTCGCGGGATAATTAAAGAGCATTGGAATCGAGGTAAGGGGAGTGTCTGATGTGTTTTTAATTAAAGTTTGATGAGATTTTATATTGTGAAATGAAAGTGATATATTTATGTGAATAGTTATTTTAGACTATGTGGTTGAGGTAATTCTATATATATATAGAATATTTATGAGTAATGGATGATAATTGTTGTAATTGATTGCAAATTGAAATTGGAATGGTGAAGGTGAGATTTATTGTATGATAGTGATTATGAGAAAGTATTGATGGTTAATGAGAAATGAGGTCTATGAAATTTATATATTGCATGTATAAGAAAACGATGAATTGTAATTATGTGATATGAGATTATGGAAAATGAAATTGTTGCTATACGTATATGACGAAAATGAGGAATGTGAAGAGAATGGATGGGTATGTTATGTTTATAATGGTTTATGTGTTGTGATGATATGAAATTACGCTTGGTTATGGCTTTGAGTAGGATATTTAAAGATGATGGCTTTTATGCCGAGAGATGGCTTTTGTGCCAGGAATTATGTAGATACTGATGAGATTAATTGATGAACCCAGTGGTCCAAGTAGAGACCCAGTGGTTGAGATGGATATATATATATATATATATATATATATATATATATTGATAAGATTAATAGTTACATGTTGTATATGCGTGTTATGTAGTGTGGACAACCATTCAGTATGTGTTACCCCTCGCTTTTGGCTCTAGTGGTCCATGTAGAGATCCCAGTTGAGCTACCCAGTGGTCCAGGTAGAGACCCAGTGGTTGAGGTGGGGAGCCGGTGTATGGCTCGGTGAACCAGGTAGAGTCCACGGGATGTCGGTGAGTGACTCTCAGCTGGTGGCTGCTCCGTTAGTATCCGGATACTAGGTGTCATTATATAATTTGACCATGAGAGTCAGTTATGAATGATTTTTATTATTGGCATTGATTTGTGATATGTATAAAGTATTTGAAATTGATTGAGAATTATAATGATCATGAGTATTGAGATTTGATTATGATTGATTAATGATATTGTGACTAGTTCACGAGGATGAGGAATGATTTATGATTATGATGATAAGTGACTTACGAAAGTATGATCAATTTATGATAATGATATTGAATGGTATGATGAATATATTATCAAAGTATGAATGATGATGAATTTGATGAGATGTGAGCATATATGGAAGTGACTAGAAAAGGATCTTTGGATTGACAAGCTTGTGGGGTGTGGAGCTCCTCCAGATGATATTGTTCATGTTATCAGAATTTGCATTACATGATAATGCTAGATACTCACTCTTACTTTTATTCTTTCAGAAATGGAAAGAAGGGATATTGCGGAGGCCGAGGAGACAGGTGCAAGTAAGCAGCAGAGCAATGCCAGATCCCCTATTTCAGAACTTAGTTTTCTTTCAAATTAAATGACTTTAAGGACTTTAAAGAATTCTATATTTACTCTCTTAGGACTTTTTAATGAAAATGTTTATTTTCATGATTATGATGCAATTTAATTGTTTAAATGTGAAAAATTTATTGAGAATTTTTGTTAAATTGCTGAAAATAAATGAGAAAATAGGTGCAGGATGTTACAGCCTCCGCCGCCGCAAGATCCAACTCTGAATCCCTCAAGTCCTTTCTATGTTCACCTGAATGAGTCGATGTCAATTTCTCTTGTGAGTCCTGTGCTCAAAGGCAAAAACATTCACGCCTGGGCAAGAGGAATTAAGAGAGCGTTTATTTCGAAGAACAAGTGGAAGTTCATGTGCGGTGCGATCCAACCTCCAAATCCTTTCAATCCAATGTATGAAGCCTGGGAGAGATACAATAACCTGGTGCACGTGTGGATTGTGAGTTCTGTATCATAATCCATAGGCCAATCAATTATGTTTACTAAAACAACAGCTGAAGCTTGGGAGGAACATAAGGAGAGATGTTCTCACGTCGATCTAGTACGTATATTTGAATTGCAACAAGAGATTTATAGCTTCAAACAAGGTGATTCTTCTGTTATAACCTATTTTACCAATCTAAAGGTCCTGTGGGAAGAACTTGAGAATTATAGGCCTTTGCCAATGTGTACTTGTGCAATGAGATGCATGTGTGAAGCAGTGGAAAATGCAAAGAAATACAGATTGCATCATATGGTTCCTTATGGGACTTATTGATGTTGTCAAGTCACAAATCTTATGGGACAATTTTGGTGTTGTCAAGTCACAAATCTTATTGATGGATCCTATACGAAGTTTGAACAAGGTGTTTTCATTGGTTTTGCAGCATGAAAGACAAATTAATCCTGAGACCTTAGTTCAAGAAGAAAGTTCTGATGTTCTTGTGAATGCAATGGATGCCATAAGTTTTGGTAGAGGAAGGGGATCTGGATTCAATGGAAACAATAATAATAATGGAAAGAATAAAATTTGCTCCTATTGTGGCAGGGTTGGACATACTGTTGATGCTTGTTATAGGAAACATTGTTAAGGAATCCATCAAGGTCAAATAGCGAAAACACAAAGGATTCCCAAAAAGAATTGCAAAAAACAAATGTCTCAAGGCATTATGCAAAATTAATTTTTTTTATTTAGGGTTTACCTCTTGTAGACGCAAAGCGAGTTCCTCGATCGAAGCAATTGTAGCTTCACCCTTAGGAGTCCACACGAGCACTCTTACCAGAAAATCAAAGTTCCGAATGCTAGTACGGAAATTCGAAAGTAATCTAATTTCTGAGCAGCAGCCTATGAGCATCTCATGCTCTATATATAGGCTTAGGTCTTAACCTGAGCTTTCATTAAACATTAGGCTCCTGACTCATTCTAAATGAGTTAAGCCGAATAGTTTTATTTTTAGTCCAACTAAAATAAAACTATACTCTGGTGGGCTTACTCTATGTGTGTGACCCTATAGGTAAAATATTTGGTTATATTAATAATAAACTATTTTATTATTAATATAAAATAAGAGCGACATCTAGCAATACATCATTATGTCCGAATATTAGTTATCATCGACATGACCTATAAGTGATAATTATTTTATATATTTATTCCTTGGGTACCCTCTCTAAATTGAGGGTTTCAACACCCCTAGCCACATGTCATACCATGTGTGAAAATTGTGTGTAATTTAAGTAACTAGAATTGATGCCCTTAGCCACGTGTCATGCCACATGTCGAAATAAATGGTACGCATTAAAATATTTAAAATGCCAAAGTTTGATAGTGTCAAGACTTGATCCTGCAACAAATAAGAAAGAAATAAAGAATCTTACCACTAAGCTACTTAACACATTTAAAAATTATGACACAACTATATAGTTATATTATATTAGTAAAATGTATATCTGTTAATAAAATTTATTAACAAAATAAACATTTTTGTCTTTTTTCATTTAGTATAACAATTAAAATTAAAATTAATGAACGAAAAAATGTAGGAATATTTATTTTGTAAATAAATTTTATTAACGGATATACATTTTAAGAATATAATATAGCAATATATACTTATATTACATATCTTAAATGTAACCTAGTGGTGAACCTCCTCTTCCATCTCCTGCTCAAATCGAACGCTACAAATGCTATTTTAGAATCCAAACAAAAATGATGACTTGGAAAAATATGTGACATAGATTGAGTTGACACATTGTTAGAGACTAATACATGTGGCATAAATTCAATTGACACATGACTAGGGGGCTAGGAGGATTAGAGCCCTCAATTAATGCGCTTAGCAACCAGTCAAACTAGTCACTCGTAAATAGTCAACATTTTAAAATATTTATATTTCAAAATTTAAGTGTAACAAGGTTTGATCCCCTAACGTATATATAAGAGATGGAAGATGAGCCTTAGCAAATTAAAGGCATATATCAGTAGTTTGTTTAGGAATAGATGCATACAGTCACGTGTGTGAAGCAACTGGAATGGATGCCTCTAGCCACGTGTCAACTAAATTTATGCCACATGTATTAGTCTCTAGCCACATGTCAACTCTGTCTATGCCACATATTTTTCAAAATCATCATTTTTGTTTAGATTCTAAGATAACATTTGAAGTGTTTGATTTGAGTAGGAGATGGAAGAAAAGTCTCACCACTAGGTTACATTTAAGAGATGTAATATAACCATATATTGTTATATTATATTTGTAGAATGTATATATAGTAATAATATTTATTTGCAAAATAAATATTCCTGCCTTTTTTTGTTCATTAATTTTACTTTTTATACAAAATGAAAAAAGACAAAAATGTTTATTTCATAGATAGATTTTATTAACGGATATACATTCTACAGATATAATATAACTATATATAGTTGCATCATATTTTTTAAATGTGTCAGATAGTTTAGTGGTAAGGTTCTTATTTTCTCTCTAATGTGTTGCGGGATTAAGCCTTGTTATATTCAAATTTTAGCATATAAAATGTTTTAATGCGTTGACTATTTATGAGTGATCGATTACTAGACACAATCATATCCATCCATCCTAGTTGCTTAAATCACACATGATTTCGACATGTGGCATGACACATGGATAAGGGCATTAATTCTAATTATTTAAATCACACAATTTTCACATGTTGCATGACACATGGCTAGGGGTATTGAAACCCTCAATTTAGAGAGGGTATCCAAGAATTTCTCTTTATTCCTTTTGTCATGATATCTAATTGGGCCCAAGGCATGGTCGTCGTCATCCTTGTATGGCCCAATTCATTTTACTTGATACCAAAGTAGACTTTACAGAATAACTATCTAATATTTATTCGCCCTAGCATGGCCATACATTTCGTTAGTCTCACTCCATCAAGTAGCCCATAGATATCACTCCTATCACATAGGAGAGACAAATCTTATCTACGTCACTCACATCCCTCTGCATAATTTGTTCATTGCCTAATCACAATCTTTATGGTCATCTTATCATAGATAATGTTTGATTGTATTAAAACAACAAACTCCTTATATAGGAATCGTAGTGACTTCAGGTCAAAGGACTATATACCATTATCACATTGAGAACCGTTTATGACACTCGTGTAATGATCCATGCAACGTTCTCATGGTGGGTCTGTCCAATACAATATTACTCTTAATGTTACCCGTGTAAAGACTTGATATCATATATCCATGATTTATGAGATCAAATCATCAGTACATTCACACACTAATCTTAATGTATTTACATGTCCCCATGTAAATACTTGATTAGGGACGTTTTAGGAATAATTCTCATATGACCTATTATTCCAGGATAAATAGTTTTAAAACAATCTAAAACTGAAAATACTAATTTTATTGATAATAAAATTGATACATTAATAACTCGTAGTGCATACACCAACAAACATGGCTTTCCTTCAAACTTCAAATTTACTCACTCAAACAGAACTAACTATACCTTTGTTGATCACTGTGAAGTAGATGCAGATGACAGGCAATCGATCAAGGCAAAAGAAAAGGTTCTTAGTGGAGCACCTCCTTTCACAGCTGAACAATACAAGAGTCTTATGGATCTCATTCATCCTATTATAGCACCTATGGCTAATCACATAAGCTCAGCTAGAATTTCATCCACACATCACAGGACACGTATTTCTCTTGTGTTGTCCTACTCAACACTTCACACAAACACCATAAGTAGTTTCTAGATTCTAGACTCGGGGGCCACTAATCATATATGAACACAAAAGGATTTATTTGAATGCCTCAATCGAATTTCCTCTCTCTCAATTCACTTTCCTGATGGGAGCAAAGTAGTCACTGAATTTAGTGGTTCAGTTAAGATATATGATGGTATGATTCTTCATGATGTATTATATCTGCCTAAATTCAAGTTCAATCTCATTTCTATTAGCAAGTTGGACATGAATAATAATGTTAGCTTATATTTTATCATGGTACATATGGCATACAGGACCTCAGGAGCCAAAAGATGATTGGTTCGATTGAAGCCAAAGATGGCCTATATAGGTTAGAGGCACAGTCAGGTTTACCAAGATTTCATAATAGTTTACATAATGTTGAGTTTGTTGTTAATCTCATGTATGTAATTCCAGAATCTGCCCTGTGGCATTACAGGCTAGGCCATTTGTCCTTAGCAAGATTACAGTGTATGTCAAAGGATGATCCTTTTATAGTTGTAAAAGACAACCTTATATGTGATTCTTGTTTTGCCTCTAAACAAAAACGTTTACCTTTTTCTTTAAGCAATCACAGAGCCGCTTGTTTGTTTGACCTTGTTCATGTAGATATTTAGGGGCCATTTACTATGTTAGGCATTCATAAGCATCATTATTTCCTCACCATTCTAGATGACTATAATAGGTACATATGGGTAGCCATGTTGAAGACCAAATATGAGGCCAGCATTTGCATCCAGCAATTTATTCAAATGGTTAGTACACAATTTGATGCCAAGGTGAGACAGATCATAACTGATAATGGTAGAGAGTTTCACATGCTAGGGTTCTACTTAGCCAAAGGGATATTACACCAGAAACGTTATGTATATATTCCCCAACAGAATGATTGAGTTAAGAGGAAGCACCAACATCTTCTCAAACTAGAGCCCTTATGTTTCACTTGCATGCTTCAAAGAATCTTTGGACTTATGCAGTCAAACATGCCTGCTATTTGATCAACAGAATTCTCAGCAAGATACTACAAGACATGTCCTCCTTTGAACTCTTGTATAGGCAGAAACCAGATTGGCAAAGCTTGAAAGTTTTGGGTGTTTATGCTATGCTTCAACCCTTAAAACTTAAAAAGGGAAGTTTGATTCTAGGACCTGCAAGGTTGCATCCTAGGTTACAAAGAGAGCATTAAAGGCTATATTGTTCAAGATTTGCACACACATGAGTTGATTGTGAGCAGGGATGTTCACTTCCATGAAAGAATTATGGCTTTTACATCCCAGTAACCACCAATACATACTTGTCTTGATCCTACCCATTCTGAACCAATTCCTCCTACTTCTCCAGCCATTGATACCATACCACAATCCTCTACTATTTTACACCCTTCCATTCCAACAATGTTTTCTCAACTTGTTTCACCAATCACCTCTTCTCCCTCATCAAAAACACAATCTCACCTCTCTAAATAGTCTACCAGACGAAGACATTCTCCACCATACCTTTCTGATTATTAATGTCTCACCATTCACCAATTCTCCACCAAACTCCCCCTTTCTAATCACATCTCTTACTCCAGGATACATCTTTTACATAAGCAATATGCATTGGCCCTCAACACTGAAATTGAACCATAAACCTTTGAGGAGGCCTCTTCCATCCTTGCTTGGATCAAAGTCATGTCTGATGAGTTGACAACCTTTAACAAAAATGGTACATGGTTGCTTATGGATTTGCCTCCTGGAATCAAACCAATTGAGAACAAATGGGTCTATAAAATAAAAAGGAATGCAAATGGCACCATTTCTAGGCATAAGGCTCGCCTAGTAGCTAAAGGATACAACCAGGTAGAGGGCATTGATTTTCTAGAAACTTTCTCATATGTTGTCAAAATCACTATAGTTAGATTGCTCTTGGCTTTGGCAACAGTGTAGGAATGGTATTTGCACCAACTAGATGTGGATAATGCTTTCTTACATGGAAATCTCCATAAGGATGTCTACATGGAACTCCCTGTAGGATTGCACACCACTAGGCCTAACCAAGTTTTGTAAGCTTGAAAAGACATTGTATGGTTTAAAACAAGCTAGTTGCCAGTGGTATGAGAAACTCACACAAACCCTAGCCACATATGGGTATCACCCTACTCACAATGACCCTTCACTATTTCTCAAGTTCCAAAATTGCTCCTTCACAGCTCTAACCTTGTATGTAGATGACATAATGTTGGTTGGCAACAATTTAACAGAGTTTGAGTTTGTCAAACAAAATCTACAGAAGACTTTTGGCATTAAAGATTTGGGACCTCTCAAGTACTTTCTGGGTTGAGATTGCAAGGTCCGAGTCTGGAATTTCAATATGCCAAAGGAAATATTGCCTTGAACTACTACATGACATAGGTTTGCTTGGTGTCAAACTTGCTTCCACCCCTATTGACCCTGCCATCAACCTTACCAATTCAGATACCAATCAACCTTATACAGATGTAGCAGGCTATAAGAGGTTGATTGGAAGGCTCCTTTATCTCACAACCACTAGGCTGGATATTTTCTTTGTTGTACACTAGCTTAGCCAGTTCATGAGTAGCCCACAACTCCAACATCACCTTCCAACATTAAGAGTGGTTAGATATCTCAAACAAGCCCTTGGCCATGGACTGTTCTCTTCTTCTTCTGACCTGCAACTTGAAGATCATAAATGTTTTGATAATGACAAATCAGAATGAAGATCAAGGAAATGAAGATCAAGACTCATAGCTTTTAACAGTAAGATCTAATAAGAACATATGGCCATTAAAATAAAGTTACAATTACACTCTGAAGCAGTGTAATCGATTACCCATTAGGTGTAATCGATTACAGAATTTCGAGTCAACTAAAAGGAACATCTTTATTGACCGTAATCGATTACCATGATTGAAAACGTTTGAAAAATAGATCAGAAAATCTTTTCAAAGCGAACGTTATAAAATAATTGCTCCCGTAATCGATTACCATAATAACGTAATCGATTACCAAGATTTTAACGTTCAAAAACTTAAATCAGAATATTTTCAAAACCAAGCGTTTTAAATAACTACTTAACGTAATCGATTACCTACTATATGTAATCGATTACAGGCTGGTTCTGATGAAAATATTTATGCACCTTTTCATCATAATGTTTGGATAAAAAGTTACATCCTTTCATAATTAATTTATTTTAATTAAGAGGTACCTTTTCAAATATTTTATTATTTTCTTACACCTCTTGAAGGCATTTCCTCTCCTATAAATAGGAGAGTATCTCATTTGTAAAAACAACAATTGAGAATAACAATTCCTTCATCTCTTATGATCTTCATGGCCATATAATCTTGTTAAGATTTTTACTTACTTAAAGTGCTTCAATTTGTTCATATGCTCTAAGAAGAGAGTATTTCTTTGTTCACTTTATTAAAAGTGTGAGAAACTTGTTTTCTTGGGAAGGTTTCCCAAAGTATTGTATACAAGAGTAGTGAGACTCTTGGTGTGTCAAGATACTTCACACAAAGGCAAGGTTGTGCCAAGGTGTGGAAGTGCTGGTGTACTATTTTTGACAATAGTGGAATCCTCAAGGGTGACTTGAGAAGACTGGACGTAGGCAGTGGTTGGCCGAACCAGTATAAATACTGTTTGCAAATCTCTTAACCCTACACTCTGTCTTATATTTTATATAATTTGTTGTGCACTATCATATTCATTTACATTTAATTACAATAAAATTAAGAGTTGAGAAAAGTGTGATTAGAAATCTTAAAATTATCATAACTCAATTCACCCCCCCTCTCGAGTTATAGGAGGCCACTAGAGTAACACAACTCCTTGGCTACTCTGATGCAGATTGGGCACAATGTACACTTAGCAGGAGGTCCATCTCTGCTACTATTTTTTTCTTGGCAATTCCCTTACCAGTTGGAAATCTACAAAGCAGGCTATAGTGTCTCGCTCTTCCTCTGAAGTTGAGTATCGAGCTGTGGCAGTAGCTACTTGTGAGCTTCAGTGGCTGCTTTATCTCCTCGTGACTTTCACATCACCTGCGCCAAGCCCCCGGTTTTGTTTTGCAATAATCAAAGTGTCATCTAGAGCTAGGTATACGGGACAACCCACCCCGCAACGGGCCAACCCGCGTAACTCATCAATGCTTTGCAAAATAGGAAAAAATGAACAATGAGTTTTCTTTCTTATATGATAATATCAACAGCTTCTTTTGAATCGGATTCCAACCAGACATTTTGGAAGCCCATAGTCAAAGCTAATAAAAGTCCAAAAACAATACCCCAAAGTTCTGCCTCAAAAACAGATATACAAGTGCCTAAATTTCATTCAAACCCTATAAGCGAATTACCCTTCTTATCTCAAATCACCCCTGCACAAGATGCACATTGTCCTCCACGAGTTACAAAAGCATCAACATTTATTTTCACCCAATCTAACAAGAATTTACTTGTATCTAGTTGATACCAAACCAAGCTTCTCTTTATCCCCAAACAAGAGACATAGAAATCGTGACTTTGTGAGAGAAGTAGAGACAAAGAGAGCGAGTTTTGGGGTCGTGTGTTCGATGCGGGGAAGAAGATAATGAAGTTTGGGGTCGTGTACGACGAAAGAGAAAGTAGCAGAGATAAAGAGAGTGAGACTTGGGTTTAGGGGGGTTGTGTGCGGCGCAGGGAAGAAGAGAAGAAACAAGTTTTAAAGACTTTTAGTTTTAGGGTTTCTTTTTTTTTAGATTATTTTAATATATTTTTTATTTTTACTTGACCCACAGGTTGGCCCACAAAACCCATTTTAAACTGTGGGTTACACAGTCCCAACCCGTGAACCCACTTTTTAAATGATTCATTTTTTTTACCCTACAACCCGCATAAAGGGTAATTAAACAGGCCAGCTTGTGGGCCCAAACCCGTTTACCCAGCTCTAGTGCCATCCACATTGCTCAAAACCCAATGTTCCATGTGACATTGATTATCATCTGGTCAGACAAAGATTACAAGAAAGAGTTCTCAAACTTCTTCCCATCTCCACCTCCACCAAGAATCAGGTCGCAGATCTATTCACCAAAGTCTCATCCGAAGCATTTCTTGGATTTTATTTTGTTTCCAAGCTTGGCATGGTGAATCTGTTCTTGTCACCATTGCCATTGCCAACTTAGGGGAGGGGGGAACAGTTGTACGCTCATATTAGTCTCTAACCAATTGGGAAGTAATTATAATATTAGTTAAAGGATTAGTTAGCTGGTTGCTCTACTTGCTCTATTTGTAGTATAAATAACAACTTTGTAACTACCTCAATTGTAGAATATTCAACTCATTTCCTTCTCATCTCTATTTCTAGTGTTCTCTCTCGCTCGTGTCACTTTACTCTGAGCATACAGTACCCGAGAGAAATATAACCACGTTTACGAAAATTGGAGAAATGGACAAAACTACATTTACCTTTTAGTTCCATCACCAACTCAGTCGAGCAATCAAGTACTCAAAAATTGAGTCTACTGAGGGAAAATTTCTTACCATGTGTTTCCTGTGTTTTATCCCCCTTATTTTTAAAATTCCAACGCAGTAAATGTCTTTCCCTTACTTTCATTTCCTTTACCTTAATTGCTCGTCAGCCAAACACATGGTAAGAATAATCAGTGGAGAAGTAAAATGATTTAACCACGAAATACTGTCACCAAACATATTGCTAAAGCATTAATTTATGGGGCTAATCTTTCTATCAGTAATACACAGCACATAAAGATGAAAATTAACATAGTTCAGATCACCACATAACGATAAAGTTTATCTAAAGAGTACAATTTAGACCATAGCAAATAAAGTGAGTACAAAGTCTACTCTCCAGGTGCAGAGACGCCCTGCTTCAGTCTCTCCTTTTTCATCTTCTTCTTTGAGATTGGCTTCTTTTTTCTGGGAGGGAGGGTCTTCTGTGCATAGGTGTAGAGCACATAATTTCCAATAAGGAATGTCAATAAGAATCCACCAATAACAAGGAGAACTATTAAGCCTGGATTGAACCCTTGGGATCCCTGAGTACAACCAAAAAAAGGTGCTTAAATAATGTCCTATCAGGGAGCACTGAATAACAAAGAAAGGGAAATGTTACCCAGTGCCTTGAGTGCATTGGTTAAGAAATCAAAAATAAAAAGAAAAAATCATTTTATGGGTTGTTAACCTGTGCCTAAAAGACATGTGTAAAAAATAAAAGTAAAATTTTTTGATTAAAAATTGTATTGACATTGTTTAAAAATCAGAATGAGTAGTTATTAATGATATTTATAAATTTTTTATTTTTACTTCCTTAACTAATGCCCTTAGAATAACTGTTAGCATTTATTTCATTCTAAATAATCATTAGTATCCATCCATCCTAATTTTTAAGCAATCCTAACTTATTTGCAACAAAAACAGTACCCTAAGGACATTGGTTAAAAGAAATTCTAAAAGGCAATAAAATCACACTTATTTTAAAAGGAAAATAGACATGCAATAAACCACTGATAACAACTGTTACTTAAAACATCCTACACTAACGTGAGTTATAGTTTTCTTCAAGGGTCCATCATTCATCTGAGCAATTGAAGAATGGCCAAAACGTGCAACTTCTTTTGATATTTCTAAGACTATTGCTCACAGAACAATCAAATGAATGGACTAAGCAGACTTGTTTGAGAATGATAGACTGTAAATGTTGGTGCTAATATGCAACAAACACTACTGTTTAGATAACTTGATACCCACAGTGATATAAATTGTAATCTGCTGTATAATTTTGCAGAAATGATATAAATATAAATATTTCCAGACACTATAATGAAGCACAAGTAAAATTCAGAAAACCAAGAAAATTGGAAGATCACATCACGATATTATTCCTAGCTTAAAAAAGTTCAAAGATATTCTACAATTTTATCTCACTGGTCAAAACAATTATTATCAATACATGACATTGGAATCTCTATAAGTTCTACGGTTTCAATTGTTTTAAATAGGATGAAATGCATTCCGTTAAAAATGTCTCCTACCCTCACTCTTAAAGGTATGGGATGATAGAATCTTTCCTTTATTTTTTTTTAAATCAACTCCTTTCCATTTTAAAAGCTAGATTTGTTAAAGCACTCAGTAGCCAATAAGCACTTACAGGAGAAGAAAATTAAAATGCATCAAAGAGGTAAAACATATCAGACATCTCCCAATAGTTTAAAACCAACTTATCTAACTCTACATTTTCAAAAGCTCTCTTGTTTAACATCTCCAAAAGATCCTCTAAACTATTAAAATCATAAGGGCTTTATATGTTGGGACTTTAGAATCAAATCCTATCATAAATTCATAATTGAAAAGCTCCAACCTCCAATAAACTAGAAGCTAATCCAAACTGGACCTCTTTTCATTCCATTGCACTCACCATTAGATAGCAAACACAACGCCAAATAATAAACGACCAAACAAGTTTTATTCATTCCATTGCCGTCCTATTTAAGCCGCATGACTAGTTTCCAATCCCAAACTATTTGTTCTGTAAGAGCGCTATCGTTGTAAATCCAAAGCATGAACAGGCATCAACATATAAAAAATCGCAATGCATTGAATAAAGTAAATAAATCTCCACATACATCACAATAATATGCAAGCCACATATATGAACAATCGAAAAATCATGAACAGATCGATAAATCTGATTACCTACATTTACCTGAATCAAAACCCCATCAAATAATATGCAAGGCACATATATGAACAATAGGAAAATCATGAACAAATCGATGAATCTGATTACCTACAATTACCTGAATCAAAACCCTAGCTAAAGCTGAGCAATAAATTTCATTGCAATAGAGATTCCTAATTTAATTTACACTGAACCTATAGCATTAGAATCACAAGAAGTTTGTAAAGATCCAAAAACTCAGGTACGAATCTTCATCCCGAAGGTGAGAAATTGAGCAAAAATGTGAATGATTTGAAGGATCTGAGAATACGACAGAGCATGCAAGGTTCGATCCATGGTTTTAAGATCTAATAAACAATGTGCAGGAATTGAATAAGATCAGATCTAAGAAAACGAAGGTGAAACGAAAAGGATAAAGAAATATAGAATGTACCACGCGATCGACGGAAGGGGGCACTTTATCTGCAAACTCGAAATCATCGGCCATGGCAGAGAGACAAACGGAGATGCGAATGGCACGCCTTCAAGAAGGTTCCAGAGAAACCAGCCACAGATTTATTCGAATGTGCCTTTTTTTCTCATGAAGAAAATCTATATATATTGAAAGTTTTATGGCCATAAATTTACGGCTCATGGAAGAAAACAAATTTTACCATTAGGGAACGCCAAAATTCTTTTCTCATAAATAGATAATGCCGTAATTCAAGTCAACTCCAAGCCAATAAAACAAAAAAAAAACAAAAAGGCTTGTTACTTGGAAAAAAAAATAAAATAAATAAATATATATATATATATTTATATATATATTGAATAAGGTCATTCTTATTATTAATAATAATAATAATAATAATAATAATAATAATAATAATTTAGTAGTAGTTTAGATAGGAATAGTTATTTAAAATAATTACACTTAACAATTATTCTCTTTTGAGAAGTAGTAGCATATCAAAATACTTTTTTTAATACATATAAAATGATTGGTTAGTATTTGACAATCTACTTTGAAAAGAATTTCACTTTTCACTTTTGAACACATTCTATACTTTTTTTTAGTAGAGTGGAAAAGATGATGATTGCCTCCCTAATTCTTACTTTCTAAACAATAAGTTACTATATGATTTTGGAGGATCATGTTAGTTCCTGGTTTAACCAATATCATTTGTTAAGATACGAGTAATTTTTAATATTTTTACACTAATTGTTTCAATAGTTAGTATAAAACATTGATGTCATATATGTTTTTATATTTATTTTTTGTAAACATATTTTTTACACTGAATAATAAAACTAATTCCATGAAATATTAAACTTTTAAAATATTTTTATATTGATTATTTTAATATTTTGTGTTAAAAATATTTTTTACATCGGTTATTGAAAAACAAATGTAAAAATATTTTTTATATCGGTTATTTTAATAACCGACCTAAAAAATATTTTTCTAGGCAGATTATTAAAATAATCGATGTGAAAGCATTAAAAAATATATAAAATGACTATCCATCTTAACAAAATATGATATATGTTAAGTAGTTATATGTTGGACCAAGCGTTAATATAGTGAACCGAGACCATATAATAATTTTTCTTGTTAAAAAGCGTGCTTAAAATAATGGATTGCTAGTATTTCTCATATTTTTTTTAACATTTAAAGTGTAACTCCTAGTTACATTTCTCGTTCACGAATACAAAGCAAACAACTTTGCTTTATTTTATTTGCGGGTTAATTATGTGTTTAGTTAAAAGTATAACCCCAACCTAAGTAAAATAAGTTTGAAAAACTTAGGTCGAGTAAAATATGTATTTTAGTGTTTTTCTTTTTCTCAAACATACTAAGTTGGGTTTGAGAAATCTTGATTAGGCAAAAGTAGTGAAGATGTTGCTTTCACCCAACCAGGTTAGCCTAAGTTGTGTTTTTTAAATATTAAATGTAAAAATAAATATAAATAAATTTAAAAGTTGAATATTTACCTAACTAAGTTTACCAAACTTTATGTTAACCAAACACAAACAATACTCTTCAACAAATTTCTATACTATCATCTCCAAACACAAATCATACTTATTAAAATCAATTTTACTCCACTAAGTTTCCTAGATGTTATTTCCTTTAACCAAGTTTACTCAACTTTCAACAAGCGGACATAACTTATTGGAGAATCGTAGTCCCTTTATTTGTTGTGAAATAGATAGCTTGTTATATGCAACAAAAATTGTTCCTATTTTTCGATTCAATTTCCTTTTGCATAATTATATTGATCATGCCATACTATGATTCTCCCACACTAAGTATTTGAAGCTTTAGGTCATTTTTGACAATTGTAATTTCTGAAATGTCTTCTAAAGTAGCACGTTTATCAAGTTCCCTTAGTCTACAAAATTCCTCTTCACTTTATAGTTGGCGAGTATTCCACTTATGAATCGAGGACCACCATAGGTTGATAGCTCTCCAAAAAAATTATCCTTAACAAATGTTAATTATGCATGGTTTCTCCCGATTTCTTTACACCTTGGTTTCTTCTTACTCCGCTTCCTTAACGTATTTCTTCCATGATGATTATGATTCTCCTTGAGGAAACTCTCCGATGATGACTTGGATAACTCGCCTGTATTTTTAAGGAGATACAGGTTCATTCATAGGGCTATAGGACCTTAGCCTCTTATTGGCACGGTGGCCTGGTGATCTCCCTATTTGTTCTTTATTTTTTTTCTTTTTCATTCTTAGTAATTTTTATTATCTCAATGGGGGAAGAAATTTATCCTTCATGGCCTACTCCCATGTTGTTGGGTGCCTTAGCAGAATCCTTAACATAGTTCTTTGACTTTATGACAAGATTTTCAATGATATCCTAG
Source organism: Clitoria ternatea (assembly GCA_037962975.1). Taxonomy (NCBI): domain Eukaryota; kingdom Viridiplantae; phylum Streptophyta; class Magnoliopsida; order Fabales; family Fabaceae; genus Clitoria; species Clitoria ternatea. The sequence continues at coordinate 23,791,142 of CM075673.1, read as the reverse complement.
AGGTGCCCATACTTATCTATTTCATGCTAATAGTTTCAATGAAAAGCACAAAACTTTGATTTATCCTTCTAGGGATTTTTCGATGGAAGAGGTCATTGGTTTGACATATTCATCACCTTTTTCAAAATCTTTGAATAAGATACCTTCACATGAGTATAGTACTCAAACCTATTCTTGGCTAATACTTCTTCTCCAACATGGGGTTCATCATTCTTAGGTTTCTCTTTATGTCTGTCTCTATTCTTCAATATTTGGTTAGTCTTTTCATAATCCTCTAACCTAATCCATGTTTTAATTTACTTCCCAACCCCTCTATATTTTTGGAGGCTTACTGGCTAAGGATTTAGTGAAATATCTTATCTTTAAACATGCAACTATAAGATGTAAGGCTACTTGGGTATCCAAGTCCTCGATGGTTGAGGATTATTGGGTGAATCTCGTGATGTAGTCTTTAAGTGAGTCATTGCGTCTATTTCACCCTTGCTAAATAGTAAGAGGAATTTGATTACTCTTTTCTAGTAGTGAATTGGCTTAGGAAAATCATTTCCAAGTCAGATAAGGAGTCTACCGACCTAGGTGTCAAAGAAGAAACCGCCTTTGTGTTTCCTTCTAGAGGGGTTGTGAAAACGCCTTGCACATCAGCTCTCATCTTCTTCTTTTGAACAATGTCGATAAGACAAACTCCTTAATGAGCTTCTGTGGATCCAAGATACTATCTTGGATCCTTAAGTTGGTATAAAACTAAAACTTAATGATGTGCTAATGTTGTTACCTAAATTGGAGGTCCAATAAAACAACATAGGGATACATGTTGATCCTTTAGAATTTTGTATATACTTCGGTCATGTGTTTTCATATGTGCTCCAAACCCTAAGTAGGAAAAATTGATATTTACTTGAAAGGACTTTGATAATTAAGTCAGTGATGTATTCAAGAGGAAGAGTCAAAGTAATCAAAATAGTTTGTTTTACTTTGAACGTTTGTCCTCTATTTATGGAGTCTGTGGTGGGCTAGGCCTTTCTCCTTTTCTCTTATCAATATTAGATACACATGTCAATTAAATGAGATACAATCATATATAGATCCTTAAAGATAGGGTTAGTTCTCATTTAATAGATATACCCAAATAATAATAATAATATGATGATGATCCAGTGGGGGATTCTCATGTGCTAAGGAGAGATATAACCTATACCTAAATCCAGGATACTAGATATTAACGATATCATTGTTTAGTAAGTAATGCAACATGTATATAAATATGCCACGCCATTTATTGCCGTCACCTTTGTTTCATATTTTAAACATTGAATAATCAAAGTTAAATATTCATCATAAACCATTGAGTCAACTTAGTTGTGGAGATTTAGATAAATAACATGAGATATTAGGTACAAATATAAACCTTTTTAGGAGCTTTATTGAATGGCATAAGGAACCTCTATTAACCTGGTTAAATATATTCTTTATGTATATGGGTTAAGGTACCCCTTGTACCTTTTTTAATATATTATTACTTCTTTGCTGATAAAAAAACAAATATAAACTTTTTTATCATAAAAAGAAGAAAAGAAGGTTATCATCAATATTATAGGTCCTATTTCATTGTCATAATTGTTAGGTCACACCAAGAAAAAAATCTTCTTACAATGATCTCTATTAATGGAAGCACCCACAAGTAGCGATGGGAATAGGCCAGGCTGACTGATAGGGGCCTACGACCTAGCCTGTTTAAGCTTGACCTGACTGGCCTATTTAATAAAAAGGTCGGGTTCAAACTTTTTAAAAAGCCTTTTTAATTTAAAAGGTCAGATTTAAACTTTTAAAAAAGTCTTTTAGGCTTGTTAGGCTGACCTATTTATACATCCTTATATAAAATTTATATACTTAGTTTATATATATTAGTTTTATAAAATAAAATCAAACTTATAAATCATATTAATAAATTAAAACAAATTTATATTTTATAATTTTAATATTTTATTTCATTAATTTTAAATTATTGTAATAGTAAAAGAAGGTTATTTAAAAGAGAGCCTATTGACATATTTAAAACATATAGGCTTGTCGGCCTATTTAAAATAAATTTGTCAAGAATAAGTCTATATTGGCCTATTTCAATCAAGCTTGTAAGTCTATTTATTGGCCTTTATATAGGCTATTAGGCTTAAGTAAGCTTTTAAACAGTCCAGGTCAAACCTGTAATTTTGGCCTATGTCAGGTAACAGGCCAGACTCAGGCCATACAATTATAAACCAGGCTAAGCTAGGCCTTACAAAGCCCGGCCTGCCCCGGCCTATTCACATCTGTAACATCCTAAAAATAGGATTTATTAGCAAAGCATGATTTAAAGAGAGATTTAAATGGAAAAAAGGAATTAATTAGAACAATTGCCAAAATAACAAACACGTCCCTCACAAATGTCGTAATGACCAACACGTCCCTAAACTATTTAAATTAAGAATCTCTTCTCCTTTCTTCTGTTAAGTTATACGAAAGCCACAGAGAAGGGAAAACTTATCTTTCCTTTTTTCGTCTCTTCTACAACATCACCATCCAAAATCACCATCCTCCTTGTTTGATTTCATCAATTAAAGGCATAAATCACCTTCTCCACCTCTCCTCTTCATGTGGACAGCCATAGATCTAGGGAGGAAGCTTTGAAATTCTCCATTTTAAGGTAAATTGATGAGCTCTTATCATGGGTCTTGCTATATCATAGCTTTCCTCCTTGAATTCTTGCAATTTTATGGATTTTGAAGCATTTAGAAGCCATAGGTATAGTGGACAACTTGAAGTTTCTCAAAGAACCTTGAATTTTTATGAAAAGTGAGTAGAATGGCTTCTTGAATGCTAATTGTCGCGACCGGGATCGCGGCGGCGCGGCTGACCCTCGAAACGGTTTTAAAAAATAAACAGGGAGTCGCCACCAATATTTTTTAGGATAAAATAGTGGAAAAACCTTTTGTTAAAGCACTGGTTATAAAAATGAAATTCCATGATTCGGGAGTCTGATTACAGGTGAGGAATGTATTAGCACCTCACGACTGTCCGTTATAAAAACGGTTACCTCAATTTGATAGCGCGCATTATAATTAACCCAATAATTATTTTAACTTCTTCATAAAAAGAAAAATGTACGGAACGACAAAATAAACAAAGATCAACACAAAATATTTACATGAGATTAACAGGACGTCTCGTCCAAATTAATCTCGCTCCGCCTTTTTAAAGAGATATATATAAAAAAAAATATGAGATTAACAGGACGTCTCGTCCAAATTAACCTCGCTCCTCCTTTTTAAAGAGATATTAAAAATATGAGATTAACAGGACGTCTCGTCCAAATTAATCTCGCTCCTCCTTTTGATAGCAAGACAAAAAGGAAACTCTAAAAATTAAATAAAGAAAGGTGGGCCCGACAGGAACTGTTTCCCGCTCCTACGTATTCTCGAGCTTTCGAGAAATCAGGGTCACGTAGTTCTTTAAAATGTTTTTTTTTTTAGGAAAAGATTAGGAAGATATTGATGGGCATCATTCTAGCGAAGAATCCATACAAGGCGAAGTGCTTCGCACATGCACGGATCCTATAAAGGCTGTGTAGACGGAAGTATTTTCCGTACGACACTGATTAAGAAAAATGAATATATAAAAAATAAAAAAAAACTGAGTGGGAGAGGAAAACGAGTGCAAAAATGAAAAAAAATGAGTGAAGAATAAGAAAACCGAGTGAAAAATAAGAAAACCGAGTGAAAAATAAGAAAACCGAGTAAAACTATGAAAAATCCGAGTGAAAACACAGAAAACCGAGTGAAACAGTAAAAATCTGAGTGAAACAGTGAAAATCTGAGTGAAACAGTGAAAATCTGAGTGAAACAGTGAAAATCTGAGTGAAACAGTGAAGATCTGAGTGAAACAGTGACAATATGAGTGAAACAGCGACAATATGAGTGGAAGTAGTGAAAATCTGAGTGAAAATAAGGGAAACCGAGTGAAACTATGAAAATCCGAGTAAAAACAGAGAAAACCGAGTGAAACAGTGACAATATAAGTGAAACAGTGAAAATCTGAGTGAAACAGTGAAAATCCGAGTGAAAATAAGAGAAACTGAGTGCAAAATAGTAAATCTGAGTGAAACAGTAAGAATCTGAGTGGAATAGTAAAAATCCAAGTGGAAATAAAGGAAACCAAGTGAAACAGTGAGAATCCGAGTGGAAAGAGGCTTACCGGGTGAAATTTGAGCAGAGAAGAACGATTGGGACAAGAATTGCAAGTCCGAGAGGGAAAAGGGAGCTGGAAGGAGTGCTGTTGAGTGAGAGTGTAGAGGATGTTGGGGTAAAGAGAGTTTGAAAGGTGAGGGGTGAGTGAAGTGAGAGGGAGAGAAGACTTGGCGTGAGAGAGAGAGAAAACAGAGGTTTGGCAGAGTTTCCTCGTCCGAAAAATGCCTCCCCCTCAGCTGCCCTCTGCCCATCCCATTTATAGGCTGGCCCGAGTGGAATGCCACCTCAGGCTTCCACTTCCGAGTGGAAGGCCAGCTCAGGCCTCCACTTCCGAGTGGAATGCCAGCTCAGGCCTCCACTCGGTTTGGGTAGTGGGGGACAACGGCTGGTGGGAATTTTTAATTCCCTCCACCTCCGCCGCTGTCTGCCAGCCACCTCCGGGATTCCTGGATCCACTTTGGGGTGGAATCCAAGTCAGCATGTGAATCCGAGTGAAGAGAGTGGAAATCCGAGAGAAAAATGGTGTAATCCGAGTGAAAATGGTGTAATCCGAGTGAGAATGGCTCGGATCCACCTTCCAATCAGTATTCATTAACACTGGCAGTCAAATCCGAGTGAGGATGTGCAAATCCGAGAGAAAATGGTGTAATCCGAGTGAGAATGGCTCGGATCCACCTTCCAATCAGTATTCATTAACACTGGCAGTCAAATCCGAGTGAGGATGTGCAAATCCGAGAGAAAAATGGTGTAATCCGAGTGAGAATGGTGTAATCCGAGTGAGAATGGCTCGGATCCACCTTCCAATCAGTATTCATTAACACTGGCAATCAAATCCAAGTGAGGATGTGTAAATCCGAGAGAAAAAATAGGGAATCCGAGTGATTCTCACTCGGATCACCCTCTCAGTCAGCATTAGGAGTTAAATCCGAGTGGTTTTACTCGGTTTGTGGTTGCTGTGAGACATTCAATTGCAAACGAGTGTAAAAGCCTCGGAACCGAGTCTAACGATTGGGAAATGACTTGAAATTGACTCGGAGCCGATTGAAAATTGAGGAGAATGACTCGGAAGTTGGAATGGCTCGGATCTTGTTTGAAGAAGTAAACTGACTGCATTGCCAGTCAATTCCGACTGGAAGTTGATGGAAATGGGCTCGGGAAAGGTTTGAAGGAGGACTCGGAGGTTGAGTGTAAAGGAGGACTCGGAACCGAGTGACCAACGACACGAAACCGACTAAAATGGCTCGGAAATTGGATTTTTGGTTATTTTCACTCGGAATAGCATTGACAGTGAAGTATTTCACTCGGAACTGACCCATTTTGAGTGATCCCACTCAGATTTGATTATTTTCGAGTCATTCCACTCGGAAATTCTTGATTTTGACTCATTCCACTCGGAAATGCTTCATTTTCACTCGGTTTTGATCATTTCTGAGTAGTTTTACTCGGGTTTGCTCCATTCTGAGTAGTTTCACTCGGTTTTGACTATTTCTGAGTCATCTTACTCGGATTTCTCTTCAACAGGGGCATTTTCTACTCGGATTTCATCCTTTTTGAGTAATCTCACTCGGATTTGATCCGTTCTGAGTATTTTCACTCGGACTTGCTAGTTTTTGGGCCATTCCACTCGGATTTTTGTTCAACAGGGGCATTTTCTACTCGGATTTGATCCTTTTTGAGTCATTTCACTCGGATTTGCCTCCAACAGGTCTATATTCCACTCGAAAATGCTTCCATCATAGTCATCTTGCTCGGATCTGACCATTTTTGAGTTACTCTATTCAAATCTGACCATTCTGAAGTATAAAAAGAATCATTCCACTTGGACCGGACCAAAAGAGGTGTTCACAGATGCCCCTCTTTACTTCTTTTTCACAAAAGAAACACGGAGCTTCTGTGTTTTTGAAGTGAAAAGGAAGTAAAGATATGAACACCGACGTAGGGAGGCCAAGTGGGACCTCTTGATTGGTATGGCAACTGATGGTATGGGCAATCACGAGTCTGTGTGACCTCTGATTCTTAAAACGAGCATTCTCCACTTCTGTTTCTCTTCTTCTCTTCTTCTTCTTTTTTTTGTTTTTTTGTTTTTTTTTGAATGGACAGGGAAAAATTGTCTTTTAGTTAACAGGAGGTAATGAGATCAGGATTGACTCCCAGTAGACTGGAAAGTAAAGGTTGCCCTCGTGGGCGACTGAAAAGTAAAGGGTACCTCGATAGGTGGCTGGGAAATAAAGGATGCCTTGATAGGCGGCTGGAAAGTAAAGGATGCCTCGATAGGCGGCTGGAAATTGAGGAAGCCTTGATAGGCAGCTGGAAGATAAAGGATGCCTTGATAGGCGGCTGGAAAGGTAAAGGATGCCTTGATAGGCGGCTGAAAGATAAAGGATGCCTCGATAGGCGGCTGAAAGATAAAGGATGCCTTGATAGGCGGCTGAAAGATAAAGGATGCCTCGATAGGCGGCTGAAAGATAAAGGATGCCTCGATAGGCGGCTGAAAGATAAAGGATGCCTCGATAGGCGGCTGAAAGATAAAGGATGCCTTGATAGGCGGCTAAAAGATAAAGGATGCCTTGATAGGCGGCTGAAAGATAAAGGATGCCTCGATAGGCGGCTGAAAGATAAAGGATGCCTTGATAGGCGGCTGAAAGATAAAGGATGCCTCCATAGGCGGCTGAAAGATAAAGGATGCCTCGATAGGCGGCTGAAAGATAAAGGATGCCTCGATAGGCGGCTGAAAGATAAAGGATGCCTTGATAGGCGGCTGAAAGATAAAGGATGCCTCGATAGGCGGCTGAAAGATAAAGGATGCCTCGATAGGCGGCTGAAAGATAAAGGATGCCTCGATAGGCGGCTGAAAGATAAAGGATGCCTTGATAGGCGGCTGGAAAGGTAAAGGATGCTTTGATAGGCGGCTGGAAAGGTAAAGGATGCCTTGATAGGCGGCTGAAAAGATAAAAGATGCCTTGATAGGTGGCTGGAAAGATAAAGGATGCCTTGATAGGCGGCTGGAAAAATAACGGATGCCTTGATAGGCGGCTGGAAGATAAAGGATGCCTTGATAGGCGACTGGAAGATAAAGGGTGCCTCGATAGGCGGCTGGAAAGGTAAAGGATGGGGTTAACCCTCAATTGACAGAAAATACAAAGATTGGGGGGAGGCTAACAGGACGTCTCGTCCGAATTAACTCACCGTTGGCAGGAAATGTAAAGGTTGGGGGAGCTAACAGGACATCTCGTCCAAATTAACTCACTGGTCTTAAAGGCTCGGGGTGATGCCCCAGTTTGACATGACTGAAAGAATTACTCTTTGACCGAAAGAGAGTGATCCTGGGGAGAAGCCCTAATTTGACATGATTGAAGGAATCTTGGGGAATTGCTTTCTAAATGAAAGAGGGTGATCCTGGGGTGATGCCCCAGTTTGACATGATTGAAGGAATCTTGGGGAATTGCCTCTTGACTGAAATAGAAGAAATCTGGGGGAGATGCCCCAGTTAGGAAGATTGAAGGGATCTCAGGGAACTGCTTCTTGACTGGAAGGAAAAATCTGGGGTCCACTGGGGATGTATAGTGGGCTTACTAAAAGAAAGAAATCTGGGGATGATCCAGTTCAAGCTGTCTTGGATGATTCGGGGAACTGCTCCTTGATCGGAAGGAAAAGAAATGGGGGAAAATCTAGCTGAAGGAGCTAAGGATACTGTCCCTCGAACGGAGGGAAGATTTGGGGTGACGTCCCACTTAGGGCGGTTGAAGAAGCTTGGGGGTACGTTCCCTTTTGACGGAGAGAGACCCGAGTTGATGTCCAGCTCAAACTTCCCGGAAGCATGGGGTACTGCCCTTGGGTTGACAAAAGATAACAACCTGGGGAAGATGCCCCAGTTTGAAATGATCTGAAGAGCTTTGGGGAATCTAGAGAGATGCCCCAGCTTAATTTGTCTGGGAAGTGTAGTTCTACTTGGGGAAGAAATTGAGAGATAGCGACTTTAACAGTTAAGGATGAGACTTTGAAGGCACCTGATGGAAGAAGAGACCTTGAAAGGCGCTGGCTTTGGCGATTATGGTTCCATTGAGGAATGGATGGCAGGCCCGTCGGAGGAAAAAAAATCTGAGGGATATCCCAGTTTAGGATATTTTAATGAGGGTAACTTCACTGGGGAAAGTGTTTTCCTCTTGTGGAAGGAAGGTGTGGCCTTTGATCTCTGTGGTTCTGTCGGAAAGGTAATTCTGTTGGGTATAAACAGATTTTCCTAAATCTGACTAGGAGCCCATTTGGTGGTTTTTTTTAAGAAGAATTCTCAGTATGTGTTCCTTTTGGGGATGAATGGTAGGTCCACCAGAGAAGAGAAATCTGGGGGATACCCCAATTTGAGTCGCTTGGGAGTTCAGAGTATTGTCTCTTTAGGGAAGAGAAACCTGGGGAGATGCCCCGGTTAAAGTATGATTGAAAGGATTTTTGGAGAACTGCCCTTTGGCTGAAAGAAGGGAGACCTAGGGTAATGCCCATGTTCAGAAAATTTGCCTGAAGGAATTAGGGGTGCTTCTCCTTGACAGAAAGAGAATAGAGACGTGGGGGAGATGCCCCAATTTTGGAAAGATTGGAAGTTTTCAGGTGTACTACCCCTGATCTGAAAGAGAGAAGTCCTGGGGTATGTCCCAGTTTGACAAGATTGAAAGAGTCCTAGGGAAAACTACTCCTTGGCCAGGACAGATGAAATCTAGGGGGATGCCTTAGTTCAAACCTTCAGGACACTACCCGGTGGCCAACAAAAGATCCGGAGGTGAGGAATGACAGACTTGGGAGGTAAAGTCCTAGGTTTGAAAGATTCGGGGGTTAATAGGGCATCCCGTCCAAATTAACCAGGTTCTAGAATATACCAAGTTGATCTCTTGGAGATGTGACCCTTAATATGCCTCATGAACAAGACAGAAACCTTGAGAGGATGCCGGCTTCGACTACAAGGTATTGATGGACTTCATGGAAATCTCAAAGCAAAATGGAAACTCAGAAAGGTGTCATGTTTGGCCATAGAAGGGTGTTTTGTCCAATGATTTGGGTGGGTTACGAGAAGAAACTCGTGGATGACCTACTTCAATGAGTAAAGGCAAGAGTGAGCTTCGGAGACTGATGGACATACACCTGGAAAGTGCCAGTTTTGGCGGTTGAAGCTTGACACATCTACTTATTACAACATCCTGCAAGAAAGGTTAACGGTGCAAAACAAATTGGAACTTGAAAAGACTTACCGCAAAAACACAATCCTTAGAGATCCGAAGTGACTCATGACTGAAACAGAGCAGATGAAGCAACCATAGCTTTGGAAACATGTCAGGCCCAGTTTTCATAATGATTGCTTGAGGCGAAATCAAGTAACAGGAACATCTTGTTCTCATGACTTTAAATTTTCATTACCTTCTCATTTTTATATATTAAGGGAAAACATATGTATTATCAAATCATGGAAAATCACAATAAATACGTGTCAAAAATAGGTGAGATTGTATTTACAAGTCGAGTAAGTGTGGAAAAAGGGAAACCAAAAAGCAAGTGAAGATGTATGGGAAATATTAATAATTGGGTAGAGTGGGAATGATTTTACAGATCTTCCAGTGAACTGTTGAGAACAAAGCATATCTTAATCCCACATCATGACTCTGAATTCACCACTTGACTCTGCTTCTGAAAAGGTAGTCGGACGACGATTACTTGGCCAAAATCTTGATCCTAATTGATTGCCTGAGCCACCTATTCAGGTTTTCATCTTACCAGGTCGCTCTAACTTTTGCCTAGGCTGCCCTTCCAGGTTTTCAGCCTAGCGAGCTTCTCTCTCCATGTGACGTCTCTCTTTTTTCTTTTTTTTTCTTTTTTTTTTAAGGTTGTGTCCCTCACGACAAAGGTTTAAACTGATTGCCAATGAGCTTATTTGATCTTTCTCAATTTGATCTCATCCTGTGGGGGAGTAGATGTTATTTCAGATGAAAAAAAATTTGCCCCTAACACCATGTATCCAAAGAAACAAAGGCGTGCCCTTTTCAGTACCAATGAGGGGGCTCGTTCCTTGTTCATTTTTCATCTATTTTTTGTTATCTTTTTCTTTTTGCATTTTTTTATTTTGTTTTTATTTTGTTTTTTTTTTCTTTCTTTCCCTTTTTTTTTCTGTTGTTTTTTTTTTGAATGACCCCTTTGGTACCTTTGTTATGATCTAGCTATTTTATCCCCTAACCAATGTGGTAAAGAGAATATGATATTAATGGTATCACAGTAGACCAATCCCTTGGTTACACTGGTGTGGGAATAGTTATACTCCATTAAAGTTGGGGTGTTGATTGCGACACAGATGAAACATTGTTTCTGCCGTGTTCTTAGCTTGATAACATTTATGCCCCCATATGGAAAAGTGATAATTTGATCTATGAATCAGCTCGCCATAATTGGTATTTACGTAAGGCACCAACCTTGACCTTTTATATCATTTTTGTTTTTTTTTCTTGTGTTTTTTTTGTTTTTTTTTTGAGAGTATTTCTTGACCATCCACGTTGATCAATGCTAACATTTCTTTGAAGGGTGGATACGCCTTTTATGGAATCTGGCACTATCTTAGTTTTGAGCTTGTAACGTCTTCAGTTGTTTGTGAATCTTCTTCATCCTGTGTGCTGACCTTGCCTTTGGGTAGAACTAGGCGACTCTTATCCAAACATCCTACACAATTCGGCCAAGGAACTTTTGTTTTTGCTACCCTTTTCGTCAGCGTAATCAATTGGGCAGTCAAAGTTATGAAATGGAATCATGATTTCATTGTTCTCAAAAGAATCATTTTTAGTCCTGTATTTTTTGGTAAAATGAGAAAAAGAAGTAGATAAAGGGAAAAGGATTCAAGGTGGCAATAAGGAAAGCAAGAAAAGGCATTTTGAAATTTGACACATATGTATTGAGAAAAACTTAAAATGATAAAAATATGTTTTTGCCCTTATTACATAACAATACCCCAAAGCCTTAGGCATAGCGTTTGGGTTGAAACAGAAGTTTAAAGTCATAAGGAACTAAGTGGTCTCTTGGTCATGAACCTCTCCAGTTGGCATGTGATTCACAAAATCTTGCATGCATCCTCTTTACACCCCTAGTCCCTCTTTATCACACTGACCCTAGAGGTCTTATGGTTAGACCTGGGGTTTATAATTATATTGGGACTCCCTTCCTAGAAATCTAGCCACTTAGCTTTAATCAAATCCCTTACTTTGAATTTCAAGGTATGACAGTCCTCAGTAGAGTGCCCCGAGGCTCCAGCATGGTAATCACATCGGGCATTGGGATTATAGCCTTTGGGGTAAGGAGGAACCACCGGTTTTAGTGGGCAGGGTACTGCAAGGGAATTACGAAAAAGGTGAGGTAGAAGTTCTGTGTAGGTTATGGGAATGGGGTCGAACCGGGCTGGTGTTCGATTATTGATGGGTTTTATTGTGCTTTGGTCTGGACTAAGTGGCTGAGTTTGTACTAGTGGGGGATGATAGGGTCGTGGAAGGGTAGACCTAATAGCAGGCAAATGAGAATGGGAAGGTATTTGAGGGATGTACGGACGAAAGTAGAGTTGGAATGGGAAAAAATTAAAGCTCTGGTTAGGGGTGGTGGTGGCCATGTAAGGTGCAGGGAGATTGGCAGGTTGAAAGGGAGTATGTGTTATTGATCTGGGTTGGGCCCTTTTTTGGTTACGGGCAGTGGAATTAGTATCCCCTTTTCTCTTCCCCTTATCTCCTGATGCAGACATTCTTGTGATAGGAGCCCTAGGCGACTGGGAGGACTGTGAAATATGGGGATTCATCATTTGTAAATCATGATCCTCTTGTTGATTATGGAATGGGGGAATTTGGTCTTTTGTCAATCCAGGAAGGTGGAGTGGGGTGGTTGGCAAATGTTGATCATTCTTGACACCCGCAGAGGGTTCCTCTTCTATGATCTTCTTCTCTAAAAGTCTGGCCATCTCCGCCATTTGCTTCCTTAGCTGGTTAACTTCATTTCTGAGGTTTTCAATTTCTTGCTCTCTTTCAGCCATGAGTCTCCTTTGAAAGTCTAACAAAGGTGTCTTTCGGTATCGAGTGAAAGAAGAAAAAGAAATATCAGGTGGAAACAGAAGGAAAGAGGATATCGTGGGAAGCAATCACAGACCTTGACAAACATCCTTTAACCATTCCTTAGAACGTATCGTTCAAAAGTACTAGGTACGGTAAACATGGAGATTAATACGGGATAGTTGTGAAGACAGAAAAATCCTTCATTCTGAAATGCAATAAGAGCCTCAAGTTTAGCTATTTCTAGCTCGGGGAACCATGATCCATCTCTTAAAGGTTTGATCCCACATTAATTTCCATATCTTGGTCAAGGGTATTCGTTAAGCTCTGAATAGCCTCCAGTGAGAATAGAAAGAAAGGAGCGAAAGAGCCATTGGGAAATGACGTGCTTTGCAAATTGATACTCCCCTAGTAATTTCTTGAAAACATTTTTGTATTTAGGGGGGATACAACTTGCTAAAACTTATGTCAAATCAAGGGTTATGTGAGCTACGGATTTTCTGATCATCGACAATACAAAGAAAATTGATTTTTCTTTTGATTTCTTTTCTTTTTATATGTATTTTCTATGATTCAAAAGATCTGTAACTCAAGGCCCAAAGACTTGTACACAAAGAGAAAGAACTATTTGCCCATTAAAGGATCACTAGTTAAAAGTATGTCATTTTTTTTTGAAAAAAGTAATCCACTAAATGAGCAAGTAATCCTCTATTTTGGATTAGAAGGAAAAGTGAGAATGAGAAAAGGTAGAAGTAAAGTTTGCCCCTTTGTGCCTTAAAGTGGGTTTTTTCTGGAGGTCTCCTAATGGCTCTAAGGTTTGTCTAACAGTGATATCTCGCATTAGGTGGCTTGTTCTAAAACTTCTAAAGGTCACTAGAGCCAAGATCCTACTCATGATGTTGACCACAAATAGTAGGAATTATACTAAGTGTGGGCACCATGAATAAATCGAACTCTAGCTGAGATTCTCACGGTAACCAGACAGGAAGTACATCCCAAATGGCTCCGCTATCAACCTCCCCTAATCTTAAGTTTTATTTGGGCCCGGGTATAGGGTCCCACTCAAAAGTGTGTGCAAATTGTGAGTGTAGTGTGTGAAAGAGGCATTCAATACCCGTACCTTACTCACCCTGTATATAGAACAAACACAGAGCAACAAAATAAAGTCGACTACCCTAGGGTTCAATGATCACACAGATATTTTCAGAACATAAATAATTGAATACAAACAAAACAGAAACTAAACATTGACAAGGGAATAAAATAAAGGAAGAAGTTAAATAATTAATATGCAAATTAAAACATGCGCTATCAAATTGACTGGCTTGACTCTCTATGTCCCCAGCGGAGTCGCCATCTGTCGCGACCGGGATCGCGGCGGCGCGGCCGGCCCTCGAAACGGTTTTAAAAAATAAACAGGGAGTCGCCACCAATATTTTTTAGGATAAAATAGTGGAAAAACCTTTTGTTAAAGCACTGGTTATAAAAATGAAATTCCATGATTCGGGAGTCTGATTACAGGTGAGGAAGGTATTAGCACCTCACGACTGTCCGTTATAAAAACGGTTACCTCAATTTGATAGCGCGCATTATAATTAACCCAATAATTATTTTAACTTCTTCATAAAAAGAAAAATGTACGGAACGACAAAATAAACAAAGATCAACACAAAATATTTACATGAGATTAACAGGACGTCTCGTCCAAATTAATCTCGCTCCGCCTTTTTAAAGAGATATATATAAAAAAAATATGAGATTAACAGGACGTCTCGTCCAAATTAACCTCGCTCCTCCTTTTTAAAGAGATATTAAAAATATGAGATTAACAGGACGTCTCGTCCAAATTAATCTCGCTCCTCCTTTTGATAGTAAGACAAAAAGGAAACTCTAAAAATTAAATAAAGAAAGGTGGGCCCGACAGGAACTGTTTCCCGCTCCTACGTATTCTCGAACTTTCGAGAAATCAGGGTCACGTAGTTCTTTAAAATGTTTTTTTTTTAGGAAAAGATTAGGAAGATATTGATGGGCATCATTCTAGCGAAGAATCCATACAAGGCGAAGTGCTTCGCACGTGCACGGATCCTATAAAGGCTGTGTAGACGGAAGTATTTTCCGTACGACACTGATTAAGAAAAATGAATATATAAAAAATAAAAAAAACTGAGTGGGAGAGGAAAACGAGTGCAAAAATGAAAAAAACGAGTGAAGAATAAGAAAACCGAGTGAAAAATAAGAAAACCGAGTGAAAAATAAGAAAACCGAGTGAAACTATGAAAAATCCGAGTGAAAACACAGAAAACTGAGTGAAACAGTAAAAATCTGAGTGAAACAGTGAAAATCTGAGTGAAACAGTGAAAATCTGAGTGAAACAATGAAGATCTGAGTGAAACAGTGACAATATGAGTGAAACAGTGACAATATGAGTGGAAGTAGTGAAAATCTGAGTGAAAATAAGGGAAACCGAGTGAAACTATGAAAATCTGAGTAAAAACAGAGAAAACCGAGTGAAACAGTGACAATATAAGTGAAATAGTGAAAATCTGAGTGAAACAGTGAAAATCCGAGTGAAAATAAGAGAAACTGAGTGCAAAATAGTAAATCCGAGTGAAACAGTAAGAATCTGAGTGGAATAGTAAAAATCCGAGTGGAAATAAAGGAAACCAAGTGAAACAGTGAGAATCCGAGTGGAAAGAGGCTTACCGGGTGAAATTTGAGCAGAGAAGAACGATTGGGACAAGAATTGCAAGTCCGAGAGGGAAAAGGGAGCTGGAAGGAGTGCTGTTGAGTGAGAGTGTAGAGGATGTTGGGGTAAAGAGAGTTTGAAAGGTGAGGGGTGAGTGAAGTGAGAGGGAGAGAAGACTTGGCGTGTGAGAGAGAGAAAACAGAGGTTTGGCAGAGTTTCCTCGTCCGAAAAATGCCTCCCCCTCAGCTGCCCTCTGCCCATCCCATTTTTAGGCTGGCCCGAGTGGAATGCCACCTCAGGCTTCCACTTCCGAGTGGAAGGCCAGCTCAGGCCTCCACTTCCGAGTGGAATGCCAGCTCAGGCCTCCACTCGGTTTGGGTAGTGGGGGACAACGGCTGGTGGGAATTTTTAATTCCCTCCACCTCCGCCGCTGTCTGCCAGCCACCTCCGGGATTCCTGGATCCACTTTAGGGTGGAATCCAAGTCAGCATGTGAATCCGAGTGAAGAGAGTGGAAATCCGAGAGAAAAATGGTGTAATCCGAGTGAAAATGGTGTAATCCGAGTGAGAATGGCTCGGATCCACCTTCCAATCAGTATTCATTAACACTGGCAGTCAAATCCGAGTGAGGATGTGCAAATCCGAGAGAAAATGGTGTAATCCGAGTGAGAATGGCTTGGATCCACCTTCCAATCAGTATTCATTAACACTGGCAGTCAAATCCGAGTGAGGATGTGCAAATCCGAGAGAAAAATGGTGTAATCCGAGTGAGAATGGTGTAATCCGAGTGAGAATGGCTCGGATCCACCTTCCAATCAGTATTCATTAACACTGGCAATCAAATCTAAGTGAGGATGTGTAAATCCGAGAGAAAAAATGGGGAATCCGAGTGATTCTCACTCGGATCACCCTCTCAGTCAGCATTAGGAGTCAAATCTGAGTGGTTTTACTCGGTTTGTGGTTGCTGTGAGACATTCAATTGCAAACGAGTGTAAAAGCCTCGGAACCGAGTCTAACGATTGGGAAATGACTTGAAATTGACTCGGAGCCGATTGAAAATTGAGGAGAATGACTCGGAAGTTGGAATGGCTCGGATCTTGTTTGAAGAAGTAAATTGACTGCATTGCCAGTCAATTCCGACTGGAAGTTGATGGAAATGGGCTCAGGAAAGGTTTGAAGGAGGACTCGGAGGTTGAGTGTAAAGGAGGACTCGGAACCGAGTGACCAACGACACGGAACCGACTAAAATGGCTCGGAAATTGGATTTTTGGTTATTTTCACTCGGAATAGCATTGACAGTGAAGTATTTCACTCGGAACTGACCCATTTTGAGTGATCCCACTCAGATTTGATTATTTTCGAGTCATTCCACTCGGAAATTCTTGATTTTGACTCATTCCACTCGGAAATGCTTCATTTTCACTCGGTTTTGATCATTTCTGAGTAGTTTTACTCGGATTTGCTCCATTCTGAGTAGTTTCACTCGGTTTTGACCATTTCTGAGTCATCTTACTCGGATTTCTCTTCAACAGGGGCATTTTCTACTCGGATTTGATCCTTTTGAGTAATCTCACTCGGATTTGATCCGTTCTGAGTATTTTCACTCGGACTTGCTAGTTTTTGGGCCATTCCACTCGGATTTTTGTTCAACAGGGGCATTTTCTACTCGGATTTGATCCTTTTTGAGTCATTTCACTCGGATTTACCTCCAACAGGTCTATATTCCACTCGGAAATGCTTCCATCATAGTCATCTTGCTCGGATCTGACCATTTTTGAGTTATTCTATTCAAATCTGACCATTCTGAAGTATAAAAAGAATCATTCCACTTGGACCGGACCAAAAGAGGTGTTCACACTAATTCTATAAGATTGTAGTTTAATGATTGCTGTTTCAATGAAATAAGGTAGTTTCAGAAGGTTTCAGAATGATTCAGAGCTTGAAGCTTGGTTTGGAGGCGAGTTTCAAAGTTGACATTTTGATTCGGTGAGTTATAATTTACCGAATAGTCATAGATCAATGATTTCTAACTTGTCAATTGACGTTTGTATCGATAATGGTATTAAAAATCAATTATTGTGATTTTAGGGAATCACTTGATTATAGAAAAGTGAGATCGGAGCTTGTGAATAACGAGCAGATAACATTTAATAGCTCGAGGAGCTTCTGGAATTCTCTATTCCAGGTAGGGGGAGCTTTACATTTTAAATGTATGGTTTATGAACGGATTTGGGTGATTTTGTTATGCTATATGTTGTGAATTATTAGTGTGATACCCCGATTATATGATATATGTGATATATCTTGCGTTTTGATATTTTTTGTTCATATTATTGATATTGAAGTAGCATGAAATACATATTGTGCTTGTGAAATCATTGTGATATATGTATGCGTGAGATGCAAGAAGAATGAAGAATTTATTATCAATTATGGTATTAGATGCTTTATGTAATAATATATGTACATGAAATGTAATATCTATATGATTATGGTTTCGAGGATTCCACAAAAGACCTTGGGTGGGACTCAAGGCAAACCTCTTGAGCGGGGCTCGAGGTTAGCCCATGACACTACTGTTGTCGTGGAGAGTGATTGTGTCACATGGAAGAGCAAACGGTTTGGTACTAGTAAAACAGCCGGATAAGCTAAAAGATGAATATATGGCTGACAGCGAGTATTGCAGCACAAAATTTAATAATGATTAATTGGATCCAATTGAATGAATATGCATGTGTATTGGTAGATGTTGTTAAGAACACATGAATTGTATGGCCATTTGATAATATGTTGAATGGTAGGTTTACTAGTATTGTTGTGAACATTACCTATAAATGTTAGAGAATTGGATAAATAATCTGATTCAATAACTGTCATTTAACATGTAATATGCTCACCCTTATTTATGGTTGTTTTTACAGTGGATATAGGACAAAGCGAAGGCGTATGAGAGATCACTCAGTGTGAATTGGAGTATTATGTATATATGTTTGTACATAATGCGTACAGTAGCTTGTAATTGCCTTGGCTGGCTATTATGAATACTTGTTTGATGTGTATGAATATTTAGTGGAATAGGTAACTAATAGCTTCACTTGGAAGCTTAGGAACTTTTCTTGAATATACTGGTGTTATGATGGACAATGATGTATAATTGTTGACCATGGATTGTGGAGGCCATGGATGGTCCCTCCATGTATATAATATAAGATTATATTCATATATCCAGGAACTGCATTCATGAAATTAAGCATTGTGTGAATAGGATGGGCAGAACCTGTGTTATGTTTAATTGAATTAGAGTATGTATTATACTTTGATTGGTGATAAAAGTATGAAATTTATGCTCAATTAAGGAACTGATGAGGTCATATTGAGTTCTGGAAAATTTGGACACAATTAAAGGGATTCAATAAGCCATATGCATGATTTAGGACTTGTGAGATTTGGAATGGACCAAATCAATTGAGCAGAGAAGTCTAGATTGCATATTATAGCTTCAAAATGGTCAAAATGTAAATTAGTGCATAACTTAGTTATGTGTTAGAATTTTGGCGAACGGACAGCGCCAATAGTTCCAAAATGGAGAAAATATGGTGCCCATGAAGTTTCGTAGTAATCGGACTTGAAACGGGCAAAATAGGTAGATTGAAAGTTGATTTATAAGGTTAATATGTCATGCAGTGTGAAAAATTAAATTTTCTATGCATATGTTGCGTAACTCGCTCAAGCGAGAGTGAATCTCGCTCAAGCGAGATCTTCATTTATCAAAGGTGTGGCCTCTGGCCCAATCTTGCTCAAGCGAGAAAGATTCTTGCTCAAGCGAGATAAGTATGCATCATATATGAGCTCGCTGGCCAACTTTCGCTCAAGCGAATTTGGTTTCGCTCAAGCGAGAGCTATGGGGGCTATGTTCTCGCTCAAACGAGTGGATGCGCGCTCAAGCGAGAATGCGTGGAATTGTTTCTGGGGTGAACTCGCCCAAGCGAGTGTGGCATGCTCAAGCGTGACCGTGTTTTGGGGCGCTCTCGCTCAAGCATGGACAGGCCTCTGATGCTCTTCGTTCCCACGCTCAAGCATGAGGGGTGCACACCAGGTGTGGCATGCTAACTCGCTCAAGCGAGAGTGACTCGCTTAAGCGAGGAAGGAGGTCTGATACCTGTTGCAAGTTCGCTCAAGCGAGCCAGGTCTCGCTCAAGCGACCTATGTAGAACTCGCTTAAGCGAGTAGGGCCTCGCTCAAGCGAGTTGCCCAGAATTCAATTTTCTTCATTTTTCTTCAATATGGCATCATTATTATTATCATGAAATTGTATTTTCTTTTATTTAATAATTAAATTGCGCTTTCTACTACTCCTTGTGACGACCATAATATTGATTGTTCAAGGAGCACTACTAATTAATTTTTACACCTCCTCATATCGTCATATATGAGATAGGTTTCTAAAATGATCCAGGGAGATATATTAAATTCTTATTTCACAGTTTCTTCCACACTTATTTAATTTGAAAATCACAAAAAATTTCCCCTCGATTATATTAATTATAATTAGATTTATGATGTTTTAACATCCCTACCCACAAGCAAAAAAGAAAATAAAAGCAGAAACACATCACACATACACATAAATGTTTACATATCTATGATTTCTCAAAATAATTATATTACTCAACTTATAAATTTTACAAGAATAAAATTACAAACCCCCTTATTACAATAATTACAAATTTCTAGTGAAACTTACGAATCTTTCCCCGATAAGTTTTATCTATATTGTGTTGTAATGAAAATACTCAAACTAATTCTCAATATATGTAATACTTTCTTCCTCTTTCTTCATTTAACCATTCAGTGTGGGACTTGGATAAATACCCATTTTAACACAATAATAAGTAACCTTTTTTATTTAGTGAAATCATAATCACATTAAGTACCAAATTATCCACTACACCAGTACACACTAAAAAAATAGAGCAAAGTTATAGAGGAAAGTTAGAGAAAATAGTTAGTACAAAAAAATTATTAAAAAGAATTTTGAATTGAAATTGAAATCAAACAACCCAAAATCATTAAGTATAGGTAAGAAAGTTAGAACACCAAATTAAAACTTGTTTATTATACCCATGAAAGTTCAATTTGACACTAATTTTGTTTTAATGTTTCTGAAATGCGGTGTCATAAATTTATAGCACTGAATGCGCAAACGAGATATTTTCATTCAATTTATGTTTAATTCTAAGGGTATTAGAAATAATGAAAGTTAGGTTATAAGTTGTTACTTAAAGAGTATATTAATATTTTTCTAACTGGTAAATCACTTAACAAGATGAATTTTGTGTGTTGTAAATTAGTAACTAAACCCTAAATAGGGTTGATTCTAAGAGTAGTGGGTGTGACTTATAAATAAAGAGGGTCCAATTTCAAAAATTGTTATATATATAGGAAAAAAGGACTTTTGTAAAATTAAGAATTTTGGTGTACGTGTAAATAATATTTAGCATGATATTTATTAATGGTGAGAATAAGTAAAACTGTTCATTTAGGGCCTAATGCCTAACTTATTTAAGGTGTAGTTTTAATAAAAATATTACAATAAGACTTTTCAAAAAGTCTATTTAATTAAAAAAATAAAGTTTATGCTTTAAAAAAATATATTTTCAACTTATCTAGTTAATTTTTTAAAAACTCTTATTATATGATTTTATACTGATCCGGTCCTAACACCGGCCCCCAAGAGCATGGTTATAATGCTTTGCTAGATCAGCATTTTGAACAGGAGAAGTACGTTTTAAATACTTTATAATTACTTTTATACAGAGTACACTCCGCCAGGATATGTAACTCCGCTAAGGCTCGTTAACTCCGCCATGGCATGTAACTTCGCCAGGGCACGTAACTCCGCCAAGGCTCGTTACTCCGCCATGGCATGTAACTTCGCCAGGGCTCGTTACTCCGCCAAGGTGGAAAATATTGAATATCTTATACACATGCAGAAAGTATTCCCAATGCATACTACTCTGCCAAGCAGCCATAGGCTCAATACAGGCGGAATATTGAATTTCCCATACTGCGTAGCGAGCCCATACTAATAACCCCGGCACGAGATTGACTCTGTCTTGAGAGGTTGAAAATGGGAACCACGCTGTCACGCATTAAAGGGAATAACAAATAAAATAATAAAGCATTAACGCTTTCCAAGTAAGTGGAAACACCCACTACAATAACAGTGCTTGCAAACGGCGCAGAGACCCACTACCTTTCCAGTATTGTGCCTGAAAACAAGGAACGGGTCCTACCAATAATGGAGCACCAGTAGCAGGTATATAAACCTCAGTAAAAAGGTATATGGGATGATTTCCCCCAATTCTGAACCTTACACTTTTACTTGCATAATTCTCTCAGATTTGCTTTCTAAGTCTAAGAGTATTCTGAAATACTGACTTGAGCGTCGGAGAATAATTGCAGGTACCACCACCAATGGTGTCAAGGCAAAGAAGACAACTTCAGGCGGACTACTACACCGCCACAGAGTGAGCTATACTCCGCCCAGTATACAAGGACACTCCGTATTCGCATCTGTATAATACATCCTTGTATCAGACTTACATGATATGTACATTTTGAGCTGTTTAACAATCGTAACTTTACACCCCCTGTAAAGGACAGTTCATTGGCACGCCCAGTGGGACCTGTAAATTTGGTAGTCCCACAATCTTTGATCGATCTTCATTACATTCATCATTAATGGAAAGACCAGGACCAGAAGGGCAGACTGAGGATTCTCCTCCACGCAATCCTAGACGTCTCAACTTTGACAACGATGCTCACAAAAAGGCAACGCATGTTGACTCTCCAGATCCGAGAGATGACATGATCAGAATGCTGAGAGAAGAAATTACTGAGCTTCATCGTGAAAAGGCAAATCCCACTCACGAAAGAGCAGGTCCTGCAAAGCAGCCGCACCATGAGGCACATGTACAGGAAGAATCGAGTACTCCTAGCTACTCTCGCATCTCTACTTACATGGAAGAGCAACGAAGCCTTCCACTGGCAAATGCTCAACATCAAGAGGGAAGGAGAGCAGGTTCAAATGCATCCCCCTTGGGATACAAGATGAGTATCCCATTTTCCAAAAGGCTCATGAATGCGCATGTCCCTAGACATTTGCAAACCATGCAACCTATTTCCATAGGAAAATATACTGGGGAAACAGATCCTTCTAAGCATCTAGATGCTTACATCTACGAGGCTATGTTCTTAGGTGCAGAAGAAGATGTCATGTGCAGAATGTTCCCCAGGACCCTCACAGGTGAAGCTCTTAGCTGGTTCAAGAGTTTACCTTCAAGTTCCATCGATTCATGGGAGGACTTGGCCACAGCTTTTGGCAACCACTTTGTAATCTCTAGGGATACTCCTAGAACTTCCCATACCTTGGCTCAGATCAAGCAAGGTGACAAAGAGTCTCTAAAGGATTTCCTTAAGAGATTTTACAAAGAGGCAGCCATGGTCCCTGACCTGACAGAAGCAATTCAATTGCATATCCTCATCGAGGCCATGCAACCGAAGTCACCCTTTGCTTTGTCATTGGCAAAAGGACCTCCATCTACCATGGAGGAATTTCGCAGAAAGGCATCCAAGTATGTGGGTATTGAGATGCACTTAGAAGCCACTACATCTCGCAGTAAGCTACCCGTTGCAACTCCACACCATGACAAAGGTAAAGAAAAATCATCCAGGAATGATAAGTTCCCTCAGAAAGACAAAGCAAGGAACCAACCCTTCAAACAGCAAGATAGACGTGTGTTCAATTTCGCTCATTATGCATCCCTGAACATAACATATGAACAAATCTTGCGTGAAATAGGATGGACTACCCTCAACATTTATGGGATTCAACATCCACCTCTAATCAGACGTGGTGGGAACCCAAAGAAATATTGTGAGTTCCATGAGTCAGTTGGCCATACCACGGAGGAGTGCAAGCAACTCAAAAATACCATTGAGGTGCTTATTCGTGAAGGCAAACTGAAACATTATTTGTTTAAGGGTAAATCCCATGATAAACCAAAGAAGTTTGAGAAAAGATCTCGTGATCGTTCTCCTGATCCTGATAACACTCGGGAGCCAAAACGCACGGCGGCAACAGAAAAACAAAAGGGCGTTGTTCTTGAGTCCGCCCAAAGAGAACCAAGCCCAGAACCCAGATCGCGGGGTAAAAGGCAGGTTGTAGATATGATTGCTGGGGGCTTCGCCGGGGGCGGACCCTCAAACACTGCCAGGAAAAATCATCATCGTATGATCTTGTCTGTGCAAGGCAAGGGCAAAGAATATCGCCCATTTAGGAACGGGGTTCAAACTCCGCCTATAACCTTCACAGACGACGATTTTGGCCCCATTATCCCTGAAGGAGATGACGCAGTAGTTGTAACATCCTTGATGTTTTAATGAGAATTATAAGAAATGGGAAATGATTAGTAAATGTTTTAGAAGTTTTATTTAATATTTGTTTTGTCTTAGCCAGAGACGGGAAAGCCGGTGTCGAGATCGGTCTCAGGAGAGCGGTCAGGCGGAGTTAAAGATTGGGAGTGTAAGAGGAGAGCGGACAGGGCCAGGAGGTTTGGTCCGAACCGTTGTAAGGAGAGCGTCTCACACGGAGTCATAGCCCGGATTAACCTCATAATGACTAAAACAACGGATGTAGGTAACCAAGAGGTGAGCACAGATGAGATATCCGACCTCTCAGGTTGTAGCTCGGATTTCCGAGGTATGAACACTGAGATAGAACACCGGGGGCCGATATTTATATTGGGCCTATACTCTTACGAAGTATTAGAGAATTGTGAATAATTAAACGTTGAGGGAATAAATACGTGTAATTGATTTGATAAGTATGCAATAGTTTAATATAGTGAAATTGATTAAATTTAGTAAGAATACAAATAAAATAAAGGAAAAGACGATCTTGCCCATGAGCTATATATATAAGGAAATTCTCTTCCTTCCCTCTTCATTATTTACAAGTTACCTTTGCTGTTGGTCTGTTCCTTCTCTTTCGTTTTTCTCTCCTCTCTTAACGCTGATTTGCATGCGCTGGAGAGGGACTCCATTTGTGTCTAAACTTCAATTGAACCCCATTCCTGTGATCGAGGCTTCAAGGTGAGTCTACTGATCCGTTCCAATTGTGATTCCCTTATTCCTTTTATTCTTTGGCTGTTAAGGGCCATGCATGGCTATATTCGTGGCTGTTCTCCACTCCTCTGGTGAGTGTGAGCCTAAATGCAGTCCATGAACTAAGGGCGTTGAAGTGACGAGCTGTACTTTACGATCCGTAGGTAGTAGGCTAAGCAATGGAAGATTGAGTGACGGAGTTGAGACTGCGAAACCAGTGCTCAGAGGAAGGAATCGACACAGAGAACAGATCATCGAAGCGTGGAACCAAAGTAAGGGGGTGTTCGGGTTATAATTAATTAGAATAGGACTCGCTTCTTACACAGGTCATTGAAGTAACGTAAACAGGTTAAGGAAAATGTTGCTAAACGTAGTTGTATGTTTATGCTTGTGCATGTGTGACTGAGTACATTAATTAGTGGAGGATCGGGTGTGGATGAGTTTATCATGTATGATCTTGTGATATCTAATGTGAAATGATCAGTGTTATGTGACGTCGGGTTAGCAAGCAGGCTACCCGAGTGATGAGGAATTGATATTATTATGTGAAAGGTAAACTGTTGAATGATTATATGGTATGGGATGGCCGACGGTATATGATAGCCCCTCATTTCCGGCTCCCGTGGTTTTCGTGCCCAGTTGAGCTACCCAGTGGTCAAGTAGGACCCAGTGATCGAGGTGGAGAGTCAAGCAGGACTCGGTGAACCAAGCAGGGTTCACGGGGTGTCAAGTAGGACCCCCAGCTGAAGGCCAATCCTTTAGTATCCGGATACTAGGAGTCAAATTGTATGAGAGTCAGTTGTGATCGTGATGAATGTGATGGAATTGTGTGGTTGGTTTAATATAGTTACTGTATATAATACACTATGTTTCGGTATGCTTACTTACAAGTGATGCTTGATGTGTATGTATAAATATGCATGTATATTTGTTAAGTTCCATTCTATATTAATTACAATGCCAAACACTCACCCTTGCCTTTTTTTTTAGTAACCAGAGACAGGGAGGGGGAAGGAGCCATGGAGTCGCGCCAAGGGGGAGAACGGTGCCAGGGTCCGAGTGACTTCGAGTGACTCTCTATAGAGTCATATGTGTGTATAAGAACTTCTTAGTATTATTATTAGTTGTGTTTAATTAAGACTGGACCGGATGTAAACCTATATTTTAAAATACATCACTGTTATTTGCATATGCTTTCATGGTAGTTATGATAACTCTTTGGGTTCACAGAACCATTTTTAGAGTGAAATTTTGGAAGTCCGGTTGCATGTTTTGTATAATCCGATGTGTGAAAGGTATTCGCTCAAGCGAATAGAACCTCGTTTATGTGAGAGTCCGGAATCTCGCTTAGACGAGTAGGGGCCTCGCTCAAGCGAGAAGCCCTGATTCCCTTTCTCCCATCCGTTGTGTTTAAATTAACTTGCTTTTCTTTTCTAGACCTCATTTAATTAATCTAACTGTGACTGCTGTCACTTAAATAAGTCAGTAAAAATAAATGTTTTTTCACTAAATATCGATTAATTTTCAAAAAAAAAAAGGAAAAATTTATCGTAAGAGGTAATTATTTGAATAAAAATAAATGCAAAAATAACCTAGGATGTTACACTTGGTATCAGAGCGGTTCTTTCTAGAGCCGGTGTATGGGCCGATCTAGTGATTGTGATAGTTTTATGAAGGTTGATTGTATTTTGTTGTATTGAGATTGTGTGTGGCCTGGCATCGTTCCCTTGGCACTCCACTGGCGTAGTATTCTATAAATATAAGGTAAATTTACGATCCCCTGACTGATCTTGGTTATTAATGGTGATGTGTTTGCTCATTGTAGAATTACTAAATGGCCGGAGAGACTAGTTCTGGGGGAAGAGATGATTTCTTCTCTAGATTTACTCAGCTGATGAGTAGGACCGAGTCCGGTCCCACTCTGGATAAATTCCTGAAAAGGAATCCTCCGACTTACAAAGGGGGACACGACTATGACGGGGCATACATCTGGATTAGGGATATCGAGCAGGTTTTTGAATATTTTGAGTGCTCTGAAGAGCAAAAGGTTTTATTTGCTACTTACCAACTAAAAGAAGAGGCTAGAGTATGGTGGTCCCGAGTGAAGGTGCAGATGAACGCAACCAATGAGCCGTTGGTATGGGCGAATTTCCGAAGGAGGTTCCTTGTTAAATACTTCCCAGACAACTACAAAATCCGGAAAGAAATGGAATTCCTGAAGTTGGAGCAAGACCGGATGTCTGTAGCTGAGTACACCAGCAAGTTTGACGAGCTGTGTGATTTTTACCACCCTTTCTCGTTAGAAGGGACTGAAGGTAGCAAGTGCGCCAAATACGAAGCTGGACTACGGATTGAGCTCCGTAGTGTAATCGTACCAATGGAGATTAGGGACTACCCAACCCTGGTGAACAAAGCAAGATTGACTGAAGAGGTGCAGTTACAAAGGACGTCCCAGCCAAGAGATAAAAAGCCACTGAAGGCAAAAGGATTCAACTTCAAGAGGATGAGTCAATTCTTCCTGGGTGGCAAGTCTTCTGCTACCTCCTCATCCTTTTCCGGTCGGGGTTCCACTGGTCGATCGGGTAATCCTTCTGGTAATCGTACCTGCTACAATTGTGGTGAGGAAGGTCACATTGCCAAACATTGCCAAGCCAATCAGATTGTGTGCTTCCAGTGCGGACAACCAGGGTACCTCAGGCCCGATTGCCCTCAGAGGCAACAGCAGGGCAGGACGGATAACCGAACTAACTCTTCTGGGACCCGGGGTTCCAACTTTTCGAGGAGAGGCCGAAATGGAGCTGGTAGAGGGAACCAACAATCGGGAAGATATGATGCCCAATCTAGCGACGCCCAGAACGCCATGACCGGGCGTGTATTTGCGTTTGATGCTTCAGAAGCTACGAGGAATGACAATTTGGTACAGGGTAAGTGCCTCATCTGTGGTTATCTGGTTGATGTAATTTATGATTCAGGTGCCACCCATTCCTTTATTTCAGAAAGTTGTGTGCGACGGCTTGGTCTGCCAATCAGTTTAATGGAGAACGCTCTTATTGTTTCCACTCCAACTGGTTCCACTTTCCGTGCAACTACAGTGTGTAGAGAACTATCGATGCAAATCGAAGCTCGTACTTTTCGAGTAAATTTTATCTGTATGCCATTGAAGGACTTAGATGTTATTCTGGGTCTTGATTGGCTTGCTGCTAATCATGTGTTGGTCGACTGTTATCGGAAGAATATTGTTTTCTCTCAGGAACTTGACATGAAGAACGGGGTGAGCGATGTCCTAACCACGTATGTTGTTTTATTCGCTTCGGAGGGTCGGCATAACCTCCTGCTAAGTGATATTCCGATTGTTTGTGAATTTCCTGACGTTTTTCTGGAAAAAATTCCGGAACTACCTCCTAGTCGGGAGATTGATTTCTCTATTGACTTGATTCCCGGGGCAGAACCTGTGTCCCGAGCGCCATATAGAATGTCTTCGTAACCGAAGTGAAGAAACAAGTAAACGAATTACTAGAAAAGGGCTTTATCCGACCCAGTGCCTCACCCTGGGGCGCTCCGGTGTTATTGGTAAAGAAGAAGGACAATAGTATGCGAATGTGCATTGATTACCGACAGCTGAACAAACTGACAATCAAAAATAAATATCCACTACCTCGGATTGACGATTTACTGGACCAGTTGCGAGGCGCCGTTGTGTTCTCTAAGATCGACTTGAGGTCGGGATACCACCAAATCCGAGTGAGGTCGGAGGATATCCCAAAGACAGCATTTCGGACTCGATATGGGCACTTCGAGTACGTAGTAATGCCCTTTGGAGTAACGAACGCTCCTGCCATTTTTATGGATTATATGAATCGGACTTTTCAACCGTACTTGGACCAGTTTGTGGTAGTATTCATTGATGATATTTTGGTATATTCGAGGTCGAACGAGGAACATGCTCAACATCTTCGACTTGTTTTACAAGTACTTCGGGAGAAGAAGTTGTACGCTAAACTATCTAAGTGTGATTTCTGGGGGAGTAGTGTACAATTCTTGGGGCATATAATTTCCCAAGAGGGAATCTCAGTTGATCCGACAAAAATTGAGGCGGTTATGGCTTGGGAGAGGCCGAAGTCAATAACTGAAATCAGGAGTTTCCTCGGATTAGCTGGATACTATCGACGTTTCATTGAGGGGTTCTCTCGGATAGCACTTCCTCTGACTCGGTTAACAAGGAAAGGAAACCCCTTCTTGTGGTCGGAAAAGTGTGAATTAAGCTTCCAAACTCTTAAGCGATGTTTAACGACTGCCCCTGTGCTTGCACTGCCCGATGTAACACAGGAATTTGAAGTATACTGTGATGCATCCAAATTTGGATTAGGGTGTGTGTTGATGCAAGCTGATCGAGCAATTGCTTATGCTTCGAGGCAATTGAGGCCACATGAGGAGAATTACCTGACTCATGATCTGGAACTTGCAGCAGTGGTGTATGCACTGAAGATTTGGCGTCATTATCTGTATGGAGCTCGCTTTGTAGTATTCAGTGATCACAAGAGCCTAAAGTACTTGTTTGATCAAAAGGAGCTAAATATGAGACAGAGGCGATGGGTGGAGTATTTAAAGGATTACGACTTCGATTTAAAGTATCACCCGGGCAAAGCGAATGTTGTGGCAGATGCATTGAGCAGGAAGGTATTACACGTGGCTTACCTGATGGGTAGAGAACAGGAATTGCTGGAAAGCTTTAGAGATATGAATGTTGGAATTGTTATGGACGCACCAAATCAAATGACAATCGGAATGTTAAAAATCTCCAACGAATTTCTGGAGTCGATGGTAGCTGCACAGAAAGACGATAAAGAGTTACTGAGGCTGATTGATACTCAGACCCAAGGCAAAAGTGTGGAGATAACTAGGGGTAACGATGGTATATGGAGATTCAGGAACCGAGTGGTGGTGCCTGCACATGGAGGCTTCAGGCAGGCAGTGCTATCAGAAGCACACAAGAGCTCTTTGAGTATACACCCGGGAGTGACAAAAATGTATCATAACTTAAAAAAGGAATTCTGGTGGCCAAGTATGAAGAAGGAAATAATCGAGTATGTGAAATCCTGTGTGATATGTCAGAAGTGCAAGGTTGAGCACCAACGACCTCCAGGTTTGCTTCGACCTCCAGAAATTCTGATCTGGAAGTGGGAAGGTATCACCATGGACTTCGTGTCCGGACTACCCCGCACTCAAACCGGATACAACGCGATTTGGGTGATTGTGTATCGACTAACCAAAAGTGCGCATTTCCTGGCAATAAATATGAAGTGGTCGCTAGATCGATTAGCTAAGTTGTACGTTGCTGAGGTCGTACGACTGCATGGTGTACCCTCAAGCATTATCTTCGATCGGGATCCCCGATTCACTTCAAGGTTTTGGGGGAGTTTGCAACAACAACTGGGTACTGAGCTCAAATTGAGCTCAGCCTACCATCCCCAGACCAATGGCCAATCAGAACGGACTATACAGACTCTTGAAGATATGTTAAGGGCATGTGTACTGGAACAGGGCGGATCATGGGAGAAATACTTGCCCTTGGTAGAGTTTGCATATAATAACAGTTACCATAGCAGTATTGGGATGGCTCCATATGAAGCTCTTTATGGTCGGAAATGTCGTACTCCATTATGTTGGAATGAGAACGGCGATGCCCTTCATCTGGGGCCTGAGATGATTCAAGAGATGAATGAGCAAATCGCTTTAATCCGAGAGAAGATAAAAATTTCTCAAGACCGGCAAAAGAGTTATTATGACAATCGGCATAGACCCCTTGAATTCCAAGTGGGTGATTGGGTGTTCCTAAGGATTTCACCGACTAAGGGTGTAGGTCGAATTTTGAAGAGCCAAAAGCTTAATCCGAAGTATATTGGACCATACCAAATACTAGAACGGATTGGTGAAGTCGCTTATCGACTGGATCTTCCCCAATCGTTGACTAACATTCACAACGTGTTCCACGTATCACAACTTCGAGCCTACATTCCGTGTGATACCATGATTGTACCGAGTGACTCCATTGAAGTGAAGGAGAACTTGACGGTGGAGGCGGTACCAATCGGCATTGAAGAGCATCAAACCAAACGGTTAAGGAACAAAGAGGTCCCGCTGGTGAAGGTGAAGTGGCAGAATTTACATTGGATAAACTACACTTGGGAGTTAGAATCCGATATGAGACGAATGTACCCTCATCTTTTTCAACCGGAACACTGATTTCGGGGACGAAATCTCCTTTTAGGGGGGTGGATGTAACATCCCTGATGTTTTAATGAGAATTATAAGAAATGGGAAATGATTAGTAAATGTTTTAGAAGTTTTATTTAATATTTGTTTTGTCTTAGCCAGAGACGGGAAAGCCGGTGTCGAGATCGGTCTCAGGAGAGCGGTCAGGCGGAGTTAAAGATTGGGAGTGTAAGAGGAGAGCGGACAGGGCCAGGAGGTTTGGTCCGAACCGTTGTGAGGAGAGCGTCTCACACGGAGTCATAGCCCGGATTAACCTCATAATGACTAAAACAACGGATGTAGGTAACCAAGAGGTGAGCACGGATGAGATATCCGACCTCTCAGGTTGTAGCTCAGATTTCCGAGGTATGAACACTGAGATAGAACACTGGGGGCCGATATTTATATTGGGCCTATACTCTTGCGAAGTATTAGAGAATTGTGAATAATTAAACGTTGAGGGAATAAATACGTGTAATTGATTTGATAACTATGCAATAGTTTAATATAGTGAAATTGATTAAATTTAGTAAGAATACAAATAAAATAAAGGAAAAGACGATCTTGCCCATGAGCTATATATATAAGGAAATTCTCTTCCTTCCCTCTTCATTATTTACAAGTTACCTTTGCTGTTGGTCTGTTCCTTCTCTTTCGTTTTTCTCTCCTCTCTTAACGCTGATTTGCATGCGCTGGAGAGGGACTCCATTTGTGTCTAAACTTCAATTGAACCCCATTCCTGTGATCGAGGCTTTAAGGTGAGTCTACTGATCCGTTCCAATTGTGATTCCCTTATTCCTTTTATTCTTTGGCTGTTAAGGGCCATGCATGGCTATATTCATGGCTGTTCTCCACTCCTCTGGTGAGTGTGAGCCCAAATGCAGTCCATGAACTAAGGGCGTTGAAGTGACGAGCTGTACTTTACGATCCGTAGGTAGTAGGCTAAGCAACGGAAGATTGAGTGACGGAGTTGAGACTGCGAAACCAGTGCTCAGAGGAAGGAATCGACACAGAGAACAGATCATCGAAGCGTGGAACCAAAATAAGGGGGTGTTCGGGTTATAATTAATTAGAATAGGACTCGCTTCTTACACAGGTCATTGAAGTAACGTAAACAGGTTAAGGAAAATGTTGCTAAACGTAGTTGTATGTTTATGCTTGTGCATGTGTGACTGAGTACATTAATTAGTGGAGGATCGGGTGTGGATGAGTTTATCATGTATGATCTTGTGATATCTAATGTGAAATGATCAGTGTTATGTGACGTCGGGTTAGCAAGCAGGCTACCCGAGTGATGAGGAATTGATATTATCATGTGAAAGGTAAACTGTTGAATGATTATGTGGTATGGGATGGCCGACGGTATATGATAGCCCCTCATTTCCGGCTCCCGTGGTTTTCGTGCCCAGTTGAGCTACCCAATGGTCAAGTAGGACCCAGTGATCGAGGTGGAGAGTCAAACAGGACTCGGTGAACCAAGCAGGGTTCACGGGGTGTCAAGTAGGACCCCCAGCTGAAGGCCAATCCTTTAGTATCCGGATACTAGGAGTCAAATTGTATGAGAGTCAGTTGTGATCGTGATGAATGTGATGGAATTGTGTGGTTGGTTTAATATAGTTACTGTATGTAATACACTATGTTTCGGTATGCTTACTTACAAGTGATGCTTGATGTGTATGTATAAATATGCATGTATATTTGTTAAGTTCCATTCTATATTAATTACAATGCCAAACACTCACCCTTGCCTTTTTTTTTAGTAACCAGAGACAGGGAGGGGGAAGGAGCCATGGAGTCGCGCCAAGGGGGAGAACAGTGCCAGGGTCCGAGTGACTTCGAGTGACTCTCTATAGAGTCATATGTGTGTATAAGAACTTCTTAGTATTATTATTAGTTGTGTTTAATTAAGACTGGACCGGATGTAAACCTATATTTTAAAATACATCACTGTTATTTGCATATGCTTTCATGGTAGTTATGATAACTCTTTGGGTTCACAGAACCATTTTTAGAGTGAAATTTTGGAAGTCCGGTTGCATGTTTTGTATAATCCGATGTGTGAAAGGTATTCGCTCAAGCGAATAGAACCTCGTTTAAGTGAGAGTCCGGAATCTCGCTTAGACGAGTAGGGGCCTCGCTCAAGCGAGAAGCCCTGATTCCCTTTCTCCCATCCGTTGTGTTTAAATTAACTTGTTTTTCTTTTCTAGACCTCATTTAATTAATCTAACTGTGACTGCTGTCACTTAAATAAGTCATTAAAAATAAATGCTTTTTCACTAAATATCGATTAATTTTCAAAAAAAAAAAGGAAAAATTTATCGTAAGAGGTAATTATTTGAATAAAAATAAATGCAAAAATAACCTAGGATGTTACAGTAGTGATTATTGCAGTAATCGCTAATATGGATGTAAAACGCATCCTAATTGATCAGGGAAGTTCCTGCGATGTTATCTTTTATGACTGTTTTAAACGCATGGGTTTGACTAATGCAGATTTACAGCCATATACGCAGGACCTTATAGCCTTCAATGGCGCCAAACAGCCCACCAAGGGCTACTTGGACACTAGAATTACCTTTGATGGTGAGCCTGGAGCAAGGACTGTGAAATCCAGGATTCTAGTCATAGATGTGAAATCTCCATACAATGGCATCATTGGGCGGCCTACCCTGAATGCCATGGAAGCCATCGTTTCAACTCCCCACTTGTTAATCAAGTTCATTGACAAAGATAATCAAGTTTCGTCTGTAAGGGGTGACCAAGAAATGGCTCGCTATTGCTATAATTTGAGTCTTAACATGGTGAAGCTTGAAACCATGTCTAAGAAAAGAAAGTTGAATGAAGGGAGCAGTGCGGCGGCATCCGTCAATTTGGTGGATCTTGACCCCAGAGCGGAGTCTTCTGTAGACCCACTGAACCCTTTAAAACCAACTCCTGATGGCGATTCCAAGCCTATTGTTTTGGGTAACACCCCAGAACAAGTTACAAACATCAATGACAAGCTTGAGGCTAGCATGGAGGCAAAGCTAATTGCACTTCTCCATGAGTATAGAGAAATCTTCGCTTGGACCGCCGCAGATATGCCTGGCATGGATCCCAACTTTTGTTGTCACCGCCTGGCGGTATATCCTAAAACTAAGCCAGTAGCACAAAAGAAACGGCGTATGGGTCCTGCTAAACAAAAAGCTGCTTGTGAGCAAACAGAGGAACTCCTCAAGGCGGGGTTCATCAGAGAACTTCGTTACTCCTCCTGGTTGTCTAACGTGGTCATGGTGTAGAAAGCCAATGGCAAGTGGCGTATGTGCATAGACTACGTTGACTTGAATAAATGTTGTCCCAAGGATCCATACCCTCTCCCCAACATTGACAGATTGGTTGATGATTCTTCAGGATACAAGTATCTATCTTTTATGGATGCTTACTCCAGTTACAACCAAATTCCAATGTTTGAGGATGATCAAGAAAAGACAGCATTTGTTAATGACAAAGGAGTCTTCTGCTACAACGTCATGCCATTTGGGCTAAAGAACGCCGGGGCAACCTACCAGCGCATGATCAACAAAGTTTTTGAGGGTATGCATACAAAGCTGGTAGAGGTTTATATTGATGATATTATTGCCAAGACCCTGGAAGGAGTAGACCATGTTGAGGATCTGCGCCTCATTTTTCAACGCCTGCAACAGTACGACATGAGACTCAACCCATTAAAATGTACGTTTGCTGTCCCTGGGGGCAGATTTTTGGGTTTCATGTTAACACAAAGAGGTATAGAGGCTAATCCTGATAAATGTCGCGTAATCCAAGAGCTGCAGAGCCCCAAAACATTGAAAGAGGTACAATCCCTCAACGGCAAAATCGCTGCTCTAGCACGATTCATGCCAAAAATGGCTCATCGCTCTCTCCCCTTGTACAAGATGCTGAAAAAAGACAAGAAATTCAGTTGGGGCCCAGAGCAAGAGGCAACTTTCTAAAGCTTGAAAAATGTCTTGGCCAGCCCCCCAATCCTGGTAAGACCAAGTCCAGGTGAGCAACTCATTATTTATTTATCTGTTTCAGATGAAGCTTTGGCAGTGGCTCTGGTCAAGGAAACAGTTGAAGGCCAACGACCGGTGTACTTCACTGGTAAAACATTGCATGGTGCAAAGTGCCGTTATCAGAAGATTGAAAAGGCAGCACTTGCAATTGTTTGGGCTTCGCGACGTCTAAGACCATACTTCCATGCCCATCCTATCCTGATTCGCACAGACTTGCCACTTCGCACTATACTGTTCAAACCAGACCTGGCTGGAAGAATGATCAAATGGGCTGTAGAACTCTCTGAATTCGACATATCCTACGAACCAAGAACTGCTATCAAGGCACAAGTCCTAGCAGATTTCGTAGTTGAATTAACAGGCTCTAGCCCAGATGCAAATCATTCACATTAGACAATATACGTTGATGGATCTTCAAATAGCAAAGGGTGTGGAGCAGGAATTGTTGTGGAAAGTGATGACGGGGTACACCTTGAAATTTTACTGCACTTCACCTTCACTACGTCTAACAATCAGGCGAAGTATGAAGTCTGCTTGGCCGGACTCAGAGCAGCACAAGATATTGGGGCCAGAACTGTCACCCTATGCAGTGATTCTCAATTAGTAATCTCACAAATTCTTGGTGAGTATCAAGCTAAAGAACCTCTGCTACAACAATATCTAGACTGCGTCAATGAGTTAAAGTAGTACTTCGATAAAGTCACTTTTAAGCATGTACCCCGTGAAGAAAATACACGTGCTGATATCCTCTCCAGGTTGGCTAGCACAAAGAAGGCAGGATGCACAACTACAGTTGTGCAAAGTACCTTGGCGGAGCCAAGTATTTCCTTTCCTTCATCAGCATGTATGATTAAAAGTCGTTCTTTTGATGACAATTCCTGGGTAGCACCGATAGTTCGTTACCTTGTTAATGGACAATTACCCACGGATGATCTTGAACGGCGAAAACTAAAGAAGGAAGCACCTTACTACACGCTCCTGGATGGACAGCTATACCGCCGAGGAATTTCTGTTCCTTACTTAATATGCATAAACGAAAATGAGGTGCAAGCTGTTTTAGAAGAAGTCCATGAAGGCCAATGTGGACACCATCCAGGGGCACGTAGTCTTATGCGAAAAATACTCAGGGCGGGGTACTGGTGGCCCACCCTGAAGCATGACTCCGCCTCGTATATTCAAAAGTGCGATCAATGTCAACGATTCGCAAATCTTCACCATACTCCGGCGGAAGAAATGTCATCATCAATAACGCCTTGGCCTTTCTATCAATGGGGCATGGATATCTTGGGTCCATTCCCAACTGCGCCCGGCGGTATCAAATACTTGATAGTTGGTGTTGATTACTTCACCAAATGGATTGAAGCAGAGGCAGTGGTTCACATTACGTCAGCCAGGACTCGCAGATTCATATATGAAAATATAATTGCACGTTTCGGAGTCCCTGGATGCATAGTCACTGATAATGGCACCCAATTCACAGATCATAAGTTCACTGAACTCCTGGAAAATCTCAGCATTACGCAGATTTTCTCTTCTGTGGAACATCCTCAAACCAATGGCCAAGCTGAAGTTGCCAATAGAGAAATTTTGAAAGGCCTTAAGAAACGCCTTGGTGAAGCAAAGGGAGATTGGGCAAATCAATTATGCCACGTTCTATGGGCATATAGAACAACCCCTCACTCCACCACAAATGAATCTCCATATCGGCTAACATATGGAGTTGAGGCTGTTATTCCCGTTGAATTGGCAACCCCTTCAGCTCGAGTCCTCCATTTCAACGAAGAAGCCAATCAACAGAACCTCGCCCATGAACTCGAGGTCTTGGCGGAGTTGAGAGAGGAAGCCTTTGTGAGGGACCAAGCTGTTAAAGCAAAGGCCGCCAAACGGTATAACACACGTGTTTCCGAACGCCGTTTCAAAGAAGGAGATTTGGTCTTGAGAAGGGCCAATATTGGTAACAAATTTGCACACCAAGGCAAATTGGCACCAACATGGGAAGGTCCATACCGAGTCCTCGAAATTCTGGGCAAAGGCACATACCGCTTGGAAAACTTAGATGGCACTCCGGTCAGGAATAAATGGAACATTTTAAATTTACGCATATATTACAGCTAGTTGGGTAACATGGTATGATCTCTCTCCTAACTTAAGGTTCTTCCTAAATGGGCTTTCCTTGAAAAGGTTCTGATGAGACATATCCCGACTCAGCTTTTTATGTAGTTCCATCATTAATAAAATGCCTTCCTACATTGAGTCTTCATTCTAACTTTCAGTTAATTATCCATGGCAGAACTTGTTCCCATGCAGATAAGACACCAGCTCCAACAATTGAAGCATAAAAGCATAACTCTTTATTCCATAAAGATCATCCAACATGCAACAAAGCTTCACAAACGGAGTCAAAAAACTCCTTGGGGGGAAAGGATTGGTGTCATAGCTATATGCTGCACCATACCGACCCCAAGGTCCAAAAAACTCCTTGGGGGGAAAGGATTGGTGTCACAGCTATATGCTGCACCATACCGACCCTAAGGTCCAAAAAACTCCTTGGGGGGGAAGGATTGGTGTCACAGCTATATGCTGCACCATACCGACCCTGAGGTCCAAAAAACTCCTTGGGGGGAAAGGATTGGTGTCACAGCTATATGCTGCACCATACCGACCCCAAGGTCCTGCAGGCTTCCTGTAGAAAGAATTGGTGTCACAGCTATGTGCTGCACCATATCGACCCCAAGGTCCTGCAGGCTTCTTGCAGGAAGAATTGGTGTCACAGCTATATGCTGCACCATACCGCCTCCAAGCTTCAACAAACTTCTTGCAGGAAGAATTGGTGTCACAGCCTATGCTGCACCATACCACCTCCAAGGTAAGGTCCAAGAAACTTCTTGCAGGAAGAATTGGTGTCACAGCTATATGCTGCACCATACCGCCTCCAAGCTTCAACAAACTTCTTGCAGGAAGAATTGGTGTCATAGCCTATGCTGCACCATACCACCTCCAAGGTAAGATCCAAGAAAGTTCTTGCAGGAAGAATTGGTGTCACAGCTATATGCTGCACCATACCGCCTCAAAGGTTCAACCAAGTTCTTGCAGGAAGAATTGGTGTCACAGCTATATGCTGCACCATACCGCCTCAAAGGTTCAACCAAGTTCTTACAGGAAGAATTGGTGTCACAGCTATATGCTGCACCATACCGCCTCAAAGGTTCAACCAAGTTCTTGCAGGAAGAATTGGTGTCACAGCTATATGCTGCACCATACCGCCTCAAAGATTCAACAAAATTCTCACAGGAAGAATTGGTGTCACAACTATATGCTGCACCATACCAATCCTGGATTCAACAATTTTCATTTGATCAGGAGTTACACTCCAATTCAAATTCAAAGGGATGAACGCTCCATCCAAAACTTGACTCCGCCTAACTGCCAATGTTTTACGGAGTACATAATCAATAAACTCAAGCACTATCAACAAGTTCAAGTAAGTGTACTACTTGTAAAAATTGTGCTTCATTGAAATTCTCAAGAGGCTGCTCCGCCTCATTATTGAATTTACTTCAATGAAATTCTCAAGAGGCTACTCCGCCTCATTACAAAATATACTTCATTGAAATTCTCAAGAGGCTACTCCGCCTCATTATTGAATTTACTTCAATGAAATTCTCAAGAGGCTACTCCGCCTCATTACAGAATATACTTTATTGAAATTCTCAAGAGGCTACTCCGCCTCATTATTGAATTTACTTCAATGAAATTCTCAAGAGGCTACTCCGCCTCATTACAGAATATACTTCATTGAAATTCTCAAGAGGCTACTCCGCCTCATTATTGAATTTACTTCAATGAAATTCTCAAGAGGCTACTCCGCCTCATTATAGAATATACTTCATTGAAATTCTCAAGAGGCTACTCCGCCTCATTACAAAATTCACTTCATTGAAATTCTCAAGAGGCTACTCCGCCTCATTACAGAATTCACTTCAATGAAATTCTCAAGAGACTACTCCGCCTCATTACAGAATTCTCTTCAATGAAATTCCTAAAAGGCTACCCCACCTCATTACTGAATTTTACTTCACCGAATTCCCAAAGAGGTTATTCCGCCTCGTTATACTTAGTCATATTTCATTAAGTTCTCAAATGATTACTTTGCCTTCTTAATATCGTTTTACAAGGCATAAATTCGACGGACTCAGACATTGTTTATATGAACAAGTATAGATTTATAAAAAATATGTTTCATTAAATATTGTCAAAGATTGATAAAGGTCCAGAGCCTATCCTGGAACAAGGCAATATTAATACAATGCAAAAGACAAAATTTGCAAAAGGACTCTGGAGCTGATCTTCATGGCTCGGGTGGCACTCCTTCTTGGTGGGCGGAGCTGGGCTGACTCTCACTGGGTCTTGACAAACTTTGTGAGGGGGACAAGTCCGCCAGAACATACTCAACATCAGGCGCAGGAACATGACCCCCTTGAGCAGGCACCATCAATTCACCATTGATAAATTCATAATAAGGATGAATGCCTGCAGTGCTGAGAACAACGCCTGGGTTACGATGGCGGAGTTGGCGAACAGCCATGCTGAAAGCGTCATCAATTGCTGCTTCAGCTGCATCCAAAGCTGAATGCAACTCCTTATTAAGCCGTTTATTGGCGGCATCTGAAACAGCCTTTTCAGCCTTCAACTCCTCAACCTGTTTTTCAAGGTTGCTGTAAGCAGTGGCTGCTGCGTCCAACTCCGTAGCCCAAGCATCTGCAGCAAGAGCCTTATTGGTTTCAAAAGAAACCAACCTCTGCTGAACTTCGCTCACACACTCGCCTATTTTTTGGTTCTGCTGATTCAGATTTAAAACTTGTTGTTTCAGCAGAACATTGTCAGCCTTCACCTGGGTCAGCTCGCCCACCTCTTTGCCCAATTTTACATTCTGCTCTTTCAAGTCCGAGACTTGCTTTTCCAGCAGGGCCTTGTCAGCCTTAACCCGAGCCAACTCCTCCTCAAGCTTCTTCCTATCATTGTCGGCGGTGTCAAGATGTTTGTCTTTAGCCTTGACCACCTCCGACAACATTTCATTGTCGTGCTCCAGGCTGCGAATCTTTTTAGCAGAATCTTGATATGATTCTTGAAACATGGTAGCCTCAGCAGCAACTTCAGCAATTCGGGGCACAGAAGCGAGGAAACCGTCAATTTCAGCAAGATGCCACCTTGCAGCAGCAGTGGCATCTGCAACGTCCTCAAAGTAGATGTCTGGAAGGAGAATGAAGTCCGGATCACGCCTCTCTGACTGGCGGGATCCCACATTTGTGAAATACAAAAAAGGGTTCAGGCGGGACCCCGCCACAGGAAGAGAGACGGATCGCCTGGACGACTCCCCTGGAACATCAATAAGGAAAACTGTTATTCCTCGAGTAATCAAGTCCAGGACAGGACTCTCAGCCTGGCAGACTGGAGAAGCTTGAATTCCCTCCGTCTCAGCTTGGCGGACTGGAGAAGCTTGAATTCCCTCCATCTCCTCCTCGACAACAACTTCTTCAGGGGCGCCCTCAACACCGCCCAAATCAGCAGGGATACCCAAAGCTGGTACCTCCGAAGTCACTCCCACTTCAGTAGGAGCATCAGATGATGCCCCTTCCCCCACCTTTCCCTTACCCTTATTCTTCCTCTTTAGCAAGGGTTGTGGGTCCACTTCCTCTACCTTAACAGTTTCTGGTTCTTGGCATTTTTTAGATCACCTTTTAACCTCAACTGTCGAGGACCCTGCACCACCCTCCAACGTCACTACGTTAGTGGATGCAGGGAAAGGAAGAGTTTTGGTTAGAGCTGCAGCCAAGTTCCTTCGAGGCTGCACGTTGTTTTCTGCTTCAATTTCCTGGTGGTTCATGCGGATTCTCTTGATACGCTTCATCCCAGGAAATTCAGCAATTTCTCCTGTAAAATAATATACATAAATACGATTAGAAGCATGGAAAAACAGAAGTAATATTCAAGCAACAAGTCTTAAAGAATTACTTAAATATCCCTCAGCATCCCGCCCAAGCAGCCTTCGGCATAAGATCTGCTTGTGGACGGAGTTGTACTCCTTCAACGTCCGGAGTACTTCCACAGAGGTAGCTGATAAGGCACTCTCCTCAACTTCATAGGCTTGTTTGGTCAAGAGGAAGTGCTCGTGAGTCCACGCTACTGGGAATTTATCAATTCCCTCCTTACTCCGCCAGAAGACGGACTTGTTCTTCTTCACAGAGACTTTTACAAAGCTCATTCTAAAGTGAAGTCCGCCTTCTTTGGCGGAGTCGGCGAACGCCTTAAAGTTCACGATCTTCGGCTCCACCCAAAGAGTTACAAAGCCCATGCCGCCAGTCCTCACATTCACCCTCCTCATGATGCGGCAAAAGGCAAAGAACAACGCCACAGTAGGCGTAAATTCCAGATGTTCAGCCAACACTTCAAAGCTGCGTACTATCCCCCAACCATTAGGGTGCAGCTGAGAAGGGGCGCAGTCCAAGAATCTGAGTACGCCCATCTGGAATTTATTTAGTGGGAAACGCACCCCCAACTGGGTGAACAAAATATCCTACATGAATAAAGTACGCCCATCCTGAGGACGATGACAAATACGTTCAAACGTCTTGGGTGAACAGACGATGAACCTCTTCTCATATCTTTCATCCCTCTAAACGGGCACAGATAACTCCATCACCCCACCACTCATTGTAGCATGACGAGAGGAAGCATCTTTAACATCTTCCTCAACCCAAAAATAGGGGTCAGTCTCAAGCATCTTTTTCCAGTCCAACCCATGCAGCACAACGTTTTGAC
Source organism: Clitoria ternatea (assembly GCA_037962975.1). Taxonomy (NCBI): domain Eukaryota; kingdom Viridiplantae; phylum Streptophyta; class Magnoliopsida; order Fabales; family Fabaceae; genus Clitoria; species Clitoria ternatea. The sequence continues at coordinate 23,749,910 of CM075673.1, read as the reverse complement.
ATTCGGCCATCGTTTTTACTTGTATCTGGGGAGTACCTCCTGATACAAATGAATGTACAGCATTACTAAAAAACTCCACGCTGCTGTAAAATGTTGCATCCCTCCCAGTATAGAAAGCCTCATCTTCACTCTCAATATCCGAAAACATCGGATGAACAGAAACCCTAGAGCACGACTCTGACTTTTTTCCTCTCATCCTCGTTTCAACAAACACACGTATAAAGAGAATAGAACCAACCCAATAACAATGAAGACAGAAAGCACAGGAAAAGGAGAGTTACCTTAAATTTCTGAAGAAGTGAAGAACTGCAACAACAAACGACTCGCAAGAAAGTAACGTTCAAAAGGCAGTTCCAATACGAAAGCACAGAGAAGAAGATGAAGCGAAAAGTTTCCCCTCCTAAGAGTTTACCTATTTATAGGCATGGCTTGGGGGGAAACACGTAAAGCCTCATTAATCTCAGAAACACAACTACAGTCGTTGGATTAATCTTAAGACACGCATTTTTTGGGCCGTATTTTCAAAATCCAAGGCCCATGGTAATAACCTCGAAAACGTATTCAACTGCCATCCCACGCATTTATGTCCCATCATTGGAATTGCAATCGTTACGAGGGCATACGTGGCAATGAGAGATTGAAGCGGCAAAACACAATTTCGAGGCGCATTAATGACAGGCGTGGCAAGTAATGATGAAAGCATTAAATACACGAAAACACTTGTCCGAAAATCCTGAGCTAGCAAACACCGCCTAAACCCATGCCTATAAAAGCTAAACATAACAGTGTTATAGCTCATTAAAGTGACTCTGCCAGTCACTATAACAAGCTAGGGGCCAGATGATCCGGTCCTAACACCGACCCCCAAGAGCATGGTTATAATGCTTTGCTAGATCAGCATTTTGAACAGGAGAAGTACGTTTTAAATACTTTATAATTACTTTTATATAGAGTACACTCCGCCAAGATATGTAACTTCACCAAGGCTCGTTAACTCCGCCATGGCATGTAACTTCGCCAGGGCACGTAACTCCGCCAAGGCTTGTTACTCCGCCATGGCATGTAACTTCGCCAGGGCTCGTTACTCCGCCAAGGTGGAAAATATTGAATATCTTATACACATGCAGAAAGTATTCCCAATGTATACTACTCCGCCAAGCAGCCATAGGCTCAATACAGGCGGAATATTGAATTTCCCATACTGCGTAGCGAGCCCATACTAATAACCCCGGCACGAGATTGACTCTGTCTTGAGAGGTTGAAAATGGGAACCACGCTGTCACGCATTAAAGGGAATAACAAATAAAATAATAAAGCATTAACGCTTTCCAAGTAAGTGGAAACACCCACTACAATAACAGTGCTTGCAAACGGCGCAGAGACCCACTACCTTTCCAGCATTGTGCCTGAAAACAAGGAACGGGTCCTACCAATAATGGAGCACCAGTAGCAGGTATATAAACCTCAGCAAAAAGGTATATGGGACGATTTCCCCCAATTCTGAACCTTACACTTTTACTTGCATAATTCTCTCAGATTTGCTTTCTAAGTCTAAGAGTATTCTGAAATACTGACTTGAGCATCGGAGAATAATTGCAGGTACCACCACCAATGGTGTCAAGGCAAAGAAGACAACTTCAGGCGGACTACTACACCGCCACAGAGTGAGCTATACTCCGCCCAGTATACAAGGACACTCCGTATTCGCATCTGTATAATACATCCTTGTATCAGACTTACATGATATGTACATTTTGAGCTGTTTAACAATCGTAACTTTACACCCCCTGTAAAGGACAGTTCATATACAATTGATCATAATTTATGAGATATTATAGTTTATAAATACACATGATAGTTTATATACATAAAGTTAGATTTATGATATTAAATATGTTAAAATTAACTTAAAGATATAAAATTGATAATTAAATATATATTTTGTATAGGTTATTAACTTTTTAGAGTCTCATTTATTTATTCAAGATGAGTTCATTGATATTTAACATTTTTTGTTAGTATTTGTATTGGTTTTAATATAAATCAAGTTTTTATACAAACTGTCAAGATAATTTAAGTTTCTAAATAAGACAAATCAGACCTAAAGATAGGACTTTAATATTTACAACTAACTTGATGGTTAGTCAGACTCAGAAAAGAGGGTTGAATAAGTCTAAACTTTTTTTCGCACAGACTTTTAAATGAAGGTCTTAATAGGCGTTTTAGACTTTTGATTGAACAGACTTTGAAGAGATAAAGATTAAGAGAAGATAACACAACAGATTTATACTAGTTCACTTCCAAAGCAAAAGCTACATCTAGTACCTTCGGACTTGAAGGATTTTCACTATGTTTAAAAACAACTTTTACACAATAAGCATAACCCGTGTTTCAAGTATTGTTGACTCTAGCCACTTCTGGCTTAACTCAAGTATTCTTTCAATCAAGCCACTCCTGGTTTAGTCCCAAGTATTCTTTCAAAAGCCTCTTCAAGCCACAAAGTATTTCCCACTTAATCTAAGAGCTGGTGAACACACTAGACTTGTTACACAAAGTATGAGTGATAAAAGAGAGTTTGTGTTACAAAGATAACTCAGTGTATAAATATATTTAAGATTGAAACAGAGAATATGCTAAGTTATGATAATCAATAAGCCAAGGTCTGCTAAAAGCAGAACAATAAGAAAGACTTTTGCTTATAATACAACAAAGATAAACTTAAAAGTTTTGTTAACTAGCACTTTTGATTTTTGTTCATGTTCATGGAAAATCGATAAGCTTCAAAGTTTCTAATCTTCTTATATATATATATATATATATATATATATATAGGGCTGTTGAAATAGTCGTTGATTAACCGTTGAAGAAGATATAACTGTTGATCATTTTTGACTTTGAAGAAGTACGCAGTGGCAGGGTCTAAATTAGGTGTGATGGTTCAGAATCAGACTTAGAAGGGGAGAGTTGAATAAGTCTTAACTCTTTCTCGTAGACTTTTAAAAAGATGAACTATAATGAGCGTTTTAGACTTTTGATAGAGCAGACTCTAGAGAGATAAGCGTCAAGAGAAGACAACACAACAAATTTATACTGGTTTACTTCCAAAGTAGAAGCTACGTCCAATACGTTTGGACTTCCACTATGTAAAAACACCTTTTACACAACCAACATAACCCGTGCTTCAAGTATTGTTGACTCCAACCACTTCTGACTTATCCCAAGTATTCTTTCAATCAAGCGACTCTTGGCTCAGTCCCAAGTATTATTTCGAAAGCCTCTTCAGGCCACAAAATGTTTCCTACTTAATCTAAGGGCTAATGAACACACCATACTTCTTACATAAAGTATGGGTGATAAAAGAGAGTTTATGTTACGAAAGATAACTCAGCGTACATAGATATTGAATATTGAAACAGAGTACACTAAGTTATTATAAGCAACGAGCCAAGGTCAGCTAGAAGCAGAACAACAGAAAGGGCTTTTGCTTATCATGTAAGAACAGAAAAAAACTTAAGAGTTTTACAGACTAGCACTTTTGATTTCTATTCCTGTTCGTGAAAGATCAGCAAGCAATCAATCAATTTAAAGTTTTTGATTTTCTTAAATATATAGGTCTTTTGAAATAGTCGTTGACCAACTGTTAGAGAAGATATATCTGTTGATTATCTTTGACTTTGAAGAAGTACATAATGGCGGAGTCTGAATCAGGCGTGCTTTAGAGTTTATACCAAAATGGTTCACTTTGATAATCCATACCAAAAGATACTGTTGAGAAAAAGTCTGGTAAAAAATATAAGTTTGAAGTCTTAAAGGACTGGACCCCAGATTTTATAAATTCCTGAATTTGTTTATATCATTCATCAAGTATTTTCGCTAAAAGAGTAAAGTCTGAACTGTTCATAACGTTTCTTTCAGTGCATAAGTGATTTCAGGATACGAAGATTAGGTTGTAAAAATAAAGGGGGAGTGTGTGTGCTCTAAAAGTCTGGTAGAACAACAAAAGTCTGAAAGAAGCATCCTAATTAAAGAATTCTCCATCAACGTTCAAAAATTCTATTTTGGTGATGCTTCAGGAGAAATGATCATATCATATTTGCGTGCTTATCATCAAAGAACAAAAAGAACAAAATCAACATAAGCAATAACTATCAGTGTACCTGCCCCTGCGAACTCTGATCATAAGTCAGAAATCTCATTAGGACATCTTAGAAAGAAACCTCTCACTCAATCAAGAATAAGTTCACAAATAGCTTTGTGCATGGAAATGCAGGAGAAACCATTCTCGTGAAAACACTAAATTATGATTCAGACCTCTCTTAAGCTTGAAATTCAACTTCAAGGTCTGATCTCAAGAAGCATAAAGCAAAATACCTTCAAAGGATTTCCAACGTCTATATCTACTTTCAAGAAGCAATAACGGATATATCTTTCAAGTCACTATAAATATTAAGGACATTTGAACATCAAAGATACAAGAAAAATCTCAAAAAGAAAGCTCTTCAAGTTATCATTCAATCTCATTCTATTTCATTTTCTTGTATAAGACAAAGACCCTCATTACTTTCTAGTTCTGCTTCTAGCAGACTCAGGTCTTGTGTCAAAAACACTTAGTGTTCGATCTCAAAATTGTCTATTATTTGTACACTAAGTTCTAAGAACATTTTTTATTCCTGCTATTCGTGTAAGTCTGGTGGGTTACTAGAATAAGTTTGTGTTGGGAAACACTTTGGCCTGAAGAGGCTTTCGAAAGAATACTTGGGTTAAGCCAGGAGTGGCTTGTTGAAAGAATACTTGGGATAAGCCAGAAGTGGCTAGTGTCAAGAATACTTGTAGCACGGGTCTGGTGCTGATATTGTAAAGGAGATTTTTACAATATTAGAAATCCTTCAAGTTGGAAGGGACTAGACATAGCTTTTGTGTTAGAAGTGAACCTGTATAAACTCTGTGTGTTTATTCTCTCTTATTTCTCATTGTTCGATTACTTGTAAATTTTATTTGATTCAAAATTTAGGCAAAAAAGAGTCTAAGACTTATTCAACCCTCCTTCTAAGTCTGACTCTGAACCATCAGATACCTATTTGCTTAGCCATTTCAAGCTAAAGGGTACACTCTTATAGACGTTGACCTTAGACTTATATTCTGCCACACTTTCATCTTTTTTGATGTTTTAAGATGTACGAGGCATTTGCGTTGGGTACTGCACATATGTTCCTGAGCTTTTTGTCTCTTTTCTTATTTGGTGAATGACGCAAATTTGAAATGAGTATGTTCTTGACATTTTTATAGAAAAGGAAAGTTTCTTTTCAGAGAATGTTCCTTAAAAAGAATGATACTCCAAGGTATGATTCTGTATTCAGATTTTTCTTGAATATTGCTTTGATAGATGCAACAGACTTATTCTTTGAAACAAGTTTGATTTGATGGACTCCCCATCTTTCTGTCAGCAGAAGCTCTTCAGAATTTTTCTAAAACACTCGTTGAGCTATGTTAGTAAAAACACACGAGAAAACTTTATTTAACTTAGAGTCTTGATGGGTGTTATTAATAAATCTCAGGGGTTCAAACTTGGATCTAACAATCTCCCTCTATTTGTCAATAACAAATATCATGTCTTTTTGTTAAATATAGTCTGTAGAAGAAATATGTACAGAGAATATATTATATCAGACTTGTTTGATTTTGACAAGAGAGGAAAGATACCAATCAGAGCAGATAATATATAATTTAGAGAATCAATATATTAGATCAGGGCAAGAATGGATCATTAGCATGCTTTAATTCATAAAGAAAATTTTACAAACACAAATAAAACTCAAAACTTAAAAATTTCTTTACAGACTCTATTTTTATTAATCTATTCGGACTTCTACTTCTATTTTACTTAGACTTCCACTCCCCCTCTTGATATCGACAAAAGGAGAGGCATCATCGAGAACTTCAAGGCCTGAGAAGGGCTAGGAGAGACAATGATGCCAAACCAGAGATGAGATTCAAAGTAGAAACAGACACGAGAATAAGACGACTAACTTGAATACAAAAGAAGTGAGGGGTAGTCAGTAACAATAATGGTGGGAACACAAAGGGATAAAGAGATGATAGCTTGAGATTCATCGAGGTAAGTGGGATGAGCTTTGAAAACATGCCTAGAATGAGCTCAAAAGTTACGGACATTAATTATAATGTCACCACTTGAAGTACTGCATTGTTGGTTCTGTTCCCAAAGGTAGTATGCCCAAAGATGACTATGATGTTCATCATTCATTTCTAGTGTAGATAAGAGAGCTTGTAAATTTTTATCAGGTAGTTTCCTTGGCTTTCATATATACCAAACAGGTCCAGAGGGTCTGATGTGGGTTCTAAATTGTTTCAGCTTATTTGTGATGACTCTGTGGTATCTTGGCATAAGGTGGTCTGGGTACATGAGGATGCGTGCCTTAGGTTTGGTAGGGCCTGAATCTAGGGTTAGGTGGGCAAGTTCTATTCTGGGACAAGGTTGCGGTTAATTTGTTCTATAAGAAGGGTCTAAAACATGGCAAAGGCAGAGGGTATGTAAAGGTAAGGGTTAGACACAACTTCCTCAACAGGTATAATGGGAAGAAAGCAAGGTTGGAGGAAGAATTGTATAGGTTGTCTTTTGTTGGTGAAAGTTTAGGTAATGGTAGGGAGCTCAGGGACATGGTAAGGTAGAGAAGGGCCAGGGAAGGCAGAGATAAGTCTTCTAGATGAAGAAGGTTGGGGGCTAGGGATTTCGGTGGTTTTCTAGGTTGGTTCGGGTTGAGAGGGAGGTGGAGAGGGAGGTGCAGGTTGAGATGGTTGAGGTTCGGGTTGGGGTTTAGGTTCTTGATTAAGAGAAGGAAAGGTTGGTGTAGGTGTGGCTGAGGTTGAAGTCTGGATAGGAGAGGTAATCTTGGTGGTGGAGGGTGTCTGGGTGGTTGAGGGAGTAGACTTCTTTTTCTTCTTCTTTCCAACAGACTTCTTGGCCTCTTCAGCTTCAGCCTTACACTTTAATTCAGCCTTTTGGGCTTCCCACAAGGCTCTGTCAAACTTGTACAAATCATATTTCTGATTGTACATTTTAATCCAATCGTAATAAGTTCATTTTGAGACGTCCACACATGGAAACTTTCTGCAGTAGTGTCGGATGAAGTTGATGTAGCGCTATTTATTGGGCAGCTTGATGTAGTCCTTCAGGGATGAAGAAGAAGGAGTGTACGAAGTCTCGGAGGTTGAGGAGGGCTAAGCACGAGCACTTTTCTCATTTCGCTTCTTCCTTAAAACACACCCAATAGGCTGTTGATCATCAGAGTCCGATGATGATTTAGATACAGAGGCTGGCATAAAACTAGTTTTGGAGAAGGGGTTTGGTCATAAATGACATAGACCTTGGTGGCAACCTTTTCCTTCTTAGCCACAACAAGCTTCACAGCAGGTTTAGAAGTGGGTTTTCACTTGAGGTGTCTTCTTAACAGATTCTTGAGCAGCTGAGGTTGTAGTCTGATCCAGCAAAGGGGGAAATAAGGACTACTTGGACACCAGAGGTCCACAAGTCATCAAATCTTCATAGACTTGAAGGGAACATTCTCCAGCTTGAAGATTTTGGTGAGGATGGTTAGGAGGAATCTTCTTTTGTTTCTTCAGCATAGAAGAGATCATGTAGGTCATGATCATATTTGCAAGGTTTACCTTCTCCTTGTTGAGCATATGATACATGCAAAATCAGTCTAGCTTAGTGACAGTGTCCTTGGCAGACTTGCGAGGGCAAAAGACTTGTCGCATGAGCATATGTAACATTTTTACTTTAGGAACCAGACATCCATGAGTAGTCTTCTCAAGATGCGTCTTCCTATAAAGCATCTCATTGATGATGAGACTAGAAACCTCAGTAGTTTCAAAGTCCTTAGAAAAGACCGTACCTCTAGGTTGACATTGGAGTACAATGACAAGCATATCTTTAAAGATTTCAATCTGCTTTCCACGCAAAGTGTAACACCCCTATTTTTATTTTAATTACAGAAAAATTTTATATTAAAATTTTGAAGGAATTAGATTATAGTTCTTTAGAACTTTTTAATCTACGTATTATTTATGATTTTTTTAGAATTTTGGAAATATTTTAATAAAATAATATTTTAAATTTTAAATTTATATAAAGTGACTTAAAATTAAAAATATTTATAAGAAAGTGAAGTTAAATTATAAGAAAATTTTCTAAAATCCATTTCAAGTAGACTTATCTAAAAATGATTAGTTTGAGTAAAATCTTGATTTTTACCAATCGTAAAAAAAATCAGAAATGTACCAATAAATTTTTATAACATAAAATTTTAGATTTTTAAAAAATAACTTTATATTACTTATTATAAAATTAATAAGAACTGATATAATATCGTTAAATTTTGAAAAGTACTGATTTTGAATATTTAAAATGTACCGAGTGAATAGTTACTATTTGGCTTAATAATTCAGCCGGTATTTACTATACAAAACACTGTGCATGAATGAAAATTTCAAATGTTACACAGTAACCAGAAACGAAATTTTCAAAATTGCACAATACTTTTATAATAAAATATTCAAACGCATAGTAAAATTTTTTAGTATAAATAGAGAGGCGAGGAACGAAGTTTTTCATCGAAAATATGAAAACTTAATAGTGTTGGGAGGAGAGTACTAAGTGAAAAGAGGAAGATATTTTTCAAAGGAAAGAGGTTCTGCAAAAATTTTGAGGTAATAATAAATTTCTTTTATATTCTTTTTATGATTATGAAGGTTATTTTTATATCACTTAAAAATCTATTATTATATTGGATATAATATTATTTTAACTTACTATTCTGAATAATAAATTACTATGTCAACAGTAAAGTACTATTTTGAATAGTAAATTACTATTTAAATAGTAAATTACTATTACGAATAGTAAATTACTATTCAAATAGTAAATTACTATTTACTGTTATTATTTACCATTACTATTCACGTTTTACTATTTATCGTTACCATTTACGTTTTACTATTTATCGTTACTATTTATGTTTTACTATTTACTGTTACTATTCATGTTTTACTATTTACTGTTACTATTCATAGTAACTATTTAAAATTTATTATTTACTGTTATTATGCATAATTACTTTTACCCTTTCTATTTTAAATAGTAATCTAAATTTTCATCTTATAACTATATTAAAATGAAATTGGTATATTGTAGAACTCGGAGACGAGGCGCGCACGGACTTTTCATAACGAATCAAGAAACAAGAGGTAAGGGGGAGTGAGATAAGAATATAATATGAAAAGACATAAGAATAATAGGAGGAGTCCCTTACTCCTTTTAAATTTAATATTATTACTATTTTAAAATAATAACTTTTTAACTTAAAATTTATAATAAATTTTAAATTAAGAATCTTGTGTAACTTACTCTGACATACCTATGCAAGGACCTGAACTTTTATAACCTATGCGAACTGAACTAAACCTATGCAAGGACTTGGACTATTATGATCAATATGGACTGAAATATATCTATGCGAGGACTGAAATTATATGGACTTACATAGACCTATGCGAGGAAATGGACTATAAGGACTCAAAATTAATTTTAAATATCCATTAAATTTTGAATTATATTTATGAGTGATATTTAATTGATTTGATTTGATTATAATTAATAATATTTGATTTTGATTAATGATATTGTGATTTATAATATTAGAATGTGATTGATGATATGTAATTATGATTGATAATACTTGATTGTGATTGATGATCTTGTGATATGGAGTTGAGCATATAGCAAGCATGACGGAAGGCTAAAACTCAGTAAAAAATTTTATACCTTACTCTTTAAATTTTTATTTTAAGAGAAAGTATTTTATAATCATTGTAATCTTTTATTTCTTCTTAGAAATTATTTTCATTAACTTTACTTTTAATCTTTAGAATAAAAATCTAGTATTTATTTTAGAAAGAAGACATTTTATCAAAATTAATTTATAAAAAGGTTGAAATAATTAAATTCTTGAATTTAAAAAATTATAGTTTTAAGTATGTCTAGTTAATGAATTAAGAATTATTCTCTTTTAGTAAAATAAAATTTTCAAAAGAAAATTATTTTATTTTTTAACCTAATAACTACAGATATTTGAAAATAATTGAGATTTCTAAATTCGATCTTGATAAGATTCAATTTGAGAAAGATTATGTAAAATTTTATATGAGAAAATTTTGAGATATTTAAGGCTTGGAAACTCAATTTTGGTAAGATTTGAATTTGAAAATTGTACCAAATTTATTTCTGTATGACAGAAATTTAGAGAAGAAATTGAGGAAATGTACAGTTATTTATATGATATTGTAAACCTTTATGGTATTTAATAATTGAGTTTCTAAAAGCCTTAACCAACTAAATACGCGAGTAGTTCATGCATCATGAATCATTAAAGTGAAATAAAATGATATTGTCTGGGGACGGATTATAGAAACTGAGGATACATTAGAGGAGGCTTAATTGCGAGCCTTGGGATGAAAGGGTGTGAAAGGGTGCTTCAGGGGACCTGAGGTAGCTCCCTAGTGTCGGGTACTTTCACAATAAAAACCTTCTCAATCTGACTAGTTTTTAAGTGTTTCCATGTTAGTTGAGCTGTTCAGGTTATTATTATTCGAACTTATGGAATAGTGTAAACTCTTGGTTGGCCCAGTGCAAATTAAAATTTAAGGGCTCACATATATAGGTAAGTTATGATGAAGATATTGCATAACATTCATGCATTCATAATTGATTATGTTTGTGATTGTGATTGATATTATTATATATTAGTTTGTGAAAACCCTTTGTTACTTATGTCTCATTCGGGAATATTATATTCTGTTTCTCACTCCTTTCTCCATGTTTTTGTTTCATATGTTTTGAATTGATGGTTCAGAGGGAAGGATCGAAGAATCTCGGCAGTAAATATAGCACATTCTAGAAAGGGAGCTCGGTACGAATACCGTGGTCCAATGAATAAATAATGTTATTAAGTAATTGCTTCTGGGCCATGGAGTTTCCTCTCTTTCTTATAATGTTTAATATTTATTTTCTTCGGATAAATGTAAAATTACTTTATAAAGTTTTAATAATATTTATGAGGTATTTCAGAAATATTGTATGTAATTTATTCCGATAGTTTGTTTTTAACAATCATATTTAAAAAAATTATGAATTTTTTCTAGAATTTATTAAAATGTAATAGAGGGCATTACACAGAGTTCCCAACGGAATAAATCGTGCCTTATCCATAGATATAGTTCTCCAGAACCCAAGAACTAGAGAAGGAGAAAATGGTTCTTGGTCAAGGCAGAACTGAGTCCACCCAATTCCATTCAGTTCTTTAGTGATGTCCCTACCTTTAAGCTTATACTGGATAACATCAAAGTAGGAAGACTCGACAATGTCTTTCACAGAGAGAGGTGCAACAACCATTGGTGATAATGAAGAAAGGAAAATGGTTGCAAAGAGAAGGCTTAGGGAAAAACTTGAAAGACTCGAAGAGGGAGGAAAATGTCGAGAGTTCTTGAGAGATGCAAAAATATTTTCAAAGATTTTGAAAGACAACTAGAAAGGCCATTTAAGGCAACATGACTTAGTGGGAGGGAAACAGTTCAGAAACGGTTGCACTCCAAGCAATAAATGAGTGTCACGCATGACGGTTTAGAAACTGAAAAGTAATTTAGGAGAGAGAAAGAAACAAGGCAAATGAAAAGGCCTTGAGTGACTCTCAGTATAAGAAATGAGTATATTTAAAACACATGTAATTAAATAAACATATAGACTCTTTGCAAACAGACTCATTTCAAGCAGACTTGTTTTATACAGACTAATTATTATGCAATATTTCACAAACTTAAGTTATACTTAATAAACGCAAACCTGACTTTAGTCAATGGCTTACTAAATATATCTTCCCATTGATGGTCTGCATCCACATACTTCAAATCCAAAGTGCCTTTCTGAACATAATCATGAATGAAATGATATTTACTTCAATGTGTTTTACCTTTGAACGTTGAATAGGATTTTTGGATAAATTGATTGCACTGGTATTGTCGCAAAATACTGGAATCTCTTCTTCTTGGATTGAGTAGTTCTCAACCTAATATTTCATCCACAGAAGTTGTGAAGAACAACTCGCAGCAGACAGATATTCTGCTTTAACTATAAAGAGGGCTATAGAGTTCTGCTTTTTACTACTCCATGAGAAACTTGTGCCCAAGAAGTGACATCCACCACTTATACTTTTTCTGTCTGATCTATCTCCAGAAAAAATCTGCATCATAAAAACCACGAAGAGAAAACGAGTTTATTCTCTTATACAACAGTCCAAGGTTAGTGGTACCTACAAGATACCTCAGAATCTTCTTCACTATAGATAAATGTGATTCCTTGGGATCTTTTTGGTATCTTGCACATACACAGACACTGAACATTATATCAAGTTTGCTAGATGTTAAATACAACAGTGATCCAATCATTCCTCTATATAAGGTCTGACCCACTAATGTACCAGATTCATCTTTTCTTATGATGCAATTTGGATGCATTAGTGTACTCATGGGCTTAGCATTAGCCATTTTAAATTTTATGAGTAGCTCTTTGGTGTATTTCTGTTGATGAATGAAAATTCCATCATCAATCTGTTTAATCTGTAGACCTAAAGAAAAATTTGAGTTCGCCCATCATGCTTATATCAAATTCAGCCTATATCATTTCAGCAAAGTCTCTACAAAAACTTTCTTTAGTAGCATTAAAGACAATGTCAACGACATAAATTTGCACAATAAGAAAGTGTCTGTCTGAGCCTTTTCTAAATAAGGTTGTATCAACCTTTTCTTTTTAGTAAAGCCTTTTGATATTAAAAAGGTACTGAGTCAATTATACCAAGCTCTTGGAGATTGCTTCAGACCATACACTGCTTTACTTAGTTTGAAGACATGATTTTGAAAAGATTTATCTTCAAATCCAAGAAGCTATTTTATGAAGACTTCCTATTCTATCAAACCATTTAGAAATAAGCTCTTAACATCCATTTGATATAGTTTTATACCTTTGAATACAACAAATGCAAGGAGAATCCTCATAGCCTCAAGTCTGGCTACAGGTGCAAAGGTTTTAGTAAAGTCTATACCTTTTTGTTGATTATAGCCTTGAGCCACAAGTTTGGCTTTGTTCCTGACAACCTTGCCATTTTCATCAAGTTTATTTCTAAAGACCCATTTTTTTCCAATGATACTTTTCTCTTTAGGTTTGGGAACAAGCTTCCAGACTTTTTTTCTTTCAAACTGGATTAGCTTTTCCTGCATAGCTATAATCCAATTTAGATCTTCTAATGCTTCTGTAATAGTCCTTGGTTCAAGTTCAAAAACAAGTGCAATTGATGAGCGATTGTGAATCCTTGATCGAGTTTGAACTCCTTCAACTTGACCTTCAATAATGAGATCTGAGGGATGGTATGCTTTGAACTTCCATTCCCTTGGTTTCTCAGGTTCAGGCATAGATTGTTATTGGTCTGAATCCTTTTATTCATTACTTACTGGGTCTGATGGTCTAGCTTCAGTCTCTAGTTGTTGAGTACCTGCATCATCAAGTTCTTGATCTGCTAACTTCTTGCCAGTCTTTTTTAATTCATCAAATCTTACATGCATTGACTACTCAACGGTTTGAGTTCTTATGTTAAAGACTCAATAAGATTTTGATGTATTTGAGTACCCCTTGAATACCCTTGTCACACTTAGAGTCAAATTTTCCAAGTTGATCTCTTGTGTTTAAGATATAGCATATACATCCAAATGAGTGAAAGTATGAAATGTTGGGTTTCCTTCCCTTCCATAATTCATATGGAGTCTGGTTCAGTATAGGTCAGATAAAGATTTTGTTTTGAATATAACAAGAAGTGTTCACAGTTTCAGCCCAAAAATATTTTGGAAGATCATTTTCACCAAGCATTGTTCTGGCCATCTCTAGTAAACTTCTATTTTTCCTTTCCACAACACCATTTTGTTGAGGTATTCTTGGAGAAGAAAATGTATGAGATATGCCAGTCTTGTTACAAAACTTTTCAAAGATTTCATTTTCAAATTATCTACCATGGTTATTGTACCAATATAGATTCCTTTTTCAGACTGGATTTTCTTGCAGAAAATCTAAAAAACTTGAGCAGACTCGTCTTTATGGACTAAGAAATAGACCATGTCATTCTTGTGTAGTCATAAACTATAACAAAACTATATCTTTTTCTAGCAAGACTTTGAGTTTGAGATGAACCAAATAAATCCAAATGTAACAGTTTCAAAGGTCTGGTGGTGGAAACAACATCTTTGTTTTTAAAAGAAGTTTTACATTGTTTTCCTTTTTGGCATGCTTCACAGGGCTAAGAGCTATTAAAAGAAATTCTTGGCAGTCCCTTAATTAGCCTTTTTTTGTTTAGTTTAGAAATATGTTTCACGCAAACATGCCCAAGCTTTTTGTGCAAGACCCATTTTTCTTTAAAGGTTGAGAAAAGACATGTTACATTTGATTATTCAACTCACCCAGATCAACCTTATAGAGGTTGTTATATCTGTTTGCTGTAAAGAGAATGGTTTCATCATGGTTGATGATAGTACACTTCTCTTTATCAAATGATACTTTATAATCACTATCACAAAATTGACTTATACTTAGTAGGTTATGCCTCAAACCTTCAACATAATAAACATTTTCAATTATGGGTGAAGGAATGTTACCTACTTTACCAATACCTACTATACGTCCGGTCTGATTACCTCCAAAAGTAACTTTACCACCTTCAAAATGTTCCAATTCTAGGAACATAGACATTTTTCCTGTCATTAGATATGAGCACCCACTGTCCAGATACCAGCAGTGCTGCTTTGCTTTTGTCCTTAAGCATATCCGTAAAAAGAATGGTCATTGCCTTTAGTACCCAAAACTTCTTAGGTCCTACAGGGTTAGTACTCTTTGAGTTTCTCTTTTTCCTTTTTAAACAATCTTTTATCACATGACCATGCTTATTGTAGTAGTTGCAATTGACATATATATGTGTATTTTGAAGAGATGAAGAAGGAGAAACTTTCTTCAAATCAGTCTTTTCAACATAACCCAGATCAGGTCTTTCTTGACTTCTGTGAGATTTTCCCAAAAGTTTGTTCAAGTTTTCAGTTCCATTTACAAATTGGGCCAGGTCTGAAGTAAATGAGCCTACTTGTAGTTGAAGAGACTTGATTTTTTTCTCTTGTGAAATACGACAAACTTTTGAGTTATTTAACTCAATTTTCAAATTTTAATTTTCCTTCTTTAGTATGTATATTTCCTTAAGATGCATTTTCTATTTCTCATCTAACTCTTTTAGAAAATCTTAATCTGAATCATTTTTCTTCAAATCAGATATTGTATTTTCATATAAAGAAATAATTTTAAATTATTTCTTTTTCAAAAGCTTGTAGTTTTTCAATAGAGTCTAAAAGTCTTTAAACAATGCTTCATAATTTTCTTTAAGTCCAGACGGTTTTACTTCCTCAAATTCAAATTCACTTGAACTTTCTTCAGGCTGAGGCTGATTACACCATCAGACAAATCTGAGTAGACTTTGTCTCTTCCTCAGACTCACTTGTATTGGATGAGTCTTCATCATTCCAGGTGATGAGTCCTTTCTATTTCTTGAAGAAATTTGTTTTTCTCTCTTTTGTCATTTTTGTCCTTGTTCAAGAGAGGACATTCAACCTTAATGTGTCTTGGTTTTCTACAGTTAAAATACTCCAGAACAGTCTTGTTAGTTTTAAACTTGAATTGACTTTCAGCTTTAGGTTCCCTCTTATTAAACCTTCCAGGTCCACCTTTCTTCATTTTCAGTAGTCCGTGGAAGCGTTTGGTAACAAGTGCCAACGCTTCATCAGTGTCCTTATCTTCATTAGAGCCAGGATCTGAGCTAGTTGACTCCTCAACTTTAGGTTCTTTACTTATTTTGGATGTCTCTTCAAACTTTAGAGCAATACCTTTGGAAGAAGAAGGCTTTGAGACTTCCTTCTGCTTGAGCTTCAACTTAGTACTCCAAGAAGTTCATCTAGAGTCAAGGTGCTGATATCCTTTGCTTCCTTTAGAGCTGCACACTCAACATCAAACTTTTCTGGTAAGCACCCTAGAAGTTTGACATTGATATCTTCTACAGAAGGAGTTAATCCCAGAGCTTTAAGCTCGTTTAGCAACGTCTGGAATCTGCCAAACATCTGATCAACAACCTCGTGCTCTTTTATTTTAAAGTTGTCATACTTCTTGGTTACCAAGATCTTCTTGGAATGTTTAACATTGAAGGTGCCTTCATAGTTACGTTGAAGGGTATTCCAGATTTTCTTCGCAGATTTATAATTATAGACTTTGTTGTATTCAAACTTGCTTACAGAATAGATTAGGAGGAATCTGGCCTTCGCATTTAACTCCATCTTTTTGATGTTAGTCGTAGACCACTTATCTTTAGGAGTGGGCTTTCCATCTTCATCCATAGGGATTGGATGGTCATTATTAGCTATAATCCTCCACAGACCATATTGAGTAGACTTGATGAACATTTCTATCCTATCTTTCCAATGAGCATAGTCTTTACCAAGAAAGGTTGGTGATCTGTTTATAGAGGAACCTTTAGCAACAAGCTGGTCTTGATGAGAAGCAACCATGGATCTTGATCCTTTTTACTCGTTTGAGTAATCAACCCAAAAGGACAAACTCTGATACCAATTGATGGTTCAGAGTCAGACTTACAAGAGGGGGGTTGAATAAGCCTTAACTCTTTCTTGCATACTTTTAAAAAGAAGAACTATAGTGAGCGTTTTAGACTTTTGTTCGAGCATACACTAGAGAGATAAGGGTCAAGAGAAGACAACACAACAAAATTAAACTGGTTTACTTCCAAAGTAAAAGCTACGTCCAATACCTTTAGACTTCCACTATGTAAAGATACCTTTTACACAACCACTTCTGACTTATCCCAAGTATTCTTTCAATCAAGCGACTCTTGTCCCAAGTATTATTTCAAAATTCTCTTCAAGCCACATAGTGTTTCCTACTTAATCTAAGGGGTGGTGAACACACCATACTTTTTACATAAAGTATGAGTGATAAAAGAGAGTTTGTGTTATGAAAGATAACTCAGCTTACAAAGATATTGAAGATTGTAACAGAGTACACTAAGTTATGATAAGCAACAAGCCAAGGTCAACTAGAAGCGGAACAACAAGAGGGGCTTTTGCTTATCATGTAAGAACAAAGAAAAACTTAAGAGTTTTACAGACTAGCACTTTTAATTTTTGTTCCTATTCATGAAAGATCAGCAAGCAATCAATCAATTTAAAGTTTTGATTTTCTCAAATATATAGGCCTTTTGAAATAGTCATTGATCAACTGTTGGAGAAGATATATCTGTTGATTATCTTTGACTTTGAAGGAGTACACAATGGTAGAGTCTGAATCAGACGTGCTTTAGAGTTTATACCAAAATGGTTCACTTTGATAATCCATACCAAAAGATACTGTTGAGAAAAAGTCTGGTAAAAAATATAAGTTTCAAGTCTTAAAGGACCAGACCCCAAATTTTATAAATTCCTGAATTTGTTTATATCGTTCATCAAGTATTTTTGCTAAAAGAGTAAAGTCTGAACTGTTCATAACGTTTCTTTCAGTGCATAAGTGATTTCAAGATACGAAGATTAGGTTGTAAAAATAAAGGGGGAGCGTGTGTGTTCTAAAAGTCTAGTAGAACAACAAAAGTTTGAGAGAAACATCCTGATTAAAGAACTTTTTGTCAACGTTCAAAAATTCTATTTTGGTGATGCTTCAGGAGAAATGATCATATCATATTTGCGTGCTTATCATCAAAGAACAAAAAGGACAAAATCAACATTAGCCACAATTGTCAGCGTACCTACCCCTGCGAAATCTGATCATAAGTCAGAAATCTCATCAGGACATCTCAGAAAGCAACCTCTCGCTCAATCAAGAATTAGTTCACGAATGGCTTTGTGCATGGAAATGCATGAGAAACCATTCTCGTGAAAACACTAAAATATGATTCAGACCTTTCTCAAGCTTGAGATTCAACTTCAAGGTCTAATCTCAAGAAGCATAAAACAAAATACCTTCAAAGGATTTTCATTTCAAATGATAAGTTAATAGAGAAGATTTAGAACAAATTCCTTATATTTTTTTTGTTGTCAAGAGTTTTCCATTTCAAATAATGATATTGTTGAAATTTATATTAGTTTCAACATTAATCACACATAACACATATTTATAACATGTTTAATTTAGTCACAATCATTAATAAATTAAATATTAAATATGTATCTAATGAGAACTTGTTATCCATTATGGATTATAGTCTCCAAAATGAATGTACTACTATCTTCATGAAGACTTGATTTTTTTCCACTACATAATAACGGTCTAATGTGATAATAGTTATCTTAGCCTAGTCAAATGAGAGTAGAGACACTCATTTGACACTGAATGAATGAGTCAATCCATCATGGATCATTCAGATAAAAAACTCAATCATATTATCTATCTAAATAAATAATATATTATAATTATTCATCTTATAATTAATAATATGAGATTATATATTTTAATAATTTAGCAATGTTAATCCATATAATTAATATTAATATTAGAAAATACTTTATCTAAAATATATATGATTATTTTTAAAAAATAGATAAATTTAATTAAATGTGTGTTAAAGACTTAAAGAAAAGCTTAAACATAAAATTAAATCTTATGAAATTTAGGATTCAAGAAAACCTGTAAAATAATCTGACCATTTTTGGTCTTTGAAAACTTTTAGGGTCATAGAGAAAATCCTTTACTGTTAATTGTCAATGGTTCTACCTATTTTATTTTATTGTTTGTGTTTGAACCATAGACAATTAACAAAAGAGTTTTTTTTGTCACCTTCAAAATTTTCATGGGTTAAAAATGATCAAATTATTTTTTTAGAGGATTATTCTAAACGCTAAATTTTATAGAAGTTAATTTTATGTTTAAGCAAGGCTAAATTATTTTTCAATTTTTTCTAACTCTATTAACGGGGTCATGACGTGACATACAATCATTAACATGCCGATGTCCTCATTTGATGATCATGCAACACCATCAGACGTATTAGATGTCGTTGACGTGATGACTCTATGTGTCAAATTTTTATTGGTTGATTAAGTACTTACTATAAGCACTCTAGGTCTTCTCTTATTGAAACACTTGATTAAAATAGTATATAAGAGGCCCTTTATATAGGGTATTGATATAGAAACAGAAAGTTTTCTTTAAATATTATACATCTAATACCATAATTATAAACAATAAAAGAATATATCAAAGATTCTACAAGGCTTCTACGTGTCTAAGTGTGTTGTATCTTGGGGGAACATGAGAGTGTCTAGGTGTGTTGTATTTTGGGAGAACAAGTACTACTAAAAATTGAAAAAAATACATTATATGGAATTGAATCCATAACCTAATATACAAAGGACCATTTACTCATCCACTAAAACATAACTTCTTTTAAGCCTATATGTGGAGTAGTATCTTAGGGGAACATGAGAGTGTCCAGGTGTGGCGTATTTTGGGAGAACGGGTACTACTAAAAATTGAAAAAAAATACATTATATGGACCATAACCTAGTATACAAAGGACCATTTACTCATCCATTAAAACATAACTTCTTTTAAGCCTATATGTGGAGTTGTATCTTAGGGGAATATGAGAGTGTCCAGGTGTGGCGTATTTTGGGAGAACGGGTACTACTAAAAATTGAAAAAAAATACATTATATGGAATTGAATCCATAACCTAGTATACAAAGGACCATTTACTCATCCACTAAAACATAACTTCTTTTAAGCCTATATGTGGAGTTGTATCTTGGGGGAACATGAGAGTGTCCTAGTGCATCCTATTTTGAGAAAACATGTAATACTAAAAATTGAAAAATATGCATTATATAGAATGTGATCCATGACCTAGTATACAAATGATTATTTACTCAACCACTAAAACATAACTTCTTTTAAATTTATATGTGAAAATTGCTATATATATAAAATAACAATTCACATATTTTAATGTTATTTTAAATACAATATGGATGAGGTAAATGTGTATGATAAAATATAAATTTAAATCATTTTATTAATTCATATGACTTAACATATCATATTATGTATTTTAAATATTAAATATATTACAATTCAATAAATATGCTATTATTAATATTCATTTAATAAATATATTTTGAAAATATAATATTTATTATTTGATGTATTTTAATATTATTAAAATTATATATTTACTTACTTTTGATATTATTATAAATATATTTACTAAGTATATTTTGAATAATATATTTATTATATATTTTAAAAATATTTTATAATGCATTTTTTATTTTTAATATTATATATACTATGTCCGAGGAGGAACTTAAATCAAATGTTTTAAAAGGAAATAAGCTAATTTACTAACTTATCTCTAGTTTAGCCCAAAAAATTATTCGTGTTTCATTTAATTAAAGAACTGAATATAGCAAAAAAAAAAAAAGAAACTTGGATGTATTATATCAGCAAGATTCTTTTATGTAAGAGTGAGAGGAGCGAATTTAGGCCGTATAACCATACAATGGATGGTTGAGATTAGGGGTGGGCAAAATCCAAACAAACCGAGCAAATCCATTGAAACCAAAAAAAGTAACCCAAAAAAATCTATTAACAAAAGCTATCGGGGTTAAAAGTTAAAATTTTCAGATTATTATGATTAATAATGGATGAAAATAGGATTGAAATTTAAACCCATGGAAAACCATTCCTAACCGATTTACTCCATATTATAATTATCATATATAATATCATCATAATTACTACCTTCGTACCTTATTATAAGAGCCTTTTAAGATATTTCTTTTATCCTTAAATATGAACCTCATCAAAAAGTCAATAACATTAATTATTTTTTCACCAAAATATCCTCATTAGTCATTAATGAAATAAGCATTAATTAAATAGAAAGAGAGTAAGTTTTGTGAGTACTAATAAAAGTAAGAGGGAACTTTTGGAAAACTAGTATAATTTGTAGACACATTAAATAACTTTAACTACATTAACCAACTTTTCTTAAAAACTGGAATTTAGTTAAAAGGTTCTTATATTAAGGGACGAAGGTAGTATTATGTTATAGTTGTTAGGCCTGGAGCCATTATTAAAGTATAGCCCAATTAGTGTGGCTTTTATATTTAAAAGAGTAGTAGAGACCACAGAAACTTTTACCAAAAAAAAGACTAAGGAAACCCTAGGCGTCAGCACTCCCAACCCAACACATTCTTCATACTCCCCCTCCATTCTATGTTTCCCTTCCCTTCCATTCTCTGTTTCTCTGTCTAAATGTCTAATGGTGTAATTCCTTTTTCACAATCGTCCAGAACCTTCTCCTCATTTGGCTACACCTCCCTTTTCTGTCACTTTCTGAAACCCCTCATATTTTGCTTATGCCTTCTTTCATCTTCGTTCAAAACCTTCTTCCACTGGCATCCAAAAACGCTACCTCACAAGTGCCTCTATTTCTAGAATAGAGAATGAAGCAATGACTAACAGAGAAAGAGACAATGACGTAACATGTGATTTTTTTTTGCACAAGTGCCTCTTCGATTCTTCAATAGATCATTTCTAGTTCAAATTCTAGTGTATATCTATGTATCTCTCTATATCTTTGTGTAGATTCTTCAATAGATCATTTCTAGTGTCTCTGTTTCAATTTTGTGACTGAATCTAGTTTTTATTTTTTGATTACCGATTTAACCCACCTGCCAAACCTGTTACTGATCAAACTCGTAACCCGCACAATGCGTTAGAGGGACACACACAAAGATGACTTCTTTTTTTATGCATTCGGTTAAGTTTAATATGAGAAATTTCGGTTTGAAATCGTCCGGTGACCACCTTTAGTTAAGATTAAAAGCTTTCAAAGTCACCTGATCACTTAAAAGGTCACAAGATGTTTTTAAAAACTAACACGATTAATCTCAACTATCCATTGTATATATGTACGGTCTAGATTCACTTCTCTCACACTCATATAAGAGAGTATTTTTCGTATAATACATCCTATATGTATATATACAAAAAAGGAAGTTACTTTCTTCCACAATAAAGTGCACTTCATAATTTGTATCAATAATTAAGTTCGCAATTGCTTTCCCACAAACGTGCTGAGAGTGAATTGCAACGATATCTTGATTTGGTATGTATAAACACGTAGTATTAACAGTAAAAGTTCACAGTTTTCTTTGTCAACTGAGTTATTAATTAACTTTACAGGAGTCAAACAAAAACGTTTGGTCTTAACCGTAAACTAATTAAAAGACGGGGAATAAATTAAGGCTATGTTTGGATACCTAATTTGGTTTGACTAACCCAAAAATAAATTCTACGGTTAAATAAAGTATTGACTGTCAACGGCATGAAAAATTAATATTAAACCTTAAATTTTTTCATTTTTTCAACTCCTATTCCCAACTACAAACCAAAAGCATTGGGACAGGAATCAAGTAGCTGCAAAATCATTGATCCATTTGATCTAATGAGAACAAAAGAAGCCAGACATGACACGAATAACGATTTCTCCGGTCACATATGCCAACAAAACACAATGGTACAGTATCCACTGCTTCTGCTTTCTTCATACCCCACTTGTCAGCCAACACATCATTGCAGGTCCCCTCTTCGCTTGTCCCTGTTTATCTACCTCACTAGTATTCCTTACAACAACACTCTAATTAAATAAGTGTTGATTGTTATATAATTAGAAAAATAGAGTTATAAAAATAAAAAAATTAAAAATTAATATTAATTTTCTATGTAACGGTAAAATTTTTTTAATTGGTTAAACTCCCAAACGAAAAACCAAACCAGACTTAGATCTCTACGTTCCATTAACAACAGTCTCATAATTTCTAACGTTATTACCAATCATAAACTAATTTTAGATATCAGTTAGGCTTGTAATTTTTAATATCTTATCATAGTTTAGTCAACCTTAAATGTTCATAATCATTTAGATTTTACGTGAGTTAAATCTCCACGTTTTAATAACAATTAACAACCTTCCTACCCCTTTCCTTTTTTGTTACTTATCAGACAAAAAAAGAGGACGGCAAGAATAAGAAATTAATCACATTTGCTGGTTTGCAGCACCCCTTTTATTATGGCTTTAAAGCTTTTATTAACATACAAGCTATGACTCATTGTATCACGGTTTCTACCTATCTGGGCTAAAGCTTTTTTTGGCTAAAGTTTCTTACTTCATTGAGTTTTCATCATGACTCATTCTTGGTGGATTTCCGAGGCCACAGTTTTAGCCCAGAACCGAAGATGTTTCTTCATGTTGGAAGCTGAACAGTGTTTGGGAAGTTTTAGATTTAGTAGTGGTGAATCGGGTCTCTTTACAAGCCATGCCTCGGATAAATATGGTCTCATGATGTTTCTCCTTTGTTCCTCAGCTATAATGTCACTGACTTTATCTGTTTCTGAGGCATCATTTGATTGTTCATTTTGGTGTAAACCAAGTCTCTGCAAGCCGGGGACGACGCTCATCATTCTTGGGTTAAGATTTTCTTTCTTGAATGTGAAACCGAGATCCATGAAACCCTTTACTTCATCAAGTTCTAGTTCCCCTAGTGTTCTGCAGCTCATGGACTTTTGAAGTTTCCTTGTACAAGAAGCTGGCTTTCTGTATTTTCTGTGACGGTTTTGAGTTGATGGTGAGGATGAATGTGAACGAATTCTGTTACTCAAAAGGGGCATTCTAGCGTGTCTTTCCTTTGTTTCTTCTTCATTGTTGATCGAACCATCCTTTGTGATTGTGACAGTAAAAATAAGACAAACAAAACAAGAAAAAAGAAAGGTCATGGCCTATCCATGGTTGTTATTGTATGCAGAAAAAACAGAATTTGGTACTAACTCTTAGTGGTTTTCCTATTATACCTGAAGAGGTGTAGAGATTGACTCTGATGAGAGTTGTTTCTCTGAAGAAGGTGATTCATCCGTCGAAGTTTCTTCATCATGTGGAGTTGGTGAAGAAAGATTGGATGATGAGAAAGACAGAGATTCTGATATGGGAACAGGTTTTTCTTCATCTGGTGGAGTTGGTAAGGAAAGAACTGATGCTGTTGGTTCTGAAAAGATAATAAATTTGTGAAACCAAAGCCGATCCATTTCCTCTATAATGCATAGAAAATTTTTGTCTGCCATTACTTGTGTTTGTAGTTTGCGTGAGTGTGTGTGAGTGAGAGATTTTTAGCATGAAAAGGTTTAACACATGGTAGCTGAATGGAGTAGTGGTGTGTCGGCAGGTGTGGTGGTGATGAAAAGAAAGAGAAGCGAGTGAAGGCTAATGAACGAGTGGAAATGTGTGGGACAACCTTAGACAACTAGGATGTGGTCACTATGGACATGGGACAAGGACTCTAAGCTCCACATCCTCAGTACTGATAAAATGACTTTTCTGCCACTAATTGAGGTTGTTCAAATGATATATTCTTTATTCTTTTTAAGTAAGGTTTTTAGTTTAAATTTTATGGTTATAAATGGAAAAAAATAGTTAACCTCATGTTTTAGACTCAGACAAAAAAGTATTCGACTAAATACATGTGTGGTTAAACAAAACAAAAAAACTTTTCAGTGCATACCCATGCTTCAAAACAAGAATATGATGCTGCTATGCATGTATGTCAAATCATATGCTATAACAAGTTAGAGCTAAGAAGTTGAGTGGATATGCATGACTCACCGGTAGCAACAAGAGTAAGGCAAGCACCTAAAATAAACCATTTCTAATAATAGTAAATCCAAATGTTTCTTAAAGTTTGTAGAAGGAGAAAATGTATGAAAATATTAGGTGAAAGTGAAACGATCCAAATATGGATTGGGGGCATCTTAATGTTACAGTTGTCATACCAACAAAATCCGATTTGTAAGCTGGTGAAGTTCAATCAGAATCAGGATGGGACAAGGGCACTACTGTTAATTGCATGATTGGCTTTACCTGAGAGACAATACTTATGGGTTAAGGCCTTAGTCAAATAATAATGACAAAAGAGAAAATTGTTCTATTATCCCTTGCAGCCTTCTCCTTCTGAATGAGCTCAGGTGGAAGGTACCAAGTAAATTCTTCCATGCATATGATGACTCCATGTCCTCACCAACTACGACAAGTTAATTATTTTTCCAAGAGAATGTTCCTGTTTATATGCTTTTAAAATCCCTTCTACCGAAAAATAAATATAAGACTAAAAATGTTTAGGGTGAAGACTAATTCCCAAACCTATCTTATCTTACATAGTATCCGGGTTATGTTTCGGACTAATATAGGTTATCTTAATATATCACTTTTTTCACATCTAGAACAGAACATTTAGTATATGAAATTTACATGATTAGACATTCTTGAGAAACAAGGTTAAGACAAGAATTCATTGTTTCCTTATTCTTAAGGAATTTGTTAACTTCTGTCTTGGTTGAATCTAAACCAATAAAAATAGTAACCTTTTCTTGTAGAGGAGCCTATTTATTGAACTTATTTTCATAAAGCAATGATCACATTTGTCTCAATAAAAAATTATTACTTTTAATAATTTAAACTCAACCTTTCAATATGAAAGGATTAAGGTTAACAAAATCTAATTTTTAAATAATGTTGGTGGATGTTTTTATTATAGTTGTATCCACATTAGAGTATGAATTACTTGATTTTATAAAGTAATGATTACATTCATTTCAATAAAAAATTTATTACTTTTAATATTTTAAACTCGGTCTTTCAATCTGAAAGGACTGATCATGTTAACAAAATCTAATTTTTAAATAATGTTGATGCATGTTTCTTGTATAGTTGTACCCATGTTAGATTAGATTTTACCATATTAACAGCACCAATGAATTAGTGGTCCAGAGATTTTAACATTATTGCAATTTACATTACTAAAATCTGAAGTTGTTAATTATGTCCCTTAAATGAATTTGTCATTCAATAAAATCATTACTAATTCAAGTTCTAATCATGTACATGTACTCCTCAGATATGGCATAAAGTTAGACAGCACTAGGTGGATCAATAAATGAGGTCGCCTTTGTCGTCACCGTATGTTCCAGTTCTTCAACAATTTCTCCTTCAGATGAATGAATGCTTTCCCCTATAGTGGAAGAAAACTCAGAAGCACCCTTCTTTCCTTTGTTCCATTCTGAGGAAAGATTTGTGTGGCCAAAAGTAGGAGACCTGAGAAGTTGTTCTTGCTTCCTCCTTCTCTCCCTCACCTCACCATGCCACTGGCTCAGAATTTTAGCCAATGCTTTACCCTTCACTTGTGAACCCATCTGTAACAATCCAACTTCAAAACATTAAACCACTTCACATCACATGAGATGCAGAACACATCAATATCTAAACAGGGTTTCAATTCACCTGTGCCACTAGTGCATAGAGGGGGAGAGTAACGTAGCTGCATAATACTTGAACTGCCACCCTGAGGAAAGTAATAAATCAAAATGATATCAATGATTAAAAAAAAGTTTATCCAATCTGTATAAAAAGTTAGGGTTTCCTTTATGGAAAATTTTTATTGGATAGTTTGTAGAATTTCCTTTAAAAACCACAAAAGACTACATATATATATTAGTTTAAATAAAAAAATTTCACTTTTTATTTCTTATCATATACAATGCGTTGCAAACGTTAAATTAAAAAACAATAACAAAAAACACCACAACAAAAACAACGTATATTAAAAATTGTAGGATGTCATGTCATTACGCTATCACCACCCTTGTGATTGTAAATGATTTGTGTTCATGGTAGCATGAATTTATTCCAAACTGTGTCTGGCAACCAAGAAAATAACATAGAAATCAGGATAAGGGTGTTAAATTTAGCCATATATTGGATCAATGTTTCAAATGTTAATATTTTAAAAAAATAAAAAGAAGTACATAGAAAGACAACTTACGGATACCCAAATAAAGAAGGCAAGCTCAAATGCATTCTGTCATGATGAAGTTAAAATCTGGTAAGTGATTTAATTGTCATGATAATGACTGCCATTATTCATTATGAAAAGAAGGTTTACCACAAATAAAGTGTAGTGTAGGAGTGTTAACACAAAATCTGGTTGGCCAAACCAGAAGAATTTGTCACTTGGACAAACAAGAGGGGTTCCCTTGGTTACTACATCCTTCATTTGGAGAGCCATCTGGTCCATAATGACTTCAAGTTTAGCTCCCAAAATCAGAAGCACCTACAAATAAAATGCAGTGAAGCTGAATTAGAAGCATTGCAGACTCATTATCAACAACAACAGAAAAAAAGTTGTAGTGCTTATTACTCACCAAGAGGGGAGCATAGGATAACCAGAGATATACATGCCAGCCTAGTATATTTCACACACAGAAAGAATAAGTAGTAACTCAGATGTAGAAAAACTTTGTGAGGAAATGGAAAGGAAAGAGGGAAACATTCTAACCATGTACATCCACAAGCAAAAATATAACAACTGTGAACCACATCACAGGGCTGCAAGGGAACACAAATTTCAAGTGAGCACAATGGTTCTAGCTTTTGACAATAGTATATAAATTGCAGATGCAGACTAATGGACTATAGTATCTTGACTGATTAATCACACAATTGAGTAGGCAAGTAATAATTAACCTGATGCTCACTATAATTCTGAAATCTTCCTCAAGTGATTGTTCAATGTATTTTTGGAAGTCAAAGTTGCTGTTCCTTGTTGAAAAGTGAGCCTGAGAGATGCAAGACACATCTTAATGAAATGTTTAATGACGGTAGTAATAATAATAAGATTAATAATCATTGACGATGATATTAATAGCAATAATAAGTTATAAGAAATCATAGATTGTAATGTTGATATTGGATACTCAACTGATATGAAACCATGCCTCAGCGTGAGGAAATCAACTTTGGCTACAGAATGGAAGAACTGTCTGAAAAAGCATTTCTGTCCAATTTACAGATTCATGAACTGTGCGAGTTAGCCATGAAAACACTACAACTTCATCTTCTTGATTTTATTAGTAGGATTTTACTCCTCAGAAAAATGAGGCCGTTCCACATTTGAGGATAGAGTTCACTAATAACTTTAAAAAAAGTGAGTTATCAATTTATATATATATATATATATATATATATATATATATATATATATATAATTCTAATCTTAACTACTGACTTTCTAATCATTTATTGTGGATTCGGATGCTGTATCTCTTGTTAGTATTTATACTTTTTACCCTGTTTATATTTATAATCGGTATAATAAATCTCTTTTACCAATCTACTGGTCTATGTTGTGCAAGAGAGGTGAGAGAAAAATGTACTAAAGAGGATCCAAAATCAACTATTATTAGTGTATTTAATTCTCACAAGTATACCCATCACTTTAGTTGAACTATATCAATTGATTCAATTTGAATATCATACTAAAAATAATAGATTTAACTTAATTTAAAAGTTAATTTATGAAGAGTTTTCTAATTAAGTAGATAGCGATCTTAACAAATCAAAATTTGGTTTTGATTGTAGTATGGAAAGAAAACACTTACAATCCAGACATATGCTGGTGATGCTGTAAAAGTAGATATGTGCCGCCTTCCGAATGTCGTTTCCCTTGTATATCTGAATCTATTAGGGTCTGTTTAATAAACATAAACATTCAAAGTATGGAAAAGGAAAAAAAGACAAACAACCAATTCTTCTAATTCAAATTATGAAACAGACAAATTGAAACATTAAAGACGTCGTTGAAAGTTACAAATCATTTATTTGATTTTAAAAGTTAGATGTTAATGTAAATTTTATCTTCAGAATGCGAGCAGCATTTAGGTTTTAATACTTTTTTTATGGATATTTTTTATTTCTTATCGGAAATAAAATACTATTAAAAAAAGGTACAATAAGTACTTTAACCCATATATAAAATTAAAGAGTTACAAAGTTGACCTAAAAAAGACTCCGTATACCATTCTAGATAACTTCTAGAGAATTATTTCATTCGAGACTTTAGTCAAACTCAACTTCTAAATTGCAACAGTTTAAACATTTTATGTATACAAACAGTTTCGTCCCTAAAAATATATTATTTTAGCATCTTCAAATTGTCTAAACAGTAGCAAATCAAATAGCAGTAACACCATTTTTCATTTCAGATCCAGTACCCAGACCCAAGAATCCTTCAAAATTACATTTATACTCATCATATAGAACTGAGTAATAGCCCAACTAATCATAACATTTTTGCCATAAGGAGTATGAAAGCTTACAAGAGAAAATCAAATGAGAGGTCGATTTTACACATTCACCACAAAAGACGCAAAGCAAAGATGACGTGTCCATACCATAACCACTCGAAGATAAATTTTGTTTGGTTTATATTCTATCAAACATAATCCTCCATCCAAAAACTCACCACTTTGAGAGGAACCTTAGTATTCCAAAATTGTTATTTGGTTAATTTTAGCCTTTTAAAAAAGTTTGTTAATTTTAACTCTCACGAATTTTAATAATTTTGAAAATACTAATTTGTATAACTAAATATGAATTATTTATCATGCATATTGACATGTTAAAATCACATGTCATCTTAGTATAATTTTTAATTATATATATATATATATATATCTTCACAAGGTGTCTCCCCAATTAATATGAGACTAATCTCTTTTCTCGTAGATTAACACATTAAGCTTTTATTTAGTTAAAAGATACAGTTCTAAAAAAAAATTTATGGTTAAACAGAGTTTTCATTCTCTCAAATGATATGAAAAATCAATATTAACCTTTAGATTTTTTTATTTTTGTAACTTTATTTCCCCAATTACGTACCAATTGTAACATCCCTGATGTTTTAATGAAAATTATAAGAAATGGGAAATGTTAGTAAAAAATTTTTAGAAGTTTTATTTAATATTTGTTCTGTCCGAGCCAAGATTGGAAAAGCCGGTGTCGAGGTCGGTATCTGAAGCGCGAGCAGGCGGAGTTAAAGATCGGAAGTATAGGAGAAGAGCGGGCAGGGCTAGGCGGTCTGGTCCAACCGTTGTGAGGAGAGCGCCTCACACGGAGTCATAGCCCGGATTAACCTCATAATGACTGAAACAACGGATATAAGTAATCAAGAGGTGAGCACGGACAAGGTATCCGATCTCTCAGGTTGTAGCTCGAATTTCCGAGGTATGAACACTAAGTTAGGACGTCGGGGGGCCGATATTCATATTGGGCCTATACTCTTACGAAGTATTAGAGAATTGTGAATAATTAAACGTTGAGAGAATAAATAAGTATAATTGACTTAATAACTATGCAATAGTTTAATATAGTGAAATTGATTAAATTTAGTAAGAATACAAATAAAATAAAGGAAAAGACGATCTTGCCCATGAGCTATATATATAAGGAGATTCTCTTCCTCCCCTCTTCATTATTTACAAGTTACCTTTGCTGTTGGTCTATTCCTCCTCTTTCATTTTTCTCTCCTCTCTTAACGCTGATTTGCATGCGCTGGAGAGGGACTCCATTTGTGTCTAACCTTCAATTGAACCCCATTCCTGTGATCGAGGCTTCAAGGTGAGTCTACTGATCCGTTCCAATTGTGATTCCCTTATTCCTTTTATTCTTTGGCTGTTAAGAGCCATGCATGGCTATATTCGTGGTTGTTCTCCACTCCTCTGGTGAGTGTGAGCCCAAATGTTGTCCATGAACTACGGACGTTGAAGTGACGAGCTGTACTTTATGATCCGTAGGTAGTAGGCTAAGCAACGGAAGACTGAGTGACGGAGTTGAGACTGCGAAACCAGTGCTCGGAGGAAGAAATCGACACAGAGAACAGATCATCGAAGCGTGGAACCAAAGTAAGGGGGGTGTTCGGGTTATAATTAATTAGAATAGGACTCACTCCTTATTCAGGTTTTTGAGGTAACATAAACAGGTTAAGGAAAATGTTGCTAAACGTAATTGTGTGTTTATGCTTGTGCATGTGTGACTGAGTTTATTAATTAATGGATGATCGGGTGTGGTTGAGTTTATCATGTTATGGTCTTGTGATATCAAATGTGAAATGATCAGTGTTATGTGACGTCGGGTTAGCAAGCAGGCTACCCGAGTGATGAGGAATTGATATTATTGTGAGAAAGGTAAACTGTTGAATGATTATGTGGTATGGGATGGCCGACGGTATATGATAGCCCCTCATTTCCGGCTCCCGTGGTTTTCGTGCCCAGTTGAGCTACCCAGTGGTCAAGTAGGACCCAGTGGTCGAGGTGGAGAGTCAAGCAGGACTCGGTGAACCAAGCAGGGTTCACGGGGTGTCAAGTAGGACCCCCAGCTGAAGGCCAATCCTTTAGTATCCGGATACTAGGAGTCAGATTGTATGAGAGTCAGTTGTGATGTGATGAAAGTGATGAATGTGATGAATGTGATGAATGTGATGAATGTGAGGAATGTGATGGAATTGTATAGTTGGTTTAATACAGTTACTGCATGAAATATAAAATGTTTCGATATGCTTACTTACAGGTGATGCTTGATGTGTATGTATCAATATGCATGTACGGTGTTAAATTCCGTTCTATATTAATTATAATGCCAAATACTCACCCTTGCATTTTTTTTTTAGTAACCAGAGACAGGGAGGGGGAAGGAGCCATGGAGCCGCGCCAAGGGGGAGAACGGTGCCAGGGTCCGAGTGACTTTGAGTGACTCTTTATAGAGTCTTATGTGTGTATAGAAATTTCGTAGTATAATTATTAGTGGTGTTTAATTAAGACCGGATCAAATATAAACCTATATTTTAAATATACTACTGTTATTGCATATGCTTTCATGGTAACTCTTTGGGTTCACAGAACCATTTTTAGAGTGAAATTGTGACAGTTCGGTTGCATGTCTTGGTATAATCCGATGTGTGAAAGGTGTTCGTTCCAGCGAACAGAACCTCGTTTAAGTGAGAGTCCGGAATCTCGCTTAAACGAGTAGGGGCCTCACTCAAGTGAGAAGCCCCGACACCCTTTCTCTCATCCGTTGTGTTCAAATTAAATCGTTTTTCTCCAAATATCAATTAATTTTCAAGAAAAGGAAAAATTTATTGTAAGATGTAATCGTTTGAATAAAAATAAATACAAAAATAACTTAGGACGTTACACTTGGTATCAGAGCGGTTCTTTCTAGAGCCGGTGTGTGGGCCGATCTAGTGATTGTGATAGTTTTATGAAAGTTGATTGTATTTTGTTGTGTTGAGATTGTGGGTGGTCTGGCGCCGTTCCCTTGGCACTCCATTGGCGTAGTATTCTATGAATATAAGGTAAATTTATGATCCCCTGACTGATCTTGGTTATTAATGGTGATGTGTTTGCTTATTGTAGAATTACTAAATGGCCGGAGAGACTAGTTCTGGGGGAAGAGATGATTTTTTCTCTAGATTTACTCAGCTGATGAGTAGGACCGAGTCCGATCCCACTCTGGATAAATTCCTGAAAAGGAATCCTCCGACTTACAAAGGGGGACATGACTACGATGGGGCATATATCTGGATTAGGGATATTGAGCAGGTTTTTGAATATTTTGAGTGCTCTGAAGAGCAAAAAGTTTTATTTGCTACTTACCAACTAAAGGATGAGGCTAGAGTATGGTGGTCCCGCGTGAAGGTGCAGATGAACGCAGCCAATGAGCCGTTGGTATGGGCGAATTTTCGAAGGAGGTTCCTTGTTAAATACTTTCCGGACAACTACAAAATCTGAAAAGAAATGGAATTCCTAAAGTTAGAACAAGACCGGATGTCTGTAGCTGAGTACACCAGCAAGTTTGATGAGCTGTGTGATTTTTACCACCCTTTCTCGTTAGAAGGGACTGAAGGTAGCAAGTACGCCAAATACGAAGCTGGACTACGGATTGAGCTCCGTAGTGTAATCGTACCGATGGAGATTACGGACTACCCAACCCTGGTGAACAAGGCAAGACTAACTGAAGAGGTGCAGTTACAACGGATGTCTCAGCCGAGAGATAAAAAGCCACTAAAGGCAAAAGGATTCAATTTCAAGAGGATGAGTCAATTCTTCCGGGGTGGCAAGTCTTCTGCTACCTCCTCATCCTCTTCTGGTCGGGGTTCCACTGGTCGATCGGGTAATCCCCCTGGGAATCGTACATGCTACAATTGTGGTCAGGAAGGACACATTGCCAAACATTGTCAAGCTAATCAGATTGTGTGCTTCCAGTGCGGATGACCAGGGCACCTCAGGCCCGATTGCCCTCAGAGGCAGCAGCAGGGCAGGACGGATAACCGAACAAACTCTTCTGGGACCCGGGGTTCCAACTTCTCAAGAGGAGGTCGGAATGGAGCTGGTAGAGGGAACCCACAAGCGGGAAGATATGACGCCCAATCTAGCGATGCCCAGAACGCCATGACCGGGCGTGTATTTGCGTTTGATGCTTCAGAAGCTACGAGGAATGACAATCTGGTACAGGGTAAGTGCCTCATCTGTGGTTATCTGGTTGATGTGATTTATGATTCAGGTGCCACTCATTCCTTTATTTCGGAAATTTGTGTGCGACGGCTTGGTCTGCCAATCAGTTTAATGGAGAACGCTCTTATTGTTTCCACTCCAACTGGTTCCACTTTCCGTGCAACTACAGTGTGTAGGGAACTACCGATGCAAATCAAAGCCCGTACTTTTCGAGTAAATTTTATCTGTATGCCATTGAAAGACTTAGACGTTATTCTAGGTCTTGATTGGCTTGCTGCTAATCATGTGTTGGTCGATTGTTATCGGAAGAATATTGTTTTCTCTCAGGAACTTGACATGAAGAACGGGGTGAGCGATGTTCTAACCACGTATGTTGTTTTATTCGCTTCGGAGGGTCGGCATAACCTCCTGCTAAGTGATATTCCGATTGTTTGTGAATTTTTTGACGTTTTTCCGGAAGAAATTCCGGAGCTACCTCCCCGTCGGGAGATTGATTTCTCTATTGACTTGATTCCCGGGGCAGAACCTGTGTCCCGAGCGCCATATAGAATGTCTTCGGTGGAATTAACCGAAGTGAAGAAACAAGTAAACGAATTACTAGAAAAGGGCTTTATCCGACCTAGTGCCTCACCCTGGGGCGCTCCGGTGTTACTGGTAAAGAAGAAGGACGGTAGTATGCGGATGTGCATTGATTACCGGCAGCTGAACAAATTGACAATCAAAAATAAATATCCACTACCTCGGATTGATGATTTACTGGACCAGTTGCGAGGCGCCGCTGTGTTCTCTAAGATCGACTTGAGGTCGGGGTACCACCAAATCCGAGTGAGGCCGGAGGATATCCCAAAGACAGCATTTCGAACTCGTTATGGGCACTTCGAGTACGTAGTAATGCCCTTTGGAGTAACAAACGCTCCTGCCATTTTTATGGATTATATGAATCGGACTTTTCAACCGTACTTGGACCAGTTTGTGGTAGTATTCATTGATGATATTTTGGTATATTCGAGGTCGGACGAGGAGCATGCTCAACATCTTCGACTTGTTTTACAAGTACTTCGGGAGAAGAAGTTGTACGCTAAACTATCTAAGTGTGATTTCTGGGGGAGTAGAGTACAATTCTTGGGGCATATAATCTCCCAAGAGGGAATCTCAGTTGATCCGACAAAAATTGAGGCGGTTATGGCTTGGGATAGGCCGAAGTCAATAACTGAAATCAGGAGTTTCCTCGGGTTAGCTGGATACTATCGACGTTTCATTGAGGGGTTCTCTCGGATAGCACTTCCCCTGACTCGGTTAACAAGGAAAGGAAACCCCTTCGTGTGGTCGGAGAAGTGTGAATTAAGCTTCCAAACTCTTAAGCGATGTTTAACGACTGCCCCTGTGCTTGCACTGCCCGATGTAACACAGGAATTTGAAGTATATTGTGATGCATCCAAATTTGGATTGGGGTGTGTGTTGATGCAAGCTGATCGGGCAATTGCTTATGCTTCGAGGCAATTGAGGCCACATGAGGAGAATTACCCGACTCATGATCTGGAACTTGCAGCAGTAGTGTACGCGCTGAAGATTTGGCGTCATTATTTGTATGGAGCTTGCTTTGTAGTATTCAGTGATCATAAGAGTCTAAAGTACTTATTTGATCAAAAGGAGTTAAATATGAGACAGAGGAGATGGGTAGAGTATTTGAAGGATTATGACTTCGATTTGAAGTATCACCCGGGCAAAGCGAATGTTGTGGCAGATGCGCTAAGCAGGAAGGTACTGCATGTGGCTTACCTAATGGGTAGAGAACAAGAATTGCTGGAAAGCTTTAGAGATATGAATGTTGGAGTTGTTATGAACGCACCAAACCGAATGATAATCGGAATGTTAAAAATCTCCAACGAATTTCTGGAGTCGATGGTAGCTGCACAGAAAGACGATAAAGAGTTACTGAGGCTGATTGATACTCAGAACCAAGGCAAAAATGTGGAGATAACTAGGGGCGACGATGGTATATGGAGATTCAGGAACCGAGTGGTAGTGCCTGCACATGGAGATTTCAGGCAGGCGGTGTTATCAGAAGCACACAAGAGCTCTCTGAGTATACATCCAGGAGTAACAAAAATGTATCATGACTTAAGAAAGGAATTTTGGTGGCCAAACATGAAGAAGGCAATAATCGAGTATGTGAAATCCTGTGTGATATGTCAGAAGTGCAAGGTTGAGCACCAACGACCTCCAGGTTTACTTCAACCTCCAGAAATTCCGATCTGGAAGTGGGAAGGTATCACCATGGACTTCGTGTCCGAACTACCCCGCACTCAAACCGGATACAACGCGATTTGGGTGATTGTTGATCGACTAACCAAAAGTGCGCATTTCCTGGCAATAAATATGAAGTGGTCGCTAGATCAATTAGCTAAATTGTACATTGCTGAGGTCGTACGACTACATGGTGTGCCCTCAAGCATTATCTCCAATCGGGATCCCCGATTCACTTCAAGGTTTTGGGGGAGTTTGCAACAACAATTGGGTACTGAGCTCAAATTGAGTTCAGCCTACCATCCCCAGACCGATGGCCAATCAGAACGGACTATACAGACTCTTGAAGATATGTTAAGGGCATGTGTACTGGAACAGGGTGGATCATGGGAGAAATACTTGCCCTTGGTGGAATTTGCATATA
The DNA here is from genome assembly GCA_037962975.1 of Clitoria ternatea. NCBI lineage: Eukaryota > Viridiplantae > Streptophyta > Magnoliopsida > Fabales > Fabaceae > Clitoria > Clitoria ternatea. Next base: position 23,713,639 of record CM075673.1, on the reverse strand, counting down.
ATAACAGTTACCACAGCAGCATTGGGATGGCTCCATACGAAGCTCTTTATGGTCGGAGATGTCGTACTCCATTATGTTGGAATGAGAACGGCGATGCTCTTCATCTGGGGCCTGAGATGATTCAAGAGATGAACGAACAAATCGCTTTGATCCGCGAGAAGATAAAAATTGCCCAAGACCGTCAAAAGAGCTATTATGACAATCGGCACAGACCCCTTGAATTCCAAGTGGGTGATTGGGTGTTCCTAAGGATTTCACCAACTAAGGGTGTAGGTCGAATTTTGAAGAGCCAAAAGCTTAATCCGAAGTACATTGGACCATACCAAATACTAGAACGGATTGGTGAAGTCGCTTATCGACTGGATCTTCCCCAATCGTTGACTAACATTCACAACGTGTTCCACGTATCGCAACTTCGAGCCTACATTCCGTGTGATACCATGATTGTACCAAGTGACTCCATTGAAGTGAAGGAGAACTTGACGGTGGAGGCTGTACCAATCGGCATTGAAGAACATCAAACCAAACGGTTAAGGAACAAGGAAGTACCGCTGGTTAAGGTGAAGTGGCAGAATCTACATTGGATAAACTACACTTGGGAGTTAGAATCCGATATGAGACGAATGTACCCTTATCTTTTTCAACCGAAACACTGATTTCGGGGACGAAATCTCCTTTTAGGGGGGGTGGATGTAACATCCCTGATGTTTTAATGAAAATTATAAGAAATGGAAAATGTTAGTAAAAAATTTTTAGAAGTTTTATTTAATATTTGTTCTGTCCGAGCCAAGATTGGAAAAGCCGGTGTCGAGGTCGGTATCTGAAGCGCGAGCAGGCGGAGTTAAAGATCGGAAGTATAGGAGAAGAGCAGGCAGGGCTAGGCGGTCTGGTCCAACCGTTGTGAGGAGAGCGCCTCACACGGAGTCATAGCCCGGATTAACCTCATAATGACTGAAACAACGGATATAAGTAATCAAGAGGTGAGCACGGACAAGGTATCCGATCTCTCAGGTTGTAGCTCGGATTTCCGAGGTATGAACACTAAGTTAGGACGTCGGGGGCCGATATTCATATTGGGCCTATACTCTTGCGAAGTATTAGAGAATTGTGAATAATTAAACGTTGAGAGAATAAATAAGTATAATTGACTTAATAACTATGCAATAGTTTAATATAGTGAAATTGATTAAATTTAGTAAGAATACAAATAAAATAAAGGAAAAGACGATCTTGCCCATGAGCTATATATATAAGGAGATTCTCTTCCTCCCCTCTTCATTATTTACAAGTTACCTTTGCTGTTGGTCTATTCCTCCTCTTTCGTTTTTCTCTCCTCTCTTAACGCTGATTTGCATGCGCTGGAGAGGGACTCCATTTGTGTCTAACCTTCAATTGAACCCCATTCCTGTGATCGAGGCTTCAAGGTGAGTCTACTGATCCGTTCCAATTGTGATTCCCTTATTCCTTTTATTCTTTGGCTGTTAAGAGCCATGCATGGCTATATTCGTGGCTGTTCTCCACTCCTCTGGTGAGTGTGAGCCCAAATGTTGTCCATGAACTACGGACGTTGAAGTGACGAGCTATACTTTATGATCCGTAGGTAGTAGGCTAAGCAACGGAAGACTGAGTGACGGAGTTGAGACTGCGAAACTAGTGCTCGGAGGAAGAAATCGACACAGAGAACAGATCATCGAAGCGTGGAACCAAAGTAAGGGGGGTGTTCGGGTTATAATTAATTAGAATAGGACTCACTCCTTATTCAGGTTTTTGAGGTAACATAAACAGGTTAAGGAAAATGTTGCTAAACGTAATTGTGTGTTTATGCTTGTGCATGTGTGACTTAGTTTATTAATTAGTGGATGATCGGGTGTGGTTGAGTTTATCATGTTATGGTCTGGTGATATCAAATGTGAAATGATCAGTGTTATGTGACGTCAGGTTAGCAAGCAGGCTACCCGAGTGATGAGGAATTGATATTATTGTGAGAAAGGTAAACTGTTGAATGATTATGTGGTATGGGATGGCCGACGGTATATGATATCCCCTCATTTCCGGCTCCCGTGGTTTTCGTGCCCAGTTGAGCTACCCAGTGGTCAAGTAGGACCCAGTGGTCGAGGTGGAGAGTCAAGCAGGACTCGGTGAACCAAGCAGGGTTCACGGGGTGTCAAGTAGGACCCCCAGCTGAAGGCCAATCCTTTAGTATCCGGATACTAGGAGTCAGATTGTATGAGAGTCAGTTGTGATGTGATGAAAGTGATGAATGTGATGAATGTGATGAATGTGAGGAATGTGATGGAATTGTATAGTTGGTTTAATACAGTTACTGCATGAAATATAAAATGTTTCGATATGCTTACTTACAGGTGATGCTTGATGTGTATGTATCAATATGCATGTACGGTGTTAAATTCCGTTCTATATTAATTATGATGCCAAACACTCACCCTTGTATTGTTTTTTTAGTAACCAGAGACAGGGAGGGGGAAGGAGCCATGGAGCCGCGCCAAGGGGGAGAACGGTGCCAGGGTCCGAGTGACTTTGAGTGACTCTTTATAGAGTCTTATGTGTGTATAGAAATTTCGTAGTATAATTATTAGTGGTGTTTAATTAAGACCGGATCAAATGTAAACCTATATTTTAAATATACTACTGTTATTGCATATGCTTTCATGGTAACTCTTTGGGTTCACAGAACCATTTTTAGAGTGAAATTGTGACAGTTCGGTTGCATGTCTTGGTATAATCCGATGTGTGAAAGGTGTTCGTTCCAGCGAACAGAACCTCGTTTAAGTGAGAGTCCGGAATCCCGCTTAAACGAGTAGGGGCCTCACTCAAGTGAGAAGCCCCGACACCCTTTCTCTCATCCGTTGTGTTCAAATTAAATCGTTTTTCTCTAAATATCGATTAATTTTCAAGAAAAGGAAAAATTTATTGTAAGATGTAATCGTTTGAATAAAAATAAATACAAAAATAACTTAGGACGTTACACCAATGGACACTAAGCTATAGGGGATTAAGCCATTTGCTTAAGGGACAAGACGTTGAACCACCACATCAATTCGTGTGATTACATAACATGTTTACATATCACATTTTCAATAAAAATATATAACTTGTAAAAATAAGAAAATTAACGAGCTGATATTAAAATTAATATATTTATATATGCTAAAAATATATTTAAACTTTGTTAGTAATGAGCAAAGTCTTGTATTAATTTTTTTATTTATGATAAAAAATAGATTTGAACCTTAGGTTAAATTCACTTGGCCGATTATTGAATTACCTCATGTTAAATAACTTTACTCTTTATCAGGGAAATCAATATAAGATTTGATTAAATCAGAAATGTTAACAATTTTATAACTAATTTTAGATACTTGTGTTGGGATAATTAGGATTTAGGAAGTGGTCGCTATCATCAGTAATTGAAGGACAAGGCTTGACAACGATGGACTAAAACTAGTGGGCCGTTTTTTGTAAACACTGTCTCAATGAGTCAGAACACTTTAAATCTCTGGGCCATAAGGGGACTTCCATGAATGGAGATAAAATTTACCCAAAAAAGACATAACATAAATTTGTTTTCATCTATAATGTAAACTTACACTTGAACAGTAATATAATAATTATAATGCTTGTAGAATCTCGACATGAATATTATATTGAACAAAAAGTGGATTTCCGAACAGATTACAAATACAAACTAATAACTCTCAATGCAAATATCAAACAAATAAAAAAATAAATTTTTTTATGGCCCAATCACGTCTCTTAAGTAAAAAGCTACTCAAAGGATGAAAGGTTAATTTGATAATCAATTGTAAAAATAAAACTGTAAAAATAAAAATATCTTATAGTTAATGTTAATTTATACGTTATTTAAGATAATTCAATTTCCTTCGATTCACTGGATCTTATTTTTCCGTTTGACAATTAAACATCTTTCAACATCAAAATAAGGGACTATAACAAGGCTTGCGAAACCACATGTCTTATGGCGTGCTAATTTCTATGATTTTTTTAGGCTCATCTTATCGTATATAAATGTAAGCATAAAACCAAGTGTTTGCTAAATTTATGGTAATGATTTATACATTTTTTAAAAGTTTTATTTTCTATTTATACCAATACGCTTTACTTCGAAGCTTATGTATCCAAATAAACTATAAGTTCTCATGTAATTAGATTTATTTATTTTTATCGGTAAATTTTAGTTAATTAAATTTACTTAATTAAGATATTTACCTAAAAATAGTCTTACCATTGGCAACTTGATATTCGATTGTTTGAGTCTCTTCATCCCAAGTTTTCCAACGCCTCATCTGCACATGTATGATTCAAAAGATATTGGAAAATCACATATATGATTTCTTGGGATCCTATCACAGATGAATTTTTATAGCTGTCAAAAATTAATGTGTGTACATGTAAGTTGATAGAAAAAGACTTCTCAAAACTGCTTGAGCCCACTTTATAGAAGAAAAAGTGTATTTATTTTTGGTTTTAAAATGGTTGATATTTATAATTTATCTTACATTTACATGTGTTTTTGATAATTATTACTATTAGTCACTAATATTATCCTCTAAAATGTATTTTTTTTCATAGTAGTAGTTTTACATTTAAAAGGAGCCAAACACACAAATATGGAGATTTATGAGTTACTGTTTCTTTGCATGTAAAAATTTATGTCGAGTAAGTATTTTAAAATACAAGTTTGAGGGAACACAAATGATTTTATCACTAACATACATTAATTAAGTTTTATTTAAATAAATAAATAAATAAAAAACAACAATGACCAAACTCTAAATAAATATATAGATAGAGACTTCAATATCATGTCATAAACCAATAATTAAAATCGTTGAGAGAGAGCAACGTAGATAATCGATATATCCAACGCAATCAGTAGTTAATATTCAGCCACGTGTTAATTACCTTAGCTCTTGCCAGAGACACGGTGAGAAAACTGTACAAAATTTGCATGATAGCAAGAACAAAAATGAACATGTGAAGTTGATGAATCCCTTGTTTTGATACTAAAGATACCTTGCTTGCCTGCATGCAATCAAGTTCACTCTGATTAAAGAGGCAAGAAAATAGTTTAACGTATCTGGTTTCATTAAAAATTTAAACCATGATTTACTGATATGGAGAAGTAAATATATACATATGCATACGTTTTTGGCAGTGCAAGAATCAAAAACTGCAGTATCATTGGTAACATGTTTACGACATGGAAGCATAGTGTGTGCAGCCACTACTGGTATGCAGATTTCTGTTATAGCGTCCTGTGTAACAGTCAACAAAAGTGACATGAATCCTAAGATCATCAACTCTGCACCAAATTTAGAAACATGAAAACCTTATTTAAATATATTAGACAAGGAGAAAGGGAATGAGTGACCCTCTACTAACAAAAATTAAGAAATTATTATAATAATTAACATTTGCTTCATTCATATAATAATGACAAAAAACCACTAAAAATTCATCTATATAACCTGATTTAAGCCTCTCAATTGCTTCAACCAAATCGCTCTTCTTATGTTTCCTCAACCACTGCAATGACATAGATATCAGCTAAGCTAACTATGTAAAATAAATATTTAAGAACATTAAGGTAAGAATAAGGAACAATGTTGAGGTTCTGACTTTGACTACAAGATGAATGAGATGCTCCAAGATGATGGAGAGGGAGATAAGAATGAAAGAAACAATGGCAATTGCCCATGTTGGAGTCTGTTGTAGAGAGTAACCAGATGAATACCCTGTTGCCATTTTCCACCTTTAGTTTTTGTTGTTTTGTACTATTGAATCTCTATATAGATTTATTTGTAAGGGACCATGATTCTGTCTCGTTCACATCACTCTCCTTAGTTTTCAAGGAGGGACAAATTTTCAATCTATTCACATGCATGCTCTCAATATGTGCCACTCAAGTCTTTTTCATGAATATTGGCTATCTAAAATCATTAAGTGATGTATATACATATGACTTTTTTTTTCCTTTTTCTATTCCTCTTTGTAATTTTCTCACTTTTTTCTCGTATGCATGCACCTTAGTGGCATAACGTACCCAAAACGGTTCAAGACTCCAGTCAACAGAGGAAACTCGAAAGGAACTTTCTCCTTGTAAAGACGGATGTCAAAAATAAATCTTTCCAAGTAACAAGGAGTGGACCAATCAAATACTACCTTGGTTAATAAAAAAAATGATACAATTGTTAAGAATACAATTATTATTTTCTAAAGAGAATTATTAGAGAATTCTACATCTTGACAATTATAATATATTATTATTCTTTAGAGTTCTGGCAAACTAATTTGCACCATGTTAAAATTACTAAAGAATTCAACATCATGGTCATTACTAGAATTCTCTAGAATTACGGTGAAACAATGGAAATCATTTAGTAATCATTCACCAACTTTCTTAAATAGTATAAATAGGACATGAGTGGTATTTGCAAGTGCACACAAGTTAGTAAGCAATTCTTAGGAGTAAAATTAAGTGAGTGTAAAAGTGAGTAGTTAGTACGTGTAAGTGTAAAAAGGTGTAAAAAGGTGAGTGTTCCATAGTGTAAGTTGCTATAATGAGTGCGTTTTAATATCTAGGAGTGTGACAAATATTAAGAGGTGCTCATTGTAATCTCTTTTTTGTGCCAATAATATCTGTCTCGTTTCTCAACAATTGGTATTAGAGCAGACGGTCAGGGACCTGCTTGCTCAAGTCAGTGCAAAGGTCGAGGTTTAGATCAAGGATCGTACATGGAGATTCTACAAGTACACAGTCTGAGACTGTAATAGTGTTGGTATGGGACCAAACTAAAATTTGTTGAGTATCGGGCGCTAACCAATGACCATGGCAGATCTCGCATCTTCTAGCTCAATTGAGAGGCTCAATAACAACAATTATGACATATGGAGCATTCACATGAAGTACTACCTGCTCGGGCAAAACTTGTGAGGTATTATTGGTGGTTCAAAAACTACCCCTCCAAGTGATGAAGAGGAAAAAAGAAATGGAAGATCCGAGCTAGAAAAGCCATGTACGTGTTGTCCATAAACGTGGAAGACAAACTCTTGCAATGGATAAAAGACTTTTCAACCCCGAAGGAGGCTTGGGACCCTTGCGACCTTATTTCCAAGGAAGAACAATGCCAAATATTGGAAAATGAGTTGATGTCGCTTAGACAAGGGGACATGCCGGTAAGTTAATATTTTACGAGAGTTAAATTTATTTACAATGAAATTGCCAAATTAAATCTGGCGAATGCAATCAGTGAGACTAGGATGCAGAGAATTATCATCTTTGGAATAAATCTAAAGTATAGTGAAATTATTTCTGCTATTCGAGGTTAGGTCAAGGAACCCACCTTAACAGACCTAGAAAGTACCGTGGCCAACTAACAAGCTTTAGATAATCAAATGTATAAAGTTTTTGTAAATGAGAAAGACAAGGTTCTCTTTACAAGAAGGGAGCATTCAAGGAAGCTGGGGCACCTAAGAGTTCTAGCAATAAAGATGAAGGTTCAAGAAGAGGGTAAAAAGGTCAACATGGAAGAGGTCCACAATAAGGAGGAGTTGCACAGTCTCGATATAGAGATAAGAAAGAAGTAAAGAGACATTGTCGCCAGGATGGTCAATGTTATCATTGTGGCAAGAAAGGTCATTTTGCTTAAGATTATTGGGCCAAGAAGATAGAAGGTAATGTCATCACACTTAATCAAGATGAGAATAAAGATGAATAGGACTTCTAAGCATCGTTTGCAGTAGAAGAGTCTAGTTCTAGCCAAGAACTGGATTATAGAGCACAACCCCAATGGAAAAAAGGTGAGGAGATTACTGTATCATGCATGGATGAACCAACAGAAGAGACAACGTTAGTCACGGTGAGTGATAAATTGATTAGATACAATAATGATGGATTGTTGACTCTAGTTGCTCCCACCATATAATTGGAGATAAGGAGAAACTTATGAATATGTCAAAATATAAGAGAGAACGAGTTATGATGGCTAACAACTTAAGGTTACCAATTTCCTATATTGGCAAGACCATTATAGTCCCTCATTTCAGTCCACATCAAGTATAGGTTGACAACGTTTATCATGTAACAGGGATAAAGAAAAACTTATTATCAGTCTCACAGTTGATGTCGTCAGGAAATTATATGGTGTTTGGGCCTAAAGATGTAAAGGTGTATCGAAGCTTGAAGCCCACCAATCCGCCACTTATGGAAGAAAGACGACTAGAGTCCGTCTATGTAATGTCAACACAAGAAGCATACATAGACAATACAGAAAGAATGAAACTACATACTTATAGCATGCAAGACTAGAACATGTGGGTTATAATCAATTAAAAGTCATGATGAAGAAGTCAATGTTGAAAGGCCTACCAAACTTGGAGATACGAGATAACACTGTCTATGCGGGTTGTCACTTTGGAAAAAGTTATGAGTTACCTTACGAGGAGTCAAAATACAAAGCAAAGATGTCATTGAAGCTTGTGCACTCAGATATCTTAGGACCAGTAAAGCAACCATTAATCAACAAATACTAGTACATGATCAAATTCATTGATGACTTCTCTAGGTATGGTTAGGTAGACTTCATGAAAGAGAAATCTGAAGCTATGATGAAGTTCATAAAGTTTAAAGAAAAGATTGAGAAAGAATTTGGGCACAAAGTTTGATGCTTACGTACCAATAACGAGGAGAATACACTTTAAAGGAGTTTAGTCAGTACCTATAAAAATATGGCATAAGGAGACAACTGACATATCCATATACACCACAGTAAAATGGAGTTGCAAATAGAAAGAATTGACATCTGGCAGAAACTTACAGAAGCATGCTACATGATAAAAATGTTCCACCATGATTCTGGGCATAGTGCATGAAGACAACAGTATATGTCACAAACAGGTTACCGTAAGCAAGACTTGGATTTGTCTTTTCGTATGAGAAGGTATGGGGCACAAAGCCTTCAGTAGGTCATTTTTGAGTATTTGGGTGTATCTGCTACGTGTTTGTGCCAAGCCAAGAGCGTACCAAATTTAACCAGAAAGTAATTTAGTGTATATTAGTTAGTTATGATAGCCAACAAAAAGGGTGGAGATGTTGTGATACCACCAATGTCACACCCACCACAGGATGATGTTATGTATCTAAGCATGTTGTGTTCAATGAAGAATCATCATGGTGGTCTTCACAAGCAGTGCTACTTCCATACTTAAAGGTGATCGAGCAATAGGTGTAAAGGCAGATAGAGGCATAAAGACAGGTAGAGACACAATCAAAAGATAAAGAGGTACAACAAGAACAAAAAGTGGTTAATGATGAATGATCATCTGATCAAGGCAGAACAAGATCTTCAAATAGAGAGAAGAGCCCTTGGGAGACAGGTATCTGTACCAGATGTTTAGAAGAAGAATGACCAAGTTAGATAATGGAATTTGAAGAGGAAGATCTCCTGCCACAACCAAGAAGATCTATAAGGATTCGAAAGCCAAATCCAAAGTATGCTAATGTAGCATTAGTAAAAAATAATGGAGTAAGGGATCCATGGAGATATAAGATAAGAGAAGCAATCAAAGCATTAAAAACAAATGAATCCAGGTGATCTGACCGATGTACGGGGTACGAAGTTCCCCTTTCAAACTGATGTCTAATGTGTTCCATTCTCTCTCACTTTTATATCGTCTCAGTAGGAGTACGGTATTATACACACAAGTCCAGTGAGAACACTGTGCTCTTCGTGTTAAGGTACTGATATGAGTTGATTCCAACCACGATCTAAGGGACACATTGGAGGTGTATCTGCAAAAGGGGCTTCGATGCTTAAGTTAGTACAGTTATTACGAAAAAGTGAAGAGATTAGATAAGTGTTTAAGCTTAGTAAAATGTTGGGTCTTGAGTTTAATAAATGAGTTGTATTTATAAAAGTTCCCTAAATACAAATGGTGATTTGACCTCTCTGACATTAAACAATGGTTGTAATCTTTACAGGTGCAAGTTGCCCACTTGCACCTGACTCAAATTTTGGTGGCAGCTTTTTTGACTGTGGTCATGATTAGAAATCCATACTGGGTCTTAGTAATTACATCGATTTAGGTGGACTTTGTCCTGTGTTTCACTTTAACAGCGTTTATTGTTTATTTACTGTGTTGACCGGTGTCGCTAGCCTTTAGGGGTCGGTATGCATACCGGATCACCAGGTATGGCAATAAAGTATGCATGAAAAGGAAATAATAATTATGGAAGAGTGTTAAGAATACAATTATTATTTCCTATGTATCTAGAAAGTTCTACAAGCACGTGTTGGGGGAATTACTAGAGAATGATACACCATGACAATTATAATATATTACTAGAATTCTCTAGAGTTATGGCGAGATAATTTGCACCATGGAAAAATTACTAGAATTCTACACCATGGCCATTACTAGAATTCTTAAGAATTTTATGGTGAAATAATAGGAAGCATCTAGTAATCATCCACCACCTTTCTTAAGTAATATAAATAGGACACAAGTGGCATTTGCAAGTGCACACAAGTGAGTAAGCAATTCTTAGGAGTAAAATTAAGTGGGTGCAAGAGTGAGTAGTTAGTAAGTGTAAGCGTAAAGAGGTGAGTGTTGGTTTTCCTGATTTGTTAGGGGCATTTTCATTTTCTTTTAGAGCAAGATTGATTTCACTACCAGAAAAATGCCTGATAGCTGCTCCAAGTTAGCGACCGAAGCTTGTCGTCGCTAATTAGTGACCGTGTTAAGGATCGCAACATGAAAGGGACCCTGAACAAAGACATTAGTGGCCACATCAGTGACCAACATAACCCTGTCGCTAAAATTTGCAAAACACCGTTGCTAATTCCGTCTCTAAGTCCTCCCCCTGTCGCTGAAGATTCAGTGATGGATGATTTGAATAACTTGCAAAAGGTTCCAACATCAATATTTTCATAAAAATGTATAGTATGTTTAATGGATAAGCCGCCATATTTTATTTCACTCTATCAATAATTATAGTTGTAGAATTGCTAAGTGGACGTATTTATTTTTCACACAACTCCGAATCAACAAGAGGAAGAGTGAGTCAAATAAATAAATAAACACAATACGAGAATTTTTTTAATGCATTATAAAAGTTGATGCTTAAAGATACCAAGGCCCAACATTTTATTTAACTTTAAACATGACATATTGTAAAAAAGAATGAAGGGGAATAATAGATCAAAGTTAAATATTTTGAGTTAAGTCATGGAGGCGAAAATCCAAGGTAAAGAAGGACTTATGAAGGTCATTGTGGTTGATGATGTCTATCATAGAGGCCTATAAGATAGCACTAAAGTATAGTTCTTTATGTTCTTAAGAGCATTTAGATGTGCATCTGTTTTAGGGAATTTTCTCCCATTAGACACATAAACTGAGGACATCATAAACACTTTTGACCCGAACGATGTGCTGCTTCCACTATTCCCCATTTCTTCACCTTGTTTCTTCTTCTGTCAACCCAAAGTGGTACACATGTAACATTTTAAAAAATGCTACAATAAACTTTAAAACTATTAAAATGAATTATAAGTTAGCTTAAATTGATACACATCAACTTACCCCTAAACTTTTTAAGTAAATTTTGTATGTCCATTGAAATAAATTTTATTTTCAAGATAATGACTTTTTTCATGGCACAACACTCTGTGCTCCATGTTTGGAAACACATAGCATACAACCAGGTTGTTTTCATTGAATTTTAAGTTTTAGTAAATGTGATTCAGACTCACTTCTATTGACAATTTTGCATCTTTATCTGGGTTTTCAATAGTTTGGTCGTTGTCTGACTGATTAACATCACTTCTACTTGTTTGAGATTAAGATAGTTGCCCTCTCTTAGAAACCTTGTACCTATATCATTAAATTCAAAAGCAATAACCACTTCAATAGGTTTAAGTCATATAATATGACTATAGCAACGCCAATTCAGCACACTCCTATAAAATAAAACAAATGCATAACTTTGTTTATTTCATGTTTAATGCCTAGAATTTAGAAATATCACATGTACTAGATTTTCTCCTCTACTTTCATTTCTTCATGCAGTCCAATTAATTTTAAAAAAAAAAACATATTTACAATCTTGAAGGAATTAATGGCACACCTTTTGCCTCTCTTTTGTAAGCGTTCATCCTCATCTTTGTTGATTACTCATAAAGCTAAAGGTTCACATGCTAATGGACTACACTTAAAGAACTGGAAGCAGTGAAAAAAAGTTATCTTATTTCAATTTTAGAATAATACACATACATATAGACATACTTTTTCTTAAATTTTCAAGATCAATAATACTTTATCTGATAGATTGAACAAATCTCCTTTGCTTTTTTAGTTCAAAATTTGAAGGCCATGCATGTTGTTGGGCTTGAAAATTGAATACAAGTTTGTATAATTCAAAATATCAAATGGCTAATAGGGGACATCATCTTAGTGTCAAATACATTGATAGTGCTGGAAACTAATGAAAAGTAGAAAACTCAAGAATAATTATGTAACATTCAAAAACAATGGCAAATAATTTAACAAGGTTTATTTTAGTATTTCATTACTATCCATAATAAGGTGGTCAATCATGTTTGAAATCTTCATTACTCTTCCAATTGAATTTTGAGTTATTTAAACTATGCTAGGTTGCACAGTATAAGAAATTCATAGGAAAAAGATTTAATTGAAAATTGTATTCGACTTGCATTAGAAATCATAAGGAGACTATATCAATGTTTCAAATTTTATTACAGCAATGAATTTTAAAACAATGGTTAAAGAATTTCCAAAAAGAAATAAAATGATCAATAAAAATTGGAATGATGTGAACAAAATGCATAATTGTGGGAATTACACAAAAGCTCACTTCACTTTGGAGAGCAGAGGCAGCACTGCCATGATGAGAAGGGTTAAGATCAAGAAGTGTAGCTAATAGACCTTGGGAAGAGGAAGGAAACTTCTGGAAAATTTCTAGATAACTTGGTCCGTAATGTTATGGTGGCCGATAACTTGTTGTTAGGTTAAGTTTTCTGAAATAATCCTTTGAAGGAAAACCAAAAAGTTTGAAGATCATGTGAAGTTGTTCAACTTGTAACAGTAGCTGAATCAGAATCTATCAATTTTACTAAACTTATCCTGGTATAGATTCACATGAATAAGGCCCCACTAAACGGTCTTAACATTAGTTAAAATAACATATTTAATTTAATCATATTCACAATGTAAAATTTTTTTACAATGTAATCCAATTTGAAATTTATTGACTGATGTAATAACTACGTTAAGAATACACATCTACAATAATTCTTAATTGGTTCACTACATAAAAATTCAAAAATCTTAGTTATATGTGCGCTTATAATGTGGTGATGATACAAAGTTATTTACACGTCTTCAACTGAAATTGATATATGAACTGTCTTGTCTAAATGATGCAAATTGTTCATTAAATTATATTGGGCGTGACTGTCAAATGATGATAATGACTATAAATGAAAACATTTAGAAGCTTATCACATGTTCCAAGCATAGATATAAACAAGAGTTAGTTTCTGCAAGTGTATTACTGTTCTCTAGTTTCCAACCATGTATGGACAAAAAGAAGTAGGTGTCTAATAGAATAGAGGAACAAATTTAATGGTGCTAAGATCTTTACATTTTTTGTGCATATTATTCCTCTATTTGACAAAATCTTATACACTTGATAGATTAACTATACCCTTAAAACATGTTAGTTTATTTTATAGCATCATGTGTGAGACAAACAATTAGAAGAACCAAAATTAACTTAATTTGTATGTTTCAAAGGGATTAATTAGTCACCAGACACCAGTTGTTAGAGTATTCTTGATATACACATGTAACAGTGTGAGGAATAAACTTACATTAGCAAAAAGATGATATATAAAGTGTAAAATCAAAATAGTAAAGGTGTTTAAAGTTTGTATTGTACTCACTTTCTGCACCTCCAAGCTAATTAATAGCCTCATTGAACCGTTGTTGAAGCTCATGAGTCCATTTCAGCCTAAGCTTAGCATCAGTAGGAAGAACCAAATGCATGCTACTTTGATTTTGCACATTTTGCTGATCCATTTGCTATATTTGGTAGAGTTAGTAATAGTAGTGGTAATGGAGTGGAACACGTAAATGTACTTTTGATGCTTTTAGCAATGTGTAAATTTATGTGGCAGCTATAGTTCTCTTTTATAGATTGGGAGTAGTTGTGTTATTGTGTAATCTCACTCCATATAAGGAAGCATAAATGGGGATCCTATGCATTAGAAACCCAGGGTTAGCAGTAAACTAAGACACAAAGTGTTGTTCCTAAGAGGACTTACAAATTTAGAAGTTCATAACATAATGAAAAATTAGATAGTGGTAATGGTATTGCACAGTTGAGTGTTGAATAGAAACTAAAAACCCATGAAAAAGGCAGAGAACTAAATAAGGTAGAATTTTAGCAAGCAAAGAATTGAGTATAACCTCCAAACTCATGAACAACAGGTAGATAGGCCGTTAAAATTCAAGTTTGGTGTTGGGGATGCAAGGAAAACTGAGTTTCATGGAGTTCTGATCTTATATAGATTTAAACTAAGTTTGCTGTTGTTGGCAACCCAAAAGGTAAAGCTCTATTTTCAAGAAAAAAAAGTAGCTGTGGTCTTATAATAATAACTAATAAGTATATATAATGGCACTTGATAAGTTGGTTGGATTTGTGTTGGCAGGCAAAAAGGTATCCTAATTTGACAGAACATGGGAGTATTAAGGCTAGGGAAAATTACATCAATGATGTGAAGATACAATACAAGATAGTCAATCTGATTTGGACGTAGTTTATTATAAGAGTGAATGGACTGTTACTACTGGTACAACTTGAAAGGAAGGACAATAATGCTGCAACATGAAGAGGAGATGTTTAAGTCTTATCCTTAGTGGTTGAGTCTAAGTAAGAAAATTCTAGTGACAATTTCTAAAAGGAAACTGTTGGCAGAATCTTAATTATAGATTCAGGGAATCTAACCCTCCAAGAACTGTTACAATGCAGTATATTTTTGTTATAATGGGATTATGCAGTATATTGTTTGGAATCAAGATATTTTGAAGGTAAGCCTAGATCAACTGATTTTGTTTAGATGATAAAGTAAAACATGTTTCTCAAATGTAAACATAGATGGTTTTCAATGGTGTGTGCCTTTTGCTAGAATCAATTTTGCCGATTAGAAAGGGTCAAAATTGAGAAGTTTCAACATATCAATGGATTCTACTCACTGCAGAATATGTTTTTCAGGGCTCTAAAAATCTGTGAAATATTGGTTATTACTATTCAAGCAAAAAAGATTTAAGAAAATTCTTTAGCACAAGTTTCTATTGCCTATGATGAGTATAATGATCTGTTTGTGTGTGTATGAATCTAATCATGTTCATGATAATCTGTTCATGTGTGTCTGAATCTAAACTGATTTTTCCTTGGTGAACAATAATATATTTTTGGCATGATCATGAACATGCTTATTTTGATTATGCTGATTAGGCGTTGGGGAAGGTAGTTTCCAACCTCAAATGCATCATTTTATCATAACATTATGAATTAATTAGTGACTTTATTTTTATTCAATAAGGTGGTTTAGTATGAACAGAATCAAAATTCAATATCAAGTATTGAATTTGAAATCAATGTTTTAGATTCATAATTATTTCACATTTGCATCTATCTTATTCTGAGTTACTACCAATGGTTTCTAAATTAATGTTTAATTTATTATTATTATTTCAAATAAAAGATAGCCCAAATTTTCGATACCTATATGCTTATTATGCCTAGGCCATATACTTAGAACATTGCATGATATTACACGGGGAGTCTTTTATTAGGAAATGCTTCTTGAAATGGGATTTAAGACAATTACCCAATGACTTGTCTAGGAATAAAGTTTAAGGTGTTGGTTACTTAAAGGTCAGATTTTAATGTATAAACTTTTTGATAAATTGTCAATACATTCAATCTCATCCATTTCATCTGTGTTTTAATTTTTCATTTTTAGGGGATGAAATGAGAAGAACATAAAAGCTAATTGAATATAAAATAAGAGAAGATTTGTAAGGTATCACATTATTCATTAACTTACAGAGAAAATGTATTAAAGGACTTGGTCTTTACTGCAAGATACTCTTAATGTTCACCTAAAAAAATTAAAATGCAAAACCAATTCAACTGTATCATTTGTTTAATGAGTTTAAATTTAGTAGCAAACTCTTCATAATTTGAATTAGTAATAGAAAGCACAATTACCATGAACCTTGAAAAGAATATCTTGAGTCTACTATATTTTGTTCTTGAAGTCCCTTTCTAGGGACAAAGTTCCCAGATCCTTGTATATATCTGAACTGTTCTTTACAGGGGGTGTAGAAGTGTATTTGTAGAACAACTCAAAATATACATATAAATGTGTATTTGATACAAAGCAATATGCGCATAAATGTAAATACGGAGAGTCTTTGTATGCTGAGGCGGAGTGCAGTGTACTCTTGGGCGGTGTCACAGTCCGCCTGACGGGATCTACGTTGCCTTGACCCGATTGGGGGTGGTACCTGCAATCGTTCTCCGACGCTCAAGTCAGTATTTCAGAATACTTAGAGACTTAGAAAGACAATCAGAGAGAATTCTGCAAGTAAGAGAGTGTAAGGTTAAGAGAATGGGAAAAAGATCCCTTATACCTTTTCGAGAGAGGTTTATATACCTGTTACTGGTGCTGCATTATTGGTAGGACCCGCTCCTTGTCTTCAGGCATAATGCTGAAAAGGTAGTGGGTCCCTGCGCCGTTTACATGCACCATTATTGTAGTAGGTATCACAACTTGTCTGGAAAGCGTTAGTGCTTTAATATTTTATTGTTATTTCCCTTTATGCGTGACAGCGTGATTCCCATTATTAACCTCTCAAGACAGAGTCAATCTCGTGTCGGGGTTGTGAGTATGGGCTCACTACGCAGTAGGGGAAATTCGGTATTCCGCCAATGTTGAGCCTATGGCTTGGCGGAGTAACAACTTTGGCGAGGTTATATTCCTTGACGGAGTAACATGCCTGGACGGAGTTACATTCCTTGGCGGGGTAACGTGCCTGGGCGGAGTCATGAACCTTGGCGGCGTTACTTGCCCTGGCGGTATGCACTCCGTATAGTATTTGTAGTGTATTTGAAGAGTACTTCTCTTTATTCAAAATGCTGATCTGGCAAGGCATTAAAGCCATGCTCTTGGGGGCCGGTGTTAGGACCGGATCATATGCCCCCTAGCTTGTTATAGTGACTGGCGGAGTCACTTTAATAAGCTACAACACTTAAGTTTAGCTTTTGTAGGCATGGGTTTAGGCGGTATTTGCTAGTCCAGGTTTTGTGGATAAGTGCTTTCGTGCATTTATTAGCTGTCATCATTTGACACGCCTGTCATTAATGCGCCTCGAAACCACGTTTTTTATTCTTCAGTCTCCTATTGCCACGTATGCCCTCGTAACGGTTGCCATTCCAATGATGGGACATAAATGCGCGTGATGGCAATGGAGAACCGTTTTCGAGGTTATTACCGTGGGCCTTGGATTTTGAAAACGTGGCCCATGAAATATCTGCCCTTAGATATATCTATCGGTTTCAGCAAAAAAGGAACCGTCATTGAGACAAATCCGACGGTTGTAAACGCATATTTCAATTTTAGAACCGTTGATGAGATTTATCTAACGGCTGCAAACACATCTTCGAAATTTCTGAGGATTCGTTTATTTTCCCCCCAAGCCATGCCTATAAATAGGTAAACTCTCAGAAGGGAAATGTTTTGCTTCATCTCTCAGTTCATATTCGTTTGCTGAAAGTATTTTTGCTACTTTCTTGCGAATTTATTGGTGTTTGGAGTTCTTCTATCTTTCAGAAGTTTAAGGTACTTGCTTCCTCCTTTTCTTTGCTTCTCCATTTTCACTGGGTTGGTTTTGTTTTCCCTTATTGTGTGCTCGTAAAAAGGAAGATGAGAGGAAAGAGGTCAGAGTCACGTTCTAGGGTTTCTGTTCGTCCCATGTTTTCTGACATTGAGAGTGGAGATGAGGCTTTTTATACTGGGAGGGACTCGACGTTTTATAGCAGCGTGGAGTACTTTAGTAATGCTGTACATTCATTTGTGTCAGGAGGTGTTTCCCATACACAAGTGCTGACTATGGCAGAGTGTCGAAATGTTGTGTTACATGGACTGGATTGGAAAAAGACACTCGAGAATGACCCCTACTGTTGGGTTGAGGAAGATGTCAAGGATGCTTCCTCTCGACATGCGACAACAAGCGGAGGGGTAGTGGAGTTGCCTGTTCCGGTTTGGAAGAATGAGCGGTATGAGGATAGGTTCATCGTCCGTTCACCCAAGATGTATGAACGGGTTTGCCATCGTCCTCAGAATGATCGTACCATATATATGTACGATATTCTATTTACCCAGTTAGGGGTGCGCTTCCCATTGAATAAATTCCAAATGGGTGTGCTTAGGTTCTTGGACTGTGCCCCTTCTCAGCTGCATCCTAATGGTTGGGGAATAGTTCGCAGCTTTGAGGTGATGGCTGAACATTTGGGGTTTACGCCTACAGTGGCGTTGTTTTTCGCTTTCTGCCGCATTATGAGGAGAGTAAATATGAAAACCGGCGGCATGGGTTTTGTGACTCTCCGGGCGGAGCCAAAGATTTTGAACTTTAAGGCGTTTGCTGACTCCGCCAAAGAAGGCGGACTTCACTTCAGGATGAGTTTTGTGAAGGTATCCGTCAGGAAGGACAAACCTGTTTTTTGGCGGAATAAAGAAGGTGTTGATAGATTTCCAGTGGCATGGACGCATGAGCACTTTCTCTTAACCAAACGAGCGTATGAGGTTGAAGAGGGTGCTCTATCGGCGGCGTCTGTGGAAGTACTCCGGATGTTGAAGGAGTACAACTCCGTCCACAAGCTGATTCTTTGTCGAAGGCTGCTTGGGCGGGATGCTCAAGGATACTTGAGTAATATTATGAACAATTGCAATGTGATTGAGTATTTCCTCTATCTTGCATTTTCTAACTGAATCCTCATCTTGTTATTTCACAGGAGAAATCGCTGAGTTCCCTGGGATGGATCGTATCAAGCAGATCCAAATGAGCCGCAGGGAAATAAACGCGGAGAATAATGTGCAGCCCAGGAGGAATCTGACTGCTGCTCTCACAAAGACCCTTCCCTTCCCTGCCTCCACCAACATAGTAAATTTTGAAGGTGGTGCAGGATCTTCAGCAGCTACTGTTGAAAGGCGTTCTAAAAAACGCCAAGAACCAGAAGCTGCTGAAGAAGAAGAAGAGGAAATAGACCCCCAGCCCTTACAAAGAAGGAGGACCAAAAGCAAGAAGAGGGTTGAGGAAGGAGCATCAATTGATGCTGCTATTGATTTGGAGGAGACTCCGGAAGTACCTGTTGTGGGTACTTCTGCTACTACGGGCGGAGTTGAAGGCATCCCTGAAGAAGATGTCGAGGGGGAGCAAGCGGAGGGATTCCAAGCCCCTTCTGACCAAGATACGGGGGACGAGACAGGGAGAATTCAAATTTCCCCAGTCCGCCCGTCTGAGGATCCCGCCCTGAGCTTGACCACTCGAGGTACAGCAGTTTTCCCGATTGATGTGCCAGGGGAATCATCCAGGCGGTTGGTTTCTTTGCCTGAGGCGGGGTCTCGCTTGAATCCCTTTCTGTACTTCACAAATATAGGATCCCGCCAATCAGAGAGGCGTGATCCAGAATTCATCCTCCGCCCCGACCTCGACTTTGACGAGATTCCGGAGGGTGCAGCAGCTGCGAGGTGGCACCTTGCAGAGATAGATGGTTTCTTGGCCTCTGTCCCCCGGATATCTGATGTTGCTGCCGAGGCCAACATGTTTCAGGCGTCTTACCACGAGTCTGTGGAAAAGATTCGTAGCTTGGAACATGACAATGAGCAGCTGTCCGAGGTGATCAAGGCCAAGGACAAACACCTTGACACCGCCGATGCCAACACCAAGAAGCTGGAGGAGGAGCTGGCTCGGGTGAGAGCTGACAAAACTTTGCTGGAGAAGCAAGTCTCCAGCTTAAAAGAGCAAAACAAAAAACTGGGCGAGGAGGTGAGTGGCCTGACCCAGGTGAGGGCTGACAATAATCTGCTGAAACAACAAGTTTCAGACTTAATTCAGCAGAAACAAAAATTGGGCGAGGATGTAAGTGAGCTCCAGCAGAAGTTGATTTTCCTTGAACTTGATAAAGCTTCTGCCAAAGATGCCTGGGTGGCGGAGTTAGACCAAGCAGCTACTGCGTACACTAACCTTGAAAAACAGGTTGAAGTGTTGCAAGCTGAAAAAGCTACCTCTGAGGCCGCCAATGAAAAGCTCGACAAGGATTTACAATCCACGCTGGATGCGGCTGAGGCAGCGATTGATGATGCTTTCAGCATGGCTGTTCGTCAACTCCGTTATCGCAATCCAGGCGTTGCTCTGTCCACCACAGGCATTCATCCTTACTATGAGTTCATCAATGGAGAATTGATGGTGCCTGTTCAAGGGGGTCATGCTCCTGCGCCCAATGACGAATATGTTCTGGCGGACTTGCCTCCCTCTCAAAGTTTAAGCAAACCTGGTGAAGGTCAGGCCACCTCTGCCCAACAAGAAGGGATGCCGTCCGACCCTTAAAGACCAGCTCCTGAAACCCTTCGCCAGCTTTTAATTTTTGAATTTTGTTAATATTGCCTTGTTCCAGGATAGGCTCTGGACTTTTATCAATCCTTGACAATATTAATGAAGCATATTTTCTGCAAATGTATACTTGTTCATAGAAGTAGTGTTTAAGTCCGTCGTATTTATGCCTTGTAAAATGATATTGAAAAGGCGGAATATTCATCTGAGGACTTAATGAAATATGACTAAGTATAACGAGGCGGAATAGCCTTTTTGAGAATTTAACTGAAGTAATTTCAATAGTGAGGCGTAGTAACCTCGTGGGAATTTCATTGAAATGATTTTAATAGTGAGGCGTAGTAGCCTCTTAGGAATTTTAAAAGGAATTGGATTCCGTAAGAAGGCGGAGTGGCCTCTTAGGAATTTCAATGAGGTTGGATTCCGTAAGAAGGCGGAGTCGCCTCTTAGGAATTTAAAAGGAATTGGATTCCGTAAGAAGGCGGAGTGGCCTCTTAGGAATTTCAATGAGGTTGGATTCCGTAAGAAGGCGGAGTCGCCTCTTAGGAATTTAAAAGGAATTGGATTCCGTAAGAAGGCGGAGTGGCCTCTTAGGAATTTCAATGAGGTTGGATTCCGTAAGAAGGCGGAGTCGCCTCTTAGGAATTTAAAAGGAATTGGATTCCGTAAGAAGGCGGAGTGGCCTCTTAGGAATTTCAATGAGGTTGGATTCCGTAAGAAGGCGAAGTCGCCTCTTAGGAATTTAAAAGGAATTGGATTCCGTAAGAAGGCGGAGTGGCCTCTTAGGAATTTCAATGAGGTTGGATTCCGTAAGAAGGCGGAGTCGCCTCTTAGGAATTTAAAAGGAATTGGATTCCGTAAGAAGGCGGAGTGGCCTCTTAGGAATTTAAAAGGAATTGGATTCCGTAAGAAGGTGGAGTGGCCTCTTAGGAATTTTAATGAAGCACAATTTTACAAGTGTTGAACTTACTTGAACTTGTTGGGTAGTGCTTGAGTTTGTTGCTCATGTACTCCGTAAAACATTGGGAGTTAGGCAGAGTCAAGTTTTGGATGGAATGTTCATCCTTTTGCATTTTGATTGGAGTGCAACTCCTGATTGAATGAAAATCATCGAAGTGAGGATTGCTATGGTACAGCATATAGCTGCGACACCAATTTATCCTGCAAGAAATTGGTTAAACCTTCGAGGCGGTATGGTGCAGCATATAGCTGTGACACCAATTTATCCTGCAAGAAATTGGTTAAACCTTCGAGGCGGTATGGTGCAGCATATAGCTGTGACACCAATTCGTCCTGCAAGAATTTGGTTAGATTTTGGGGTTAGCGTGGTGCAGCATATAGCTGTGACACCAGCTCTTCCCACAAGAAGCCTGCAGGACCTTGGGGGTGAATTAGTGCAGCATATAGCTGTGACACTAGTTCTTTCCATAGGCGGCCTGTAGGACCTTAGGGTCGGTATGGTGCAGCATATAGCTGAGACACCAATCCTTTCCCCCCAAGGAGTTTTCTGTACCTTAGGGTCGGTATGGTGCAGCATATAGCTGGGACACCAATCCTTTCCCCCCAAGGAGTTTTCTGTACCTTAGGGTCGGTATGGTGCAGCATATAGCTGAGACACCAATCCTTTCCCCCCAAGGAGTTTTCTGTACCTTAGGGTCGGTATGGTGCAGCATATAGCTGAGACACCAATTCCCCAAGGAGTTTTTGTTGACTCCGTTTGTGAAGCGGCGTTGCATGTTGGTTGATCTTTATGGAATAAAGAGTTATGCGTTTGTGCTTCAATTTTAGAGTCGTTGTTTTATCTGCATGGGAACAAATTCTGCCATGGATAATCAATTCAAAGTTAGAGTGAAGATTAAATGCAGGAAGGCATTTCATTGAGAATGGAATTACATAAAAGATTGAGTTGGGATATATCTTTTCGAAACCTTTTCAAGGAAAGCATACAAAGGAAGATCCTTGAGTTAGGAAGAAAAGATCATACCGTATTACCCAACTAACTGTAATATATGCGTAAATTCAAAATGTTCCATTTATTTCTGACCGGAGTACCATCCAAGTTTTCTAGGCGGTATGTACCCTTGCCCAAAACTTCGATGACTCGGTATGGACCTTCCCAATTTGGTGCCAATTTGCCTTGGTGCGCAAATTTGTTGCCAATGTTGGCCCTTCTCAGGACCAAATCTCCCTCTTTGAAACGGCGTTCGCACATGCGTGCATTATACCGTTTGGCGGCCTTTGCTTTGACAGCTTGATCTCTCACAAAGGCTTCCTCTCTCAACTCCGCCAAAACCTCCAATTCGTGTGCGAGGTTCTGTTGATTGGCTTCCTCATTGAAATGGAGGACTCGAGCTGAAGGAGCTGTTAATTCTATGGGAATAACAGCCTCGACTCCATATGTTAGCCGATACGGAGATTCATTTGTGGTGGAGTGTGGGGTAGTTCTATATGCCCATAAAACATGGCATAACTGATTTGCCCAATCTCCCTTTGCCTCACCAAGGCGTTTTTTGAGGCCCTTCAAGATTTCTCTGTTGGCGACCTCTGCTTGTCCATTGGTTTGAGGGTGTTCCACAGAAGAGAAAATCTGCGTGATGCTGAGATTTTCTAAGAGTTCAGTGAACTTGCGATCTGTGAACTGGGTGCCATTATCAGTGACTATGCGTTCAGGGACTCCGAAACGTGCAATGATATTCTCATAAACGAATCTTCGAGTCCTGGCTGACGTTATGTGCACCACTGCCTCTGCCTCAATCCATTTGGTGAAATAATCAACACCAACTATCAAGTATTTGATTCCGCCGGGCGCAGTTGGGAATGGACCTAGAATATCCATACCCCATTGATAGAAAGGCCAAGGCGTTATTGATGATGACATTTCCTCAGCTGGAGTATGGTGAAAATTAGCGAATCGTTGACATTGATCGCATTTTTGAACATATGAGGCAGTGTCTTGCTTCATAGTGGGCCACCAATACCCCGCCCTGAGGATTTTTCTCACTAGACTCCGTGCCCCTGGATGATGTCCACACTGCCCTTCATGGACTTCTTCCAAAACAGCTGGCACCTCGTTTTCATTTATGCAAATTAAGTACGGGACAGAAATTCCTCGGCGGTATAGCTGCCCATCCAGGAGTGTATAATAGGGTGCCTCCCTCCTTAGCTTCTTTCGCTCAAGATCATCCGTGGGTAATTGTCCATTAACAAGATAACGAACTATTGGTGTTACCCAGGAGTTGTCATCAACGGGGCGGCTTTTAATCATATGAATTAAAGAGGGAAGGGATATACTTGGCTCCGCCAAAGTACTCTGTACAACCGTGGTTGTACACCCCGCCTTCTTTGTGCTGGCTAACCTGGACAGGATATCAGCACGTGTATTTTCTTCGCGAGGTACATGCTTGAAAGTTACTTCATCGAAGCGCTGTTTCAACTCATTGACGCAGTCTAGATATTGTTGCAGTAGAGGTTCTTTAGCCTGATACTCACCAAGAATTTGTGAGATGACTAGTTGAGAATCACTGCATAGGGTGACAGTTTTGGCCCCAATATCTTGTGCTGCTCTGAGTCCGGCTAAGCAGGCTTCATACTCCGCCTGATTGTTAGACGTAGTGAAGGTAAAGTGCAATGAAATTTCAAGATGTACCCCGTCATCACTTTCTATAACGATTCCTGCCCCACATCCTTTGCTGTTTGAAGACCCATCGACGTATACTGTCCAGTGTGAATGATCTGCATCTGGGCTAGAGCCTGTTAATTCAACTACGAAATCTGCTAGGACTTGTGCCTTGATAGCAGTTCTTGGTTCGTAGGATATGTCGAATTCAGAGAGTTCTATGGCCCATTTGATCATCCTTCCTGCCAAGTCTGGCTTGAACAATATAGTACGGAGTGGCAAGTCTGTGCGAATCAAGATGGGGTGTGCATGGAAATATGGTCTCAGGCGTCGTGAGGCCCAAACAACTGCAAGTGCTGCCTTCTCAATCTTCTGATAACGGCACTCTGCACCATGCAATGTTTTACCAGTGAAGTACACCGGTCGTTGGCCTTCGACTGTTTCTTTGACCAGGGCCACTGCCAGCGCTTCATCTGAAACAGACAAATAAACGATGAGTTGCTCACCTAGGCTTGGTTTTACCAGGATTGGAGGGCTGGCTAAGACATTTTTCAAGCTCTGGAAGGCCGCCTCTTGCTCTGGGCCCCAATTAAATTTCTTATCCTTCTTCAGCATCTTGTATAAGGGGAGAGAGCGATGAGCCATTTTTGGCATGAATCATGCTAGAGCAGCGATTTTGCCATTGAGGGATTGTACCTCTTTCAGTGTTTTGGGGCTCTGCAACTCTTGTATCACACGACACTTGTCAGGATTAGCTTCTATGCCTCTTTGTGTTAACATGAAACCCAAAAATCTTCCTCCGGGTACAGCAAATGTACATTTTAGTGGGTTGAGTCTCATGTTGTATTGCTGCAAGCATTGAAAAATGAGGCGTAGGTCTTCAACATGGTCTCCTCCCTCTGGAGTCTTGGCGATGATATCATCAATATAAACCTCCACCAGCTTTGTGTGCATGCCCTCAAAGACCTTGTTGATCATGCGCTGGTAGGTGGCCCCAGCGTTCTTCAGCCCAAATGGCATGACATTGTAGCAAAAGACTCCTCTGTCGTTGATAAATGCTGTTTTCTCCTGATCATCCTCGCACATTGGAATTTGGTTGTATCCGGAGTAAGCATCCATGAAGGATAGATACTTGTATCCTGATGAATCGTCAACCAGTCTGTCAATGTTGGGGAGAGGATAAGGATCTTTGGGACAACATTTATTCAAATCAACGTAGTCTATGCACATGCGCCATTTCCCATTGGCTTTCTGCACCATAACCACGTTGGACAGCCAAGAAGAGTAACGGAGTTCCCTGATGAACCCCGCCTTAAGGAGCTCTTCGATTTGTTCGCAAGCAGCATTTTGCTTAGCAGGACCCATACGCCGTTTCTTTTGTGCCACTGGCTTAGTTTCAGGATACACCGCCAGGCGGTGGCAACAGAAGTTAGGATCCATACCAGGCATGTCTGCGGCTGTCCAGGCAAAAATTTCCTTGTACTCATGGAGGAGTGCAATCAGTCTTGCTTCCATGTTAGGCTCCAGCTTGTCATTGATGTTAGTAATTTGCTCCGGGGTGCTGCCCAAAACAATAGACTTGGAACCACCATCGGGAGTTGGTTTCAAAGGATTCAGTGGGTCTATAGAAGACTCCGCCCTGGGATCAAGATCCACCAAGTTGACGGATGCCGCCGCACTGTTTCCTTCGTTCAATTTTCTTTTCTTAGACATGGTCTCAAGCTTCACCATGTTAAGACTTAAATTGTAACAATAACGAGCCATCTCCTGGTCTCCCCTGACAGATGAGACTTGATTATCTTTGTCGATGAACTTGATTAACAAGTGGGGGGTTGAAACGATGGCTTCCATGGCATTCAGAGTAGGCCGCCCAATGATGCCATTGTATGGGGATTTAACATCAATGACAAGGACCCTGGATTTCACAGTCCTTGCTCCAGGTTCACCATCGAAGGTAATCCTTGTGTCCAAGTAGCCTTTAGTAGGCTGTTTGGCGCCATTAAAGGCTGTGAGGTCCTGTGTGTAAGGCTGCAAATCAGCGTCAGTCAGTCCCATGCGTTTAAAACAGTCATAAAAAATAACGTCGCAGGAACTTCCCTGATCAACTAGGATGCGTTTTACATCCATATTAGCGATCACCGCAATGATCACTACCGCATCATCTCCCTCAGGAATGGTTGGGCCAAAATCATCATCTATGAAAGTTATAGGCGGAGTCTGAACTCCGTCCCTGAATGGGCGATATTCTTTGTTCTTGCCCTGCACAGATAAGATCATGCGATGATGGTTTTTCCGGGCGGTGTTTGAGGGTCCGCCTCCTGCGAAGCCTCCAGCAATCATGTCCACCACCTGCCTTTTACCTCGCGACCTAGGTTCAGGGCTCGGTTCTCGTTGGGCGGACTCCAAAACAATGCCTTTTTGTTTCTCTGACACCGCCGTACGTTTTGGTTCCCGAGTACTATCAGGATCCGGAGAACGATCACGATGTCGCTTTTCAAACTTCTCAGGCTCATCATGAGATTTGCCTTTGAACAGGTAATGTTTCAGTTTACCTTCATGAATGAGCACCTCAATGGTATTTTTGAGTTGCTTACATTCTTCTGTGGTGTGGCCAACTGACTCATGGAATTCACAATATTTCTTTGGGTTTCCACCGCGCCTGATTGGAGGTGGACGTTGAATTCCATAAACATTGAGAGTGGTCCATCCTATTTCACGCAAGATTTGCTCGCAGGTTGTGTTCAGTGGTGCATAGTGAGCAAAATTGAACACGCGTCTGTCCTGCTGTTTGAAAGGTTGGTTCCCTACTTTGTCCCTTTGGTGGGACTTGTCATTCTTCAACAATTTATCTTTCCCTTTGTCTTGAGGTGGAGTTGCAGGGAGTGGTTTACTGCGAGATGCAGTGGCTTCCAGATGCATCTCAATACCCACGTACTTAGACGCCTTCCTGCGAAATTCCTCCATCGTGGTTGGAGGTCCCTTTGCCAGAGACAAAGCGAAAGGTGACTTTGGTTGCATAGCTTCTATGAGAATATACAACTGGATTGCCTCAGTCAGATCAGGGACCATGGCTGCCTCCTTGTAAAATCTCTTAAGGAAATCCTTCAGAGATTCTTTGTCGCCTTGTTTGATCTGAGCCAAGGTATGAGAGGTTCTGGGTGCATCCCTGGAGATCACGAAGTGGCTTCCAAAAGCTGAGGCCAGCTCCTCCCACGAATCAATGGAACCTGAAGGTAAGCTCTTGAACCAACTAAGAGCTTCGCCTGTAAGGGTTCTGGGGAACATTCTGCACATGACATCCTCCTCAGCCCCTAGAAACATGGCCTCGTAGATATAAGCATCTAAATGCTTAGAGGGATCTGTTTCCCCAGTATATTTCCCTATAGAAATGGGCTACATAGTTTGCAAATGTTTGGGTACATGTGCATTCATGAGCCTTTTGGAAAATGGGAT
The DNA here is from genome assembly GCA_037962975.1 of Clitoria ternatea. Classification (NCBI taxonomy): domain Eukaryota; kingdom Viridiplantae; phylum Streptophyta; class Magnoliopsida; order Fabales; family Fabaceae; genus Clitoria; species Clitoria ternatea. Next base: position 23,685,831 of record CM075673.1, on the reverse strand, counting down.
GCTCATCTTATACCCTGAGGGGGATGCGTTTGAGCCTGCTCTCCTTCCTTCTTGATGCTGAGCATTCACCAGTGGGAGGCTTCGTTGCTCCTCCATGTATGTAGGAATACGAGAGTAGTGAGGAGTACTTGATTCCTCCTGCATGTGTGGTTCATGATGTGGCTGTCTTGCAGGACCAGCTTTTTCATGCACTGGGTTTGCTTTTTCGCGACGAAGTTCCGCAAGTTCTTCTCTCAACATTCGAATCATGTCATCTCTTGGATCTAGAGAATCGGCTTGCGTTCCTTTTTTCTGAGCATCATCATCGAAGTTAAGACGTCTGGGATTGCGTGGAGGAGAATCCTCGTTCCCCATCTCTGGTCCTTGTCTCTCCATTGATGATGAAGATTGATCAAAGATTGTGGGATTACCTAGTTTACAGGTCCCACTGGGCGTGCCAATGAACTGTTCTTTACAGGGGGTGTAGAAGTGTATTTGTAGAACAACTCAAAATATACATATAAATGTGTATTTGATACAAAGCAATATGCGCATAAATGTAAATACGGAGAGTCTTTGTATGCTGAGGCGGAGTGCAGTGTACTCTTGGGCGGTGTCACAGTCCGCCTGACGGGATCTACGTTGCCTTGACCCGATTGGGGGTGGTACCTGCAATCGTTCTCCGACGCTCAAGTCAGTATTTCAGAATACTTAGAGACTTAGAAAGACAATCAGAGAGAATTCTGCAAGTAAGAGAGTGTAAGGTTAAGAGAATGGGAAAAAGATCCCTTATACCTTTTCGAGAGAGGTTTATATACCTGTTACTGGTGCTGCATTATTGGTAGGACCCGCTCCTTGTCTTCAGGCATAATGCTGAAAAGGTAGTGGGTCCCTGCGCCGTTTACATGCACCATTATTGTAGTAGGTATCACAACTTGTCTGGAAAGCGTTAGTGCTTTAATATTTTATTGTTATTTCCCTTTATGCGTGACAACGTGATTCCCATTATTAACCTCTCAAGACAGAGTCAATCTCGTGTCGGGGTTGTGAGTATGGGCTCGCTACGCAGTAGGGGAAATTCGGTATTCCGCCAATGTTGAGCCTATGGCTTGGCGGAGTAACAACTTTGGCGAGGTTATATTCCTTGACGGAGTAACATGCCTGGACGGAGTTACATTCCTTGGCGGGGTAACGTGCCTGGGCGGAGTCATGAACCTTGGCGGCGTTACTTGCCCTGGCGGTATGCACTCCGTATAGTATTTGTAGTGTATTTGAAGAGTACTTCTCTTTATTCAAAATGCTGATCTGGCAAGGCATTAAAGCCATGCTCTTGGGGGCCGGTGTTAGGACCGGATCAATATCCTTCCATGAAATACATGTGTCCTTGTATCAATGCTCCAACCAATTATAAGGCTCATTGTTAATAATTATTAGAAGAGATAGAGATCCTATACTCCTTTTAGAACTACTAAAAAGATTGGTGAGGTGAGAAAAAATATACTGTAGATTTATACATTTTACAGTAGAAAGTAAAGGTGGTGAACTAGATGCCTTCATTGCAAAACTTTCCTAGGCTCTTTTACACACACACACATATATATATATATATATATATTCTTTGATACACTACCAAAAATTTACAAGGTTGTCACCATAGGTATTGTTCAATACACTCTTTCAGTTTTTGGAAAGTCACAGGTTTCAACACAAAAGTCCATACCACTTGCAAAACACTCTTCTGTGCTCTTTGACAAAGCATTTGCTGCCATATGCATTAATATTAGATATAAGACAAAGATCATTTACTTTACAAAAAATACATTTGTAGAAGAGGATAACTATTCTAATATTAAGATTGTTTAGCATTAGTTTTAAGCAGAAACAGGCATTTGATTACAGGCAGAGTTTGATGTAGATGTATCAGTAACTGAGAACTTGAAACAAACTTATAAGCACTACAAACTGAATACTCACCATTAACTTTATTTCAATTGATCGTTACCTAAATATAATAGAAATCCCTAAACCAATTCTTTATTTCACACCTCTAATAATAACATCCCTTGCATTCCAAAAACTCCTCCACATATAACTAGTTGATAGTTAAACCCTATGTGAACACCTCTTTTTGTCCGGCCAATTGGTATAGTTCCATCCTTTGGGCACTCTCTGCTGCGCATGGTTCACTTAGAAATTCATAACTCCTTCATACGACCTTCGATTTGCGCAAACCTGGTCTCAAAATTTCCGTAGCAAAATTGTCTATGACTTTTGTGAAGACCTTGAAGGCTATATCCTTACCAATTGGTACAGTTTTAATAATCTTCCTAGACTTGTTCCAGTTTCATGATTGCTCTGCACATCTTTAGGAAAAAATTCATATCTCCCTCATATGATACTGAAATGACCCCGTTCTTTTTTCTGTGGCTCCACATCAAAGATATCTACAAACTTCATGAAGGTCACAAAAGCTAATTCTCCACCCATTTTTCCCAGTGAATTTATTTTGCTTGCAAATGTATTTCCGTCACACTCTGGAGCAGTTTTGGTAGATGGGCCATATCTCCCTCGTTTCTTGATGAAAATTTTTGTGCCATATATCAAATTAAAGCTAAGAGAAAGATCTACAATTTTCATGTTGGACTCTTCTTCAAATTTGGCACGCGTCTGTCCTTAAATATTCAAGGAAGTTTCGTAATGAAGAGAATGGAACCCACCACAAGAAGTGCTCATGATTTTGTTAAGATACAACAGCCCCTTTTTGTCTTCATGTGAAATGATGCTGAAATGCAAGGGAAACTGATCAAATTTTTTGCAATGGAAAGCATAAACGAAGTTGCCAAACTTTCAAAGTCAAGGACCCACCACTAAGACAACATTCACGTTAATGGCATTCCAATTTGCAATGTTTTCACTTAAGGTACACAATTTTGACCAAGTCAAAATATACATGTCAAGCTACATGGGATTAAAGCCAAATAATTAAAGCAAAATCAGCCCCCCCTTTATTTATGCTTCAACGTGAATTCAAGAGAATTTGTGTGATTTTGTAATAAAATATAAAGTTAAGAACCCACCACACAAAGATGGTCACGGTTTTGGTCAAGAGAAGGATCTAAATGCATATTAAATTATGCAAGGATGACTCCACATGGCTTTGATAAGAAAACACTATCCCATGGACTTTTGTGCATTCGGTGAAAGGCAAAAGAAATGGAGCATGTGTAAGAATAAACAATTTAGAAAATGAGAAGCTTACCCACCTTTTGTCTTACAGCAATTCATGGTTGAAAAGGTGTATTTTAATACAAGGCCTGGAACACCATGTGCTCACGCGGTTTGCACAAATCGAAGAACAAACCATGCTTCAATAAAAAAATCCACCAACATGCCATCACATTCACATAAAATAATGGGTTATGCAATAGAAAATTAGGATCATGGCATTGGGCATCAGGAAGGCAATTAAAAATGGAGTGAGTGGAAAAACTCCACTAAGTCATTCCCACGGCAACATATAGGAATTTTCAAAGAAAATGATAAAATTTTGGGGAAGAGAAGGGTTAGTGGACGGAAGAAAAAAATTAAAGAAGCATATGAAGAAAGAGGGGGGGACCTTCAGGAGAGAAAGGCGAATGAGCAAAGGAAAAGGCTAGAAGGGTGGAATGGTTTCTATTATTTTTGGGAGGTAAAGAAAAGAACAAGAAACAGAGAGAGTGCAACGGATTTTTGGGAGGGTTTTCAGGAGCTTCAAGGCCACTTGCAAGGGTGGAAGTCCAGCTAGAAGAACCACTCAACTAATGGTGCCATCCTTTTCATCCTCCATTAAAGCAGTAAGTGGAGCTTCCACTTTCAGATTTCTTTTACAGAAGGGGGCAAGGAACAGAGGCTATAAATACCCCTCTGTACAGAAGAATAGGGGTTCGAAAATTTTTCTCTAGAGAGGTTTGGAAAGGATTTCCTAGGAAGGAGATTATCTCAACATTCTTGAGTTTTGAAAGGCACTTCCGGATTTTTTACAGTAGAAATTCGCAGCAACAGCAACAGCAACAGCAACAGCAGCAACAGCAACAGCAACAGCAGCAACAGCAACAGCAACAGCAACAGCAAAAACAGCAAGAGTGAGCAAGAACTCAATCAGTGAGCAAGAACATTATATATTTTGTGAAAAAAGTGTTTATTTTCCAAAATATTAAATTTTTGTATAAGGATCAGATTAGTATTGTTGTATTGGACTCTCTGTTCTGTTGCCTATTGTTGTTATTATAATTTGGTTTTTACAGTAGCATATTGTGATGTATGTTTGAATCTCCACTCTATCTCTGCTCTATTTCTGTTCATGTTACTTTTCCTGTTTATTTATTGCCCAACGTTATTGCTCAAGTTGTTAGTGTATGTTTTTGTTTCTGTATAAATTTAAATTGTATGAAGGATAGTTGCGATCATAATTTTATTGCCCAGAATATTAATCCTATTACAAGGAATCAGTCCTCCTCTGTATACTATTTCTTTTTCTGGATAATTCGTTTACCGTATAGTTAAGGTGTAATTTTTTTTTTAAGGCACTCGCTCATCTTTGAAAGAATCGGGTTGAACAAGGCTTAACAAAAATGTGATTGTTTATTTTTTTATTTTTTTATTTTTTTATTTTTTTTTAGTTTCTGTTTTTCTTTCTGTTATTTCAAAATTATGTCTAATTAAAATTTTAACAACTCAACATTATCTTCAACCAAAAAACATGACCTATCTTTCACTGTAGTAAGTCTGTGTATTCTTCGTCTAGTTTTTTTGATAAATTTTTACTACTTATTTTTTTTTATTTTTTTATTTTTATTTTTTTTAAAAAAATTGTTTTATCCAAAAGAGGTTAATTTAAACGAGACGTCTTGTTGATTTTCCCCTATTTTTAATAAACCATCACCACAAGGAACGGAATACTTGGGACAAGACGTCCCGCTTATCCCCTTCCCGTTTCTAACCCCGCATTTTGATTAAATCCCATGAAAATCAATTTAGACATGACGTCTTGTTGATTTTCCCCTATCTTTGGTAGGTCATCACCACAAGGAACGGAATACTTGGGACGAGACGTCCCGCTTATCCCCTTCCCGTTTCTAACCCCGTATCTTGATTAAATTCCGTGAAAATCAATTTAGACGTGACGTCTTGTTGATTTTCCCTTATCTTTGGTAGGCCATCACCACAAGGAACGGGATACTTGGGACGAGACGTCCGGTTTATCCCCTTCCCGTTTCTAACCTTGTATTTTGATTAAAGGATGACTAATTTAGATGCGACGTCTTGTTAGTATCCTTCCCTTTTCCTGTTTTATACCGAAGCCAAGGTTAATTTGGACGCGACGTCCAATTGACCTACACTCCATGTCTGTTCAGTTTGTTCCTTCTGTTTTTACACAAAGTACAACATTAAAAGGGGAGAAATATAACATCTTTTGTAAGGCTATTTATGTTGCGTATTTTCAATCTTGGTACTATTTCTGACAGGCGATGTAGGGTGCTAATACCTTCCCTACTCGTAACCGACTCCCGAACTTGAATCTCATTCTTTAAACCAGTGCTTTACTGGACCTAGTTTTTTCCAATGTTTTTCCTATGAATAAAAACGTTGGTGGCGACTCCCTGTTTCAAACAAGGTTTCACTCTCTCTCGCCGCACCGTCGCGATCCTGGTTGCGACATATGGCGACTCCGCTGGGGACACTTAAGAGAGTCAGGCCAGTTTGATTGAAAGCGCATGTTCTTTTTATATAGCCTTTGTTATCTCGAATTTCTTCCCCTTGTTTTATTTCCTGTTGATTGTTGTGTATGTTTGTTTTTGTTTTAATTGTATCTTGTTATTTGTTTCGTTGTCTATGTTTTGCATGTTTGTTGAACCCTAGGGTAGAAGACCATGTTACTTTTCTGCAATCATTGAACCCTAGGGTAGACGACTTTGTATATTTGTTCTGTGTTTGTTCTTTGTGCAGAATGGGGTAAGGTAAAAGGTATGGACTGCCCTTCCACACACTACACTCACAATTACTTGCACACACCTATGAGTGGCGCCCTATACCCGGGCCCCAAATGAAGCTTAAGTTAGGAGAGGTTGGTAACGGAATCGTATGGGATGTACTTCCTATCCGGTATTCGTGAGAACCTCAACCAGAGTTCGACCTCTCATGATATACGCACCTAGTGGATTCCCCACTGTTTGCGTCCCTGTCATGGTTAGGATCTTGGCTCTGGTGACCTTCTAGATGTCTAGCGGAAGCCACCCGGTGTGGAGAGTCACTTTTAGACAAGCCATAGGGCCTAGAAAAGACTTTCAACAAAATCCGACCTAGGCCACAAAAGGGCAAACTTTACTTTACCTTATGTCATTTTTGCTTTCCCTTTTATCCAAAAAGTGAATTATCTACCACCCGCAGATTTACTGAGTTTTTGAAATAATGACTCATTTTGGAACACACAGTATTCTTCGGGTGAATAGATAATCCTCTTTTGGTCATGTACCTCTGAGTCCTGAGTCATAGATTTTCCTAATCGTCAAAAAATCAAAAAAATAAAACTTTATTTCCGCTCCAACAGGGGCGTCGATGATGATTAAAAAAAATCATGACTATTGCGACTTGGACCCTTGGTAATCGTTGTTTCCCAAAAAAAAATTGCTTTATGTTAAATCTATGGGGAAGTACCGGTTCCAAAACATGACATCAACTAATTTCTCCTCTTTATCCTCATTTTCATGGAAGGCTGTTCAGAACTTAACGAATACCCTTTGAGTATATATGGAAACTAACATGGGATTGAACTTAAGAAATGAGGGCAGTAAATGCCCGAAGAAAATGTTTGAGCTTGAGGCTTCCACCTCCGAATGAAAGATTTCTTCTGCCTTCACAATTATCCCATATTAATTTCCATGTTTACCATACCTAGTACTTTTGAAGGATAAGTTCTAAGGAATAGCCAAAGGATATTCGCCAAAGCCTGTGATTGCTTCCCATGACATTCTTCTTCTTTATATTTCCACCTAACATTTCTTTGCTTTTCTTTATAAAAAAAAAGAAAGAAACACAGACGTCACGGGTAGGCATCCTTACCAAACTCGACTTCAAAGGAAACTCATGGCTGAGGCAGAAGCTGTTGATGGAGACTTTAGGACTGAGTTCGATCAGCTGAAAGAGCGAGTGGCGGAGTTAACTAAACTTTTAGAAAAGAAACTCACAGAAGGAGGCTCCTCTGCAGGTGTTGAGGTTGCCCAACAGCAACCTACCACCGTACCACCTCCCCTTGATTCTGACCCAGCAAGAACCCAACTCCCTAACACAACGACACCCCCTATCACCATTCATGTCGGAAGACCTAACCCTGCCATGGAGACCCAGTCACCTTACGGCCAGTCTTATGCACAACAGCATACATTTGTCGGTCCTGACGGTAACCCAATACCTTTTCCACTTTATGGCCTACCACCGGGGTACTATCCCCCGCTCGCTAACCAACATGAAGCCCACAACCAGCAAGCGATGAATCCCCACGCTTCATACCCCACCCAGCCAAACATGCCACCACTCCACCAAACCCAAAACACGCAAACCCATGACCCACAAGCTCACCAAACCCAAAACACACAGGTCCATGACCCACAAACCCACCAAACCCAAAACACACAAGCCCCAGTGGCCCAGCCAACTTACAACGCACAAGCCCAAAACACACGAGCCCAGATAATCCAACCGACTTATGCCATACAAGCTACGGCCCAACCCCAAGGTCCCTCACCAAATACAGGCCTAATGAACCAGTCCTATACGTTGCCTCATTTCAACCAGCCATTCGGCTATCCATACGGATACGCAACCCCCTATATGACCAATCTCCAAGATACAACCCGTATGATGAACCCAGTAGCCGGTCTTAGCACAGTTGCAGCTCCCCAAAAGGAAAAGATAGAGATCTTAGAGGAGCGTTTGAGAATGATGGAAGGCGCCAGAGGTTTTGGACTGATAGATGCTTCTGAGCTATGCCTAGTCACAGATGTTGTCCTCCCGCCCAAATTCAAGATGCCAGACTTTGATAAGTATCGGGGAATGACTTGTCCAAAGAACCATCTCACGATGTACTGTCGAAAGATGGCATCTTATTCTTCTAACGACCAATTGTTGATCCACTGCTTCCAAGATAGTTTGGCAGGAGCGCTCTTACATGGTATGCTCACCTTGAGCGGAACCATATTCGTTGTTGGAAGGACCTGGCAGATGCCTTCCTTAGGCAATACAAGTATAATATGGATATGGCACCTAACAGGGTTCAGTTACAGAACATGGTAAAGAGGGACAATGAAACGTTTAAGGAGTATGCCCAACGATGGAGAGAGACAGCGGCGCAAGTGGACCCCCCATTGTCGGAAAAAGAGATAGTCGCGATGTTTATCGACACGCTCCCATCACCTTTCTATGGCAAGATGATTGGTAGTGTTTCAGCCAACTTCTCCGACATCGTGACTATTGGGGAAAGGGTGGAGAGCGGAATACGAACGGGGAAGATCACTCAGGGCCCATCTGGGGCGAACATGACAAGAAAGTCGACGCCTGGGAGAAGGGATGGGGAAACTAATTCCATTTCTTCTAATCAAAAGACGACTCCGCCGAGACCTTTCGCCCCTACTATGATTCAAGCTCCCAATCCTTATGTGGCCGCAGCCACTGGTGGCCCAATAGCTCATACTCCTCACTTCCGCCCGCCCATGGTAAGAGCGCCAATGTCGCAACCCATGCCATATCATCACCCGCAGCAAGTGGCTCGACTACCCAATCATAATCAGAACCCAAGGAATCCCAACAACGAGCGCACCCCTGTGCAGTTCGATCCAATTCCCATAACATATGCCGAACTTCTTCCAGTCCTCGTTGAGAGGGGAATGATAGCTCCATGCCCCATGAGGCCGTTGCAACCTCCTTACCCGAGGGGGTATGACCCGAACGCTCATTGTGATTACCATGCAGGAGCACCAGGGCACTCCACAGAAAATTGCATGGCTTTGAAATATAAAGTGAGAGATTTGATCAAAGCCGAGTGGATTAGTTTTCAAGAAGGAAGCCCTAATGTGACCGTAAATCCCCTGCCTAATCACGAAGGTTCAGGAGTTAATGCCGTGGTGACAGATGTTGGAAATGGTTTTTGATGATAATGCTGATTTGGGTGGCCGCTTGCCCGCCGGGACGAGAGCTCAGTAACTGGGAAGCTGTCGAACTCCCTACGATTTTAAATGATTCACCAAAGTAATTTGTCACTGCCTTAAAAGTCTTGTTTATCCCTCTGCTATGCCTAAGGCTTTGGGACTTTCCATGTAATAAAGGCGAAAAAACTTGTTTTACCAGTCAATCAATAAATGTGTATCGAAATTCTAAAAAAAAATTTTCATCCCTTTATCCTTGCATTGATTCATTTTCTTTACTTGCTTGTTCCTCTTTTTCTTTCCTTTTTATTTTTTGCCATAACGCACTAAATTGCAGACCCAAAAATGATCCTCTTGAGACTAATGAAATCACAATCCCATTTTACGACCTCAACTACCCGGTCAATTGTGCTGACAAAGAAGGTAGGAAAGCTTGTGAGTCACCACACAAGTTAACCAGATTGTTAGAACAAGAGGTTAAGGAATACCCCTGAGTCAAGAATGACTGAAGGAATCACGGGGCAATATATCAGAAGACATTAGTAATATTGTTTCAGGGCGTGGAAATAATCTATGTGAATGATAACATTGCCAAGTCCCGAATTGGACAAGTGGTAGGCCAGTCAACTAAGAAAACCACAACAGTTACCAACATAAATAGGGGAAAATTGCTAATGCCTTAAATGCAGATACAGTCAAGGGAGACTTGGCCAAAAATTCAAAAAAAAAATGAAAAATGAAAAAATGAAAAGTAGAAGTCAAGCTTGAAGTCCAATGCACATACCAAGCAGGGAAAGCTGGTTACGTCCAGATCCTCGAGCAAGCTGTCATTTTCTGTATAAGGGGAACAAATATCGTCAGGCCAAGAACTCGTATTCTTGTCATCATCAACACCTCAACCCTAAGGAGTGCGTCATTCCTCATACCTATGTAGCCAAGGAAATAGTCTGTCAGATTGAGTCGTTGCGTCATTAAGGGGATTAAAAAAAAACAAAGAAAAAAAAACACAAAAGCAAAAAAAAGAGGGCAAACAAAAGAAATGGAAAATGAAAAAAATAAAAAAAATAAAAAAACAAAAGGCCAAAATGATGATTCAAGAGTAATTCCCTCTCGTTGGTGCCAAAAGACTCACCAATATTTCCTTGGGTACATGGCATAGGAGTGGAGTCTCCTATTTGAAGTGACATCAGTTCCCCAAAGGATCAAACTAAATTTGGAAAAGAATAGGCAGACTCAACTGGAGTGTGATCAGTTTCAACTTTTTATTGTAAAGGATGCAGCCCAAAAATGAACAAGAACACATTATAAAGAAAGAAAAGAGCTCGCTAGGCTGAAAACCTGAAAGGGCGGCCTAGGCAAACGTTAGAGCAACCCGGTGAGTTGAAAACCTAAAAAGGCAGCTCAGGTAAAAATTAGGGTCAAGATTTCGGCAGAGTAACTAAGGTTTCCAATGCAAAACGTGCAAACTGAGGTATGTGGACCATGGTTAAACTACCCTCTCAAAGGCAGAGTTGAACGATGTACTTGAGGTCGTGACGTGAGATTAAGGTTCTCACTAGTCTCAGGAACTCACTGGAGGATCCTCGAACCTTCCCTGTTTCTCCTGGCCTTGACCTGTCCTACGTAACTTCATTCCATCCCATCTATTTTCCCCATTGTCCATTCTCTGTATTCTGTTTATCATACATGAATAAAATTTATCCTTTTTCGATACGTGTTATGAATTGCATTAATCTGATAAAACATTGTGTTTTTATAAAAAATAAAATAAAAGAATGGTGAACATCTAAAGTCGTAAGGGACAAGACGCTCCCACTACTTGACCTCGACAATCATCACAAAGACTCAGCCAGGCACGTGCTTCAAAGCTATGATCGCCTCTTTGATTCTCCTCTGTCCATGAGTTATCCTAAGGGACGCGGTTTCACAGGACCTACCCAGTTTTTGAATGTATCTTTGCACTACTTACCCTTTTTCTGCAGGTTATTACAACGGACAGTCATGTCAAGCATTGACGCCTCAATCAAGTCTTTTTCCTCAATGGAACCGCAACTGCCAAAACTAGAATCTTTCAAGTCTTCTCCTTAATCGCCAAAGTGGGCACTCCTCAGAACTCCTTCCTCAAATCGCCAAAGCTGGCACCTCTCAAAGTCTTTTTCCTCAACTGCCAAAGCTGACACTTTTTCAAACTCCCTTCCAAGGATTCTACCTAACACATTCTGACAATCAAGCGTATCTCCTTCCCAAGCCCAAGGATAGTTTCTAGCAAAATTCTTTTCCCCCAATAGAATCACCAAACTTTCCCCAGTGAGCCTACAATTCAGATCATCTTCTCCCACCAATAAGAACATTTTCTAATCAGGCTTAGAAGAACTCTCCCTAAAAGGGGCCAACACATTTCTCTCAGTAAATCCACAAATACCAGGTGGACCCCAGATTTTCCCTTCCCAATCAAGGGGCGATGCTCGAGCCATCAATCCTTCTCCAGTGGAACTACACTTCCCAGACAAATCAAACTGGGGCATCACCCCCTGGTTCATTCTCTTTCACCCAAAGAGGTAGCACCCCGAACCATCAATCCTTCCCTAGTAGAAATACATTTCCTAAACAACTCAAACTGGGGCATCTCCCCAGATTTCTTTTGTTCATTCAAGGGGTAGTTCCCCAACAACCTTCAAATCACCTCAAACTGGGGCATCTCCCCAAATTTCTTTTGTTCTAGCCAATCTCCAAGAATCCCTCCAATCATGTCAAACTGGGGCATCACCCTATGTTTCTTCTTTCTCAATCAAGGGGACGATTCCCCATGTTCCTCCTCTTACCGTCAAGGGGACGATTCCCTAAGATTCTCTTAAATCATGTCAAACCGGGGCATCACCCCATGTTTCTCCTTTCGCAATCAAGGGGACGATTCCCCATGTCTCTCCTCCTACAGTCACAGGGGATGATTCCCCGAGATTCTTTCAAGAACCTTTAAACTGGGGCATCTCCCCAGATTTCTTTTATTCTGGCCTTTCCCCAAGATTCCTTCAAACCATCTCAAACTGGGGGGAATCACCCCAGGATCACGCTCTTTCAGTCAAAGAGCAATTCTTTCAGTCATGTCAAACTGGGACATCACCCTGAGCCTTTAGGTCCAGTGAGTTAATTCGGACGAGACGTCCTGTTAGCTTTCCCAATCTCTGCATTTCCTGTCAACTGAGGGTCAACCCCACAAGTTACTTTCCAGTCGCCTATTCAGGCATCCTTTCCTTTCCATTTGTCTATTCAGGCACCAGTTACTTTTGTAGTTCGCTTATTCAGGTTATTTCTCGTTCGCCTATTCAGGCATCCTTTACCTTTCTAGTTCGCCTATTCAGGCACCAGTTACTTTCCAGTCGCCTATTCAGGCATCCTTTCCTTTCCATTCGCCTATTCAGGCATCCTTTACCTTTCCAGTTCTCCTATTCAGGCACCAGTTACTTTCCAGTCGCCTATTCAGGCATCCTTTCCTTTCCATTTGTCTATTCAGGCACCAGTTACTTTCTAGTTCGCTTATTCAGGTTATTTCCCGTTCGCCTATTCAGGCATCCTTTACCTTTCCAGTTCGCCTATTCAGGCACCAGTTACTTTTCAGTCGCCTATTCAGGCATCCTTTCCTTTCCATTCGCCTATTCAAGCATCCTCTACCTTTCCCGTTCGCCTATTCAGGCATCCTTTACCTTTCCAGTTCGCCTATTCAGGCACCAGTTACTTTCCAATCGCCTATTCAGGCATCCTTTCCTTTCCATTCGCCTATTCAGGCATCCTTTACCTTTCCAGTTCACCTATTCAGGCACCAGTTACTTTCCAGTTCGCCTATTCAGGCACCACTTTACTTTCCAATCGCCTATTCAGGCATCTTTTCCTTTCCATTCGCCTATTCAGGCATCCTTTACCTTTCCAGTCCGCCTATTCAGGCACCCTTTACTTTTTCGTCGCCCAAAGGTGGCATCCCTCATCGCTAGACGTGGCATAGCCTCGCTCCACTTTTTCCAGCGAATAAAAAAGACAAAAAAAAACAAACAAAAAAAAACAAACAAAAAAAGAGAGAGAGAGAGAAAAAGAAGAAAAAGAAAATAGAGAGACAGAAGTGGGAAATGCTCGTTTTTAAAGAGAAAAAGGTCACACTTACTAGTGATTGCCAGCACCATCAGACGCCATACCGATTAAGAGGTCCCACCTGGTCCCTACATCGGTGTTCATATCTTTACTTCATTTTCACTTCAAAAACACGGAAAGCTTCGTGTTTCTCTTGTGAAAAAGAAGTAAAGAGGGGCATCTGTGAACACCTCTTTTTGTCCGGCCAATTGGTATAGTTCCATCCTTTGGGCACTCTCTGCTGCGCATGGTTCACTTAGAAATTCATAACTCCTTCATACGACCTTCGATTTGCGCAAACCTGGTCTCAAAATTTCCGTAGCAAAATTGTCTATGACTTTTGTGAAGACCTTGAAGGCTATATCCTTACCAATTGGTACAGTTTTAATAATCTTCCTAGACTTGTTCCAGTTTTATGATTGCTCTGCACATCTTTAGGAAAAAATTCATATCTCCCTCATATGATACTGAAATGACCCCGTTCTTTTTTCTGTGGCTCCACATCAAAGATATCTACAAACTTCATGAAGGTCACAAAAGCTAATTCTCCACCCATTTTGCCCAGTGAATTTATTTTGCTTGCAAATGTATTTCCGTCACACTCTGGAGCAGTTTTGGTAGATGGGCCATATCTCCCTCGTTTCTTGATGAAAATTTTTATGCCATATATCAAATTAAAGCTAAGAGAAAGATCTACAATTTTCATGTTGGACTCTTCTTCAAATTTGGCACGCGTCTGTCCTTAAATATTCAAGGAAGTTTCGTAATGAAGAGAATGGAACCCACCACAAGAAGTGCTCATGATTTTGTTAAGATACAACAGCCCCTTTTTGTCTTCATGTGAAATGATGCTGAAATGCAAGGGAAACTGATCAAATTTTTTGCAATGGAAAGCATAAACGAAGTTGCCAAACTTTCAAAGTCAAGGACCCACCACTAAGACAACATTCACGTTAATGGCATTCCAATTTGCAATGTTTTCACTTAAGGTACATAATTTTGACCAAGTCAAAATATACATGTCAAGCTACATGGGATTAAAGCCAAATAATTAAAGCAAAATCAGCCCCCCCTTTATTTATGCTTCAACGTGAATGCAAGAGAATTTGTGTGATTTTGTAATAAAATATAAAGTTAAGAACCCACCACACAAAGATGGTCACGGTTTTGGTCAAGAGAAGGATCTAAATGCATATTAAATTATGCAAGGATGACTCCACATGGCTTTGATAAGAAAACACTATCCCATGGACTTTTGTGCATTCGGTGAAAGGCAAAAGAAATGGAGCATGTGTAAGAATAAACAATTTAGAAAATGAGAAGCTTACCCACCTTTTGTCTTACAGCAATTCATGGTTGAAAAGGTGTATTTTAATACAAGGCCTGGAACACCATGTGCTCACGCGGTTTGCACAAATCGAAAAACAAACCATGCTTCAATAAAAAAATCCACCAACATGCCATCACATTCACATAAAATAATGGGTTATGCAATAGAAAATTAGGATCATGGCATTGGGCATCAGGAAGGCAATTAAAAATGGAGTGAGTGGAAAAACTCCACTAAGTCATTCCCACGGCAACATATAGGAATTTTCAAAGAAAATGATAAAATTTTGGGGAAGAGAAGGGTTAGTGGACGGAAGAAAAAAATTAAAGAAGCATATGAAGAAAGAGGGGGGGACCTTCAGGAGAGAAAGGCGAATGAGCAAAGGAAAAGGCTAGAAGGGTGGAGTGGTTTCTATTATTTTTGGGAGGTAAAGAAAAGAACAAGAAACAGAGAGAGTGCAACGGATTTTTGGGAGGGTTTTCAGGAGCTTCAAGGCCACTTGCAAGGGTGGAAGTCCAGCTAGAAGAACCACTCAACTAATGGTGCCATCCTTTTCATCCTCCATTAAAGCAGTAAGTGGAGCTTCCACTTTCAGATTTCTTTTACAGAAGGGGGCAAGGAACAGAGGCTATAAATACCCCTCTGTACAGAAGAATAGGGGTTCAAAAATTTTTCTCTAGAGAGGTTTGGAAAGGATTTCCTAGGAAGGAGATTATCTCAACATTCTTGAGTTTTGAAAGGCACTTCCGGATTTTTTACAGTAGAAATTCGCAGCAACAGCAACAGCAACAGCAACAGCAGCAACAGCAACAGCAACAGCAACAGCAAAAACAGCAAGAGTGAGCAAGAACTCAATCAGTGAGCAAGAACATTATATATTTTGTGAAAAAAGTGTTTATTTTCCAAAATATTAAATTTTTGTATAAGGATCAGATTAGTATTGTTGTATTGGACTCTCTGTTCTGTTGTCTATTGTTGTTATTATAATTTGGTTTTTACAGTAGCATATTGTGATGTATGTTTGAATCTCCACTCTATCTCTGCTCTATTTCTGTTCATGTTACTTTTCCTGTTTATTTATTGCCCAACGTTATTGCTCAAGTTGTTAGTGTATGTTTTTGTTTCTGTATAAATTTAAATTGTATGAAGGATAGTTGCGATCATAATTTTATTGCCCAGAATATTAATCCTATTACAAGGAATCAGTCCTCCTCTGTATACTATTTCTTTTTCCGGATAATTCGTTTACCGTATAGTTAAGGTGTAATTTTTTTTTTAAGGCACTCGCTCATCTTTGAAAGAACCGGGTTGAACAAGGCTTAACAAAAATGTGATTGTTTATTTTTTTATTTTTTTATTTTTTTATTTTTTTTTAGTTTCTGTTTTTCTTTATGTTATTTCAAAATTATGTCTAATTAAAATTTTAACAACTCAACATTATCTTCAACCAAAAAACATGACCTATCTTTCACTGTAGTAAGTCCGTGTATTCTTCGTCTAGTTTTTTTGATAAATTTTTACTACTTATTATTTTTTTTATTTTTTTTTAAAAAAATTGTTTTATCCAAAAGAGGTTAATTTAAACGAGACGTCTTGTTGATTTTCCCCTATTTTTGATAAACCATCACCACAAGGAACGGAATACTTGGGACAAGACGTCCCGCTTATCCCCTTCCCGTTTCTAACCCCGCATTTTGATTAAATCCCATGAAAATCAATTTAGACGTGACGTCTTGTTGATTTTTCCCTATCTTTGGTAGGTCATCACCACAAGGAACGGAATACTTGGGACGAGACGTCCCGCTTATCCCCTTCCCGTTTCTAACCCCGTATCTTGATTAAATTCCGTGAAAATCAATTTAGACGTGACGTCTTGTTGATTTTCCCTTATCTTTGGTAGGCCATCACCACAAGGAACGGGATACTTGGGACGAGACGTCCGGTTTATCCCCTTCCCGTTTCTAACCTCGTATTTTGATTAAAGGATGACTAATTTAGACGCGACGTCTTGTTAGTATCCTTCCCTTTTCCTGTTTTATACCGAAGCCAAGGTTAATTTGGACGCGACGTCCTGTTTACCTACACTCCATGTCTGTTCAGTTTGTTCCTTCTATTTTTACACAAAGTACAACATTAAAAGGGGAGAAATATAACATCTTTTGTAAGGCTATTTATGTTGCGTATTTTCAATCTTGGTACTGTTTCTGACAGGCGATGTAGGGTGCTAATACCTTCCCTACTCGTAACCGACTCCCGAACTTGAATCTCATTCTTTAAACCAGTGCTTTACTGGACCTAGTTTTTTCCAATGTTTTTCCTATGAATAAAAACGTTGGTGGCGACTCCCTGTTTCAAACAAGGTTTCACTCTCTCTCGCCGCACCGTCGCGATCTAGGTTGCGACACCCTAAACCCTAAAACATTACTTTTAAGGAAATACATTGCTTTTAGAGATTCATACAAAAGTGAATTTCGAGGTACTCAATCTCCAAATTTGTTTAATAATCATTAAAAATTTCCAAGTCCCTAAAATCCAAACCTCTTATCTCCTTTGGTTTACATAAATTTTTCCACTTCATCCAATGAATTCTCCTTTCATCCTTTTTTTGCCCCTACCAAAAATTTTCCATCATTGCCTTTATATTAGAACAAACTTCCACTGGTATTTTGAAATAGCTCATCACATAAGTAGGAATAGGCTGGACCATATATTTCAACAAAAACTCCTTCGATGCTTGTGACAATGTTTTTTCCTTCCACCCTTTTAATTTTAATGCCATCTTGTCTTGCTGCACAGAAGAGAAATTTTGGTTTTTGGATTTTCCTACAATTATAGGCAAACCCATATACTTGTCATGATGAGCAACAACCTTAACACCTAACCTTTGTTGGATTAAAGGAAACAATATACTTAAATTTAAAAAGGAAATAGTACCCCACTAAGCATTAGTTCTTTCAAAAGAAACAATATACTTAAATTTAATAAGTTGTAAGATAGAATAACTTGATAAGTGAATTCCAATCAAAATGTTATAGAGACAATCATCAAAGCCCTATTCTATTTTTACGCTCCATAATAGTTCAAATTCTCATGAGGCAGACCACAACATTGTTTACCTTAATAAAAACTAAGACAAGTTTCATATGAGAACTCAAAGTTTTGGTGATCTACTTATTGTAACCATCGTAACATGTTCAATCCCATCCAGACATGACCTGTAACAATAAGCTTTGAAAGTGGAGAATGATGGCTTGGACAAAAATTGAACACCGTTTGAATTTGATCAATGTTTTGCAAATGGACAAGTCTAGAATTTTCACCAAAGTGGAGAATTATTGGGAGTTATTTCAATTCCTTATTCTATGAATCTGGAGATTTTATCAACTTGAGAACTCTTTGATTTTGAACTAAATACATCAACTTAAATGTTTAAATCTATTTGGATTTGGATATGAGGAAACAAAGAAGAGTTAATAGTTATATGCTTGTATCAAATAGGGCAGCATTTAATCAATAATACAGATTGCAAAATATCTCAAAAATAGAATGCCACTATTAGCTTTCAAAATCAAAATTAGGACAATGGATTATCTCAAAACATGAATGCCATTTTTATCATTTCCTTTTTAATCCTTGTATCTTTTCTTTTTTATCATTAGTTGAGCTTTTTTATTTATTCATTTTCATTAGTTAAGCCTTTTTCTCTCTCTTTCTTTCATACCGTTTTTAAAATTCTTGTATTCTTTATATTTTATATTTTAAAATTCTAGATGATTCTAACTATAGTGTTTCTTTTAATAAAATTATTTTGTGCCATAAAGACTAACCATTAAAATCTGCCCAATATTTCTTAAACTGCCCAATATTTCATTTTCACTTCTGAGAATATTCTATCTCTTTTTCTTTGCTATTATCTATAAGATATTAAGTATTGTGGCTACTTGTGAATACCAGTATGAAAATATGATAGGTGCTTATTTCTTTTTGTTCCAGCCACCGTCTGATTCGGACAAGACTTCTGAGGATGTGTAGTTAGGTGTAGTATAAAGGTAAGTTTATCAAACCATTGTTGTACAAACTATTGCTTAACAGTATCATTGAATGCATGTTGATTGTTATTTGTTAGTGGAGAACAGAGCTCATTAGGCATTGGTCTTGTATGCTGATAACATGTCTTTTATGCATGTGTATTCTTGTTTGTTAGTGGAGAGCAGAGCTCATTAGGCATTGCTCTTGTGTGCTGATAACATGTATTTTATGTATGCATGTGTATTGTTATTTGTTAGTGGAGAGCAGAGCTCACTAGGTTGTGGTGTTGATTACCTTAATTTGTTTATGCAAGTCGTAGTTATATATTGAACTGTATTGGGAACTTTTCTGTATGTAGCAGGGCGTTTCTAAAATTTGGAAATGTCTAGTTTACAAGGCAGACTCTGCCAAAATTTTGGTAGGCTCCCTATTTTAAGGTACATAAAAAATAGATTCAAGTTTAACAATGTAGGGTTTAGTTGTGTGTGTACCCACTAGGTTCCTGTTCAAGATTCAAGACAACTCGCTGACATACCGTGTTGTGTTGGATCTTGAATTGTCCTGGTTGGATAGTTTGGGATGAATTTGTAACTAGTAGGGCGTAACCCATCACTGTTGTTTGTGTTCTATCTTGTGTTGTTGATGTCCATTTTAAATTTCAATTATTGTGTTTCATACTATCTCCGGGTGTATGTCTGCTTACAGTGTTTCATACCACACGTATCTTTGTGTATTCGGGGATCAATGTGAAATGCTGCTGAAATTTCAAATGATCATCAACAATACATGATAAACCACAAATAACATCAATGGGTTACAGATGGTTACATATTCATCCCGAATGGGATAAGGCCCCACCTACTTACAACATCAAAGAGATAGAGAGTGATTTATGAATCATAGTCACATAATGTTTAACTTTAATTAACTAGAACTATGCTTGTTAGATATCGTGAATAAAGGTTCTGGAAAATCGATGATGGATGTACAACCAGCTAGATCACAGTCGGCGAGTGACTAAGGAGTTTATGATAGGCTTAGTAGAGTTTATTTCGTTCGCTACAGTGAGCATGCCTGGTTTTGAAGCGACTTAGAAGATTCGTTGTCCATGCTCAAAATGAAAATGCATGAGTTTTGAATACGTAGATGATGTCATGTACCACCTAAGTGAGAAGGGGTTCATGGAAAGATACTACTACTAGTACAACCATGGTGAGCAGTTACCGCCCAGGCCATTGATCGTAACCGTGTAACAGTTTTACTACGAGGTCAGAGGGAACAGGGATATGTACAATAACATAGAGCAGATGGTGATGAATCATGTTAGACCCTCCACCGGGCGTATGCAAAAACATGATGACCAAGAAGGGAATGAGGATGAAAATGTAGCGGAGGATCCTAATCCGGAGGTGAAGAGATTTTATGACTTGTTGGCGGGGGCTTAGACTCTATTGTGGGACGGGTGCGAGAGTCACACTTAATTATCTGCCTCTCTAGTTGCTTTAAGCCTAAAGGCAGATTATAATCTTTCAGAAGGTTGTTTTGATAGAATGGTCGATCTGATGGGTTCCACCATGCCTAGTCATCATCGAATGCCATCAAACTTGTACCATGCTAAGAAAAGAGTAGCAAACCAAGGGTTGGGTTGTGTGAAGATAGAGTGTTGTGTTGGTGGATGTATGCTATTATGAAATGAGTTTGTAGACAAGAGTGTCACAAAATATGTACACTGTAATGAGGACCGCTACAAAACCCTTAAAAGGACAGGGAAAGTAACTAGGATAGCCAGGAAGAAAATATGGTACTTTTCCATAACACCGCGTCTTCAACGTTTGTACGCCTCATTGTCCATGGCAAAACACAGACATTGGCATGATCTGAATCAAACACTGGAGGATCTTTTGTGCCATATTCTGACGGGAAAGCATGGAAGTGTTTGGATGAGCTATATCCAGACTTTTCAGGAGAGCCACACAATGTACGACTTGGCTTTTGTACTGATGGGTTCAATGCATTTGGTCAATACAGAAGAGCGTACTCTTGTTGGCTAGTCATACTGACCCCATACAATCTGCCTCCTAATATGTGTATGAAGAGGGAGGTCATGTTTCTAACTACACTGGTTCTAAGACCTAAAAATCCAAAGGCGAAAATAGATGTGTTTTTACAACCGTTGGTTGAGGAGTTGTCATAATTATGGGATGTCAGGGTGATGACCTATGATGTATCCTTGAAGAACAATTTCATGATGCGGGTTGTTTTAATGTCAGGGTGATGACCTATGAGGTATCATCTAAATTCATCGGTTGATTTGCACAACACGTAAGACCCGTATACCTTCTGCTTTTTAGTTGAACTTCAAATGTTAGGTATTTAACGATGACCTATATGTTATTCTATAAATAGATTCAAGACCCTAAAAACTATATTAAAGATCCCTTAGTCCAAGCCCTTTCTTGGGGGCCAGTGAAAATTTTTAAAAAAATAGCCTATTTACTACGTAAACGGCTACAAGTTTAACATTTTTCAATAGAGTGAAGGGATGCGTACCCATAACTACGAGGTTTATGTTAAAGGCATAAATGGACAGTTAGAGGAAGACTTCTATGGAGTATTGACAAAGATTATTGTAGTTTCTTTCTCCAGACGGCTAAGAAGAGATATCGTTCTATTTAAGTGTGATTGGTATGACAACATAATTGGTGTAGGAACAAAGGTTGACAACAACTACGGTTTAGTTGAGGTCAAGAAAAATGGTAGATATAAAGGGTTTGATCTCTTCATTTTTGCCCAACAAGCCGAGCAGGTTTATTACATGGACTTCCCTGGAGGGCACCGGGACTGGTACGTAGTAATCAAGGCCAAGGCCTAAAGTTAAATCACTGATAATGTCTCCGATGAGGTTGAGGATACTTATCAACTCGCTCCAAACGAGCTCAGTGATAGTTATTTGTTGTTCAACATTGATCCAGTGATAATGGATGAGACACTCGCCACTACGGGGGTGAACACATTGACAAAGATGTTGTCTCCCAATCAAAACAGTCTAGGGCCAATTTGGAGACTGAGAAACTTGTTGAAACAGATAGCTATAGTGACACTAAAACTGAGGGGAATTTCAAACTGAAACAGATACTGAGTATGTAGTTATTAAATATATTTACATATCTTTATAGTCTAAGACTAACATTTATTTTCATGGTTTTATCCACAGATGACAGGACGTCGACTACCGTTCAACCATGGTGGTGGTTCGAGGACTCCTGGATCCCGTGTGGGCACACCACAGCAGACCACTACCCCATAATAAGCCATAACACCATAGCAGACCACCACTCCCTCACCACCATAGATCACAACACAACAGACCACCACGACATAACTAACTCCTTCACCACCATAGTAAATTCTTTCACTGTAGGGTTTGGATGACCCTGGCCTCGAGGTGACCTCACCTCTAGGATCCCCTATACCCACTCTGGTCTCACTGCCGAATGGAGACGAGTATGTATTACTATATAATTTGTTTTAAGTTTTAGTTGGTAGCTTGTTAGTTGCTTTGTAATTATAATTCACATGGTACCTAAATTGGTTTGTTGTATATTAGCTATTTAGTACTTGTATACATTGAACTATACTGGAAACTCTTCTGTTTGTAACAGGGCAACCGTTCAAATTTGGAAATGTTACATTTACAGGGGAGACTCTGCCGAAATTTCAGTAGTCTCCCTATGTTATATGTTGTTTTATTTGTTTCTAAATGTTGTTTATTACAACTTTGTTGATAGTAGTCTCACTACCAAAGCGATTACTAAGGTTCTGAAGGCCCAGTGGGATGGTCCATACATCTCTTGGACAGATGCTGGGAAGGCTGTCCAGGATATGTGGTTTGACACCTTCTCGATAAGTTAATATTTCCCTTTTTGATGTAAATTTATGGCTAATTCATACACTTGTTTTTTGTTTTGAAATCTTATTTCATGTAACAACGTGATTATCAGTAGACAGAGGGTATGATTGATGAGATTAGGAAGGTCTTTCCCACAAAGACCTCCAAAATCATCAAGAGTATCCTTTGGAAGGTGAGGGATAAGGGCGAGCGTCCTCGTTGGATCCCCGAGGACCACTGGGACGAGATGGTCCAGAAGTGGAGGGGTGTCTTGTTCTAGCAGGCGAGTGCTCGGAACAAGGTAAACAGAGCGGTTGATGCTGCAACCTCTATCTACACTAGGGGCAGCATTTCAGTCCTTGAGCACAAAAAAAGATTTGTAAGTAAACATTTTTCTACCATTTTTCTTTGAACGACTTAATATGTTTTCTATTAATAATCTGAATATATTGTGAACAATAAGAGCAGAATGAGCATTGGGAGCCATCACTGTTTGAGGTCATGCAAATGACCAAGAAAAACAAAGCCGGTGTTTGGGTTAACCAAAAATCGATAGACATGACGGTAATTTAATTTAACTTACACATGCTTAAACTTACAAATTGTTTTACTGAATTTTATCATTATTTTACAATTACAGGAGGCGTATCTTGCCATGAGGGCTGAGAAGAAGGCAGAGTCAGTGGCCTCCACACCTGAGGGGGAGGTACCTCTCACCCTTTCTTGTTCCAACGACAACGTCATCTATATAGAGGCTATTGGCTGCGTGAACAAGAAAGGGAAGATATTTAGATTGGGCAGCATGGGCATGCAGCTGGCAAAAAAGAGGAAGACCTATTCCTCTTCCTCTTCCTCCTCTGGCCTTCTGGCGAATGTTGTTCAGGTTATTCAAAACCTGAACAATGAGCTATAGGAGAAGCGACGCTAGAGGCAGCTTTTGGAGGAACGGGCCGAGGCAAACTGACGACGGGCCGAGGAGGAACAGGCCGAGACTTGTCGACAGCTTGATACGCAGCAGGAGCTACTTATGCAGTTGATGGCGAGGCTACCTCCCATTACTTCCCAGCCGCCGCCACCACCACCACAGGATCCTCCTCCACCATGATTTTACTTTTTTATGCTTCATTTGTTTGTATATTGTATACATTGTATATTTGATTTATAGTTTATATCATATTCCATTCAGTATTTGTTTTATGTCATTCTCTTTTTATAATTTTTATGTCATTCGATATTTGTAGTTTAAAATTCAATGAAGAAAACTCATATTATTGTAATTATTAACTAATAATATTCAATCCATTCAATTAAAAAATAATCAACAAAAATTAAATTAAAAAAACAAAAATAAATATTAGCGACGGAACAAAAGACACAATCCATCGCTAGCATATAAGCAAAATAGCGACGACATTGACAAAGTCGCTAACTATCAGTAATAGTGACGGTGATATGTGGTCGTTGTCTAGCCAATAATAGCGACAACGGCTTATGATTGCTGACTAGCCAACAATAACGATGGCAAAGGTGTGGTCACTGTCTACCAGTAATAGCGACGACGTTTAGTGGTCGTTGTATAGCCACTCATAGCGACGGGGTAGGTCACCAACATAGGGACCCTATTAGCGACAGCGTGACCCCGTCGAAACCTTTGTAACGAGGTGCTTTTTTCGTCGTTGTTGTGTCAGCGACGATTGTTGTAGTGACGACATCTTGTCCGTCATAATTTTCGTCGCTAATAGGTTTAGCGACGGAAGTATCATGACTTAGCAACGGGTTTGGGTCGTCGCTAATAGGTTTTTTTAGTAGTGTTTTAGATCTTTGTGACACTAATCCTTTTCATGGTCCTCCTCAGGCTGACGATAAGAACATGAAGGAAGGCTCGTCTGGGGGCAACTCTACAGTCGAGGAAGTTTAGGTTACTTATGATAAACCAGTGTTAGTTTAGGACAATATTTTGATTATGACTCCAGTAGTGCTTGATGGTTGAGTAATTCTTTTTTATATATTATTCAGTTACTCATGATTTTGGAGTTTTTTTCTTGATGATAGCTAGTAACTGACAAGTTCAGTGATAAACTAATTGAACATATTTTGTTGGACTATTGTATTTACAAAAATACTCATATGTATACTTTATATATATATATGTATGTATATATATATAGTTATGTATATATACAGATGTAATCTTTCTAATATCAATGCTTTAAAAAAAAGTTTTGTTTAAATATTTCTATTTATCTTATAGATAATCTATGCATTGGTAAAAACTTTAATATGTGTTGTTGATAACTTTAATTGCGTAAATTACAAGGGTGTTACACCCATCAGTTCCTTCCTAGAGAGTTTGGAGATGCCAAGTGTGACACTACATGGACTGCCATGTTCGCTCCTCTATTGGTCCACATAAACCCACACGAGCTAAAGGACTTGTGGATTAAGGTGATGTCTTGTATAAAGGATTCAATTTCCTATAACTTGCATTCTCCCCTACATGCCATGATCAAATTTAAAGTTATCAGCTTCAATTATAATGTCACTCCATTCTAAATTGCTTCCTAAAATAATCGCCCCCCTTAGCGCTCATGCCTCGGCTTGGAGAATAGTAGTAGCCTAAATGAACGAAGGTTGACCAAAAATTATGTCTCCCTAATGGTCTCAAATGACAATATCTGTTGTAGCTCTTTGGGAGAGGCCTTTCCAAGAGATGTCCGTGTTGATCTTTAGTTTTCCAGGTAGAGGTGTTCTCCGCCTAGAAAGGAGTTGCTGCATAGGTAGGCCTGACTTCTGAACCTATTTTGTGCTTTGGGCACTATAATATTCATTCACTGAATGTTGTATAACATTAAGAGCTTGCAATTGGTTTGGAAGAATTCCCTGAAAACTACTTCTATTTTTGCTTAACCAAATGTGCCAAAAAGTGTAAAATAGCTTTATAATCAAGAATTGTGAATCTTCCTTTTTGTGTTAAACAAATCAATTTTTTAGGCTAACCATTGTTTTATAGAATTAGCCCTTTTTTTTATAGGAAAACACTGTATGTTAGCTCCAAACCAAATTGGATTAGTCTAATTACACTAAAAAAACACATGTTCCAGGGTTTCCTCCCCCCAAGGCAAATAGGACACCTAGATTCCTTGAGAATCTTCCTCTTAACCAAATTTTCTCTCACAGGGAGTAAATTGTGGCATAGTTTCCAGACAAAAGTTTGAATCTTTTTAGGAACCCTAGCTTCCCAAACAGCTTTCCAAAGAGACTTACTCGGATAATAAGAGGAAGATGGTCCTAGACTTGGTACATCAGTAAGAAGCTTTAAGGCTTTGTATCCAGATTTAATGGTATATTCACCATCCTTTTGTATACAGCCAAATCAACGTATTGTTGAGGCAGAAGTTGGTTAATTTTTGCAAAGTCCCATGAGTGAGTAAATTGATTTACGAGAAAAGAAAGGTAGACATCAGATTCGTTCTGGCTATTATGTTGGGGATAACATATATTACCATTCCACAACCATTTGTGCCTAAAGATTGATATTTGCCTCTTATCCCCTACCATCCACTATCCTAATTTTAGGAGGACATACCTTCCTTGTAGCAGGTTGTACCAAATTCATGAGCTATTTCTTTTCCTCGGTTAGTCAAGAAAAGACGTTTCTGGAGAAATACTTTCCTTTTAAAATCTTGACCCAAATGGCATCTTGATTGTTCAAAACCCTCCAAGCTTGCTTAGTCAAATAGGTTGTATTTAAGCACTCCATATCTTTGAAATCCAGACCCCTGAAAGTTTACTTGTAATATGCTTCTAATTCTTCCAATGGATTCCTTTCCTTCCTTTCTCCTTAGCCCACCAAGACTTAGAAATGATAGAATTGAAAAGATATTTTATTTTTATAAGTAATTCAAAAACCATCACAATGATTCAAAAGATTTTTTTAAAGGAAATTATAATCTACCAATTTTTTTGAAAATAATAAACAAGACAAAATCAAGTTAACACTTTTATACTAAATTAGTTTTTTAATTTCAATTTAAGATTTGGTTTAGTTCTTTATTATTATTATTTTTATG
This sequence comes from Clitoria ternatea, assembly GCA_037962975.1. Taxonomy (NCBI): domain Eukaryota; kingdom Viridiplantae; phylum Streptophyta; class Magnoliopsida; order Fabales; family Fabaceae; genus Clitoria; species Clitoria ternatea. The sequence continues at coordinate 23,659,239 of CM075673.1, read as the reverse complement.
AATTTCATCTTCTAACTTTTTTATTTGTGTCAACTTGGTTCTTGTCATTTTAAGGCTTTCCACTTCTCTGTTTTCGAATAAACTTTTGATGTCTGTGTTGTAAGGGAAAAAGGAACCTTTGATATGTTTCATGTCATTGTAAACTTTATGTAGGAGGTTTGGGTACCCCTAGTACCCATCTTTATATTTTATGCTTTTTTTCGTACTTCAAAATAAATTTGTTTACTGCTTAAAAAAAAGACACAATTATGTTCAAATGTTTGGCTTTCTTGAACTCATCTATCACCATTTTTTACTTTGTATTTAGAAATACAATATAACAATTCATAATCACGATAAACCAAAAGCTACTATCTATATAGTTTTTCAAACATCTTCATATCTGTTTAACCAATAGTCATCAATGTTGATTTGCTAAAGTTTGATCATAATATAGAGGGGTTAGGAGTACAAGTTTTAAGGATGATATATTTTAACAAGGTAAGGAGTAAACAACCAAACAAAGAACAAAGCACAAGCAAAGTTGTCATCATGTAAGAGCAGCTGATGGATGAAATGGAGGACGAGGTTCTAATAGTTCGGTGCCATCTTGGTAGGTTCTTCAATTAGTAGAAACAGAAAGTTCTTTGTTTTTTTTCCTTAAGAAAAAGTAGATTTTGTGTTGATTGTTTTCATAGAAGAAGATTTTTTTACATAATTTATATTAGATAGGAACATTCATCGTTCGATTCGAAGCGGAACAAACTCGCTTAATCGATCAAACTAAAAACCATAAAAAAATTACATTATGTATGTGCCTCATATCAGATTTTAGATTTATATCTTATTACATACAAGACTTTAGGCAATGATTGCAAGAGTAGGCTTGAGGTTGCCGAAAATGCATTGTCTGTATGTTTTGGTGTTTATATTTATGTTAAGGAGGCTCTCAGCCAGCAGTGGTATCAGAGCCTAATCGGTATCAAATTATTGTATCTCTTTTTCTTGAAGCAGGTGAATATGGTATAATATTATTAGCTGAGAGTGAGTAAGAAGATCTCTTAAAAACATGAGTGAAAACCCTCGTCCCAGCGCTGTAAGTCTCTCTTCAAAAATTTCTCTTTCTGTTCCTGAATCCTGTCAAAAGACCCTTTCAAACAAACTGGAAAACCTTATTGAGTATACCTTCGTCCCAGAGGATGCTCAAACAGAAAGTGTTGTACCCCCTCTTCTGAATCCTTACAATGTTTTCAGAAGACATAAATCCAACTTTACCTGGTCAGTAAAAAAGCTTATTTCTACCCCTAGACCTGGAGTAAAAGAAGTAATCCAGACTTTGAAGCTTGACTCTTGTCCTCTTCATGCTACTTCTGCAGAGCAATATGTAGACCTGGAAATAAATCCAGATCTAATCAAATTATGGCAGAAAGAAGGTTATGTTGCACTACATCTAGGTGCAGTTCGGTTAATCCTAACCTTTCATGGAAGAAAAGGCATGCCTGTTACAGCAAGAGTCTCTCTTATAGACTCTACCTTCCATCACTACGAAGATGCAGTAATTGGCACAGTCCTCACAACGCTTAATGCAGGAAGTGTGGTTTTAACCATATTTCCAAATTTCAATGTCCATCTAAAAGATCCGACTCTTCCACACCGATTCCAAGTTCAAGTCCAACTCATAGGAGCCCCCCAAGACTCGAATGCATTCAAAGCTACTTTGAATCATCAGATCATATTCAGAGTGCAAGATCATCTCTTTGATCTTCCAGTAGATTCAAAAATCTCAGAAAATGCTTTGATGGTGATAGAAAATTCTGAGGAGAAAACTCCATCAATCATCCAGGTTCCCAGGCAAATCCCTAGAGAAGAGTTACTAAAACTCATTCCTATGGAATGGATTAGTGACTATGAGGCACAGAAAAAACAATCAAAACCCATAGTGTCTACTGAGTCATCATTTAAGAGACTCACTGATGGTAGAGTAAAGACTATCTTCAAGTCTGAAGGAGAATCTTCTTCCTCTTCAACCAATCCAGTCTTCTCAACCATGATGATCACCCTAGGAGAACAGGAAAAGAAAATTCCTGTTTATTCATTTAAAGCTGATGGAACACTCATTTATAGTGACAAGATAAATGGTCACTTTATATGGGATGTGGCACCAGAGATGTGTGATCCAGACTGTGATTGTTACATGGACTATGATAGTAGTGAAGATGATAGCAGTGATGATGATGAACCCAGAAGGAGAAAAAAGAAGTCTCCTTGCAAATCTCCTAAGAAGCCTGAAAGGAGATCTGATCCTGATAATGGACCCTGGGTTGGAATTAGAAAGAAGTACGAGCCTCTTCCCTTCTATGAAGAAGCTCTGAAGATCCTCAGAAAATATAAATACCCTTCACCACCTAATGACCCATCCTTAGTCACATGGCCTCCACCAACTAAACCATCTCCAAAACCTTTACCTGTACAAAAGTGTAAACCTATTGAACCACTTCCCAAATAGATAACCATACCACAAGCATGTATGATGTTCTCGTCCACTTCAGCCTCTTATAATGCAAACTTTCCTTCCTTGGAAAGAAAAGTTGATCCTATTAAAAAGATACAGACTAGACCCTTTGTGGTTCCTTCTGAAGTAAAAACTGATGGATCAACAAGGCCAATTACTCAAGCAGAAGAAGTGATGAATTGGCAAACTGAAAATGTTGTGGCTCAGAATGAATTCTTGCAGAATATGGACAAGAAAATTAACAAGATTGCTGACTCCTTAGATAAGGAGATTAAAAATATGTCCCAAAGGCTACAAGATCATTATTGTGAAATAAAGAAAAAAATGGCACAGCTTGAGGCAGAAGTACAAAAATTGAAGGGAGAAAGGATCAGCTCCACCTTTGTTGAGAAAGAAAGAGAACTAAGAAAGGTCAAAGCTCAGTATGAAGAATTAAGAGGATATGTTGCCTCTAAGAGCCAAAAACCTTCTCTCAAAGAAAACTCTTTTGAACCAGATCCTTACTTTATACCACCCTAAAAAATCTTTGCATCATACACTCCTCAAGCCATACAAAATCCTAGCCCATTTATTCCTCCAAACCTTACCTCAGAAAAGTTTGATCCTATTGGGAAGAGAAAGGAACAACCTGTTCCTCCTCCTACAAAGAATGATGAAGAAGATTCTGTGTCAGAAGAATCTCCTATACAGACACCCAAACTTTCCTTGATGGTTTCACATAAACCATTATCCTATGTAATGCCTTTGATGTATTCCCAAAACAAGGAAGGGGAGTATGAATCCACTCAAGGAGAAACCTTCTCTGAAGAAGATTGGCAAAACACTGAGTTGAATTCCACTGAAGCAGAAACTGTGTACGACAAATATGCTGATATTTCAAGAATCCTGATGGTAAGACAAGAAGAAATGTCTACACCACCTAGATTAGATCCCAGAGAGATAAACACCCATGTTTACACTGGGTCTTCATTTTTCTCCATAGATGAAATTCCTCCTTCTCAGTGGAATAAAAAATTCCTTGAGTTCAAGGCCTGGATGGATGCAAAAATAGTCCAACATGAAGAATCATATAAGGTGATTGAAGAGTTTTGTGCTAGAATGACCGGAGTTCTCAAAGAATGGTATCAATCTATTGGTCCGGTAAATCAAGAACAACTCCACAACCAACCTATTTCAGATGTAATTCATTTTCTCCAATTTCACTTCCTGGGAGACATTTCTGTGATTGAAAAAGAAGCCAGAAAAGAGTATTTTGAGATGAGATATTGTTCGCTAAAGAAAGCAGATCTCAAAAGACATTATCAAAGAATGTCTCAGAGATTTTATCAGCTGAATGGATTTAATGATCCAAGTCTCAAAAATACTTATATAAGTTCTCTCCCAGAAGAACTTTAAGAAGAAATGTGGAGAATCTTGCAAGCAGCCAACAAAAATGTTACAGAAATGACACTTGGAGAAATTCACCAAGTAGGAATGGTTGCTCTAGACAAGATCTGTAGCCAACAGAGCTTGATAGATAAGATGCTGAACAATCGGAAGAAGTACAAGGGCATTTGTAAGAAGTATTTGAAGATAAAGTGTGACAAAGAAAACCGTGTTTGTAAAAATTCAAAGCTTCACTCTACAAAGAAAGAAAAGAAAAACAAGTCCTCATACAAAAGGAAAAAGAAATTCCGATTCTTTAAAAGAAAACCCTTCAGAGGAAAGAGCAAGGGCCAGAGATGCTTCATCTGTAAAAAAAAGGACACTTCTCCAAAGATTGTCCACAAAACAAAGAGAAAGCAGTAAAACTATTGCATACATTAGCAATAGAAGAAGATGACGATGTTAAATCTCTTTATGAAGAACAAAGTTCTCCAAATAATAAGACTGCTTTTGCCCTTGAAGAATCTGAAGAAGAAACATCAAGTTCAGTAGACTCTGAAAGTTCAGCCGAGCCAAAACATTTCCCAGTTCTAAGGATCCAAGAAGTGCAGAAAGATCCAACAATTGCTTCAGCTGAACTCCCTCCTTTACCAAATCTTGAGGTGTACATCCTCCCATCAAAATATGATGTTCCTATAAAGGTGATCGCCTTTATTGACACAGGAGCTCAAAGAACATTCATGAATCCGACTATTTTACCTTCCATGCCTGGAAGAGTCACAAACAAAGTTTCAAAGCTGCCAATGGAGAATCATTTGAAACCAATCTAATAACCAAGTCCAAAATCGGAATCAAGATATTCCCAGACTGCACAATTTGGACAAAAATTATTGGGTCAGACTTGCCGAAAAAAGACATACTGATCGGAAGAGATATCCTGATTAAAAATCAAAAACTGCAGATTCTTGCAAATGGAGTAAAGCACAAAAGGAATTTCAAGCCTTTTTGTCAAATTCCAAGGCTTTTCTCTTTGGCAAAAGTTCCTCCTGAATTTGCAGAGATCCGAGATCAGTTGATAAAGTTATGTGCTGAAGGCCATGATCTTTTCCAACATCCTAAACCATTGTGGAAAAGAGAAGAGTTCTATGTGAATTTACCTTTCAAGATGAATGAAGACGTTAATCCCACTAAAGCTACACATCCGGGAATGTCTCCTTCAGAACTCAAAATGGCACAAGTAGAATGTCAAGAACTGATGAAGCAAGGATTAATTGAACCCACAAAATCTGAGTGGGCTTGCACGGCCTTCTATGTCAACAAGAGATCAGAACAAGTCAGAGGAAAGAAAAGACTTGTTATTGACTATAGGCCATTAAACCTTTTCCTCAAAGATGATAAGTTCCCCATACCAAAGATTAGCTCACTATATACCTACATTAAAAATGCCTTCATCTTCTCAAAATTCGATTTAAAATTGGGTTTTTGGCAATTAGGCTTAAATCCAGAAGATCGCCCAAAAACGACATTCCAAATGGACACTATCTGTGGACTGTCTTGCCTTTTGGACTTAAAGTTGCCCCATCACTATTTCAAAAGGCCATGGTTCGAGTATTTGAACCCATCCTACATAGTGCTCTTGTCTACATTGACGATATCCTACTCTTCTCTCCTGATGAAGCTAGCCATAACCAGCTTCTTCAACAATTCCATTCTATCTGCAACAGTTATGGAGTCATGCTCTCTGCAAGAAAATCTGAAATTGGAACAAAAGAAGTTGACTTTCTGGGAATGCGATTTGCTCAAGGAAAATATTATCCTCAGCCTCATCTTGCAGAAGATCTTCCAAACTTCCCTGATGAGAATATGTCTACCAAACAAATTCAACAATTCTTAGGAATTCTGAATTATGTTAGAGACTTCATCCTTCATATTTCTCATCATACTTCAAAGCTTTCTAAGGTGCTTAAAAAGAATGCACCACCATGGGGAAAGGAGCAAACTGAGGCTGTTAGATTTCTGAAAGAAACAGCTAAGAATCCTCCGCCATTGAAAATTCCTAGAGAAGGAAAAATGATATTACAAACAGATGCAAGTGATCATCACTGGGGAGCAGTTCTGATAGAAGAAATCGGAGGACAAACATGCCAGTGGGCAGTTCACCAATGGTGAACTTCATTATCATACCACCTACAAAGAAACTCTTGCTGTCAAATATGGAATCAAAAAGTTTGACTTCCATCTTCGAGGTCACCAATTTGAGGTACAACTTGATAACTCTTCATTTCCAAAAATGTTAGAGTTCAAAAACAAAACTCCACCAAATCCTCAAATCCTCAGGCTAAAAGAATGGTTTTCAAGATATGACTTTACTGTGAAACACATCCAAGGAAAAAATAATCTGATCCCAGATTATTTATCCAGAAAACAATCTTTTGAAAAACCAATCCCAATAATTTCATCCTCTCATTCTTATCCTCTCATCATGATGAACACCGAAATACCATCTTCATCATCATCTTCTCCATCCAAATTTCCTCAATTTCCTCCTGAGTTCAAACATATGAAAGGAGTAAGACCTGTAGAGATAAAACTCTTTGCCAGAACTTATATCTTTCATTATTTGGCAATTTCCCTCCAAAAACACAGAATCCTTCCAAAAACAACTTGGTTTAATCCTGATAAACCTTTCTTGAACATCTTTGGACTCTTTCTTGGAAAACTCTTTCAAGAAGAAGATATGTGGTATCTGTGGTGTGCGACAGTAATGTATAATTATCCCATCATATTTCCTACATGGATTATGATGAATACCCTGGGAACAACCAAAGATCCTGATTATAGTTCTTCTCTCATCAAGACTTTTATGAGCTGGTATCAACCTCTAGAAAAATGGATAAAAGACTTGCAAAGAGAGATTGATTTTATGAAAAATAAGACGGATCAATTAAGTTACAGTTTCTACACAGTAGCTTTGCTTCACCGGCCTTATTTTCAGAATCCCCAAACCAAGAGGTTATACACTCATAATCAAGTGAACATTTAGAGGACTTATTCCAAATTTGAAGAGTTCATGAATCATTATAAAGCACTAGATCTTCCACAAGAAGAATTAATGATTTATCTTCATGAAGTTAACATGGCAGATTCAAGTCTCAAAGAGAGAAATTCAACATGTGCAATTTTAAGTCATGTAGATGTCATATGCCCTCCTGAAAGTGATTGGATAAAGTTCTATGATCGACCTGAAGCAGTTCCAGAAGAAGAAATCAAGAAAGTCCCAAAGGTTCCTAGACCATATGAAGCTTACCAGATAATAATGGCTAAAGATGAACAATCCTATGATGATAAGGTTTTTCATTACAAGGAACCAGAAGAGGACTCAAGTGATGAAGATCCGATCGAAAACTGTGGGCCCAGTCATGAATGTATCTACAAGGACTAAAGAGACACGTTCCTGAAAAGAATCCGAATCTTATCAAGATTGAAGACCTTATCTGATTGTCGGCCACTTTACTTTATCTGATTGTCGGCCACCTTATCTTATCATATGCTATCTTCCACGTGTCATTGTGACACCCCAAAAATAGGGGTAAATTTTTCGCGATTTTATATTTATTAATCTATAAAACTTATGGGTGGTGAAACCATTTATCAATTACCCTGAATCTATCAGAGACCTATCTCATATATGAAGATATGAGAAGGTAAGCTAAAGGATTAACTTTTAAGAATTCCATATTTAATAATAGCGGAAGTATAATTAGTAGAATAGTATTATGGAATTAAATTCTTAAGTGATCATTTATTTTGAAATTAAAAAAAACAAGGTTATTCCAAAGCGTTCATATAGTAGGATAGGATCATGGATTATTAATAAGAAAAAGGAAATTAACATGTTTTAAGCATTTTGGGAGAGTCAGGTCCCCCTCGCTCAAGCGAAATCCCAATTCGCTTGAGCGAGCTTCGCATAGCACGCTTAGGCGAAACATAAAATGCTGAGCGAAAGAAGAAAATAAAGAATCAGGGGTCACTTCGCTCCAGCGAACCCCAACTCGCTTGAGCGAGTATTGAAATCCTCGCTTGGGCGGAGCCAGCGAGCGTAAGGCGAAAAACGCCCAGAACTCTACCCACGCTCACTCGCTTGAGCGGAACCAATTCCGCCTGAGCGAAATTACTCCCGAGAGCAATTTCCTGATAAACCCGAGAGCAAACCTGAGACCAAGACCCTTCCGCTTGGGCGAATCCTCAGCTCGCCTGAGCGAACACCAACCAAGGTCCAAACTCTGATTCTAATGCGATTTCGCTTGGGCAAATTACACACCCGCTCGAGCGAAAATGGAATAATGGCCTAACTCTGATACTGGGAGGATCTCGCTTGAGCGAGTCCCTTTCTCGCCTAAGCGAGAATCATCCAGAGACCAAAAATTCGACACAGGGTATTTTCGCTTGAGCGAAGACCTCTCGCTTGAGCGAGTTTAACAGAAAAACAGGGGAAATGCAGAAATCACACAACTTACTATGTTAAAACTCATTCTAATCAATTCTATTCAAATTTAATACTTAGTACATATCCTATTACATATTTAAAACTTGTTCGAATCAATCATATCTGTAAATTTCCATTACAACTAATTTAAGTTACAATGATCAACCCAATCATCATTTTACTTCTCAAAACTAATATTTCAAATATCAACTTCATCCATTCATTCATAGGATCATAATTAAAAATGGGTCATAAACATATGATCTCATTTTCCCCCATGACCTCCCAAAATCACTATCGTTTATACATATACATATTCGTCAATCATACCATTATCTATTCTAATCCAAATTATGCAAAACATAGATGGTGTTATACACCTTACATCCATTCTACATAATCACCATATCAAAACATTGCCGGCCAAGGCATTCTTTTACCAAAATGGAACTTTCTTCACACTTCCCCTCCTCCAATAGTTCCAAAGCCCTACCTACAACACAGGAGCTAAAAAAATATACCACAGGGAGAGTGAGTATACTTTCTCAATGACGAAAATCCAACAAATATAATAATATATGCATGAATGCAATACCACTATCTCCTTCTCAAGAAGAGTTCATTTAATATCAAACATACAATCAATAAATCTTATTCTAACACACTTATCCCTTAATTCTCTTAGAATCACGTCTATCAATTTCACCATTACAATTTAGTAAGTGAAAGAGAATTTCCATTCATATCTCAACAGCAAAGTATCATACTATACCATGCTTTCAAATTAATGCTCATGCTAATGTCATGGAATGCATATGCACGGATCCGATTTCATTTCCTCGGGTGATCGCAACCACCATATCATATACTCATTCTCAATGGTTTCCCGCCTCGCAAGGGGTACTCCCGCCTCATGATCGCAACCATGGGCATTATAGGTGCTCGCAAGCCCTTTCATCATATCAATAGATTTTCTCGTGATCGCAACCACGTTCAACAATTCACATAGGTTTCCCGCCTCGCAAGGGGTACTCCCGCCTCATGATCGCAACCATGGGCATTTCATCTCATTGGTCCCGCAGGGCCTTTCATTTCAATTCCAGGTGATCGCAACCATCGGTCTAACAATCATAGGAACTCGCAAGCCCTTTTTCATTTCCATCATCAAGTGATCGCAACCACTTATCAACATCATCATGATATGCATGTTATACCATGTATACAACAATGCTCATATATGCCTCAAGCTCATTAACTTATCTTACCCTCTCATCTAGGGTACATTCATTCTCAACCACACAATTTCCCACCAAATCATACACAATTCACTTCACATACATATAATATCATCTTTATCTAAGCAAACATGTCATACTACATTAATACATACATTATCATCATAATTCTCATGCATTTAGAAAATACACCCCTCTCCTACCTCAGGAGAAGTAGACCTCTGGGGTTGATGTTCCCGCTTCACCAGTATTGCCAAGCCCTACACCAATCAATTATAGGGCCACATCAATTTTTCATTCAAACACCAATTTAATATACATATACATAGGTGTACACATGATTCTTATCATGTGGAAATTATTTATCAATTTCATTCATTTGCTTACTTAGGCTTCGGGAATTCCTCCCCTTAAATTACAATCCATTAGTATTAAAAGTTACAACCTAATGGATAAGTTACTCCATCTATTAAGTCCCCACCAACACCTTGGTGAGTTTCCTACCCATAATGACTTCAAATCAACTTTATCCTTATTTAATGTGTCCACCACATCATTTATATTACTCTTCCTATCAACAATTGCCAACTTCTTCAATAAATGTTATTATCTTCAATATTTTACTCTTTCTCCTAAAATTCAAGTTTTAGGTTTTCACCAACCCACCAACCTTCATAAATGCTCATATACCTCCTTCTTTTCCCACTATAATTACAACTACCTCACTTATCACTCATAAACTTGTATTTATGTCAATCCTCCTTAGAGTTCTCATTTTGGAACCCTCCTCAACAATTCTCATACATTTGTTGTGCCCTAACCTTAAAACTACCATTAAACTTCAACTATATGCTTATATACATGGAAAAATGACAATAATTTTACCTCAAGAGGAGTAAAGAGTGAGTTTGCAAAAGAGGAGAAAATCCACACGAATTTAAGGAGAAGGAAAGGAGAGGATACTCTAAGCTCCAAGCTCTCCTTAAGCTTCTTGAAAATAACAAAGGAGGAAAGAGATGTATTTCACTTTTTAACTTAGGGTTCAAGGGGGAAGGTGAAGAGGAAATAATGAAGAAGAAGGAGAAAGAAGGAGTGAAGAAGTGTGTTGGCGTGGGAAAGAAGAGAGTGCTACCGAAGTGAGAGTGAAAAATATGAGTTTGGCTTTAAAGTTGTTAAGCTTCATTAAACTCTTTCGTTTTTTTAACAAACAGGTTTCCCGTTCGGGCTCAAAACATATTCTAAAAATTATTCCGAATATAAATTCGGAATCCCAATAACATTATCTACGGCCCTGACCAACGGCATCTCAATCGGAGATACTTGGTCCGACACCTATATTTTATCCGGGTAAATTTTCAACTCATCCGACCACAAAAATTCACCAACAGTTTCGAAAAGTCTTATTTTGATCGTTTCAAGAATTTTGGGATATTTATTAGCCCATACTTAATTATCCAACATTTATTTTCCTAATTTATCTTCCTATTTTAAAAATTCAGGGTGTTACAGTCATTGTAATATAGCATGTAATCCATGTAATCTTATCTTCTTATCTCGAATAATTTCCCAATCCCTGTCTATAAAAGGGATCCTCTTGTAAGATAGAAGGCAGAAGTTCTAGAGAATAAAGCCTTTCATAAATAAACTTTGTGTGCTTTTAAATTATGAGTTTCTAATTCCTCTTCTTCTTCTGAAAGCTCAAGGCGGTAGTATTATGCTATAGGCATTGTTCCGATCAAGAGATACAATAATCATAAGACATAAAGTATGTTTTACACTTGCCTTGTTTAAGGATCCTGTGTATCAGAAATATGTCGGAAAAGATCCATGCTACGATCCTTCTTAGCATAGATTTAAATGTCAAAATTGGTGACCATGGTTGCAAGAGTAGGCTTGAGGTTGCCGAAAATGCATTGTCTGTATGTTTTGGTGTTTATATTTATGTTAAGGAGATTTTTTTATTATGCTAAAATTTTTTATAATGATAATTGTTTTTAAAGTAATTGTTTATAATTTTATTATGTTGAAATTATATGTCCTATATTTAAGTTTTTACAATATATAATTGAACAAATTGATCCAATCTGAATTATATTTCATCAAATCAAATGTTATATATTCCATCACAACTAAACTGAAACTTAATGGGATTATATAATATTTCATCTAGAGCTAGGAAATACCTTCATATTAAATAGTAGAGTAGAGATCAGCGAGAGGAATAAAAGAGGAACATGGGGTCGGGAATTTTTATTTTCAAGCCAGAAAACAGATTTTAATAAACTACTATAACTTCCAACATTTTTCCAATTACATGTCAATAATTTATTTTGGCTGGTCGATAGTATAAATTTTTTACTAACAATATATAAAATATAAATTCGTTGAATTTTACAAATTAAAAGATCAAATGAAAAACTAAATTGGAGAACAGACTACAAATTTTGCAAATTATTTATATAAAAAAAATTATGACAGAAAGCATCTTTTCATTTCATATCAAATACGAATCCAGATCCCCTAAAAAAACCACGCAATACTTTCAAAGCTTCGCGCAATTGAGATCGAAGCCGAAAACAAATCCATTGACATAAAGCATTCCTGTTACAACATCTCCCAAAGCAGTTTCCCTCCATTTTGAAGGATGTCCAAATATATATACAAAATGAGATTAATTATACCACAGTACAAGTTATTTATCCTTCGAATCCTCGGGCAAAGCAGAAGCTTTGCAGATAGGACATAGTTTCTTCATAGATAACCATTTTTTAACGCAGCTCACATGGTAGTCATGTCCACAAATTTTTAGTGTCCCAACATCATCCATGTTCTTGTACTCTTCCTGGAATTTGCAAAAAAAAAACTTGTAAGCACCTGTTTAATGTCATCCAAAGAGATTAAAAATATTTACTATGAATGGAAGAATAAAAACATACCAGACAGATTACACAGGTTCCTTCGTCTTCATTTTGTTCAGATGAACAGTATATTGTTTCCGTCAAACACTTGGAAAGTAAATCCTCAGACAATCCCGTGTTCACATTGCCAATCCTCTCACCAAGTGCAAGGAGCTCCTGGTAAAACAACCGATCATCCAAATTATTAAAAGTCTTGAGAGTACGCAGTACTAAATGTAACATGAAGGCAAGGTAAATCAATAATCACCTCATAACTCATGTTATCTATGTCCATCCTCATGTCTCGGTGCTGATCAAGCATATTCCTGGAAGCATACAGTGATGCACGCTCAACCACCATGAAACCCTGAAAGCCAATAAAAATTAAATGAGTCTGCTGATGGTAGTAATGTCAGAATGAACATTTTGCCTGCTCTTAAATGAATACTGTTAACTAGGTCAAAGGAATAAATTAGAAGTAATTGGCTTGGATTTTGTAAATAAACCAAGCATCCTTATTTAAGGTTAACTATTGGGCACAAGCAGAAACAAGAAAACAGGTTTTCCAAATTCCAAACATCATATATCCTTTCGTTAATATTGACACAAAAAATAGAGTTCCTCAATATACTAACAGATACCTCAGAAGAAAATCGATCATGGAGACCACCCTCAGCCAATGATCGATATCTTTCACCAGAAATTCTTGACCTCCCATTCCTATCACCATTCCGCCAGCCAATGGCACTCAGTGGCCTTGGATACCTAGAAGAGAAACTTTCAGCTACCATGGGCAACCCATCATCCAAAGACGTAACACGCCCCAAACGCAAGCTGGAAGAAGCCCTAAAAGTTGGAGTGGATCTCTGAGCATAGTTGCTTCGGATTCCCCTCGCAGTCTGAGTCTGATTATTATAAAAACTTTGAGAAGCAGATGGATTTATGCTTGTACCAAATTCATGATGGAAGCCCCCAACATCTGCAGAAGCATTGCTAGCAGTAGCACCACTTCCAACGAGGAAATGACTTGGCTCAAGGCCAAAAGAACTTGTATCTGTATTGTAAGCAAAAATTTTTAGATATAAAAGGCATGGATAGCTGAATGTGTATGTTTTGATACTAACATTTATTGACTGCAAACTCACCTGATAACAACACCCTTCCATTAGCAGGGGGTATGTTCATTTGGTTCCAATCCCTTGTCAAAGTGGCAGAAGTCTGACCTGAAAGATCCATCATGCTAGAATGGTCAACTGGTGGGACAGTAGTGTAGGGGTTGTGTGGATGATTACTTGATGAATGGGTCCAAGACTGGTTGGATTCCAAATCAAGTGCCGTGCGGCTCCTTACATTCCTTAAAGAACCCTCACCCTTTATTGAAAGGCCACTACCTCTGAATGTGGGTGTCATACCAAAATGATCCCAAGGCATATATTGAGAATCAATATTTGGTTTCTCCTGCCGTAATTCTGAAGATATAGGAAGATCAGTTGAGCTCCCAGCATTAAAGTATCTACTTGTACTGCCTCTCTCATAGACTGAAGGAACTCCAGGGCTCTTGCGCTTGTGAGGCCCTCGTCCACTTCCCATTGTAAGATCAATAAAACCACCATCAACATGAAATGTTTGTCTGTCATAATTGGAAGAAGAAGGCTGGTGTACATAATTTTCAGACACTGCAAGGAATGCTCCAGCACTAGACGAATGCATTAAATGATCGTTAGAAGTGCCTGGTGCTTCTGATTGATGTGGAGGTACATCAATGTTGAGACTTGTCGATGCATACCCATTTGACCTTGTGGAAGAGTTCCAATGAGAGGGGAAAGAAATGTTATCTACAGACATATTTTCCGTAGGATAAATAAAAGAACCATTCTCTGAAGTGCTGGTCCTACCTGCAATGGAGGTCCATCTAATATAAGTAATACAGTACTGATGCAAGCAACAGTCATGTTTTTAGAAAAGAGAAAATGAGACACTAGTAACCCAATACAAGTGAGAGTGAGGCTATATATATTTAACATTACCAAGGTGCACATATTGTTGTTGATCCATATGCATATGATTCCAGTTCTGGTCAGGCTCACCCTCAAACAATGGAGATGCGTTATACAAGTGCCTATGCCCCATAACTGTCACTTGCAATCTGAGTGTCAAAATAGACAATGTAGTTGAGTCAGATCTGCAAACAACTCACAACTTGAGAGGCAAGAGACCACCTGAAGAAATTAAATATCAAAAATCAAAATAACAATCAAGCAAAGCTGCTTCCAATTCACAACAACATTTGTAAAAGAGAAGATTTATCATGACTGTAATGTATGCAATAACATTAAAAACAAAAGATAACTGTCATTAAATACTCAGATAAATCTAAACTATTCTGGTTCCAACATGCTCAATTGAGTCTGACTAGTCCTGCACTGTCATATAATATGTAGTAGGCATATCACTCATGCAGACCTGTTCAAAATAATATGTATAAAAAATCAGAATGCATAACCTAAAAACTTTCTCGGACACTAAATTCCACTCAAACACTTCCATTGACAGCCCAAATATTGCATGTTGAGCCACAAGCAAGTAGCAGATATATAGAGTCAAGCATCATTGAAAATAAGCCTAATTTATTACTTCATGTTTGTATCAGAGTTCAGAAAGTTGATTTTGGTTAGAAACTTAGAATAGAGTTTAAACAAACATGATTTACATTTAGATACTTCTATCCTAAACTGAAAAAATAAATTTTGTTTGAATCATATAAATCAAAATCACTTTAGAATGTGTAATCAAAGAAGGATAAGAATGTTATAAAAAATTATAAGGGTATTTTAGATTATACAAACAGATTATTTTCCCCCCAACGCATTGTTGCTTATGCGTTTAAGGAGTTAAAACCATGTTTGAGACCAAGCTTAATTTTTCCTGAAATTGTGTCAACATGATTGCAACATAATTGAGGCCATTTTGGAATGCAAACAAAGTTCTGGGTGGTTTCAGCATAAAACCAAACAAGCTTTTTATCATTACTAGATATTTGCATAGGCTTAGAGGGAACAGAGAGAAGACACTACAGATGCATATGCATATGTGAAAGAGAGTAGGGTCAGAACTCAGAAGTCACAATCCCCCAAAGGAAATATTTTTAAACTGTAAAAGTGAATAGTTCACATTATCAATAACTAGGAGCTGGGACGGATTTAAGCGTTAGTTGGTGTAGGCAATTGCCCCAACTAACTCTAAATTTCTTCTATTGTAATTTGAATATATTACTTTCAGATACACATATATGATTCATATACTATGTTATGTTGATAATTGCCCCCACTTATTTCTTAATTTCTTTCTCATATGTATATTTCCCCCCACAATAAAACTTTTCTGGATCTGTCAGTGACTAGGAGCACCATGTGGAGGGCACCAACATGGTTAGGAAGAGTAACTACTGACAAGCACAGCAGGGGCGTCAATACTAGAGAAGATATAGATGTTTGTGATTAGAAAAATCTTTACTTGACCTTTCTACAGTTAGAAAAAAAGCACTACCCCAATACATCTAACCAGACTTTCCTTTTCCATTCCCAGCATATACAATAATACAACCAGCATTTCCAAGTCCACATCATTAAAATAAAGGAAAAATCCATTGGGATCCCAATACATTGTTCATCAGGTTTCACTATTTTCCATTCAATACTTTCTAGACCTGCACAATGATCCCCCAGCTGGACTATCCATATATCTAGAGGAAATAAATAACTGTTATATATATGCTTATTCATTAACAAGATAAAAGATGATGTGTTTAATCAGCCAAGAGGGCAATGCTCACAGCATGTACTAATATCTATGATACTGATCCAACTACACTGCCCAAAATTGCATGGAATATGAAACTCATAAGCTTAGCGAGTTAAAATGCCATCAATGGGCATGCATGAAAATTGAAGCATAAATAATGGCCATACAACAATTTGACCAAAGAGGAGAATCTCCCTGAGCAATTGTTTCAGGAGGGAAGGAATTCAGTATTAATCTAAAGAACTAGTCTGTAAACACTAAATACTTGCCACCCATGGTCTCCTTGACCATAATAAATTACCAACAGCCCCAAATAAGTCCACTCACT
This sequence comes from Clitoria ternatea, assembly GCA_037962975.1. Classification (NCBI taxonomy): domain Eukaryota; kingdom Viridiplantae; phylum Streptophyta; class Magnoliopsida; order Fabales; family Fabaceae; genus Clitoria; species Clitoria ternatea. The sequence goes on along the minus strand of CM075673.1, from coordinate 23,642,636 downwards.
TGAAGCCATTTACTCAAGCCTCTATCCACTGATACAGAAAGAGCACCTTCTACTCTGAGGCAAAAAAAATGAAAACAGGGAAGAAAAAAAATGACATTGTAGAGATTTAAATTAGATGATGGATCCTCACTCTAGCTTATCATGAATGGCAGCAAGAGTAAGGATTGTCTTAATATAAAGAGGAAGGACTGGAAAATAGGATGACTATCATATCAGATATTACCTGGGAAGGCTTAGCAAGTGTTAGAAGGTGTTAGCATTTTTCTAATCTCTTCCTGCACTTGAAAATAATAATCAACTATGCACAGGTATCAAGCACATAGAGGGAAACACTCCTATTTGTGCCTTCTAATCAGTAATCAAGACAAGACGAAAGAAAGATAAAAAAAATTAAGTAAATCATTGGAACCAGCAAAGATACAGGATATTTCACACTACTTTTGTAGGAAGAAAAAATACAAAGAAACTTATCATGAAATTCGCTTGAAGAACACAAACTGAAATATTTTCCCTATAGGAGAGAGAGAAAGATGTATACCAAAACCTCAGCAGAAAAGGTAGAGAAATGTACTAATGAAAGTATATAGAACAGAGTCTGAAAAAAACTTTACTATCAGGCAGAATTTTTACTACAAAAAAATAATAGAAGAGAATTCTATATTGGCACAACTGTAAACTCTAGCATTAGTGTTATATTATATATTAATAGGAAAATATAAACCACCATTTTATAAGCAGGAATGCAAAAGAATTAAAAGCTAGCTTCCTCAGGGAAAGAAAAGCATAGGAGGCTTCACAGAATGCGTTATATTTAATATACCATGATAAATTAATTAAACATCTTTCTATAAGAAAAAAGAAAGTAAATGAACTTGTTTAGAAAAAGATTGGGCAACTGAATCAGCACAAGTATTTATATTTTGATTATGTTTCAGTGGTTCAACAGGGTTGGTTTTGCTTAATTTTTAGACAAAAATAGCTTTTCAGCTAAAAGCTTTCTTGAGCATTTTGATGACAAGCTTATTCTTGCACAAAATAAGCTAATCCAATCCAATCACACTACAAAGATGATAAAAACTCAACAGTGAAGTATTATTTAACCTTTAATTATTGAAAACATTAAACATCAGAAAATAATATATAGCCTTTTTACTTAGAATAACATCCAAACATCGAAACAGAGAATCAGTCATTTTCAAAGTGTAAAGATTTCATGTTAAATAATACTGAATATGGTATTTTATAACAGATTCCTATATATGTTCATCTTGCAAGCTATAATCATGTGAAAATTCCACACAAGTACAAAAGCTTCAAACTGTATGGCAATCTCCATGTAGAAACATACTGCCCAAATCCAATTCTAATCAATTTTCTTCACAAGCACAACAGTTTGTCCTGTTAAGACCATCCATTGACCCCAGTATGGCATGATAATTAAAAAATGGGATGTACAGGATTGAGCATGGAAGTAAAATATTTTCCATCCCCCATAAATAGGCAAGGCAAGAGGAAGAGTTCCCTGCCCTGCAATCTGGATAGACTACAGCACCTCGACATTAGTTTCATTCCTCAACTTTGGAACAATGTGTGAAGATTTAGATAACCAACTCATACTTATCAAACAGCTTCCATGCCAATGATCTCACATGCCCACATCAAAATAAAGTATCATCCAGCATTACACCAATCCCAACCATGAATTGTTGTTGCATTATTGAAGAAACCAAACCAACTGTCTGCGGAAGCAAAAGCTGCACCAACATGAAGAGCCGTCTATGTCTTTTAAGGAGGGAGGAGTAGCACTATAGCAGCCTTCCCCATCTATGGTATGTACTAATGGTTCAAATTTCCAGTCTACATAGTGCATGTTAATGTGTTGTGAATGCCCTATGAAAATTGAGCTTCTAAACACACCATACCTGCCCCAACTAAATAGCACCGCTTCCAAAGCAGATTCCGTACTAAGAGAACACAAAGCATTTACAAGTTATGGGGCAGATAGTACTGAGGTTTACCAACATCCATATATCTTACCACCTCAGAGCACCAATTAGAACTATAACAATGGTATATGAAAAGCGCATGACCATCCCTAAATTTCCCTTAATACCCCATTCCAACATCTTTCATCACCAAATATTAGGGACAAAGTCTATTGCCACAATATCCTCAGAATAATTGCTAGGCCATTTCATGCTAAACAAATATCCAAGCTCAGAAGAAGGAAGACCATTATCTAAAAAGGACATATTCCAGCTGAACAAGGCCTACACAATTCTTCCAATTAACAGAGATTTTTTGGTACAATATACCTTCTTCCTATATAAAAGTTGGTTTACAATCCATAACTGCGGCATATCATGCTAATACATCCAGAGAAAATAGAACATGCCAGAGCCATCACTCATCAGTTCTATAGTCACCCCATTAATTAATCCAAGATTGAAAAGGACCTAGAACACCATCTGCAATTCAGACAAAGTAATGGAATAGAGCAAATGAAGAAGAAATCACCCACTTCCATAACCTGCACAATTCAAATTTGAAGGCAAAGCCAGCTTTTGCCAATGATGATAATAATGATGGTGATAATTATTATTTAAAGTATAAACCCACAGGTACAAGTGTGCATAAACCTTTCTGTAAAGATCTACGAAGAGTAAACTACTATTAAAAAGGGTAAGGATGAGGGGGAATGAAGGAGAATCTGAATTTCCAATGAAAGCGCATCTCACCAGCACATGTAGATGTATAATGCGCAATACACCAACAGCACCAAGAAACCTGCATAATAAAAAACCATCTAAACCTAATTGATTCTAAGGAAATCTGATAAAATAACCAGACCAACAATATATGCCAAAACATTCCAATATACTAAACTATAATTCTTGATAGACACTTAGTATTTAGCACATGATAGTTTAAACCACAAAGACAAATATCAAAATATAAATTTAAAAAGTAAAAAGACAAAACCAATATACCGGAGGACAGGAACTGCACCCTCTATAATGCACATACACAGACAACCAAATATGAGAAACACAATAGGATAATATATTCCCTTTCTTACACAAGACAAGGGAAGAAATACTATCTATGTCAAGATATGAACTACATATATCAATAATTCATTGTTTTTTAACTTCTATTACAAAGATATTAAGTTAGAAAGTTTCCTGCAATGTCTATCCAACAAACAGCAAAAAGAAAACAAAAAAGGTGCGATGTAGGAACTACAAATCCGCATATAGCTAAATGTAGTAGCACAAAACATCCAAGGACGAAAGAATCTATTAGCACCATAAGATTCCTTTAGGAGAAAGCACAAAACATACAAAAAACTTTATAACTAAGGAGAGGTTTCAGAATCATATGACTTCCTGAGAAAAGGGGCATCCATGAATACACTCACAAAACAATAACTATGTTATGCCCCCACATTCAACCGACTTACAGTTTAATTTTATTTTTATAAATAATATAATAAGAAGTGCATATATCAATATCAATGTTAAATTCAAACAAATATGAACCGAAGGTGTTTTCAGCCATTCTTAAATCTCAGTATACACTTGATATGTCTGTGTCGCGCAAGCCAATGAACGCGAAATACAAACAAACCAGAAAATTAATGAAAATTACAAAAAAAAAAAACAATAAATTATAGAATCTCCCGAAGGAAATCGAAAACTCTCGACGAACAATCTGAGGATCAGTGAAATCATACAAGATAAGGACGAGGAAAGGACGCAGAAAACCGAAACTAGAAAATCGGCGAAAAGATGCAGATGAGAAATAAATCATTGAAATCAACAAGAAGCGATGAAGATCAGAAGCAAAACCTAAACTGATGAAGCGATTGAATACCACGACGAAACAACTTAGGAATCGTGTGATCGTGCAGAATTTTCAGGAAATTAATAAACAAGAGAATGATGGAACCGATAGAGAAGAATCAACCAGAAGATTAAACGTGCCTTAGGAACCAGTGAGGAGGTAACAACGCCGTTTGAGTAACGATCTTGAACACGCAAGATGAGAGAGAGGTGTGGGGGTGTTTGTTTGTTGCAAGAAGGAGACAATGAAATAAAGCAGTTGTTCGCAGCATTAAGAAACAAGAGGAGGAGAAATTCCCTTCTTCTCCACTGCCATATTCTTAATCTTTACCGGTTACCGATACAATCCGTCTTAAATTACGTTCGTTCGTGTCGAAATTTACTTTTCTACTTTTCAATTGTTCTTACTTTATAAATTGATTAGTATACTTAATAATTTAGTTAATGCTTTCAGTTTTATTTAATTTTAACCACGATGAACATGCTTTTTTGGTGGTGGGTAGTGATGCATCTGCAATTCGCGTTGCACCAAAATGCATCATATGCTTCGCGCCCCGAGAGCGACAGTTTATGGAGCTTAGAAGACACGTGTTGATCAAAACCCAACTTTTAAAACAGCCAAAAGAAAAACAAATTATAATTTTAGAGTGTAATAAAGATTCTTTTTTTATATAAAAAGTAAATTAAATTAAAGAGATAAAAAAACTTAAAATAAAAAAGTTACAACAAGTGGATCGATTAAAATTGAAGAATAATATTTAAAAGGATTAAAGATATAAGATTAAAATATAAGATTTTCTTTTAGTTTTCCACATATATCTCTTTCGATAAGATTTTTTTTCATACATAAAATCTTGAAACTCAAATATAAAATCTTATTTAAACATTATCAAGTCACATACCACTTAGATCAATATTCATCAGTAAAATGTGAAGTACTATCTTATATAAAGAAGTTATATATATAATTTTATAAAATAAACCTGACATTTTATAGATATCAGGAATATTAATTACATTTATTAATATTTTTTATTATTCTATATTTATAACTACCTTTTGACATTTTTTATTTTTAGAAATTAATTGATAGGTGCATGTTAATAAAATAATATTTTGAAATGACTATTTTTTAAGAGTCAATGTTATTGTTAACAAAATTTGAGGTTCATCCAAATACGCATTTAAAATTTTGTTTGTTTTGGATCTTTATTAGTTTATTGTTTTGGGGATTTGATTTACATTTACTATACATGTTAATGTTTTACATTTATTATATTATATTACTACTGGTGATGGATTCGTCATTAAATCAATGATAAAAAAAATAAAGAGATAATAGCTTTAACGACGGATAGTACGCTATATATTAGTGTTATAAACACGTATCCATTATTAATCTCATGGCAAACAAAATTTTTCGTCCTTCATTTAGCTACACAAACTTTATTATGACCAAATCATTTTTGTTTACATACAGAATGTAAACACAAAAACCCTAAAGAGTTCCTCTAGATATTAAATCTAATAAATCTCAATAATGTGTTAATTGCCTTTACAAAATGTGCGGCAAGTACTTTTATATCCCGGTTACAACATGGGCTTAGTCCATTAGAATATGACTTACACTAACTAACCCTCTAATGACATTAAAGTATTCCAGGAGGTGGTGGGGACCACCGCCTAACCTAGGGAAACAATTTTCATTTCAGATACTAAAATAAAATAATCTGTGCTAATAAGAACCAGTTGTGATATTTACAGAAAACTTTGTCAGTAATGAGAGTGTGTTAAACTTTACCGACAAAATTTAGATACAGATAAATCCATCACTAATCACGTTACCTCGTTTAAGAAGACGCCATGGTGAATAAGTTAGCAATTGGATATTTGCAAGGTAAAATCAGTGACAATTTGTTACCGAACTCCCTAATGCTAATTAAGTTAGCGACAAGCACTTTGTGATGAACACAGTTTCATAATAAAATTAGGTGGTTGAATGTTTTAGCGACACACATGTCATATTCAACGACCAATTATTTTGGTTTGTAACTCATTTTTTAATGATTGTTAAATAAAGTTTAATAGTAAAATATCAATTTTTAGAAATATACGACACTGTAAAAATATATTAAAATAGTATTAAAATAAATAAGTTAATAATAACATAAATAATAGAACCTTTAGAAGAAAAATAAATAAGTATTAAAATGAGAATAATTTGTGAGCCGTGATATTTTAATAGTATTAAAATAAATAAATAATAATGAAAAATGAGTGTGAAAAGAGAGTTGTAAAATTATTTTAGTTTTTTAAAAAAGTTTTCTGTTTATTTTTTAAAATTTTCATTTTCTATCATAGTTATAAAAATTCTTTAAAAACTTTTTTACTTTTTTGTTTTCTTGTAAAACTTTTTTAAAGACTTTTTTGTTTTTCTTAAAAAAATAAAAACTCAGTTTTCTATAAATTTTTTTTAAATATTTTATAAAAAATATATTTTCTATGTTTCTAACTTTTCAAGAATAATTTTCTATTTTCTTTGAAAACTTACAAACTGAACACAACAAAATTGCTTATTAGATAAGAATCCAGTTGATTCAACTATGCCTATACATAAAATCTCATGATAGCATTTAATTACAAATAAATTAAACCAATGAGGTTTGAAATATTTGGTAGGCACTTTTTTAATTTTATTTGTTAGTAGAGTTTTTAAAATGGATTATATTTATTTGAGGTGAGTGATTAAAGTTTTTAAAAATAAATCACAAAATTTTTTCTTTAAAAGATAATTCATGGCACTGAGGAAAGAAAAAGATGGAAGATTCTTGATTGCGATTTATACTTGAGATGCTAATGTGCTCTTGTCATGCATGTCATTAGAGCTTGTGATCATGTGATGAATTTTTGGAATCATTTTATTGACCAAAAAGATGGAGTGTGTCTTTTAGCCTTGGAAGAGAAGCCTGGATTCATCAGAATTTCACCAAATTTGGGACTGAAAGATCTTAATTGGAAGCTCATTTTGCCTTTGTGGTTTGGTTCTTATAAAATTAGTCTTCTAACAATAAATCTAAAATGTACAGCAATATGCAGCAAAAGATTTTAGGTTTCAGTAAACACTTACAAAATTACTTATAGTATATATTTATTTATTAATAAAATCTTTATGTCGATGTGATTCAACTTCACTAACAAGAATTGATTAAGTGAAAATATATAACTTGTTTTCTGATTTACTATAATAAATTTTTTGATGTAACTAGTTTTATCATGATAAAATCGAAACGCACTTCTTAATCTAACTAAATAAATAAATAAATATCAAAACACGTTCGTATCCTTTTACTTTTGATAGTAGTCATGTGAGGCTTATCTGCATGTAACTTACAATGAATTTTACTGATAACATTGACCACAGTAACCTGAAACATTGAATCCTTGCATGCAATATTACTTATAACATTGAATTGGATCCCTATTATATGTCTCGTACATAATGTTATAATTAATTATATATTATCTTATTGTTTTAGTAAATTAAGGCGGAGGAATTATACGCTTCTAATTAATTTTAATTTTTAAGATATGTTAGTTAATGTAATTAAATTTATTTAATATATCTATAAATTATATTAGCTTTTTAAAATTACTATTTTACTATTATTAAAATTTACATATTTTACTCTTTTCCTATTAAGGGCATTTTAGTAAAAAAATAATTAATGTTATTTACATTTTAATATGATTCTTATATTAAAATTAACAAAATCTCTCCTGGGACGGAACTATTATGTTGTTTTATAATTTTACATGTAGTAATAAATGCATGATTTTTCACAAAATAACTAAATAAATAAATACATATTTAATTGAAAAATATGTTTAACTCATGTTAATTTATATTACATCTAGCAATTAGTTATTCTCAACAAGACTATAACATAGAATTAAGCAATATAATACAGGATTTATATTCGGTTATTACAAATGTTGTGAATATCGATAGACTTAGCCATATAATAATATTATCTAAGAATTTATTCACATGTAACATAATCCCTCATGATAAAACAACTCATTATAAATCGGATGTAAAATCATAAGTTTTGTAACCAAATAAAAATACTATCGGTCAGTTACCAAGTAAAAGATAAGCTAAAAAAATTGATTTAACTAACTCCATTTATCTGTATAAATTATAAAAAAATTATAAATTAAAATTAGTAATCCCTTTATATGTTGAAAAAAAGTTCTTTCATGGCATAATTACTGATTATAATTTTTTTAACAGCTAATGAGTTTAATTTTAATATATCATTAGTATCAATATTTTATATAGTCAACTAAGTATATGCCTAATTCATCGAAAATATGAATTTTCAAAGTACCCTTGCCAACATATAATGTATTCTATAATTGTTTAAAAAATTAAACGGATATAAGTATGTTAAAAAAACATCTATGCACACATTTTGTTTAACCATGACTCTGAGCCAAAAAATTTATAAAAAAAAAAAAAAGTTGAAATGAAGATTCACACTGCATAATTCAGTGATTTGGACTTGGTCTTCCTGTTGAATGTTGCTGTTGCAAAACAAAAGAAAAGTTTTAGGCCCTATTACCCCACCGACAGGAGCGAGTTTAAGTTCATTGTTCCCAGCTTTAACTTTTTTTAATTTGGTTATTAGTTATGTGTCTTCCTTCATAGTAGTATTAATTATCCACACGCAAACGTTATTTCGCTCAATTCATCTTCTCATATAGGACCTCACTTGACTTTTAATCATATATGTTAGATTTGTTTTCGTTTGTGGGAATATAATGATATTTTATAATCATACAATTGTTTGATACACGTATAATTTAGAGAGAGATTTGTTATTACGTCGTCTGGTAGTAACAAAAAATGTGTTAAGCTTTTAATTATTTAAAATTCTCTCTCCTCCTTTCCATCTTTTGATGATAATGTTAAAAATACTATATCCATAAAGGAAGAAGAAAACGCAAGATTTGACTTTAAAAGGATGATAAAAATCAACTCCAAGTCCAAGGTGGAACGTGATAAATGAATAAAGGAAGAATCCAGCAGAGCATAAGCATAATGCATTTGGCAGGGTTGTTGGTTTATTGTCCGGTTGATATATAATTAGATAAATAAAATTATAAAAATAAAAAATTTAAAAATTAATATTGATCTTTTATATTTTTTAAAACAATTATAATTTTAAATTATAATTTTTTTAAAAAAATTTGTCAAACCAAATAAACTAAACACTTCTAATTCATCATGTCCCCACTCGTGTGAAATTGCAATGTGCTTAAAGCTACACGAGTTTAGCCTATCAGACAAAAGGATGACATATTTGACCATGCAATTTCAACGAAACATCTTCAAAACCACAAACAATGCATCTTTCACTTCCCTGTTTATCCGTTGAAATAAATAAACACCTTCTTGTTAAGTTACTCTGTCCGTTTGGTTTTCAGTTGAAGAAACAAAGTTGGAAAAATAGAGAAATTTAAGGGTTGATATTGATTCTTCACGCCGTTCAAGATAATTAAAATTCCGTCTGACATGTATTTTTAGAGTTGGTCAAACCCGAGTTGTGTATCCAAACAAAACACCCTTTCCATCATTGTGTTATGAAGTGTACGGGCTCCACCTAAAAATTATTAGGCTACTTGGTTCATTTATTTTTTTTACCACATGTTAACTCAAATAGAATTAAAAACTTGCAAAACGTATACTCCTGTTTAGTACCAAATAAATAATATTAAAACCCTCATGTATCCCTTATGGTAATAATCTTATACCAGTCTTACAAAAGAATATAAAATTTCATTCGATGGAGACTTTTTCTATGAACAAGGCTCCAACACGAAATTTTAGAATAATCAAACACATCATTATATCAATTGCACCAATGAAATGGAAATTATAAATCATATTAACAAAGTTGGTTTGCTCATGATATTGATATAGACACTATGCCTATCCTAGTATATAATTAACTTATAACATCTAGTGTCAATAATAAATCACATATGGTATAAATGTTACTAAGACCTCCTACTGGTAGTTAAGGTTATGCCAAATAGCCAATAGGATCTAGCATGTATTATAGGTATACTATATGAAACATTCGCTTTTCAATTTCTATAATTTATTCTAAGATCCAATAAAATTAGGGTAAATTTTTTATATTGAAAATTTTCCTAGTAATAAACAATAGGTTAAAATTATATATATATATATATATATATATATATATATTATTTATATTTTTTTCACTCGCTTGAACGAGAATCCTCCAGTAGCTCCTCCATTGAATTTCGTTCAAGCGAGATTTCTCCCGTGGCCACCCTTAATTTTCTCTGATTTTCACCCAGGCGAGCTTAATCTTGCTTGAGCAAGATTTGCAGCAATTTGGCCTCCAGGCCAACTACCACACACTCTATCTTACCTGTTATAACTCTGATTGCTACGAAACTTTGTGGGTACTATCTAGGATTCATTTCGGAACTGCAGGCGCAACCTGCTCTAAGATTCCTCCGATTCATGGAGATATGCACTAAAATGTAGTTTGATTCTATTTCAAACAACTACTGCATCAAATCACTTCAAATGCAAATCAATTGGTAATTTCTTTGCATACAGACCTTCTAAATATGCCTAGGGTTCTAAGGACGCCTTTCGGGGACTCCAGATCCCACTAAAACTCAAAATCACCCTTTCAATTCAATTGGTCGTTCTTATACTACGAACATGTTCTCCTACTTATGGTATCTATCAATACTCACCCAGACATTCATTTTTACCAAGTCTCACATGAACCTTGCTACTTTTAGGCCCATCATACCATTCATAATTATCATTATTCAATACTACATTGGCACTTTACTTTAGTTACAATCAATACTTATAATATCTTGCTTAACATACACATGTAATTGTCCCAATGCCATGCAATCACAACACATACATACACATATACATATATACTACCACAATCATCTACGCATAGTCACACAATATCAACCAATGGCTCCGTGCCACAATACAATCCTTGGTCATCAGATATCATATACATTCTCATGGTATCATGCCATTACCATATATATATATATATTAAACTGGTCTATGTCGGGGTGTAAGGGCTGGCCTCTCGATAGTCATTGATAATAATTGTGAGCTTAAATTTTACACTGGTCCAGTGGGGGATCCGGTATTATATCTTCTATTCTAGTAGGGAAATAAAGGTCTTGGAGTGATTCCCCGTACCAAATCACTAGCCTTACGCGTTGTGGGGTGAAAGAAGGTGTCACCTATAAGGACACTCTGACACTTAAGTCAGTGAATATTCAATGGGAATATCAGAGCTCATCATAAGTTATAGAGAGAATGTTCTACCTTTGTTACATTGAAGCATAGGTATTTATACCTGGAGGTAGAGAAAGAGCCTTCTTTCTCATGAAGTTTCACGTACACCATGTCAATACGGCTCTGATCCTTCGTAAAAAGGCTGACACATGAAAGAGACGTTTCCAAACGACTCAACCTACCAATTAGTCACTTTGCAAGTTACTTTGTTTAACACGTTGATATATAAGTCAACTTTGACTTTCCGATGTTAAGAGAATGACACATATTGGAGTCAATTCAGGAACCTTGCTCGTGATACTGAAATGTTGGTGTTGTGACACCAAGCTATATGGGATATTGGTCCTGAATGACAGATTATGGTCAAATTACTGTATTGCCCATGGGTTGATATCACGACCGGATTATATATTAATATCATCAACCATTACCATCAACTAGATTATAAAGAAATGCCTTAGGCATCCACTACACTTGCACATATATCAAAGTAATCATCTTTATCAATCCTAAGGCAACATATATCATAAAACCAATTACATTGTTGCTACCAAATTTTGTCCGGGTCCATTTAAAATTTTCAAAAAAAAAAATACCAAAAAATAAAAAATAATAATTATAAAAAATAAGTTTAACATAAGATTTAATTTTTAAGAAAAAATGTGAACACCCTTTTATACGGGTAAATAATAATAACAAAAATAAAATAATAATAATAATAATAATAATAATAATAATAATAATAATAATAATAATAATAATAATAATAATAATAATAATTGATCCGGTCTCAATACCGGTATCCGACCTGCAAGGCATATTTCAACGTCTTTGTCAAGACATCAACGTGTAACCGGTGTCATCGGTATACATCCAGACTGTAATTCCGTATCAGGCGTTCTCCCTATACCGGTTGTTCAGGATAACACCATGACATCGGACAATACACACGTCACTGTGCTAAAGACAAGGATAATTGCTACAGGGATCGATCAATAATTCCCTGCACTACGAGCCAAATTCTGCTCACGGGAATGGTCAACTTGTTCCCTAATCCTAGTCTATATTCTCTATGCTCAATATAAAATAGCCACTTGACCCAATCATGCTGGTAAGTGCGCAATATAATAATGCTAATGGGAGTTAGTGGTTCCCCACTAACGAGTCCTCGAAAAACGAGCCAATCAGGTATATGAACTCATTTCAATAATGAAGTGAGGGATCTTTTAACTGATTCTATGCACGATTACTCTCAAAAAATACATTCCTTACTTGGAATATGATCACTGACTTGAGCGTCGGAGAATCATTGCAGGTGACACCACCATTCACCCACTTCAACGCGTTAGGTCGGTGTGAAGGACCTCCAGAACGTCCAGTCCACTCTCTCCGCTCAAGGACAACGGATACCTACACCGGATACTCATACATCCGGTCTCCTATACTATATTTACATACTGTTTGTGACTGACTTGAGTCCGGATCTCTAGACCCCGGTTCAGGACAGACCATTGGCACGCCCGGTGGGACGCGATAAAGTTATTCCCATATCTATTGAAAAGAGCAAGTAATCCACAATGGAAGTGGAAGCACATGATTTCGTAGAAAATCAGCCTGAAGACAGAACTAACCCCAACGTCTTCAGGAAGCTCAACTTTGATTCTCATGGGGGCAGCTCAAAGAAAATAGTAACAGTGTCTAATCCTGATCCTCGTGATGAGCTGATCAGCCAACTTCAGAGGGAACTCGCTGAATTGCGAAGAGAGAGAAGGCAAAGCGAGGATAAAGAATCATCCCGCACGCGAAACACCCCCCGTACAACTGATGGTGAAAAGTCCACCACTCTCCAATACTCAAAGATCCCTACGTTTGACGAGGAAGAACAAACTCGTGATTCTGAAGATGAGGCTTCCCGAAGGAAGAGGGAGTCAACGGCAGCACCTCCAGTGTCTTACAAGCTAAAAGTTCCTTTTTCAAGGAGACTTATGAGCATCCACATCCCCAAGCACCTTCAAACTACTCAGCCACTTTCCATTGGAAAATACAATGGAGAAACTGATCCTACTAAGCACCTTGATGCTTACGTATTTGAAGCCATGTACTTGGGGGCTGATGAAGATGTGATGTGCCGAATGTTCCCTCGAACATTATCTGAGGAGGCCCTCGGATGGTTTAAAGGTTTACCTTCTGGATCCATAGATTCTTGGGCTGAGATGGCAGCTACTTTTGAAACTCACTTTGTCATCTCCAGAGATGTGCCCAGGACGTCTCATACCTTGGCTCAGATTAAGCAAGGTGAAAACGAAGGCTTAAAAGACTTCTTGAAGAGGTTCTACAAGGAAGCAGCCCTGGTTCCTAACCTCACAGAGTCTATTAAGCTGCATATCGTTATTGAGGCGTTGCAGCCAGGATCAGCTTTTGCTCTCTCTTTAGCGAAAAGCCCTCCTGTAACTTTTGAGGAGTTCAGGAAAAAAGCCTCCAAATACGTGAGTATAGAGATGCACTTGGAGGCCATAGCTGCAAAGAAGAAGCCATCAGCACCACCTTCCCAAGCCTAGAAGGGTAAGGAGAAAACGAGGTCAGAGCGCATGGAGAGGCCATTCACCAATCCCAGAGTCAATAACCACTCTCCTCGACCTCGAGAAAGGCATGTTAACTCCTTCAGCCATTATGCACAACTATCTGCCAAACCATCTCAGATTTTGAGAGAGGTTGGATGGCCAGCTTTCAGCATATATGGCATCAGAAGGCCAGCTCCCATGAAAAGGCCAGGAAATCCCCACAAATACTGCGATTTTCACGAACAGAATGGTCATTCCACTGATGAATGCCAAGCTCTAAAGAACGCGGTTGAGACGCTAATTAGAGAAGGCAAGTTAAAACAATACCTGTTCAAAGAGAAATCTTTTGACAGAGTAGATCGGAATGAGAAAAGAGAAAGGGATCCAGATGACGGGGATGACAATAATCGTAACCCGGTCAGAAAATTCTCTGCTTCGGAGAAACAGAAGGGTGTGATGACCGATGAAGTAGCGCACAAGGACGGCAATCCTCAGCAACAACGTCAAGGTCGGCGTGAAGTCATTGACATGATTGCTGGAGGATTCGCCGGAGGAGGAGCTTCAATTACAGCTCGTAAGAATCATCATAGAATGATTCTATCTGTGCAGGGGAAAGTCAAAGACAATCGCCCTTTCAGAGGTGGGATTGAGGCTCCAACAATCTCTTTCTCTGATGAGGATTTTGGCCCGACCATTCCTGGTGGTGATGATGCTGTGGTCATCACAGCGGTGATAGCCAACAAGGACGTCCGAAGAATCCTTGTTGACCAGGGAAGTTCCTGCGATGTTATTTTCTATAATTGCTTTGAAAGGATGGGTTTTAAAGACTCAGACTTACAACCTTATACGCAGGAACTAACAGCTTTCAACGGAGCAAAGCAGTCGACCAAAGGGTATCTTGATACCCTTATTTCGTTTGAAGGCGAACCAGGGGCCAGGACGGTTAAGTCCCGAGTGCTAGTGATTGATGTCAAATCACCATTTAATGGCATCATAGGCCACCCCACACTAAATGCAATGGAGGTAATTGTATCAACCCCACATCTCCTTATCAAATTCATTGACAAGGATAATTCTGTTTCATCTATCCGGGGTGATCAAGAGATAGCTAGGTACTGTTACAACCTTAGCCTCAACATGACAAAGCTGGATGCCTCCAATAAAAAGAGGAAACTCAATGATGCTGGAGCAGCTGCTGGATCTGTAAGCCTTGTCGACCTGGACCCTAGGGCGGATTTGAACATTGATCCGTCCAACCCATTAAAGCCCACACCGGATGGAAGTTCCAGGGACATCGTCTTGGGAGATTCTCCGGAAAAGATCACCCATATCAATGACAAGCTAGATACAGAGATGGAGCAGCGACTACTAACACTCCTGCAAGAATTTAAAGACCTCTTTGCATGGACTGCAGCCGATATGCCTGGTATAGATCCTGCTTTCTGCTGTCATAAATTATCCGTCTATCCAGAGACGAAACCGGTAGCCCAGAAGAAAAGGAGATTGGGCCCAGAGAAACAGAAGGCAGCTTGCCAGCAAACTGAGGAATTGCTGAAGGCCGGATTTATCAAAGAGATCCGTTATTCCTCTTGGCTCTCGAATGTGGTGATGGTCCATAAGTCCAATGGCAAATGGAGAATGTGCGTTGACTATGTGGACCTCAACCGCTGCTGTCCAAAGGATCCTTATCCTCTTCCTAATATAGATCGGATGGTAGATGATTCCTCTGGTTATCAATACCTAAGCTTCATGGATGCTTATTCAGGTTACAACCAGATTCTGATGTGCGAGGAGGATCAAGAAAAGACAGCCTTTATAAATGATCGCGGTGTCTTTTGCTATACAGTTATGCCCTTTGGCCTGAAAAATGCTGGGGCAACATATCAGCGTATGATCAACAAGGTTTTCGAAGGTATGCATACCAAACTTGTTGAAGTCTACATCGATGATATAATAGCCAAGACACCGGTTGGAGGTGATCATATTGAAGACCTACGCCAAGTATTCACCCGTTTGAGAGAATTTAACATGAGGCTAAACCCAATGAAATGCACCTTCGCTGTCCCTGCTGGGAAGTTCTTGGGTTTCATGTTAACTCAACGCGGTATTGAAGCCAATCCAGGGAAATGCCAAACGATTCTAGACATGCAAAGTCCAAAGAATCTCAGAGAAGTCCAATCCCTGAATGGCAAAGTGGCAGCTTTGGCACGATTCATGCCAAAGATGGCTCATAGATCCCTCCCTCTGTATAAGATACTGAAAAAGTCCAAGAAATTCGAGTGGGGACAGGAACAAGAGAAAGCATTCCAAGAGCTTAAGGAGGTGTTGTCCAAGCCTCCCATTCTCACAAAGCCTGACCCCGAAGACACACTCATCCTATACTTGGCTATTTCAGATGAAGCTTTGGGCGTTGCCTTGATAAAAGAAACTCCCGACGGACAGAGACCGGTCTATTTCACTAGCAAAACTTTACAAGGTGCTGAAATCCGGTATCAAAAAATTGAAAAGGCCGCCCTCGCTGTTGTTTGGGCCTCTCGACGGCTGCGTCCGTACTTTCACGCCCATCCAATCATAGTAAGAACGGATTTACCACTCCGCTCTGTTTTGATTAAGCCCGACCTCGCTGGGAGGATGATCAAATGGTCTATCGAACTCTCTGAGTTTGATATATCCTACGAACCCCGAAGCGCCATTAAAGCTCAAGTCCTGGCTGATTTTATTGTGGAGATGACAGGGACTGATCCAGATTCCCCTCGTGTCCATTGGACCATTTATGTTGATGGTTCATCGAACCAAAGAGGCTCTGGAGCAGGTGTAGTTCTAGAAAGTGATGACGGAGTACACCTGGAAATCTCCCTTCGTTTTAATTTCAAAACCTCCAACAACCAAGCTGAATACGAAGCTTGTTTGGCCGGACTGAGAGCTACAATTGACATCGGAGCTTCTGAGGCGACGCTCTGCAGCGATTCACAACTGGTGATTTCACAAATCTTAGGAGATTATCAGGCTCGTGAACCTCAACTCCAATTATACTTGAACTGTGTCAACGAGTTGAGAGAGAAATTCTCGAAAATGGAATTCAAGTATGTTCCACGCGAAGAGAATACTAGAGCGGATATACTCTCCAGATTAGCAAGCACCAAACGACCAGGTAGCACAACTACACTGGTTCAAAGCACACTAACGTCGCCCAGCATTCCTCTTTTCCCTTCTCTAAATGCCATAATGACAAACTCTCTTTACGGAGATACATGGATGGCCCCCTACATCCGTTATTTGGCCGATGGACAGCTGCCTACGGATGAGAAGGAAAAGACGAGGATAAGGAGGGAATTACCATACTTCACTATGATTGATGGTAATCTTTACAGAAGGGCGCTCTCTGTGCCCTATTTGATTTGTCTCAAGGAGAATGAGGTGCAAGACGTAATGGAGGAAGTGCATGGAGGACAATGCGGACATCATGCCAGAGGAAGAAGCTTAATGCGAAAAATCCTCAGGGCTGGATACTGGTGGCCCACGATGAAGCAGGACTCCATTGACTTCGTTAAAAAATGCGATGCTTGCCAAAAATTCTCCAACCTTCACCACACACCGGTGGAAGAACTCTTCACATCCGCTGTTCCATGGCCCTTCTACCAATGGGGATTGGATATTCTGGGCCCCTTTCCAACTACTCCTGGGGGCATCAAATATCTCATTGTAGGGGTCGACTATTTCACTAAGTGGATAGAAGCAGAGCCGGTGGTACATATTACTTCAGCCCGAACTCGTCGTTTCATGTATGAAAACATTATAACACGGTTCGGGGTCCCAGCACGGATTGTCACAGATAATGGCACCCAGTTCACGGACAGAAAATTCACAGATTTACTTGAAGGGTTAGGAATAACCCAGATATTCTCATCCGTTGAACATCCCCAAACTAACGGCCAAGCTGAAGTGGCCAACAGGGAAGTGCTGAAAGGACTAAAGAAACGCCTTGGTGAAGCCAAGGGCGGATGGACAGACCAGCTATGCCACGTCCTGTGGGCATACCGGACAACGCCTCATTCATCTACTAACGAATCCCCATATCGCCTGACATACGGGGTAGAGGCAATGATACCCGTGGAACTACAGATTGCTTCCACAAGGGTCAAATACTTCTCTGAAGCGTCTAATAATGCTAATTTGGCGACAGAAATGGATGTCATACAAGAACTCAGAGAAGATGCATTTGTCAGGGACCAAGCTATCAAAACCAAAGTTGCTCTCCGATACAACAAGCGAGTTCAATCAAGGACTTTCAACGTCGGAGATTTGGTTTTGAGAAAAGCAAGTATAGGGAACAAATTTGCTCATCAAGGCAAACTAGCCCCAAATTGGGAAGGCCCATACAGGGTATCCGAGGTTACTGGCAAAGGCTCTTACCGCCTTGAGAACCTTGATGGCACTCCAATCCGGAATAAGTGGAACACCCAAAACTTGCGCATCTACTATAGCTAGCTGGTGGAGCAATACACATTCTCCTATCCTCATTTTTGATTGAATACTGGAGAAATTATTTTCCTAGCTACGCTTTCATTGTAATTCTTATTTTTGATTTAATAAGAATCTCTCACAACAACTTAACTCTTTCGAGTTTTTCTTATGCTGTGATTTTCAGTTTGTCCGGCGTACAAAAACGTATTCAGGACGGATGATCTCAACTACTTATTCTGTGGTTGACGATGCAACTCCTCAAATATGTGTGGCGCACAAGAGCATACTCAGGACGGATGATCACAATTACCCATTCCGTAATTGATGATGTAACTCCTCGAGTGTGTCTAAGTAACTGAAGGCCCGGATTGTAGGATTAAACCGAACTCTGGGTACGGTTAGTAAGTTTGGCTGAACACCGGTGAAGACCTGGGCTGTAGGATTAAACCGAACCTCAGGAAATGGGTTGTAGGATTGAACCGAACCCCATTCTAAGAGCGGTAAAAGGGTATAACCCAACACCGTATTGAAGGCTTGGGCGCAGTAAGCTGGTTCTTCTTCAAGACCACGCTGAACCCCAAGTAACGGGCGCAGTAGGTTCAGGACTAGCCCTGATCCGAACCCCGCGTTGAAGTCTCGGATTGTAGGATTAAACCGAACTCTGAGTACGACTAGTAGGATTGACCGAACGTCGGTGAAGAATTGTCATTGGGTAAAACCAAAAAACCCATTGAAGAACGGTTAGTAGGATTAAACCGAACACCAAATACGATATGGATTGTAGGACCAAACCGAACTCCAAACGCAACAAGTAAGTTATACTGAACTCCAAATTAATACTCTCTTTTAAAGTTCTTTATTTGGAAGTTTTATAGCTTTAAACTCTGAGTCATCAATTCTTCAATTGAAGTCTGACTCGCAAACTCCGACCCAAAAATAATTCATTCGGGTATGCCACAATCTGAGGCATATTCACCCGGAACCTTTCAGTCGGAAGTATTTATATTCGCAATCGTCAAGCAGAGGAATCTCTACCCGAAATCCTCACTCTCAAAAAACTCTCACGTGGAAACATCACTCAGAGTTTGTGCAAAGTACTGCTCACCCAATAATACTAGGGGACAGTATTAATAGTCAAACGAATATCTTGGGGAATGAATTCTTACCGAAACGATCTCATTATCACTTCCCCTCAAGATTAACATTACAAGCCGTTCTCATGACAATAGCATGTTTACCCACAACGGCTATTCTTTATCATGGTATTTACGACCAAAAGGCCTGACCTTTGAAAAGCAAAATATGATTTCTACCAGGCTTTTATTACTCACATTTGACAAAAAGATGCTCTATCTCTCCTGTCAAATCAAGTCTTTGGCTATCAAAACACCTATACATGAAAAATGATAGTTATATACTCCTATCCGTTCTTCATCTCGCATGTACAAATCCGGAACGATGATATTATTGGTCTGTCCTGAACCGGGGTCTAGAGATCCGGACTCAAGTCAGTCACAAACAGTATGTAAATACCGTATAGGAGACCGGATGTATGAGTATCCGGTGTAGGTATCCGTTGTCCTTGAGCGGAGAGAGCGGACTGGACGTTCTGGAGGTCCTTCACACCGACCTAACGCGTTGAAGTGGGCGAATGGTGGTGTCACCTGCAATGATTCTCCGACGCTCAAGTCAGTGATCATATTCCAAGTAAGGAATGTATTTTTTGAGAGTAATCATGTATAGAATCAGTTAAAAGATCCCTCACTTCATTATTGAAATGAGTTCATATACCTGATTGGCTCGTTTTTCGAGGACTCGTTAGTGGGGAACCACTAACTCCCATTAGCATTATTATATTGCGCACTTACCAGCATGATTGGGTCAAGTGGCTATTTTATATTGAGCATAGAGAATATAGACTAGGATTAGGGAACAAGTTGACCATTCCCGTGAGCAGAATTTGGCTCGTAGTGCAGGGAATTATTGATCGATCCCTGTAGCAATTATCCTTGTCTTTAGCACAGTGACGTGTGTATTGTCCGATGTCATGGTGTTATCCTGAACAACCGGTATAGGGAGAACGCCTGATACGGAATTACAGTCCGGATGTATACCGATGACACTGGTTACACGTTGATGTCTTGACAAAGACGTTGAAATATGCCTTGCAGGTCGGATACCGGTATTGAGACCGGATCATATGTCCCCTAGCTTGTGTGAGGGACTGAGCGGTTGTTCACATAAGCTACCTAACCTGCGAGAGGTCTGAATACCGGTGAACTTATGTGTTAAATCGTTCCTTAGCATTTATTCATAAAGGACCGTTCTCAGATTAAGAGATACGGTCTGTCGATGTCGTCACAGCGGATTCAGACAAAGACTCGTTGTACGAGAATTTCAAGAGTTTATTGGAATTGAAAGCTCTTGAAGTTCGTGTAACGGCTGTAAAGCGCGAATTGCGTTGCATGATTAGACATTAATGCTTTTAATCACGTGGGCAAGCAATTATTGCACCTGAGGTGGAAATCTCATTAACCGTCGTTTTGGGTTTAATGGGCCTAAAATTTTTGAAACTTTTGGGCCCAGTAGATAGGCCCTTTGTTGAATTGCTATTGTTTTGGCGCCCATGAATTTGGAACGGTTGTGTCATTTCGTTTGTGAAGCAATGCGTTTAACCGAGAACGACACAACTTCCAGAGTGAGTAATCGAACCTCTTCGTTTCTTATAAAAGAAACACTTAGTGGATTCTGAGTTTCACTCGCATCTATTTTCTCAACGAAACTCTGCAGAAATTTTGCAAGGAAGTTTGCTGCCTACATTACGAGGGTTTCCTCGTTCCTCATATTCATCGTTGTCATCTGAGGTAACTATTTCTTCCTTGTTGCTCTCGTCTTGTTTTGGTTTGCTACTCTTAGTTAAAGAAAGTAGGCTTTATTTAGGGGGGAGATCAGTTTCTCGCAACCCTAATAGTCATGGGGAAGAATCCTTGTGATTCTTCCTAAGACTGAGTCGTGTCGCTCAGAAAGGGGATCTTACTCACTGTGGAAAGTGACCTTTCCCTTCTCAGAGTCGTCCTCTGATTGTAGTTGCTTTTAAAATACAGTGAGTAATGATTACATCTTTCTGACGACATATTATTTCTTATCATAGATTAAGGAGTTCGGTTTAGACAATCCAAATGGCCACTGGGGAAGGAACTTCTGGAGATATTGCTATTTCGAAGACAACCGAAGGTCTCTATAGCGTTGTTGCTTCGAGGCTGAATTGGGAGGAGCTTCAGGCTAAATGGCCTTTCTGTTGGGTGTCTAGTGAATTTAAGGACTTGGCCTCCCGTCATGCGGATGAGGAAGGATCCCGGATTCAGCCGAGGTTCACTCTCAATGCGGAAGAAAAGACAAAGAAGTGGTATAGGGTTTACGCACCACTTCCGACAGAGCGGATATGCCATGTCGTCCCCAACGATCGTTCAGTGTACATGTACGACTTCATCTTTCATTATTTGGGTGTCCGCTTCCCATTAACCGAACTCCAGATGGGTGTTTTGAGGTTTCTGAACTGTGCACCCTCCCAACTTCATCCCAACGGTTGGGGCCTCATCCGCGCTTTGGAGGTCTTGGGTGAACATTTTAATTTCACGCCAACTGTAGCGATGCTGTTTTACTACACCCAGGTAGTTCGAAGGGCGAATAAGCAGGGCGGAGTTGGTCTGGTGACACTCCGGACTCTCTGTTCTTTTGTGAACTTTGAGTCTTATACTGATTCGGCAAAGGTTGATGGGAAGTCGTTTAAGACCTACTTCACTCGCATCTCCATTAAGAAGGGCAAACCAATATTTTGGAAGGATGAAGAGGGCGTCGATAAATTTCCATTGAGTTGGACCCATAAGCATTTTCTCTTGAGCTCCCACGCGTACTACACTGATCAATCCGATCTGTCTCCTGAAACGTCGAGAGTGTTGTTCGCACTCGAATCACACACTACACGTCGTCACGTCTTTTCGTGTAGGCATTTGTTAAGTAGCTCAAGCGGAGTCCGGGATGATTATTTGCGTAATTATCATTTTATTTCACCTTTTCTCCTTTACAGAATATCTTGCAGTTGCTAATATTTTGTGTTCGTTCATGCAGGTGAAATAGAACAAGAGACTCCTGAGATGAACAGGTTAAAGGGATTCAAGGCAGCGGGTAAATCCATTGCCCGTGAGAATGAAGTTAAGCCCAGGGCCTCCACAAAGGATCGTCCCGAGTTAATCATCTTGACTTCGGATACGGAAGGGGATATTCCACTGGCTGAGGGCGGTTCATCCGATGCTGGCGCAGCCACGGGTCAGCCCCCGGTCACTGAAAGAAGGAGAAAAATTAAGAATGACTCAGTGGGAGGCCCGTCCAAAAAGCGCAGAACTCCGGAGGATAAGCCTGTTGAAACCTCGGAAGCAGCTGCTGCTCCCTCTGGAAGTAAAGGAATTGCTGTCGGGGTTTCTGGGGCGAAGCCGACCTCTTACCCAACCAACTCGTTTCTCACCCCCTTCCTCTCCTATGAGGGTTCTACTCCAGCCACTCTTCCACCACCAATGTACAAACTCCGGCCTACGCTCAATGCTAAAGAAATTAAAGGAGCGTGCGAGGCCAGAAGGTGGCAGTTAACCGAACTCGCTGGAATGCTTTCCTCAGTCAGCGAGTTGGCTGACAACGTCGATAAGGTTGAAGAGTTGAGTGACAAATTAGAAGAACTCAAGCTTTCTTCAGGGAAAGACAAAGCCACCATCAAGCTGATGGAAGATCGTCTTGCCAAGTCTAAGGAGTTCGGAGATATCATGACTAAAGAGAATCTCAAGCTTAAAGCCGACCTCAAAGGCTCGGAAGGCAAACTGGTAGAGAAGGAGGAAGAACTCCGTAGCAGCCAGGATAAAAATAAAGCTGCTGCTGAGGAGTGGTCTCAAAGGGAGAAGAAGCTCCTCCTTGAGATTAAGGGACTGAAGGCTAGGAAAGCGGAGTCCGAAAGATCTAGTGAGGAGCTGTCCAAGTTGCGGGGAGAATTGGCCACAGCGAAAACTGAGAGAGAAGAAGCTGTTGAAATATGCAGCCGGGCTGTCGAAGAATCCTTCGGCCTAGCTATACGCCAAGTTTTCTACCGCAACCCCACTGTGAAACTTAACCTTTATGGAATGGATCCGTTCTATGAATTCCATGGGGAAAGTTAGTCGCAGTGGTGGATGGTCGTCACGAAGATCCCCCAACGTCCCTGTATGGTTTGCCTCCTCTTCCTGAGGGTCAAACTATGGGACCGGATTATGTCTTTCCTGTGTCTGAGGTTCCCTCTTCTGAAGAAAGGACTGAAGCTCCTGGAGGGGAGACTCCTGTGGAGGTTCCAAAGGAAGGGGCACAAGAGCCTGGTGCTGAGGAGGCACAGAAAACTGAAGAACAGATTCCTCCTCCATAGTTTTGTTTTCATTTATAAGTATAGTTGTGTACCGGGATCAACTCCGGCTTTTAACTATTATATGTAATCTCACTTTCAATGAATGAATTTTGATTGAAGAAAATTGTCGTCGTCGTTTCATGTATATTTAAATCGTTGCTAATTCGTTTTGTATGATTAACCTTGAGGTCGGATTGAAACAACTGCCTCGGAAGATTAAACAACAAATAAAATTTAGAACGGATAAATATATACATGTCCCCAAGTGCGTATTAAGAAGAAGGTGCCTGTCTTTGGGGCATGATCCTTAATTCTTTTGGGGAAAGATGGGTCGATCCGCTGTTTAGTAGAGTGGTGTAACAGGACAGACGACTGTATTTTATTCATGTTATTCTCACTGGAGAAAACTATGTCGTTCATTGTAAGAGTATTGTTCCAAGTTTGGGGAACTGCAAAGGTGTAAGAAAGTGGTGTTTTGAGTCCTTCATCATAAGGATAATGATGGGAGTTTTTCTACGCCAGGAGTTATGTCATTGTATCACAGAATAGGTGATAAAGAATATCCGTCCTGGGAGAATACCACTTGAGAGTGAAAGTGCGGATTGACTTTCAGAGATTTCCATATGGGAATTGTTCGTACCAGGAGTTTTATCGTCGAATCACTTCATAGGTGATTGAGATCATCCGTCTTGGGGATGTGTACGACACCAGGAATTACATCGTCAGGTCACATAGTAGGTGATTGAGATCATCCGTCCTTGAGGTGTGTATGGCGCCAGGAGTTACATCGTCAGATCACAGAATGGGTGATTGAGATCATCCGTCCTGGGCAAGTACACAACGTCAGGAGTTACATCGTCAGATCACATAATGGGTGACTGAGGATATCCGTTCTGGAACAGTACACAACATCAAGAGTTACATCGTCAGATCACAGATTAAGTGATTTAGATAATTCGTCCTGGAGATGCTTTTCAATCGTAGGAGTACGAATTGAGTGAATAGTTCTCAGTTTTCAACAGCTTCCATCGTAAGAATGATGATGAGATTGTTCATACCAGGAGTTACATCATTGAATCACAAAATAGGTGATTGAGATCATCCGTCCTGGAATGATGATTGGAATTGTTCGTACCAGGAGTTGCATCATCGAATCACAGAATAGGTGATTGAGATCATCCGTCCTGGAATGATGATTGGAATTGTTCGTACCAGGAGTTGCATCATCGAATCACAGAATAGGTGATTGAGATCATCCGTCCTGGAATGATGATTGGAATTGTTCGTACCAGGAGTTGCATCATCGAATCACAGAATAGGTGATTGAGATCATCCGTCCTGGAGACATTTTTCCAATCATAAGAGTGCGGATTGAGGTGGATGTTTCTCAATCGTATGGATTCAATTTTCGTATCCAAAATCAGAGACCATCAGTATTCTACTAGCCCCCTAGCTTATGTGAGGAATTAGTAGATTTGCTCATATGAGCTATATCGATCGTAGTACGTCTGGATTTCGGAATCGTACCGATGTGTAAATATCCGCTCTGAGGACAAGGTTCCGTTGTAATGGATCGCTTGAGGGCGGATTAGGACAATGAGAATCTCAGAAGTTTATTGAATTTCGCAACCCTTGGTATTCGGGTAATGGTGGCCACGTTCCCCATGATTGGATATTTAATGTCTTTACTCACGTGGGCGAGCCATTATTGCGTTAAATGCGCATGTCTTAATAACCGTCACTTAGGGGCTTATTGGGCCTAGAATTTGGATTTAATAGGCCCATTTAGAAAGCTCTGTGACGAAACGATGGCATTTTGGCGCCTTTGGGTTAAAAACGACAATTTTAACCCTCTAAACGGGGAGTCGTTTGAGGGTAAACGACAGGTACCTTGAGTCGGTATTTGAATTTTCATGCCCTGAAAAAGGCATATTTGGCAATCTCAGTTACCATTTCTTCTAATTCTCTTGACGAACCTCTGCAAAAGTTTCGAGAAGATTATCGTGTCTGCCTTTGTGAATCTTAATTCACTATCCTCATCCATCCTTAGGTAACCACTTTCTTTCCATACTTTGTGTCTCGTTTCAATATCTGAAAATGTCTAGGAAAGGTGTTAGTTTTAGTGGTATTAGCCCTAGAGGAAGAGGAGGAAGGGCCTTCAATCGAAACCCCACAGTTCGTGGTGGGAGGATTCCAGTGGTCTTCCAATCGAAGCCACTAAGCTCAGAGAGGGAGGCGTCGCCGTATCAGAGGCGAAGGGCGATTATACCTTCTTCAGAATCCTCCTCTAGTGAGAGTGCTGAGAGTGGTGACCTGTATGTTTCTGACGATGTGGATTTTTACCGCAGTGTAAAAGCTTTCACAATGGTGGTGAAGAAAGCGACTGGGGGAAGATCGTCTGGAGGGGAAGCACCCTCTCAGCAGTATATATTGAAGACAGCCTCCGGGCTGTGTAACGTGGTTGCACACCGGATTGACTGGGTAAAATTCTAAAAGAAACGCCCATTCAGCTGGGTGGCTGAGGAATTCCGTGAAACGGAATCAGTCCACGCTTGGGAGGATGGAGCGGAGTTGGAACCGCGTTTTACGGTCTTCAAGAAGGATAAATACAGAAGATGCTTTATGGTGTTAGCTCCGCTGCCATCGGATCGGATTTGTCATACTCCGGACGATAGGTCCCTGTGTATGTATGACTTTTTATTTATGAATCTTGGCGTGCGCTTTCCCTTCACAAAGTTTCAGATGGGGGTTTTGAGATTCTTAGACTGCGCCCCTTCGCAGCTTCACCCTAACGGATGGGGGTTAGTCCGTTCTCTTGAAGTGCTTGGGGAGCACTTCAACTTCAAACCGACGGTGGCCATGCTTTTCTACTTTGCTCAAGTGGTCCGTCGTGTAAATAAAGAGAAGGGGGGAGTGAGCTTGATATCCCTCCGGACTCTCTCCAAGATCATCAACTTCGAGGCATACACTGACTCCGCCAAAGTTGATGGACGTTCATTCAAATCTTATTTCACGAAGATCAGCGTTCATCCTGATGAGCCAATTTTTTGGTTAACTGTAGATGGGATTCTGAAGTTCCCAGTGGCTTGGACGCATGAGCACTTTTTGTTGACCTCCCAGGCGTACTACACTGAGGAGGATGAACTAAGCCCGTCTTCAGTTTCTGTTCTTTTCGCCCTTCAATCCTACACCGCCTCGCACCAATTTTTCTCTTGCAGGCGTTTGTTAGGATCGTGGTCCACCCGCGAGGAATATCTGCGTAATTTTCCTGCTATTTTTCATGTTTTATCGTATCATGCCTTGAAGTCTCTGATTTCTAACCATGTTGTTTGGTTTTGCAGTTGAAATTGAAACTGTGTCACCAGAGATGGAAAAACTGAAGGGGCTCAAAGCTGGAGTGAATTCCGTAGTAGCTGAAAATGACATTCAAGCGAAACAGAATTCGAAGAAAGCTACAGCTGAGACTATTATTTTAACCTCATCTGCCGGTGACGATATCCCCTTGCTTGAGGGCGGATCTGAGGGGGTTGCGGTTGAGAAGGTCAGAGAAAAGAAGAAAAAGACAAAACGCGGTTCCTCCAAGACCTCGGATCGTCAACCCTCTCCCAAAAAACAAAAAATTTCAAGTGAGGGTACTGATCCGGAGCTTTCAAAGGGAAAGATAGTGGAAGGGTCTGCTCTGGATGCAGGATCCACTCCGGATGCCCCAGGCGACGGGATCACTTATGGTGCAAAACCAATAACAACTTACTTTGCACCCAAAGTTACTCGCCCTCTTCAAAGTAACTCCGGTCTTGCACAATATTTGGTATACGAGGGTTCTGTTCCTGAGGGCGCTCCTGAAACTCCGTACAAGCTGAAGCCCTCATTGAAGAGCGATGAAGTAACCAAAGCTTGCGATGTCGGACAGAAGCACCTGGCAGAATTATCCGGGCTCTTGAGATCGGTTCGCAAGCTTTCAGAAGAGAATGAGAGGCTCAGCTTGTTAGTTGGCAAGGTTAACGATCTTAGCGTTGCTGCTGCTAAGGACAAGGCGACCATCCTCCGTCTAGAAGGTAAATTAGAAGCTTCCAAAGAGGAAGGATGTAAGAAGGATGAAGAAATTGCCAGATTGAAGTACCTTGCCAAGGAGTTGGAGGCCCAGGTAGCTGACCAAAAGAAAATCAATTCCGACCTCCATTCCCGTCTTTGCTCGGAGAAGGAACGCTCTTCAAAGCTGGAAGAAGAGCTTAAGGAAGTCAAGATTGTTTATTCTCGAGGAACCGAAGATTGGTCGTGTAAGGAGAAGGAGCTACTCTCAAAGTTGGTGAACACAAAAGCAGAATTTGGCGAGGCTGTAGATATGTGTGATCAAGCAGTCAAGGAATCCTTCGGGTTGGCTGTTCGTCAAGTTCAATACCGGAATCCCAAGGTGAAACTTAATTTGAATGGTATTGATCCGTTCTATGAGTTTCATCAAGGGAAACTGGTGGCCATTGTTAATAACCGTCATGAGAGTCCGCCAGACACGCCATACGAGTTTGCTCCTTTACCTGAAGGCCAATCAATGGGACCTTCTCTTCTTAAGCTCATAAGTACAGGAACGGACCCCAGTGCGGATAAAGGCAAGACCGGGGGTAAAGGCAAAGGGAAGGAAGGAGATACAAGCCGCAAAAACTAGTGCCTTACTTTTTTCTTTTTTCTTTTTATTGGTTCAAATTCGCTG
This sequence comes from Clitoria ternatea, assembly GCA_037962975.1. Taxonomy (NCBI): domain Eukaryota; kingdom Viridiplantae; phylum Streptophyta; class Magnoliopsida; order Fabales; family Fabaceae; genus Clitoria; species Clitoria ternatea. The sequence goes on along the minus strand of CM075673.1, from coordinate 23,614,258 downwards.
TGTTCCGGGATCAGCTCCGGATTATTGGACGAATTTCTTCATGTAATATTCATTTAATCAATAAAAGAACGATTTGCCTTTATATGCATGTGTATCGAGTCATTCCGGATTTAAGTAATGAATATCGGATAATATAATATCATCGTTCCGGATTTGTACATGCGAGATGAAGAACGGATAGGAGTATATAACTATCGTTTTTCATGTATAGGTGTTTTGATAGCCAAAGACTTGATTTGACAGGAGAGATAGAGCATCTTTTTGTCAAATGTGAGTAATAAAAGCCTGGTAGAAATCATATTTTGCTTTTCAAAGGTCAGGCCTTTTGGTCGTAAATACCATGATAAAGAATAGCCGTTGTGGGTAAACATGCTATTGTCATGAGAACGGCTTGTAATGTTAATCTTGAGGGGAAGTGATAATGAGATTGTTTCGGTAAGAATTCATTCCCCAAGATATTCGTTTGACTATTAATACTGTCCCCTAGTATTATTGGGTGAGCAGTACTTTGCACAAACTCTGAGTGATGTTTCCACGTGAGAGTTTTTTGAGAGTGAGGATTTCGGGTAGAGATTCCTCTGCTTGACGATTGCGAATATAAATACTTCCGACTGAAAGGTTCCGGGTGAATATGCCTCAGATTGTGGCATACCCGAATGAATTATTTTTGGGTCGGAGTTTGCGAGTCAGACTTCAATTGAAGAATTGATGACTCAGAGTTTAAAGCTATAAAACTTCCAAATAAAGAACTTTAAAAGAGAGTATTAATTTGGAGTTCAGTATAACTTACTTGTTGCGTTTGGAGTTCGGTTTGGTCCTAATATCCATATCGTATTTGGTGTTCGGTTTAATCCTACTAACCGTTCTTCAATGGGTTTTTTGGTTTTACCCAATGACAATTCTTCACCGACGTTCGGTCAATCCTACTAGTCGTACTCAGAGTTCGGTTTAATCCTACAATCTGAGACTTCAACACGGGGTTCGGATCAGGGCTAGTCCTGAACCTACTGCGCCCGTTACTTGGGGTTCAGCGTGGTCTTGAAGAAGAACCAGCTTACTGCGCCCAAGCCTTCAATACGGTGTTGGGTTATACCCTTTTACCGCTCTTAGAATGGGGTTCGGTTCAATCCTACAACCCATTTCCTAAGGTTCGGTTTAATCCTACAGCCCAGGTCTTCACCGGTGTTCAGCCAAACTTACTAACCGTACCCAGAGTTCGGTTTAATCCTACAATCCGGGCCTTCAGTTACTTAGACACACTCGAGGAGTTACATCATCAATTACGGAATGGGTAATTGTGATCATCCGTCCTGAGTATGCTCTTGTGCGCCACACATATTTGAGGAGTTGCATCGTCAACCATAGAATAAGTAGTTGAGATCATCCGTCCTGAATACGTTTTTGTACGCCGGACAAACTGAAAATCACAGCATAAGAAAAACTCGAAAGAGTTAAGTTGTTGTGAGAGATTCTTATTAAATCAAAAATAAGAATTACAATGAAAGCGTAGCTAGGAAAATAATTTCTCCAGTATTCAATCAAAAATGAGGATAGGAGAATGTGTATTGCTCCACCAGCTAGCTATAGTAGATGCGCAAGTTTTGGGTGTTCCACTTATTCCGGATTGGAGTGCCATCAAGGTTCTCAAGGCGGTAAGAGCCTTTGCCAGTAACCTCGGATACCCTGTATGGGCCTTCCCAGTTTGGGGCTAGTTTGCCTTGATGAGCAAATTTGTTCCCTATACTTGCTTTTCTCAAAACCAAATCTCCGACGTTGAAAGTCCTTGATTGAACTCGCTTGTTGTATCGGAGAGCAACTTTGGCTTTGATAGCTTGGTCCCTGACAAATGCATCTTCTCTGAGTTCTGGTATGACATCCATTTCTGTCGCCAAATTAGCATTATTAGACGCTTCAGAGAAGTATTTGACCCTTGTGGAAGCAATCTGCAGTTCCACGGGTATCATTGCCTCTACCCCGTATGTCAGGCGATATGGGGATTCGTTAGTAGATGAATGAGGCGTTGTCCGGTATGCCCACAGGACGTGGCATAGCTGGTCTGTCCATCCGCCCTTGGCTTCACCAAGGCGTTTCTTTAGTCTTTTCAGCACTTCCCTGTTGGCCACTTCAGCTTGGCCGTTAGTTTGGGGATGTTCAACGGATGAGAATATCTGGGTTATTCCTAACCCTTCAAGTAAATCTGTGAATTTTCTGTCCGTGAACTGGGTGCCATTATCTGTGACAATCCGTGCTGGGACCCCGAACCGTGTTATAATGTTTTCATACATGAAACGACGAGTTCGGGCTGAAGTAATATGTACCACCGGCTCTGCTTCTATCCACTTAGTGAAATAGTCGACCCCTACAATGAGATATTTGATGCCCCCAGGAGCAGTTGGAAAGGGGCCCAGAATATCCAATCCCCATTGGTAGAAGGGCCATGGAACAGCGGATGTGAAGAGTTCTTCCGCCGGTGTGTGGTGAAGGTTGGAGAATTTTTGGCAAGCATCGCATTTTTTAACGAAGTCAATGGAGTCCTGCTTCATCGTGGGCCACCAGTATCCAGCCCTGAGGATTTTTCGCATTAAGCTTCTTCCTCCGGCATGATGTCCACATTGTCCTCCATGCACTTCCTCCATTATGTCTTGCACCTCATTCTCCTTGAGACAAATCAAATAGGGCACAGAGAGCGCCCTTCTGTAAAGATTACCATCAATCATAGTGAAGTATGGTAATTCCCTCCTTATCCTCGTCTTTTCCTTCTCATCCGTAGGCAGCTGTCCATCGGCCAAATAACGGATGTAGGGGGCCATCCATGTATCTCCGTAAAGAGAGTTTGTCATTATGGCATTTAGAGAAGGGAAAAGAGGAATGCTGGGCGACGTTAGTGTGCTTTGAACCAGCGTAGTTGTGCTACCTGGTCGTTTGGTGCTTGCTAATCTGGAGAGTATATCCGCTCTAGTATTCTCTTCGCGTGGAACATACTTGAATTCCATTTTCGAGAATTTCTCTCTCAACTCGTTGACACAGTTCAAGTATAATTGGAGTTGAGGTTCACGAGCCTGATAATCTCCTAAGATTTGTGAAATCACCAGTTGTGAATCGCTGCAGAGCGTCGCCTCAGAAGCTCTGATGTCAATTGTAGCTCTCAGTCCGGCCAAACAAGCTTCGTATTCAGCTTGGTTGTTGGAGGTTTTGAAATTAAAACGAAGGGAGATTTCCAGGTGTACTCCGTCATCACTTTCTAGAACTACACCTGCTCCAGAGCCTCTTTGGTTCGATGAACCATCAACATAAATGGTCCAATGGACACGAGGGGAATCTGGATCAGTCCCTGTCATCTCCACAATAAAATCAGCCAGGACTTGAGCTTTAATGGCGCTTCGGGGTTCGTAGGATATATCAAACTCAGAGAGTTCGATAGACCATTTGATCATCCTCCCAGCGAGGTCGGGCTTAATCAAAACAGAGCGGAGTGGTAAATCCGTTCTTACTATGATTGGATGGGCGTGAAAGTACGGACGCAGCCATCGAGAGGCCCAAACAACAGCGAGGGCGGCCTTTTCAATTTTTTGATACCGGATTTCAACACCTTGTAAAGTTTTGCTAGTGAAATAGACCGGTCTCTGTCCGTCGGGAGTTTCTTTTATCAAGGCAACGCCCAAAGCTTCATCTGAAATAGTCAAGTATAGGATGAGTGTGTCTTCGGGGTCAGGCTTTGTGAGAATGGGAGGCTTGGACAACACCTCCTTAAGCTCTTGGAATGCTTTCTCTTGTTCCTGTCCCCACTCGAATTTCTTGGACTTTTTCAGTATCTTATACAGAGGGAGGGATCTATGAGCCATCTTTGGCATGAATCGTGCCAAAGCTGCCACTTTGCCATTCAGGGATTGTACTTCTCTGAGATTCTTTGGACTTTGCATGTCTAGAATCGTTTGGCATTTCCCTGGATTGGCTTCAATACCGCGTTGAGTTAACATGAAACCCAAGAACTTCCCAGCAGGGACAGTGAAGGTGCATTTCATCGGGTTTAGCCTCATGTTAAATTCTCTCAAACGGGTGAATACTTGGCGTAGGTCTTCAATATGATCACCTCCAACCGATGTCTTGGCTATTATATCATCGATGTAGACTTCAACAAGTTTGGTATGCATACCTTCAAAAACCTTGTTGATCATACGCTGATATGTTGCCCCAGCATTTTTCAGGCCAAAGGGCATAACTGTATAGCAAAAGACACCGCGATCATTTATAAAGGCTGTCTTTTCTTGATCCTCCTCGCACATCGGAATCTGGTTGTAACCCGAATAAGCATCCATGAAGCTTAGGTATTGATAACCAGAGGAATCATCTACCATCCGATCTATATTAGGAAGAGGATAAGGATCCTTTGGACAGCAGCGGTTGAGGTCCACATAGTCAACGCACATTCTCCATTTGCCATTGGACTTATGGACCATCACTACATTCGAGAGCCAAGAGGAATAACGGATCTCTTTGATAAATCCGGCCTTCAGCAATTCCTCAGTTTGCTGGCAAGCTGCCTTCTGTTTCTCTGGGCCCAATCTCCTTTTCTTCTGGGCTACCGGTTTCGTCTCTGGATAGACGGATAATTTATGACAGCAGAAAGCAGGATCTATACCAGGCATATCGGCTGCAGTCCATGCAAAGAGGTCTTTAAATTCTTGCAGGAGTGTTAGTAGTCGCTGCTCCATCTCTGTATCTAGCTTGTCATTGATATGGGTGATCTTTTCCGGAGAATCTCCTAAGACGATGTCCCTGGAACTTCCATCCGGTGTGGGCTTTAATGGGTTAGACGGATCAATGTTTAAATCCGCCCTAGGGTCCAGGTCGACAAGGCTTACAGATCCAGCAGCTGCTCCAGCATCATTGAGTTTCCTCTTTTTATTGGAGGCATCCAGCTTTGTCATGTTGAGGCTAAGGTTGTAACAGTACCTAGCCATCTCTTGATCACCCCGGATAGATGAAACAGAATTATCCTTGTCAATGAATTTGATAAGGAGATGTGGGGTTGATACAATTGCCTCCATTGCATTTAGTGTGGGGCGGCCTATGATGCCATTAAATGGTGATTTGACATCAATCACTAGCACTCGGGACTTAACCGTCCTGGCCCCTGGTTCGCCTTCAAACGAAATAAGGGTATCAAGATACCCTTTGGTCGACTGCTTTGCTCCGTTGAAAGCTGTTAGTTCCTGCATATAAGGTTGTAAGTCTGAGTCTTTAAAACCCATCCTTTCAAAGCAATTATAGAAAATAACATCGCAGGAACTTCCCTGGTCAACAAGGATTCTTCGGACGTCCTTGTTGGCTATCACCGCTGTGATGACCACAGCATCATCACCACCAGGAATGGTCGGGCCAAAATCCTCATCGGAGAAAGAGATTGTTGGAGCCTCAATCCCACCTCTGAAAGGGCGATTGTCTTTGACTTTCCCCTGCACAGATAGAATCATTCTATGATGATTCTTACGAGCTGTAATTGAAGCTCCTCCTCCGGCGAATCCTCCAGCAATCATGTCAATGACTTCACGCCGACCTTGACGTTGTTGCTGAGGATTGCCGTCCTTGTGCGCTACTTCATCGGTCATCACACCCTTCTGTTTCTCCGAAGCAGAGAATTTTCTGACCGGGTTACGATTATTGTCATCCCCGTCATCTGGATCCCTTTCTCTTTTCTCATTCCGATCTACTCTGTCAAAAGATTTCTCTTTGAACAGGTATTGTTTTAACTTGCCTTCTCTAATTAGCGTCTCAACCGCGTTCTTTAGAGCTTAGCATTCATCAGTGGAATGACCATTCTGTTCGTGAAAATCGCAGTATTTGCGGGGATTTCCTGGCCTTTTCATGGGAGCTGGCCTTCTGATGCCATATATGCTGAAAGCTGGCCATCCAACCTCTCTCAAAATCTGAGATGGTTTGGCAGATAGTTGTGCATAATGGCTGAAGGAGTTAACATGCCTTTCTCGAGGTCGAGGAGAGTGGTTATTGACTCTGGGATTGGTGAATGGCCTCTCCATGCGCTCTGACCTCGTTTTCTCCTTACCCTTCTGGGCTTGGGAAGGTGGTGCTGATGGCTTCTTCTTTGCAGCTATGGCCTCCAAGTGCATCTCTATACTCACGTATTTGGAGGCTTTTTTCCTGAACTCCTCAAAAGTTACAGGAGGGCTTTTTTCCTGAACTCCTCAAAAGTTACAGGAGGGCTTTTCCTGATCCTGGCTGCAACGCCTCAATAACGATATGCAGCTTAATAGACTCTGTGAGGTTAGGAACCAGGGCTGCTTCCTTGCAGAACCTCTTCAAGAAGTCTTTTAAGCCTTTGTTTTCACCTTGCTTAATCTGAGCCAAGGTATGAGACGTCCTGGGCACATCTCTGGAGATGACAAAGTGAGTTTCAAAAGTAGCTGCCATCTCAGCCCAAGAATCTATGGATCTAGAAGGTAAACCTTTAAACCATCCAAGGGCCTCCTCAGATAATGTTCGAGGGAACATTCGGCACATCACATCTTCATCAGCCCCCAAGTACATGGCTTCAAATACGTAAGCATCAAGGTGCTTAGTAGGATCAGTTTCTCCATTGTATTTTCCAATGGAAAGTGGCTGAGTAGTTTGAAGGTGCTTGGGGATGTGGATGCTCATAAGTCTCCTTGAAAAAGGAACTTTTAGCTTGTAAGACACTGGAGGTGCTGCCGTTGACTCCCTCTTCCTTCGGGAAGCCTCATCTTCAGAATCATGAGTTTGTTCTTCCTCGTCAAACGTAGGGATCTTTGAGTATTGGAGAGTGGTGGACTTTTCACCATCAGTTGTACGGGGGGTGTTTCGCGTGCGGGATGATTCTTTATCCTCGCTTTGCCTTCTCTCTCTTCGCAATTCAGCGAGTTCCCTCTGAAGTTGGCTGATCAGCTCATCACGAGGATCAGGATTAGACACTGTTACTATTTTCTTTGAGCTGCCCCCATGAGAATCAAAGTTGAGCTTCCTGAAGACGTTGGGGTTAGTTCTGTATTCAGGCTGATTTTCTACGAAATCATGTGCTTCCACTTCCATTGTGGATTACTTGCTCTTTTCAATAGATATGGGAATAACTTTATCGCGTCCCACCGGGCGTGCCAATGGTCTGTCCTGAACCGGGGTCTAGAGATCCGGACTCAAGTCAGTCACAAACAGTATGTAAATACCGTATAGGAGACCGGATGTATGAGTATCCGGTGTAGGTATCCATTGTCCTTGAGCGGAGAGAGCGGACTGGACGTTCTGGAGGTCCTTCACACCGACCTAACGCGTTGAAGTGGGCGAATGGTGGTGTCACCTGCAATGATTCTCCGACGCTCAAGTCAGTGATCATATTCCAAGTAAGGAATGTATTTTTTGAGAGTAATCGTGCATAGAATCAGTTAAAAGATCCCTCACTTCATTATTGAAATGAGTTCATATACCTGATTGGCTCGTTTTTCGAGGACTCGTTAGTGGGGAACCACTAACTCCCATTAGCATTATTATATTGCACACTTACCAGCATGATTGGGTCAAGTGGCTATTTTATATTGAGCATAGAGAATATAGACTAGGATTAGGGAACAAGTTGACCATTCCCGTGAGCAGAATTTGGCTCGTAGTGCAGGGAATTATTGATCGATCCCTGTAGCAATTATCCTTGTCTTTAGCACAGTGACGTGTGTATTGTCCGATGTCATGGTGTTATCCTGAACAACCGGTATAGGGAGAACGCTTGATACGGAATTACAGTCCGGATGTATACCGATGACACCGGTTACACGTTGATGTCTTGACAAAGACGTTGAAATATGCCTTGCAGGTCATATACCGATATTGAGACCAGATCAATTATATTATCCGATATTCATTACTTAAATCCGAAATGACTCGATACACATGCATATAAAGGCAAATCGTTCTTTTATTGATTAAATGAATATTACATGAAGAAATTCGTCCAATAATCCGGAGCTGATCCCGGAACACAGCGAATTTGAACCAATAAAAAGAAAAAAGAAAAAAGGAAGGCACTAGTTTTTGCGGCTTGTATCTCCTTCCTTCCCTTTGCCTTTACCCCCGGTCTTGCCTTTATCCGCACTGGGGTCCGTTCCTGTACTTATGAGCTTAAGAAGAGAAGGTCCCATTGATTGGCCTTCAGGTAAAGGAGCAAACTCGTATGGCGTGTCTGGCGGACTCTCATGACGGTTATTAACAATGGCCACCAGTTTCCCTTGATGAAACTCATAGAACAGATCAATACCATTCAAATTAAGTTTCACCTTGGGATTCCGGTATTGAACTTGACGAACAGCCAACCCGAAGGATTCCTTGACTGCTTGATCACACATATCTACAGCCTCGTCAAATTCTGCTTTTGTGTTCGCCAACTTTGAGAGCAGCTCCTTCTCCTTACACGACCAATCTTCGGTTCCTCGAGAATAAACAATCTTGACTTCCTTAAGCTCTTCTTCCAACTTTGAAGAGCGTTCCTTCTCCGAGCAAAGACCGGAATGGAGGTCGGAATTGATTTTCTTTTGGTCAGCTACCTGGGCCTCCAACTCCTTGGCAAGGTACTTCAATCTGGCAATTTCTTCATCCTTCTTACATCCTTCCTCTTTGGAAGCTTCTAATTTACCTTCTAGACGGAGGATGGTCGCCTTGTCCTTAGCAGCAGCAACGCTAAGATCGTTAACCTTGCCAACTAACAAGCTGAGCCTCTCATTCTCTTCTGAAAGCTTGCGAACCGATCTCAAGAGCCCGGATAATTCTGCCAGGTGCTTCTGTCCGGCATCGCAAGCTTTGGTTACTTCATCGCTCTTCAATGAGGGCTTCAGCTTGTACGGAGTTTCAGGAGCGCCCTCAGGAACAGAACCCTCGTATACCAAATATTGTGCAAGACCGGAGTTACTTTGAAGAGGGCGAGTAACTTTGGGTGCAAAGTAAGTTGTTATTGGTTTTGCACCATAAGTGATCCCGTCGCCTGGGGCATCCGGAGTGGATCCTGCATCCAGAGCAGACCCTTCCACTATCTTTCCCTTTGAAAGCTCCGGATCAGTACCCTCACTTGAAATTTTTTGTTTTTTGGGAGAGGGTTGACGATCTGAGGTCTTGGAGGAACCGCGTTTTGTCTTTTTCTTCTTTTCTCTGACCTTCTCAACCGCAACCCCCTCAGATCTGCCCTCAAGTAAGGGGATATCGTCACCGGAAAATGAGGTTAAAATAATAGTCTCAGCTGTAGCTTTCTTCGAATTCCGTTTCGCTTAAATGTCATTTTCAGCTGCTACGGAATTCACTCCAGCTTTGAGCCCCTTCAGTTTTTCCATCTCTGGTGACACAGTTTCAATTTCAACTGCAAAACGAAACAACATGGTTAGAAATCAGAGACTTGAAGGCATGATACGATAAAACATGAAAAATAGCAGGAAAATTACGCAGATATTCCTCGCGGGTGGACCACGATCCTAACAAACGCCTGCAAGAGAAAAATTGGTGCAAGGCGGTGTAGGATTGAAGGGCGGAAAGAACAGAAACTGAAGACGGGCTTAGTTCATCCTCCTCAGTGTAGTACGCCTGGGAGGTCAACAAAAAGTGCTCATGCGTCCAAGCCACTGGGAACTTCGGAATCCCATCTACAGTTAACTAAAAAATTGGCTCATCAGGATGAACGCTGATCTTCGTGAAATAAGATTTGAATGAACGTCCATCAACTTTGGCAGAGTCAGTGTACGTCTCGAAGTTGATGATCTTGGAGAGAGTCCGGAGGGATATCAAGCTCACTCCCCCCTTCTCTTTATTTACACGACGGACCACTTGAGCAAAGTAGAAAAGCATGGCCACCGTCGGTTTGAAGTTGAAGTGCTCCCCAAGCACTTCAAGAGAACGGACTAACCCCCATCCGTTAGGGTGAAGCTGCGAAGGGGCGCAATCTAAGAATCTCAAAACCCCCATCTGAAACTTTGTGAGGGGAAAGCGCACGCCAAGATTCATAAATAAAAAGTCATACATACACAGGGACCTATCGTCCGGAGTATGACAAATCCGATCCGATGGCAGCGGAGCTAACACCATAAAGCATCTTCTGTATTTATCCTTCTTGAAGACCGTAAAACGCGGTTCCAACTCTGCTCCATCCTCCCGAGCGTGGACTGATTCCGTTTCACGGAATTCCTCAGCCACCCAGCTGAATGGGCGTTTCTTTTGGAATTTCACCCAGTCAATCCGGTGTGCAACCACGTTACACAGCCCGGAGGCTGTCTTCAATATATACTGCTGAGAGGGTGCTTCCCCTCCAGACGATCTTCCCCCAGTCGCTTTCTTCACCACCATTGTGAAAGCTTTTACACTGCGGTAAAAATCCACATCGTCAGAAACATACAGGTCACCACTCTCAGCACTCTCACTAGAGGAGGATTCTGAAGAAGGTATAATCGCCCTTCGCCTCTGATACGGCGACGCCTCCCTCTCTGAGCTTAGTGGCTTCGATTGGAAGACCACTGGAATCCTCCCACCACGAACTGTGGGGTTTCGATTGAAGGCCCTTCCTCCTCTTCCTCTAGGGCTAATACCACTAAAACTAACACCTTTCCTAGACATTTTCAGATATTGAAATGAGACACAAAGTATGGAAAGAAAGTGGTTACCTAAGGATGGATGAGGATAGTGAATTAAGATTCACAAAGGCAGACACGATAATCTTCTCGAAACTTTTGCAGAGGTTCGTCAAGAGAATTAGAAGAAATGGTAACTGAGATTGCCAAATATGCCTTTTTCAGGGCATGAAAATTCAAATACCGACTCAAGGTACCTGTCGTTTACCCTCAAACGACTCCCCGTTTAGAGGGTTAAAATTGTCGTTTTTAACCCAAAGGCGCCAAAATGCCATCGTTTCGTCACAGAGCTTTCTAAATGGGCCTATTAAATCCAAATTCTAGGCCCAATAAGCCCCTAAGTGACGGTTATTAAGACATGCGCATTTAACGCAATAATGGCTCGCCCACGTGAGTAAAGACATTAAATGTCCAATCATGGGGAACGTGGCCACCATTACCCGAATACCAAGGGTTGCGAAATTCAATAAACTTCTGAGATTCTCATTGTCCTAATCCGCCCTCAAGCGATCCATTACAACGGAACCTTGTCCTCAGAGCGGATATTTACACATCGGTACAATTCCGAAATCCAGACGTACTACGATCGATATAGCTTATATGAGCAAATCTACTAATTCCTCACATAAGCTAGGGGGCTAGTAGAATACTGATGGTCTCTGATTTCGGATACGAAAATTGAATCCATATGATTGAGAAACATCCACCTCAATCCGCACTCTTATGATTGGAAAAATGTCTTCAGGACGGATGATCTCAATCACCTATTCTGTGATTCGATGATGCAACTCCTGGTACGAACAATTCCAATCATCATTCCAGGATGGATGATCTCAATCACCTATTCTGTGATTCGATGATGCAACTCCTGGTACGAACAATTCCAATCATCATTCCAGGACGGATGATCTCAATCACCTATTCTGTGATTCGATGATGTAACTCCTGGTATGAACAATCTCATCATCATTCTTACGATGGAAGCTGTTGAAAACTGAGAACTATTCACTCAATCCGTACTCCTACGATTGAAAAGCATCTCCAGGACGGATTATCTAAATCACTTAATCTGTGATCTGACGATGTAACTCTTGATGTTGTGTACTGTTCCAGAACGGATATCCTCAGTCACCCATTATGTGATCTGACGATGTAACTCCTGACGTTGTGTACTTGCCCAGGACGGATGATCTCAATCACCCATTCTGTGATCTGACGATGTAACTCCTGGCGCCATACACACCTCAAGGACGGATGATCTCAATCACCTACTATGTGACCTGACGATGTAATTCCTGGTGTCGTACACATCCCCAAGACGGATGATCTCAATAACCTATGAAGTGATTCGACGATAAAACTCCTGGTACGAACAATTCCCATATGGAAATCTCTGAAAGTCAATCCGCACTTTCACTCTCAAGTGGTATTCTCCCAGGACGGATATTCTTTATCACCTATTCTGTGATACAATAACATAACTCCTGGCGTAGAAAAACTCCCATCATTATCCTTATGATGAAGGACTCAAAACACCACTTTCTTACACCTTTGCAGTTCCCCAAACTTGGAACAATACTCTTACAATGAACGACATAGTTTTCTCCAGTGAGAATAACATGAATAAAATACAGTCGTCCGTCCTGTTACACCACTCTACTAAACAGCGGATCGACCCATCTTTCCCCAAAAGAATTAAGGATCATGCCCCAAAGACAGGCACCTTCTTCTTAATACGCACTTGGGGACATGTATATATTTATCCGTTCTAAATTTTATTTGTTGTTTAATCTTCCGAGGCAGTTGTTTCAATCCGACCTCAAGGTTAATCATACAAAACGAATTAGCAACGATTTAAATATACATGAAACGACGACGACAATTTTCTTCAATCAAAATTCATTCATTGAAAGTGAGATTACATATAATAGTTAAAAGCCGGAGTTGATCCCGGTACACAACTATACTTATAAATGAAAACAAAACTATGGAGGAGGAATCTGTTCTTCAGTTTTCTATGCCTCCTCAGCACCAGGCTCTTGTGCCCCTTCCTTTGGAACCTCCACAGGAGTCTCCCCTCCAGGAGCTTCAGTCCTTTCTTCAGAAGAGGGAACCTCAGACACAAGAAAGAAATAATCCGGTCCCATAGTTTGACCCTCAGGAAGAGGAGGCAAACCATACAGGGACGTTGGGGGATCTTCGTGACGACCATCCACCACTGCGACTAACTTTCCCCCATGGAATTCATAGAACGGATCCATTCCATAAAGGTTAAGTTTTGCAGTGGGGTTGCGGTAGAAAACTTGGCGTATAGCTAGGCCGAAGGATTCTTCGACAGCCCGGCTGCATATTTCAACAGCTTCTTCTCTCTCAGTTTTCGCTGTGGCCAATTCTCCCCGCAACTTGGACAGCTCCTCACTAGATCTTTTGGACTCCGCTTTCCTAGCCTTCAGTCCCTCAATCTCAAGGAGGAGCTTCTTCTCCCTTTGAGACCACTCCTCAGCAGCAGCTTTATTTTTATCCTGGCTGCTACGGAGTTCTTCCTCCTTCTCTACCAGTTTGCCTTCCGAGCCTTTGAGGTCGGCTTTAAGCTTGAGATTCTCTTTAGTCATGATATCTCTGAACTCCTTAGACTTGGCAAGACGATCTTCCATCAGCTTGATGGTGGCTTTGTCTTTCCCTGAAGAAAGCTTGAGTTCTTCTAATTTGTCACTCAACTCTTCAACCTTATCGACGTTGTCAGCCAACTCGCTGACTGAGGAAAGCAATCCAGCGAGTTCGGTTAACTGCCACCTTCCGGCCTCGCACGCTCCTTTAATTTCTTTAGCACTGAGCGTAGGCCGGAGTTTGTACATTGGTGGTGGAAGAGTGGCTGGAGTAGAACCCTCATAGGAGAGGAAGGGGGTGAGAAACGAGTTGGTTGGGTAAGAGGTCGGCTTCGCCCCAGAAACCCCGGCAGCAATTCCTTTACTTCCAGAGGGAGCAGCAGCTGCTTCCGAGGTTTCAACAGGCTTATCCTCCGGAGTTCTGCGCTTTTTGGACGGGCCTCCCACTGAGTCATTCTTAATTTTTCTCCTTCTTTCAGTGACCGAGGGCTGACCCGTGGCTGCGCCAGCATCGGATGAACCGCCCTCAGCCAGTGGAATATCCCCTTCCGCATCCGAAGTCAAGATGATTAACTCGGGACGATCCTTTGTGGAGGCCCTGGGCTTAACTTCATTCTCACGGGCAATGGATTTACCCGCTGCCTTGAATCCCTTTAACCTGTTCATCTCAGGAGTCTCTTATTCTATTTCACCTGCATGAACGAACACAAAATATTAGCAACTGCAAGATATTCTGTAAAGGAGAAAAGGTGAAATAAAATGATAATTACGCAAATAATCATCCCGGACTCCGCTTGAGCTACTTAACAAACGCCTACACGAAAAGACGTGACGACGTGTAGTGTGTGATTCGAGTGCGAACAACACTCTCGACGTTTCAGGAGACAGATCGGATTGATCAGTGTAGTACGTGTAGGAGCTCAAGAGAAAATGCTTATGGGTCCAACTCAATGGAAATTTATCGACGCCCTCTTCATCCTTCCAAAATATTGGTTTGCCCTTCTTAATGGAGATGCGAGTGAAGTAGGTCTTAAACGACTTCCCATCAACCTTTGCCGAATCAGTATAAGACTCAAAGTTCACAAAAGAACAGAGAGTCCAGAGTGTCACCAGACCAACTCCGCCCTGCTTATTCGCCCTTCGAACTACCTGGGTGTAGTAAAACAGCATCGCTACAGTTGGCGTGAAATTAAAATGTTCACCCAAGACCTCCAAAGCGCGGATGAGGCCCCAACCGTTGGGATGAAGTTGGGAGGGTGCACAGTTCAGAAACCTCAAAACACCCATCTGGAGTTCGGTTAATGGGAAGCGGACACCCAAATAATGAAAGATGAAGTCGTACATGTACACTAAACGATCGTTGGGGACGACATGGCATATCCGCTCTGTCGGAAGTGGTGCGTAAACCCTATACCACTTCTTTGTCTTTTCTTCCGCATTGAGAGTGAACCTCGGCTGAATCCGGGATCCTTCCTCATCCGCATGACGGGAGGCCAAGTCCTTAAATTCACTGGACACCCAACAGAAAGGCCATTTAGCCTGAAGCTCCTCCCAATTCAGCCTCGAAGCAACAACGCTATAGAGACCTTCGGTTGTCTTCGAAATAGCAATATCTCCAAAAGTTCCTTCCCCAGTGGCCATTTGGATTGTCTAAACCGAACTCCTTAATCTATGATAAGAAATAATATGTCGTCAGAAAGATGTAATCATTACTCACTGTATTTTAAAAGCAACTACAATCAGAGGACGACTCTGAGAAGGGAAAGGTCACTTTCCACAGTGAGTAAGATCCCCTTTCTGAGCGACACGACTCAGTCTTAGGAAGAATCACAAGGATTCTTCCCCATGACTATTAGGGTTGCGAGAAACTGATCTCCCCCCTAAATAAAGCCTACTTTCTTTAACTAAGAGTAGCAAACCAAAACAAGACGAGAGCAACAAGGAAGAAATAGTTACCTCAGATGACAACGATGAATATGAGGAACAAGGAAACCCTCGTAATGTAGGCAGCAAACTTCCTTGCAAAATTTCTGCAGAGTTTCGTTGAGAAAACAGAAGCGAGTGAAACTCAGAATCCACTAAGTGTTTCTTTTATAAGAAACGAAGAGGTTCGATTACTCACTCTGGAAGTTGTGTCGTTCTCGGTTAAACGCATTGCTTCACAAACGAAACGACACAACCGTTCCAAATTCATGGGCGCCAAAACAATAGCAATTCAACAAAGGGCCTATCTACTGGGCCCAAAAGTTTCAAAAATTTTAGGCCCATTAAACCCAAAACGACGGTTAATGAGATTTCCACCTCAGGCGCAATAATTGCTTGCCCACGTGATTAAAAGCATTAATGTCTAATCATGCAACGCAATTCGCGCTTTACAGCCGTTACACGAACTTCAAGAGCTTTCAATTCCAATAAACTCTTGAAATTCTCGTACAACGAGTCTTTGTCTGAATCCGCTGTGACGACATCGACAGACCGTATCTCTTAATCTGAGAACGGTCCTTTATGAATAAATGCTAAGGAACGATTTAACACATAAGTTCACCGGTATTCAGACCTCTCGCAGGTTAGGTAGCTTATGTGAACAACCGCTCAGTCCCTCACACAAGCTAGGGGACATATGATCCGGTCTCAATACCGGTATCCGACCTGCAAGGCATATTTCAACGTCTTTGTCAAGACATCAACGTGTAACCCGTGTCATCGGTATACATCCGGACTGTAATTCCGTATCAGGCGTTCTCCCTATACCGGTTGTTCAGGATAACACCATGACATCGGACAATACACACGTCACTGTGCTAAAGACAAGGATAATTGCTACAGGGATCGATCAATAATTCCCTGCACTACGAGCCAAATTCTGCTCACGGGAATGGTCAACTTGTTCCCTAATCCTAGTCTATATTCTCTATGCTCAATATAAAATAGCCACTTGACCCAATCATGCTGGTAAGTGCGCAATATAATAATGCTAATGGGAGTTAGTGGTTCCCCACTAACGAGTCCTTGAAAAACGAGCCAATCAGGTATATGAACTCATTTCAATAATGAAGTGAGGGATCTTTTAACTGATTCTATGCACAATTACTCTCAAAAAATACATTCCTTACTTGGAATATGATCACTGACTTGAGCGTCGGAGAATCATTGCAGGTGACACCACCATTCGCCCACTTCAACGCGTTAGGTCGGTGTGAAGGACCTCCAGAATATCCAGTCCGCTCTCTCCGCTCAAGGACAATGGATACCTACACCGGATACTCATACATCCGGTCTCCTATACGGTATTTACATACTGTTTGTGACTGACTTGAGTCCGGATCTCTAGACCCCGGTTCAGGACAGACCAATAATAATAATAATAATAATAATAAGAGAGCAAGGAAGAGAAAAAGATTTAGTCCCACATTGAAAATTCTAAGCTTATGAATTGCTAAAATCTAAATTGTTAGTTTTATTTAGTCCTACATCGAATACTCTTAGGGGAGTTATGCTTGTTATGTTACTATATAAGCAATACCTTGTAACACTTGGAGGGGACAGGAAGTGGGAGTAGTGGAGATAGCCTATTTCTTAGTATAAAATGTGATTGCGGCTTTGACCGATCTTCCACATTAGAAAAGATTTAGTTTCTTCTATGGGAGTCTCAGTTTAGAAGAAACAAGAGACACCACTGAATTCGGAGGCGGCTTTAAAATTTTCTCTTTGCCTCGTAAAAAAAGGTAAGTTTTTTTTTATTGTTTCTTTCTTCTTATGTTTTAATTTATTAGCCTTTTGTTTATTGTTTTTATTTTTAGGCTTTGATTTTATTATTATTATTATTATTATTATTATTATTATTATTATTATTATTATTATTATTATTATTATCTTCTCTTCTACTTCCTCCGTCATTTATTTCATAGACCTATCTTTTCCTTGACCTTTTTATTTTATTTTTGTTTTATTTTTGTTTTTTATTTTCATTTCTCCCTAAAAAATATAATAAAATCAATAAAACCAAGGTTTTCTTTTTTATACAATATGTGATCAATTTGGACGAGACGTCCTGTTGATTCACGTTTTCCTAAATCTCAACATTCTAAACTTATTTTACGTTTTTAACATAATAAATCAAAGAACTATGTAACCTTAATTTCCCCTAACGCTTGGGGAATACGTAAGAGCGAAAACAATTATTCTTGTCGGGCCCAAATTTTAAAAAATAAATATATCCCTTTAACTTATAAAATAAAATCATAACGCTTTTAATGGCAACTCAATTAATTTGGACGAGACGTCCTGTTAATCGTAAAATTTATAATTTTAAAATAATTAAATCGACAATAAATCCATAAGGTATTTTAAGAGGCTAAAAATTACAAATTATTAGGATTGTTCAAAAAACTTAAACGAGTTAGGGTAACCGTTTAAAACGGATAGTGCGGGGTGCTAATATCTTCCCCACCTGTAATTAGACTCCCGAACTTTAAAATCTCGAATTAAGACTGGTACCTTAACGTTAGGTTTTTATGATGTTTTACCTTAAAAACATTGGTGGCGACTCCACGGTTTCCAGAGGGAACTCTAGAAACTTATTTTCTTTTTACAGTCGGCCTCCAGCCGCAATCTAGGTCGCGACACACATATATTCACATCAACCATTATCTTAGCACTAAATACTCAAAACATAATTTATATACATATTTACATCAAAATCTTAATTTTCCTTTGGTATTGTTTCACCATCTCATCTGGTAGTAGTCTCTACAACATTAGCAATATCCCTATCTCTAGTCATTAAAACAATAGTAAGGGGGAGTGACTGATAATACAAATCAATACAAATAATTCAAAGTTCATGGGAGAAACATAGTATAACTAAATTTCCTATCCAATTACAAACTCAACTATTTCCTTCTTACTCAATTCCAATATAACTACACATCATCAATTTATTGATTACATAATTGGTAGGTCAAGTTCTCAATGTCATATATAAGTCATCAAACATCATGATTAATTTCCATAATAGCACAACTGACTATCATTCAAGATAGTATATGACTCTCTAGTATCTTAATACTAAATGAGATCGACCGTCAACTAAGGGTCATAACCGATAACCCGTGAACCCTACCTAATCCACTAAGCCCAACTTGGCTCCCCACCTCACCACTGGGTAGCTCAACTAGGTCACGCTCGACCACGGGAGCAAAAAACGAGGGGTAACATATACCGATTAATCGTCTACACCACATAACAATCATATATATATTCGTGTTGTCACAACACTAGTTCATTTAATTTTCAATGATTCATCTCGCCACCACAACCATCAACTTAGGATCACATCTAAGCCACTCAAGCATTTTAATCATTTCTTTTTCATCAATAATACATTTCACTTTCTTAAATCATCAATAATTCATCATTTCATTTCGTCATCACAGATCAACATATCTTCCAACATAATAATAAATCCCTATGCACACAACATACACTTCCACATTCACATTATAATCATCATCATACAACACATTTATATAAATAACCATTACATAATTAATTCATTGCTCATCAATATCATTCAATTAAGCATGTCTATCATTATATATATTTATATATACACACACGTACACATTTATATAGGATTTAATGTGCCTAGTCTATCCTACCTTTTTTCCATATGTCAGAATTACCATTTTCATTATTTTCATTAATTCATACACCGAGTATACCCCCTTACCTTGATTCTCACACTTTCAGGCTTTTCTTCAGGATTCCAAGCATTTCAATTCCTTAAATCATAATTTGATCCATCAAAATGACTTAAATTTTATTTTTAAGGTTCCCGAAGCTTACCTCTTCCATTTTCAACCTCCATTCCAAGTTACACTTTGCCTAATGGCTTTTCAACACTAAATCATAAACCCTAAACAACATCAAATCAAAACCTCATTAGTTGTTCGCTAACACCCACTATATCTAGTTCCATTTCCAAGCTTCAAGCACAAGATCGATGAGAAACAAAAACCCCTATAAAACCTAAAATTTTAGTTTTGAGAATAAGAAAAGGAACCACGAAATTAAGGACACCCATGAAGTCTCCTCGCCCTCCTAATTCCAGAAATGTGATGCATTTTAGCTTTTGGAGTGAAGTTGGACGTCAATTGGCATCATCACTTCACGGCCATAGAAACTTCTTTGTTTCTTTCTCTCTTCTATTCTCATGTGATGAAGGAAAGGAATAAAAGTGAAAAATGTTTTTTTAACACTTAAGGTCAAAATGGTACTTTGTTTATTTCTCTTTTTCCTTTCTCTTTTATTTCTATTTATAAAATTCATTTCTCTTTTCTTTTCTTTCTTTTAAATAAATATATTTTATTTTTACCCATGGTAATTAATATTCTACCATCATAATTTAATTTAATCTAATTTCTTAATCAGCCACCCTTAATTAATTAATTAATTAATTAATTTAGTTTACACTAATTGAACTAGTCTAGTCCGGGGTCAAGGATCCGGACTGGGGACCAGCCACAAAAGTCTGAGATTTAAGTGTTCACCGGTATAGTGGGTATCCAGTATTATAATCCGAACTCTCAGTGGAAGAGTCCGGTCTTGCTGTCCTGGAGATCCTTCACACTTAGCTTTTGCGTTGATGGGGGAGAAAGGTGGTGTCACCAACGAAGATTCTCTGACGCTCAAGTTAGTGAAGAGAATGAAAACTCAGAGAAAACTTGCGCAATGCAATAATGTATTAAGAGTAGGAACAACGTCCTCTTATGTGAGTGTGAAAATCGACTATTTATAGATGAGCGTGGAAAATGAATCGTCAGGCACAAGTGGAGCCAGGAGACTCTGACACAGTGCTTTGTGTACGATTAAGAGTAGTTCAATGCTTAGTGTATGATTCTGACACAGGAATGGGGAAGATCCGCATTTCCCGCGTATTACTCCTGTAGTTGTACTTTGTACCTTCTGACGAGTGATGTGGATACTTTCCGCTATGCAGGGTATCAATCATGGGAAGTGGAACAGCCACTTATCCTCTCAAAGTATAGGTGAACGGTTATGTATAATAACATAGGGAGAGCATAGATATTAGGTCGAGAGCCAGGAGGTGCGTGGAGTAGAGTACGTTTCTGACGCATGACACAGGAAGAACGAGGTCTTTACCAGCGTCCTTGTGACTACAGAACAGACAATAACCGGTGTGTGAAGTGTTGTCTCAGACAAACCGGTGAAGGGAAAATGTAACATCCCTGTTTTTAGAAACAGTTTTACCCTTGTAATTTTTGAATTATGGAAGGTTTGTAAGTAAGAATAAGTCAATATATACCCTGTTGATGGTCTGTGGTACCTCAGAAATGTCGTTTTTGTGCATAATAATGGAAATTATATGGACCATTAGTGAAATTATGCAAATTCCGAGTGAAAAGGGCTCTGTTCCGAGTAACAGAGAGAAATTCCGAGTGAATAATTAGAAATTCCGAGTGAAGGATGGAATTCCGAGTCAGTGTCATGTTTTTCGAGTAAAACATGACTGAGAGGGCTACCACCGAGTGGAGTCCTGACTTGAGAAGCAATTCTGAGTGAAGTGTGTTCAAGAGAACCACTTCTGGGTGAAATTCCGAGTCAAAACACCCTAGAATGACTCGTTTCCGAGTCATACCTTGCCAAATGCTTCCTTTTCCGAAGGAAACTCCTCTGATTGAAGTATTCCGAGTGAAAGAGTACATATATACTTATGTTTATGTTGATTTGATGCTTCCTACCGACTGGAATGTGTTGTGGAATTATTTGGGAAGGATTCCGAATGGTTTCGTATGTGTATGATTAGGAAACCGAGTGGAAATTGGTAGAGGGAGCCCATTTCGAGAGAAATATAGGAGGCTGAACCATTTCCGAGTGAGTCTATGGGTATGACTCCTTTCCCGAGTGAGATATACTCTACTGGACTACTTCCGAGTGGAGATTGGTTAATTGTGGTTGAGAACCTTACTGTCTTAAGTATATAAGCCAATTCCGAGTGAGACTGACTGAGATGACTCAGATTTAGTTTGAAATTACCGAGTGAGACTGACTAAGAGTAGACATGGTTTTAGGAGGATTGAAATGAGTGGGAATCTGAGAGACTTTGGATCGGTTTGAATCAGATCGGATTAAGTCTCTCCAAGGAAAGGAAGCAGTAGGAATTGCTGAGTTCTCCACAGCCGGACTCGGAAATGGGATTCCAGTCGGCTAAGAGACTAACCGAGTGTAATTTCACTCGGTATTCAGTGTCAGAATGGATGTGTTGACTCCAATTTTGTCTTTCAGTGCCTATTTTTACTTATTCAATTTAATCATGCGCACTATAGCTTGTAGGCGGCCAGAAATGGGCACTAAGATAGCCTACATCCTTATTTAATTGTCCATTATCTCCACTCGAAGCACCCTTCTTATATATTAATATATCCTTCTCCTCCATCATGTAAAGCTGACTCAAAAGGCTCCATTAATCCCACCTACTCCTCCAATAACACAGAAAGCTGTCTCCCACTTGCTTTCTTATTATACCACTCATTGACTCACTCTCAGAACACACACACACTGAAACTAACGCAAATTTCCCTTCCTTCTTCTCCTTCTACAAACAAGCTTTCTCTCTCAATTCCCTTCCTCTCTCACTCGGATTTGAAGCAGGATAGTGAAGGGAACCTTTTTCTTTCCATCCAGGAACTCCATTAAGGTAAGGGGGTATATTCTTGGGTGCTCTGTGGGAAAACCGTGTGAAGGAAAGGGTTAAGGAATCTTATTCCTTACCTTTCTAGGACAGAATTAGGAATTATTGATTTACATGCTTTGATTTATGTATGTTTATATGCATTTTTATTATTATGAACATGTTCAATTGGTTGTATAATTCATGATTCATTGAATACGTTTGATTATCTGTATTGATTATGATAAATTTTGATGATTGAGTGAATATGTTCGATGCTGAATTCTGAAAATATTAAGTATCATGTGTGTTTATGTGTATTCCAGTAGAGAATTGTAAACAGGAGATGAAATAAATGATAATAAGCTCGGTTTTGTGTAAATTCAATCGGTTTTGTGGAAATTCAATCAGTTTTATGTAAATTCAATCAGTTTTATATAAATCCAATCAGTTTTACACGATTTCATTCGGTAAACCATTATATTTCAGACAGAACTGTTTTCAACTAATTTCACTCGGTAAACTCATGTTTCACTCGAAACTTATCTTAATTTCACTCAGAAACTTATTTTCACTCAGATTCATAGACATTTTCACTCAGAAAATCCTTTTCAGTATCTGTTTCACTCAGAAAATACTTCACAATCTAATTTCACTCGGAAAACATAGTTATTTCACTCAGAGACTTATTTTCACTCGGACTCACAAACATTTTTACTCAGAAAACTTCTTTCAAGACTGATGTCACTCGGAATCATATTTTATTTCACTCAGAAATTCATTTTCATTCAGAATTTAAGGTATTTCACTTAGAAAATCCTTTCCAGTGTCTATTTCACTCGGAATTAAACCATTTTACTCTGAAAATCATTTTTACTCAGATTCAAACTCATTTTTACTTAGAATCAGACCTATTTCAGTCGGAAAACAACTTTCCAGTACAATTTCACTCGGATTTTTAACCAGTTCACTTAGAAAACCTCTCTTAGTATGATTCCACTCGGAATCATGCTTATTCCACTCGGAATTACCTTGTCCTACTCGGAAAAACCTTGTTTTTCATACTTTTCACTTGAATTTTTATTTAGAAACTTTCTTAATTCTTTCTAAATTATTAGGACGTTACACTTATTATTATCGTTCTTATTTCTATTATTATTACTATTGTTACTAATATTATGAATATTATTATTATTATTATTGTTATTCTTACTATTATTAATTAGTATTATTATTATTACTTTAGATATAAGTAATTAAATAAGGAATATATTATTTTACTCTTTACAAAGTATGATTTCAACCCATAAATAGTTGATATACTTTCTCAAATACAATAATAAAATGACTTACCACGTCTAAATAATTGATGAGATTCAAGAGCTTATGAATATGTATGATGAGACTGGAAACACATAAATACCCAAAGAATCAAAAGACAAAAAGAATGCATTCCGCATCATGAAAATATTTTCTAAAAGAAGAAAATCTAGAGCATACACTTGGTACAGTGGAGGACATTCACGTTCGATCCCTAAGAGGATCTTGGGAGTACAACTGGAACGGAAACCCAATGGCATCAGAGTCGCGCCTGATAGCCGGGTGAGACGATGCAATTCTAGTGTACTTTGACTAAATGACGGAGTGTAACTATGATCGTAGGGATCCAAGTTCCAAGAATATATAAATCAATGATGAGAACCAATGAATTCATTTGTACCATATGGGAACTTGGGCGGACCCTGATCGCTCTAGAAAATTGGAATGGAGATATTCCAAAAAAAAATGAGATGAAGAAATGATTTATTGGGCCCACATGCATCATGAGACTTAACCAAAGATAAATCATAATAAATTCAATTCATGCATTCCATGACAACATGTTTGATTGTTATAATTGTGAATATGCTAATTGTATGATGTATGTGATATTGTATGTTAACTGGATTATGTCCGCACCGGATTAACCAATCAGGGTCTTGGGTTATACTCACCCTTACTGTTGACCATTTTTTAGAGGAATTAGAAAATCAAGAACCCGAGTGTGAAGAACAGCAATATGCTGAGCCCATTGAGAATGATCATTAAAGATAGAATTTATATAGTTTGAATATTTATTAATGACAAAGACACCGGATGACTGTATAATGTTTAAGGGTGCCTGCGTACCCCATTCTGTTATGAGTAGAATTATTTTTAAGTTTGTGAATGACTATGTGATATATTTACTATTTGCTTCCACTGATCTGCCATCTCTTTATTTAAAAAAAATTAAAAAAAAATTCACTTTTTATGAAAACTGTTAACACTCTTAGTTAAATCGGATGATCCTATAGAAGGGTTGTCTTATCTAACTGAGGGTGTTACATTGGTGGTATCAGAGCATAGTCGATTCATTAAACTTGGGAAGTGGACCATTAGGTTTCCACGTACTCTGATAGAAAGATTGAACAGTCCATAACACTCCTAAGACTAAAATTCCTATGTGGAATACTCCACATAACATATGCCCTGAATATTTTGTTGATATTCTTTCAGCAAATTTCTAATGGCACGCCGAAATAACGATCATGTGATGGAGGATCTTCTTACCAGAATTGTAGAGGTAATAGAACGCCAAGAGTTACCTCATTCTTCTACTAGGCAAAGCCAAGGATTAGCTGACTTCCAGAGGAATAATCCTACTCAATTCAAAGGAGGCTTTGATCCAGAAAGAGCACAATTATGGATTGAACATCTTGAAAAGATTTTTGCTGCTATGCGATGCCTTGATGAGGACAGAATAACTTTTGCTGTCTTCATGATGGTTGGAGAAACAGAGCACTGGTGGACTCATGCCAAAATTAGATTAGCAACTGAAGGACATGTCATTACTTGGGGACGATTCAAGACAGAGTTTCTCGCTAAATATTTCCCTGAAGACATAAGGAGGCAGAAAGAGCAGGAGTTCTTTAATCTGAAATAAGGCAATATGACTGTTGGGGAGTACGCTGCTAAGTTTGATGAGTTGGCAAAATGTTGTCCCTACTATACCCACATGGGAGAAGCGTCAAGATGTGCAAAGTTTGAAGCAGGACTACGGCAAGAAATTCGCCAAGTTATATGTTGTCAACAAATTACACAATTCACTACTTTGGTTGACAGATGCCGCATTTTTTAGAATACCTCTAATCTTCGACGACCTGGAACGTCTAATCATGGGCCAGAACGACGTATACCAGACAGACAACAAAGGAGAGACTTTCGAACAGATCGACCATACTCTCGACCACCTTACTCAGCCAACCGAATTCCTCCTAGAGGTCAGGAGAACCAAAGCGGTAAAGTCTGCACAATTTGTGGACGGATTGGACATTGTGATGCTGACTGTTGGTATATAAATAATAACAACCAACAACAAGTGACTCAAAGGCAGGCAGTACGACCTACGGGGCAAGGAAGTGGAGGATCTGCTACAAACACCTCTACAAACAACGCCCCAAAGATGCAGAATATACACCGCGGCAACAACTACAATCAGAACAATAATCCTAGAAGGTCCGGAAATAACCTAACTGGAAGACCAGGAGGAAATGCTAGAGTTTTTACCATGAATGGTGCAGAGGTATCACAAGAGAACGATCTTGTGCAAGGTACATGCTTTATAGGAAGTACTTTATTAAATGTATTATATGATTCTGGAGCTACTCACTCTTTCATATCTGAGAATTGTGTAAAACATTTAAAGCTTCCTACAACCTCTCTGCCCAATCAGATGATTGTCACAACTGCTGCTAATAAGCCCATTTGCCCTTCTTACATGTGTTTGAAATGCCCACTCAACATCGAAGGGAAAGCTTATCAAGTAGATCTGATATGTTTGCCTTTGATTAATCTAGATATTGTTCTAGGAATGAATTGGCTTGCTGCCAACCATATTCTGATTGACTATCATAATAGATCCATTTCTCTCGGGTCTACTACATCACACTGTGATCAAGACATTGATTCTTGTCCTGTTAGCTCAGAAAAGGTAATTCCAGCAAAGGAAGTCCAACTATACATGATCCTTACTGAAACTAAAAGTAAGGCCACTCCTCGGATTGATCAGATTCCTGTTGTTCAAGAATTCCCAGAAGTTTTTCCTGATGATATATGTGAGCTACCTCTAGAACGAGAAATTGAGTTCAGTATTGACATTATACCGGGCGCGGGACCAATCTCTATTGCTCCTTACCGAATGTCACCCAAGGAACTCAGTGAACTTAAAGAGCAAATAGAAGAACTTTTAGAGAAAGGAATGATTAGACCCAGTGTCTCACCTTGGGGAGCACCAGTTCTCCTAGTCAAAAAGAAGGATGACAGTATGCGGTTATGTGTTGATTATCGTCAGTTGAATAAAGCTACGATCAAGAACATATAAATCAATGATGAGAACCAATGAATTCATTTGTACCATATGGGAACTTGGGCGAACCCTGATTGCTCTAGAAAATTAGAATGGAGATATTCCAAAAAAAATGAGATGAAGAAATGATTTATTGGGCCCACATGCATCATGAGACTTAACCAAAGATAAATCATAATAAATTCAATTCATGCATTCCATGACAACATGTTTGATTGTTATAATTGTGAATATGCTAATTGTATGATGTATGTGATATTGTATGTTAACTGGATTATGTCCGCACCGGATTAACCAATCAGGGTCTTGGGTTATACTCACCCTTACTGTTGACCATTTTTCAGAGGAATTAGAAAATCAAGAACCCGAGTGTGAAGAACAGCAATATGCTGAGCCCATTGAGAATGATCATTAAAGATAGAATTTATATAGTTTGAATATTTATTAATGACAAAGACACCGGATGACTGTATAATGTTTAAGGGTGCCTGCGTACCCCATTCTGTTATGAGTACAATTATTTTTAATTTTGTGAATGACTATGTGATATATTTACTATTTGATTCCACTGATCGCCATCTCTTTATTTTAAAAAAAAAGAAAATAAAAAAATATTCATTTTTTATGAAAACTGTTAACACTCTTAGTTAAATCGGATGATCCTATAGAAGGGTTGTCTTATCTAACTGAGGGTGTTACAGAAAACGCCTAGCACGGTATTTTATGGTCCGGATGTTAACTTATGATATCAGTTTACCTTCCAGAACAGATAAGATGACATCATAGTCTGGACACCGGTATATAGACCGGATCATCTGTCCCCTAGCTTGTGTGAGGGACTGTTAAGTTGCTCATATAAGCTATGCAGTTTACAAGAGGTCTGGATACCGGTGTAACATGTAGAAATATCTGTTGAGACACGTATAAGTTTCATATTGACACAATGCCTATTGGGCCGTCCTGTGAGTGAAGAAGAATTCCTTCAAGGCCCAAGCCCTGACAATCCCGCTAACCTCCGACGTGGGGGATGACGTGCTCTGAATGAGGAGGAGGGCGGTGAAGAAAATCGCTCATCAGCAGGAGCAGTCCATGAGAAGAAGAAGAAGAAGTAAACTCTGGTTAAGGCTACAGACAAGAGCCAACCTTCCGTTGGCGAGTCTCCTTGGAAGAGACAGAGGACTTTGGAGGAATCCGACGTACAGAAGAGAGACAAGGGGAAGAAGTCGGTTGAATCTCCTCTCACTCTTGCTTCCAACACTGACTCAGGGATGGGGTCGGACAATGAGAACCCCATCGTCCACTCCCCTTCGAAGGAATCTTTCCTCTCTACCTTCCTGTGGTACGGAGGTTCCATGCCACCAACACTCCCCAAGCCAAGATACTGCCTCCGTCCAACTCTTGAGGTCACTGAAGTAAGAGAGGCTTGCAAGGCCGGTTGCTGGCAATTAGATGAACTTTCCAGTTTGCTGGATTCCCTGAGCGATTCGGTGGTTTATATGGAACAAATAGAAAAATTGGAAACCGAAATCGCAGTGAAGGAGACCTGGGCGGCTAAGCAAGCGAAAACCTCAAGGGAAGTCAAGACTGAGTTAAAGAAAGCCAAGGAATTGGACAAGGAACGGGTCGCTGAAATAAGCCATTTACACATGGCGAATAAATCCTTGGAGCGTCAAGTTATAACATCCTAAAATTTTAAAATAAAGGATTAATTAAGGAGATGAATATTAAATAATTATATTTGGGTTATTTAATGCTCCAACATATTGGAAATAAATAAATTAAGATTTTTGGGAACTGTTATAATTTATTGGAACCAGATAAGCTGAAAATGAACCCGGTTGAAATATGGGTGTCAGACCAAGTATCTCTGATTGGGATGATATTGGTCAGGGTTATTAAGGATATTATTGGGAATCCGAATACGTATTCGGAATAATTTTTGGATAAAGTATTAAGCCCAAACAAAGATCTTGTTTGCCATAAAACGATGAATCTTTAAAGAGGGATTAAAAATAAAGCCAAATGGCCCATTTTTCTCCTCTTATTCTCGTCAGCTTCTTGGTCCCTCTTAACAAACACCTTGCTTCTTCTTCTTCTCTATTCTCCTCCTTCATTTCCTCTTCTACTTCTCTTCAAAAACCCTAACTAAAAGGGTGGTGGCTCTCTTTTCCTCTCCCATTTCTGTTCTTGAAGGAGCTTGGAAGAGCTTGGAGCTTGAAGTCTCACCCTTTTTTCTCCTCATTTTCGTGTGGCTCCATTTCCCTTTGGAAAACCCACTTCCTTCTTCTCTTAAGGTAAACTCTTGCTATTTCTCAAGAGTATGAACTATGGGTTTTTAGGTTTTAATGTTGGGAAAGTGATTTAATAAGTGTTGTTGGGTTTCAGAGAAACCTTATGATTTGGGGGAAATGTAAAATATGAGTGGAGAAGCATTTATTGTGTTAGATAATTGTTATTGGTGAGGTAAAATGATGTTATTAATGGTGAATGACCATTAATGAAGCTTAATGGTTGTTGGGAACCATTAATATGGGAACCCATTAATGGGTTTGACATTAAAAGTGTATAATAATAAATGTAGGCACCTAACCGTGGTGGTTATGGTGGAATGAATGAAATAAATGGGACTTGAGAGTTAAGATGCTGAAAGACATCAAGAAAATGAATATGAACATTAAACCGAGGTGGTTGAATAGAAAATAATTGTGTGATATATTGTGATGCAGGAAATAACCCCAGTGACGAGGTGGAATCATCGGACCGCGTTGATTACTACTTCTCTTGAGGTAGGAGGGGGTAACTATTCTAAATGCATGATTTCATCCATTGATGATGTGAAAATATGTGTATATGATTGTGCTCAATGATTGCTTGTGTGGAAGATGTAATGATTTCATGATTTGAGTGTATTTAGAATGACTGATGTTATATGGCATGTATTTGGGATGATGAATATGATATTAAACTGGTCTGAGCCGGAGTCAACGATCCGGTGTAGACCAACCACGAGAGTCAAAGGATGACTAAGGTTTTATGCCGGTGTTGTATGTATCCGGTATCCCAGTGAGAGAAGACCAGTTTTGATATTCTGGAGATCCCTCACACCAGCCTTACACGTTGATGTGGGAGACAAGTGTGGCTTAAGAGATGGAGAATACATCTTTCGAGGGGGATGTCCCTGACACTAGTAATAGGGATGAGCACTATTACCTAAGCCACTTATGACTATCCCTTATGTCTCTGATATGGAGAACGGATTCCATCTGATATGTGAGGTGTTAACACAGACATACTGGTATAGGGAGATCGCCTATACGGTCTATTTAGTCCAAAGTTTTACCTACTGAGTCAGTATTGTACACAGAGCGGATGAAGTGATATTCGTACTTTGGTGCCGGTATCGAGACTGGATCTGATATTATGTTGAATATGTTGATGAAATATGCCATGATGGTTTGAGACCATGTTTTAAATTGAAATTAATGATGTGAAATATCCTAATTATATATATGTGAATTGATAAATATGATTGCCACTAACTGCCGATGTGTATAAGTTCCAACGAGAATTGGTAAAGATTGAGAATACTGAAATCCACTAAGTGGTAGTAGTAAATGGACGATTGATTGAGTGGCATTTAGGATACACAGTGTAAGAGTGCATTGATTGGCATTCGCATCCACGACATATCATTCGCTGCTTATATGGAATGTTAGGGGTTCCAATAGGAAGGCCCAGTGGGAGGGCGACCCAATGCACGGGTATACTGTTATTGTTCCTTAGTGCGATGGAATGATGTATCATGTATGTGAAGCTTGTGATGTTTTCTTGAAAAATGAATATAATGCACACATATATAAATATCATTATAATGTATGACTTTGATACATTTGGATTATGTTACTCATCTCCTAGTTGCCATTTTTAAGTTTGAAGTAGGTATGATGTAAAACCCTACTCTTTTGGAGGTCGAGGATTGATGAAGGTAAATGTGGAAGGAATGTGGGTGAGCCTTGGCCAGCATATATGTATTCATTTTGTATAGCATATGGTGTGTATATGCTTATTTTGAAATTAATTTAATAATAGTTGATTTTGGAGGTCATGTAGGAAAATTAGACCTTATGTGTATGGCTAATTTTCATTAATGACCTTGATAATGTATGAATGATATTATTATTATTATGAAAATATATTTCTATTGTTTAACAAATCGACGAGGCATCTTTTATCCTCTTTTGGTATATATTTTAATAACTCTTAAATTTAATTACATCTTTTGTTTTTCCCTTGTGACGGCCTCAAGTCCGGTCGTCCGAGAAGCACACTGATACAGTCTCATATCTTCATATATGAGATCGGTTATTGATGATCCGTGGTAATTACTTGGTATTATATATATTGAATTTCTTCTACTAAAGTTAATTCAAATCATGAAAAATTTACTCCTATTTTTGGGCCGGGGTGTTACAACCTGGTATCAGAGCATTGATTGCTTATTGATAAATTATATGAGTTAGATGTTGTTAAAGAGTGATTGTCACTTAATGTTGACATATTATAGTTATAGTTAAGCATTATTGAAGCTTGAATTGCTCACTACTCTATATTGTGGTTGATATTAAGCCTGGCCAGGCATTTTCTTCCTCATATTTACCTTCCAATTTATGAATATGTTATGATGATATTTGTATTAATGATAGTTAATAATGATTGGTATATATTGAGGAAAGAAACACAAGGTTTCTAATTATGTTTGTGTTGTGGGTATAGAGTGATTAATGGCGAATAGGTGTAATATTGACGCAGCCGCTATGGCTGAAGCCTTCAATCGGTTTGTCGATATCCTAGAACGGCAACAACAACCCACTGGTCAGCCAAATCATGGTCTTGACCAATTTCTCAAGTGGAAACCTTCCGAATTTCATGGAGGCTATAAACCGGAAGATGCTTATGTTTGGATTCGTGACTTAGAACGGATATTTGCTAGTATGGAATGTACTGAGGTTCAAAAGGTTGAGTACACGGTGTTTATGGTCCAAGATGAAGCTAAATCTTGGTGGATTCTCACTCGTGGGTGTATGATTGCTGCCCACACTCCTCTGGATTAGAAGAACTTTAAGGTGGAGTTCCTTAGGAAATATTTTCTTGAGAGCTATAAAAACAAGAAAGAGCTTGCATTTATGGAGCTCAAACAAGGAAGCATGTCGGTGGAGGAAGGTACCGAAGCTTCAAAATGTGTTAAGTTTGAGAACGGTTTTCCCCAAGAGATCAAGAAGGCGATTTGTCACCAAGAGATTAGGAGTTTCCCTACTCTTGTGAACAAGTGTAGAATTTTTAAAGAGAATAATGTGGCTCCTAAGAATTATTCAGAGCATGATCATAGATTGAAGGGACAATCCTCTGGCTTTAAGAAGAGGGGTGATTTCAAGAAAAATAGACAATTTGTGCATGGTTCCTTTTCTCTTAGAGGTGGACGTGGTGGTGGAAGACATGGTACTAGTGGTGGCCGAGCTAATGGCCAAGGACTCCGATGTTTTCGGTGTGGTGGAAACCATTTAGCCTGTGAACGTGGAAATGAAGAAGTTATGGTGTGCTACAGTACAACCAACTGGGACATATTCGTCCCGATTGTCCTTTAAATGCTACGAATGTAGTGGCTCGCAATGATGGAAACCGTGGCGGCTATGGTGCTTTTAGAGGCCATGGTCATGGAAACGGTAATGGCGGCCACAATGGTGGTCGAAATGGTAACAGGAATGGGAATGGTGGCAACGGTCGTGGAAATGGAAACGGCCGAGATAATGGTAATGGTGGCCGGAATGGTTACAATCATGGTGCTAATTAACAAACTGCTGGAAGAGTATTCGCTGTGACCGGTGAAGAGGCAGCTCAAGCCGATAACCTAGTTAAAAGTAAGTGTGAAATACTCGAAAATTCTGTGCATGTTATTTATGATTTGGGTACGACCCATACTTTTATATCTGAGGATTGTGTACAGCGATTAAGATTGCCGGTGTGCCTAATGAAAAATGCTCTTGTGGTTACTACCCCAACCGATGCTTGTCTTAAATCGGTCAACCGATGTGATAACGTTGACATGATCCTAGAAGGGAGAACGTTTGTTACTTCTTTCATTTTCCTACCTATGAAGGGCTTGGAGATCATTCTTGGTATGGATTGGCTCTCCGCCAATAAAGTCTTAGTTGACTGTCAACAACGGACTGTCATTTTCCCTTCTTCAGATGTGGGGAAATTCGATGTGCAAGGTATAACTCAACTTTGCATACTATTATCTCTTGCCTATAAGACAAATGGTCCCAATCCCTTAAATATTCCTATTGTGTTTGAATTTCTGGATGTATTTCCTGATGAGGTACCTGGTTTACCTCCTCCACGAGAAGTGGAGTTTTCTATTGATCTTATTCCTGGAGCAGAACTTTTTCCCGAGCGCCATATCAGATGTCTCCTATAGAATTAACCGAGTTAAAGAGACAAGTAGAAGAATTATTAGAACAAGAGTTTATTCTCCCGAGTGTGTCTCCTTAGGGTGC
This sequence comes from Clitoria ternatea, assembly GCA_037962975.1. Taxonomy (NCBI): domain Eukaryota; kingdom Viridiplantae; phylum Streptophyta; class Magnoliopsida; order Fabales; family Fabaceae; genus Clitoria; species Clitoria ternatea. The sequence goes on along the minus strand of CM075673.1, from coordinate 23,581,397 downwards.
GCCTATTTTACTGGTGAAAAAGAAAGATGGAAGTATGAGGTTATGTATGGACTAACAACAACTTAACAAGTTGACCATTAAGAACTGATATCCCTTACCTCTCATTGACAATCTTTGGGATCAATTGAAGGATGTCGTTGTATTCTCAAAGATCAATTTGCGTTCCGGATATCACCAAATTTGGGTGAAGACTGAAGATATTCCTAAAACTGCCTTCCGAAATCGATATAGGCACTATGAGTATGTAGTGATGCCATTTGGAGTGACAAATGCTCCTGCGATATTCATGGATTACATGAATCGCATCTTTCATGAGTATCTTGACCGGTCCATGGTGGTGTTTATTGATGACATTCTTGTCTATTCCAAAGGCTATGAAGAACATGAAGAGTATCTTCATCTTGTTTTGAATATCCTTCGAGAGAAAGAGTTGTATCCAAAGCTCTCTAAGTATGAATTTTGGTTGTCTGAGGTCCATATTCTTGGATATGTTATCTCCAAAGATGGTGTTGCTGTTGATCTATCTAAGATCAGAGTCATGCTGGCTTGGGAAAGATCGACGTCTGTGACCGAAGTGAGAAGTTTTTTTGGTCTTGCCGGTTATTATCGGAGATTTATTGAAGGATTTTCCCGATTGGCTTTGCCTTTGATGAAGCTAACCCGTAATAATTAGCCATTTGTGTGGAGTCTTGATTGTGAAAGGAGTTTCCAAGAGTTGAAAGTTAGACTCACTTTTGCTTCTGTGTTGGCTTTGCCAGACTTATTGGATGACTTTATGGTGTATTGTGATGCTTCCAAGCTTGGTCTTGGTTGCATGTTGATGCAAAAAGAACGTGTGATAGCCTATGCGTCGAGGCAGTTGCGACCGCATGAGGTTAACTACCCACACATGGTCTTGAATTGGCGGCGGTGGTGGTGTTTGCCTTGAAGTTATAGCGGCACTATTTGTATGGCTCTAAGTTTGTGGTCTTTAGTGATCATAAGAGTCTTAAATACCTATTTGATCAGAAGGAGCTTAATACGCGCCAACAGAGATGGATGGAATTTCTGAAAGATTATGAGTTTGAATTGAGATACCATCCCAGAAAAGCAAATGTGGTTACCGATGCCTTGAGTAAAAAATCATTGCATGTTTCTGCTATGATGGTGAAAGAGATAGAGCTAATTGAGCAATTCAGAAACTTGAACGTGGGTGTGGAAATATATACCCCGAAAAAGATGTCCCTTGAGGTGTTGACGGTAGCAAATGTATTCCTTGAGACCGTGAAGTTACAACAACCAAAAGATGAGTATTTGATTTAAATGAAAGAAGCTCAAGCTAATGGGAAAAATTCATTTTTGACAGAAGACCATGATGGCATTTGGCGTGTGAAGGGCTGAATTTATGTTCCATCTGGTGGTGATCTAAGAAGATTGGTACTTGAAGAAGCTCACAAGAGTGTGTTGAGCATACATCCCGGTGCCACAAAAATGTATCAAGATCTGAAGAAGAATTTCTTGTGGCCCGGTATGAAGCAGAATATGGCTAATTGTGTAGCCTCTTGCATTATTTGTCAAAAGGTAAAGGTTGAACATCAGAAACCATATGGTTACTTGAGACCTCTTGATATCCCGGTGTGGAAGTGGGACGACATTGCTATGGACTTTGTTTCTGGATTACCCAGAACACTTATTGGAAATGATGCTATATGGGTGATTGTAGATCGGTTGGCGAAGTGTGCTCACTTCTTACCCATGAATATGAAGAGTTTATTTGAGAAATTAGCCCAGTTGTACATAAAGGAGATCGTTAGACTACATGGTGTACCCTTGAGTATTGTGTCGGATCGTGACCCGCGATTCACTTCCCGATTTTAGGGAAGCTTGCACGAGGCAATGGGTTCCAAGTTGAAGCTTAGTTCGGCGTATCATCCACAAACGGATGGACAATCCGAGTGGACAATTCAAAGACTTGAAGATTTGTTGCGGGCTTGTGTGTTGGAGCACGGTGGTTATTGGGAAAGATTCCTACCACTAATTGAATTAACATACAACAATAGTTATCATAGTTCTATTGGTATGGCTCCCTATGAAGCGTTGTATGGTCAGAAATGTAGAACTCCGTTGTGTTGGCTTGAAACCGGAGAGAGTTTGGCTTTAGGGCCAAAGTTGATTGCAAAGACAAATGAACAAATCAAGATGATACAAGAAAAGATGAAAATTGCCCAAGATCGTCAGAAGAGTTATTATCATAAAAGGCAGAAGCCACTTGAGTTCCAAGTTGGTGATCACGTGTTTTTGAGAGTGTCAAGAGATAAGGGTATTGGAAGAGCTTTGAAGAGTAAGAAATTAAGTCCTAAGTTTATTGGACCTTATGAGATTCTTGAACGAATTAGTGATATGGCTTATCAGATTGCACTCTCTCCATATCTCGCTAATCTACATAATGTGTTCCATGTGTCACAGTTGAGGAAATATGTCCATGATCCTCTACATGTAATTCCTATGGACGATGTTGATGTATGAGACGATTTATCCATTCCTCCTGTTTTCGTTCGTATTGTCGAACGCTCCGTGAAGAAGCTACGGAACAAATTGATACCCTTGGTGAAAGTTGCATAGAAGCATGGAAATACAGAGACGTTCACGTGGGAACATGAAGACGGTATAAGAGCACAGTACCCTGATGTGTTCGAATCTGATATGTTAAATTTCGGGGATGAAATTTCTTTTCAGGTGCGGTGGATTGTAACACCCTAAAATTTTAAAATAAAGGATTAATTAAGGAGATAAATATTAAATAATTATATTTGGGTTATTTAATGCTCCAAAATATTGGAAATAAATAAATTAAGATTTTTGGGAACTGTTATAATTTATTGGAACCGGATAAGCTGAAAATGAGCCCGGTTGAAATATGGGTGTTGGACCAAGTATCTCCGATTATGATGATATTGGTCAGGGCTATTAAGGATATTATTGAGAATCTGAATATGTATTCAGAATAATTTTTGGATAAAGTATTGAGTCTGAACAAAGATCCTGTTTATCATAAAACGATGAATCTTTAAAAAGGGATTAAAAATAAAGCCAAATGGCCCATTTTTCTCTTCTTATTCCCGTCAGCTTCTTGGTCCCTCTTAACAAACACCTTGCTTCTTCTTCTTCTTCTCTATTCTCATCCTTCATTTCCTCTTCTACTTCTTTTCTCCTCTCCCATTTCCGTTCTTGAAGGAGCTTGGAAGAGCTTGGAGCTTGAAGTCTCACCCTTTTTTCTCCTTATTTTTGTGTGGCTCCATTTCTCTTTGGAAAACCCACTCCCTTCTTCTCTTAAGGTAAACTCTTGCTATTTCTCAAGAGTATGAACTATGGGTTTTTGGGTTTTGATGTTGGGAAGTGATTTAATGAGTGTTGTTGGGTTTTAGAGAAACCCTAACCCTATGATTTAGGGAAAATGAAAAATATGAGTGGAGAAGCATTTATTATGTTACATAATTATTATTGGTAAGGTGAAATCATGTTAGTAATGGTGAATGGCCATTAATGAAGCTTAATGGTTGTTGGGAACCATTAATATGGGAACCCATTAATGGGTTTGACATTAAAAGTGTATAATAATAAATGTAGGTGCCTAACCCATGGTGGTTATGGTGGAATGAATCAAATAAATGGGACTTGAGAGTTAAGATGCTGGAAAACACCAAGTAAATGAATATGAACATTAAGCTGAGGTGGTTGAATAGAAAATAATTGTGTGATATATTATGATGTAGGAAATAACCCCAGTGACGAGGTGGAATCATCGGACCTAGTTGATTACTACTTCTCTCGAGGTAGGAGGGGGTAACTATTCTAAATGCATGATTTCATCCATTGATGATGTCAAAATATGTATATATGATTGTGCTTAATGATTGCTTGTATGGACGATGTAATGATTTCATGATTTGAGTGTATTTAGAATGACTGATGTTATGTGGCATGTATTTGGGATGATGAATATGATATTAAACTGTTCTGAGCCAGAGTCAACGATCCAGTGTGGACTAGCCACGAGAGTCAAAGGATGACTAAGGTTTTATACCGGTGCTGTATATATCCGGTATGAGTATCTGGTATCCCAGTGAGAGAAGACCAGTCTTGATGTTCTGGAGATCCCTCACACCGGCCTTACACATTGATGTGGGAGATAAGTATGGCTTAAGAGATAGAGAATGCATCTTTCGAAGGGGATGTCCCCGATACCAGTATTGGGAATGAGCGCTACTACCTAAGCCACTTACGATTATCCCTTACGTCTCTAATATGGAGAACGGATTCCATCTGATATATGAGGTGTTAACACAGACATACTAGTATAGGGAGATCACCTATACGGCCTATTCAGTCTAAAGTTTTACCCGTTGAGTCAGTATTACACACAGAGCGGATGAAGTGATATCTGTACTTTGGTACCGGTATCGAGACCGGATCTGATATTATGTTGAATATGTTGATGAAATATGCCATGATGGGTTGAGACCATGTTTTGAATTGAAATCAATGATGTGAAATATCCCAATTATGTATACGTAAATTGATAAATGTGATTGCCACTAACTGCCGATATGTGTGAGTTCCAACGAGAATTGGTAAAGATTGAGAATACTGAAATTCACTAAGTGGTAGTAGTAAATGGACGATTGATTGAGTGGCATTTAGGATGCACAGTGTAAGAGTGCATTGATTGGCATTTGCATCCATGACATATCATTCGCTGCTTATATGGAATGTTAGGGGTTCCAATAGGTAGCCCAGTGGGAGGGTGACCCAGTGCAAGGGTATACTATTATTGTTCACTAGTGATTTGGGGAATCACAAAGCTGCCCTTAGTTCGATGGCGAGGCACCCTATGTGGCAGTCCCTGTGGGAGGGTGGCTCTGTGATGAGCAGTTTACCTCAGTGTCCGACAGGGCATGGCTCCCTTGATGTATGTTCGGGGGAGGCCCGTAGCACTCTTGCAAGTAAAGCCATAATGTTGATCCACAAGTCACGGGGTGAGTAGTGCTACAGATGGGTGAGAGCGATTTGGTACCAATAAAAGTATGATGTTGTAAGCATGCATGAATTGAGATATATGTGTACATATTTTACTACTGTAGTAAAGGCATAGTAGCACACCAATGTTTATCCCATATTTGATATGTTGTTGTGTCCCATAATCGGATCCGCATTTGAAAATGATTCCTTTGTGCATATGCATTAGCTTTAAGAGCATTTGCATATAACTGGAGATATGCCTAGTTGATAGCCCGTGGTGGCGATGGATGATTGTTAGCTTGAGGGAAAGTAAGTCGAGGTACTAACATTAAAAGTGTGATGATTATTGAGAATGTTAGGGATATATTATATATGATATTGCCTTGTGAATATACTTAATTGGACATGTATTGTTCTGAGATGGAATGATGTATCATGTGTGTGAAGCTTGTGATGTTTTCTTGAAAAATGAATATAATGCACACATGTATAAATATCATCATAATGTATGACTTTGACACATTTGGATTATGTTACTCACCTCCTAGTTACCATTTTTAAGTTTGATGTAGGTATGATGTAAACCCTACTTTTTTAGAGGTCAAGGATTGATGAAGGTAAATATGGAAGGAATGTGAGTGAGCCTTGGCCGACATATATGTATTCATTTTGTATAGCATATGGTGTGTATATGCTTATTTTGAAATTAGTTTGATAATAGTTGATTTTGAAGGTCATGTAGGAAAGTTAGACCTTATGTGTATGGCTAATTTTCATTAATGACCTTGATAATGTATGAATGATATTATTATTATTATGAAAATATATTTCTATTGTTTAACAAATCAACGAGACATCTTTAATCCTCTTTTGGTATATATTTTAATAACTCTTAAATTTAATTACATCTTCTGCTTTTCCCTTGTGACGGCCTCAAGTCTGGTCGTCCGAGGAGCACTCTGATACCGTCTCATATCTTTATATGAGATCGGTTATTAATGATCCGGGGTAATTACTCGGCATTATATATATTGAATTTTTTCTCCTTAAAGTTAATTCAAATCGTGAAAAATTTACCCCTATTTTCGGGCCGGGGTGTTACACAAGTCACCGATCTTCAAGAAGAAAATAAATCTGTCCCCCAACTGTGAGAAGAGCTCAAGATTGAAAAAGAAAAGACAGTCGAGCTGAGCACGGACCTTGCTACTGTAGAGACCGACAAGCAGAAGAATGTTGCGGATTGGGAAGCTGTAACATCCCTCTTTTTAGAAGCAGTTTTACCCTTGTAAATTTTTAATTATGGAGGGTTTGTAAGCAAGAATAAGTCAATATATACCTTATTGATGGTCTGTAGTATCTCAAAAATGTCATTTTTGCACATAATAATAGAATTTATATGGACCATTAGTGAAATTATGCAAAAACCGAGTGAAAAGGGCTCTGTTCCGAGTGACAGAGAAGGATTCCGAGTGAAGGAGAGAATTTCGAGTCAGTATCATGTTTTCTGAGTAAAACATGACTAAGAAGGCTACCACCGAGTAGAGTCCTGACCTGAGAGGCAATTTTGAGTGAAGTGTGTTCAAAAGAACCACTCCTGAGTGAAAATCCGAGTCAAAACACCTTAGAAATGCTCGGTTCTGAGTCAAATACTTCCTTTTCTGAAGGAAATTACTCTGATTGGGGCATTCCGAGTAAAAGAATGCTTAAATACTCATGTTTATGTTGATTTGATGCTTCCTACCGACTGGAGTGTGTTATGGAATCAATTGGGAAGGATTCCGAACGGTTTCGTATGTATTTGCTTAGGAAACCGAATGGAAAATGGAAGAGGGAGCCAATTCCGAGTGAGATATACCCTACTGGACCAAAACCGAGTGAGACTCGTACGTGTAGGTCCTGTTCCGAGAGGTAATGGCTTAAATAAACATTAATTGGAAATATAGTTGAAGAAGTTGGCCTAAACCGAGTGAACCAAGTGAATGAAGACTTGGATTTCCGAGTGAAAACTCTGAGAAAGGGAGAAACCGAGTGAGAAACTGAGTACATGAGTCGGTTTCAAAGGAATTTCGAGCGAAGAATTGAAGCCTCGCTCAAGCGAGTCGGATTCCGCTTGAGCGAGAAGGACCCTGATGCATACTTCGCTCAAGCGAGCAAGCCACGCTCAAGCAAGCCTTGCATTTGTTGACTCAGAAGTGAGAATTTCAGTCGGTATAGTGGTTAACCGAGTGGTAATTTCACTCGGTATTCAGTATCAAAAGTGCGTATTGACTTCAATTTTGTCTTTAATGATTATTTTAATTCAATAATGCACATTATAGATAGTGGACGGCCAAAAATGGGCACTGACTCAGCATATCACCTTATTTAATTTCCACTGACACTCCACTAGCAGCCTACTCAGAAAAGTTGTCCCCCACTTGTTTTTCCACTCACTATCTCCCTATTTAAACCAGCTGAAGGACTCTGAAGAACCCACACACACGACACAAACACCCTTCATCATTTTCCTTTCCAGCAAGCTTCTTTCTCTCTCTTTTCTATTTTGTTCCACTCGGAATTCGTGCTGGACAGTGAAAGGGAGCTTCTTCTTCTCCTCCAGTAGCTCCATAAAGGTAAGGGGGTATATTTCTTGGGTGCCCTGTGGGAAAACCGAGTGAAGGAAAGGGTTAAGGAACTTGTTCCTCACCTTTCCAGGACAGATTCAGAGTTGTATGAATTAAATGCTTTAAATTGTTATTTGTATATGCATGTATATATATATCTGTTACTGAGTGTAAATAATCAGTGAAGGATTATGAATAAAAGATGGGTTTAATGATAACAGGTTTTGTTTTATGCCAATCCGATCGGTTCCACATCATTTCAATCGGATTTTTATATTACCAACTCAGTTTCATTCAGACATAACATTTTTCACTCGGAAAACACTCTATTTCTCTTAGACAGCAGCTTCCCAGCCTTATTTCACTCGTAAAACACTTTATTTTACTCAGCAAATAGTTATTTTCACTAAGAGAACTCCTTTCAGTTTAGTGTAACTCGGATTATAACGTTACTTCACCCAGAAGACTCTTCCCAATCTGATTTCATTCGGAATCAGGATTATCTTACTCGGATTTATTTTATTCGCATTCAGACAGAACTCTTTTCAACTAATTTTACTCGGTAAACTCATACTTCACTCGGAACTTATCTTATTTTTACTCAGAAACGTTTTTCATACTGATTCCACTCGGAATTATACTTGGTTTCCCTCAGAAATTTATTTCACTCAGAATTTAAGTTATTACATTAAGAAAATACTTTTCAGTTTCTGTTTCACTCGGAAAACATATTAAATTCATTTAGAAAACTCTGCTCAGTCTCAATTCACTCGGATTCATAGCTATCTCATGCGGAAAAATCATTTTTTTAATCGGATTCAAGCTGTTCCAGTCGGAAAACAGCATTCCAGTTCATTTTCACTCGGACTCAAACTTATTTCAGTCGGAAAACAACTTTCCAGTGTCATTTCACTCGGATTTTTAGCCAGATCGCTTGGTGAACCCTTCTCTGTATGATTCCACTCGGAATCATACTTATTTCACTCAGATTTACCCCTGTTCCACTCGGAAAACTCTGTTTTTAGTGTTTTTCGCTTGAATTTTCAATTGGAAACTAATCTTTACTACTTTTTAAGTTATTGGTAAGTTATAATTATCATTCTTATTCTATTATTATTATTATTTATTATCAAACTTAATATTGTTATTATTATTATTAGTTTTATTATTATTATACATTGTTAACATCTTAATTATGCGTAATTACATAAAGAATATATTATTTTACTCTTTATGGAAAATATAATTTTAACCAAGATATAATAGATATATTTCTAAAATAATAAACGAATATCTTACAATGTTTAAATAGTTGATGGAATTCAAAGAACTTGAGAATGATATGATGAGACCGGAAATACATAAGATACCCAAGGAATCAATTGATAAAAATAAATGCATTTCGCATCATGAAAATATTTTTGAAGAAGAAAAACCTCTAGAGCATACACTTGGTACAGTGGAGGACACTCACGTTCGATCTCCATGAAGAATCTTGGGAGTACAACTGGAACGGCAACCCAATGGCATCAGAGTCGCGCCTGATAGCCGGGTAAGAAGATGTAATTCTAGTGTAATTTGACTAAATGACGGAGTGTAACTATGATCGTAGGGATCCAAGTTCCAAAAATATTTAAATCAATGATGAGAACCAATGAGTTCATTTGTACCATATGGAACTTGGGCGGACCCTGATCGCTCTAGATGATTGGAATGGTGATATTCCAAAGAATGAGAAGAAGATGAAATGATTTATTGGGCCCACATGCATCATGAGACTTAATCAGAGATAAATCATAATAAATTTGACTCATGCATTTCATGACAATATGCTTGATTATTATAATTGTGAATAAGCTAAATGTACGATTTATGTGATGACAACATGCTTGATTGTTATAAATGTGAATATGCTAAATGTATGATTTATGTGATATTGTATGTTAACTGGATTATGTCCGCACCGGATTAACCAATCAGGGTCTTGGGTTATACTCACCCTTACTGTTGACAATTTTCAGAGGAATTAGAAAATCAAGAACCCGAGTGTGAAGAACAGCAATATGCTGAACCAAATGAGAACGCTCCTTAAATAGAATATAAGTAGCTGAATATTGACGGATGACTGTATAATATTTAAGGGTGCCTGCGTGCCCCATTCTGTTAAGAGTACAATTACTTACAGTTTGTGAATGACTATGTGATCTATATAATATTGCTTCCACTGATCTACCATTTTAAAAAAAATATATATTCACTTTTTCTAAAAATTGTTAACACTCTCAGTTAAATAGGATGAACCTACAGAAGGATTTGTCTTATCTAACCGAGGGTGTTACAAAGGTGGTATCAGAGCATAGTCGATTCATTAAGCTTGTGGAGTGGACCATTAGGTTTCCACGTACTCTGATAGAAATATTGAACAGTCCATAACACTCCTAAGACTAAATCTCCTATGTGTAATACTCCACATAACATATATCCTGAATCTTTTTGTTGAAATTCTTTCAGCAAAATTCCTAATGGCTCGCCAAAATAACGATCATGTGATGGAAGATCTTCTTACCAGAATTGTGGAGGTAATAGAACGCCAAGAGTTACCTCAAACTTCTATTAGGCAAAACCAAGGATTAGCTGACTTCCAAAGGAATAATCCTACTCAATTCAAAGGAGGCTTTGATCCAGAGGGAGCACAACTATGGATTGAGCACCTTGAAAAGATTTTTGCTGCTATGCGATGCTCTGACGAGGACAGAGTAACTTTTGCCGTCTTTATGCTGGTCGCGGAAGCAGAGCACTGGTGGACTCATGCCAGAATCAGATTAACAGCTGATGGACGCACCCTCACTTGGGGACGATTCAGGACGGAGTTTCTCGCCAAATACTTCCTCGAAGACATAAGGAGGCAGAAGGAGCAGGAATTCTTTAATCTGAAACAAGGCAATATGACTGTTGGGGAGTACGCTGCTAAGTTTGATGAGCTGGCAAAATGTTGTCCCTACTATACCCACATGGGAGAAGCGTCAAGATGCGCGAAGTTTGAAGCAGGATTACGGCAAGAAATTCGCCAAGTCATATGTTGTCAACAAATTACACAATTCACTACTTTGGTTGACAGATGCCGCATCTTTGAGAATACCTCTAATCTTCGATGACCTGGAGCGTCTAATCATGGGCCAGAGCAACGTATGCCAGATCGACAGCAAAGAAGGGATTTTCGAGCAGATCGGCCATATTTCCGACCTTTCAACTCAGCCAACCGAATTCCTCCTAGAGGTCAGGAGACCCAAAGCGGTAGAAACTGCATGATTTGTGGACGGATTGGACATCGTGATGTTGACTGTTGGTACAGGAATAAAAATAACCAACAACAAGTAACTCAAGGACAGGCAGTACGACCAACAGGTCAAGGAAGTGGCGGACCTACTGCAAATGCCTCTACCAACAATGTCCCAAGGATGCAAAATATTCACCACGGCAACAATTTCAATCAGAACAATAATCCAAGAAGGCCCGGAAATAACTCTACTGGAAGACCAGGAGGAAATGCCAGAGTTTTTACTATGAATGGTGCGGAGATATCACAAGAGAACGATCTTGTGCAAGGTACATGCTTTATAGGAAGTACTCTATTAAATGTGTTATATGATTCTGGAGCCACTCATTCTTTCATATCTGAGAATTGTGTAAAACATTTAAAGCTTCCTACAACCTTTCTGCCCTATCAAATGATTGTCACAACTGCCGCCAATAAGCCCATTTGCTCTACTTGCATATGTCTAGAATGTCCTCTCAACATCGAAGGGAAAGCTTATCAAGTAGATCTGATATGTTTACCTTTGATTGATCTAGACATTGTTCTAGGGATGAATTGGCTTGCTGCCAACCATATTCTGATTGACTGTCATAATAGATCCATCTCTCACGGGTCTATTACATCTGAATGTGATCAAGTCACTGATTCTTGCCCTGTTAGCTCAGAAAAGGTAATCTTAACAAAAGAAATCCAACTATACATGATCCTTACTGAAACTGAAAGTAAGGCCACTTCTCAACTTGAACAGATTCCTGTTGTTCAAGAATTTCCAGAAGTATTCCCTGAGGACATACGAGAGCTACCTCCAGAGCGAGAAGTCAAATTTAGCATTGATATTATACTGGGCGTGGGACCAATCTCTATTGCTCCTTACCGGATGTCACCCAAGGAGCTCAGTGAGCTCAAAGAGCAATTGGAAGAACTTCTAGAGAAAGGAATGATTAGACCCAGTGTCTCACCTTGGGGAGCACCAGTTCTTCTAGTCAAAAAGAAGGATGGTAGTATGCGGTTATGTGTTGACTATCGTCAGTTGAATAAAGCTACGATCAAGAACCGATACCCTCTCCCAAGAATTGATGATTTGATGGACCAATTACAAGGAGCCACTATCTTCTCGAAGATTAATCTGCGATCAGGCTATCATCAAATCAGAGTGAAGAAAGATGATGTACCCAAAACAGCGTTCAGAACACGATATGGGCACTATGAGTATCTTGTTATGCCCTTTGGAGTTACAAATGCACCTGCAGTCTTTATGGGATACATGAATCGAATCTTCCATGAATACTTGGACAAATTCGTGGTTGTATTCATTGACGATATTCTCGTCTACTCCAAGAGCCATGAGGAACACGAGGAGCATTTCCGAATTGTTCTAAACACTTTGCGTGCAAGGCAATTGTACGCCAAGCTTTCAAAATGTGAATTCTGGTTGACAGAAGTGAAATTTTTAGGACATGTCATCTCTAAGGAAGGAATTGCTGTGGATCCTACTAAGGTAGAAGCTGTACTAAATTGGGAACAACCCAAGAATGTGACGGAAATCCGCAGTTTCCTTGGACTGGCTGGATATTATCGTCGATTCATCGAGAATTTCTCTCGAATTGCAGCACCTTTAACTAGGTTAACTCGTAAAGATCAACCATTTGAATGGACTGACAAATGCGAAAGCAGTTTTACGAAGTTACGCCAACGACTCACTAGTGCACCTGTCTTGATTTTGCCAGATCCTTCCAAGCCATACGAAGTGTATTGTGATGCGTCAAGACAAGGACTAGGATGTGTCCTAATGCAAGAAAGAAAGGTTGTTGCTTATGCTTCAAGACAGCTAAGAACCCATGAAGTTAATTATCCCACACATGACTTGGAATTAGCTGCAGTTGTGTTTGCCTTGAAAATCTGGAGACACTACTTGTATGGTACATACTTTGAAGTCTTCAGTGATCACAAAAGTTTGAAGTATCTATTCGACCAGAAGGAGTTGAATATGCGACAACGTAGATAGATGGTGTAACACCCTCGGTTAGATAAGACAAATCCTTCTGTAGGTTCATCCTATTTAACTGAGAGTGTTAACAGTTTTTAGAAAAAGTGAATATTTTTTTTTTAAAATGGTAGATCAGTGGAAGCAATATTATATAGATCACATAGTCATTCACAAACTGTAAGTAATTATACTCTTAACAGAATGGGGCACGCAGGCACCCTTAAATATTATACAGTCATCCGTCAATATTCAGCTACTTATATTCTATTTAAGGAGCGTTCTCATTTGGTTCAGCATATTGCTGTTCTTCACACTCGGGTTCTTGATTTTCTAATTCCTCTGAAAATTGTCAATAGTAAGGGTGAGTATAACCCAAGACCCTGATTGGTTAATCCGGTGCGGACATAATCCAGTTAACATACAATATCACATAAATCATACATTTAGCATATTCACATTTATAACAATCAAGCATGTTGTCATCACATAAATCGTACATTTAGCTTATTCACAATTATAACAATCAAGCATATTGTCATGAAATGCATGAGTCAAATTTATTATGATTTATCTCTGATTAAGTCTCATGATGCATGTGGGCCCAATAAATCGTTTCATCTTCTTCTCATTCTTTGGAATATCACCATTCCAATCATCTAGAGCGATCAGGGTCCGCCCAAGTTCCATATGGTACAAATGAACTCATTGGTTCTCATCATTGATTTAAATATTTTTGGAACTTGGATCCCTACAATCATAGTTACACTCCGTCATTTAGTCAAAGTACACTAGAATTGCATCGTCTCACCCGGCTATCAGGCGCGACTCTGATGCCATTGGGTTGCCGTTCCAGTTGTACTCCCAAGATTCTTCATGGAGATCGAACGTGAGTGTCCTCCACTGTACCAAGTGTATGCTCTAGAGGTTTTTCTTCTTCAAAAATATTTTCATGATGCGAAATGCATTTATTTTTATCAATTGATTCCTTGGGTATCTTATGTATTTCCGGTCTCATCATATCATTCTCAAGTTCTTTGAATTCCATCAACTATTTAAACATTGTAAGATATTCGTTTATTATTTTAGAAATATATCTATTATATCTTGGTTAAAATTATATTTTCCATAAAGAGTAAAATAATATATTCTTTATGTAATTACGCATAATTAAGATGTTAACAATGTATAATAATAATAAAACTAATAATAATAATAACAATATTAAGTTTGATAATAAATAATAATAATAATAGAATAAGAATGATAATTATAACTTACCAATAACTTAAAAAGTAGTAAAGATTAGTTTCTAATTGAAAATTCAAGTGAAAAACACTAAAAACAGAGTTTTCCGAGTGGAACAGGGGTAAATCCGAGTGAAATAAGTATGATTCCGAGTGGAATCATACAGAGAAAGGTTCACCAAGCGATCTGGCTAAAAATCCGAGTGAAATGACACTGGAAAGCTGTTTTCCGACTGAAATAAGTTTGAGTCCGAGTGAAAATGAACTGGAATGCTGTTTTCCGACTGGAACAGCTTGAATCCGATTAAAAAAATGATTTTTCTGCATGAGATAGCTATGAATCCGAGTGAATTGAGACTGAGCAGAGTTTTCTAAATGAATTTAATATGTTTTCTGAGTGAAACAGAAACTGAAAAGTATTTTCTTAATGTAATAACTTAAATTCTGAGTGAAATAAATTTCTGAGGGAAACCAAGTATAATTCCGAGTGGAATCAGTATGAAAAACGTTTGAGTAAAAATAAGATAAGTTACGAGTGAAGTATGAGTTTACCGAGTGAAATTAGTTGAAAAGAGTTCTGTCTGAATGTGAATAAAATAAATCCGAGTAAGATAATCCTGATTCCGAATGAAATCAGATTGGGAAGAGTCTTCTGGGTGAAGTAACGTTATAATCCGAGTTACACTAAACTGAAAGGAGTTCTCTTAGTGAAAATAACTATTTGCTGAGTAAAATAAAGTGTTTTCCGAGTGAAATAAGGCTGGGAAGCTGCTGTCCGAGAGAAATAGAGTGTTTTCCGAGTGAAAAATGTTATGTCTGAATGAAACTGAGTTGGTAATATAAAAAATCCGATTGAAATGATGTGGAACCGATCGGATTGGCATAAAACAGAACCTGTTATCATTAAACCCATCTTTTATTCATAATCCTTCACTGATTATTTACACTCAGTAACAGATATATATATATATATACATGCATATACAAATAACAATTTAAAGCATTTAATTCATACAACTCTGAATCTGTCCTGGAAAGGTGAGGAACAAGTTCCTTAACCCTTTCCTTCACTCGGTTTTCCCACAGGGCACCCAAGAAATATACCCCCTTACCTTTATGGAGCTACTGGAGGAGAAGAAAAAGCTCCCTTTCACTGTCTAGCACGAATTCCGAGTGGAACAGAATAGAAAAGAGAGAGAAAGAAGCTTGCTGGAAAGGAAAATGATGAAGGGTGTTTGTGTCATGTGTGTGGGTTCTTCAGAGTCCTTCAGCTGGTTTAAATAGGGAGATAGTGAGTGGAAAAACAAGTGGGGGACAGCTTTTCTGAGTGGGCTGCTAGTGGAGTGTCAGTGGAAACTAAATAAGGTGATATGCTGAGTCAGTGCCCATTTTTGGTCGTCCACTATCTATAATGCGCATTATTGAATTAAAATAATCATTAAAGACAAAATTGAAGTCAATACGCACTTCTGATACTGAATACCGAGTGAAATTACCACTCGGTTAACCACTATAGCGACTGAAATTCTCACTTCCGAGTCAACAAATGCAAGGCTCGCTTGAGCGTGGCTTGCTCGCTTGAGCGAAGTATGCATCAGGGTCCTTCTCGCTCAAGCGGAATCCGACTCGCTTGAGCGAGGCTTCAATTCTTCGCTCGGAATTCCTTTGAAACCGACTCATGTACTCAGTTTCTCACTCGGTTTTATACCCCCTTACCTTTATAGAGCTACTGGAGGAGAAGAAGAAGCTCCCTTTCACTGTCCCGCACAAATTCCGAGTGGAACAGAATAGAAAAGAGAGAGAAAGAAGCTTGCTGGAAAGGAAAATGACGAAGGGTGTTTGTGTCATGTGTGTGGGTTCTTCAGAGTCCTTCAGCTGGTTTAAATAGGGAGATAGTGAGTGGAAAAACAAGTGGGGGATAGCTTTTCTGAGTGGGCTGCTAGTGGAATGTCAGTGGAAATTAAATAAGGTGATATGCTGAGTCAGTGCCTATTTTTGGTCGTCCACTATCTATAATGCGCATTATTGAATTAAAATAATCATTAAAGACAAAATTGAAGTCAATACGCATTTCTGATACTGAATACCGAGTGAAATTACCACTCGGTTAACCACTATAGCGACTGAAATTCTCACTTCCGAGTCAACAAATGCAAGGCTCGCTTGAGCGTGGCTTGCTCGCTTGAGTGAAGTATGCATCAGGGTCCTTCTCGCTCAAGCGGAATCCGACTCGCTTGAGCGAGGCTTCAATTCTTCGCTCGGAATTCCTTTGAAACCGACTCATGTACTCAGTTTCTCACTCGGTTTCTCCCTTTCTCAGAGTTTTCACTCGGAAATCCAAGTCTTCATTCACTTGGTTCACTCGGTTTAGGCCAACTTCTTCAACTATATTTCCAATTAATGTTTATTTAAGCCATTACCTCTTGGAACAGGACCTACATGTACGAGTCTCACTCGGTTTTGGTCCAGTAGGGTATATCTCACTCGGAATTGGCTCCCTCTTCCATTTTCCACTCGGTTTCCTAAGCAAATACATACGAAACCGTTCGGAATCCTTCCCAATTGATTCCATAACACACTCCAGTCGGTAGGAAACATCAAATCAACATAAACATGAGTATTTAAGCATTCTTTTACTCGGAATGCCCCAATCAGAGTAATTTCCTTCAGAAAAAGAAGTATTTGACTCGGAACCGAGCATTTCTAAGGTGTTTTGACTCGGATTTTCACTCAGGAGTGGTTCTTTTGAATACACTTCACTCAGAATTGCCTCTCAAGTCAGGACTCCACTCGGTGGTAGCCTTCTCAGTCATGTTTTACTCGGAAAACATGATACTGACTCAGAATTCTCTCCTTCACTCGGAATCCTTCTCTGTCACTCGGAACAGAGCCCTTTTCACTCGGTTTTTGCATAATTTCACTAATGGTCCATATAAATTCTATTATTATGTGTAAAAATGACATTTTTGAGATACTACAGACCATAAATAAGGTATATATTGACTTATTCTTACTTACAAACCCTCCATAATTAAAAATTTACAAGGGTAAAACTGCTTCTAAAAAGAGGGATGTTACAGATGGAATTTATCAAAGATTATGATTTTGAACTCCGATATCATCCTGGGAAAGCAAATGTAGTAGCTGATGCACTCAGCCGAAAGGCTTTACGTCTATCATATATGATGACAAAGGAGTTGGAATTGATTGAACAGTTTCGCGATTTGAATTTAGCAGTAACACCAAAAAGGGGAAGCCTTATGGTTGGAATGTTAAGAATTTCCAATGATTTCTTGGAACAAATCAAAGAAGCTCAAACCAATGACCAGGAATTACAAGATCTAGCAGAAAAGACAAAAGAAGGAGTCTCAGAGTTTAGCAAAGATGAACATGGGGTGATCAGGTATCAACAGAGGCTCTGTATTCCAGTCAACACAGATCTTAAGAGATCTATCCTGGATGAAGCACACAAAAGTAAATACAGTATCCACCCAGGATCAACCAAGATGTATCAGGACTTGAAGAAATTATTCTGGTGGCAAGGAATGAAAAGGGATATCGCTGAGTATGTAACAGCTTGCCTGATGTGTCAGAAGGTAAAAGCGGAACAACAACGTCCAAGTGGTACCCTTCGTCCTTTGGATATTCCAGAATGGAAATGGGATGAGATTGCTATGGACTTCGTGAGTGGATTTCCCAGAACATCAGCTGGATATGATGCTATTTGGGTAATCGTGGATCGATTAACAAAAACCGCTCACTTCATTCCTGTCAATATGAAGTATTCCCTAGAAAAACTCACCCAGATCTATATCAAGGAAATCGTACGGTTACATGGAACTCCCACTGCAATTGTGTCTGATCGAGATCCTCGTTTCACATCATAATTTTGGAAAAGCCTGCAACAAGCTTTGGGAACTCGTCTGAAGTTAAGTTCCGTATATCACCCACAGACAGACAGACAATCAGAAAGAACAATCAAGACTCTTGAAGATTTGTTACGTCTTTGTGTCTTGGAACATGGTGGAGGTTGGCAAGAATATCTCCCACTTATTGAATTCACATACAACAACAGCTATCATGCTAGCATCGGAATGGCCCCTTATGAAGCTTTGTATGGAAGAAAATGCCGTACACCTTTATGTTGGTATGAGACTGGTATGAAGACAATGATTGGACCAGAGATTGTTTAGAAGACTACAGAACAAGTTCAGAGGATTCAAATGGCAATGAAAGCTTCGCAAGATAGACAAAAGAGTTACTATGACAAACGTCGGAAGCCATTGGAATTTGAAGAGGGTGACCATGTATTTCTCAAAGTTACCCCAACCACTGGGGTAGGAAGAGCTTTGAAGGCCAAGAGGTTAAGCTCCAGATACGTAGGACCCTATCAGATTCTGTAAAAGATAGGAACTCATGTGTACCGTATTGCTCTGCCACCCGAGCTGACAAACCTTCATAATGTCTTTCATGTCTCTCAACTCCGCAAATATGTACCAAGCCCTGATCATGTTCTAAGTTCCGATCAATTTGTTCTGAAAGAAAACCTTACCTTTGAAGCATCGCCAGTTAAGATTGCTGACCAATGTCTCAAACAGCTAAGAGGCAAGGAAATCCCTTTGATCAAGGTAGTTTGGAGTCAGACAGATAATGGAGATGCTACTTGGGAAATTGAGGAGAAAATGAGAGAATTGTACCCTCAATTATTCCAACTTTGAATTTCGGGACGAAATTCCTAAAAGGGGAGGAGAATGTAACATCCCTCTTTTTAGAAGCAGTTTTACCCTTGTAAATTTTTAATTATGGAAGGTTTGTAAGCAAGAATAAGTCAATATATACCTTATTGATGGTCTGTAGTATCTCAAAAATGTCATTTTTGCACATAATAATAGAATTTATATGGACCATTAGTGAAATTATGCAAAAACCGAGTGAAAAGGGCTCTGTTCCGAGTGACAGAGAAGGATTCTGAGTGAAGGAGAGAATTCCGGGTCAGTATCATGTTTTCCGAGTAAAACATGACTGAGAAGGCTACCACCGAGTGGAGTCCTGACCTGAGAGGCAATTCTGAGTGAAGTGTGTTCAAAAGAACCACTCCTGAGTGAAAATCCGAGTCAAAACACCTTAGAAATGCTCGGTTCCGAGTTAAATACTTCCTTTTCTGAAGGAAATTACTCTGATTGGGGCATTTCGAGTAAAAGAATGCTTAAATACTCATGTTTATGTTGATTTGATGCTTCCTACCGACTGGAGTGTGTTACGGAATCAATTGGGAAGGATTCTGAACGGTTTCGTATGTATTTGCTTAGAAAACCGAGTGGAAAATGGAAGAGGGAGCCAATTCCGAGTGAGATATACCCTACTGGACCAAAACCGAGTGAGACTCGTACGTGTAGGTCCTGTTCCGAGAGGGAATGGCTTAAATAAACATTAATTGGAAATATAGTTGAAGAAGTTGGCCTAAACCGAGTGAACCAAGTGAATGAAGACTTGGATTTCCGAGTGAAAACTCTGAGAAAGGGAGAAACCGAGTGAGAAACTGAGTACATGAGTCGGTTTCAAAGGAATTCTGAGCGAAGAATTGAAGCCTCGCTCAAGCGAGTCGGATTCCGCTTGAGCGAGAAGGACCCTGATGCATACTTCGCTCAAGCGAGCAAGCCACGCTCAAGCGAGCCTTACATTTGTTGACTCGGAAGTGAGAATTTCAGTCGGTATAGTGGTTAACCGAGTGGTAATTTCACTCGGTATTCAGTATCAGAAGTGCGTATTGACTTCAATTTTGTCTTTAATGATTATTTTAATTCAATAATGCGCATTATAGATAGTGGACGGCCAAAAATGGGCACTGACTCAGCATATCACCTTATTTAATTTCCACTGACACTCCACTAGCAGCCCACTCAGAAAAGTTGTCCCCCACTTGTTTTTCCACTCACTATCTCCCTATTTAAACCAGCTGAAGGACTCTGAAGAACCCACACACACGACACAAACACCCTTCATCATTTTCCTTTGCAGCAAGCTTCTTTCTCTCTCTTTTCTATTCTGTTCCACTCGGAATTCATGCTGGACAGTGAAAGGGAGCTTCTTCTTCTCCTCCAGTAGCTCCATAAAGGTAAGGGGGTATATTTCTTGGGTGCCCTGTGGGAAAACCGAGTGAAGGAAAGGGTTAAGGAACTTGTTCCTCACCTTTCCAGGACAGATTCAAAGTTGTATGAATTAAATGCTTTAAATTGTTATTTGTATATGCATGTATATATATATATCTGTTACTAAGTGTAAATAATCAGTGAAGGATTATGAATAAAAGATGGGTTTAATGATAACAGGTTCTGTTTTATGCCAATCCGATCGGTTCCACATCATTTCAATCGGATTTTTATATTACCAACTCAGTTTCATTCGGACATAACATTTTTCACTCGGAAAACACTCTATTTCTCTCGGACAGCAGCTTCCCAGCCTTATTTCACTCGGAAAACACTTTATTTTACTCAGCAAATAGTTATTTTCACTAAGAGAACTCCTTTCAGTTTAGTGTAACTCAGATTATAACGTTACTTCACCCAGAAGACTCTTCCCAATCTGATTTCATTCGGAATCAGGATTATCTTACTCGGATTTATTTTATTCGCATTCAGACAGAACTCTTTTCAACTAATTTCACTCGGTAAACTCATACTTCACTCGGAACTTATCTTATTTTTACTTAGAAACGTTTTTCATACTGATTCCACTCGGAATTATACTTGGTTTCCCTCAGAAATTTATTTCACTCAGAATTTAAGTTATTACATTAAGAAAATACTTTTCAGTTTCTATTTCACTCGGAAAACATATTAAATTCATTTAGAAAACTCTGCTCAGTCTCAATTCACTCGGATTCATAGCTATCTCATGCGGAAAAATCATTTTTTTAATCGAATTCAAGCTGTTCCAGTCGGAAAACAGCATTCCAGTTCATTTTCACTCGGACTCAAACTTATTTCAGTCGGAAAACAGCTTTCCAGTGTCATTTCACTCGGATTTTTAGCCAGATCGCTTGGTGAACCCTTCTCTGTATGATTCCACTCGGAATCATACTTATTTCACTCGGATTTACCCTTGTTCCACTCGGAAAACTCTGTTTTTAGTGTTTTTCGCTTGAATTTTCAATTGGAAACTAATCTTTACTACTTTTTAAGTTATTGGTAAGTTATAATTATCATTCTTATTCTATTATTATTATTATTTATTATCAAACTTAATATTGTTATTATTATTATTAGTTTTATTATTATTATACATTGTTAACATCTTAATTATGCGTAATTACATAAAGAATATATTATTTTACTCTTTATGGAAAATATAATTTTAACCAAGATATAATAGATATATTTCTAAAATAATAAACAAATATCTTACAATGTTTAAATAGTTGATGGAATTCAAAGAACTTGAGAATGATATGATGAGACCGGAAATACATAAGATACCCAAGGAATCAATTGATAAAAATAAATGCATTTCGCATCATGAAAATATTTTTGAAGAAGAAAAACCTCTAGAGCATACACTTGGTACAGTGGAGGACACTCACGTTCGATCTCCATGAAGAATCTTGGGAGTACAACTGGAACAGCAACCCAATGGCATCAGAGTCGTGCCTGATAGCTGGGTGAGACGATGCAATTCTAGTGTACTTTGACTAAATGACGGAGTGTAACTATGATCGTAGGGATCCAAGTTCCAAAAATATTTAAATCAATGATAAGAACCAATGAGTTCATTTGTACCATATGGAACTTGGGCGGACCCTGATCGCTCTAGATGATTGGAATGGTGATATTCCAAAGAATGAGAAGAAGATGAAATGATTTATTGGGCCCACATACATCATGAGACTTAATCAGAGATAAATCATAATAAATTTGACTCATGCATTTCATGACAATATGCTTGATTGTTATAATTGTGAATAAGCTAAATGTACGATTTATGTGATGACAACATGCTTGATTGTTATAAATGTGAATATGCTAAATGTATGATTTATGTGATATTGTATGTTAACTGGATTATGTCCGCACCGGATTAACCAATCAGGGTCTTGGGTTATACTCACCCTTACTGTTGACAATTTTTAGAGGAATTAGAAAATCAAGAACCCGAGTGTAAAGAACAGCAATATGCTGAACCAAATGAGAACGCTCCTTAAATAGAATATAAGTAGCTGAATATTGACGGATGACTGTATAATATTTAAGGGTGCCTGTGTGCCCCATTCTGTTAAGAGTACAATTACTTACAGTTTGTGAATGACTATGTGATCTATATAATATTGCTTCCACTGATCTACTATTTTAAAAAAAATATTCACTTTTTCTAAAAACTGTTAACACTCTCAGTTAAATAGGATGAACCTACAGAAGGATTTGTCTTATCTAACCAAGGGTGTTACAGAAGCCAGGGAGAAGGAGTTACTGGAGCAGATTAAAGAGCTAAAATGAGGGAGTGCACCAACTGGGTCGTATTCCTTCGGCCTAGCCGTTCGTCAACTTTTCTACCGCAACCCCGGCGTGAACTTTAATTTGTATGGTATCGATCCGTTCTATCAGTTCCATAATAGGAAGTTGGTTGCAGTGAAAGAAGGCAGACATGAGGAACTTGCAAACTCACTGTATGAGCTACCGCCTCTTCCAGAAGGCCAGAGTATAGGGTTTGCTTTAACTACTCTATGCCAAGAGAACCCCAATGAAAAAGTACCAACTCAGGAAGGGGAGCCCGGAGGTGAGAAGGCATGAGATCAACCCTCTCAGGAGAATCTTGGAGAACGGGATGGTGAGAAAGAGAGCGGAGAAAAAGAGGTTAACCCAACCAAAGATTAATCGCCTGCTTCTTAGTTTGATATAATTTCCACTCTTACTGTTATGTGCTGGGATCAGCTCCAGTTTTTACTTCGTATATAAATTTAATTTGTTGAATGAATGAATTTCTTTCTTTGGATACTGTCTCTGATACTTGTAAGAAATGAACTGCTATCATATAGCTTCTGACGTTTTCGATACACTTTTTATGTTTTTCCTTCGAGGTACTCGTTAAACTGTTGAATATTGTCCCCAAGTATGGTTCTGAGTGAGCGACTTCGAGTGTGTGACTTTGAATGGGCAATTGACTCTGAGGGAGCGACTCCGAGTGAGGTAGGTTCTGGCCTTGTCACCTGGGGAGTTCCGTTACTTGGAGCCCCTTCGTACTATTTAGCAAAAAGTGTGTGCGTGTTATTTGAGTCTTCTATTTCTTTGATGTTGAGGGCTCGTGCTCGGGCTTGTCTACAAAAATACCGAGGGCTTGTGCTCGGACTTACATTCAAGATTGCCGAGAGCTAGTGCTCAAGCTTATATTCAAAACTACCGAGAGCTAGTGCTCGGGTTTGTCTTCGAGATTGCCGAGTGCTAGTGCTCGGGTTTGTCTTCAAGATTACCGAGAGCTTGTGCTCGGGCTTATCTTTACGATTGCCGAGAGCTTGTTTCGGGTGGAAGATTTTCGAGTGAGATTTCATGCTGTATTTTGTTTGTTTGTCTTTTGTATTTCGATATTTGAATAGTTGACTTAAATTCAAGAATTCGAGATTTCGACCCACCAAGGGGTTGAACTCGATGCTGCCCTTAACTTTTTAGGGATGAGGGATTTAGTCCGTTCTGATAGTAGACGAACCTATTGAATTACTCATAGAGTGATATCGTTTAAGATAAAAATAACGACTCGGCGTATCTATCCCGCAAGAAGCTGCCTCAATCATAAGGATGATGGTTGGGCCTTCAATCATAAGAGTGGTGATTAGAATTATCTGCGCTAGGAGGTACATCGTCAATTCACAGAATAGGTGATTGAGATCATCCGTCCTGGGGGAAATATACCTCATCATAAGGATGATGATTGAGTCTTCACCGGTGTTCGGTCAAACCTACTAACCATACCCAAAATTTGGTTTAATCCTACAATCTGGGCCTTCAAATGGGGTTCGGCCAAACCTACAACCCATTTCTTGAGGTTTGGTTCAATCTTACAACCCAGGTCTTCACCGGTGTTCGGCCAAACCTACTAACCGTACCTAGAGTTCAGTTTAATCCTACAATCTGGGCCTTCAAATAGGGTTCGGTATAGCCTTGAAGAAGGTCTGATCCTACAACCCTTTGATTCCCTCGAGGAGTTACATCGCCAATTCACAGAATAGGTGATTGGGATCATCTATCCTGGGGGTCTTCACGCAGGCCAGTAAGAAACTGTAAATTATAGTACAAAGAAAAGCATGAAAGAATCATGTTTGTATATAAGGATCTTATTGAATTGAATGTGAATTACAATAAAAGCATAGTTCGTGTCATGCCTCATTAAAACCTTCTTCGAAAAACCCAATAGGACAAACCCAAGTAAGGAAAAAAAGTACACCCCATCTTACCAACTAGCTGTAATAGACGCGCAAGCTCTGGGTATTCCATTTATTGTGAATTGGTGTGTCATCAAGATTTTTGATACAATAAGAGCCTTTTTTAGTGACTTCGGATACCCTGTAGGGACCTTCCCATGCCAGAGCCAACTTGCCTTGGTAAGGTTGGTGTTGATGTTGATGTTGATGGCTTTGTTCTCGCCGTTGTAGCCTCCAAATGCATTTCTATGCCCACGTACTTCGAGGCCTTCCTCCTGAACTCTTCAAATGTCGTTGGTGGGCTCTTCACCAAAGATAGGGCAAAAGCTGATCCAGGCTGTAGGGCCTCAATGACGATATGCAGCTAAATGGCTTCTGTGAGATTAGGTACCATGGCTGCCTCTTTGTAAAACCTTTTTAGAAACCCTTTAAGAGTGTCATTCTCCCCTGGCCTGATCTGGGCCAAGGTGTGAGAAGTCCTGAGAATATCCCTAGAGATAATGAAATGATTTTCGAAAGCAGCTGCCATCTCCTCCCAGGAGTCTATTGAGCCCGACGGTAGACCCTTGAACCAGCTAAGGGCTTCCTCCATTAATGTTCAAGGGAACATCCTACACATTACGTCTTCATCTGTTCCCAGATACATAGCCTCATACACATAAGCATCAAGGTGCTTAGTGGGGCCAGTCTCTCCATTATACTTCCCGATTGAGAGTGTTTGAGTCGTCTGTAAATGCCTGGGAATAGGCACACTCATGAGCCTCCTTGAGAATAGAACGTTGAGCCGATACGTCCCAGAGGCTACTACTACTGGCTCCTTCCTTCTTCCACTGACTCTATCCCCAGAGTCATGAGTTTACTCTCGCTCCTCGTAGGTGGGAATATTTGAATACTGGAGAGTGGTGGATTTCTCCCTCCCAGAGGTGTGATGAGTCTCCTCAGCCTGAGACGTCACCTTATTCTCTGTCACCCTCCTCTCTCTCCTCAACTCCATCAACTCCTCCCTGAGTTTCCTTATAACTTCATCTCGAGGATTTGGAGCTGCCATAGGTATCACCCTCCTCGAGTTGGTTCTAGGAGATTCGAAGAGAAGTCTCCTGTTAGCATGTTGACGGGTCACATCCTCTACGTGACCATTGACGAAATCACGTCAATCTCCCTCCATGGGTGGCTACTGAACTTCAGCGAAAAATAGGAATAACTCTAACACGTCCCACTAGGCGTGCCAATGAACTGGTCTAGTCCAGGGTCAAGGATCAGACTGGGGACCAGCCACAAAAGTCTGAGATTTAAGTATTCGTACACTAGTACAGTGGGTATCCGATATTATAATTCGAACTCTCAGTGGGAGAGTCCGGTCTTGCTTTCCTAGAGATCCTTCACACCAAGCTTTCGCGTTGATGGGGGCGAAAGGTGGTGTCACCTGGGAAGATTCTCTGACACTCAAGTTAGTTAAGAGAATGAAAACTCAGAGAAAACTTACGCAATGCAATAGTGTATTAAGAGTAGGAACAAAGTCCTTTTATGTGAGTGTGAAAATTGAC
The DNA here is from genome assembly GCA_037962975.1 of Clitoria ternatea. Lineage (NCBI taxonomy): Eukaryota > Viridiplantae > Streptophyta > Magnoliopsida > Fabales > Fabaceae > Clitoria > Clitoria ternatea. The sequence continues at coordinate 23,555,297 of CM075673.1, read as the reverse complement.
TATTTATAGATGAGCGTGGAAAATGAATCGTTAGGTACAAGTGGGGCTAGGAGACTCTGACGCGGTGCTCTGTGTATGATTAAGAGTAGTTCAATGCTTAGTGTATGATTCTGATGCAGGAATGGGGAAGATCCATATTTCCCGCATATCACTCCTATAGTTGTACTTTGTACCTTCTGACAGGTGATGTGGATACTTTCCGCTATACAGGGTATCAATCATGGGAAGTGGAACAACCACTTATCCTCTCAAAGTATAGGTGAACGGTTATGTATAATAACATAGGGAGAGCGTAGATGTTGGGTCGAGAGCCAGGAGATGCGTGGAGTAGAGTACGTTTCCGACGCATGATACGGGAAGAACAGGGTCTTTACCAGTGTCCCTATGACCACAGAACGGACAATAACCGGTGTGCGAAGTGTTGTCTCGGACAAACCGGTGAAGGGAAAATGCCTAGCATGGTATTTTATAATCCGGATGTTAACTTGTGATATCGGTTTACCTTCCAGAACGAATAAGATGACGTCATAGTCTAGACACCGGTATATAGACTAGATCATTAATACTTAAAAAATTATTTATTAATTCTATAAAGCATAAATAATTAATTTTAATAATTGAGATGTTACATATAAACTCAGGAATTAACATGTTCATGACAACCTACTCTAAAGTGACATCTTAATTGTATAAGTTTTGAAAACAGGAAAGACAAAGTAAATGTGGTTGCTGGTAATATGATTGAAAAACAAAAAAAAATAGAGGAAAATGGATATGATAATAAAAGGAAGGTGAAAGAAGAAAAAAGGAAAAGAAAGAAAAACACACTCTTACTAAAGAGAAGAAAAAATTTGAAAAGTAAGAAAAAAGATAAATCCACTAAAAAGTTTGGGTAAATAAGTCTTGTTTTGCCCTAGAACCAGGGTCAAGAGTTGACTGTCTTGACCGGTGTCTAGAGTTACCTCACAAGTTCTCAATTTTACACCGCCTCAGTGGAGTACGATATTTTATACTCAGGTCCAGTGGGGATCCTAAGTCCTTCATGTAAAGGGTGAGATTGATGTCAAGTCCATACCGAGGTCACTGGGACACACCAGAGATGCACCTGTAAAGAATTCTCTGATGCCTAAGTTAGTACGGGTATTACAGAAAATAATAGTATTAAGGAGGGTAACTATCTGATTAGTTTATATACCTTTACAGTAATAAATGAGTTGTATTTATAGGGAATACCTGAGTAGGAGAAGTGATTTAACTCTTCTCCTAACTTACTGTAGCAACAGAGTTTGTAGGGATATGTTGCCCATACTGATTCTGTCTCAGGCTCAATTGTCAGAGAATGACTGGAGTCCTTGATGTTGGTCCGTACTTCCTCGCGTTTTGATCTAAATTTAGACCCCGACAAAGGTGGTTAATTGGGATGTTCCTTGTACTTATGGTGACGTGGTCTTAGGGGGTGGAGCCCCGTCCATGATCTTTGGAGTCTGGTTCAAACCCCAGATCATTTGCCCGTAGCTTGTTGTTATGATTTTATTACAATAATGAGCTATTCATGACTCTGGCAAAAAGTCTTATTTTGGTCAATGCCGTTCCATGACCATGGTGTAGGTTTGTCTGATCCACTATGTATGGCGGGTTAGGTGGAGCATTTAATACGCGCCACCTGAAAAAGCTGTCACTCTACAAAGATTACTGATGTGGCTTGGTTTGAGTGGTTCTTATTTCTCACGCGCCATCAGATGACGTCATCTAAAGGTGAAGCGACGCTTGTTTATGGGTTGTGTCGTTTCAAATTCCATCTTGTCCATGGGCCGCAACGGTTGAACTTTGGCCCATGGGATTTCGACGCCTATACAAAGAGGATGACTTCACCTAGTTTTTTCACTTTGTGTTTTCATCCAGAAACTCTATCCGTTCATAGTCTTTGATTTTTCGTGACCTCATCATGTCCTGTACTAGAAGAACAATTCAAACTTTCCATACAGGTAGCCTCTTCCTTCAACCATTTTCTTATCATGTCTGCTTTTTCTACAAACCACGACCAGGACCAAGACAATTCTGTTAAGATAATTTCAAACCCTTCTATCTCTTGGTCACCCGTGTGATGCCCTAGGTCAATTTACAATTATTGTTGTTCGTTTTATTAAAATTCACGATAAATTTTTCATGATTAAATAATTTAATTATGTCACAATTTAAGAAAATATTTATTTTTACCAAAAGGTTCCAAAACTACAATTATATAACAATTTAAGAGTGTAAAATGTCATTTAAAACGAAGATTCTAAAATTTTAGAAACAGGGGGCCTGACGCTACGCGTGAGCTCCCCTACGCAGCTCTGACGCTGCGCGTCAGCATGACAGTAACAGCACCTGATGCTGGTATATAATTTAGGCCATTCGGCCAACTTCTAACCTACCCAATTGGCTCATTTTAGGTCCGATTGCCACGAGACTTCATGGGCCACATGCTTTCCCCATTTTGGAACTATTGGCGCTATTCGTTCGCCAAAATTTTAACATATGCACAAGTTATGCGCAAAATGCAGTTTAAATCCTTTTTTGTGCAAAACCCTTGCACCAAACACCCTAAATGGGTTCCAATTGGCTCAAGGCCACTACACACAGTTCCTACATTTTCCTAAGGGGCCTATTAGTACCTCCCGGGGGTCCTGAAACCCGCAGGGTCCCAAATTCACCTAATCAGTTCCCTAAATCCATAACTATTCACTATATGCATAATTATCTAAATCAACCAAAACATCAATCAATTCATAATCACATTGCACACGATATTCACACATCATAACAGAACCTGCCAATAGCATTCATCATTCACACAAAATTGGCTCCATGCCACAATTCATAATAATCTCCACATTATATCACAAATCATCCAAATTCAAATTACCACCATCATCATCAATCATCCTCATCAACAATTCACTAGCACCACATGGTTATCATTATCACATTCTTAGCACACCAAATTAATTCAGCAATCACACAAACATAATTATAACTAACTCATCAAATGAAATTAGCAAACTATTAAATACTTCAACATATTACATAGATTCATTTAATTTACAAATCTTCTGCATTCCTTGGCATCACTCCTCCGCTTAGCGTACCTCCGGGGCATTAGCATCCTCCGTGTCACTGGTTACTAAAATGAATAAAACACAACAAGGGTGAGTGTTTGACATATCATAATTAATATAGAATGAAATGATAAATCTATCAATAACTACGGCTCGTATTACTAATTAGTTTCTTTGACTTCCTGCATTTATACATACATATATATATATTCATATGTCTTTCATATTCTTTCAAAATCTTCACCCTAGCATGAGTCACACGCATCTATTTCTCAATTCAGTTAATACCACAGTTCATCACAAACATCATGGATCATTGAAGATTCATACATTTAACATAATCCATCCTCAATTCATATTTGATCCCTAATCATACATCAATCATCAATTCACAACTGACTCGTATACATCTGACTCCTGGTATCCGGATACCTAAAGATTGACCTTCAGCTGGGAGTCCAACTTGGCATCTTGTGAACCCGACTTGACTCACCGAGCCCGACTTGGCTCTCCACCTCAACCACTGGTCTGACTTAACCATTGGGTAGCTCAACTGGGCACAAAGGTCACGGGAGCCAGAAAACGAGGGGCTAATATATCGTTGATCATCCCACACCATATAATCACGTATAATTGCATATCAAGCATGGCATAAGATCAATAAATCTCACATACAACTTGTTAGTAATTGACACGGGATCACAACATAGGGCGACCGACTTGTCAAGCCCACTAGTACGATGCCATTATATATATATATATACGTTAATTTATCATCATCTCATCAGCCTCATTAAAACATATATATTAATATCACAATTATCAATCCACACATTACTAACATTAATCAAATTTCATCATTTATTTGATATTACTCACATATATAATTTATATATTTCTTTTCCTCACTTCCTAACTCACATCTACTTAAATCGACATTGTTCTTTAACAAACAATAGCTCAGACACACTCAAACATACACATAAAAATTATATTTAACAAGCCTACGTCATCCATAGTTATTTCCAAATAAATTCTAAGTCTCCCGAAGCTCTCATATATTCAAATTCTAATTAATTATGACCCGAACACCCCCTTACCTCTATTCCAAGCCTCAACAATTTGCTCAAGGTGTCGGTTGTGCCCTCCGGTTGCTTGATTCACCGCTCCTCTTCCGAATCCAACGCCTGCTTCGTCAGTCATTCACCCAACGCTCGTTCCGGTACCTACAGTTACCGAAACATGGAACTGGTTAGTACACTGCCTTCCTCACACCTCTAAACTCACAATCCAAGCTTCTAAACTCATCAAAACTTAGAATCCAAACTCCCATCATCCATGCAAATTCAATTTCAAGGAGGGAAAGAGAAGGGGAAGGAGGAATTTGTTGAAATGGAGGTTCCCAATACTTTACCTTGCCTCCCAATGCCCCAAAATGCAAGAATCCACAAGCTTCTTCAAGATCAAAGCCCAATCGCGTAAGAGAAGGAAGAAGTGGAAGGAGAAGCATGCTGCGGGTTATGTTTGCATGTATTTATTTAAAACAGGTCGCGATGCTGACGCTACGCGTCAGCATGGCACTACGCGTCAACTCTTTAACTTGCACCTGACGCTACGCGTCCCAACCACGCTACACGTCAGGGTCCTGATTCTATTTTCTTTTAAATTTTCATTTCCCTTTTCTTTTATTTATTTATTTATTTATTATTTTAAATTCAATAATACTCTTATTTATTTCCTAGACATTAAAACATCCGGGATGTTATAGCCCAGGGTTCCTCGTCAAGGACCTCGGTTCACACAAATGGACATTCGTAGGAGGGTGACTTCAGGTAACCAGGATAATCAAAATCCCCAAGAACTAGAGTTTTCCACCTCCGAAGTCCCTAGACCTAAATCACCTTTACCTCTCTTGGACCAGGGTGAAGATTCTAGCGTAATGCATTACTACACTGATGATACTGACTTTTATTCCACTGTCCCATTTTTAGAACACGTTGTCACCATGGATGTTGTCGGCTCATCCGTATTGAGGAATGACCCCGACGACACCTTATTGCCGACAAAATAAACTGGCTAGCTCAAAAAGTCAAAGACCTGTACTTTTGGGTTTCTCAAAACATGCTGGCCGTCTACAGCCGCCATGCCAAGCGTACTGATGATGTGGAGCTTGAAGTTGAATACCCCTGGCGTGCTAAAAAGTATGTCAACTCCTTTACCTTTTTTCCCCAACACTCACAGAGCGGATCTACCATATTCCTAGGGACCATTTCTTATTCTTCCATGACTACACTTTATCAAAGGTGGGAGTCTAGTTCCCATTAAATAAGTTTGAGATGGGCGTGTTGTGTTTTTTAGACATAGTCGCCAGTCAACTTGCTCCTAACGGTTGGGCCCTCATTCTCACCCTCGAAGTCCTCGGGAAGGATTTGGGCTTCACCCCAACCGTCACCATCTTTTTCCGATATGCCCGGGTGATGTGTCGTGGTGGTACTGTGATGAGTTTTGTAAATTTTAGGTGCCAAAGCGACATCATCAACTTTGTAACGCCCTCTGTTACATCTCAATAAAATCTAAAAAAAGTTCGTATAGGTTATTACATATAACATTTCTGAAAATACCTCATGAATATCACTAAAAAATTTATAAGGTAATTTTACATTTATCCGAAGAAAATAAATATTAAACATTATTAGAAAGAGAGGAAACTTCATGGCCCAAAGGTAGTTACTTAATGAAATTAATTATTCATTGGACCATGGTATTCATACCGAGCTCCCTTTCTAGAACATACTATATTTACTGCCTGGATTCTTCGATCCTTCCCTCTGTACGAACCATCAATTAAAACATATAAAATAAAAACACAGAGAAAGGAGTGAGAAATAGAATATAATATTCCCAAATAGGGCATAAGCAATAAAGGGTTTTCATTTACTAATATATAGTAATATCAATCACAATCACATACACAATCAATTATGAATGTATGAAGGTTATGCAATATCTTCATCATAACTTACTTATATATGTGGGCCCTTAAATTTTAATATGCATTGAGCCAACCAGGAGTTTACACTGTTTCATAATTCCAGATAATAATACCATGAACAACTCAACTGGCATGGAAACACTTAGAGACTAGTCAGACTGAGAAGGTTTTTATTGTGAAAGTACCCGACATTAGGGAGCGACCCCAGGTCCCTTGAAGCACCCTTCCAGACCCTCTCATCCCAAGCCTCAAAATTAAGCCTCCTCTAATGTATCCTCGGTTTCTAAAATCAGTCCCCAGACAATATCATTTGGTTTTTCTTTGATAATTCATGATGCATGAACTATTCACGTATTTAGTTGGTTAAGACTTTTATAAACTCAATTATATTATCAGGGCCTATGAATCGCGACATAGTCACCCTAGTGAACTGTGCTTTTTCAAATTCTCAAATAAGTTTTATCACACATATAAAATTTTAGTACAATTCATTTTCAAATCACAAATCAAATCTCATCATAATTTAAGTTTCAAAGCCTTAAATATATTTCACAACCTTCTTTAGACAATTTATAGGTCAATTCAAAATTAATTACTAAAAACTTAAATTTGTAATTATCAATCTTTAAAACCATAGTACTTGAAAATTTTGTATGAAATTTTTATACATTTTTGAAAATAAAATTCTTATTGTTATATATATATATATTAAAGAGTTTAAAGTAAAATATTAGTGAAAGATCTTCTTTTCATTTGAGATTTATATGTCTTTATATATGTATATATGTATAAAAAATTATTTTTATAAAATAATTTCTCTTTCTTTTTCTTTCTGATAAACTAACTAGAAATTTGAATTTTAGTAAATATACATTTTTAAAAAAAGATAAAAGAGATTTCTAAAAATTTATGTAGTTTCATTGAAAACTAAGAAATTTCTTAAAAGTAATTTGAATAAAGATAAATAAATAAATAAATAAAGAAGTAAGAGATAAGTAAATTCTTACTGAGTTTTAGCTTTTCGTCATGCTTGCTATATGCTCAAACTCCACATTACAAGATCATCAATCATAATCAAATATTGTCAATTATAATCAAACATCATCAATCACAAATATAATCAATCATAATCAAATTAATATCATTAATACATATCATAATTCAAAATTTAATGGTTATTAATATAGTTAACGTCCTTTTTGTCCATTCCTCACACAGGTCTATGTAAGTCCATATAATTCAGTCCTTCCATAGGTTTAGTTTAGTCCATATAGGTCATAATAGTCCAAGTCTTTGCATAGGTTTAGTCCAGTTCGTATAGATTATAAAAGTCCAGATACTTACATAGGTATTTCAGAGTAAGTTACACAAGATACTTAATTTAAAATTTATTATAATTTTTAAGTTAAAAATTTATTATTTTAAAATAATAATATTATTAAATTAAAAACGAGTAAGGGACTCCTCCCATTATTCTTATGTCTTTTCATATTATATTCCTATCCCACTCCCCTTTACCTTGAATTGCTACCAAAAGTAATTCACTTTGCGCCTCCAAGTTCTAGAAATATTAATACTAATTTATTTCAGTATAGACATAAGATTAAAATTAAGATTACTATTTGAAACAAATGGTAAATGGTAATTATGCATAGTAATAGTAAATAGTAAATTATGAATAGTAACAGTAAATAGTAAATCATGAATAGTAATAGTAAATAGTAAATTATGAATAGTAATAGTAAATAGTAAATTGTGAATAGTAACGTAAATAATAAATAGTGAATAGTAACGGTAAATAGTAAATCGTGAATAGTAACAATAAATAGTAAATCGTGAATAATAACAGTAAATAGTAATTTACTATTTGTAATAGTGATTTACTATTTAGCATAGTAACTTACTATTCAATATAGTAACTTATCTAGTATAATAATAGATTTTAAAACGATATGAAAATAAACATAAAAATATGAAAGAAGGTTATTGTTACCTTATAATTTTGGTAGAACCACTTTCCAAAGAAAATTATTTCTCTCTCTTACTCCCACCACTATCTTACTAGCACTACTATATTAAGAAAATTTAATCTGAAATTGTGAATTTCCTCGTTCAGAACCTCTGTATTTATAACAAAAAAATTTCACTATGCATTTGAATATTTTAATATTTGATTACTGTGAAAGAATTGAAAATTTCTAATAGATTACTGTGCAAAGTTTGAAATTTTCAAAATTGCATAGTAAACTTTCTTGTGAAGGTTGTTGAGAATTATGAGGGGAGGTGCGAATAGTAATTTAGGGGGTGCAAAAAGAAATTTTTCATTTTTTAAATAATTAATTTTTTATAAATTTTGAAATAATATACTGATCAAAAAATTCTAAAGGTATATGATTAAATTCCATCAAAATTTTAATATAAAATTTTCTGTAATGAATTAAAATAAAAGTAAAAATGAGGGTATTATAAACTTCAAGGCATTCGTTGAATCCTACAAGATAGCGGGAGCCTCTTTTAAAAATTCATTTATTAAACTTTTTGTCAAGGGGACGGACCCCCCTTTTTAGAAGGACGAGGAAGGACGATTCCTGATTCACACCAGCTGAACTCATAAACATTTCCTCTTGGAGAATACGGCATACGCAGTCGAAGAGGACTCTCTCTCGGACTCTTCTAGGTCATAGTTGACACCCTCCACGCTCTCTCCCGTGGTGCTCCCCTTAAATGCCGCTCCCTTTTAGGCAATCCGGAGACACGAAATGAGTATCTTACTTATTTGGGTACTTAACTTTTCTTTAACGCCCATTTATACTTCGGTTACTCTAATAACTTGTCTTTTTTCTCCAAAAAACATGAGCGTCGATGTAACGCCCCGACCGCTTTTCAGGAATAAACGACTCTCCCCACAGACCAACACGAGACCTTTCTAGTGTGTTTCTATCCTCACACACACACTTCTTGGGAACTTCCTGGGAACTTCTTGGGAACTTCCCAAGAGGTCACCCATCCCAGAATTACTCAAGTTAAGCACGCTTAACTTTGGAGTCCTTAAGTGATGGGCCACCGAAAAGACTAATGCATTTGTTGGTATAGGTAGTACGAATTCATTCGTTTAAGCTATCCTCGACTGTATAGTCCCATACCTATACAAACTTTGGATCCCTCTCATTCTGGTATGTATTCGGTTCGTTCATGTGCCCCTCCCACTGGAAGCCTGCTAGGAGCCGCTCCTTGTCCATGCCTATGCACTGGCGATTACTCCCTGCCCTCAACAGTGACCAGTGGGCGTTAGCCTTTTTGATGGCCTATCACTTAAGGACTTCAAAGTTAAGCGTGCTTAACTTTGAGAAATTCTGGGATGGGTGACCTCCTGGAAGTTCTCGGGAACTGTGTGATTGAGAACAAAGCACACTGAAAAGGTCTCGTGTTGGTTTATGGGGAGAGTCATTCATTCCTAAAAGGCGGTCAGGGCATTACAGTCATGTGACATCCCGGTCACTGTTGAGGGCAGGGAGTGATCGTCGGTACATAGGCACGGACAAGGAGCGGCTCCTGGCAGGCTTCCAGTGGGAAGGGCACATGAACGAATCGAATACATACCAGAATGAGAGGGATTCAAAGACTGTATAGGTATAGGACTATACAGTCGAGGATAGTTTAAAGGAATGAATTCGTACTACCTAATCCAACAAATGCATCAGCCTTTTCGGTGGCCTATCATTTAAAGACTCCAAAGTTAAGCGTGCTTAACTTGGAGAAATTCTGGGATGGGTGACCTCCTGGGAAGTTCTCGAGAAGTGTGTGATTGAGGACAAAGCACACTGGAAAGGTCTCATGTTGGTCTGTGGGGAGAGTCATTCATTCCTGAAAAGCGGCTGGGGTGTTACAGTCGACGCCTTGGAAGCCTTTCGCTAGCTTATAGAGGGTTCGGTGGTCGACATTACGGGGGAAAACAACGTTACCTCGAAGCTAAAGAAAGCCTCCCAACTCCACATCCCGGGCGGGGCGATCCCAGTCGAGGATTCCCCTAGCAAGAAGAAAGGGAAAAAGCAAGACGGGGGTGCCTCCAAGCGGCAAAAGGTTGACCCCGGCTAGAAGATTTTGGACAAGGGGGAAGGGGTCTCCATTGAAGTGGTGGTTGAAAAAGAACCTCAGGTTTCTACATCCGGCATGGAGGCTTTAGAAGAGCTCCTCATCAAGACTACCCTTCCCAACACCGGTTTTACTCTCCCATGGCATCTCAAGGAGGGCCTTAATCCCAATGACATCAAATTTTCCTTGGAGACGGCCATGTGGTATAATATTAAGACTCTCTCCACCATTTACTCCGCCGCCATTGATGGGCCCAAGTGGGAAATAGAACGGTTGAAAGAAAAGAACACCCGCCTCTCTAAAGACTGTGATCGGGCCCATCAAAGGATCAAAAGCCTCAATGAAATAAATTAAGACCTTGTGAAGTCTGAGGAGGGCTTAAAGAAGGAGAGGGACAGACTCCACTGTAAGGTAGGCAATCTGGAGTAACTCGTGGCCGATCTCCAGAAGAAGAATGAGGATCTGTCTACAGTGGTTACAAATGAGCGGGCCAAATACAAAGATGATATGATCAAGTTTGCTCGCGCCGCTATAGACTTCTTCAGTCATGCAGTCCGCCAAGTTGTCTTTCGAAACTGAGGTACCCCACTTAACCTCAACAGGATCGGTTTCTTCAACAGGTTCCGTAATAGAGAGTTGGTGACCGAGGTGGGTGGTCAGTCCTATATTCCTTCTGATGAGCCCTTCAAGTTTTCACCCTTGGCGGTGGGGGAGGATGATATCCCTCTTAAGGAAAACCAGAATAAGGATGGAGGAGATACCGGATCTTAGAGGGAAGAAGAAGATGGCGGCCCCTCAAACCCTTGATTTATTTTTACATTCGCTTTGTAAGCAGGATGAGCTCCGCCCTCTTTTTTTGACAATATTTACTTTGACTAGTGTGCCTCTTAATTTTGTACGGTGTATAGCCACGTTCTTTTTATGAATGTCGTTATCTGGTCATTGCCTTTAATTTTATTTCCTTATTGCTCTTATCATTCAAAGTCTATTTACAAAAATATCGATATTTATTCTGGCCGTAGTTAATCTGACATCGAATGAACTTTACTAGCTTGTTCTTTTATCGAGTTTAAGTTTTATCATCGACTATGGATTTTCACACTTCTTGAACTAAAATAATCAAGGAATTTAAAGTATTATAACCCTTGGGTTCTTACGCTGCTCCAGGATTTAAAATAAACGAACCGCTCTGGGGTTTTTTAACTGCTTCAGGGTTTAACGTAGCCCAACCACTCTGGCTTTTTTCAACCGCTCTAGGGTTTAACTTGAAATAACCACTCTGGGGTTTTTTAACCGCTCCAGGGTTTACCTTGAAGTAACCACTCTGGGGTTTTTCAACCGCTTTGGGGTTTAAACATAACTTTAACCACTCTTGGGGTTTTTCAACTGCTCCGGGGTTTAAAGATAACTTTAACCACTCTTGGGGTTTTTCAACCGCTCCGGGGTTTAACTTGAAGTAACCACTTTGGGGTTTTTCAACGCTCTGGGGTTTAACTTGAAGTAACCACTCTGGGGTTTTTCAACCGCTCCGGGGTTTAAACATAACTTTAAGCACTCTTGGGGTTTTTCAACTGCTCATGGGTTTAATGTAAAATAAATTATCACAAAGAAAATTGCAACAATCTTTATTTTATTTCTGAATAAGCATCCTGACTGCATGCCTCATTAAAAACCTCCTAAGTAAACTCTGTGGGAAAAATCTTAGGTAGGGAAAAAAGTGCATGACTTATGATGTCGGTTAGCTGTAATATACACATAGATTCTTTACATTCCAGTTATTCTTGAAAACTTTGCCTTGTAGTGTTTCCAGAAGATAAGCTCCCCCCAAGGTTACTTCATTCACCCGGTATGGTCTTTCCCATGTTAGTACTAACTTTCCTTGATGTGCAAAGTGATTTCCCACTGATGCTTTTCATAGGATGAGATCACCTACGTTGAACCTTCTCTTTTGGACCTTCATATTATATCACACTACGACTTTGGCCTTGATCGCTTGATCTTGGACAAAAGCTGCTTCTCTAACCTCTGATATTAAATCTAATTCATTCTTCAATCTTGGGTTGTTGTCCTCTTCATCAAATTGTTGAACTCTTGGTGAGATCTGATTAATTTCTACTGGTATCACTGTATCCACACCATATACTAATCGGAATGGGGCCTCTCCTATAGATAAATGAGGTGTTGTCCGGTATGCCCACAAGACATGGCATAACTGGTTGGCTTATTCTCCCTTTGCTTCACCAAGCCGTTTCTTCAAGCCTTTAAGAATTTCTTTGTTTGCCATTTCGGCTTGCCCATTAGTCTGAGGATACTCTACTGAGAAGAATATTTGTAACATCCCAGATATTTTAGAAAAATTATGTGTAGCGGAAAATATTAATAATTATTGTAAGGATTTATTTGATATTTTTATGAAGTATTAGGCAATTATAAATAATTAACTAGTGTGGAAAGTAAATAAATTCATTTGATTGATTAATTATAAAAGGGTTAAATAAGGTGTAATTAAAAGAAGGTAAAAGTTTAATTAAAACTTTTAATGAAAATATAAAAGAAATGGAAAAAGACTATTTTGCCCCTAAGCCTTAAATAAAGAAGGTTTTCCTTCTCCTTTCCTCATTCACTTTCACGCGCTTCTTCTGCTGCTTCTTTCTTCTTCTGTTTCTTTTCTTCTTCTCCTTCCTCCATTGCTGCCGAGCTGAATGCTCCAGAGGAAGGTCCATTTCACATCAAAACTTTGAGATAACCTCATTTCCGTGACCATGGTTTCAAGGTGAGTCCAATAAACCGTTTGAATTGAGTTATCTCTTCCCTTTTCATTTTCACTCCCTGACCGAATGGTCATGCATGGCGGAGTAAGGTTCTGTTTTCTACTCCTCTAGTGAGTGTGAGCTCAAAAATGGTCTTTAGAGCAGAAGGTGGTATGACGTTAACGAGTTTTACATTCCGACCCCGTAGCTAGCAGAACGAACATCGGAGGACTGATTGACGAAGCTGGTGCTGGATTCGGAAGTGAAACCGTGAACCCAATGCTTAGAGGACGCAATCGGCATCAGGAGCAGATCGTTGAAGCTTGGAATAGAGGTAAGGGGGTGTTCGGGTTGTAATTAATTAGAATAGGACATATTTTGGGTCCGAGTCGTTGAACTGATTGTGAACATGGTAAGAAATGTTGTTGGATGATTGCATGTGTATGTATGTATAAATGTGAATTGTGTATGGTTTATGGTGATTGTGAGAGTAAAGCGTTACACATTATGATGAAATATGGAAGCATAACTTGTGAGAGCTGAGTTATGTGGCTGTCTTGCGAGGTGAGTATATACCAGCTCCTGATATTTACACATGAGACTGATGAGATTTAGTTGTGTTAATAAAAGTTGTGACAGTATGTTGATGAGTTAGCAAGTCGGCTATCCTGTGTGGTAAACACATGTCAACTTTTGATATTTGTGTGTTTGATTAATAATGCTTTAATTATGTTAAGTTGTATATTATGAATGAGATACCCTGTATACTGTTGAGGGCGGGGAGTGATCGTCGGTGCGTTGCACGGTCAAGGAGCGGCTCCTGGCAGGCTTCCAGTAAAGGAATTGAATGTTTATGCTATATAATTGATTATGTGTGATGGCATTATATTGACGGGCTTGACAAGTCGGTCGCCCTGTATTGTGAGCACATGCCAATTTCTGGTAGTTGCATCTGTTGTTTGTTGATGATATGTAATGATTATGAGATATGATATGTGATTATGTGGTATGGGATGGCCGACGGTATGTATTACCCTCGTTTTTGGCTTCCGCGACTACCCAGAGGTCTATGACCCAATGGATGAGGGGGAGCCAAGTCGGGCTCGATGAACCAAGTCGGGTTCACGGGATGTCAAGTCGGACTCCTAGCTGAAGGCCAGTCCTTTAGTATCCGGATACTAGGCGTCAATTTTGTCTGAGAGTCAGTGGTGACAATTGATGAATTTAGTATTGTGATGAGTATGATTTGCTATATCTGTCGAGTGCAATTTGATATGTTTGCCGAGTATGATTTGCTATATTTGCCGAGTGCAATTTGTTATATTTGCCGAGTGTGAATTGTTATACTTGCCGAGTATGAGTTACTTGCCGAGTGTGATTTGTTATAATTGCCGAGTGTGATTTGCAATATGATGATAATGCAATCGAACGGAGTTTATATACATGTAATTTGTTAATTTCCGTTCTAGATTAATTATGATGCCAAACACTCACCCTTGCTGTGGTTTTCAATTTAGTAACCAGTGACAGGGAAGACGTAGGAGCTCTGGAGGTGCGCCAAGCGGAGGATTGATGCCAAGGAGCCGAGTGATTATGAAATGAATGATGTGTGTAATATATATAATGAGTTTTCCATATACGTGATGCTACAACATGTTATGTGTTGAACTAAATTCGAATCGGTATGGTGACTAATGTGGATATAAATTTATGATGCTAATATGATCGGTGTTGAATTTTTATGAGTATGATATGTATATATATATTGGCACGGAGCCAATAATAGATGTGTGATAAATTGCTGTAGCATAGTTGATTACCGGGCGAATCTCTCCCGAGCGGATCCAGTCTTGTCCGAGCGAGGGCCGGGGAAATTTGATTCCGTGCCTATTTCGCTCAGGCGATTATCCCTCGCCCCCTTTCAAGTGGTTAGAATGTTTTCCGAGTGAGGAACGCCCGAGAGATCCACTTCCCGAGTGTAGACAGATTAGAATGTTTCCGAGTGAGGTATACCCGAGAGAACCTTTTTTGAGTGAAGTAAGGTTAAGCTGTTCCCGAGTGAGAGATGACCGAGTGGACACATTTTCGAGTGAAACCCGACTTATTAATTTTCCTTGTAATTCCTATAGTTCGCTTAGGTTTAAAGTGTAGAATTCGCTCAAGCGAGTCGGAACTCGCCTAAGCGACCTTCTCGGGTTTCGCCTAAGCGAATCAGGGTCTTGCTCAGGCGAATGACTCCTGTCTTTGTTTTTCTTCTTCCGCTGATTGTAGTTAATTCCATTTCATTAATTGATTTATTTTCGATCGGTTATTATTTTGAGTGTGCTTAAGAAAAATAAAATATTATTTTATATTAGGACCAAATTAATTTTTCATTAAACGCGATAAATTTATTGTGAAAAATAATTAAAAGGATGTAATTAAATGGTAAATTGACGCGAGTCATCACAATATTTGTTTTATTTGGAGTCCGTCAAGAAGACTCTTGAACTTGGCATCAGTGAACTGTGTTCCGTTATCTGTAATGACTCTTCCTGGTATTCTGAACCTTGTGATAACATTTTCATAGAAAAATCTTCAAGTCCGGGCTGGTGATATGTACAATTGCTTCCGCCTCGATCCACTTTGTAAAGTAGTCCACTCCAACTATTAAGTACTTAACCCCGCCAGGCGCCTTTGGGAAAGGTCCCAACATGTCCATTCCCCATTGATAAAAGGGCCATAGGACAACTGACGTAAACAACTTTTCAGATGGGACGTGGTACTCATTACTGTTTTTCTGGCATGCATCACACTTTTTAACATATTCAACAGCGTCCTTAGTTAAGGTGGGCCACCAATAGCTTGCTCGTAAAACCTTTCTGGCCAGACTTCTTCCCCCGTGGTGGTGGCCATATGTCCATTCGTGTACCTCGGCCAGAACTTCCTCCACCTCTGCTTCATTTAAACATCTCAAGTATGGGGCTGATATCCCTCTTCTAAATAAACTTCCATCTACCAAAATGAAGTTTGGTAATTCCTTCTTTAATTTTCTCTTCTTCAAAGGGCACTCCGGAAGTTGTCCACTCACCATATACCAAATTATTGGAATGAACCAGGAGTCTTCTGGATGAGCTCTAAACTGGATGGCACAAACTTTAAGTGGAGTTGAGATACTTAGAGCAGCTAAGGTGCTCTGTATGACCGTAGTGGTGGATTGTGCCTTTTTAGTACTGACCAACCGAGATAGAACATCCGCCCTGACATTTTCTTCTCTTGGGACATGCTTAAACTCAACACTTACAAATCTTTCTCCTAACTCCTTGACCTTGGTCAGATATTGCTGCAACAATTGCTCTTTAGCTTGATAACTTCCATTGATTTGTGAAATCACAAGTTGTGAATTGCTGTAGAGTACTGCGGTTCGTGCTCTTATGTCCAAAGCCGCTCTCAGTCCTTCCAAACAGGCTTCATACTCTGCCTGATTGTTCGATGTCTTGAAACTGCAATGAAGAGAATTTCAACTCTCACTCTGTCTTCACTCTCTATTACTACTCTGGCCTTGCATCCTTTTTCACTTAATGATCCATCCACATACCCAGTGCTCTCGTAGTGGCATGGGAGCCTCTCCTGTTAAATCTGTTACAAAATGGGCTAACACTTGGGCTTTTATGGCCGCTCGAGGTTCGTATGAGATGTCAAACTTTGAAAGCTCTATGACCCACTTCGTCATCCTTCCTGCCAGATCTGGTTTATGAAATACTGCTCTTAAGGGAACATCGGTCCGAACTGTGATAGGATACACGTGAAAATATTGCCTCAAACATCGGGACGTCCAGACTAATGCTAAAGCAACCTTCTCCAATTTTTGATATCAGAACTCCGATCCTTGAAGGACCTTCCCAACGAAATACACTGGTCGCTGACCTTCAACCGTCTCTTTTACTAGTGCGGCTCCCATAGCTTTGTCAGATACAGAGAAGTAAACAAATAACTTTTCCCCGAGGTCTAGCTTCGTTAACACTAGTGGGTTAGCTAAGACTTCCTTCAATTCTTGAAACGCTTGCTCTTGTTCTTCTCTCCATTGGAACTTCTTATTCTTTTTCAATGCCTTGTAGAGAGGTAATGACCAATGTGTCATTTTTGGCATGAACCGAGATAATACTTCCACTTTTCCATTTAATGATTGCACCTCTTTCATATTGGTTGGACTCTGAAGCTCTCTCACCTTTTTACACTTATCGGGGTTTGCTTCTATACCGTTTTGGGTGAGCATAAGTCTTAGGAACCACCCTGCAGGTACTACAAACGTACACTTTAATGGATTCAACCTCATGTTGTACAACTAGAGTCTTTGAAATACCTTCCTTAAATCTTCCACATGGTCTCCCCCCACTGGGGTCTTAGTTATTATGTCATCGACATACACTTCGACTATTTTTACCTCATTCCTTCAAACACCTTGTTCATCATCCTCTGGTAAGTGGCTCTGGTGTTCTTCAATCCAAACAGCATAATCGCATAGCAAAAAACTCCCTTATCATTTATGAACATCGTCTTATCTTCATCTTCCTTCCACATCGGGATTTGATTGTACCCAGAGTACGCATCCATGAAGGATAGAAATTGGTACCCCGAAGAGTCATCTACCATCTGATCAATGCTTGGAAGGGGATATGGATCCTTGGGGCAACACTTGTTCAGATTCATGAAATCTATACATATCCGCCATTTGCTATTCGCCTTCTTTACCATCACCATGTTGGAGACCCAGGAAGAATATTGCACTTCCCTTATAAAACTGGCCTTTAACAATTTTTCAGTTTGCTCACATACTGCCTTCTGCTTCTCTGGCCCCAACCTTCCCTTCTTTTATGCAACGGCTCTTGACTCCAGATAGACTACTAATTTATGGTAGCAAAAGTTTAGGTCAATTCCTGGCATATCGACTGTAATCCATGCAAACAAATGTTTGAACTCCCTCAACAGCTTAATCAACTGTCCTTCCATTCTGACTTCTAGGGAATCATTAATCTCCGTGCTCCTTACAAGACCTTCCTCCAACGAAATTTTCTTCACCCCTTCTTCCGGTGTGGGCCTATGAGGATTCTCAGGGTTTAGTGCCAACTCTTCTCTGGGATCCAAATCTATCAGATTTACAGACTCCGGTACTGCTCCACCGTCATTCAACCTCTTTCTCTTTATGGACTCCTCTGTCTTGGTCATTTACACACTGAGGTTGTAGCAGTACCTTGCCATTTATTGATCACCTCGAATGGGGGACACTTGGTTATCCTTGTCAATAAACTTTATCAGTAGATGAGGGGTTGACACCACCGCTTCCAAGGCATTAAGAGAAGGACGTCCAATAATCCCATTGAATGGAGATTTCATGTCTATAACCAATACCCTTGTACGCACCGTCTTCGACCCTGACTCTCCTTCAAATGTTAATCTGCTATCCAAACAACCTTTGGTAGGTTATTTAGCTCCGTTAAACACCGTCAATTCCTGAGTGCAAGGCTGCAGATCGGAATCTGACAGTCCCATCTTCTTGAAGCATTCATAAAAGATAACACCATACGAACTTCCTTGGTCCACTAACATTCTTCTGATTGTCTTGTTTGCCACAACAACCTCTATCACCATTGCATCATCCCTTTTGGGAATCGTTAGACCATAGTCATTATCAGTGAAAGTGATGGCAGGGGTTTGAACCCTGTCTTGGAATGGTCTGTTGTTTGCCTTTGTTTGGACCAAAATGATTATCCTCAAATGATTCTTTCGGGCTAAGTTTGATACTCTGCCCCTAGTAAAACCTCTAACAATCATATCAATGACGTCTCTCTTACCCGAACTTGGTGGAGGTTTCATCCATGACTCATCATCCTCATCGATATGATCCACCACAGCCTTTCCCTTGTCTAACATTGGCTTCTTGAAACTCCAGGCTTCCTTCTCCTCAACCGGGCCGCTCTCTTTCCTTCTTGAGGTTACTTTTTCAGACTCTGAATTAGCTCTCTGTCTAAACAGATATTGCTTTAACTTTCCTTCTCTGATCAACATTTCGATAGTTTCTTTCAACTGCCGACATTCATCAGTGTTATGTCTGGCATGTTCATGAAACCTACAGTACTTGCTGGTATTCTCAACTCTCTTCATAGGCAAAGGCTTCCTTTCTCCATGCACCATCATTCCTCTC
This sequence comes from Clitoria ternatea, assembly GCA_037962975.1. NCBI lineage: Eukaryota > Viridiplantae > Streptophyta > Magnoliopsida > Fabales > Fabaceae > Clitoria > Clitoria ternatea. Next base: position 23,536,178 of record CM075673.1, on the reverse strand, counting down.
AAACCAACCTCCCTTAGAATCTGGCTAGACCGTACTACCAGTGGGGTGTATTGAACATAATTCACACTTCTCTTTCTTGGTCTTAAGAGTGTATCTCTACCTGGACCTCTGCGCTCCAGCTTCGGTGTTCTCCTGTCCGACGTCTGGACTCCTTCTAGTGTTGTACTCTTCTGTCTAGTAACTGCTAGATGCATCTTTCTCCCTACATATTTTGCAGCTTTATTTCTGAATTCTTCAAGAGTTCGAGGTGGTCCCTTTGCCAAAGATAAGGTGAAAGGTGACCACAGTTGTAAAGCTTCCACTGCAATATGCATCTGAATTTCTTCTGTCAACCCCGGAACCAATGCAGCTTCCTTTTAAAACCTCTTAAAAAAATCTCTCAAGCTTTCCTCCAGCTCTTGTCTGATTTGTGCCAAAGTATGAGATGTTTTGGGAATGTCTTTGGACATCACAAAGTGTTGCAGGAATGCATGGTCCATATCGTCCCATGAGTCGATTAATCCACTTGGTAGACTCTTAAACCATCCCAAGGCCTCAGCAGACAATGTCCTTAGGAACATTCTACACATAACATCATCCCCAGCTCCTAAGAATAAGGACTCATTCACGTATACATCCAGATGACTGTCGGGGTCAGACTCCCCTGTATACTTCCCAACTGACAACGGCTACAGGGTCTGGAGGTGCCTTGGTATGGGGACGCTTATCAACTCCTAGTGAATGATATTTTAAACTGATATTCACCTCCCCTACCATGCTACATGGCCCTTCTTTGGCTACTCATCTCCTCAATTCGGTACGTGGACTCTGCTCATCATAAGCTTGAGTTTGGGACCGCTCTTGCTGATATTGAACATCCTGTCATCCTCTATTTCCACCAGCATTCTCTCTTCCGTTTGCTCTTCGAAGCTCCTGAATCTCCTGCCGTAATTGTCTGATAATTTCATCTCGGGGATCTGGCTACACCATCGCTTGCGTCCTCAATTCTGTCCCCGGGGTTTGTACTATACCCTCATTATAATCCAGAGTCCTTGCTACATTCTGGACATGTCCTTCTGGGGTTTCGCTCCTGTTGCGACCCATGACTTTCTTTCGTTGCGATGTGGGACTCGAAATTTACACGGTCCCACTAGGCATGCCAATGTTCTGTCCCAGAACCAAGGTCAAGAGTTGACTGTCTTAACCAGTGTCTGGAGTGACCTCACAAGCTCTCAATTTTACACTGCCTCAGTGGAGTACGGTATTTTATACTCAAGTCCAGTGGGAATCCTAAGTCCTTTACGTAAAGGGTGAGATTGATGTCAAGCCCATACCGAGGTCGCTGGGACACACCAGAGGTGCACCTGTAAAAGATTTGTCGATGCCTAAGTCAGTACAGGTATATTACAGAGGGTAACTCTCTGATTAGTTTAGATACCTTTACAGTAATAAATGAGTTGTATTTATAGAGAATACCTGAGTAAGAGAAGTGATTTGACCATTCTCCTAACTTACTGTAACAATAGTGTTTGCAGGGACATGTTGCCCATATCGATTCTAACTCAGGCTCAGTTGTCAGAGAATGACCAGAATCCTTGATGTTGGTCCGTACTTCCTCACGTTTGGATCTAAATTTAGACCCCAACAAAGGTGGTTAATTGGGATGTTCCTTGTACTTATGGTGACGTGGTCTTAGGGGGTGGAACCCCGTCCATGATCTTTGGAGTCCGGTTCACACCCCGGATCAAGTCTTTTTTAAGAAGGATAAAGAACCTTCCCCACATAGGTTAACATAGGCGGTGACATTATATACTACAGTTTTTTTATATGTAAAGAGAGTGCAAAAGAGCAAAGAGGGAAATCAAATAAAACGAGTTTGAAATTATACATTCATTTTTGTCTATACGAGTTTCCCATCAATTTTATGAAAACCTATAAAGATCTCACTCTTTTTTAATTTTCTTTATTTTAATAATTTAAATATATTTAATACATTTTAATTAAAATAATATATAGACATTGAAAACATTATAATCAATAAACTTCATAATTATATATTATATTTTACAAAATATATAAAATTATCATTATCATTCAACTATTATATATATAATTAAAAGTTAAACTATTATGTTAGAATGTGATCAAGTTTAGTGTCAAATACAAAGTTAAGACTGATAGTTGTATTATCAAATTTATCCCAATCCAAATTTAAATTGGGGCTAAAACATCCTAACCCTTAATATAATTTTCCCAATATAATTAATTATAATCATAAAATTAAGGGTAGATTTTTCACGAATTCATAAATCTAATAAAATATAGAAAGATCGCGAAAAGAATATTTACAATTAACCCTAGATCAATTAAATAAACCTTTCCCATATATGGCGATATGAGAAGGTATAAAAATTAAATTAAAATACATTTTGGATAATCAAAATGAAGATTATTACAAGAATCAGCGGAAAGCGTATTTTAAATTGATAAATAAATCATCCAAACCTTAATTTAATAATAATAATAAATAAATAAATAGAATATGGAATTTTTTATTCACACCCATCTTAGGATGTTCCTATATGACTCAATGGATCCCTCATAACATATTCTAGAGTTTGGGGCTCTAAAATGGCCCAAAGAAAATTTTTCAGCACGCCGGCTCTTTACGCACCACTCGATAAACTGAGTCAAATCGGAGTTATATAACTCCAATCGGGACGAATATAGTTTGTAAACATTTGTAACTCAAATATCTATAATTGATATGAAGAAGTCAAGGGCTAATTATGCCCTGAAAATTGCCCAATTCGCAAATTTATAAAATCAGTCTTGCTGAAATTTTCAACATGAACACTCTTTAGTATTTTGGGCATAACTCGGGCTACCAAACTCCTATCGACACAAATTGGGTATCAAAATGACAGCGACAAAATTATCTACAACTTTCATGAAGAGAGGAAAAGCTGAATCATCTCGCTTGAGTGAGATTTTGGGTGCTTAAGCGACGCTCAGGCTCTTGCTTGAGCGAAAATGCAACAGCACCAAACCCCGTCAGCTAGCTTGAGCGAAATTGGCAATGGCTTGAGCGAAAATGACACTCGCTTGAGCGAAATGTTTCTCGCTTGAGTGAGATTTGACCAGAATGCACACTCTAACTCATATAATGGCTCGCTCAAGCAAAATTTGACTCGCTTGACCGAGTTTGACAGCTTTAAACCTATAAATTGACTTCCCACCTACCTATTTTGCCCATTTCAACTCCGATTACTATGAAACTTCATGGACACTATATTTTCACTATTTCGGAGCTGTTGGCGCTGTCCGTTTGCCAAAATTTGAACATATGACTAACTTATGCACAAAAATGCATTATGGTTCAATTATGCAACTTAAATGCATCAACCTCTCTTAATTCCATTCAAACACATCAACACCTATTTAAACAAGTCATATATAATATAGAGAATCTATCGATCCCTTCCGATGACTCAAAAACTCATCGGATCATCATTTCACACTTCCAATTCCTAATTTTCTAATTCAGGCATATAAATCATTTCACATTCTATGAATTCAACACATAGTATATATCATAAATATATACATATTCAGATTTCAAACTTCAAAGTGAAGTTATCCATCATCAAATCCTCAAAATCATTCATACATATCATAAAATATCATAAAATATCATCAAGAGCCGGCCAAGGCTTTAACATACTATCAACACACTATGTACAAATGAGTACATAATACTTCATTTTTCCATTGAATGTCATCTCATATGCCTTCACTTCTTCCTATATCCACTGAAAAAGATAACCACAAATAGAGGATGAGCATATTACATATTAAATGACAGTTATTGAATCGGATCAAGTGTCTAATTCCCTAACACATATAAATCATAATCATATTACATAATTTCATTACATTTCATTCATTCACAATGATCATATAATCATGTTGTTCACAACAACATTCATCAATGCAATCACATGCTCAATCAAATGGATCCATTATTAAGTTTTAGTTTTGTGTTGCAACACTGACTCTCAGCCATAACTCAGCTCTCAGCTGATCCGACCGTTTTACTGGTACCAAACCGTTTGCCCTCTCATGTGACACAATCACTCCCAGCGACAACGGTAGTGTCACGGGCTAAACCCCGAGCCCCGCTCAAGAGGTTTGCCTTGAGTCCCACCCAAGGTCTTTTTGTGGAATCCTCGAAACCATAATTATATTTCATATTCATTCATCATACAAGCATCCCATGCTTATCAAATGCATCTCATGCATTCATATATTATGAATATCATTCATATCATCAACATTAATCATATATTCTATTGCATCTCATACATAGAATTCATCATAAACTCATACATCACATATAAATGGAAGACATCATATCTCATAATATATCACATAGTCATACATATTCGGAATTTCTCATTAAAGATAACGATATTATTCCGATACCGTTCATAAACTATACATTTAAAATGTAAACGCTCCCCCTACCTGGAATAAACGATTCCAGAAGTTCCTCGAGCTATCGAGTATAATTCTCTCGCTTTCGTAAGTTCCGAATCGAACTTTTAGCTCTGAATCCTTCCGAAGCTACCTAGTTTATTGAAACAATCACTATTAAGCTTCAATTCTCTAAGATTAGCAATCAAGAAGCCGTTTAATTCACTTTTTCATAAGAAACTCTAGGTTCTTGAAAAACCTAAGCTCTCACAACTCATCAATGGCTTCCAATCTCTATGAAATTCAAGAAATTAAAAGGTTTAAGGATTAAATCATATTTCTACACAAGAATTCATCTTCTTACCTTGAATTAAGGAATTTAGAGTTCTCTCCCTACAAGCCCAGCTTCCACGTGAGATGAGAAGAGAGGAAGAAGATGAATTCCACTTCAATTTGATGATCCTTGAAAGAAATTGAAAAAGGAAGGATTAGAGATGATGATTTAGGATGGAAAGAAGAAGAAGATGAAGAAGAATGGTTTCTCTCTATTCTCCCGAAGCTTTTAGAAGAAAAGGAAGAGAAATTCAGCTTTTAAAACATTTAGGGACGCATCCGTCATTACCGCAAATGTTAAGGACGTATCTGTCATTTTGACAATTGTTCAAATTAATTTCTCATTTACCTTTGAATCCCTCTTTAAACCTTGTTTTAATAATAAATCATATTTTTAAGATGTTACAGGGGCGATGTGAAATTTGATTGATTTAACTCAAGTCAAAGTTGGTTTTACTCCTATTAAAATTAAAGAAATAGATTTCCACCTATTCAATTACAATTGTAATACCTAATTATAGTAATATCATCACCTTAAATATTCACGTGACATCCCAAAGATATCTTCAAATTCAAACTAACTCGTAGCACAGTGAATGACCGCAGGTTATATAAAACACATGCAATGTCCAATCATGAGTGGCTCCCCATTTATTTATGTTTTTTGATACTGTGAATGTGTGATGGATCTGATTAATTAGGAAGTTTTTGAAAATCACGAAAATTTTTTTCTTAACAATTGAAACAAAACCGAATAGATAAAAATACATGCATCTGGTACTATACCTATAGTTTTGGCGTGCTGCTTCAATTTCCAATCTCTTTCGTGAATACTATTTGTTGGACCATATTGTTTGACGTGGTTTTTGTGGCACGACAGAGCAAATTGGTTAGGTTTGTGGACTCGTTCTAACTTTAGCTACATTGAAACTCCTCAGTAATTGTTGCCCCATCAAAGGAAATTAAGTGGGTGCAGCATCTGAATGGGTCCCTCAACCACTAGAAACGTTGTGAATGTGAACATCTTGTGCCATTTGTTACAGAATCATATGCCAAAGGGTGTGGTTACGCCACCTGTTCCGCTCTTCACAATTAAGACTCGCTGCCAACAACAAGTTGCAAAATTGAATTTTTTGGTACCGATTTGGTTGAGTATTAGTATTTGATGTGTGCAAATTAATTAGCCTCTTGTTCTCTAGTGCACTTGCTTTACGGGCACTACATCTCTACGAAACTTTGTTTATTCGTTGTCTGTTGACTTTTGTGCTCTTACTTCTCTCAATGTATTTCTCATCACCTGCAAAAACTTAGAAAGAAGAGAAGAAACAATACTACACTGTTATTATAGTGCGTTTGCCTGGGGCTTTTGTCTTTTGCCCGTAATAAAATTTGACGTGCAAAACTTTTCAAATTTGAAGGCATGATCATTGATTGATAGTTGACAGTAGATTCAAATCTAAAAACAACAACTTTAATGGGTTGATTAAACACTGAAGAAGTCGACCAAAACAAAAACCCAAATGGTAATTTGCTAAATTAATGTTTGATTATTGTATATTTGATACGTAATTGGAGAAATTAAATTATGAAAATAAAAAAATTTAAAAATAATATTAATCTTTTATATCGTTCGAGACAGTCAAAACTTTGTGTTACACTTCAATTCTAACTTTTAACTAAACAAAAACGGTGTTTTTATATGATTTCGATAGTGACAACCTAACAAGTCAAGTGTTGGCAACTTGGCATGAATGATACGTAATTTACAAATTCAATACTTTTTTTTCCAACTATTTTCAACAGAGCCCCATTATTATCTCAAGGGCGCTGGAGTCTTCTTTTTTCTTTTTCGATTTTGGGTCAAAATACAATAATATCATTTCAAAATCTAGCATTGGTCCATTAAGCTTAATATAGCTCCATCGGTCAAAATTTATTTTAAAAAAAGGTGACCATTGCCGGTTTCTTACCTAATTTTGTGGTTTGTTGATTCATAATCATGTCAAACCGTTAACTGATTTTTAATTATATAGGTTATTTAGGAATTTAGTAGATTTGTTCGGTAAATATAAGATAAAAAGAGTTATACTTTTTGAAAAGTTATATAAACTTCAAATTTTTAAAAAGTTAATTGAGGGGTTTATAATTTTAAGTTATAAGTTTTCTCTTAAATAGTTTAGTTATGATTTTTATCTTTTAAAAAATTAATTTGTACATTTTACATAATTATTACATTACATGTTTTTTAAAATCATTCAATACAATTTAAATTAAACATGACAACTGTATCTAAATTTGCAAGATCGCCTCAACCCTATCTCAAGTTTAATTAGTAAAACCTGTTTTAACTAGGGATAAAGAAGCAACCATCTACCTCAATCCTGTACTAGGACTCGCCTTTATACATAAATTCAATACTTTTATTTATAGATATAGTTAAATAATAACAATAACTATATATATATATAATGTTAAAATAATATATAATTATGAATTTTATTATTTATAAAAAATTTAATATATATTTTATATATAATTTATTTAAAATTATATATTTAAGTTATCAAAATAAAAAAAATTAAAATATGATAAGATCCTCACCGATTACCTTTTCAATAAGAAACTGTTGGAACGAGGATGAGTTCTAAAACTTCAAAGCTATCTTATTTTAACTTAGTTCGAATTTACCCTGGTTTTTTTAAAGACAAAGACCCGAAGAGTACAATCTGCCCCTACCTATCTTGTTTACCTAATTGAAATTAGTTTTTTCACATAATTATATTTTAATAAACTACTAAAAAAATTATAAGCTACCTCCTGAAAAATCATAAACTTTGTGTTAGTTACAAACTCATTTACTAAACATATCTTAAAACTTAACTTGGCTTGGTGGTTAATGCATAACTAAATCTTAGAAGTATTTTAAAATTAAAAAATTCAAAATATATTAAACTTTCTTTAGTCCTTCACCAGGTGGCCGTAGCCAATGATTCCTAACGTGTCCGCTTAAAATACAGAGCCACCGAGAAAATTCGTAGGAACTTACCACTCCCTATGTACAAGATATTCCCGATAATCCTACACGATGAAGACAACTTTATTTAACTATTAAATAAAAATATTTGTGAATTGAACAATTTGAACTCTTTAAACCAAACACAGTAACGGCATACAAACTGTTTGTTATAATTCCTAGGCATTGTTAGACTTAGAATACATCATTCTAAAATAATATTCCCAAATCATTGACCTCACTTCTTAAATTGGAAAATTTAAGTAATAAAGCGATGGCGTAGTTTTGAATACATTCCCCAAGACATTATGTTGTTAGTTTGATTTGGTAACTTAAACGTGTTGGGATGTAAGAGTGAGAAGTTTTACATTGCATAAAAATGGGCTTGTTGAGCAACATATAAGTAACATAGCTGTGTCAATTTAGTTGAGTTGTTTACTCTTGACAGGTTAACATAGTTGTTTTATAGTGCTAGAGATTTTCAGTATTCCAAGTAACGTTTTTATCAGCAATGAAATAAGAAAGAATTTGCAAGAAATACCTCAATTTCCATAAATTTATTTTGAAGCATAATGCAATCATCACCAACTCAATTGCACTATTGCCACTTTATTCTTCAAGCTATCTCATCACCTATACACACAACTGAAATAATATCCAATAATTAACATAGCTTAGCAAATGGCCTACTTTTTCAGCTATGTACATTCCTGCTAGCTGAAAAGAATAATCACACTGCACTAACATAAAAACCAAATACATTTTCTTTTACTTACATACAGAGTTTAGTGTCCAAGTCCCACACAAACAAAAGCATGTACCTAAACTATTCATACACATATCCCGTAAAGGCTAAGCTATTAAGCTCTTGGGGTTGTATGATGGAAAACCACTGATCAAAGCTACTGAAATTGTAGCCTTTGCTGACATCAATCTCAAGTCTCTGTCTCCCATCATCAACTTCTTTGCTTAGTTTTTTATTCAGAGGAGAATATCTGTCTAACTCATTTTCTTCAATGCCTTTTCTCTTCAGTGGATTAATCCTGCCCTCGGCCACAGGTGCTATGAACTCTGCTCCTATTATGTTTAAGTTCTCTTCATGCGTTGAAGCATATGCTTTTACATCACCATCACAACCAAAGCCTGAGCTTGAAGCCATACCAACAGAATTAGGCAGAGCACTCTTAGAAGCGAGAATATAAGGTAACATTGGATACTCATTATGCACAGAGTTTTTGGCTAGTTCAGAACTTGAGTTATCATTCATTTGTTGAAAGTGGCTGGTTGGTTCATCAACAAGTTCATTTGAATCCTCCCAAATGCTTCTTGGGCTGCTACTTTTTTGTCGAACCCGGCATAGCACCCACTCATCCAACTGAAGCAGGAGAAAAACAAACAATAATTTTTCAAAGGTTCATTCTATCACTTTGATCATATAAAAACTTCGTATTTTTTAGTTTCTTATCTGAGGCAGCAGAGTTACACAAGTTAGAAAAACCGTGTGTGTATGTGTATATATAAACTAGCCAAGTTTGAAGGATTGCACTCATGCAATTGACCTACTCTCATGGAGCCTTTTTGCTTTGAATTGGAGACCATGGAATCATGCAACCTATACTCATGCATGATCCAGTCAGTTTTTGACCCTCTTGGAGGACGTCCCTTGTAGAACACAAGGGCCTTCTTCACTCCAATGCTCTTAATCCCACAGGAAGTAAAAATGGGTTTGTCAGTCCCAGTAGCCTTCCAATAACCTGAACCAGCTGCTCTATTAGGCCTCACACCATTTGGATACTTCCTGTCCCTTGGGGTAAAAAAATACCATTCATCCTCCCCAAACAAAGCCTTACCTGTTAAAAAGAGATAAAACAAAATAAGCCACCATGTATTCTTTTAGTAAGACTTATCTTAACACACCTTTACACGATCATGATTAGGTATTTGATGTGTGAAAGTTGCAGTACTAAACATTTGCGGATAGCTCAACATTTAAAACAGGTTAAGTTTTGATACCATACTAAAAAATAACATGTCTAACTCAATTTAAAATCTAGTTCGTAACTTATGGGTTGTCTCAAGTTTTATAAGATATATATAGACTATATTCTCGGTGTAGAACTTATTCAAATGATATCTACAATAAAACAATGAAAACAAGTTGCTAACACATGTATATACCGGGTAGCTCCCATGGATTATACTTGTAAAGATCTATTTCTGCTATGAATGAAGCAGGAAGGGGTGACGATGTCACTTTGTTTCTCAGATAGTGAACTATTAGCTCTTCATCAGAAGGGTGGAATCTAAATCCGGGAGGGAGTTGGATTTCTAAATTAGGATTAGGATCTTTGTCCATGAACATGAAGGGTATGATGCTCACGGAGGAACCTAGGAAATGGATCAATCAGTTGCCGATATTATCGATCAAAATGGTTGTAAGCTTGAGACCACTGTGCATGGTTATATATATATACATGCTGCTTGGTCATGCAGAGAGGGACAATTATCCTGTAATACAATACTAGGTAGGTGTGGGAAAGATACTCTGAAAGCAACCCCTTTGTCCCATGTTCTCTATGGCCAACATTCTTCAAAGGGTATTCCATATAATTTCATCAGCAAGGTTAGTTACTTTGCAATTTAGACAAAAGATTGTGTCCTGTGGTCACCAAAGTCAGGTTCAATCACAGGATACAGCTTGGTTTGAAGTTTTAACGAAAAAGTTTGTTATTTTCCTCATTAAATTATCCAATATTTCAAAATCAAATAGCTTATCTGCCTCAAGCTGCGGCCAGTGCAGTTGGCTTTCAAAATTATAAAATTTGCTAGTGGTTCATAACTTCAGATTATTGTAGATTCATAGTAATGTTTGGAGAAGCCATATCTTAGATAGCGTGGCTAACTAACCTATTCTAAGCTTTTAATAACAAGATTTGATTGAGTTAATACTAAAATCAAGGAGAAACATATGCTGATGAAAAAATAATAATCTGATTACTTGATTTTATTTTTTTTATTTTGGTAAAAATCGAATATATCTTAGAGGGGATAGTATTAACTACTTGATTGATTAGATGAGATATTTTCAATTAGGTGTAATTTATGAGAAAATATGGTTAATATGATTTGTGTAGCAACACGTTACACCTGATCATTGGTGGCATGGCCTAAAAAACCATGAATTATTCAAATCTGAATTGGCTTATGGTAATTTTCATCAGAGGACATAACACCTGCTGATCAATTTGTTACTTGAACCAAAAGAATGTGTGTAATTAGCTATTGTTAATCCAGTAATCAATATAGGTCTTGTCAATCAGCACTTTGGCTAAGATTACTCGTGCACAAGAGTAGGGACACTGAGCCTATTCCAACTTTTCTGTATAGCATTTTCTTGACCAATGGGAACTATTCATCTGACACACTAGCTAGAGTGCTCTGCAAATTGTGAACTCTGATTGAAATATTATGTTTAGAATGAATTGGACTTAAACTTCAAAAGCTTGGTAGATAGGAGAGAGCAATATCAAAATAGTTGTAAGTTAGCACATGGAGGTGCACTTTAGAGGTAGTTACATTATAATTCTTAGATAAAAACAATAACTGTTAATATTTTAACAAGATAATTACATGTATCTTATCCTAATCACAACCGTTAATTGAAAAATTATAACTGCACTTTATTCTTTAAAGTAAAGCATTTTCATTAAACATAATATAGTGTTTAACTTTTGCAATTTTCCACTTTTTCTTTTCTATCAAGCATTAGATTTTTAAATTATAAAATATACGTTCTTTCCTTTCATATTTAAGAAATTTCAAAGTGAACCATTATGGAGCTTCATCTATTGTAAACCGGCCCTATTATTGTAGCTACTATTACTAACTTGATGCATTGAAGTCTGGTCGTTACCTCTTTTGCGGAGTACTAGGAATATTTGGGGTAAATAATACCAAAGGGGCACTTCCAGAAAATATTTACGTTTTGGGGGTCATTTCGTAGGAAATTACACTGTTTGGGGCACTAAAATGTGTCGTCAATTTTTGAACCGACACATGTGTCGGAAAAACTGCTACCGACACATTGGGGAGTGGCCATGTGGCATTGGTCAGAAAAAGCACTCTGAGTCGGCAGTAAAAATGGCGACACATCTAAAGTGGTGTCGTCATATGTTGTGGCGACACAACCCCATTGGCTGGCCTGGGCGGTGAGCTGACACCACAGTGTGTTTTTTTTATTATAATACTATTTTTTAAAATTAGAATGCAAAAGTATACAATACCAAATTTAAGAATAAAATTTGGAAATATTAAATTCATAAATAAAGTGAATTATAAATTAAAAATTTGTTAAGTTAATTTTTAGAAAATAAAGTTGATAATTTTGTACAGGACAATAAAATTCAAAAAATAAATATAAAAAATAATTTATGTTATAAAATGTCATATGTGTTAACGTATTATCATTGTTTGTATAAAATATTAAAGAATTTTTGAAAATAGAAAATTTTCAATTATAAATTTTAAAATTAAAATCAGAAAGTAAAAGTTAAAAATAATTAATGTTACAAATTTTAATTTTGTTAAGTTATTTTTTAAAGATACCGTTTGATTATATAATGCCATGTACATAAGAAATTCCAGAAATTTAAAATTTACATTTATATATTTTAAAAAATATTCAGAATATAAAATTGACATATAGGTGTGTCGCTTCTTTTTTTTCCGACACTATAGGTGTGTTGTATAAACTTCAGGCGACACAACCTGTGTCGTATAAACTTCAAACGACTTATGTGTCGTTTTTTTTTGTGCGACACAAAAAAAACACCCAGACATGTAAATACCCCACAAACAGCCCCATTTTTGTAAATATTTCACTGAAACAGCCCCAGATATAATTTTTTTCCGGAATATTTGTAGTTGGCACAGAGAAGAAATCGAAAGAGTTAGTAAAACTAAAAAAAAATAAAAAAATCTGATATTCTGAACTAATGATGCTAGTGTTATTAAACCAGATCGGTTATCGACTCGATAATAACATTGAGTAGTGATCAAACCAGTTAAACCAGGAGATTTTCTTGCAAAGTTACATCAGAAAATAATAATAGAGAGCTACATGATTTCAGAAAGAGATGGGCATGAGAGGGAAGGATGCTTGCATTTGGCGTCATTCCTAACGTACCAATACCATTTAGGCATATGGTTCTATTGCACAAAACTCCAAAATATAGAACATGAATAAAGACTGAATAAGCATAATAAGACCAACTTGATTCTGTAATTTGGTTTCTTCTTCTTGGACCTAATCAATTCAATTCAATGTCCCGGTTTTTGTTCTCCTCTAAATAGACAGCCCCTTTTGATGTTACTCTACTCCCTCACAACTATATGTCTATATACTCTCAATGAACCATTAGCCGATGAACAAGCCCCACTTTCCTGGTCATTGAATTTTTTTCTCTTTTTTTTTATCCTGGGGAAATATAACACATAAAAAAAGATTTTACAAGTTAAATAGCGTCTCTAAGAGACTAAACAGACACTTAATATTATTGTGACACTAAACAAACACTTAATATTTTTAATTTTTATAATTTTATTTTTTTAATTACATACTAAACAAAAACTTAATATTTATTATGGTATCGTGTTGGTGTGAAAGAAGAATTTGAAAAAGGAAAAACAAAATTCCAATTTGTTTACCTTAGCAGTATAGATGTTCAAACCGAGGCTTCCCATTTGTCTCGTATATGGCGTCTAAAACTACGCAATGATTTAAATAATATTATATAAAAATATATTGCAAAAAATGTGTGTGCAAGTGCTCGTATGTAACGTGTGTAACGTAACGTTGGTAAAAGTATTATTTATAATTCTATCCAACACGTATCTGACATATTCAAGAATTTATGAGAAAAGAAATTTAATATTATATTTATTGACACATTTAACTTTATGCTTAATTGAAATTCATGGTTTTGAACTAATTAATAATTTTTCCATATAACTCTTCTACTTCATCGTGGTTGGGCAAGTTAGCAGTTCAGCCCGACAGTGTTATAGTCAGAAATAATTATTTAAAAAAAGAAAAATTGAGTTATATAAAACATGTCGCCACCTAACTCATTAAAAAATACAAAAATATTAACTTTTTTTTAACTGTGTTTGACCCACACAAGTTAACTAAAGAAGTTAGGTTGTATGGAGTTGAGTTGAGGAAACTCATTTATAAAAATAAAAAAAATTAAAAGGTTAATATTAATTTTTCACGTTTTTATGAATCAATTAAAACTCAATTTGACAGTAAATTTATTTTTTTATTTTTAAAATCTTTATTTATAAAACTAAACATTTAAACAACCAGAGACTAAATAACAAACGAAATTTACTTTATTATTCCATATTTTTTTACCCGATATATCATGTCCATTTTGTCATTACATCCTAATTGATTTTGATACCGTGGTTTCTATTTCTTTAACTCTTATATTGTTTCCTTTGTACTTATTTCAATATATTGAAAAAAAAGTATTCAGTCTCTAGTATCTGAAAAAGAAAAAAAAAGGGATAATTCGACACATGAGAAAAATGATAGACGCTTAAAGTATCACATTAAAGGCTTGAATTTGGAATGAAGAAAGTAAAAGCTTAAATTGAAAATTAGCATTGATCGAAAAGCGCGAAGGTGGAATACAATTGATAGGGACTTCCTCACGAATTCAGAGGATGTAAACAGGGAATTGAAGAAGACGTTAATATTGTCTTTTAACTTCAAAATCCCAGGGAAATTAAAATCTATTATATAAAGTAATGTTTGTTGTGTTTTCTGATGAATATTAAAAAGCGTATTGTTTTTTTTGTTGGACCTGGTTAAAACAAGACTTGGCCTAGAATCAATCTTTTTTTTTCATGGAAGGTTTTGTTTTTATGTATCAAGTAGAGACAAGTCCTTGTCATTGTCTAAAACCTATATGAGGATGATTCATTGAGATTTCCCATTGTGCACTCACCTTGTAAGTTTTTTCTAACACTTTTTACACCAGTTAAATTGATATAAAAAAATATTTTTGACAACAATTTTTAAAAATAATTGGTATAAAATAATAATGTTTATTATAGTTTTTTATACTTGTTTGATGATAAAATGAATGGATTGAGGCCTCGTTTGGAATGATTTTTTATTTATAATTTTTAAATTTAAAATTTTTAACAACTAAAACTCTTTTTTTTATTTTAGTTTCACATTTTAGTTTATATAGTTTTGAACTTTAAAAAGTTGTAAAACTTTATTATGATCAAAGTCACTATACATAAATAACAATAATATAATAATATTAATAGTAATAATAAATCTTCAACAACGATAGTGACAAAAGTAATAAGGGTGGTGGTGGTCATGATAGTAGTAGCGACGACAATGACAATGGTAATGACAATGGTGGTGGTAGTGGTGGTGGCCGCAACAGTGGTGGTGGAGGGGTGCTTGTGGTTGCAACGATAATGGTGGTAAAGGTCATTATCGTCGTGACAATACTGACAAAATTTGTGACGGTAACGATGGTGATGGTGGGAGTGGCAATGACGAGGAAGGTGGTGTGATGGTGGCAACGACAGTGTAGGGGATGGTGGTGGTATCAATGATGGTTGTGGTGGTAGAGTGATGACAATTATGGTGATAATGGTGGTGATGGTGGTGGAGATAGTGGCGGTAAGGACGATGATGAAAGTGATGATAATGGTTATGGTGGTGGTGATAATGATGACGATAGTGGTCGTTGCGACAGTGATACTGGTGGTGGAAAGTGTGATGATGATCCAAACAAAGGTGGTGGTTGTTGTAATGGCGGTGGCGGTTGTAGTGGTAGGGTCATGGTGGTTGTGTTTGTAGTCGTGGTGACAAGGATGGTGGTTGTGATGGTACTGGTCATGACAATGGTGTTGGTGGTTGAGGGTGTGGTAATGGTGGGAAAATTTGTGGTAGCGATAGTGGTAATGATGGTAGGGTGGTGGTGGTTGTGACAATGATTATGGCGGTGGCGGTGCAACAATGATGATGGTGGGGTTGGTGGTGAACAACAAGAGTTAGAAGTTTATAAAACTAATAACAAAAAACAAGAAACTATTTTTCTTATTTTTTAAAGTGACTAAAAACCATTGTGAAAATGAGTAAAAACTCAGTTTGGCATTTTTTTACCAAACATATTTTGTTTTCAAATTGGTTTTTAAAAACCAAAAACTAAAAACTCACAACCACCCTAGGGATCCGCTCACTATAAGGCTGCTCAACAGAGGAACCAGGAGGTTTTTTTTAATATGAAGATTATTTAAATTGTATATCTTCATACTTGGTAATATTATTTTACTTATAAAAAAATGTCCTTAAATACCATACATATCATCTTCAAAACAAGAAATGTATTTATTCATTCTTTTCATTTATTAAGTTGGGGACTTCATAAGAATATATTATAGTGGAATTTAAAACAAATTAGAACAGGCTTATAGGTACAAAAGTTAAAACTAAAACATATATCTATGTTATGGATTTATCTAACATATGCAATTTGATAAGGTTAATAGATTAAGAAATGTAAAGCTTTTATTTAAAAACATCATTAATACTTACTCACACTGATTTTTAAGCAATCCCACTTAAATTTTAATAAAAAAATTCTATTTGTGATCTCATATCCTATGTAAGGTTGCACAGGTTAGACAAACCACTATATTATATATAAGCTAGAGCATGAATTTTCTCTTTTTTTCTTATTTTTAAGTTGCAATATCAAAAGTCAACAACATTGGTATAAGTAGGAAAGAGACTTAAATAAAAAAACTCAACCCACCATATGAATGTAGGATGAATGCTTCCGTACATGATTTGAGTTTATGTGCTTTGATACATATTGTGAGTTCACTTATTATACCTGGTAAACCATTAAATAACCTATCATAATCGCTCTTATTGTATGTTTCAGTACACCACAATCAACACAAGTTGGGGGTGGCTCAAGTTGGAGGTGATGGGGGGGAGAGAGATAGAACAATGATGGTCTAATGCTATCCATGATCAGACCACAACGGGAGCTCGTACATAAGGGCGACGTTCCTCGATGGTGACTTATGGGAGGTGGTTGGTGAGAGAATGACAATGGTGGTTACCTCACGATTCCAAAATCAAGTAGAGTGGCTACGAAATGATTTGGAGGTGCGACAATAGTGTATAGTTCATTTTTTTGAATTCTATTAGTGGTTATGAGTTTGTGGTAGGAGAGGAAGCAGTTCAAGGAAAGGGAAACAACTGCTTTAATGGTTCAGACGGCCACGGGGCACAAAAGTGCACTAGATGGATGTGGTGAAGTAGTTTGGTCAGGTCATTGGAGCGTATTAGGATCGCTATCAATATAAAACTTCTAACCAGTTAAGCTGGTCATTTTCTGTTTTAGATTTAACAATATTTTGTTATGCTCAACAATATTCAGTTACATTCAACTGCATTCTGTTTTGCTATAATTTTATATAAACACTCTTTGTAAATCTATTTAAATAATCTTGTAATTCTCTTCTTTAATCAATGAATACAATACCATTTTATGTTCAATTATTTCTTCTATCTTGTAATTCTTTCATGGTAGCCAGAGCTTAAATGGTCCAAAAATGGTCACGCCTTCCTCATTTCTTTCACCTGCCTTGTCTTCCCTATTATCCTTTCCACAGAGTATTATAGAAAAATTGGATGACAAAAACTTCCTCCTATGGAAACAACAAGTTGAACATGTTCTCAAGGGTCACTCTCTCCATTATTTGGTTGTCAATCCATAAATCCTTCCTCAATTTCTCAATGATGAAGATTGCGCTGCCAATCACCTCAATCCTATGTTCCGTATTTAGGAACAACAAGACTAGTTACTGCTTTCTTGGCTCTAATCTTCCCTGTATGCTTTATTTCTTACTTGCGTCATTGGGTATACGCATGCGTGGGAACTATGAGAAAAGGTTCATGTACACTTTCAAGGACAAACCTAGGCTGGGTCCCTTCAACTACGATCAGAGCTTCTTAATGTCAAGAAAAAGGCCAAACCAATTTTAGAGTACCTCTTTCATGTTAAAACCATCACATACACCCTAGCTGCCATTGGGGATCCTATTCCCCTGAAAGAACAACTAGATCTTGTCTTTGATGGTCTTCTGAAAGATTATTACACCATTGTTGCTGTCCTCACGAGCAAACCAGAGTCCTTCAAGTTTTCTGAGGTTGAGTCTCTTCTCCTTGCGCATGAGTCACGCTTTGGACGCAATCATCAGCTTCCACCATCAGTGCCTTTCAATCTCACGCATGGACCTTTGTTTGCCTCTGTTCAAGATTCCATTTGTAACATCCCTGACAATTTAGGAAAAATTTTATGTAGTAGAAAATATTATTAATCGTTTTTGAATATTATTTGGTTTTTTTATGAATTATTGGACAATTATGAATAATTAAGTATTGTAAATGTAAATAAAAATTATTTAATTGGTTAATAATAAAAGGAAGACCGATTAAGGGAAGAGAAGTGTTTGAAGGGAAATGGGGTGGTAACCAATTGAAAAGGTTACCGGTCACCCCTGGACTTTAAAAGGTTACTTTTTCCTTCTCTCTCCCAATTATCACCCACACGCGAGATACTGCTTCTCTCTCTTCTTCTTCGTTTACTTCTGTTCCTGTTCATCTTCTTCCTCCTTCACCGCTGAGTTGCATGCTCTAGGAGAGGATCTCGTTTGCATCAAAACCGAGTGCTAAGCTCAGTTTTATGATTGTGACCTCAAGGTGAGTCCACTGATCCGTTGCATTTTGTTTCCCTGTTCCCTTTTGTTTCTTTGGTGACTGAGTAGCCATGCATGGCTGTGAATGGGTCTGTTCTCCACTCCTCTGGTGAGTGTGAGCTCGAAAATGGTCCTTAGAACTGAGGAGGATGTTAAGCTAACGGGTTTTTCACTCTGACCTGTAGGAAGTAGATCGAACAATGAAAGGCTGATTGACGGAGCTGAGACTGTAAACCCAGTGCTTAGAGGGCGTAACCGACACCAGGAGCAGATTATAGAAGCTGGGAACCGAGGTAAGGGGGTGTTCGAGTGATAATTAATTAGAATAGGACATGCTGTGAGTCCGAGTCATTAAGTTGATTGTGAAAAGGGTAAGAAGATATTACTGAATGAAAATTTATATGTGTATGTGTATGCATGTGAGTATGGACGCCGATTGGTTGAAGATCGGGTGTGTGGCTTGAGTTAATCATGTTATGAGTTAAAATATTTATTGTTGTGATGATCGGTGTTATGGCAATGTGAAGCCGGGCTTGACGAGTCGGTCACCCTGTGATGAGAGTACATGCCAGTTTTTGGTAGTTGCATCTGTTGATTGTTGATGATATGTAATGATTGAGAAATGTGAATTGTATATGTATGATAAGTAATTGCTATGTGTGGCATGAGATTGATAATGTTTATTATATTGAGTTACATATTGTGTATGAGATACTCCGTATACTGTTGAGGGCGGGGAGTGGTCGCCGGTGCGTTGCACGAGCAAGGAGCGGCTCCTGACAGGCTTCCAGTAAACGGATTGTATGATTATGAGATGTGATTATGTGGTGGAGGATGACCAACAGTATGAATTACCCTGTTTTTGGCTTCAGTGGTCAAATCGGACCCAGTTAAGCTACCCAGAGGTCTTTGACCTAGTGGTTGAGGAGGAGCCAAGTCGGGCTCGGTGAACCAAGTCGGGTTCACGGGATATCAAGTCGGACTCCCAGCTGAAGGTCAATCCTTTTAGTATCCGGATACTAGGCGTCAAATTTTATCTGAAGAGTCAGTTGTGATAATTGATGAATTATTAGTTGTGATGTGTAGATTTGCCGAGTGAAAATTGTTATATTTGTCGAGTGAAAATTGTTATATTTGCCGAGTGAAAATTGTTATATTTGCCGAGTAAAATTTGTTATATTTGCCAAGTGACATTTGTTATATTTGCTGAGTGAAAATTGTTATATTTGCCGAGTGAAATTTGTTATATTTACCGAGTGACAATTGTTATATTTACCGAGTGAAATTGTTATATTTGCCAAGTGAAGTTTGTTATATTGGCCGAGTGTGGATTATTATGTTCGCCGAGTATGATGTGCTGTATCTGCTGAGTGTGAAATGTTTTACTCGCCGAGTGCGAAATGTTGTAACTGCCGGGTGTGAATTAATTGTCGAGTATGATGTATTATAATTGCCGAGTGTGATTCGCAAAGTGATGAAAATGCAATCGGACGGAACTTATATATATATAACTTGTTAAATTCCGTTCTATATTAATTATGATGCCAAACACTCACCCTTGCTGTTGTTTTCAATTTAGTAACTAGTGACAGGGAGGAGGCTGGAGCCATGGAGTCGCGCCAAGGGGGAGATCGATGCCAAGGCCCGAGTGATTTTGAGTGATTGTGTAATATATATGTGTATAAGGGGTTTTGTCGAGTGTGTGATATTATCTGTGTGCTGATCTAAATTGAGTCGGATGTGAATTTATATTATATTATGCTTGGTATTTATTTTCACGTGTTTGTTGTAATAGTCTATTACCGAGCAAGTCTTGCCCGAGTGGATTCATTCCCGTCCGAGCGAGGGTCGGTCGGTTTGGTGTTTGTTTTATCTCTGGGAATTCCTCGTTCCTTTTCCGAGTGAAGAATAACTGAGAAACCCCCTTCTGGGTGGAAGGTTAGAATGTCCCGAGTAAGATTGGCCGGGAGAATGTTTTGAGTGATGAAGAGTGGAATACTCCCGTGTGAAAATAGAGTGGAATACTCCCGAGTAAAAATAGAGTAGAATATTTCTGAGTGAAAATGGAGCATAACTATTCTGAGTGAAGAAAATGTATGACTATTTCGAGTTCGTTAGGGCCTAGAGAGCGCCTTCCGAGTGAGGTAAGGTTAGGGTGTTTTTCCGAGTGACAGAAGATCGAGTGAAACCCTTTTGCCGAGTGAAACCCCGACTTGAGTCTCCCGTGTGCGTCTTGCTCGCTCAGGTTTAACGTGTGGCATTCGCTCAAGCGAGTCGGAGCTCGCTTAAGCGAATGACCCCCTGTCTTCTTCTTCTTCTTCTTCTTCTTCTCCTGCTGCTTTTAACTCCACTTTATTAAAGGATGTGTTTCCGATCGGATATTATTTTGTGTATGCTCTTATCATTATTTTGAATATATTTAAGCGAATACTATTTTACATCAAGGCCGAGTGGATTGTTTATTAAGGGAAGTAAATATTATTTTATATTAAGATCTAAATTTTTATTAAACACGAAAAATTTATTGTGAAAATAATTAACCGGGTGTAAATAAAAAGGTAAATCGACCTAGGATGTTACACCATTGATTCTGTTTCTACACCGTAACTTAACGTTATCCTTCAGCCATCACAAGGATCTGTTCATGATCCTCTAAACCATATGGCCCAGATTTACCCTCCACCAATTGATCTGAATCCTATGACTTTTGGGTATCAAGGTTTTTAACCTCATGGTTGATGATACAGTCATGGTGGCCGATTCAGTCATGGTGGCTGAAGTGGTCGAGGTTGTGGTAGCTATGTTTAATGCCAAATCTGTTACAAAAATAAACATGAAGCTCAAGCTTACCAACACTTTAATTCTTAGTATCAACCAGGGAACCTCATCTCCAATCTACCTTTACAATATCCTTCCATCTCCTCTCAGTTTCATCTGATGTCGCCTTATGTGACCTCACAATACCCGCCCATACATCCTCTCAATTCCTCATCATTACCATCTCAACCTACAACCAATTATCCTTCCTCTTAGCACTTTTCTCTCTGTATTCATAATCACAAACCGTCCCCTTTGCTCTGGCTAATGTTACAACTACACCATACCCTCCATCCCAACCTTTGAAACAACCTCCTCTTTAATCGACTTCATCTCATCAATGAGTGGCTGACTCTGGAGCCACTCATCATGTAACCTTTGATCCTCATCAAATCGCCTATCCATCAACCACCATAGGCTTGGACATTGTTACTTTGGGAAACAAACAAGGTCTATCACAACACTTAGTGATATTCTCTTAGTTCCTTCCATCACTAAGAACCTTCTTAGTGTCAGTAAATTTGCTAAAGACAATGGTATTTATTTTAAGTTTCATCCTAATTCATGTTGTGTTAAATCTCAGGTTACCCACCAGGTTTTGCTTAATGGATATGTCACTCCTGAAGGCCTCTACATTTTCCCTACATTGCACTCTGGTATATCTGGTTCAAATCAATCTCTGCCAATCACTCCACATCTTGGTTCTACTAGTACTTTTTCCATTTTAGCTGCTTTTGTATCACATAGCCCTTCACTTGTTACACCTTCTGTATCACACATAATTACCCCTTACACTCTATGGCATAATAGGTTGGGGCATCCACATTCTGGTACTATGAGTATCATTGGCAAACTCTGTAATATTTATGCTTTAAATAAAAAGATAGATTTCTTTTGTTCCTCTTGTTGTTTAGGCAAAACACATAGGCTACCTTCTTCTCCCTCTTTCACTAAATATAATGAACCTCTTGAATTAATTTTTGGTGATGTATGGGACCCTCTCACACTGAATCCTTCAGAGGATTCTCCTATTATGCCTCCTTTGTAGATGCTTTTAGTAGATTTACATGGATTTATTTTCTAAAAAGAACGTCTAAAGTTCTTTTAATCTTTAAACAATTTAAGGCCATGATTAAACTTTATTTAAATAATATAATTAAATCTGTCCAATCTGACTCTGGAAGTGAATTTTCATCCTTTACTTCCTTCCTGAATAAAGTAGGCATTCATCATAGGTTGACTTGTCCTCACACCCATCATCAGAATGGTGTGGTAGAAAGGAAGCATAAACATATTGTAGATGTGGGCCTCACTCTACTATCTCAAGCCTCCTCCCAATTAAATCCTGGGATCATGCCTTTCACACTTCCCTAAATCTCGCATGACAATGATATTCCATACACAAAGTTAAACAAGGTGGTTCCTGATTACTCCATTCTTAAGGTTCTTGGTTGTGTCTGTTTTCCCTTTCTTCAACCTTATGTGCAACATAAGATGAATTTTAGGTCAGTTGAATGTACTTTTTTGGGCTATTCCTCTAATCATAAAGGCTATAAATGCTTAGCAACTGATGATAAAACATACATCTTCAAAGATGTAATTTTCAATGAAAATCAATTTCCATTTTAGGACCTCACTCCTGCTCTTCCTTCTAACTCTCCAATATCCACCACTCTTAAAGTTCTTCCAGCCTTTCTTGCTGAACCCCTCACTACAGGTCAAACATCACCAACTTAGTGTCCATCCCCTACTTTTACCTCCTCTCCCTCACCGCTTGCCTTACCATGCTCTATTTTGTCCAGCTCCACCAGCATATCCACCTTCTCTAGCTTTTCTCCTAACCCTTCAGTAACTATTTCTTCAATACCTTCTCATCTTGTCCAATCAAATTATCTTTACCTATGCAAACTATATCAAAATCTGGAATTTTCAAACCCAAACCTCCTACACTTTTGCAACTTACCGCTGGATCTATTTCCTTACCATGTTCAGCGTCTCAGGCACTTAAATCTCCTGATTGGACTGTAACAATGAAAACTGAGTATAATGCTCTGTTAGCTAACAAAACTTGGTCTCTTGTCTCTCTACCCCCTCACAAAACTGTTATTGGTTGCAAATGGGTATTCAGAGTCAAAGAGAATCTAGATAGTTCCATTCAAAAATACAAAGCCAAGCTGGTTTCTAAAGGTTTCCATCAACAAGAAGGATATGACTTTGCTGAAACCTTTTCTCTACTTGTAAAACCTGTCATAATAAGAATGGTACTTACCATTACTCTTACTTAATCTTGGCCAATCCATCAGATATATGTTAATAATGCATTTCTTAATGGCATTCTTGATGAAGAGGTGTATATGGAACAACCTCTAGGTTTCAAAAAGGAATCCTATCTTGTTTGCAGATTACACAGAGCCCTTTATGGGCTTAAACAAGCTCTTAGAGCCTAGTTTGAAAAGCTCTCCACCACTTTACTTTCCTTTGGTTTCCACAGTAGCAAGTGTGATCCATCCTTGTTCATTCTTCAAAACACAATAGGTACTCTATATGTTCTTATCTATGTAGATGATATTATTATCACAGGATCTTCTACTTCACTTATTTCCTCTTTTATCACACATCTAAGTGAAGTCTTTGCCTTAAAAGACTTAGGACCCTTGTCCTACTTCTTAGGAATAAAAGTTTCCAAACTCAGCAATGGTTCTATTCATCTCTCCCAAACAAAATATATTAAATATCGCCTTACAAAATCCAATATGTCAGATGCTAAGGCCATCACTACTCCTATGCCTAGCAACTACAAATTAACAAAATTTGAAGGAAACCCTTGCCTTGACCTTTTCCTATATAGATCCATTGTTGGAGCTTTGTAATATGTCACCATTACCAGACCTGAATTAAGTTTTAGTGTGAATAAAGTCTATCAGTTCCTCACAGAACCCCTTACTACACATTGGTAAGTGGTTAAAAGGATTCTTAGGTATTTAAAAGGCACTTTAGATCATGGGCTCCTACTGCAGCCCTCTCCTTCCTCTTCATCTCCTTCAATCACAGCCTTTTGTGATGCTGACTGCGCCTCTGATTCTGATGATAGAAGATCAACCTAAGGTTCCACTATCTTCCTAAGGTCCAATCTGGATTCTTGGTGGTCCAAGAAGCAACAACTTGTTGAGAAATATAGTGTAGAAATAAAAGATTATAATCATGTATGACATTATGGTTACCTCTCTTATAATCAAATACTTAGGATAGTTATAAGAGAAATAAAAGATTATGAAGTACATTTGTGTTGTGGAATTGTTATTAGGTGAATGTGCATTATGAAGGAATCTAGTGTGAGGTAAAAGAGACAATGTTGTGTGTTCTTGTGTGAGGTGAGTGAGACTATGTGTATGTGTTTTTTAAGGGAGTATTGTGGTGTTTATGGATACAAGATAAGAGGTGAAGAGAGGTTATGATTGTGTTAGTGAAGGTTTTGAACCATACTAAATTTGTCCAGCCCTTATGGGACATGATTACCTATTTTAATATCCATATTATCATCCCCTATATATTTTTATTATGGGACATAATTTCCCTATTATCATCTATCTAAGAATTTATACTTCCTTATAATTATATATATATATATATTCTTAATTTAAATTTTTGTATTATCATCCATCTTAGAATTTATGATATTTCCCAATTACTATTCCCCTTATACATCATCAACATGTGATTACCTATGGTTTCTCTATTAGAATTTAAACTATATGCATTTTAGTTCATGTGTAATTTTATTATATCCTAAGATTAATTCTTGCATAATTAGATTATAGAACATAATTACACTTTATCTTTTTGCATAATTATATTCCTACGTGACTGGGTGAAAAATGTACATAGGGAAAGGTATACATCTTTTTTTATCAGCAAAAAACATAATTAAAATCAATATAAATACAAGAGATACCCTAACTCATATAAACTCAATAAATGTTACCTATTCCTAAAGGTCAACTTTTTATGTTTAATCTGATCCAGTATGCACACCAACCCCTAAAGACTAGTGACACTGAACATGTTGAATAAAAACAATAAAAAATGATAAGGCAATAAAATAAGGATGAAGTATCTAAAAAGCCAGACTAATAATCAAACCCCGGTATGGATTTGCAGACCTGAACCTCATTGAAAACTGACATTGAGTCAGAGTCAGGTGCAAGTGGGCAACTTGCTTCTGAGCAAGACCTGCTGCATTGATAGAGGTCAAATTGTAAGTTGCAGCTAGGATAGTTCTATAAATACAAAGCATTCATTAATTCGTACATGTAACATTGATTACTCTCATTAATTATTCTTCATAACTTCATTATTGCTTCGTTATACACCTTACTGACTTAAGCATCAGAGATCTTTTTGCAGGTACAACCCCGGTGCGCCCCTGTGAGTTTGGATTTTGCAAGGACAATCATAGACTTAAAGGGCATAGTGATCCCCACTCGACCTGTGTTTACAATACCGGACTCCCGTTGAAACGATGTAATAAGAGTGAGAGAGTGAATATTGGACACCGGTTACACGAGGAGTACATTACCCTCTGCACACCGGACATAACATTGGCACGCCTGGTGGGACCCATAAAATTAGTCACACATCTTTGAAAGGAAGCAAGTCATGGAGCAAAACAGAAGAAATGTCACTCTAAAGGGTCATGTCCAAAATTTGTCCCAAGGGATAGAGCGTCGAGTCTGGAGTATGCCATAGGAATCATGGAGACTCCAAGAACTGACTAAAATCAGGGAAGAGTACCCATAGTGGTGCACCCTGACCCTAGAGACAAAATAATTAGGCAACTACGATTAGAGTTATAAGAACTCAAAGGAGTAAGGAGACGACAGTAGGTAACCAGAGATAGCAGCATGAACCATCCCACACATAGAAATACTCACGAGCCCAAACCTATGATGAGTAGGAGTCGACATATAGGATAGAGGCCTTGGCTGGACAAATGAGGGCCCTAAAACGAGGCGAGGGAGTGGAGAATATCGATTCAATATCCCATTCACAAGGAGATTGATGAACGTTCCAATTCTGAGGCATTTACAGATGCCTCAACCATAGTTGATTGGAAAGTATACCAAAGAGACTGACCCCGGGAGACACTTGGATGCATATGCAAATGAATCTCTTTTCCTGGGTATTGAGGAAGACGTGACGTGCAGGATGTTCCCCAAGACGTTGTCTGCAGAAGCCATATGATGATCTAAGGGATTACCGTCGGGGTCTATTAACTCATGGGATGAGATGGCCCAGGAATTTCTATAAAACTTTGTCATTTCACGAGACATTTTGAGAATGTCCCATACCTTGGCTCAAATAAAGCAAGGTGTTGATGAAATTTTAAGAGATTTCTTAAAGAGATTCTATAAGGAAGTAGCCCTGGTGCCGGGGTTGACAGAGCAAATCCAGTTGCATATAGCAATTGAGGCCCTTCAACTGAAGTTGCCTTTTGCTTTTTCTTTAGCAAAAGGAGCCCCGTAAACTTTTAAAGAGTTTCAGAGAAAAGTTACGAAGAATATTGGAAGGAAAATGCATCTTGCCGTTGCCAAAGGCAAAACATCGGTAGTAGAGGTAATGACCCTGATTCATGAAAGAAGAGATCCGAAGTATGATTTTAGAAGTCATAAAAGGGATGCAGCTCCAAGGTAGAAGGAGCGAAAGAATGTTAGTTTTACATACTATACACCCTTGTCAGTCCGGCCTGGGCAGATTTTGAGGGAGGTTGGAATATATGGGTTGATAGTGTACGGAGTTAAAAAACCTGCGCCAATAAAATAACCAGGTAACACCAGTAAGTACTGTGAGTTCCACGAACAAACCAGCCACAACACCAATGAATGCCGACAGTTGAAGAAGGAAATTGAAGTTTTAATCAGAGAGGGAAAATTAAAGCAATACTTCTTCAAGCAACGAATTTTTAGAGAGCTAGAGATAGAGAAACCCCAGAGGTGGAAGAGGGAAGGAATTCCAAAAAAGCGGCCTTAGAGAAAGGCAAAGCTGTAGTCGACAACATAGAGGATGATGATGCTGGATTGATAAGGCCCTCACTCTCAGGAAGAAATGACGTTATCGAGATGAAAGCAGAAGGATTTACTGGGGAAGGGGTTTCCAATTTGGGCTAGAAAGAACCATTTGCGAATGATCATGTTTGTACAGGCAAAGATAAACAATAAGCCGTACCGAGGTGGGATTCAGAGCCCACCTATTGTGTTCTCAGATGATGACTATGGACCCACCATTCCAGGTGGAGATGACACGATGGTAATTGAAGTTGTAATTGCCAACAAGATAATTGAGAGAATTTTAGTTGACCATAGAAGTTCATGCGATGTGATTTTTTATGAATGTTTGAAGAAGATGGGTTTATCAGACTCCGACGTGTGGCCCTAACTCAAGACACTACAAGAAAAGAAGAAGTTACCTGCGACTAAATAGGGGCGATTATAAAATAATCGCCGCCACTGATAATTTACCAGCGGTTGAGGGTGGTTTGCCCCGCGGTTTAATTACCGCTCCCGGTTACTAACTTTTTATGCAAAAAAGAAATCGTATGACTCCTCACTATCTTTCTCTGTGATTCTAATTTCTCAATCCCCCTAAACCGTGATTCTCCTCAGTCTCTCTACGACTTCTCACTTCCTCTCTGCTATTCCTAAGGTGTGATTCCTCACTTTCTCTATGGATTATTGAATTTAATTTTTGTGCCCCTAATTTCCTTTAGCCTCAGGTGTGATTCCTTACCCTCTCTACGGTTTATTGAATTTGATTTTTGAGGCCCTAGTTTCCTTTAGCCTCAGATGCATAATCTTGCTTTCCTCTATTTAATTGTTTATTATTTCCTTTCTCTTCTAAAATATAATGAAGTTCAGATTGTAGAATAAATATTTGTTACGTAGGTCATAATCTTGTTTTCCTCGGACACGAACATCTTTTTCTTGTGATTTCAAGTATGATATGTGCAATGTGCTCACCATTGTTAGCATTTATAAGAAAATTACATTCTTTGTTGAATATATAAATAACTATGCGCTATTCTCTGTTACCTTTTAGAAGCAAGCATTTAGCATATACACCGTGAGGTCAACATATAAAACTATTCAAAATATGGATGAAGTTGTGAATATTAATGTTGAAACAAAATTCAGAATAGAGGGAACATATAGTTAAAATAAAGAACACTTCATACTTTTGACTACTATGTTTGGTGCTGACTCTAGCAACCATAGGGTTAAAGTTAAATAAATTTCTGATTCTGTAATTAATAACTCTTGTTTTTACTTTATATTTGCTTCCCTACCTTGTCGGTTAAGTCATTGCCTGTATATGGGGTCATTGGTCAATATAAAATTAATATACATATAATCTAGAATTGTTACAATGAATATGTCTTATTTGAAGGAAGAAAATACGAAATGAATAGAAGGGCTTTTGTTGTTAAAGGGATCGTGGCTTCTGTTATTCTCCCCGCATAACTAGACCCATCTTCTATAGGTTAGTCAATGCATTGGTCACTGCCACTGAGATTCAAGTGTACGATGCTCTCTGCTTAAAGAAGGTTTTTTATTTTTGGGTGCTTAGGTTTTGAAAGATTATCATACAAAGCAGAAAGGTACAAGGAAAAGGCTCTCCCATTGTTCTTATTCATGGTTTTAGAGCTTCTGCATTCCATTGAAGGTTCCTAATTTTTTTATTCTTTGGCTTAGACATGGTTTTTTCCAACCACTAGCGCTGGCATACTCATACTACTTTCCAGTCCTGGCATCTTATACCTTTCTTGTTTCCTTATTTTATGACTCATTTTTATATAAACCTCATCAAATTTTGCTGCTATAATGAGTGGTCTATAAATGTATAAAATTTGTCCATAGGTTGGAAAGATTCATGCTTATAGATGAATATATTTTCTATCATTAACTTTTACTTTTACTGGCATGCTTCTAACCGAGCAGAGCAGTGGTCTTTCGCTAGTGTGCTAACAAATGTGTAGTGTACTAGTGTAATGCTGCAGTAAAATGTTTGTCACTACAATTTTTTCTTGTGAGATAGGAAGTTTGAGAGGTTCTGTTCTGTCTTTGTAGTCTGTGAAACATTATTTAGAATTCAATCTTTATTAATGGCTTCAGTTGTCAGTCTGATAAGTTCAGTTTTTATTTTTGGAGATAGTCATATATCTTATTTACATATCTCCAAGTACAACATTCCAGAATTGGCTAAGAAACACTAGGTGTATGCCTTAGACTTGCTTGGATTTAGATGGAGTGACAAACCACTTATTGAGTATAATGCCATGGTGTGAAGGGATCAAGTGGTGAACTTCATGAGAAATTGTAAAGGAATCTGCAGTTTTAGTTGGAAATAGGTAAAAACTATAATACATGTATATAGTGGCATTGATGCACCATTATCACCTAAGGCATAGCTAAAATATTTTCTATATTATTATATTTTCTATATATTGTTGCTTTAGTTTGGTTATACATCAATGGATCTACAGCTATGGATATCTTGGATTGGATTTTTGTTTGAGCAGTGCACTCTCTGTATGTAAGAAAGATAGTACCAAATAGTTAGGTAAGCAACACCTTACAAATTTGTATAGTATCTCACTTTGCATACTCGTGATCACTAATTTGTTTTAATCTCTCTCATTACTCACCATCAATTTAATCTTCCTCTGATCATTTTTTCTTTTAACAATAAAGCATTCATTCTATTGTTGGAGTAGCCTTTGCTAATATAATGACATGTTAATTAATCCTATTGTGATTGATAACAAGAAAGCATTCATTCTAATGTCAGCCATTGTTATTTTGTTGGCTATGAAGACACAAGTGTAAGTGGCTTATTAGTAGTAACTTTGATTGGAGAATGAAGGAACTTGAAGTGGTTGTGTTGAGTTACATGTTGAGGCTTAGACTTCAATTTAGAGTGCTATTAGTTCGGCTCATATTTTTCAAGAATTTTTTTAATGAGTAAAGTTTCATACATGATAAAAAATCAAGAGGTACATTTGAAATTAATATTAATGTTATACACTTCTGATTTGATTTCTAATGTAAGTTTTATACACTTTTCAATAAAAGAAAATTTTATTTTAGTCTCTTATTTGGTTGGTGTAAGATTGTATAGGTTATATAAATATTTTAAAAAAATTGTGTTTAAAGGATGGAGAATCTGATTCAAACCACTATTATGCTCAATATTCATGGCATTAAAATTTGGATGCTTACAGGTGACAAGATTGAAACAACAATTAATATTGGCTATGGTAAGTTTGCATTAAATGGATTCAGTTTTTCTGTATATTAAGAACTTTGGCCTAATAAAATGTAGTTATTACTCATTTTATATCACATCTTCCTGCAGCATGCAGTTTAATAAATAATGAGATGAAGCAATTTATCATCAGTTCAGAAATTGATGCAATTAGAAAAGTTGAAGATAGGGTAAGCTCTATAATTTAGCTTCTCTGCTTTTCTTATGTGATTCTCATAGTTTTGAGTCACTAATTGTTACAGTTTAATACACGTCACATTGTTCCCCCTGCATTCAAGGTATTATTCATGTTAATCAATCTGTTACACACCTTGATGTACACTCTCTCCCAAGTTTAATAAAATTCCATCTAGTCTTTTTTAGTTAAAATTATTTAAGAAAAATCACAGTGACATTCTCTAACATTTAATCAAATTTTAATATATATATATATATATATATATATATTTCTTATGTTATTTTTACATTAATTCATCTTTATAATTACATAAAAAATTATATAACCGAAATTATATAAAAGTAATGTTCTCATTATAATTTTGCAAAAAGAAAAATAGAAGGGCATATTGTAAATTCATTTCGTTACCACTAGACCAATTCGATTATGTTAATTCACATTTATTCCTGAAATCTTGGGTGTGTATCAGTGATTCATATGAGTTTTTTTAATATGTATAGGGTTATGGTGGGCACATGGTGGAATGCACAAAGGAGAAGGTTGAATCATTAGAAAATATGGTAAACTATGGGGTAAGTGAGGTGGAGATTAGAGAGTACATAACCAATCTCATTATAGATATTATATTTAGAACAGAGTTTGGTATAAGCTATGAGAAGGGAAAGTAAATATTCCATCTACTCACATAGCTTTAGGCTCGTTGTGCTCAAGCAACTTGCCATCTTTGGTTTCCTAGAAGCCGGTATGTCAATTTACAATATATTGTTATTATTATTGTTGTTGTTGTTGGAACCAAGAAAACATTTAAAGCACCTTTAGATTTGTTGATAACCAACATCAAGTTGATAAGTCTTGAAAAGACTTAATAATTTCACCTTTAATTTAACTTAATCCATTTAATTTTGTTTAGTTTGACATTATTATTTAATAAATTGTCATTAATTCTGGTTTTATTTATTTAATTCAAAAATGTTTGAATTATGCAAGAAAATGATCAAAAAGATAAAGTAGTTAACGAAATTTGTTTATTTGTAAATTCACTAACCCAGCGTACATACGCTAGGCATTTAGTTGTTTATCAGGCGCAATAAGGAATTAAAGTCTTACGCTCAAGCTTCCAAGTTCCACGCTCAAGCGTGAGCTCATCATGCAATTCACGTAAAAGGGAGTTACAACATGCAAACCTCGATCACGCTCTAGCCCACTCAGTCACGCTCAAGTGTGATTCCATTTCATTCATTAATTCAAGTTCACGCTTAAGCGCATCCCGATCACGCTCAAGCGTGAAGTCACAGAATGCATAAATTAACGATCTCGCTTAAGCGCCAGTAAATCACACTCAAGGGTGATTCTGTTTATTCAGTTTGTTGTTTTTTCCCTCCAAGTAAAGTGCTGCAGTTCCCACTAATTAGATGTATCAATTGCTATTTTCTGTTGTACCTTAGTAATTTAAGTAATGTCTTGTAATTAATTATTTCTCTGTAATCATGTAATTAGTTTAGTTAGTTTAATTATTAATTAAGTTTCTCTTGTAATTAATTAGAGTTAGTTAGTTAGTTTAAGTTATCTATATATATTTGTAAATACTCTCTAGAGGAGGAGACACACAGAAGCAATAACACGATTCATTTTCCCAGTTATAATTTCTCTCTAATCCTTTTCTCTCTCTAAATTCTCTCGTCCATGTCTCTCTACATTCCTTCGTCTGAATCCATTTCCACGGGTTTCTAAACCCCTAGGGTTGGAATTGCGAAGGCTTGCAATGAATTTTTGAAGGTGTATTAAGGAATTCAACTTCTGAATTATGAGGAGAACAAGCTGAGGAGTGGAGTTCCATTGCTGGATTGACAAATCCAGATATGATGAAGAATCTCACTAGTGAGGAATCATGGTTGAGGCTTAGGTAACTTCTGACTTCCTAACTAATTCAGGCCTAGTAATTAGGTGAATAGTTAGGGTTCAACCTCCAATATCGCATTAGATTTCTCTGTCATTGAGTACCTAAGGGATTAGGGTTTAATGCTTAGGAATTAGTGTTAGTCACCTAAGGGATTAGGGATTAACCATCTGTGAATTGTCCTTTTGAGTCTGAAGCTTGATTGAACCTTAATTGCATGTTTCTTCATGAAATTATAAGCTGAAGCAATCCTAACCTATCTTTCATTAATCACACTTCATCTCTTCTATTGTTTCTAAAAATACAAAAACATAGAAAGTATAAAAATAACTAAAACAGAATGAATATTATAATGCATTGTGTTGGTTCAGCTTGTGCTAGTCCAAGATTGAGTTAATTACCACAATCCCTGTGGGAACGATCAAATATATTACAAATTTAACGATTGGTGCACTTGCCAAAGAATATAATCCACTAGGATTTATGCATCACAAGCGTCTTAATTAATCAAAATATGAGTTATTAAATTTTTGATGAGATCATTCAAGTGTTTCAGGATATAAAGCGCAGCCTATAAATTAAAAGGGGAGCTCACACATAATAAGTTTGGAAAGACAAAACTAAGAAGGATACGCCTCAAAGAAAGCCGTAAAGTCTGGGAACATCTCTCATAAGAAAAACGTTCTTCTGAACGTACAACAGACCTAGACTCATCAAACA
Source organism: Clitoria ternatea (assembly GCA_037962975.1). Classification (NCBI taxonomy): domain Eukaryota; kingdom Viridiplantae; phylum Streptophyta; class Magnoliopsida; order Fabales; family Fabaceae; genus Clitoria; species Clitoria ternatea. The sequence goes on along the minus strand of CM075673.1, from coordinate 23,502,641 downwards.
TTTAGCAAGTCTCACAGAGTCTGAAGAATTCACTAATTAAGGCAACTCTCTTCGATCAAACTTTATCTCCTTATATAGGCTGCTTTGGACCTTATTCAAAAATCACAAGAAAAGGATTGGAGTATTTCTTAGAGTCTCATTAACGCGATATGATTCACTAGACCTTAATTTAGCTTCAGATGTTCCCTTTAAATGAATCAAGTTTGGAGCTATATATGATGACTCAACAAAGCATCTTTCCCCCTCAACAAAAAGAACTATCACAACAAGGAAAGTACTCAAGCAAGACAAATCTAAAGCTAATCTCAAAGCATCTATCTTTCACCAACTTTCCAAGATGTCAGAATTCCTTTAATCAAGGAATATCCTCTTCGGTGAAAAATGTACAATCCCTATTTGTCTTTATCTCAAAAGCTCTCCATCCCATGCAAAATGTGCAGAATGTCTCTCTGACCAAACAAAAGAAAAATCACTTTCCCATGAGATAGAATAAATTTCAAACGGTCACCCAATGGATCTATCTCCATGAGCTAAACAAGTATTTATATGCTGTAAAACTTCTAGGTGAAGTATGGGGGGAAAATATACATAATGCAAGAGTGAGAGTAATACTTAGAGATATATGTGTGAAATAGACATAGGTGTCTCGGAAGAAAAGAAAAGAGATTACAAAAGAAGAATAGAAAAATATGAAAAGAAAATGAGATATATAGAAAAAGAAAAGAAAAAGAGAGAAAGCTTATAAGAGTGAATCAGGAAAACTAGGATGGGTATGTCTCACGAAAGATAATTTGAAAAAGTGAATAGACTTATTCAACCCTCCTTCTAAGTCTGTTCTTCAAACCATCAATTATTATTATTATTATTAGAGGTAATTTTTTTATTAATTTTATTACCTCAAACTTGAATAAAATATGCGTATATCATTTCCCTTTCTCTTAATGTATGTCTAACTACTATTGATTGGTACAGACTGTTCTATCTTGTATAATTTGAGTTTGATTACCAGATAATACACTTCTCTTAATGTATGTCTAACTACTATATTTTTTTGTATTTTTTTACACAATCGTTAAAAGTTGGTTATTGTAGGTGGTGACATACTTTTTTTATAAGAATCTCACATTCACTCTTACTCAGTTTTTGTTTACCTTTCAAATTGGGTTTTCTGGCCAGAGATTCTATGATGATTAGTTTCAGTCATTATATAATGTTATTTTCACTACACTACCTATGATCATTGTTTGGATTATTTGACAAGGTATCATGTTCTCTGCATCTCAGATTTTATTTGCTCGTATCAATTACTTTTTGAGTTCAATAGTTACAACAGTCACTTCATTTTAGATTATTACATACTTTCATTATTTCTTTACACCTTTGCTAGGATGTTAGTGTATCTCTATCCAAGAAGTATTTGGAGCTATATAGGGAAGGAATAAGAAATGTCTTCTTCAAATGGAGGGTTGTGGCTATATGGGCCTTCTTTTCCATCTACCAGTCTAATATTCTTTTATTTTGTAAGTTCATCAAGTGTAAGTGCTAAAAATTCAGAAGGAAAGATATTTGGGCTACGGGATGTCAATATGATGGCCTTTATATGTGTTGTAGTAATTGTTAACTTGCAACTTCTTATGATTTGTAATTCAATCACAAGATTTTAGTTATATAACTTTTAGTACAAGATAAATTTAGTATTAATTATTATAGTGTTTGAGTTAAGACTTGTTTACTTTTTATTTATATAATTATTATTGAGCTCATGATCCTGTAAGTATATTTTTATATGTTTAGTTCATTATATTATTTATATATTGATAATGAAATAATTTAGTGTATATTAAAACTTATTTTATATATAGACCAAAATAAAAATCTAAAAAATTAGTTTATGAAATATAATATATAATTATGGTGTTAAATAATTAATAGATATAAAATTATAATGTTACAATTAAAAAACATTAATGGTATTAAAAAACAATTATTGAAGCTTTGTGGTGGTTATAACCGCAAGTAAATACGACACAGTAAATGGCCCGCTATTGACAAACATAACCAAGTCTCCTCTGTGAGGGGAGACCAATAAATGACCCACTGTTGCTATAACCCGAGTGTCCAAATGACAAAGTTAGAGGAGACCATTAAGAAAAGATGGTTGAATGATGGAGGAACTATCCTACGATCAGTGAACTTAATTGACTTAAATCCCAGAAAGAAATTGGTAGTCGACTCGATGAATCCACAGAGGCTAACATCGAAAGGGGGGATTAAAGCCATCCCTCTAGAGGAGGGTCCAGCCAGGATGACGGGAATAAATGACTGCTTAGAAGCCTATATGGAAGAACAGTTGGTAAAATTGTTAAAGGAGTATAAGCACCTATTTGCATGGATTGTGGCAGATATGCATGGGATAAATCCTAATTTCTGCTTTCATAAACTGTCTGTATATCTGGAGTCAAGAGCGGTGTCCTAGAAAAAGAAAAGGTTAGGCCCTGAGAAACAACAAGCAGCCTGTGAACAAATTGAGGAGTTATTGAAGACCGACTTTATCAGGGAAGTCAAATATTCATCTTGGGTTTTGAATATTGTATTGGTCAAAAAAATAAAATGGAAAATGAAGGATGTGCACAGACTTCACAAATTTGAACAAATGTTTCCCAAAGGACCTATATCCATTACATAGCATAGATCAAATGGTGGACGACTCATCGGGGTACCAGTATCTGCCATTCATGTATACCTACTTCGGCTATAACCCCATCCCAATGTGGAAAAATGATGAAGAAAAGACAACTTTCATTAATGATAAATGAGTTTTCTGTTATATTGTGATGCCTTTTAGATTGAAGAATGCTAGGGCAACTTACCAAAGAATGATGAACAAAGTGTTTGAGGGTATGCATTCCAAAATGGTCGAGGTATACATAAATGCTATCATAGCTAAGACCCCGGTCGGAGGAGATCATGTGGAGGACATAAGAAATTTTTTTCAAAGAATCTGGATGTACAACACGAGACTAAACCCTTTGAAGTGTACCTTTGCGGTCCCAATAGGGCGGTTCTTGGTTTTAATGCTGACCCAATGAGGAATCGAGGAAAATCTTGATAAGTGTAGAGTTATTAAGGAACTCTGGAGTCTAAACGGGAAGGTGGTTGTATTATTGCAGTTTATGCCCAAGATGGCACATCATTCGCTTCCTTTGTACAAAGTATTGAAGAATAACAAAAAGTTCTAATGGGGTGAGGAGTAGGAGAACGCCTTTTAGAGTTTAAAAGAAGTGTTGGCAAACTTTCCGGTGTTGACCAGATCGGACCCAAGAAAGTAGCTTTTCCTCTATTTGTTAATCTCAAATGAAGCATTAGGAGCAGTTATTGTAAAGGAAACATTAGAAGGACAACAACTGGTGTATTTTGTCGGAAAGGTTTTGCAAGGCTCAGAGAATCAGTATCAAAAGTTAGAAAAAGCCATTTTGGCTCTACTTTGGACATCCCGACGATTAAGGCAATATTTCCATGCCCATCCTATCGTAGTACAAATTACAGGTAGTTTTTCATAAACGAGACTTAGCAGGGAGAATGATCAAATGGGCTATATAGTTGTTCGTGTTTGAAATATCTTATGAGCCAAGAACATCCATCAAGGCTCAAGTGTTAACAGGTTTTATCACAGAATTAACTGGAGAAGCCCTTTGCCCATGCAGGAATATTGGGTCATTTACATGGATGACCCATCAAATTCTGAAGGATGTGGCGCCAGTGTGGTGATTGAGAGTGAAGATGGGGTGAGTTTTGAAATTTCTCTTAGGTTTGATTTCAAAACATCAAACAACAAGGCAGATTATGAAACATGCCTGGCAGGTTTAAGAGCGGCCCTGGACATCGAAGCTTGAACCGCGGTCCTATGCAGTGATTCACAGTTAGTGATATCATAAATAAATAAAAATATCAGGCTAAGTAACTATTGTTGTAACAGTATCTAGCCATGGTGAAGGACTTAGGAGAAAAGTTCAAGGAGATTGAGTATAAGCATATTCCTAGAAAGGATACCGTGAAAGCCGATGTCTTATCACGGTTGACGAGTACTAAGAAAGTAGGATCTATGACTACGGTTATACAGAGCACCTTGGCAGCTCCAAGTATATTAGCACCTGTTAAAGTTTGTGTTATCCAGTCTAGAGCTTACCCAGATGACTCATAGGTCGTCCTGATAATTTGGTATACAGTAAGTGGGAAACTTCTAACCGATCTGCTAGAAAAGAAAAAGTTAAAAAAAGAGATTCCTAACTTTGTATTGGTGGATGGAAATCTATTCTGGAGGGGGATATAAGCCCCTTATTTGAAATGCTTGAATGAGGCTAAAGTTGACGGGGTCATGACCGAGGTGTACGCAGGAGCTTGTGGCCACCATTGTGGTGGAAAGAGTTTGGCCAAGAAGATTCTGCGGGTTGGATATTGATGGTCTATAAAGACTAAAGACACAATTGAGTACGTCAGAAAATATGATGCATGTCAAAAGAATAACAATGAACACCACGTCCCAGTAGAGGAGTTATTCACGTCGGTAGTACCTTAGCCTTTCCATCAGTGAGGAATGGACATATTGGGCCCGTTCCCAAAGGCTCCAGGCAGAGTTAAGTATTTAATTATTGGTGTTGATTACTTTACCAAATGGATTGAAGTGGAGGCCATTGTCCATATAACTTTGGCCTGAACTCGTCGTTTCTTATATGAGAACATCATTACACGATTGGGCATACTGGGGTGAGTGGTCACCGATAACAGCACACAGTTTATGGATGCTAAGTTTGTAAGCCTTCTTGAAGGGTTTCAGATCCAACAAATCTTCACATTGGTTGAACACCCTCAAACTAACGGGCAGGCCAAGGTGGCAAATAGAGAAATCTTGAAAGGGTTGAAAAATCACCTCAGGGAAGCCAAAGAAGAATGGGCAAATCAGTTATGTCATGTTCTATGAGCTTATCAAACGACACTGTATTCATCAACAAGAGAAACCTCATTCCTGTTAGTGTATGGTATTGAAGCAATAATACTGGTAGAAATCAACAGATCTCTCCAAGAGTCTAGCAGTTCAACAAAGAAGACAATGGTTTAAGATTAAAAAAATGAACTGGATTTGCTTCACGAGGTTAGAGAAGCATCTTTCATTTGGGATCAAGCAATAAAGGCCAAAGCCTCCATGCGGTACAACATGAAGTGCAGAAATGCAGATCTAACATCGGCAACTTGGTTCTAAAAAGGGCTTCAGTGGGGAATCGTTTTGCTCACCAAGGAAAGCTGGGACCAAATTAGGAAGGTCCATATCGGGTTAATGACGTGACTTCTGGAGGAGCCTATCTCTTGGAAAATTTTCAAGGAGAAGTATTCAAGAACAATTGGAATATTAAGAATCTACGAATGTACTATAGCTAACTGGTATCACAAGCCATGCACTCTTTTTCCCTACCTAGGTTTTTCCCACAGGGTTTTACCTAGGAGGTTTTTAATGAGGCATGCGGTTGAGATGCATTATGATGAAATGAAATCAATTTCACAACAATGTAATTTTTCTGTTATCGTTTTATTTTTTAACAACGGTCTAAGGACTTAAGAAATCTTAGGATATTTAAACCCCGAGTGGCTAAAACAGCCCCAAGAGAGGCTACAAAATGAGTCTAAACCCTGAAGTGGTTAAAAACCCCGAGAGGTTTTAGGCGAACAAATCCTGGAGTGGTTGAAAAACCCCAGAGAGGTTAAGAATTTTAAAACCCCAGAGCGGCATAAAGCCCTTAAGTGGCCAAAACAAAATATCATGGAATGATCTTTTAGTCTGGCAAATCATAATTATACAAGCAATAGAACAAAACTGGAGTTATTTAGTCTAGACGTTGAAACGATTGCAAAATAATTTTCCAACTTATGCATTCCATTTATGGACGATATCAAGTTCAGAATAACAAATTATTCAAAGTAAATATAAAATCAATGTTGTGATATTCATACAAGAAGCCGATATAAAAGTAAAAATGCAATGTCATTCAAAAAGGTATAAGTCATTCATAAAAAATAAGTTCATTGGCCAAACCCCGGAGGGCAAAAAACAAAAGGGGCGCAAAGGGCTAACAAACACTATTAAAGAATGACAAAGTTCATCCCATTTACATAAAGGCAGACTATAATCTCTCGGGTGGCTATTTTAATAGAATGGTGGATTTAATGGGGTCCACTATGCCAAACAAAAATAGAATGCCATCAAGCCTATATTATGCTAAGAAAAGTGTGGCAAATATGGGATTAGGATGTGTCATGATAGAGTGTTATGTTGACGGGTGTATGTTCTTCCGGAATGAGTTTGCGGACAAGAGTGTAGACAAATATGTTTACTGTAGCAAGGATCGTTACAAAACCGTCAAGAGAATAGGGAAGGTAACTAGAACGACAAGGAAGAAAATATGATACTTTTTGATTACTCCATGGCTTCAACGTTTATACACCTCGTTGCCGATGGTAAAACACATGTATTGGCATACTCTAAACCGAACACAGGAGGTTCTTTTGTGTCATCCATCTGATGGGAAAGCGTGGAAGTATTTGGATGGGCTTTACCCAAACTTTTCTCATGAGCCACGTAATGTACGGCTTGGCCTATGTACTGACGGGTTCAACCCGTTTGGTCAATACGAAAGAGCGTACTCTTGTTGGCCAATAATACTGACCCCGTACAATCTACCTCCTGATATGTGTATGAAGAGGGAGATGATGTTTCTATCCGTACTGGTCCCAGGACCTAAAAATCCAAAGGTGAAAATAGACGTCTTTTTGTAACCTTTGATTGAGGAGTTGACAGAATGATGGGATGTTAAGGTGATGACTTACGATGCATCCTTAAAAAATAATTTTATGATAAGGGCTATCTTGATGTGGACCATTAATGACTTCCCTGCGTATGGCATGCTTTTTGGATGGTCAACGTCTGGGAAGCGTGCTTGCCCTATATGCATGGAACATACAGGGGGAATCACTCCTCTTTAGTAGGAAGACAAGTTATTTTGACTGCCATCGTAAATTCCTACCGTTGGATCACCTTTACAGGCGATCAAAAATCGTTTTTAAGAAAAACAAGGTTGTCAATGAACCTCCACCCCGTAGATTATCCAGTCCACAGGTGTAGGAGAGAGTATCTGAATATCCTTACATCTGGGATAAGAATGTAAAGGAGTTTGCGGGTTTCAGGAATGAGCATCACTGGGTGAAGCAAAGTATATTATGGGAGTTTCCATAATGGAAAGACCTGTTGTTAAGACACAATATAGATGTCATGCACACTGAACGAAATGTCTTCATGAATATATTTGACACTATGATGGACATCAAAGGCAGAACAAAGGACAACGAGAAAAGCCGATTAGACGTTGCAAGTTTGTCTTCAAGGAAGCGAATGGGTTGACCATGCCTGACGGGTTTGCATGGGTGAATGGGTTAACAAAGGCTCAACGGGTTAACAAAGGCTCAACGGGTGGTTGTCTGTGTGTGGGTGAATGGGTTGACGATGCCTGACGGGTTTGCTTTGAATTTGAGTAGATGTGTCGACCTGAAAAAGGGTAGACTGTTCGGCATAAAAAGTCATGTGTTTATGCAACGACTACTGTCATACGCATTTCATGCCTTATCGAAACCTATCTAAAAATCGTTGGTTGAGTTGAGTCATTTTTTTAAAGAGTTGACAGCAATAGTCTTAGCAGAAGAGACTCTTGTGAGGATGGAGGAAAACATTCCAGTGTTGATTTGTAAGCTGGAGCAGATTTTCCCCCTAGTTTTTTAGTTCTATGGAGCACCTACCGATTCATCTACCGTACGAGGCTAGGGTTGGTAGACGCGTCCAGTATCATTGGATGTATCTATTTGAAAGGTTAGACGCTAAAACAACTTTAAATCCATTAATTCACTTTCTTACAAAATTGTTAAATTGATTGTAACTCAATAATTCTTTATGTTTCAGTAGATTCCTGCGTTCTTTAAAAGACAAAGTATCAAACAAGGCATGTGTTGAGGCGTCGATTTGTGAGGCATACTTAGTGGAAGAAATGACCACTTTTGCTTTATTTTACTTTTCGACGGAGATAAAAACAAGAATGAATAGAATCCCCCGCAACCTTGCAGTGGAACCAAAACCTGGTGTGGGCGAACAAACCTCAATATTTAAATATCCCGGTCGTCCTGAAGGCAAGTCATATAATGTTACATTGATGAGAAACATCTAAAGGTGGCCCACTTGTACATTCTTTTAAACTATGAAGAAGTTGAACCATACCTCGAGTAAGTCACCTACTTTTACATTTTTCCAACTTTACTTCCATAGGGTTTTCGTGTAGTTAAACTTTTGTTCTTTAAATAGTATATATGCAGATATGCTTAGACAAGAGCAAAATGATATAACTAACGACCGAATCCGTAGTGAGGTGTTAACCCCCGTGTTACTATTGGGTTATTAATTAGTAAGCGTACCAATCGTTTGTAGTTTTCAAATTTAGATATCGTTCCACTGCGATTGAAAGTTCCAGTAACTCATAGTAATTCTTATTTACTATGGTAAATTTATCAAAAGTTATTAACAAAAGAATAATTTATAAACAATTTATACAATATTCACAGAATTTGACGATTGATTTGTTCATGTGGTAAAAAGATGGTAAATATAAAATCTATCTAGAAAATTGAGATGTAATTCAGAATAATTCAGATACTTGATGTAAAAACACAGATTAACAAATTATGTTGGAATTAGGATCCTCGCACTAAAATATAATGAAGTAATTACAAACATACATACTTAATTATCAAGTTCATGTCATTGCAGCTTAGAGTCATTATAACTGATCTCTCGTGATATAAATTCTAAGTATTTACCGTAAAGTCTGATTTCGCATGAGCTTTCTCAATAAAAACTTGCATTAAGTCCTGACCTTATGGCAACAATAATTACCAATTCTGTCCCTAGTAATTGGCATATCAAGGGTATTTTAACTTTTACTTTCATTAAAACAGATTTTAATTCGGCATGAATAATCATTCTCCCGTTTGACCTTCATACTAATAAAACAAGTTTTAATACACATGAAAATCATTCTCCCGTTTGATGTTCATATTAATAAAGAGTTGAAATACTAACATATACTTGAATCATAAATATGTAGAGATCATAATCATAACATCATATAATAGATTGATTCACCAAATTCCAACATAAACAATTTAGTTACACATGGTGAAAGTAAGAACAACACTTACAGAGTTTGACATTACGAAGACTTGAAAACGCTTCAAGATACAAGAACTCACACTACTACACAACACTCTTAAGTATCTAGAATTCACTCTCACCTTACAAACTCAAAGAAGAACACTCAAACTCGAGTGAAAAGAGAGAATAGAGATTTTGAAATTCAGAAGGGATGATGTGAATATGTGGAGAATGGCCTATTTATAGGGATGAAGAAGGGTCTTGACGCTACGCGTCAGGCTGATGCTATACGTCAGATTCCTGAGTCAGCTCCTATTAAGCTCGTGATTAAGTGGCCATGATTTGTTAATTATTTATTAATAATGCCCAGACATGTTTCCTCTTTCGGCTTGGCACTTAGCTGAAGTGGATTGGCCATTAATGGGTCAATTGGCTGAGTGCTTGGCCACCTAGAAGTGGAGTCCACGTAGCTCCTGACGCTACGCGTGGCTGTGACACATAGCATCAACATAAAAAATCCCACGCTACGCGTGGTGTTGATGTTACACGTCAGCTCTTCAGTTCCTCAATTTTTCTCTTTAATTTCTTTACATTTTCATTGCAAAACTAGAGAAAATTGATCAAGGGCAGATTATTTTCAACAACATCCATTTATTGAATTTAAAACCTAAATTTCTAACAATTTAAACTAATTTTTATTATTTTTTAATAATTTTTATTAAAGAATTTATTGTAAATTTGAGGACTAACAAATACCCCCAACTTGAGACATTACTCATCCTCGAGCAAGAGAGAAAATAAAAAATAAAATTTGAAATCAAATTTTTGAATTAGTCTAAGAATTTACCACAAAAAGTAATTTTACAATTCACCATTTAAAATAACCAAAAATAGATATTTTATGTAATAAAGGTTTAATGACAAAAATCTTTACAATGTCTTATTAACAAATCAAGCATAATTTCAGGCTTACCTCACAAGTGTTAATCTTTGTGCAAAGGGTAACCTGTTTCATTCAATCGATCATAAAATCAAACAAATTTAACTTTGATTTTCATCTAATCAATGGTTAATTATACAAAATTAATTCAAGAATCACAAGGTCTTTTCAAGGGTTATAATGGGGCTTGGCTACAAGAAATTTTTGTTTTTCTCAGAATTCAAAAAAACTGAAATCATAAAAGAGCATTTTATAATTTTTAAGCTTTTTCTTGGCCCAAATCTCATTTCCCTTATTGGTGAGTACCCCCAACTTAATCCTTTTCATTATTTCTTTTTCTTGTTATGCATGTATATTTATTTTATTTTCATTTTTGTTGTACATGCATTACTAATTTTTTGCAAAAGGATTAAGTTCCGAAATTTTCACTCCCCAAGTAAGAATACTTAAAATATTTTTCTTTTTTTGCTTAATTGCTCTTTTAATCAATCAAGTACAGAGAATGGTTAAAAATTTGATAAGGTTTAAGGGTACCAAAGAAATTATTTTTCGGGCTCAAAATTGGCTTGCAAAGGATAAAAATAATTTTTACCATGGTAAGCTTTTTGGCCCAAGGTTTCTTTTACCAAAAATTTGCCTTGATCATATTCTTGAATTCTCTGTACAACAACACAAATCACAGATTAAAGCAAAATCAATTTGAATGAAATTATGTCAAAACCCTCAAGTGTTTAAAAGATCTCTCAGCTCACCGGGTTATTGAAATTAGCTTAATAGTTAATAAAATTATTGTAATTAATTTTATCAAAATTCCTAAATTACAAAAGAATCGATAATTGATTTTTAAAAATGGTTTTATTGTGTAAAAACCTTAAGTGTATAAATTTCCTTATTTTCAAAATTTTGATTTATTTATTTGAAAGATAAAACTTAATTTTTGATTTTTTTAAAGAGATTATGCATAAATTAAACACACCACAAAAATTAAAATAAACCATAATATAATCCAAAATGTAAATCCAAATATAAATATCAAACTAAACTAAAATGTATGTAAATAAAGTGCAAGAAATGTAAGATAACACCAATCAATCCTCCATATGATCATCCTCACCATTTCCCTCCTCATCGGCATTACCCTCGAACTTAGCATGTGCTCCAGACGGTCCACCTGTCTCAAGATAAGTAGGCAAATCACCAGGCCAAGCTACATGGGAAGCAAAATCAGCAGGTGTCATAAATTTTGCTCCCTCTCCCTGTATCCTATACAGGTAAAATCCATCATGCAAATGAACATAAGGACGATGAGAAGCAACCATCATCTGCATCATATGCTGATGCTCTAGGGTCATCCTGGCAAATCCATCAGTAATAGCATTAGCAGATGGTGGCTGAACTGGTGGTCTCCTCCGTCTCTGTCTGTGTAACACCCTCGGTTAGATAAGACAAACCCTTCTGTAGGTTCATCCTATTTAACCGAGAGTGTTAACAGTTTTTCTTTTTTGAAAAAAGTGAATTTTTTTTTTAAATAAAGAGATGGCAGATCAGTGGAAGCAAATAGTATGTAATTCATATGGTCATTTACAAACTGTAAGTAATTGTATTCTTAACAGAATGGGGCACGCAGGCACCCTTAAATATTATACAGTCATCCATAAATATTCAACTACTTATATTCTATTTAAGGAGCGCTCTCATTTGGTTCAGCATATTGCTGTTCTTCATACTCGGGTTCTTGATTTCCTAATTCCTCTGAAATATCAACAGTAAGGGTGAGTATAACCCAAGACCCTGATGGTTAATCCGGTGCGGACATAATCCAGTTAACAAATAATATTACATAAATCATACACTTAACATATTCATAACTATAACAATCAAATATTGTCATGGAAATGCATGAGTAGGGTTTATTATGATTTATCTTAATTAAGTCTCATGATGCATGTGGGCCCAATAAATCAATCCACCATCATCATTCTTTCATTCTTTGGAATTCATCCTGCTCAAGTTGTCTCTTGGGCACAACGTTTCCATTCTAGAGCGATCGGAGCTCACCAAGTCCTCCATTTATTATCATAGGGTACGAATGAACTCACAGGTTCTCATCAATATATATTATTTCATCTTGGGACTTGGCTCTACACGATCATAGATACATCCTGTCATTTAGTCGAAGTACACCAGAATTGCATCGTCTCACCCGGCTATCAGGCGCGACTTTGATGCCATTGGGTTGCCGTTCCAGTCGTACTCCCAAGATTTCCCTCAGAGATCGAACGTGAATCTCCTCCAGCGTACCAGGTGTATGCTCTAGTTTTTCTCCTTCAAAATATATTTTCATGATGCGAAATGCATTATTTTTATCATTTGATCCTTGGGTATTTATGTGTTTCCAGTCTCATATACTTGTTCATAAGCTCTTGAATCTCATAAATTGTTTAGACGTTGCAAGTCGTT